>OX421358.1:78232134-79586065 GCA_949126925.1 Cheilosia vernalis | reverse complement strand
CAGCCAACTTCGCGTGCAAAACTGGAGACGGCTAGCTACGGACAGAGCTGGCTGGCGAAGCTTGTTGGTTGAGGCCCAGGTCCACCCCGGACTGTAGCGCCACCTAAAGTAAGTAAGTAAGCTATATATGGCACAAACAATTTAGTTCTTATTACAACGAATTGCAAAGTTGCTGTGGACCATTTTATTTTTTACCGATATATGCAGTATTATTTCAGTTGAAAACAATTTCTACATTCGCCAATTAATAACACAAAATGCACAACACGTTCTGCAATCAACCGATTTCTACTGACGAACTCAAACTGAAATAACCAATACTCAACTCATATGTGTTTTTCTTTGAATATTCTAATGGTACCCCAATAAAAATGGTATCCTTGTGTTTTTCGTATTTTTCAAATATGGCACTCGATGAGCTACCTTAAATTTTGTCTTTACATGCAAATATATATGCGAAAGAATGGATTGTGCCAGATATGGGTCACTATGCATTTAAGGGTAAGATAATTCTTCTGAAAATTAGTCTTTACGGTGTATTTAAAAAAAAAACATGATCAACGTTTGGTGGTACAAAGAAGAGTTTATTATAAAAAACACACAAAAAAAGTTTGGGTGGTGGGTAATGGGTATACTTTAGCCAAGAAGTGATGGCCTCGTTCCTGTTTAGTGTTATGTTATGCATTGCGTTAATGCCTTGTAGGATTACACGACTATTCTTCTTCAGTTTACCAGTGGATTTAGATTCGGTATTAGTCAAGGCCTTTATTTATAACATATACCTAATCTAATTGATTTCAATGCCATTTGTCAAATCTAATCGATAATTGATTTGTTTGCATTTTCATTTGCCTTGTAGAGAGTTTATTCCCTACTACATCCGTATACCAAGAAATGTGATTAATTTATTTCCATTAGGAAATTAACCACTTGCGCTGATAAGACTTTTATGGCTTCCCCGTTATACAGTATGTAGATCGTAACATTAAGAAATACGTTGATGATATTTTAAATTAGATCTTTTATAATATAAATGAATCGCGTTGTGTTCGGACCAAATTAAATATTTCCTTCTGCGGCTTTGTTTGTAATTGATACGAGAAGGCTTAGGAAACAGCAGTTGCATCCATTGGGTCAGTGACCCTCGCAATTATTTGCAATTCTTTATATTAGGCCAATCTTACCTCTTTACTACATTCGAATTTTTGATGTGTAAACATTTATGCGCGCGGTATTGGATTCTGGTAGAGTAATTCCAAACATAGGACTTGATGCCTACCTACTTAAAATGTGTTACGGAAATGCGCCATTGCATATATTTTATCATTGCATATGGTTTTTGCATATGTTTTTATCATTGCATACGTTTTTATAATTGCATACATTTATGAGCTGAAATAAAGCATGTTTTTGAAGTTATTACTTCTTTAGGCGCGGCGCGTTTTGCACTTTGGATGGAAAAAAAACAATAAACTCGCGTCACTGTTACCATCACCGTCACTGTTACCGTTACCGTCACCGTCACCGATCCCAATGAAACGTTGTATGTGTGCATGGTTGGATGCAGCTAGAAAGATAGGATAGTTTTGGATCCGATAGATGGCGCTGTTGTCCGTTTTCTGAGAAACTAAGCCGATCTCAATGAAACTTTGTATGTGTGCATGGTTGTATGCAGCTAGAAAGATAGGATAGTTTTCGACCCGATAGGTGGCGCTGTTGTCGATTTTTTTGAGAAACTCAACCGATCTCAATGAAACTTTGTATGTGTGCATGGTTGTATGCAGCTAGAAAGATAGGATAGTTTTGGACCCGATAGGTGGCGCTGTTGTCCGTTTTCGGAGAAACTCAACCGATCTCAATGAAACTTTGTATGTGTGCATGGTTGTATGCAGCTAGAAAGAAAGGATAGTTTTGGACCCGATAGGTGGCGCTGTTGTCCGTTTTCTGAGAAACTCAGCCGATCTCAATGAAACTTTGTATGTGTGCATGGTTTTATGCAGCTAGAAAGATAGGATAGTTTTGGACCCGATAGGTGGCGCTGTTGTCCGTTTTCTGAGAATTTTTTGTTGTTTCATAATATATTAAGAATACGGTTATTACAATTCCCTCTTTTCTCAATGACGTGTATCAAGCCACACACATACCGCACGCACGATGTTTACACATACATATTTCGGGACTGTTGAATACAGTCGCACAGTTTTTTATTTATAATTATTGTTCTATTGCTTTACTTCTTTAACTACAAGAAATCCTAATTCGTTGCCCTTTTTAACTTTCTCCATTACGTAGTAAGAGAAAGATATTGGTTTCGTACAAAATTTTGAAATCGAGATTTTAATCAATTCTGATATTACGATGATAGAGGAACTCAAAAAAGTGGGTCGCAAAATTCTGTCCGGTCTGTCCGTCTGTCCGTCTGTCCGTCCTTCCACGGGCCTACAGTCTAAACGGCTTCCCGGATTACATTCAAACCTCGGATTTGGAGTTTTTGGGCTTACAGCTCGGGAGGTGTTTTTTTTTTCAAGGTAACCTCAATATTAATGGTACTTCCCATACAACATTTTCGTACCAGTTTGATTTGATCGAAAACGGCTCTAACGATTTCAACCAAAATCTATATTTAAGCTTAAGTAGGTGAGGTTACCATGACTGCGTACCCAGTTTTTGGCTAAAAATTCGAACAACGGAACTTTTGAAATTTCGACATATCTCGAAAACGGTATACGATTGTAGCAAAAATTAATTTCTAAGGTTACGTGGTCATTTATAACTTAATAGCAACCTTAGTTTTTATTATCGTACAAAGGATTTATGAAAAGAGTATTTTTTTAAAAATATATGGTTTTGTCTAGTTAACTTAAAACGGCAATAACGATTTTGACCAAAATGCAAACTTAGAGTCAAATTGATGTTTTCAAAACTATTGTGTCCTTAATTTTCAATTCGAAACACCGAAAATGCTAATTTTAGAAAGTGCTCATATCTCGAAAACGCCATCTTCGATTTCGATAAAATGTCAAAAACGAAGTATTTCTATAATCCGGAACAATATCATACAGTCAGTTGTATTTTTCCAAATAAACATTGCAATATTTGCAACTGTTATGTCTGGATAATTTTACAAAAACAAAAACTTCATTTGCACCGCACACACGAGCATCGGGATATTCAATTTATAAATACTAATGCAAATTCACAAACGCCTGAATTATTACATAATCTTTCTAAAGATATCGGTCTATCACGAGCAATACTTCCAATAATTGAAAACTTAAATCATATTCCAATCAGAAACTGCTACTAGGTACGCTTGTCCTGTACTCAAAAATCAAGTGAGGAGTAAGACCTTATAAAATAGTACAGTAGACACTTGCGACATTGCCAGTTACTGAGAGCTTTAACATTTAAAAACTTATATTGTTATTTTATATAACTGCCATATGAGATGAATATCCAAAAGAGAATTTTGTTTTCTTTTGTCTAGTATCGAGAAAGTTTCGTTCGACCCAGTCGTGCACTTTATTTGTGCTTATATTCGTGCGATTTGTATATATGACTGTGTAGTCTTCGACACTTTTCAAAGCGATTTCCACTCACTGGTTAAATTTTGTATTAAAACATTAAAAATATCCGTCCCGATTGATTTCTAAATATTAATACATAAATAATTTACAAAAATACATTCACCCGATGCACACGGACACGATTGCCACATTGGTCATTTGTCATTTTTCTTGGTAATTTTTTATTCCATTTGGTTATTTTTTACGACATGAAATATAAATAATAAATAAAAAAAACAATATGTGATCTGTGAAAATGAAGATTATGTTGAAATAAATAAGTTACAAATATTTCAGACTTAAATTATTTTGCCCATTTGTAGCTACAGTTGATAATTTTTATTTCCAGTTGATAATTTTTATTTCCAATTTTGGTCACAAATTTTATTTTCAAGTGGCAAATCGGCACGCAATGTCTTTCTTTGCTGTAGAAAAAAATCACTAAAATCTAAACAAACTCCACCAGTTGTCGAACTCAAAAGCACTTGTATTGGGAAATCTGAAGCAAATCTGGAAAAATATCCAGATTCGCAAAAGTGAAATCTGAAACATATTGTTTTTTTTTTGTACCAAACGAACATAAAAATTGCTCTGACAGAAAAAAAAAAAAGAGAGCGCCCATTTGAATACCATATTCGTTTTGTGCTGTCGTATTGTTCGTGCCGCGTGTTGAATTTTGTATCTTTCGGGGAATAATTGAAGTTAATTTTAGTAAAATTTAGAAAAACTTCTAAAATGCAGAATAGTTTTTATATGTTTTTGTAAACAAAATAATCCATAGTGAACGTCTCGTCTTCAAATACAGAAATGTTCGTTATTGTAATGAATGGATGGTCACCGCAAATATTACTCGAAGATTTTTAGACCTCGGAAGCTGAGACTTAAGACATAGGTAGATCTTACCGAATATAGGTTTACGTTTAACTCTGCGTCGCTGTGGAGTGGTGGTAGAGACAGTAGTTTCTGTCGAGCTCAGTGATCAGGCATTACTGAAGTAGATAATAGAACTTTCATTGTGGACGTACCCAAGGATTTCTAGTTTAGTATGTAAGTCTAACGACTGACTGGCTTGATGTATTAAAGTTTTTGTTTGCCTAGGTATTTTAGTCACGTGAATAGTTTTTCCACTGCCGTTTATGAAGGATTAGCCGACATATCTACTCAAGATAATTATCCTTCGTAATTTTTCGTAATGAACTTAATGCCATAGGTTTTTTAAGAAATTTTCTTAGTCTAATATGATAACCCTTTTATATTTTTACAGCACCCGACTTGAGAATCTGCACTAAGTGAAGCATTCGACGCCTGACAGCACCAGCCGTAATACTTCCCTGAGACCACAAAACACTGCAGAGGCAGAGCGTCCTGAACTGAACAGCGCACCACTGTTCGGTCGGCCGCCTTAAGTCAATATTAGTGCAATAGCTACTGCTGGGTGTGGGCGAATCTGCGCCCCGCCACCGGTAAGTACATAATTTTAATCAAAATCATAACTAAAAACAACAACTGTTGCCAGTTGCACACCTCATGCGTAGTGGTCAGCTATTCGTTTTGCCTACATACAAATACGTGCTGTTGCTCGCTAAATTGTAGTATTCATTTGGTTATGATGAATCCACCCGTTTCGTAATAAAACAAAAACGTATTGCTCGTCCCATCCCAATATGAATGAAATGTATGGGTTTTTTAAATTATACAGTTGGATATTTTAGTATTTCCATTTCAAGCAAACCCAACCCCAACACATTGTATGATATAAAAAAATGCGAAGCAATATAAAATGCACACTCTACAGGTTATAGAAGAGTCCATTTAAAATTCCGTGTGTAAGCATTTCTAAACAAACTTAGGTAGGCAATACAAACACAAAGCAAAAGTTAATAAATGCTGTTTCATACTTTCTATTTGTTCATCATTTGTTTCATATTTCATTTCCTAGAATTGGGAGGGGGGGGGGGAGGGGGGGCCACAATTATTATGACGGCAAGCACCTGAGCAGTTATCGCGTTATAGTCACCAATAGGTTAGGTATTCCATTTAAAGAAAATGTGTACAGTGTACATTTCATCTTAATTTCCTCTCAAGTTTCATAAAGTCAATGGCGATCTACGTGGAAATGGAAAACAGATTTGCTCTCAATATTTCGCTCGGATGTCTGAGTGTAGTTATATATATCTCCCACAAAGAGAGAAATCCCACATAAAATATTTAGAAGAAAAGTTAGAAAATTTCTCTATGTTTTTCCCCCAAGAAGAAAAAAACAATGTAACATCTCATTAAAATGCTCTAAAATTGTCTACATGAAAGCCGCATATTTTAAGCAAGACATCTTATTCAATATTGATATGACGACATTTTGAAACTAATTGAAAAGTATGTAACATACATGGCAAACTTATTCAAAACTTATTTGCGAAACTTATGCCTCTTAAAATGATATTATGTAGAAAAATATCTATATATATATTTCTGCTCTCAAACCGACAATTCTTGACTGCAGATTTTCTTCCTTTCAAAGAATGGCAGACTTATTTGTTCCTTTTATCCTTTCTGGAAGCGAATAAGTTGAGGCATTGAATGCAGCTGGAGAGACGTGATTCAGTAAATATCCTTTCTTGGTATGAATAATTTCGAAACTGATTTGAATCTATGGTTCGAAATATGTAGGTATAAGTTGTAATTTACTGTGAATGCACTAAATTACGTATGAAGTGGGAATTACCAGTTCATAACTAATACCTAGCTACTTAAACTTTAGAACTGTAAATTGCTTCGGTTTCATAAACATCTTTATCAGGCTATATCAATCACGGTATATTTACAGAGTCGGATTTTTTCACCTGAAGCGGATGGTTCACTTAGTAGGTAATCCATAAACATATTGAAATCTGAAAACCATTACGTTCGGCACTTTTTTAAAATAGAAGAAAACGTTTTGTTATAAGAGGGAATTCTTATTGATCTAAGTTTGTTAACGTTTAAACAAGCACGTTTAATAAGTTCGTCTTCCCAAAACTTAATATTAATAAAGTTTTCATATTATTTTATGATACTACTAGCTGGCCTGTGCTCGCCTTGCATACCCACTTGCACTTCTCAAATTTAAAACCAAAGGAACTTATAATAGTAGGGATTTATTAATTATATAGGTATGTAGTATTTTTATATGAAAATCAGTAAAAAAAAATGCAAACTATAGAAATTAGAATAACTATGACGCATTTTAAATCACAATTGAGTGTGACTCAGTCTCAATCTCAATTACGTTTCGTACAATATCTCTCTCAATCCTATGCGCCATATCATTTCATATACCATATTCGCTTTCGCTCTACTACTCACTTACTCAGCTCATTGTCGTTATTCTCCACTCAGCGTTACCAACCAATTTTGTCCCAAAAAATGGCTTTTTCAATAAAATAATGCCTAAAATAATTTCCTAGGTAAACTGGAACAATAGATCAAAAATGAAACAGAAATATAAAAAAGTAACCAAAAGCGATTTTTATTTCAAAAAAAAAAAAATGTTAGAAATTCTGATTAGGAACAAAATTATGTTCTGTTTCATTAGAGTGATAATTTTTTGAATAAAGTTTTAAATTCCAAGACAAAATAATGAAAAAGTGTTTATAATTTATTAACCTACTTTCTTTACTTAACAACAAACTCTTTTTAAAAAAAAAAAAAAAACTCGGCCAAAGCAAAGTAACGCACAAAAAAAACAAACAACAAACAGCTTTAAAATTTGTTTCGATCACAATCCACTTGCTGGAAGTGGAAGTTGGAATTATTTTTAAAGAATGGCAGATAAGGTGTTATCACAATAATGGCCAGAGTTTGAAGGTGGACACATTCTTTAAGATCATACAGAATTCTTTTTGGTTAAGATTTTTGAGAATGAAAAAAAAAATCGAGCTGTCGTGGGACGGCCGAAAGAAGCGAATCATTGGACGTAAAGTTTTGGCCCGTGTTACGTGGCGGCCTATTTAAAATTAATTTTAATTTTTCATAGTGCCAGTTAGTTTAGATTACTCTCTCTGTTTCTCTTTCGCTCTCTACACACATATATTTAAGAATTTTTCGACTTTTCTTTTTTTATAAAACAATCCCTGAATCAAGACGAACAACACAAAACAAAAATCATCCAAATCGGTGGAGCCGTTCTAGAGTTTTCATCTTCCAAGTGCGCCATG
Organism: Cheilosia vernalis; assembly: GCA_949126925.1. Taxonomy (NCBI): domain Eukaryota; kingdom Metazoa; phylum Arthropoda; class Insecta; order Diptera; family Syrphidae; genus Cheilosia; species Cheilosia vernalis. The sequence goes on along the minus strand of OX421358.1, from coordinate 79,578,306 downwards.
GAGGGGGAAGTTAACCCTACGGTGACGATTTTTTTCGGTTTACTCCCCATCTTTTTGAATAATTTATATGCGTGACCCACCGACCGTCCGTAAAAAAGCTATATTCGCTTCAAAAAAAAAAAATAAACAAAAAAAGTTAGTTTTCAAAACATAAATTTTTTTTATTTGAAATAAGAAAAAAAAACCTTTTGAAAAAACAAGCCGTAAAGCCGTAGCTAATGAAATAATACCTAAAAGGCATGAAAGAGCCTTTATTGGCACCAATGTTCCACTACTCCAGTCTAGTGCTACTTCCAATACAACAAATTTTATTTCAAATGTTTAATTTTTAAATTCTTTGGATGTTCCGTGCTCACCGCTACACAATTTGAAATCGAAAGTCGGCTCAGTTATAGTATTTATAAACTTTTTTTACGGATCGCGTTTGATTTGATTATCAAGAATCTCAAATCAAATGTCATGGAAGCGAATATTTACACTTAAAAATGTAAGGCAAATAATTTCGCGGATTCTGATGATTTGCCATTGGTTCTTTTTTAAGCGCCTTCAATTTCCCATGCGTACCCGCTTTCACTATGAAAAATAATAATAAGATTTTACTTACTTCTGAAATCTGAAAGGATAAGAAACTAATGCAATTTAACTTATTATTAAAAGTTGTAGCCCAGGTTTGTTTACATTATTTAAATCAGAATAGAAGCCCCATGAATATGCTTCACTGCTTGCTCATTTACCATTTACAAATTTGCTACAGGGAAAAATACTAAAAACAAAAACGATTTATCTTCAGAAATGTAGTACTAATCGTATAAAAAGTTAAAGAACGTACGAATGCTTTTGTGAGGCCCTACAATTTGTTTACTACCCCATCTCGTGCTCATTGCAAATAAGCTACAACTTCTGAACTACTGTTACGAGTATCTACCTAAATTATTCAAATGGGAAGATTTATGTTTATTTGTTATGTCGCGATGCTTGCGCGCATTGTTTTGAAAATAAGAAATGCTATGAAAAATCTTGTTTTCCAGAGGTGGAAAATGTGAATTTGGTGGTGGAAGGCTAGCATTGTTTGTTGTATGAATTATGTCCTCATTTTTCTTGTGAGGAAGGTAAGGCCCCTCAATCAACTATAAGTAATTTTGTGGAGTATTTAGAAGATTTGACTTAACTATATTTAATTAAATTTGGTGCCATGAAATAACGCCAAGTGAAATAAGGCCAACTTTTAAAAATTGGCCTTTTTTCACGGCACCATCAAATTCATTACGTACCTACGTCTTTGAAGGTATTGCAAGCTATTGCAATGTGACTTCTGACTATCCCATATTTGGTTATGCTTAGTCCTTTGCGGTACTATTTGTATAAAAACTTAAATTAAAATAGAATCACTTTATGCTTTGCCTCTGACCCTATGATCGTAGAGAAATTTCTCAAAAGTGTATAGTATATGTATACGTGCATTTATATTTGTTTGTAAAATACTTGCTTGCCGTTTTGGCTCATAAAAATCACAATAATGTAACTATAGAACATCATGATTGCATTTTGGGGACCTACATACGTATAAGTAGCATAGTACATAAGTATTACATGTAGCTAATGTGTAAACTTCATATCCCATAGTCGTATTCCTAAATATACAAGTTACAAAAATACGATAATATGTTTGCTTTTACGTTAGGCAAAGGAAGCGTCAATGTTTGTAATGTGATAAATGTTCCCTTAACGTACGTAAAATACGAGTAGGTATACTCGCACTGGATGACTGTGTGGTGTTTAGCACGCTTCAAAAGCTTCTTGCATTGATAGCAAATAAAAATGGAAAGTTCAGATTCTGAAACCGAATCGGATGATGTAAGTTTTGCGTTCATTTATTATATAATATATACATCTTTATAGGGTTTTTTATATTGCTTTATGGTTAGCTTCAACAGCATGCTCACTTTTGAAGTTCCTTGAATGAGTCCCAGAGGATAACAAACCATTACACTGGTATAAATAGCAATTACATCCGCAAAGTGGAGATGTTTTGATAGTTTGGCGGTGGTGAAAATGTGTCCGAAACAGTATTCGCGAGTGGAATTGGGTCCACTGAAAAGCAACTATAAATGTGCGCCTAAACCATCATAAACACAATCTTTTTTTTATGGCAGCTCTGCAATTCATGTGTGGGGACAACAAGTGGTGCGAACCGCATTTTACGAGTGAAACCGCAACTTAGAGGAAATTGCTTTCGCAAGCGAACGATGGATAATACATTTCACCCATAAATTCAGTCAAAACTAGTATACCTACATAAGTACTAGTACATATATGCTTAAAATTTGTGACCACGTTAAATAAGAACTTACAACTGAGAACTTTGGCATATACAACTAAAAGAGTATACATTTGGTGTAATAGAAACGTAATCGTAGTCAAATATTGGTTTAATAAAATCACGCAGGAAGAGATAGGTATACAAGGTGCGCCAAAAGAAGTCATCCGTTTTTGTTTGGCTCTCATTTATTTGTAAGCGAAAAACTTCGATTCTGGTTTTTGATTATGTTTATTTGAACCTTTAGAATTAGTTTGGTCAAGTCGAGAAGATGATGGGCGACGTCACAATTGATTGGGCTCGTTTTATGGAATTTTCATCACTTCGGCGAGAACTTTGGGCGACAGATTCTCGCACTCGTGTCGAATGTTGTCCTTGAGGGCTTCTGGGGTCTCTGGTCTCGCCAAAACGAGACCCGGGAACGCCGCCTTCAGAATATTGGTTGTGGCTCACGCAGTGTGTGTCGTCCATAGCTCTGTCCTGTTGGAACCACATGTCCTCCAGTCTTTATTCGTCCAATTGCGGCAGAAAAAACTCGGTTAACATTGCCCTATAGCGCGCACCGTCCACTGTTGTCGTTTGACCAGCGGCGTTTCAAAAAAAAAAAATGGCCCGATGACTCCTCCAGCATTAACATGCAACTTTGAGGGGGTGTAACGTACGTTCACGTTACGGAACGCAAGCGACTCCTTCTGCCATGTCAGCAAACACGCAGGCAAGTATTAACCTATACCTACGCGCAACTGAGTTGACCAACAACCAAACAAGAACAAAAAGGAAAGTCGAAATTCCTACGCTCCGCTACGCGAACCATACCCCATCCATCACTTAAACTACCCATATACCGCAAGGTCACAGGACCCCTACGGCAGTCCGGGCAGCATGACGGATGGGGTTGTCCAAGCCTCCTGCAACCAGGCATGACCGCTTCCTCCCGCGCTAGCCCTCGGTGGGTGGGGATCTTGTTGCAGGCCCTGGACTGGGGTTACCTCTAGTTTTACATGCCTGTTAATTCAAAAAAAGATAGATCGTAAAAGATGTTGGACACGACCGGATTAAACCACTATCCCTAACAATAAAGATTGCGAGGCCCGAGTAGTGCGATCCGTTGAAATATTTACATCCACAGTGAAAAAGAAGAAAGTGGGGGAAGAAATAGGTGGAAGTAATCTTCCCCTGAGCTGACCCACCCCTACTTAGCACCAAGGCCAAGCTACCATGGTCGTCGTCACGCTCCTATTGAACGACGACCCCTAGAGTCCGAATATCCTACTAACTACTAAACTACAACCATGAACCGAACTGCGTAAAACCACCTCGGATCGTGATCGCCCCCATGGCCGACATTCCCTTCAATACTTCCTTATCCGCACATCTGGCGGCTGCTTCCGAAACCTAAACTAAATTCCAAAGCCAATGAACACACATGATTGTTCTTCTTCGTGAAGTTCACAAGCTTATTTTTATTCAAAACCAAAAGATCTTAAAACTAGTACTTAATTAAGGGAGTGGACGTTACAACACAAGTCAGTACAAGTGCGGACATACAAATCTTACTGTTGCCGCTCGATTACGTTATCATTTACAGCCAGAACAAAATTAACGAAAAACAATAACCCTTCGATGTTAGACGTAGAGACCAGAGCATGTGCCCGTGGCCTATCTACTCGCGTAATGCAGCGTTGTGGGACGTGACTAGTTTTTGCGTCCGCGTGTAGAATAAAAGAAAATCAAGTTGATGCTTCCACGACGAAGATTATACGCTCACTTTCTCATTGGTGAGATTCCTCACAGAGTGTCACAAATGCTAACGACTAAATCACTGGCGCACCGGTCCGAACCTAACCTTACGTTATTTAGCTTTACTTTACCATGTATAAACGACGACAAGACTAAACTGGGTCAATCGACACGACCACTCTCTAATGCTATAGCCTATCACAACTGGGCCAATACTACTTTTAATACACTTTGTTTCTTCCAAATGAGATTAATTTATTCCAAACTTACCCCGTTCTTTATTCAGGGGATAGCTACCTGAACGCGATCCGTGGTGAGGGACTGCAGTGCACCGCCTTTCCTTCCAGGATGTTATGCATAAGCTCTTTGATATGCTTTAATTCGCGGATCTATACCTTAGTGGAAGATAAAATCATTTGGAGAAGTATAAATGTTTACAACAAGAAATTTTATTGGACCCAAACTACTTAACTTAAAGTATATCGGTAGGCGCAGTGTTGACGAAGAGGTGAATTTCGATGAGGTGACTATCGTTGAGGTTGGTGTCTCGTCTCAAGCGAAGTCCGAAGGTTGGTGTATTCGATGGGGTGATGGTCTGTGGTGATGCTCGCTCCACCTACTGGAGGATGGATGCACGACTGCGTCTTAACTCTGAGGTGTGGTGCTTCGCTAGTGCAACGACTGTGCTATGTGCTGCGCAATTTATATTATTTCGTGGGACGTTGGGGAATTTTTCCCTTTCAATGTTCTAAACGTTTTAACTATTCTTTTCTTTTATGTTTCACGATTTCAGCGCCCTTAACTGGGTATTGATGGTGTTAATTTTATGTTTTGGCGCGTCAGGAATTTTATTTCTTTGCGCGGGGTTGGATTTACGTAAAATTATTTTCGGTCGAGTGGAATGGCGTAAAGCACACTACCGACTCTCGATTTTGTTTCTTTCCCTTTTTGTGGGGGTGGTTTTATGTATCCACGAGGTATGGTTCAACACACGCGGTCGAGAAGTTTTTCCTCGCGATATATATATATATCGTGGGTTTTTTTTTTTTCTTTTATTCGCTTTTCTTAAAACAATGCGCGAAACGATTTGCGGGTATTTGATCGGCTTCACCGAACTCAAAATTCCCTCGCCGGCGAATCACAATCGCGATATTTAACTTTTAACTGCGATTTTGGTTATTTTCGGTCGACACAATGGCCGCCTACTTATGATGCGCGAACAATGAAAACGTGGCAAAATGCCGAAATTAAAATGCGACCATGCGCTAGTGCCCTACCAACCAACCGAACCTGACTCTCGATACTGACTGACTAAAAATCCAAGCGAACCAACGCTGTACGTGGTTTACATCTAAGAGTTTTTCGTGTGGGGTGGTGTTGTCGTCTCGCTCGCACTTATGCGCTCGACTATGGCGTAAATTTTCAAAACGATATTGTGACGAATGGTATGTTCAGAAAAATCTGAAAACGATGTTAAAGCACAGGGGCGATTTTTCTACGTGTTATATGTAGATAAAGATAGAGGTTTGAATTAGATTCAACCGAGCATAGGGTGTTAAAGAAAAAACCATAAACTAGGCGAAAAGTGGACGAAAAAATATGGCTGCCACTGGTAGTGCGGGTGCGTTTACACGTAAGCGTTTGCGAAAGTTGCAGCGCTTCTCAAACGAGGTGTTCCTATAATTTTCTTCTGCACATGAGTGCAGCGTTTCCTACACAACTTGACATTTTTCAGAGACTTGCGACTGCAAAAGGTCAAGAAAATGAAACCTGCTAAATCCTACCAAACGACCCACGCCCGAGACACAAGAATCTCATGTTCTACCGACTCTGAGCGGTCAACTGTTTCCTTACTACTTCACTATCCTACTGGGAATTCGTAACGTCTCACCTACCTTCCTGTAACTATCATTCAAAAATATCCTACGGCTATGTCTTACCGACGAAGATCTTTGCTGTGGGTTACACCTAGACTATGTCCGGTTGCATCGACTAACTCGTATAAGTTACTTCCGATAACCTTGCGAACTTTTGCCCGTATAAACTTCGGACAAAGCTTTGCGTTTCGAGACTTCGAGGCATTGCTAAGCACGAAATTGCGCCGGTACACAACGTCGCCCACCTTGTATTTCACCGATGAACTACGGGTGTTATAGGCACGTTCATGCCCGAGGTGTGCTTTCTCTAGAGATTGCTTAATATAAGAATGCAGAATGTTCATCCTCGCAGCTTTCGGCAGGATGTCTACTTCGGAATTATTCAGACCACCTAGCTTCCTTAACAAGCGGTAGTCGCTTGCGTGTTCAATCATTCGCTGACCGAAGAGCGCTTCATACGGAGGCATACCTGTGGCTGAATGAACGGCCGAGCGGAGTGCGCAACCAATATGAGGTAACTGGGCATCCCAATTGGATTGGTCCGCGTCGATGTACGACCGAATTGCGGACAGGATGGAACGGTTCACGCGCTCGCTGGCGTTCGCCTGCGGAGAATACACCGCGGTTTTCAGATGTTGGATGCCGAAGGATTTCATCAGGCTGCCAAACTCATGACTCACGAACTGCTTCCCGTTGTCGGTGAGGATTGTCTCCGGTACACCGAAAATCAGAAAGATCTCGTCACGAAGAAACCTGATTGCCGTTTCTGCTGTGGCGCGTCTGAGGGCTTTAATCAACACGAACTTTGTGAGCTGGTCTAAGGCGACAATGATTTGTGTGTTTCCCGACTTAGAACGCGGGTACGGACCCAAAAAGTCTACGTAGACGTGCTGAAAAGGGCGATCTACAATAAATGCTTTTCCCATCGGAGCTCGCAGGGTGGAATTGGGAGCTTTGGTCGTTTTGCAAACTTCACACTGGGCGATGTATTGCTTGACCTGAGTTGCCATATTGGGCCAGAAGTACAGTTCTCGCAGTCGGAATAGAGTTTTGGCGATCCCGCCATGCGAGGCCTTCGGTGGACAGTGAGCTAAGACGATTAGCCCCTCTGTTAGCTCGGCTGGAACCCATAGCTTCCAAGACAATTCGTCTTGCAAGGGATGGCCAGAGCTATGCTTGGTCCTCTTATAAACGAAGCCTTCGGAGATCGTCAGATCGGGTAACTGCGACTCGTTCTCTTTGACATGACTCACAATCTGGGAGTACTCTTCCGACTGGAAAGCCGCGTCTGACAAGTCGACTTGTAGTGTGTCGGGGACGGTCTTGGCTTCCACCACGTCGGGTAGTAGTGACTCCACTTCGTAAGCGCGTGAAAGCGCATCTGGTACGACGTTTAAGCTACCTTTACGGTGCACGATTTCGAAACTGTAACCTTGAAGGTCTAGGCTCCATCGAGCTAGTCTGCCCTTCAGGTCCTTCAAACTCATTAGCCATTTCAGGCTCGCATGATCAGTAATCACTTTGAAGGTGTATCCCTCAATGTAAGGTCGGAATTTATGAATACCCATCACCGCTGCTAAACACTCCCGTTCGGTAACCGAGTAGTTCCGTTGGGCGTCGTTGAGCTTGTGTGAGTAAAAACAGATGGGACGTTCCTCCCCGTTGTCGTCCTCCTGACACAGGACTGCTCCAATGCCGGTGGAAGAGGCATCGCAGAGGATGACAAATGGTTTGTCGTAGTCTGGATTAACTAACACGGGTGCAGACGTTAGCCTGTCTTTTATAGCGTTGAACGCTTCTATAGCTTTTTCGCCGAAATTGAACTTGGTTCCTTTCTTCAACGTATCGGACAGGTGGGAGGCTAAGGAGGAGAAGTTATTAACGAAGCGCCGATACCAACCGGACATGCCCAAGAAACGTCTTACTTGACGGGCCGTTTTTGGTATGGGGAACTCTCTTATGGCTTCCACCTTCGACGGGTCTACCTTTAGTATGCCGTTGCCGACAATAAAGCCGAGATAACTTAGTTCTCTGTAGCAGAACTTCGACTTCTCGACATTGATCGAGAGGCCCGCGGCTTTGAGTTTGTTTGCCACCAGAGAAAGTAATTCCATGTGCTCCTCGAAACTTCTCGAGAAAATCAAAAGATCGTCCAGATAGACGAACACCCGCTGTCTCAGTTCGTGCGGGATGACTTTGTCCATCAGCCTGCAAAGACGCTGTGGCGCGTTGCAAAGGCCGAAGGGCATCACCTTGAACTGATACAGCGGTCTGCCGGGGACGGTAAACGCTGTCTTCTCCCGTGAGCTTATCTCCAGCGGTATTTGCCAAAAGGCGTCCTTGAGGTCTACACTCGAAATGAAGTGGGTGTCCCCAAGGCGCCCTAGCAACCCCTCTATATGCGGCAGAGGGTACGCATCCTTTTTCGTGACTTGGTTTAGCTTTCGAACGTCCAAGCACATGCGGTTCTTCCCTGTCTTCCTAACTAGGACGACAGGAGAGCTCCACGAACTTGAGCTTTCCTCTATCACGCCTAAGGCAAGCATGCGGTCCAACTGCGCATACAGAAGGGACTGTACCGCTGGTGATACGGGGTAGTGCCTCTGCTTAATTGGCTCCGCGTCCCCGGTATCAATGGTGTGTTCCTCCATCTGGGTTTTCCCTAAACCGATCTTCGCAAAAGACGGGAAGCGATTAATGACTTCCTCAAGCCTCTGAGATTGACTTACAGATAACTCGTGGGCCATCGTAAGAACTTCCGATTTGTCGGTTCCATCGCTTGGAGTATCCAATATGGATGAAGGTTCACCTCTCGAGGGAAATGGAGACACTTCCGAGATTACATTGGGTGCTATCTGAAATAACTTCCAAAAATCGACTCCAAGGTACAAATCTTTGGTTAACGAAGGAACAACATAGAGGGTGATATCCTCAATCTGGTTTCTAAAGTGTATTTGGGTGTTTACCACGCCGATGATGTCTTGTTTGGTTCCGTCTGCAGTGGTAACAGCTGACGAAAACTTTCTGAGAGGGATTCCGTTGTTCTGCAAGAACGAAATGCCTCCTGCTCCTATACAACTAATGCACGCACCGCTGTCCAACAAGCCTAGCCACTCTCGGTCGAAAAGTTTGACCGTGACAAAAGGTCTTGGGTCCCCTGAGGATCCTAGCAACGTTGTTGCCGCAATTGCGCGGTATTGCCGTTTCTTTCCCGCAAAGCGTTTCCTGACTTTAGCTATTTTCGGAGACAGGATTGGTGATCCGAAGATACGTTCTCTCGCTTGACGGTAATACGTTAGACGTTGGTGGAAGGTCAACTTGGGCTCACTGGGTTTCTTGGCTGTTGAGGGTGTGCTAGCGGCTCCTTCAACCCTATGGGCTTCCGGACGCTTTAGAATGGTTGGTGGGTTTGGATTTAGGCTGAGAGGTTTGCCGGGTTGACATCCCTCGAGCGAATCTCCCCGGTCGGCGGATTGCTCGGTTGGGCGTTTCCCGCGCATGTAGGACAACGAGGTGTCGTCGTGTTCTCACAACCGCATTTGTAACAGAACAGAGCTCTTTGAGGAATGGCACAATCGAAGAATGTGTGACCGAGTTCCTTGCAGTTCCAGCATTTCAGAACACTAGGGCTCCTTCGCCGGAAAGCAACTTCCTCAAGTTGTGCGGAAGAGACGGGTGTATCGTAACCTTCCTCGACCTGTTCTACTTCACTGATATTCCGACGGGGCAAATACGTTTGAGGTATCCGCTGCCGCGGTGGATCGTGTTCCTTTACGAACTTCTCAATCGTACGACACACATGAACCATTTCAGGGATGTTGTGTGTGCTGAAAGTTATGAGGTGTTCTCCTATCCTACGGTTGGCGTTCTGTTTCAGAAATTCAATTATCTCACGATTAGACTTAGGGACTCGCAGTTTTGCGTTGAGGCGCATAAGGTCAGTGAAAAACGCGTCGAACGGTTCGTACAAACCCTGCCTCCGATCGGACATTCTTCGCGATAATTCGAAGTCAGTCTCCAAGCTGCGATACTGTTCTATCAAGGCGAGACGAAGTGTGGACCAATTCACGCCGGGATTACTCTTAAGGTACATCCAATACCATGTCTCAACTTGACCAGCGACAAAATGATGGAAATTGGCGACGACGTCACACCAAGTCACGTTATGGGATTCCTTTAATCTTCCAAGCCGAAAGAGGAAATCATCCACTGACATATGGGTGTTATCGAACCTGATTCCCCACTTGTGGTAGTTGGGAAATCGGTTGAAGGAAGACGAGGGTGAAGACGTCTGAGCCGGCGGTTCCGGAGATGGAGTTGGTCCGCACAGATTCATTCTGCTGATTTGCTCTAAAAAGTTTTCCACGTTGCTACTTCGTGGCATGTTCACGGGGTATACCACAGGATTACCTGTCGGGGGAATATTCGGGGGCTCACTCGCCTGAAGTGGAGCTACCTCGGGTCGCCGATTCACGTCATATTCTGCGTGAGCAGGTTGGGAGATACGATCTGCGTTAGGTTCTTGGTGGTCGTTGTTCGCTGCGGAAGCTGGAGGTCGCATAGCAGCAGATACGGCTGACTGAACCAACGAAGCGAGTTCGCGTTGGAGAGCAACACGACTTCGGTCGAGCTCTTCTCGCATGAACCGACGCTCGTCTGTCCGATTGAGACCGACGGTTGCCGTTACGACATCCTGAACATATTGTTCGAATTGTGCGCTTTCGTTAGCGTCCTGCGTTCCCGGTGCTGTTCGAGGTGCAGACGGGTTCGTGACTGATGGGTTATCTTGGGGATTTCCCGTGACTGTTGTTCGGTCAGCCTCTTCGCTGGTTCCAACCATGTTCGGAAGAAGGCTCGGCTCTTCCGTAGTGGCCGGGATGTGCTTGCGCCCACTGCGCAGTGTGTAATCACTCTGAACTTCCCTTCGACTACTTTGGCCAAGATTGGACATTTTTACCACACAGCTGACTTGAAAACAATAATAATAAAAATACCAAAAATAAAGATGGTGAATTCTATACGAATTCAGGGACTTATATCCTAATGTAAAAACTAACTATACTATCGCTATACTGTTGAGTCGTATAGGGTAATATATGCCTAAACTCAATACTAAAACTAAAATGAATGTATGGAAGGCTGGCTTAGCACAAGCTAACGCTGGACTTCCGACTAAATCTTACTCAAATCTAAACGTTGGAGTACGTTCAATGACTAAACTTCAAAACGAAACTTCTCAAACTACACTGTCTCTAAACTTAACTCAAACTATCTCGATACTAAACTTTCTCAAAACTAAACTTTCTCAAAACTTTCTCAATACTAAACTTCCTCAAAACTAAACTTTCTCAAAACTAAACTTTCTCAAAACTAAATCAAAACTAAACCAAAACTATATCAAAACTAAACTTAACATCAACCTGAAGGAATGTCGAACACATAGAGGACAAACACGAGAACAACGAGGATAGATTCACACTTTCTATTCCACTGTGGCTACTGAAGCGACAACGCCTCTAGCTGGATTAATGCTTTACAATCACTGCAGAATCGCAAGTGACATTAGAGTTGCTAAATTTCTGTGCTTTGCTATGGAACATGGTGAAGACAGCCTGAAGCAACGGACGTAAATGGAGACAAGGGTCGATCCAAATACCGGACTTAACAGAACTAACTTACCAAAGAAAAGCGAACTACACACCAGCCCTGAGTTGAAGCAACGGACGTAAGTGAGGAACACTTCACCCACTTACCGGACATGAACTCGAAGGCTCAAATGCTGAAGATGGAAATGTGAAGAACTTATAAGCCCGAGCAACGGACGTAAATGGGGAACAAAGTCTACCCATCTACCGGACAAGGGACTTAAAGAACACTAAAGGATTACAAACTCCTACACCTATTTCCGCAAAACTAGATCTCAGACTTCAGCGTACAACAGACATGAATGGGGATGAAAATACACCCAAACACCGGTTACGTGAAACGAAAAAGAGTAAAGTCGAAAATGGTGAAAAACAAAATTTTTTGTGAAAAATTTTTTGTAAATACTTCTGAATCATATCACTACTTCGGGCCCCACGTTGGGCGCCACCTGTAACGTACGTTCACGTTACGGAACGCAAGCGACTCCTTCTGCCATGTCAGCAAACACGCAGGCAAGTATTAACCTATACCTACGCGCAACTGAGTTGACCAACAACCAAACAAGAACAAAAAGGAAAGTCGAAATTCCTACGCTCCGCTACGCGAACCATACCCCATCCATCACTTAAACTACCCATATACCGCAAGGTCACAGGACCCCTACGGCAGTCCGGGCAGCATGACGGATGGGGTTGTCCAAGCCTCCTGCAACCAGGCATGACCGCTTCCTCCCGCGCTAGCCCTCGGTGGGTGGGGATCTTGTTGCAGGCCCTGGACTGGGGTTACCTCTAGTTTTACATGCCTGTTAATTCAAAAAAAGATAGATCGTAAAAGATGTTGGACACGACCGGATTAAACCACTATCCCTAACAATAAAGATTGCGAGGCCCGAGTAGTGCGATCCGTTGAAATATTTACATCCACAGTGAAAAAGAAGAAAGTGGGGGAAGAAATAGGTGGAAGTAATCTTCCCCTGAGCTGACCCACCCCTACTTAGCACCAAGGCCAAGCTACCATGGTCGTCGTCACGCTCCTATTGAACGACGACCCCTAGAGTCCGAATATCCTACTAACTACTAAACTACAACCATGAACCGAACTGCGTAAAACCACCTCGGATCGTGATCGCCCCCATGGCCGACATTCCCTTCAATACTTCCTTATCCGCACATCTGGCGGCTGCTTCCGAAACCTAAACTAAATTCCAAAGCCAATGAACACACATGATTGTTCTTCTTCGTGAAGTTCACAAGCTTATTTTTATTCAAAACCAAAAGATCTTAAAACTAGTACTTAATTAAGGGAGTGGACGTTACAACACAAGTCAGTACAAGTGCGGACATACAAATCTTACTGTTGCCGCTCGATTACGTTATCATTTACAGCCAGAACAAAATTAACGAAAAACAATAACCCTTCGATGTTAGACGTAGAGACCAGAGCATGTGCCCGTGGCCTATCTACTCGCGTAATGCAGCGTTGTGGGACGTGACTAGTTTTTGCGTCCGCGTGTAGAATAAAAGAAAATCAAGTTGATGCTTCCACGACGAAGATTATACGCTCACTTTCTCATTGGTGAGATTCCTCACAGAGTGTCACAAATGCTAACGACTAAATCACTGGCGCACCGGTCCGAACCTAACCTTACGTTATTTAGCTTTACTTTACCATGTATAAACGACGACAAGACTAAACTGGGTCAATCGACACGACCACTCTCTAATGCTATAGCCTATCACAACTGGGCCAATACTACTTTTAATACACTTTGTTTCTTCCAAATGAGATTAATTTATTCCAAACTTACCCCGTTCTTTATTCAGGGGATAGCTACCTGAACGCGATCCGTGGTGAGGGACTGCAGTGCACCGCCTTTCCTTCCAGGATGTTATGCATAAGCTCTTTGATATGCTTTAATTCGCGGATCTATACCTTAGTGGAAGATAAAATCATTTGGAGAAGTATAAATGTTTACAACAAGAAATTTTATTGGACCCAAACTACTTAACTTAAAGTATATCGGTAGGCGCAGTGTTGACGAAGAGGTGAATTTCGATGAGGTGACTATCGTTGAGGTTGGTGTCTCGTCTCAAGCGAAGTCCGAAGGTTGGTGTATTCGATGGGGTGATGGTCTGTGGTGATGCTCGCTCCACCTACTGGAGGATGGATGCTCGACTGCGTCTTAACTCTGAGGTGTGGTGCTTCGCTAGTGCAACGACTGTGCTATGTGCTGCGCAATTTATATTATTTCGTGGGACGTTGGGGAATTTTTCCCTTTCAATGTTCTAAACGTTTTAACTATTCTTTTCTTTTATGTTTCACGATTTCAGCGCCCTTAACTGGGTATTGATGGTGTTAATTTTATGTTTTGGCGCGTCAGGAATTTTATTTCTTTGCGCGGGGTTGGATTTACGTAAAATTATTTTCGGTCGAGTGGAATGGCGTAAAGCACACTACCGACTCTCGATTTTGTTTCTTTCCCTTTTTGTGGGGGTGGTTTTATGTATCCACGAGGTATGGTTCAACACACGCGGTCGAGAAGTTTTTCCTCGCGATATATATATATATCGTGGGTTTTTTTTTTTTCTTTTATTCGCTTTTCTTAAAACAATGCGCGAAACGATTTGCGGGTATTTGATCGGCTTCACCGAACTCAAAATTCCCTCGCCGGCGAATCACAATCGCGATATTTAACTTTTAACTGCGATTTTGGTTATTTTCGGTCGACACAATGGCCGCCTACTTATGATGCGCGAACAATGAAAACGTGGCAAAATGCCGAAATTAAAATGCGACCATGCGCTAGTGCCCTACCAACCAACCGAACCTGACTCTCGATACTGACTGACTAAAAATCCAAGCGAACCAACGCTGTACGTGGTTTACATCTAAGAGTTTTTCGTGTGGGGTGGTGTTGTCGTCTCGCTCGCACTTATGCGCTCGACTATGGCGTAAATTTTCAAAACGATATTGTGACGAATGGTATGTTCAGAAAAATCTGAAAACGATGTTAAAGCACAGGGGCGATTTTTCTACGTGTTATATGTAGATAAAGATAGAGGTTTGAATTAGATTCAACCGAGCATAGGGTGTTAAAGAAAAAACCATAAACTAGGCGAAAAGTGGACGAAAAAATATGGCTGCCACTGGTAGTGCGGGTGCGTTTACACGTAAGCGTTTGCGAAAGTTGCAGCGCTTCTCAAACGAGGTGTTCCTATAATTTTCTTCTGCACATGAGTGCAGCGTTTCCTACAGGGGTGTAATGGCTCCTCGTGCATTACTCGTGGATTTTCGGTGCCCCAGAAGCGATAGTTTTGCTTGTTCACGTACCTAGCCCCTGAGGTGAAAATGAGCCTCATCGCTCACTATGATTTTGGTCGAAAAATCAATAGACACGATTATTCCGCGTTCTTGGGGAGTGTATCGCTCTATGGTTTATTGACTTGTATTCTACATCTGTCTAATCCACAAATGTCAAAACAGATTTGACAATGGCGGCCATTTGCAAAACTAAGAGCATCTTCCATTAGGGTGGTCTCTTTTGGCCCACCTTGTACAACCAAAGAATGCGATATATTTGTATCCTAGCAGGAAGCTTCTAATCAGGCCTAAGAGGCCTAAATTCTCGTCGAACATTATACCATTTTCACACCGAGGCGAATTAAAATGTAGTATTTTGTATAATGACAGCAATGCATCTACAAAAAATAATTCTGATGGTTTATTTGCCCTGTTTGTATTTATCAGATTAGAATTAATCGATTTGAATGTTGTTTTTCTTAATTGCACAGATCTTAGAAGACTGAAGTACCCTATTACAATTTTCCAGTCTTTATATGAGTGTTTTATACTCCAACTAGCTGATCCGGCGAACTTCGTTCCGCCCAAATTCGTTGATGTAATGAAAGTAATAATTTCGAACATGCACAATGCACATGCTACTTTATATAGACGCTTAAATACCTCTTTCGTTGAGACAAAATTGCAAAAATTCCGCGGCAACGAAATCAATCCATTCGGTGCGTCGATAGGAACATGACCATTACCGATAGTTAGAGCTTCTAAAGCATGCTTATGCGACATTGTGCATTCGTCCTAGATAATAATTTTGCTTGCTACCAAAACTTTGGCCATTGCTGAATGTTTCGCTATGTTACATGTTGGTTCTTCAACCGCTTGAAGGTTTAATGGCAATTTCAATGCCGAATGAGCGGTACGGCAACCTTCCAGCAGCGTAGCCGCTATTCCAGAAGATGCAACTGCTACAGCAATTTCCGATCTTGCACGAACTGTAGCCAAAATTAATGATATGAGGAATGTCTTACCAATGCCACCAGGCGCATCAAGGAAAAACATGTCAACATTTCCATCATTAATTGACTTCATCACCGTATCTACACTTCTTTTTGTTGGGGATTCAACAAAGGTACATTCGTCGGATACCGTTCGTGAATGGGAAATAAGAATATTCGCCAAATCGCCTCATTGCAGCTTACGTATCGGCCAACTTGATAGCGCTTAGTTTCATCATTGGGATCAGGAGCTTGATGACCAAAAGCCGCCTTGTCACTGCCTTTCGTGACATATTTGCAGATGTACTTGATGGACTTCACTGAATTGCAATACTCCAGGTTACAATGCGCCTTGAATGTTTTGGAAAGAAGTGGCGAATACGGAACAACCCATGAGTTGTCGACCACGAAATCATTTCCTTTCACTTTGACTGTGATTGTTCTACCGCCATCACCAGATGATCGACGCCGATGCTTGCCATCACGCTTGCGCATGAGGCAAGCATCTTTTTTGTCATTCAATCGAATACATCCAACATCGAGTATAACCAAAGACACGATTCTTAACAATATAGTCCATCAGCGACCGACGAAATATTTGTAACTTTAACAGCCAAGAAGAAAACTAACCGCACCTATCAACTTGGTTGGTAAGCCTTCTCCCTCTCTCTACACCGGTACCGAAGGTGTTATGGTACCATTGAGTTGCCCTCCCCATAACCCTATTCACTAATGAGCAGAATACCACAATTGTTACACGCTCATTTTTCGTAACAACCCCTACGTGCAAACTCAAAACGCTCCACAACTCCTGTTGCATGTCATCATTGTCCACGTCATCTCAATCACCCCTACATTTCAACTTACTCACACATACTTATGCAAAGATCCTGAAAATACAATCATGTCAAACGAAAATGATGGATTCAATAACCATGAAATAAATCAAATCTACTCCATTTCAAAAACTTACTTAATGTAACTTAGTAAACATAAACAAACTTATTAGGTAGGTTATATTTAAAAAAAAAAAATTCAAAATTGTTGACAACAACAATTTGCTTGGAAAAATATTAAAATAATTGACAACAACAATTGCTTTGAAAATTTAAAATATTTTTTTTTGTATTTGAAGTGTCACTACTCGATTTCTATCCAGTATATTTTTTTTAAAGTGCTTTTCCCCATGAAAAACGAAATGTGTGCCTTCAACGCCACCTGTTGAGAATTTTCCAACTTGTCTTTTTTCATAAACCATCCCTGATTCAAGACGAATAAAACACAACAAAAATCATTGAAATCGGTTGAGCCGTTCGTGAGTTATAAAGTCACAACGCACTTGCAACAATTTTATAGAGATATACCAAAAGGACTCCTGCACTCTGTCATTTCATTTATTCATGGGTGGCATTGATGAGTCGTCTCTGATTAAACATCTCAAGCAAGTTGCCATAATCTTTGTAAACAACTCGACGGATCGTATAGCTTATATGTTCAGATTCTTGAAATTAAGTTTGGATTTACATCCCATCAAACCACTCTATTTATTTGCGGTTGAAAGACCCACTACGTCCAAAGAGCCTAACTACATATTTGAAGAATATTTGAAAGTATAGTTGATTTGTTTTGCCATCGTCTAGGACACGGTTGTGTTAACGAAATAGATGTTAGAGGTCATAATATTACACCGCCACTAGTCATAAATTTAAGTAAGGTTAGGTTAGGTTGTCCTTATATTATTTTGGAAATGTTAGCTATGGGTTTTCTAAAATGTTCTGTTTTACGTGTGATTCTTTTATTAATCATTAACTCATATATAAATTGCCCATTGTGACCTAAAAATTATTAAGTGTGAAGGCTAAAATGATTATTTTATAAGTACCCAAGGCCCATTGTATATTGATTCAATTTAAATTGGAAACTAGATATTGTTAGGTATAACATAAATAAGGTACAATGATTCCACAAGGATTTAGAAAACCATTAAATATTTGTCTCTAAATGAAACATGAACTTACTTTATTTTCTCTTAAAAACATAAGTGCGTTTTTGTTTTAGTTGGGTACTGTTACCTATGTGGAAAGTCTGTAGCCTGTAGCGGTATAAATGTATATATAAGTATATATGCTAGAGGCACAGTAATCTCAATTTTGACTTTGGTGAAACGGATGTCCTTTCGGAAAATTAAGGCAGGCAGTATGAATCATACTTTTACACGCCTGGAAATGTTGATAGGAATATTTTGAAATCAATCGAAACGATTGACTCTTAAAGAAATGAAACAGTTTAATTGACCTGTAATTGAAGCTCAACTGTTAATACCAACAGTCATTAAAACTTATCCAAATTTAAGCCAACGATTCTGAAATAGAAAAAAAATATTTTTATTTTATAGATTGGTATCTGTAAATACTCTGACAATATCTAAGTACCATATTTTTGTTTCTCTAGTTTTTTAAGCTTAACCATTTTTTTATTTTATCCAAACGATGAGTTTCAAAATAGTCTTGATATTGTACCTATATGTGATGTCAGACTTTTCGAACTGACTTAGTGACTTTGCCAGTGACGATTGTTCAAAAAACCCTCTTTGCCCATACCTCTGTTAGAAAAATGATACAATATTACCCACAAAAAAATACATACATAAATAACTATATATAGAGACTACACACCTATAATGGAAAAAAGTTAATTTAAAAAACTTATTCAAAATAACTAATTGACAATCGGAGACTATACCTACACAGCTCAACAAAAATCTGAGTACCGTCCGAAATGAAAGTCAAACTATCGACGCCCTTATTCTTCGCTCATAGTATTATATTGCGCGTTCACTAATCCAATCGAGATTTTTATAAATTAGGGCAGTGGAGGGGAACACTTTGGTGATGATTTCCTCCTTCGGCGACGTGAACTCGCAAAAGCTTGCAGGGAAGGATATCAATCCAGTCGAAACATCAACAGGAAATTGGCTATTGCTAAGCGCAAGCAGTTGTCTGGAGAATTCAGCGTTCAGAGAATGCGACTCTCATGTTCGTGGTCAATTTCAACTTCTTAACATGCCGCCACAAAGACGACGATTTCACTCATGCATTAAGTTCATGGGCAGCAGTAGATTTCTGGATGATGGGAAGCGTTTGACGAAAATCTTCGGAGAGCAATATCTATCATAGGCCTACCATATTGTCTCGAATCATTTCGCAGATCCTTCATCGTTCGGCCAACTGCCTCCAAAACTCTTATATGAGCCATTGTGCATTCATCCCGAATTCTTGGTCATTGTGCTCGTTGGCTTGTCAAACGTGAGAAGATTAATCGGCAGCTTCAAAGCGGAATGTGTAGTTCGACCACCTTCCAACAAATTGCCAGCAATGCCAGAGAATGCAACAGCCAACGCAATTCGAGATCTTGACCGAATTTTTGCCAGAATCAACGTAATGAAGAATGTAAATGCTTCCCGTTGCATGGTCAACAACCTCCATCAGCGAATCGTACATGTTCTTTTGCTCGGCACTTAACAGCGGCGCATTTGTACGAACTCTTTCGGCTAGCTCATATCGATCCTAGTCTTGCTCCCGTTGCGATTCGCGATTGAATGCATTGTGCATCGAACGATTTCACGCTGGAATTCCCGATTTCGACAGCAGAATTTTCAGAATTATCCGAAATACTCGAAGCTTCAAAACTAATTTTCCACCTTTACACCATTAAATAAAAAAGTTTATATTAAAAACCCGACTGACTGTAAAAAAGATTTAAAAAGATTGAAACAAGACACTTTTAAGTACAACTATTAATTGGCAGTCGGAGGCTGCGCATTTTTTTGTCAGATTGTGTAGGTAGTCTTACAAAGCCGGTTATATTCACTACAAGCTCATAAGCTTGCAGATTTTTTCTCTAGTCTTTCGACCTTTTATGTATGAACTGCAATGTTGATTGTACGGCAAAGTAAGGTCTAACGAATTTGATGTGTTCGTATTCCACAAGTGACTTCTTTAACAAATAATATAGTTAACTAGGAGGTCAGACCTTGGGTATATATCTGTATATGTTCGTAGCGAGTTCAGGCCCAATATTTCAGATTATGCCTTGCTTTTCTATGGGAAAACTCTTTAGCAAATATATTGTCATGATACATTGACGAAGGCGACTAAATGGCAAAGCTATAATGAAGTTGGAAAGCGAAAGCGAACCGAATGACCACTTTGAAGTAACTGAAGTAAACGATTGGCCAGACCAATATCAATTGTTAAAATTCGTAATTAAGTGCGGTGGCTAGATTGGCTAGTCGTACAATCTGAGAAAAATATGAGCAGCCTCCGACTGCCAATTAGTTATACTTGAAAGTGTCTTGTTTTAATCTTTTTAAATCTTTTTAACAGTCGGTCGGGTTTTTTGGTTTTTTTAAATTTTGGAGAAAATATTTCCATACAAATTCCGTAATTGTGAGCTTCCGTAAGATTTAAAGTTAAAAATTTCTTATTAGTAGGTAAGTAGGTACGACGCAAACTACATTTTTCTTTTTTTTCAAATGATTAAAAATATGTACAAAGTAGAGATGTATAACGGATAGTGATTTTGCAAAATACCGGATACCGGATATTCGGCATACACTTTGGCCGGATAGCCGAATATCCGGCGGCCGAATATTATATTTATTTTCGAGAGCAGTATTCATTCATAGCGATGCATTCTAGTTCAAACACGATACGTGTACAAGTTATAACTTTTTTGGCTCCATTATTTGTTTGGACGGCTCGTGTGTTGAATGTGGAGAGTGCTACGGAGAATCAGTAGACCACACAGTTGGCATAAATTACTGGTCGAAATAAGACACTTATTGATTGTACGTTTGCGAAACTTGTGTTATTTACATTTTTGTATTCTTTGTTTATTACGCAAGTTATTAATAATGAATAAATATTACGATAGCTACCTACTGGTGCATACTTACTAAACTTTCCTGTAGCAAATAAAGTGTAATGGAACCGCTGAACAAAAGATCCCCAATTCGGAATCATTTTGAAATATGCCTTTAATTAATTATAAGTACTAATTTTGTTACTTACTTAAGTACCTACTGTTAAAACTTCTTGTTTTATGGTTTATTTTAACTATCCGGTGTTCGCCGAATACTTACTCTCTATCCGGCAATCCGGCCAGATAGAAAAAAAGTGGCCGGATAGCCGGATAACGGATACTAACCGGATATCCGTTACATCTCTAGTACAAAGTTAAATTTCCATAAAACAATTAAAAATTGAATGGAATATGTAAAATGTATGTATCTAATTATTATGCAGACACTCCACAAGTCCGAAATTGTGAATACATCAGAAAGTAATTTATTTCACAGTTCAGTGTATTGCATATCTCGACATTTTTCTCTCAGACATTTGTGTGAAAAAAATGTTTTTTTTTTTTTTGTTTTTTTTTTTTTAATTAATATTTTTATAATATATTTAGCCTATGACACTCCGGGGAAGAATACCAATTTAATGACACCCCACTCTTTAAAATCGGTCAAGCCGTTTGGGCTACAGGGCGTCCCGTAGGAACTTACATAGGATACGCGCGAAACACATGACATAACCCTCCCTGTGTACAGTCGGGTAAAAATCTAAATCATACGATACAATGCAAAATTTCGGCGAAAACATTTTTTTTTTGGGTTTTTTCCGGAATTTTCCGAGTTTTCCACTAAGAATTTTCTATTTTTCCATTCGAAAAGCCATTCCGCAACAATTGCACACAAAACTCCATACCTACAAAAAATCAATTTTCGTTTTTTCCAACTTCCCGACTTTTCCGGATGAGCCAAATCGACCTAGCCGTTCTCAATTGATGAATTACCATGTAAAGTTTGGATGTGTATAAAAAAGTACCTAATATGATTGAAAATATTTTCTAAATTTGCATTTTTGTTTAGCTGAAAACATCGATAACTTTAGCTGGAACTACGATTTAATAGTTATCTGATGTGCGTAATAATTCAAAACTTACTCTTTCGGCCGGCATTTAATGTTATGTATTTGGGAAAATTTTATCAGGTGCTTACGTTCTATCTTTGTATATACAAAGGTTCTATTTACAAAATATAAAAACAATGCTGTTTGTTTTGAAAGGTTCGTAACAGATTTCAATTTCCGAAGTTCATAACAGAGTTTCATAAAAGTTCAAACTCACAAAACGATTAATAAAATATTTTTATGGTCAAGACCTTTTATGATTCATAACAGAATAAAAGATTTCGCAGAATACGCCCAAATAGCTAATAAAGCACTGACTATTGGTTATAAGAATCTTGAGAGATTCTTCTCCTTAATTAAGGGCTTTTCTAATACCACTTTTAAACTAAACTGGTTTGTGGAATTTAACCTGTGCCTACAGCTACACTAAAAATGGTTATAGGAGATACCACGCCTAGGTTTCAAAAACTGCATTGAAATGTTCGTAACTTATAATGCGTATATGCGACATTCAATATTTCTAACACACTACTGTCATCACTCTTTTTAGGAAACTAAAACCGGCACCCTGAATTTCTCATCGTTCAAGACCAGTTTTACTTCCAATGTTAATTTCCTGAAACGACGGTAGGTACTATATAAAAATATATGCCAAAGCATTCACAATCCACATAATAGGTTCAGCTCGGGGGATCTATCTTCCGAGTGTGATGATGTTGATCCAAATGAACTGCCACCAGCGGCACGACCGACACAAGAGCAAGCACCGCCGCTACAGCAACAACCGAAACCACAAAATGCCGGGCCCCCAAATATGCCTCCACCGCCTGCACCTTCTGGATCGGTTCCACCACAACCAACCACAGCCGCTCCTGAACTTGCTTTAAGTTTTGGTAAGGGTCCAGCCCGTGGTACAAGTGCTCCAACTAGTCCAGCGAAGTCCAGAGAGAGTTTGCTGCAAAGGGTTCAGAGTTTAACCGGTGCGGCGCGAGATCAAGGCGCTTCAATTATTGGTAAGCTATTGTATATGAGATTTTAAGTTGAAATTTTTAACTTTTTATATGCGTGTGTATTTTAGGTGCAGCTGTGCAGAGCGCAACACGTCCCACATTCAATAAAGATAAATATTTCACTCTTTTGGTACTGGATGACCAAAATACCGATTGGTCGAAATATTTTCGAGGAAAACGGTTACACGGCGATTTCGACATTCGGGTGGAGCAGGCTGAGTTTAGAGTAAGTATAGTGAATATAATTTATATTTGAAATGTTCAATTTCATGCCCGATTTCAACTTCGAAGCAAGAAGCTTTAATTCAACATCAACAGATTGCCAAAGGACTGTCCGAAGCTCTCCGACAATGAATTGCTGCGGAATATTTTAATATCAAATGAACGGGGGTATGTTCCATTTATTTTGTTCTCAAACGGATTGGGTTGAAAATGGCACATCTTGTGAGTAATACAAATTGCCAAAGGAACTCCTTGATTATGACAATATTTTTTAAATATCTTTTCCAAATTGGGAGACTATCCATTTAAAGAAATTGAATTCAGTGTAGGTACACCTATTTCGGATTTCGATTCTTGTACCGAAATTGTAAAAAATTAAGGAACCTGCCCTGTGACTGAGCGTTCCTGTTAAAAAACACTATCGAATTCCTAGACCTGCCTGTAAATATGGGAGAGCAAACAGCAGACCATTCTTACAAACAAAAGTTTCATAGAACTTACCAAAATTTCCTCGTTCCTCTGAAATTGCACTATTATTAGGAAACAGACCTATTATAAGAAAAAAAATATTTCGTATAAGAATGGAAAAAAAAGTTGATATCGTAATATCTTTAGGAAAAAAAAGAATTCAAAAAGTGATCTATTCTTCTTAGGTTTGAACGCGCTTATGCAGTTCAGTTTCCATGACTTGATATAAAATCCGTGTCATCCTTAAATGGGATAGTGCGATCAAGTGCGAAATCGCATTATCAAGGAGACCATTCTTTTAATGTTATCGGGCATGACTTAGATATATGTACTTTTTATATACATATTATATAAACTAAAATGTTGTTGTCTCTAGTTCTGATACACAATTTAACCTTTTTTTCCTTAGGAAATTTCATTGACAGCTAATGCGGACAGCGGACCAGTTGTATCAATGGCAGTTTACCGAGGAGGAACCAGGGTAAGACCTAAGATGGCACATTTATATGTAATATAATTAAGTAGTGTATAATTATAATAGTTTAAACATCAGTTAATATAAATACCTGTAATAATGTGTATATCGTTTTAAGGTTTGCCTATTATCATTGCACGGTTACTGCATATAAACAGACGTTTCAATTGGTCAATCGAATCTGATAATACTTCGTTTAATTTACGGACAAAATGAAACCTGTTTCTATGCGAGCTGTCGTTAAAATAATATTTACTTTACTCAGTCGATTAGTATTCAGTGCTTACTACTAATATTGGGCCAAATAAGCAAAGATTCAGTTGCTGTTTATTAAACAGTTTAATTTTCGGACTATTCCTTTATTGGATTGTATGATGAATGAGTTCCGTGCAATCCGTAACGTTTCCAACGATCATTGTCCGGGCTCTGTAGTCTGTACCTTCGAAGCAATAGCGAAGTGCAAAAATTACGTTTTTAAGAACTTAGTGCAGTTCATTTACCACAATATAATGAAGGCTGACGACAGTCAAACAATTCGGCTAGAACAAATCTTACTATGGTAAAATCTCAAAAACGATATCGTCCAGACGACCAGTGTTATATACGGAATCTTTCTGCAGAACAATAAGGGACACTTATTTAAATTTTAATATAATTTTTTAAATTTTGGTGGGGATCAATTAGTAGGTACCTACATCAAATCTTTACTAGGTAGGAAGGCGGTGTGAAATTGAGGCTAAAAAGTAACCGGAAGCGATGGTCTGGCTTAAAAAGCGGTGCTCCCGCCATTAAATTGAATAAATTGAGGGCACATTATGGTCTCACCTAGAATGAATCGAGTTTTCGAAGGCTTTGTTGCCTGTTTAAAATCTAAAGCAAGATATGAGATTACTGGTATAACACGGATACATGTTGAGACCTACAAGTCGCAGAGGTTATCACCCACTTTCTCTTTGGGTGTCAAACAATTGCTGTGAGTTGAAGGAAGCCCCTTGGATGGTACGTCTTTGAAAATTCAGAAGGGGTTATTGTCTCAAACGAACTTGAGACCATATTTTTGTTTTGTATTGAAATTAGGTGTATTGTCAAATTGGTTTAGGTTTCGACCGTGAAAGTAACATTGATAAGCTCACAACACTAAACAACCTTACCTACCCGCTAACCTGACCTACTCTCTCCACATTTTCATCAGTTCGTGATGATCTGGGTCTCTTCAAAGTTCTCAATCCAGTTCTCAATGAGCTGATTACTTGGTGTTAAGAATAATGCATTTGCCGACGAAAAAGTTGTCTGTGCCAGAAAATAAGTCAAGTACCTAACCTAAACAAAAAGATCGTTCTGAAAGGATCTAAATATGTTAATATTTTTGTTCATTAATTACTTTTTGTCTATTTGCTTATGTGTCCGAAAAAAGGATCTAGAATAGGTTATTATCCTTTTATATTAATTAACATAAAACGAATCAACTTTGTGAGTTGCATCAGCAGGTTATTCACACGACCCAATTTCCGCTCCCACGAATCGACAGACAAAACTCATATTGCAACTTTACTGGAATCGAAATTCTTAGAAACAATTTCAAACAACAGCAATGCACATAAATGCACGTAGAGTGGTATAATCGAATAATTTTGTATTTTTAGTCTTAATAAAGCACTCAATAAATAAAGAAGGTATCGTTGCCTGAAAGATATTTTTTTAAGGAAATTCGGTTTTCATTTTATTAACTTATACTTTCAGAATTTGTTTAGGTTTATGACGCTTGTAAAAAGAACTACAAATTTTATGATCCTTTATTAGTTTGAGTTATTTTGTATTCTTCCTTTCATAACGCTTGTAAAATGATGTTTATGATCCGGTCCTTTTTTTATTGCTTTCAACCATTTGTACGCTTAAGGAAAATATCGGTAGATTCAATTGCGCTATGGTGCTCAGGTGCTGGTTACTACTATTAAAACAACTTTACTTGACAGTCATCCACAACAATGCGATTCCTTTTACTTATCATTTTACATTTAATTCTTTCATATTGGATTGTTAGTCATTATTATCTTCCTTATCATTTGAAAGTCCCTTGCAACAGTCGCAGCTGCCACCGCCATTTGGTGTGGTTTTCGTTAGATCGCCGAAATGACTTCTATGACATTCGCCAGATTAATGTTAACCCAATGATTTTGAAGTTTTTCCTTGGTGTCCTCGCAATTTTTGTATACATATAAAACTACGCTTTATTAGAATGATCTAATAAAAAAGATCGGTTTTTAAATTTTATGGAAATATAAAACAAGCTTTGCTGATGTTTCGGATCTAAGCGTCATCTGTCATCATAAACCGACACATCCGAAACTAATGTTTTCATTGTTCAAATATTTTATTATTTAAATTTTTAAATAACAATCGTAATTTTATTAAACAAAAGAGTATAACGAAATAGGTATAGTATTACGAATAAGTATGCTTCGATTGTTTCTTAATAAATTTATCTGTAACTCTATCTACCCTAAATAATAACAAAAGAAAGAAAAAATCCTCTTATATATATTTTTTTAAATCACAATGGCTATACTGTGTCTGTGGATGCTTACATTTACATTTCATCCAAAAACTTTTATACTTTTCAACTATTAGGTTGCTCGTTCATTTCGACCTGATTTTGTTCTGATTCGACAACCACCGCGTGATGGAGCAAGTGATTTTCGCTCAACTATACTTGGATTAAAGTACGGAGGTGTTCCCAGCATCAACTCACTGCATTCTGTGTATCAATTTCAGGTAAAGGATGCAATGTTTTGTTAAGAATTAAATTTGATTTTCTTAAAATAACTTTTCAGGATAAACCATGGGTCTTCGCTCATCTACTGCAATTGCAAAGACGTCTGGGAAAAGACATGTTCCCCTTGGTTGAACAGACATTCTTTCCCAATCCTCGCGATTTGGTAAGTGACAATAATTATAAAACTCACATTTACAAACTTATTAGGTATTTACAAAAATAGAAAAATGGTCCAGATTTAAAGTAAAAAAATAAATAATTATAAATATCATATATTAAAGCTTCTGTTATTCTCGATAGACGGAGATAAATAAAACGAATGGATCTTATGGATCTGCTAAACATGCCTTGTACGGGGGTGTTCTCTTCCAGGAGCACTTTGAAATAGGACCCTCTTGTGTCCTGTACACTGTGGGTGTACACGAGCTGTACTCTGTTTCACACTTTTTGAAAGGTGACCAGTCACATGAATTTTCGTCCTCGGCTGAGCATCCCCACATACAGGAGTTAATCTAAAAAGTTTAAATTTAGTAACAAAATGCATATGATAAATTTGTAATTAAGTCTTACTTTGCAGTTGCATCCCTTGCGGTATCCCCCAGCGAATCCTCTTCTTTCGATGATAGTCATTTGTTGATATTCTTTTATGTAGTTGCATAAGGACAATTGG
The DNA here is from genome assembly GCA_949126925.1 of Cheilosia vernalis. Lineage (NCBI taxonomy): Eukaryota > Metazoa > Arthropoda > Insecta > Diptera > Syrphidae > Cheilosia > Cheilosia vernalis. The sequence goes on along the minus strand of OX421358.1, from coordinate 79,550,844 downwards.
GTGCCTCGACTTGCGACAACATACAGTTTGCCAACTTCCAAGGTAACTCCACACATACTGCCTGAACGGGCAGTTGTTATGCGTCCGTGCTTCAGGACATTTTGGGCTCGTTCAGTCATCTGCAAATAGAACATGATACAAAGCATTACTTTAGGTTTCGCAAATTAAGTAAGCAACATTTTTAAGTTTGAACAACAGAAAATAACAGATGAAACATCATGCAAGTATCCATCTTTCTACCGTTCCTCATTTTTATGAAAATGTAGTTCAAAATTAGATTGAATGGATGAGACAAACTGTTATCAAAAAACTTAGTTGAGAACTTTATTCTGGTGCAGCAGAAGCAGATAGAAGATCTGTAGTCATAGTGACTCAGTGGTTAGTGTACTGCTGGACCACTGAGCTAGGGTAGGTATCTTAATAGTCTCAATAAAACTATCGATAGTATATTCCTTATTTTTTATTCGCACTAAAAAGCCCATGCTATTAAAAACTATAAATCAAAAGCAACTTTCCCAATCGACTAGAAAATGTTGGAAACTTAAAGTGAGAGCTATTTAAATACACACACATCCATGCAATAGGAAATCTTCTTTTCAGAGATACTCAACATCCCGTGCTCAACAAGCTGAAGTATCAAGCAATTCTTGATTTTTGAGGATACCACTCCTTATCCAATGAATAGTGGCATTCATAATATATTTTCATTAGGTATGCTCCTTTATTTTTAAATTTTATTAATTTATACTAAATCTTACGATTTTTTACTAATTTTTACTCAATGCCGTTCCTTAACTGATAAAAATCGTAAAAGCGAGAGTAGTACCTAGTAGTAAATACATAATGTACATGTACATTGGTTGGATTCACCTTGATTTGTAATGGGTGCTTACTAAAAATAATAGAAATTGGTTCAGTTTCGTTCCTTAAGTGTGTTTGATATTATTTGAATTTGAAAAACGTCGATAGCATCGATACTATCAATAGTTTTTTATTTCAACTATCGAAACTGCCAACTATCGATTTTTAAGCAACCCTATACTGTGCTTTAGGTATAAAAACAAAAATCGACTTTGATCTCTGCGAAAAAAATGATTTGTTTATCTTATCTACATAAATCAATCTTTCAAGATCCGAATTTATTTTAAGAATATGGGTTACATAATTTCTTATTTATAAAGTTTTTGGATAGAGTCGGGAAGGCGAACCTGGGGCTTTAGTTGGCTTTGTATTCATTAGTAAATTGTGAACCTAACCTTATCTTTCCTATTCCACTAAGGCCCGTTTGCTGATACTACTCGTAGCGATTTAAGTTCTACTTAAATACCTTATGGGCTACTTTTTCCTAGTCATAAACTGTCACAGAAGATTTTAAGTGGAACTTAAATCGCTATGAGTAGTATCAGAAAACGGGTCTAAGTGCTTTTTTTTCACCGTGCAGGAACATTTTCTTCTACGTATTAGAAAGTCTGTTCTAATATTTTCTGGGCTAATAGTGGATAATTGTCATATTTTACTCATTGCAATGGAGTTCTCTCATATTAATACTGAATAAGCGAAAATCTTTTCTTATATATGTGAAGACAAATAGTTAAGAACCACTTTCACTGCCTTAAGTACAACATATTCGCTTGGTTTTTGTTGGAAAGATGTTGCAAAGATGCAATGCTGCATTTGTGCAATTTGTTTTCCAATATTTTGGGTATCGTATAAGCCACATTACTATGATGATAGAATTTCTACCACCGGGCGAACTGTAGTAAAGGAAATGAGTTGAATCACACAACCTTTTTTGGACAGCTGACATGGCCCCACCTGCTGGCGACTTCCACATTACTCATAATCAGCAGTCAGTTACGAAATACCATTTGGAATATTATACCACCAACTGCTATCACCAACTAGTCCAAAGAATTATCTATGGACGCTAAGCGTTTTTTCTGAACAACTTTTGTGTACGGAACGCAGTTTGACCAAATTGCTGATACTTTAGTTGGATAAATTAATACCTGGTAATACCTACTTGTTTTTATATTATTTTCCCAGTCCCAGGCTAATAATAGTTCAGAGACATACAGAGTAACGAGATTAGAGTTTTCAACACACCTAATATGTCTGTGATTAAAATTTTAGCTTGACATGTTTTATCGCCTATCAAATGTAACTTTGTCGTAATTGGTATTGTTTGTGTTGGTTTAGTAAGTCACTTTTTTAATGCTTTAGATACTTTTGATATTGTGATCTACACTTATGAATTATTAGGCCCAAGAACGAATAATCATCAACCACAAATTATATATCAGTTATCAAAGAACCTACGCAAATGTCAAAAATATCCTCAAAATTAATAAAATATGGACAGAAATTTATACCTTGTTTTCAGCTCAAAATAAATGACTTCATTTTCTTACCTTATAGGATTTTTTTATTTCAATTTTATATGCCGTATGATGCTTCACTAGTCGGTTTGACTTCCTAAGAACTCGCATAATTATAACTGAAAGCAAAAAAATAGGGGAGAATATGTGATTCATTGACTTGAGTGGTATCAACAATTTAATTGGGTCACACAATGTCTTAAAGTGAATTTGTGGAAAAAGAAAAAAACATTTCCAAATATTTATTGCACAACTTACCGTAGTCGGCTGTACAGAAATGTGTTTGTGGGTGGCTCGGCATACATGAGCAGGCATTTACGGTTGGTGCCATCAGAGCTAAGAGCGACAGAATTGCTACTATCCCAGCGCCAAAACATCTTATAATATTCATTTTGCCTTATTTAAACGATCTGTAAGATAAATCAAAAAAATAATAAATGTCTGCCCGTAAAATAAGAGACTTTAAAGTAATTAAAAAAAAATCAATGCAATTGTCAGGGTGGTTTTCACAAAAAAATTGTTTCTGTTGTCATTTAATTTTATAAATATGTACATAAGTTAACGAAGTCGCACCTAGGACTTAAAAAAAAAAAAACCTCTGCCCGAAGGCACTGTTCGACTGTTATACTGAATCAAGTATAAATAATAAAACACAATACCGTTACTTTCGTCTTCCTTCGCCTACCGTTCGTCTGAAAACAACTAAAGACGTAAATCGTTACTGTTCGGAAACCGCTGGCTGGTCACAGGATTAAAATCGCTGATTTGTCGAATATGCCAATGCACACGCATCCGGTAACAACGGCAGGTGTGCAAGATGATTCTATTGCCCTGATACTGTGCGAATAGGTACAGAAACGAAATCACTATCTTTTTTTTTGCTCTCGACCTTGGACTTTAACTTTAACTTCCCAAATGTATACCAATTTTTTTTTTTTAAATATGAGATGCATTACACGACTTGGTGCGATAATGAAGTAAATCAAGTAACTGCATTTAAATACGGATTCATTAACTGCTTCAGAATTGTATGTTATGAATTATGATACCCACGAGTTCGCAAAGAGTGGCATTGGTATGACGTGCTCCTTATCTTTACCCTCTATTTCGATTTAAAAATATGAATAATGTAAATAAAAACATAAAAAAAAACTCCATGACTGAAGGAGACCGAAAGGAGAATTTCGATGCAGGGAAACGATATTGTCATTCGGGTTCATATTGCAAAATGTTTCCCCATTACATCGAGATTTACGAGCGTTAAAATAATGGGAATTTATGCAAATGGTAAAAGGAACTGTTGTTCACTTTAATTTAATGCCACAGCTTTAAAGATAAACACGATTGTTTTTTTTTTTGTGTTTTACAATGGATTTAGTTTAGAATCTTCCTTCTTAGTTTTACAATTCAAACCCATTCTTGCGGTGTAGAGCCCAATTTACGCGACAATAGATGGGTTACGGCTTGTCGTATGGCCTATCGGAAATAATAAATAACAGTAACAGCTTAAACTTTGGTTACCAATTTTCGTCGCTCGTATGGGAAAGTTATTATGTTCTTCCAAATATTTTTCAACAGAAAATAAACTTTTGTCCAAAACATAACTTAGTTTATGCTCTTTTTTACATACAATCATGTAAAATGGTGAATGATTTAGACTGCCTTGAAAATAAATTCATTTCGATTTATTTATTAGTTTGCTCCTATTTTGTTAATAAATATTTTTGTTATTCGGAAACTTTTTAAAATAAATTTAAATCAATTTTCAACATTTCTCAAGCGGTATCTAATCGGAAAAGGACAATAGTCCTTCTTAAGCCACTTGGTCACTCGTTCGACAGAATGGTACTAGCATTAGCTTTCAAAAATGTCATGGCCATAAATATCCGCCTTAAGTCTCTTCTCCGAAACCAAGCAATGCAAACTTTTCGTCGTCATTTCTTTGAAAGCCTGCGGCCAGTGTCTCCGATTTGGTCTCCAGGGCGAGAGTTTTATAATGTGAAGCTTATAAAGAAGAACTACGAGGTGATACCACTTTTTGCCAGTGTATTGGGAGGACTTTCTTTCGCGTCTTGGCTTGTTTGTCATAATGCCATATCAAAAGATGATGTCCGCTATTGTCCAAATGGTAAATTTGGGTATGAGAAAGAAGAAAACTTTAACAAAATTAGAAAATTTCTAACCTACAATCAAAAATACAAATGCCCGGATGGACTTAGAGAACTATATGAAGAAATGAAAGAAGGATAGATCTATGCTGTAAGCCTGATTTCTACGTAATATCTTTATTTTCGAGCACATATACGTACCTACTCATAAAATATATTTCTGCAGACTGGAATTGAATATGTACAGTGTCGCAGCCCATTCCGACCTCTTTATTTTTTATTCCACCAGATATACTTTTTCTTTCGATATTTTTCTTAATTTAAAATATACTAAGAAAATAACCAGTCAAATGAATAAAATATTTTGACGAATAAACCTGAATATTCCTCTACTACCGGGCTGGGTTACTATTATAGTATTAATTTCGTGAAAATCTACAAAAAATAGCAATGCAATTCTAGGGAAGGATGACTTCCGTAATTCGTTTTTACGTTTTTTTTTGGGTGGGGTTGAGAGTAATATGAAATAAGATTAGGAAAGGATGCTCATCTTAAAATTTAAAGTTGGTAGACCAAAAAAAAAGTTGCAGTACCTAGGAGTTAGAGCTTTTTTTTTATTATTAAACTTTTCTACATGTAAGAACTTAAAGGCTACATTTGGCTTATTAATTCTAAAAAAAATGCTGTCAACTACTGTATAATGAAATAGTTAGGAACATTCAATTTTCAAGAGTCTAGAGGTAATTTAAAATTGATTTACTTTCAACTAGCGCGAATTATGTTCCCATTATGAACTACAGCCAACTCTCGATTAACCGTTGTAATCCCGGATAAACGAATATGATATTGTCAAAGACTAGACCCACTTTATACAATATTTTAACAAAATAACTTTGAAACAATCAACAAACACAAAAACATAAAAAGAAAGAAATTAAAACTTTGCATGTTAGGTTTTGTGTGTTTTTGTTTGCACTGATAGGTAATAGATTGAATCCCATTTAATCGATTAATAAATAATTAAAAAAAAAAAAACAAATTTCCGGCTAATATAATGCCGGTGACGGTTAATCGAGAGGTGACTGTATCTTTTATCTATGCATGATAATAATAATTTAACCTATACACTACATTCATATTCATATTCATTTTCAATCGTCACCTATGTACGTACCTATAGCTACAACATTACTCCTATGACTTGTTTCCCTTACACACAAACTGCAGATTCCAGGAATGTAGGTTCCAAAACCAACATGCAACTAGCAAACGTCTGGGAAATTTTCAAAACAAAATTGCCATCGCAAATGTCAATTGACAACGTCATAATCAATTAGTTGAGCTTCGAAACACTTATGCAGCATTTTTGTACATTCGTAGTTTGCTGTCGCTGAAGTGTCAATTAAAAGCAATAAATAGACACCTTATTACGCGACTAACAGTGTTAGATCGCGCACACTCAGTGGGTCATTAGACCGCCTCGTTTCGACTACCATGTCGCCATCGTTCGTCACTGAGATTTCATTCATTTTCTTTTCCAGCCGCCAATGGAGCCTCTTTCTTGCCCCGCCACAAGACACACTGTTTATTCTCACTCTTATACGATTGTGACATCTGTGGGTGGTCAGCATAGAAATTCGAGCCAAGGAGATCAAAAATAGTCAGCAATTATAATAGTGATTTAAGCGTTTATTGTCAATCTGGAATGGGCTGTCCATGGAGCGGTTCAACGTGACAATAAACTTGGAAATAAACAAAATATTTGCCGATTGCACAAAAATTTAATAAGCTTCAAATTGTCATTCCTTGGTTTGTGCGATTGTGATTCTTCGGCATTCAGTTAGAGCAGTGCTGAAGACATTTTATTGTTTCTGGCATTTGTTGTTTGTTTATTTTTGTGCTTAAGCTGCGTTTGTTTTGTGAAGGTGCTTAAAGCGATTATGTGGATTAAAGTCAATGTTGCAACATATTTTGAATCAAAGAGGAGAGCCAGAGGCAGGCTGACATGAAATGAGCGGTACACAGCCAAAGTAGGTAGCCGTGGCAATTATTATTATGTGTTGATAAGTTTGCCGAATCAGCAGGGACATTAGTCCCACTGGTTTTGTTTGCACTTTCGGTTTGATTTCATGACGTAATTTCATCTGCATAACATATATTATTATATTTATTCTGAAAATTCAAGAGCTGTATTTATCAGTTGACTCAACAGCAGGATGTTTCCATTTAAGGAAGTGCAAAATGCATATCGCATGACACATTGTGAAACACTTCACCTATTTTAATGATGTACCTAAAAATGTCTCATCCCACTATGAATTATGTACTCGCATTAATTACATTACCTAAGTATTCTAGTATCTACCTGCCTCTTCCCACCATGCCCTTATAAAATACTATATGGAATGACAAGTTATTGAAAATGCTAATAAATTCAATACCTTTATGGCTGTATGTTCGATTAAATACTACTGCACTTAAATTATACCCTCAACCGAGACATCAGTTATGCAAGCACATTGTGTTGGTGGTATATGTGACTTGCGTGACCATTCCATGTGCAATTTTAGTTTCTTTGCAATTTCAAAGCAACCTTCGACAGCAAAACCGTAAAACCCGACCGGCGCTTAATTAGGAAGAGTGTTTAGTGACTTTCGCTAGATACAAATATGTGTTTGAGACTTTTCATTTGACGATGTTAATAGGTAGGGGAAAAAGAGCGCAATCGAGAGTTCATTGATTTTATGATACCTTTAACTGACTACTTTTTTTTAAATAGGAAGAAATATTTAATACCCTTCGTATGTTACAGTATGTGTTTTACAGATTTCGATAAAACTGTTTTGAAATTTATTTGTCTGTTGTTTATCGCTACGCCCACATTATGCGTAAGATTTTTTTCACAAATGCAAATGCACAAGAAAAAAAAAAAGAAAAAACAAACAAAAAAAAACTTGAGGGAACCACCATTTCCCCTAAATATTTTTAGTTTTCAGTCAGCTACATGTTTCTGATTTATCCGGAAACTAAGGGGCATACCTACCTAAAATTAATATGATCAACATTACTTTTTTTTAATGTTAGTAAGAATATTTATTCAGCAAACATTGTACATACCTATTATGTATGTTGAAATAAATATATAATACGATGGGCATGTGAAAGTAATCAACAGTGACAATCAGCAGATGCATAATGTCGATAAAACGCGTTTGTAGTGTGAAATTGCATTGAATGCAAGTGTTTCACCAAGTTTTTGAAAAAACCCCTGTCTTCCTATGATTGAACTAAAACCTGTTCCTATTCTAGCTATACTCAGTACTCACTAATTCTGGTTCAGCAGATGCAACTTACGAAAGAAGGTACTGGGGACTGGATCTTAAAAAAGTATTTTAAACATACAAATTTCAGGAAAAATTTTAAACCTCATGCACGACCGGAAGATATTACCTGGGCACTTATTCCGTTACTCTGAGAACGATAATCGTTTCAGCGGTAGTAGTCAACGATCTCGTCACCAATTTGCTTTCCGTAACTCTATCACTATCGTCTCGTCTATCGTTTATTTTATACAAATCGTGAGAGCACTGAGAGCATCGAGTGTCTTTCAGAGACCCTCAAACTACATGAAAATTCCAATCAGACGTCGCCACACTGGGCAGAATAGCCCTAAAACTGCCATCAAATCAAACAAAGCTGTGAGATTTTTTTAAGTGGATCTATCGTTTTTATTGGTATATCTTATATTTAAAAAAAAAAAACTTAGAAAAAAAATGTTATTAGGTATTAAAAAATTACGCAATTTTTGTTTTTATTATAATTTATTCAAGGTAGAATAAAGAATCGTCATCGTCTTCATTATTGCTATCATCATCAGCTGTTGCGTATCTAATCATTTTGAAGGGATGGAGCTTTCAACATAAAAAGTGCTTCTTTAGGAATATTTTTGACTGGTTTTTGCTTACTGGTGATAACAGGATCGGAGCTCAATAAAAAAAGTTAAAAATATCCCAATTAGATTTTTCTCTGCTACAAAAATAAATTATTAGAGGACATTCCTAAAACAAAATAATAAATTTTGATTAACAATGACGACTTTAGTGTAATTTTGTTCTTTTCGCGAAGTATGTACTTTAAAGTTGATCTATTTCGTGAAGTAGAAAAAAGTAGCAGGAAATTTAAATTGTTTTTAAGACCTCAAACAATAACGTTTATTTTCGTGTAATTTTCATTGCTTAATATTACTTAAAACCTAATTGAAATATCTATTGTTAATTAATTTTCTTAAGAAATTACTATAGACCGAATTTTGTCTTATGTAAAAAAACAATTTATGCAATGAAGAAAAAAAATCACTTAAACACAGTTTCATACCTGAAGAAGAAGGTTCCATACATAAATAACACCAAAAAGTAATTAACTTTACCGAAAAAAACTAATCTGAAAATGAACGTAATTCACTTATAAGAATTGCTTGACGTGAGTATAATCCACCGTTGTAAAGAACCGGATTTGTTGAGCATATTTTAAATAGTGTCCAACTGTGCCCTAGTTAGAATTCTATCTAAGCTTTCCCGGAAAAACATTTGTTTTTTAATTATCGGCAATTTATGGTGTTTAAAATGTCATAAATGAGTTTTTTGGCAAACAATTTTGTATTTGATGCCGGCAAACTTGAAAATTGCAAAGTGGAATTAGTTCATATTTGTTCCTTAGTTTATTAATAATAACAAATAACATTGAAAATATGTACTATTGATAGGTCAGCTTTCATGGATGAGAATCCCGACTTGTCCAAATGTTCCACTTCGTATACTTTGATTGCTGTACTATCACTATCAATACAAATGTTATGGAGGGCAGCACAAACGTTTGCAAAAACTACTTTTCCGTTTTCTAATTATAATTCTAAATCAAAATGAGGATTATGACAACGGCGCAGGGTCATAAGTCCACAGGCCAAAAGTCCAAAATGGACTTTTGACCCAGAGGAGCCAAAAGTTCACAATAATTTGGGCCATATGTTCACAATTTTAAAATGGAAGTATGCCATAAGTCCACAATTATCCATATGACAAAACGAGTTGTTTTAACAACTCAAAAAGTATGGGAATGTTTGATAGATGCCGTGAAATAAGACCAACTTCTAAAAATGTACCTTATTTCGCTCTTAAATAGTGTTGGTTGGTTGGTTGGTTTAGGTGGCTGTATTTCCCGACGAGGGAAAAAAACACAAGTAGCGCATTGAGCGCCGTTTTGAAACCACAACTAACGGAACCTGATATGAAAAGGAGGTGAAGGAAGTTAAAAGAGCTCAAAACCAGCCTGTGGAGTTGAGAAATTTGATAATCCTGTGGAAATGGATGCCTTGGATGGCCAAAAGGTCATCAAAAAATGGTTGACCCAGTGCACTGCGTCTGGTTTTGGCTAGGGCCGGACACTCACAAAACAAATGGAACACTGTTTCACTCTTACTTGTGTCATCACAGCTACGGCAGTGGGTATTGTGGGGGATGCCAAGCTTGGCTGCGTGGGTTCCTAAAGGCCAATGACCCGTACTAATTGCCGTTAGTCTGGCAACATCTACACGCGATCTGGATAATAGGTTGTTTGTTCGGGCATTATCGTAGGTTGGCCAGATCTTCCTGGAAATGACACAGTTCGTCAGGTTCATCCAACTAGTCCCAGCACATGAGGTGAAGTGCAGGAGGATTTCTCTCTTTACATATCCCAGCGGAGGGAAGACTTCCTCCGCGTGAGACACGCACAGAGCTGAGCCAATTCTGGCAAGTTCATCGGCTTTCTCGTTCCCTTCAATGTTCCTATGGCCGGGAACCCAGACGAGAGTGATATCAAACCGATGACAAGCCCTGGTCAGTGTCTCCCTGCATTCCACAACAAGCTTGGACGTTGACTTAGTTGAACCAACAGCCTTAATCGCGGCCTGGCCTGACTATCGACGAAGATGCCTATTTTTTTTTTTTGGGTGTTGCAATATTGTGAAGCAGTCTGCACGCCTCCTTAATTGCAAGTACTTCTGCTTGAAAAACGCTGGCTACGTTGGGTAGGCGAAGACTTTTTGAGATGTTTAATTCTGTAGAGAAAATGCCTGCTCCTACTCCACAGTCCATCTTGGAACCATCTGTGAAGATAGGTATGTCGAATTCATTAACGACCGCATTCTCCTCCCATTCTAATCTAGAGGGGAATCTAACAGAGAAGTTTTTATGGAAGTCGTATTTGGGTCCTATGTAGTCTGTGGACATATGACCTATGCCGTCAGGAAGGGAAGAAAGAATGCTGGTATGGCCGTAAGACCTTTCGGACCAACACTTAGATTCCTTTAATCTGACAGCGCTACATGCTGCAATGTTTTTTATATGCAGATCCAATGGCAGGAAATTGAGAATGACATTGAGGGCAGCGGTCGGACTTGATCGCAGGGCTCCTGTGATTCCAATTCCAGCTGTTCTTTGGACTCTACTTAATTTAAGGACGTTATAGGCTTTGCTTAAGGCGGGCCACCATACCAGTGATCCATAGGTGAGGATGGGACTTACCACCGCTGTGTACATCCAGCGAACCATCTTTGGTGGAAGTCCCCACTTCTTGCCGAAAGTTTTACTACAAGTGTAGAAAGCTATGCTTGCCTTCCGCACTCGGTGTTCGATATTGTACTTCCAGTTGAGTTTGGGGTCAAGCATGACGCCAAGGTATTTAGCGCTGGTGGATAAAGGAAGGATTTTGTTGTTTAAGCGGGGAAGTGAGAAGGTTGGTATTTTGGTTTTGGTGGTGAAAAACATCAGTTCAGTTTTACTTGGGTTAACGCTAAGACCACAACTTGTAGCCCAACCGCTAATCTTACCCAGGGCCCTTTCCATGATTTCACTTATCACGGTCGGAAACATTCCTGACACTAGAACGACCACGTCATCCGCATACGCAACGACTTTTATACCTTCCCTGTCGAGTTTTGAAAGGATTTTGTTAAGTACCATAATCCATAAGAGAGGCGAGATCACCCCACCTTGAGGTGTTCCTCTGCTTACTGATTTGGTTAGATGGGTGTTACCAAGTTTAGCTTGAATGATCCTTGTTTTGAGCATGGAAATGATCCACGAAGAGACGTAATCCTCTACACCTAGTTCTAAGAGAGATTCCTGGATCGATTCAGTGTGGACGTTGTTAAAAGCGAACTCTATATCTAAGAAGGTAGCTAAGGTGAATTGGTGATGGGAGAGTGACCACTCAACTGTACGCACTACTTCATGAAGAGCTGTCTCAGTCGACCTGCCCTTGAGGTATGCGTGTTGTGAGTTACATAAGGGGGACCTTTCAAGGCCTGTTCTTATGTGAAGGTCGAGTATACGCTCTAAAGTTTTGAGAATGAATGAGGTTAAGCTGATAGGTCGGAAGTCCTTCGCGGATTCGTGACCTAAATAGTGTAATAAGGATAACTTCCAACAGTTGGTCTTATTTCACTCCCACAAAGTGCAATAACGCCAACAAAATTTGAGTAATAAGAAGAACCTTGCACCCACACCGTAATCCATCAGTAAACCTAAGCAGGGGGGTTGCAGGGGGCATTATGCCCCCCGATACAGAATTCATAGTTTGAAAACGCAATCTTAAAATGATTGCAATGCTGGAGAAGTGTGTCTTGTGGGTTTGGAACTTTTGGCTCACCTGGGTGACTTATAACCCACCTAAGTGGGTAAAAAGTCCATTGTGGACTTTTGGCCTGTGGACTTATGACCCTGCGCCTATGACAACATGTAATTTAATGTTATATTGAATTATTGATATAAGTTTTGTACCTTTGTAAACACCAATACTACACCTTTCCACAATATTTCTTGCTTTTGTGTAAGGTTCATACAAAATAAGTCTAAAATGTACATAAGTCGTTATTTATATATTTGGTAGCATTTGAAAAATATGTAATACATATATTATATATAAGTCAAGTATTCTTCTTGAAATTCAATAAAAAATCGTCATTTGTTTGCAAAACATACAAATTAATGCAAAGGTATCGCTCAAATTGTATCGTCTGGGCGATAGCGTTTCGACGATTATTGATTTACGTGAAGCAAATGTCCAATCGTCAAAACGATAGACATTTATTGAAGTTACGTGAAGCAAAGCTATCGTCGAAACGCTATCTTCTGGCGATTATCGACATACGGAATGAGTGCCCAGATTTTTTCTCGTTTTTCCCCTTTTAGCAATTAGCAAAAAAAACTCTACTGGCGAGGCCATATGACTACCTTGCGTATGAGGTGCTTGGCTCTTCTTTGAGGAAACAATTCTAAGGACTAGCCTTGGTAAGCATCTTTCAAAACTGCTTATGCGTAACCGCTCTATAATTTTTACGCATCCCTTTTTAACACTTACCTGCGGTTGGACGTCTTCTTGTATATTGCAGTCCACTTGGCACACTGAACGTACCTAATTTTATTATTTCTCTACGCGGGTTTCCTGGACCACTTTTAACATACAATTCCTTTACGTTCAAACGCAACTCAGCTTAGAATATTGCACTACAAGTTCTCAATTATCGTGAAGCTAAAATATATCGACTCTAACTTTAGCACATCGAATTCCGCTAAATGTATCATATAACTTTAATCAAAGGGGAATGGGAAAAATTACTCAATAGAATCCGGATAATTCAAACGAATGTATTTTAAAGTGCTCATCCATTTGATGGTACACTTCATTCAGTTACTTCATAGTGGACGTATACTTAAGCCTAATGTACTGTAGTGGACACCTGTTATACGAGTAATCATATGCAAAGACGTCTGGCAGCCAGTAATAGGAGTTTCTGAATACAGCGCACTGAACATCAGAGAAAATTACCAGTGTGTACACAACCAGGAACACTCTAGAATCAGTAACGAAAAAATTAAAAGCAGACGCATATCTGGGATTCTAAAATGTGTTTTGCATCTTTGTATAATGGGGCTAATTGAGGGGCGACGCGACTTACATGTGCATGACGAGTTACATACTTAAGTAGTACACTAGATACAACATTACGTAATAAAGCACATAATAATGTTATGGAAACGCAATTCATTTATGCACAACTTGGATGAAACACGAAACTCCAATCCAGTCAATATTGCAGACATTTCAATTATACTTACGCTGACTTCTCGCAAAGTGTTGTTATTGTGACCGCAACATTTTGATTAATCATTATATTTGCATTGAATGAAACCCAATACAACGTAGGTACGAGTATTTGCGAATTTGATACACAAAAGTGTAAATTGTGTTTAATCAGCACCTTAGAAGATGCAAGCACGATTGTGTTCTCGATGCGATCCAACCATGTGGATACAATCTGCCCCACATTGAAGCGAATTTGATTTTCCCCCTTGGACGCTTGACTCCAATAAATCAATTGCAATCCGGTGTCTGAGAAGTCCATAAGAAGCCGACCGACACCGAACTGAGTCAGCCGGCAAAGAAAATATTCCCTCCTGCTCCGGATACAGATTCAGGCAGAATGTGGCATGGTTGTTTGTTTGTGTCGTATTTTCCTTGCTTGGAACTTGGAACTCACAATAAATTGCTTTTGACTATGAGTGTGTATCTTTTATTTTCCTCATAGACCTGAGATAATTTCTAATTATAGGTCTTCAGTATATTCACTTTGTATCTGTAAGGAGCTATCGGCACGCGTCTATTGAACGCATATACGAGCAACTATTAATGTAAGAGATGGGGGATGTAATTTTAAGGATAGTTTAGCACAAAAGTATCCAGATTACGTATTTGTATTAAAGGCTTTTGTTGGCATGTCTACGAAGCTTAGCTAAACAAACCCGTTGACCAATTATATTTATATTTATTATTATGGCAATCATCACTGGCATTGGAACAATTTTTTGTAATTACAAAACTATATTACTTACCTAAATAGATGTTTTCTGAATTTCGTTTAACTAATATAAAAAGTAATTTTTTTAGAGTTTGTGTAGAACAGCACTCGAAAATATGTCAAAAGTGCAAAAAGGATTATGTTCCATGGAGTAGGTACTAGGTACCTATATAAACAGCTGTACTTAGCAAATTTATACGTTCAATTTACTGTAAACCTTTGTTGCTTAGTGTTGACATTGCGCGATACTAATAATCACAATGGCGAAATTTCACATATAGAATAACCCAGTGTGACCTACATACATATACATACTATAAGTAAATAAAACTGCATGTATTATTGCGATATCAATGAAAATATTTTTAAAATTGATATGCTAGTCGATTTCTGTTGGTCAAACTATTTCAATATTTCTGTCGAATAAAATGCAAAGGCGAATACTAGTATTTTGAGTAAATTTTATAATTATTTGCGGACAATTTTTCAATAAGTTACTAAAATGAGATGGCTGTGTAAGCCACCCTTCAGTTTGTGGTAGTATGAAGTAAATACAAATTAAGTAACAATTAGACAGCTTAGACAATAAGCGAATAAATCATTTAACTCGCACGCTATACTTGAAATGTGTACCCGAATGTGTCAAAACTAGAACCGTAGTATTTTACAATATTTTGTAAATGTATGCATTATTAATATCGGTATATTAGAGAGTTAATTAGGTATTATTTTGTTGCTTAGCACACTGTAAGAATTTATTATTTCTATAACAAAATCCAACTTGTTGAGCATTCATAGGAAAAATATAAATTATTCAAACATACGAGAGTATAACAGTCATAAAAGAGCTTCTCAGTTAGCCATTTGCATTCGGCATAAAATTATAGATCTCCTCCATTTGTCCCAAAAATTAAAAACTGACACAAATAGATTGGTTGTGAGAACAAGGCCTATAGGGTCCTTACGGAACTGTTGGGCCAAAATATTTATGGATCGTTAAACTTTCGAGGGATGTCTTAATGTGTTCCTAGCACTGAACGAAGGGTGTCGGAAAATGGGACCTCCCATTTAACTAGTCTAACTACAAAAAAAACGTTGTATGTAACTTGGCAACTGTTGCAGCCATAGTTGAACAATTTTAAAGAGCGCAAAAAACAGAAAATTTACAACGTTTGACAGTAATAAGTATATGTCAAAATTAATCTAATTTTCTTTGCGTTTTTGCAATTGGGTGTGAAAAATTATTCGCCCCAATAAGGAAAATAAAGCCGCTATATTAAGCAACGGCATAAGTATAAATCGATTGTGTTAATTATCGATTGGTATAGTTAAATTATTCAAAATGGAATATAAATTTTCAATTCGGTAGAGCCGGTAAGACGCACTTTCTTAATTTGCAAAAGAATTTCCAAATTTATTAGGTACTGAATTGGGATACACTGGCCTTGTAATAGAGCTGGACTTAAAGTAGGTGGCTTCTCATTGAAGTAGTTCGCCATTTAGTATAAATACTCTATAAATACCGGAGAGAAATCATTTTTAGTTTTGACTCTAAATTTAAGAATTTCACAGTGGCCATATTTTCCATAAAAATTTCGCAATTGTGAGCTTCCGTAAATTTTAAGTCGACACTAAAATTTCATTGACATTCTCGGTGCAACAATTTGTATGCCATAAAGCTCGCTCTATAATATTTTCGCACACGAAATACATACATTTTCCTTTAAAGTAAAAATAACAAAAAACAATGGACAAACCGAAAAACGTTGTTCGTTGAGCAACAAATTGTAATCTTCCACGGACCGCGTTGTGAAATGATAAAGACCATAAATTGAAATGAACTTTGCACATCTAACCAATAGCTATAAGTGCATAGCGTTAGTAGTTTGTAACCTAAGTGACTATTCCTTTGCATTGCTTAACAGTAGACAATGATGAATTTGAATTCCAGGAATAATTGTAGTTAGTAAGAAGTCGCCTCAGTCTATTTAATTATTTACTTTTACTGACTAACTGATTAACTGAGATAGTTTTGCATCTTCTTATATTTTATACATTCATATTCAAAATATAAATATAAATAAAATAAAGAGGTAGCTAGCTGAAACCTTCTTAAACAAGTCGATGCTTCATATTTTAGTTAAAATTTTTAAACTTCGCAACTCGTCGAAAACACTAATTGCAAAGTAAAATAATAATGTTCATACAGCGGCATTGATAGCCCATGAATTTTGGGAATTCATTTCACCATAATTTTAACTTACGAGGTACACAATCAGTTCCAGTCGTATACACAGATTTCCTCAGAAGTCTTAGTTAGTTTTATATGAACCTAACCACATATTATCTGCTTATGAATAAATAAAAAAAATATTTTCCGTTTTTATAACGAGAAACTTCGGATTTCGGAACCCGTGAACAGATTTTAATGCGGTTTCCTACCTACATTTAGACTCTGTTTTTACACAGTCATTATATATTTGTATACGTGCCAAAAAGTGTGTAGCATAAAAACACAACATAGATATTATTTTTACCAACATGTTAAACACCGAAATCTGGTGGTCACACTTCAGACGTAGCTAGTATTTACTTCGATGTCTGACCGCTAGGTTGCCTCTTGTACTTAATTTAATTTAGTGGGCGCTGTGGTTGGTGTATAGTGTGTGAGCATGTGCTCACATATTGAGAAACATATTAAGTGCAATGTTTTTCTTCCAGATAGAGTTTTTAGACCTTTGTATTCGTCAGTACTAAGGCAACGATTTGAATGGATGCATTTTTATTTCGTGTGATGATATGCGATGTTATCAGACAATTTTCGCTATAGGTACTGGTAGGTAAAAATATGTATTTCGGAAAGTCTTGCATATCTCAAGACGAATCATGTTTATTATAGAAGTTCCTATTAAAAAACAATCATAGGAAATGATTCTTTAAACAAAAATTGGATACTACTATGTTTTATCTTTATGAGTGCGAGAGTATTTTCAAGGTCAATCAAATTCATCAATTTCTATGTAACAATACTATCGCATCACTTCGAGAGCACACAATTTGATAACTGTAAATCTGTTGAAGTTGGAGGTATCAGTATCAGATTATTTTGCATCTGAACTGTGTGCGCATAGGAAACAAAAACAGTTTACCCTCGAGGACGAACAATATTTTATTTCCTTGATTTTATAGCTCTCATAGTTTCATTGATGAGCAGAACTGTTTTGTTTTTAGCGTATATTGCTGCTGCCTTGTTATTTTCTGAAAACCGTTGTTCAGATCTTAGATAATTCATATCCATACTTCAATCCATTTCCTAAGTAGGTTCCTATGTAACATGAAATAAAGTCCAATGCAATAACGGCGATAGTGATCATGCACATCTTCTAAAATTCCTTCCGTCATATTTCCAAAAATATATGCCTTGTTTAAAGTAACATTACCGTAATACTTAGACCATACTTCTCTCCAAATACAAAATAAGAACACTTCATTTCATCTGTAATAACGCCCATCGTAATTTTTTTTTCATTTCCAACCTCAAAATCATTGTATAATTCCCGTTTATTATCTTGCTAAGTTGGAAAGTATTTCTAAGTAACGGTGCTTGAAAAATATTAGTTAAACAGAAAAATAATTAATGTGCTTCCATATAATTTTTGTTTGTACTGCCCTTCGTCACCAAGCTTATCAAGACCCTATACGCTTACGTATAAATTTATTTTACTATTGCATATTACCTATATCAACAAAGTAATTTATAAATTTATAGTACATATTCACAATAAAGGGCCCTTAAGTACATTCTTGCATATATAGTTTGTTAAACGAGCAACTTGAGTTTAAGCGACACATTTTCTTAGATAATCAATTTTATTTGTAATTATTTACTTAGGTCACATTTAGTTGATTATAAGAAGGCAAACGTTATAGGTTGGCTATCATAATGCAAATATGTATTATAAAGCTGTACCGAAAACATTATAGATTACATTTTGCATTGCGCTAATATAAATAGATATATTATATTAACAAATTAAAAATAATCTTTCAAAAACGTCATTCTGCCCGGCGATATTGTAAATTGTTATAAATCTTGAATTTAATCTATTCATCAAACTTACCATTAGTTAAACTGACAGAAATTAAACTCAGAGAAACGCAAAACTTGCTGAGAGCTGCAGCAAATGTCTCAGTTGTCAACCAACACTTTTGATACGGTTGCAGTGAAATATTAGCATATGATGTTAAACAAGTTGCACAATTAATTCTTGCTTGAGTTTATTTGTTGACATGTTTATTTATTTTAATATATACGTTAGTTTGTGAATCTACACAAATACAGTGTCCCCAAGGCAATGGTCTTAAACTTAAAATAGAATAATCGGGCCGCATAGACTCAGCAGAAAAATGTCCATGACTGTGTAGTGTACATTAACAGAAACGTATAAGGAATCATTTTGAGCTTTGGAATAATCATTTTAAATAGGAGTTCGGGTTAAAATGACTATAGGCATAACTGCAGTGGCGAGTTTTAGCAACAGTAAATTTTTAAGTGTTTCAGATCAAAATAGTAGATATTTTTGTGTCTAGTTTATGTCAATGTTGTTGACCACGTATTATTTTCCGTTGCGCAGAACCTTATGCGGACTACTTACGTTCTCTATTTTAGAAGTTGATGATTATGTAATCCTCTATTTTATTTAAATTCTTAAAAAACAATAACGTAAAAATCAATTCACACAAATACATTTTGAATGTGGTAAATCTGGTACATTCTTTGATCGAAATCGCTTTATACATTTTTATTTACAACTGTGCGTCATGCTTATTTTCCAATTATCTATACTTGACTTATACCTACTCACCAAATCAAAACCTTGGATTATAAGATAAAAAATATAGAACTGCCTATCAATCGACCGACAATCTGCCAACAATTTCTTAAATCGCCTTGTAGGTTATTTGCAGTTCTTTGTAAGATATGCAATTTTTATCTTTTTTTACTAAAAAGGTATAATTTTTTCGAAAAAGGCATAATTTTTTAAGGGTTCAGGCATAAAATCTTCGATCCGGAATAGCATCACTGGCGGTGACTCCAATCTAACTATTTTTCAACTTAAAGGCAAATTTAATGCTTTATTTCTTCTAATTTAGACTAAAAGTTAAATTTGTTGCCAATGGTCGCGTCTAAAATGTTTTATTGCTAGGGGCCAATAGAAATAACTGAAGTAACTATATCAATATCGATGTGTTTCAATCAAACCGCAATGATTGACGTGCCGCCTATCGGATCCAAAAGTATCCTATCCTTCAAACTGGCATCAACCATACACATCCACAAATTTTCATGGAAATCGGCTGAGTGGCTTTGGAGATCGAAATAATTACCTATTGGGTCCAAAAGAATATTATCTTTTAAGTCCTGCTAAACCTGAAATACGTGAATACGAACAAAACCAAAATGTTTGAGAAAATTGGCCCATCAGTTATCGAGGTTTCGCTATTGTCAAATAAAAATAAAGTGCACGACTGACTTTTAGTGTCTTCAGCAAATCGGATATTTAAAAAAAATGCATTTTTCAAAAATCTATTGTACGATAATATGGAGAAAAACTGAGTTTACTGTTAAGTTATAAATGAACAAATTACTTTAGGAATTAATTTTTGTTACAATCGTATAGACCGTTTTCGAGATATGTCGAAATTTCCAAAGTGCCGTTGTTCGATTTTTTAGCCAAAAACTGGGTACGCAGTCATGGTAACCTCACCTACCTAAGCTTTAATATTAACTTTGGTTGAAATCGTTAGAGCCGTTTTCGATCAAATGAAACTGGTACGAAAATTTTATATGGGAAGTACCATTAATATTGAGGTTACCTTGCAAAAAAAAAAGCCGTTTAGGCTGTAGGCCTGTGAAAAGACGGACAGAATTTTGCGACCCATACTTCTTTGAGTTCCTCTATCATCGTAATATCAGAATTGATTAATATCTCCAGTTCGCTTATTTAAGCTTAATTTTTCGTATAAATGAAAAAGATTTTACTTCGGATTTTACGCCGCTTTCAAATGGATGAATTGAGAAGAACAGTAGTTATAGGCACTCTCGAATGTTTCTGAAACGATTGTCTGAAGTGGGCAAAACCTTAAGATATTAGCTAGGTAAGTATATTTATTTTCGGAGATTCAACTTGTGACCTCTTGCTCAGAACGGAGCCTTTCATTAATTATATATTTTTAAGGTTAAGTTGGGCTTTGAAATGGTACCCTTTACTGAGCGATGACCAGTGGTCAGATTCTGTAACACGTAACGCTTTCATGAGTGTACGAAGAAATTTGCTTGTGTAACAGGGCAAATGATTGGTTTGTTAGTTTCGCCGTACAGAATCTGACCCCAGCTTTTAAACATGTTTCCAAATTTACATCGTCTGTATTAACTTATTTCCGAAACAGATCAATCAGTTGACCATCAAAAACATGGGGTCAATTTAACAAGAATGTAATATTTCTTGTTCATATTTGACGCGATGCAGGCAAACGAACAACGATTGTCGATTGTGACGGCAATGTCTGTAGGTGGTGTTTACAATCTCCATAACAAGATCCCCCGTATTAATGTTTTTACGAGGTAGCAATTTATCATCCTTCGCCCATAACTGATTTTTAATGTTTAATGTCATTAATTAAACCCTTTTCCTGTATTACAAAATGTTGCGAAACGATTGCGTGAGCCAAGGTATAGTTCGTTTCAAATCGTTGTGTAGCTTTTAGCTTTTTTTTTCTTCTTCTGATCAGGTACTGATGAGTATCGTAATGTTACTGAAGATATAGGGTTCAAAATGTTAACGACATTGATTGAGATGTGTTGTGACTTAAGAATAGCACGGCTTTGAATTACGTTCTCTCTTCGCAGCTTCAGAATATTGCATTTGAAACAGATACCCAGCTAGTATTTGCAACAACATTTCGAAAGTGAGAAAAGTCAAACACTTACATACAAGTGCAAGCTTGTCCTCTGGTTCCGCAAAAATGTGAACAAATCTATTTATAAAATGTACAAAACCTTACTCTATGTTGGGAAAGATTTTTTTTATTTTTAGCACAAACTTTGTTTGTGGAAATTGTGCATTCATGATTAAATGCATGGACAAACCATTTTTAAATAGGTATATACCTACTTTTGAACGTGAGAATCCACATGCACGAAATGAGAATTTGTTTACATACACATTTCATTTGAATTTTCAGCATCCATGGGACATTACACAGAAAACACGAACAAATCTTATGAATATATAAGTAGGCCAAGGCATATATAGAGCTCATTCGTCATCGGGGTACATTCGTCTTTGCAATTGAACCGAAAACCCCGATGCTTACCCAATAATTTTAACGACGAACGTACCCTTTTGTTAACCCATACCATGTTTTGTAGCTCTACTTAGTCGTTAAAAAAGTTACAAGTGATTGTTTTTTTTTTGCGGCTATTTCCTTTAATTTCGCACTTTAGCTAAGTAAGCAATTTTTAATATTTATTTTGTGCAAAACAGAGAGATATTTTGTAAAATGTGTTTATAAGCAATAGTCTTTAACACGACGAAACGAATTTGATTTTTTTTCTGTTCTAAAATGGGCGGTAAAAAAAATTGTGACATCGGGGCACATTCGTCGTACATACCAGGGGCATTACTAAGTCTTTGAAATTATGTTGTCTGTTTGTTTCTTGTCATCCAACTAATCCCGCATCTCTGTTCTCGACGTCGCGACGCGTCGTTTGAATTATTATATCCCTTATTTTTCTGTTTTGTTTTTCTATTAAATCTTTTGAATTAATTCGTTTTTAATTTTTCTGCGATACAATAGTATTTTTTTGATTGTTTTAATAATATAGTATTTCATATTTTGTTATGAATATTTGCTTTACGTGTTTATTTTCGTTAATGAAGTAAATACATAAAATAAAATAAAATAATAATAATAATAATAATAATAAAATATAAATAAATTAAAGTTTGGTTTTTTGGGGCACATTCAAAGGCTTTTTCATAAATGCAAATACAATTATGTGAATTGAAGTTATACGAAAATGTTTTTTTTTTTTTTTCAGTTTAAAAACTACATATATAGACGTTTCCTAAGCTTTTCAAGAAGTTGAATAATTTCGTATTTATGATGCTTTGAACTTTTAATGGCGAATGTGCCCCAGTTTACCAAGTTTGTTCATATATTTTTATTAATGGCAAAAATTAATTCTCCTCTTTAACACAATTTTGCAAATGAATTTGCAAAAATTTTATTATACCTACTCTTATAGACAAAATAAAAAAAATACATTATAAGAATTTGTTATACGCAATTGTGCCAGTTGGGGAACTAAAAAGTCGGGGAGGCTGTTAAAAACAGTTTGCAGTCCCATGAAACCACTCGGATCCCCGATGGATGGTTACATTTATCCCGCCATATGAGCTCGTTAAGATGTCCTTATCAATTATAAAATTTTTCACGTTGAGATTGACGTAAGACAAACACTTTGGTTTTTTTTTTTTTTTTGTTATACCGGCCTATTACAAAAATTGTACTAACCTTCGGCAAAAATGGAAACCTTAGATGTGCAAATAGCCAGTTGTTCGTATAGATTCGTAATTTTGCATGTCAGTAATTTACGATAATGGATTTCCCATATATGGAACATTTGAAAACATTCACAGTAGACGATATTGTGAACCTGCATCTTCTCTCTCTATAAACTTTGCTAAGAAGAAAACCTCGGAGCAAAACATCATCTTCTGTAATTTAATTAGTTACATGTCAATATTAAATGATGATAAATTGTTCAAGAAAGAGGTTTAAGGTTTCGCTTTCGATCAATAAATGTGCGCAAGCTTTGAAAAAAAAACTTGAACCTCTTAATTGCTTTTAAATTATTTGCTGCTATAATTTGCATTACTTCCCAAGACGTTGGCATCCATTTTACTTATTTTTTATGCAAATTTATATAAATTATGCCCTCAGCCATTGAAACTCAATCCTCAGTCAAAAGGTGGGGTCTCGTTCGTCAACTGGTTTGCGCATTTCAAACTAATTGGATAAATTAAATCCACGGATCATTGGGCATACAGGCATGTTGCGACGGGAGATATTTGTTGTCGGCTCGCGTTTTACTTCACTGCCACACACGCGATTAGAAGTAACTTCTCTACAATTATCGCCCATATGGAGCACGTAATTAATTTAAATAGCTTATGTGTCACACGTCACGAACTAATCCACAAGATTGCTTGAGAAAACCGAAAACATAAATAACGTAATCAGCTACAGATGTTTTTTTATTCACTTTTGATTTGTTTCATTCAAGAAATAATGATGATGAAAATAGCTTCGTGCCGCGTAAAGAAGTGGCAGCGCATGAGAAATTCCTAATCTCCCATTGTTTTAAATGTAAATGACGATCAGTCTAACAGGAAGATGTCTTCATTGGGCGACAGGTTGAAGAAAATAGTTTTTTTTCCAGACCATAAGTCTGAGCAGCTATACGATAACTGACGTACATAAATATATCAGAGTTCGTGATTTCTTGATATGTAATTATGTCAGAAGACTGTCAATATTGACGCTTGATTTAAGGTATGTATGTATGTATGTATTCAAAGAGTTGTATGCGAGGTTATGTAAACATACTTATGCAGCACTCAATAATAATGCCAATGAATACCAATGAACAGGCTTACACAGGTTTTCTTGCAAGAGCGATTCGATAGACCCAATTAACTTAAATTTATTTAATATAGAAAAACTGCTAATGAAGAAATTTCATATATAATGTGGTGTTCCAACATACTTCTCGATCGACTGAAAAATTCAAAAAAAAAATAACGCATTGAAGTTTTTTCACTCCGCCACTTCTCGCGGACATCTGCCAAAACCTCGGGAATAGAACTTCACGGAATGAGCTTCTTAGTTCAGCCGTAGATACTCAGTTCTTCTCTAAATTATTCTACAATGGATAGAAAAATGAAAACTCGTATAACGATTTCGACCAAAATGCAAACTTGAAGTAGAGTTGATATTTTCGAACTTATTGTGTCCTTTATTTTCCATTCGAATCTCTGAAAAGGGTAATTTTTAAAATGGTTAATGTCTCGAAACCCCCAAATTTCTTTAAAAATTAAGTAATGCTTACATCCTGAAAAATACCCTGTACCTACTCAGCTCTTAGCTTAATATTTAAGCAGTAGTATTTTTAGAACTAATCATTCAATATTTTCGATTATATGTAAATTTGCTTGCAAACATTTTCCAAAAACGGTTCTAACAATTTCGATCGATTGATATTTATTGTAACAAAAAAATTCAAAAGAAAATAATAAGTTTTTCTTAAAAATACAAAAAAAAACTATTATTAATATTTCTTAAAAATTAAAACCCAAAGCCCGATTCTGTTTATTGGAAATAAAAATTCAATAACAGCCATGGAAAATGCAAAATAAATAGGTTTAAGCAAAAAGTACACTTAAGATTAATGGCTTCCGGACGGTTTATTTTTCTATTTATTTAGTATCGCTTCTGAGTATAGCAACAAAAGAAAATACAAAGCATCATTGCCAACGAAACTTCCGAATTGTGGAAAAAGTACATGATACTCATATTTATTGTCCTGTCCATATTCAACGAGCTCACAAAATCAAAATATCTATTGTCATTTAGAAATAGTTAATTTTTAAAATAACCGTTCCTGGCTGAACAGGGCACGCCCCGAGTGTATAGGTGTGCGATGTTTTTGAGTGCTAGTTAGTGTATGCGTAGAAGTAAATTATAGGACACCTGTGTCCAGGACATTGTTCGAAGGACGGGCCTGAATGTCCCTTCATGCTCTTCACTTTCTTTGTCTCGAACCAAATAATTTCATTGCATGCATTTTCAAAAGCGTCAAAATAGTGTATTATAAAATAAAGTTTTATACGAAGAACAATTCGCTTATAACAAACGCATGCAAGCACCGTGTCGTTTGTCTATCAATATAAAATATTAAAATCAATTACTGGAAAAAAAGTCGAAAACGCCTCCACCGATTTCAATGATTCTTGTTATGTTTTGTTCGTCTTGAATCATTGATGGTTTAGGAAAAAATAAAAGCCGTACGATTCTCAACAGGTGGCGGGCTTAAAAAAAAAAAAGAAAAAAATCAAATGCCATTTCTAAAGTTGTATATACATATATATATTGTAAATTATTAGTGCACATGGTCATAATACAGCATTTTTCGAAATATGGCGGGACTGCCTCTATCCAGAAATCGGGCAAAGTGCAAAAAAATTACACTTTGTTTCGCTGACTGATAAATTATTATTACCGAAGCGATGGAATTGAAACTGAATGCATTTTAATAATAATAATAGTTGGCGCAACAGGTGTGTAGGGACCCAGGGCCTAGCTTCTCGCAACCATTCGTTTTGTGTGTTTTTTTTTTTTTAATTTTTGGAACGAATGGAAGGGATCTACAATTTTATGCCGGTTCCAAACGGGCCGATTGAGAAGCTCTTTTATGACAGTTATACTCTCGGATGTTTGTCAGACGTTCGCGAGAGGTGGCGCAGTGAAAAAAACCCTGAGTTGGAATTTAGGTTTTTTGCGGGATTCGAACCTGGACCCCTCGCTTAGTAGTCCAATACACTAACCACTAAGCCACTGCGACCATGCATTTTAAAGAACATAATTTCCTCTTCAAAAACGTCGGAGGAGGTTCTTAAATAAAACATCTCAGTTATATTTTATTTTAAGAATTCCCAGATGAGTTTGAGAGAATGTGCATAAAATCGATTTACTATATTTTCCTAACTAAGATAAGACGGAGTACGAATCACCTAACATCAATAGCTTAGCTTAAAGGATAATACTTATCCAAAACACCAATAGGGTCAAGACTGGTCTTGACATTTTACACTGGCTTGGAAAATGCAGGTGTTTAAAAACAAACAATATTTTGAAATATTGAACTAAGTTTTTCATGTGAATATTGAAGCACGAATGTTTCAATTTGTACTCAGAAGAACAAAGTTTCATATCATCTAACAGATCCAATAAAAACTATTTATTTAATAGTGTATTTTGTCACAAAAAACCAAGTTTAATAAATATTTTTTCCAAAAAATATACTGTACGTTACTTAGTTTATGCACTTTCGCAGAAAAAAAAATTCCAGATTCCAGTGAAGGTGGCGGTAGTTCTGTGGTCTGATCTGAACAGCCAATCAGAACAGCACGCAATCAATAAAGTGAATAGCTTGTATGTAGGTACCTAATTATATTATACGAAAAAGAGCTTATATAAAAAAACTTTGTTTCTGGTATCGGTATCAGTAGTTGTTTTCTTATATAACTACGTGTTCGCATATCGATGCAGTTCAAGTAGTGTAGTGGGGTGTACACGCTTTTTAACCTTCTTCTACATTTTGTTTATCTCTTGTGTTTTGGGATAGAAACAAATAAAGGGAAGCATATACAGATCTTTTGTTTTATCATTCTCTTTACTGGAAAGGAAGAAAAAGCCAAAAACTTAAATTTAGTGGGTGATTTTGTTAATATTGCTAACTATGCCTTGCAAATGTGGCCTAAAAGTTGATAGAATTGGCGCAAAAATTCAGTGTGCTGTGTGCAAAGTGTACTACCACTTACATTGTGTAAATTTGCAACAAAGTGATAGTGTATATATGAAAAAGAACAGCATTCCTTATCGTTGTGTATCTTGTGATCAAGACAGACGCAAATCATTGCGCTCACCACCGTCCTCTCTTCATAAAGAGAAACAAGTGCAGGAAGAGGCAAAATCAGCTGACGTTGAGCATGAGGTGCCTCTTATGTCGTCTAACACTTTATCAACTCAATCTGCTGATATAAACATCGACCATCCAGCTGCCATCACACTCGAAGTACTTTACAATGAAATCATCGCACTGAAGAACGTAAATTCAAATGCATTGTTGCAAATTAGTCAACTTCAAGAAGAAAACAAATTATTATCTGCAAAGGTAAACAATCTTCAACATACATTGAATTTCCTGCAGCAAAAATCTTTAGAAAAGTGTATCGATGTTATTGGAGTTCCTAATGTTGACAACAACAACGCTTTGGACTCAGCTGTCAAACTTATGTCAGAAGGATTAGGTCAAAGCATAAATCCAGATGACATTAAGTCTTGTTATGTCAAGACCATGTCAACAAAGCCGCAGCCTAACGCAACATCTACATCAGCCAAATCATTAAGCGTGTTACGCATTAAATTCAGAACGTTGGACTTAAAGCAGAGTGTCTTAAACAAAAAAAAGAAAACAAAATTAACTACGGGTCTTTATGGTCAACAGCTTGCAATTAAACCAATTTATATTAATGAAAGTCTTACTAACTATAACAGAGCTGTTTATAATAGAGCAAAACAAATTAAAATAGAGAAACAATTTTCTTATTTGTGGA
Source organism: Cheilosia vernalis (assembly GCA_949126925.1). NCBI lineage: Eukaryota > Metazoa > Arthropoda > Insecta > Diptera > Syrphidae > Cheilosia > Cheilosia vernalis. The sequence goes on along the minus strand of OX421358.1, from coordinate 79,523,000 downwards.
TTAGCAAGGGAGTTATTTTATTGAAAAGAAGAGAGGGTGATAAATCATTAAAAATTTGTTCTTTTGCTGATTTAGAGAATATATCTTAATATCCTTATCAACTAGTAATTGTTATGTTTAATTTAATTCATGATCAGCAAAATAATTTTGATCTTGCTACTCCTTTTTGTAAGTTTGATGAAGAATTATTTAAAAGTGTTTTTCATTCTGTCAATTTGAACAAAAAAAAATTCTCTATCATTCACCAAAACATTCGAAGCATTCGCAAAAACTTTGATATATTCCTAACCCATTTAGAGTCATTTGTTAACAAGCCAGATTTTATATTTCTCTCTGAAATTTGGATTTTTAATCATGAAATAGATCTTTATAGTATACCCGGATTTAATTTTCATGCTAAATGTAATGAATCATATGCGTCAGGTGGAGTAGCTGTTTACGTAAATGAAAAATTAAACTATGAGGTCAGTAACCATAATATGGAAACTGCTGATATGGTTAAGATATCATGCACTATTGATTCACAGAAATTCATTTTTATGTGTTTTTATCGACTGCATGAAAAGAGTAAGACAGTTTTTGTTGAGGAGTTGAGCTCACTTTTGAGCTGCGAAAAGACGAAGAATCTATTCATCCTAGGCGATATGAATTTAGATATTTTAAGTGATTCCTCTGTTGTGTCTAACTATATCTCCGTATTGTCGGCAAATGGGCTGGAAACTTGTTTCCTTGAACCTACTAGGCTAACTCAGTTTACGCGTACCTGCATTGATCATATTTTTGGAAGACTTGATCGCAGTTCTAAACTATCCCTTATTAGTTCCATATCTGACTATAAGATCTCCGATCATTGCATGATAGGTTTATTCTTCTTTTGTGATAAGACCAAACAAACAAATAATTATACACCTTTTCAAAGAGTTGAATCCATTAATTTTGAATCTCTTAACGCCACTTTATTGCAAGAAAACTGGGCCGACGTTTACATTGAAAATAACCCCTCTACTGCGTTTAATATTTTTTCAAAAATTTTGAAAGATCATGTCACTGCATGTATTACTGTAACAAAAAAAAGTAGTAAACTAAAGAGACTTAAACCATGGATGTCAAAAACCTTGCTTATGAAAATACAAAAAAAGAATAAACTTCGAATAAAATGTAAAAAACATCCTAATAACGTTCACCTTCGTAATTTGTATATTAAAATTTGTAAAGAAGTTGCTGCTGATGTACCGGTCTTTAAGGAAAATTTTTACATCAATAAATTTCAACTAGCCAAAGACAACTTAAAAAAAGAATGGGCAATTGTGAATGAACTTCTTAATAAACGAGTTCCTCTAAGTCTACCATCTACTATAATTTATAAAGATAGAGTTATACGAAGTTCTGGAGAGATGGCAAATGCTTTTAACGAGTATTTTACTAATGTTGCCGCCAATACACTTTCAGAAGCGGGTTACGACAACACTTCCAATCCTTGTGAGGAGGATTGTTTCAGCAGAGAAAGTAGTGAAGTACGTAGTTTCTTCTTTGAACCAATCTCTTCTTTTGAATTGTTTAAAACAATAATGCTACTGAGCAGTTCTAACTCGGCGACAAGAGATAGTTGGTCTAACAATTTTATTAAAAAAGTTTCATATAATATTGCTGATGTTTTAGCTCATATTTTTAATAAAAGTATTTATTGCGGTATATTTCCCGATTCTTTAAAGATTGCTGAGGTTATTCCTGTTTTGAAGAAAGGTGATAGCAAAAATTTGAACAACTACAGGCCTATATCCCTTCTTTCTGTGTTCTCAAAAATTTTTGAGAAAGTAGTTAAAACCAGGGTTGTAGCTTTCTTAGAAAAACAATACTTTTTTAGTTCAAACCAGTATGGTTTTAGAGCAGGTAAATCGACTGAGGATGCCCTTTTACAGTTTTGTAACTTTAATTACGACAGTCTAAATAAAAGAAAATATACCGCTGCGCTTTATATTGATATAACTAAAGCGTTTGATACTGTGGACCATGACTTGTTACTAATGAAATTAGAAAAAGCTGGCTTCAGAGGTTTCATGCTTCGCTGGTTCTTCTCATATCTCAACAACCGCAAACAAGTGATTAAACTTGTAGATAAATTCAGTGAAAGCTTAGATATCCGTATTGGAGTACCACAAGGTTCAGTACTTGGCCCCATTCTTTTCTTGGTATACATTAATTCTATCTTCAGTCTAAACTTAAAAGGAATTCAGACAGGGTTTGCGGACGACATTGCTTGTTCGTATTCTAACTATTCCGTTCTAGACCTAATTGCTAATATCTGCTACGACCTAGAACAGCTCAGACATTGGTTCAGTATGCATAAACTAGTCATAAGTGATAAGACTAAAATTATGTTTTTTAATCTTTCGAATAACGTGGTTGAATTTCCTAACGTAACCTACCATAGCAATAATTGCCAACACATGTTACTTAGTGCTGACACTTGCTGCAAGAGAAGTTGTTCTAATACGTACAACTCTAATGTAAGCTGCTCCCCCAAATGTTTTATTATCGAAAGTACTACGGTTTTTAAGTATTTAGGACTTGTCTTTGATAGCGGACTGAATTGGGGCGGGCATACCGCCTTACTTAGAAAATACTTGATAAAAACTTCTTGCATAATGTATCATCTAAGACTTTTTTGTTCACGTAAACTATTAGAAACAGTTTATTATGGCTTGGTACAATCTAAGTTACAATATGGTTTGGTTTGCTGGGGTGGTACTCACGGTAATAAAATTCAACCTCTGATTGTTGTCCAGAAACATATAATTCGAATTATTTGGAGAAAGGGACGTATGGAGAATAGCTTCTTACTCTTTTTTAACTCAAAGATACTTCCGCTCAAACACCTTTACTTCTATAAAGTTCTGAGAATATTTTTTTTAAGAAGTGGCTACTCGCCTCATCGTAATCCTACCGTCCATGGACTTCGTAGCTACGAACGTTATTTGGCTGTTATTCCACCGCATAACACAACGCACTTCTTGAATTTTTTTACTTCTGTAGCTCCAAGACTTTACAATAAATTACCAATTGCATTAAGAACCACCAGTAATTTTCTTTTTTTCAGTCGAGAGATTAAAAAATGGCTTTTTAATTTTAATTTAATTGAAATAAATCACTTACTCAACGTTTTACGCTAAGAATTGAATTTTGTGATGTTAAACTTGCATTAAAATGCTGATAAATATATAGATTTTGTTTTTTTCAATAACCATAATCACCCCACTACCACCATTTTATAGTACATGTAATAATACGTTTTTTTTGATAAGATACACTCGACACTAGTTCTTTGAGCTAAAGAGGGTATCTATATATTCTTCAATAAATAATAATAAAAACACTTAATGAAAAACACTTAATATTTATATAATCAGAAATTATTGATCTTTTTGTTAACTGAAACATTTATAAACAATATTTTTATACGAATATACTTGTGCAATCTAGCTTATTTCAGTTTTTAGCTCTGTAAATATTAAGGATTCATGTTTCCTATGTTTGTATATTTATTGAATTGGAGAATAAATTAAATGAAATGAAAAAATGAAATGAAATAAGAACAACTCCGATATCATAAATAATTTGTTTGGATTTAAAAGGTTTCTTATTCTTGGTGGACTGTATAATACTTGATTTTATTTAATTTTGACTTGTCTTACGAATAGATAACACTTTAATTACTTTAAACCTATTAGGCAACGTTAAATGTAATCTATAAACATATATGCACTCCTATTTCCGAAACACAGTTTTTCTTTAAACTCAATCTTAACACTCAAACACTCTCTCCACCAATTTCCTTTCAAAAGTTCTACACAAGTAGAAAGGTAATATCAGTCAACTGAAAACAGAATAAGAAATAAGTTAATAACGATAGGTTTTTCCCGTGGCAATAGCCTAAACTGGATCAGAATGCAGAGTACCATGTTCCACTCATCCAATTAAAAACTTATATAAATGGTTTAACTCAGGTGTGTTAGTGCTGAAAAATGTTTGCTTTTAATCTTACATCTATCCACTAATACAGTGTCCTCAAAATGTCACAACTATGAACTTCCTATGATTTATGGGCAAATATTGAATGATTGTTTATAAAGAGGACCAAGACTGTTAAAAATTAGCACAAGTGACGACATTTCTTAGCTTGGTTAGCTTCTGCAGTTTGCTAACTCAAATCGTATTTGTTTGCATGTACAAGTGAGACGACTCTAATGTCGAGAGTAATATCAATAGTCCTACCAGCACAGGCATGATAAATACAAAATACTTCTTCGTTGAACCTTCAGTCAATATTGCAGTTGCCTTTTGATCCCATCAAAGCAAGGTCAAATTGTTGTAGGTACTCAAGTTTGCTTAATATGCAGTATATTACGTGCTTCATTGGTCTGTGGAATCAAGTGACATGATTGCTTTTTTCAGCATTATTATAAACAAACTAGCAAACCCGACGAACTCCGTTTCGCCACCAGATGGCTTCGTTTTTTGTAACATTTCGTTTGAGGATTAAAAGATGAAGAAAAATTATTATTTTTTTCTTGTATTTATTTCATTTCACATCACGATTACAAAAATGAAGTGTAACTTAGTTGAACTTCTCTAAGTAAAAAATGAAAGTGAATCCAAAGTAAATACTGAATCGAAGCGTTATACGTGTCCGCAAATTATCCGTTTCGTTGAAGTGCTCTTTGGTAAACCACATTTTTTGTTTTTTGGTCTGACGTTAACACAAATAAAGCGGATGGTTTCCCAACTCGTGAATACGCAACGTATAGCTGCCCATGTGAAAAACAATGATTTTCTAAATGAAAAATTGCTTGCAACTGTTCAATAATTCGTCTCTTTAACTGTTGAGTTCCCTGTATATTGCACCGCACATTCAGCTGATCCACCATCGACGAAATGAAATATATTTGCAGAAACTGATGCGGTTCATCTGGTGTTGGCTGACCTGGTTAACTTCGTACCACCTAATTTTTATCTATTTGAAGCTTTTTTTTCGATTTAAACTTAGTTTGGTGATTAAATAAATTTTGTTAGTAATTCAAATTAATTCAATGCCTTTTATTTTTCTGTAAAATAGATGATATTAACATTCAATGCAAAGATTTGTAGTAAAAAATTGCAGTCGTTTGAATTCGAATGGTAAGTCCGTTGGAATCATCGGGATGCGTGGAATCAACACATCTTCTCCTCTATATTCTGCGGTATGCCCGGAAAAACACTTCGAATGACCTCTTCCTTAGAATCGGTCATGTGGCAGAAATCAGTGGGCAAAGTGATAAGTCCGGTCGAGATATCAACTGCAATCTTTTCATTACCAATGTCCAACAATTGCTTCGAAAACACATCTGCAGTTTGATCTCGTCAATCGGAGTGTCTTGACATGAAGCCACAAATTTGATGCTTTCAAGCACGCATTTAGTTCGTCAGCTGCAATTGATCGTGGGAATAACTGGAAGAGTCTCCCGAAAATCACCGGCTAATACAACCATGGCTATTCAAAAAATATTTTGATTGACACGAAGATCTTTCAACGTCCTGTCCACCGCCACCATTGACCTTTTGTGGGGCCATCGTACATTCGACCCAATCGATTTGCATCATTGTAAAATCTTCGCATTTTTTCTTCGATTTTTCAAGAATGTGTCTGGTTGATTTGCATGTTCAGTGGCAATATCAATGCTGAATGTGCAGTTCGGTAGCCTTCTAACAAAGTTGCTGTTATTCCAGATGAAGCCAATGCCAGGGCAACTCATGCTGCGATCAAATCCGTGCCAAAAGCAATGAAATTAAGAACGTTTTGGCAGTACCTCCGGGAGCACCCAGAAAGTAAATGCTACCAGTTCTTTTGTTCACAGCTTCCATCAAAGAGTCATACGCAATCCTTTGTTGTCGATTCAATTGCAGAACATTTTTACGAACTGCTTCGGCTATTGCTGCAGTATCGTATTGTTTTGTTGTTCTCTTTGCAATTCGTGGTTGAATGCATCGTGTATTGGACGATTAGGTGATATCATGCCCAACTGCGCACTTTATTCGCCATCAATAAACACTAACTCTAAAAGAAATATTTGTAACTTTAACAGCCTAGAAGAAAACTAACCACACCTATCAACTTGGTTGGTAAGCCTTCTCCCTTCACTCTCCACACCGGTACCGAAGGTGTTATGGTAGCTTTGAGCTGCCCTCCCCATAACCCTACTCACGAATGAGCATAGTACCATGATTGTTACTCATTCATTTTTCGTAACAACCCCTTCGTGAACACTCAAAACGCTCAGAAACTCCTGTTGCCTGTCATCATTGTCCTCGTCATCTCAATCACCCCTCCATTTGAACTTACCCACCTATTCAAATGCAAGGATATTGAAAATAGGTACTTCCCAAACAAAAATGATGGATACAAACAAATCAAAGTATCTACTTCATTTCAAAAAGTTACAATGTAACATAGTAAACATAAACAAACTTATTAGGTAGCTAGCTATATCGTATATTAAAAAATAAAGTTCAAAATTTTTGACAACAACAATTTGCTTGGAAAATCATTAAAATAATTGACAACAACAATATTGCTTTTAAAATTTAAAATATTTTTTTTTTTGTATTTGAACTACTACTACTCGATTTCTATCCAGTTTATATTTTTTTCAAAGTGCATTACCCCATGAAAAACGAAATATGTACCTACAACGCCAACTGTTGAGAATTTTCCGACTTTTCTTTTTTCATAAACCATCCCTGATTTAAGACGAACAAAACAAAATAAAAATCATTCAAATCGGTTGAGCCGTTCTGGAGTTATATCGTCAGGAAGGAAAACCCGACTTATTTTTATATAGTAGATTTTCTTATGATGCAAACTAAGGACATTTGTAATGACAAGCACGACAATAATATGGCTTACTTAAGGCCGATGCCGATTGCCGAGTTGATTAAATCACATGAGTGTTAATTTTTTTTTTATGTGGGGGGATTAAACAACAGCGATGCGAGTCATTAGAGGAGAGAATGGAGTGGCTGGCTTTTCCACATTTTTTAAGCGGTACGTGTAATTTTGAATTGGCGTCCAAAAAAATAAAGCTATTCACGTCCACAATATAGAAATTTAAGTATAAATTGCTACATACACTCAGACGCGAATATTAACGGGTAGATTTTGGCTAGACGATTTTTATGCACTTGCAAACCTTAAAATTTACTTTTAGCAGCTTAAACCGTTTAACTAATTTTATTCTTTAAAGAATTGTGGTCGCACTTTAACTTTTTGTCCGTGCCGTAAAGAAATCAAATGATACACACAAAAAATAATAACCAGCTTATACGTTCCGTAAGGACCCTAGGCCCAGCTTCACTGATAAGGGCAACGTCAAAAGGTCTGTTTAAAATATTAAACTTTTTTCCGATGAAACAAGAACAAAATACCTAATATGTTAGTTAGTACTGCAACCAAAATATCGTGAAAGGCTGTGCATGTGCATATAATATGATTTATTATTTCCATTTTGACTTTCGTTTAATAAAAGGATAATGCCAATGGTTGCGTTCATACGTGTTTATATTCATATTTGGTTGAATAACACATGCTGGTAATGTTATCATTACTGTGGTCTGTGATGTGTGTACATGCGTTAAGGTCATTGGGTTAAATGAGATCAAAGAAGTTCTTACAATATATCGATGTATGCGCATTGTTGTCGGAGGCTTAAGAAAGAACCTACTATTCCTGGCTTGATTAGTACAGTATAGTTGAATTGCAATGTTTTCGGTGATTTATTTTGACAACTCTATGTTCAGAACAACAGCAAAGTGAGGCACGCAATACTTGTTATGATATTCGACTTAAATTATCATGCGCTTTAGGGTTTTCTCTCTCGAGCAACACGTTGACATTTGCCTTTTTGGCTTAACGGTAAGAAATTTCCTGAATTTATATAGCTTCTGTAGAACTTTTATCGTTTTTCATTAGGTCAGAGGTAAATGATTTTATCGTTCATAAATCTTAGTAGTAAACATGAAATTAAAAATTTATACATCCGTGGTACAACCAGAAAATATTTCTTTTTTTTTTCTCCTTTTGAAATTGATCGCAGATGCATTACTCACTTCCAGTCAATTTGTACCAGGTTTGAAGTGCAGTCTATAAATTTAGGCTGCTTTTGAAGAACCTTATACATAAATACGTGAAGGGAAATAGCTAAGAACAACTTCCACTGCCTTAAACACAACAGATTTTCTTGTTTTTTTTTTTTTGTGGGGAAGATTGTGTGTATAAGCAGGTAAATAATAGTGGTCGAATTAGTGGCGTTGAATCTTAAACATTGTGTACGCCACCATACCACCTTGTCTCACCACTCACATTTCATAGTGTTTCTGCTTAAAACGGATACCACCAAAATATTGTTTCTAAAACTAAATTTAAAGGAAAAAAGTGCGCTAACCTACTGTGTTAAGGCTTCCAGGTTCAATAACCGGAAATGCAAACTACGATCGCCCCTTCGTCTGACAATCATCGGTGAATGAATAAAAGTTTTAAGAAAACCTTCTGAATGAGTCATCATAGAACTGAAGATCCTTCAGTTCGTGTCAAATGTAAAACACTCTACCGTGAATGACTTATAGGTTCCTACTTTTTTTTTTGGTGTTTGATTAAAAGGAGCTGACGGAAAAAAATATGCCTTACAATCACTTCAAGCGCCGAAAGACAAAGCGCCGTAATAAAAACAACAATTTTTAGACTCGACTTAAGGAAGGTCACAATTACTGCGAACTACTAAAATTTAGAGTAGAAATTGAAAATGTTTATTGATAAGGCCCAGAGACTCAAACCTGCGCCCAACCTTAAGTAAACACCTTAACATTTTTCCTGTGACAAACATACATTACCTACCTCAGAGGGTTTCAGCATAAATAGAGAGTAGCACGTCATTATGACAGCAACATACGATTGTAGAAGAAAAAAGTAAGTCAAAATCTGATTATATCTCTCACTCTGAACTCATTTCTTTTCTAATTAATTCGATACTCCACAACGTGGGAATCGAAATTTTACACTCATAAGTATTCCAAAGAGCACCAATCACCGTCAATTACTTAACTTGTAAACTGTGAACTATAAGCCAGCAAGGCAACCCAGGTTATCATAAATTAGCATTTTAAGCTCACTTTACGAATATCAATAAAAATTGCTCTACAATATGAACCTCTTTTTGTTTATACATCCATAATGCACATACACCGTTACGATGTAAACCCAGTTCTTTTTAATTTTATAGTCTATTTTGAGGTAGGAACGTTCAAGCATGTAAAAATGTAGGTAATCAAATTCTAGCAAACAAACCAAATCTCACAAAAAAAACAACATAAAAATTTAGTAATTTTAATGGCTTCGCATCGACATGAACTAACCGTTAGGAAATCGGCATTCCTCGTCAAGGTGTGCATATTTTTTTTTTAATGGTGCAAGCTTATCGGATTTTTGTAGTTAATTTGTTGCAACATTGATGTATCAAAAAATTGACATTTATACAAAACTATTTTGCATCTTTAAAAACATAAATTGCAGGTAATCCTTTTTTTAAAATACATTACGTTGACACACTGCGATGTATTTTCTACGCTATTTCGACATGTGGTGACATCAGGCTAAATGTTACAAAAAATAATCAAACTGCCATAATAAACATAAATTAATCGCAGAAAGTTATTTACTTGTACTTCTGCCGTTCGTCGCAAAAATGATTGGGCCTTTTGGATACGTCGGACTCGACGTTTGGGCAGAGTTTATTATTAGAATAAATATTTTATTTGGTAAACAAAAATCAAAGCATTCGATCCATTTGTTGGTATAGTCAGGCATGGGACATTTGACTTCATTAATCATAACCTCAAAATACTTCCACTTTATTATGCTGGAAATGATTTTAGATCGAAGGGTGAGTAGGAGATATTTTGTTAGTCATGCGAGCTAGCAGGCAATTGGTTTTTTTTCCTGTAACATAGAAACACTATCTGCAAAGATAAAAGCGATCAGAAGTCGTATAGCAGTCAGGAAATTTATTTTAGTCATAGAACAGCAATGAATAAGTCATCATTCAGTGACGAAAAGTGAGGGCCATCCATGGGAATTCATTGTGAGGTTGTCTTTTACATATATATTGCAATGACAGGCAATTGTACTAATGGGAAATGGTGTCTATAGGTTTGTTCAGGTGGGCGTCCCTCAAAATGGAATTCCATTGTGACACAATCGATAATGAAAACGTACCTACATATATTTGTGTTGGTATAATGGTATATTCACATCGAATGGAACATATATTTCAACGTATTGAAAGTTACCTTGACAGTTAGGTACCAACTGATGGTAGAACTTTTTTCAATGGCAGAAAGGCTTAGAGAACAGCCTTTGCAATCCCCAAAGCTCCTTAAGAGTCACCGTTTGAACGGTATTGAGACACATTGCATGTTGACGTCTATTTGAGTTTAATACAAAAATGATAAAGGAGATCATGTCGCTCTTCTAATAAAGAGAACTAACAGGCTCAAAGTGCGTTCATCTTAAAAGTGAACAGCGTTAAAATCAGAACCTATGAGTTATCCTTTAGTCCCATTAACCTGGCATATCATCATCAAAGCGATGCAGCAAATCATAAACCAATTCTTACGAAGAACACTATTACATGTACCTTTTTGTATGTTGATACTGACAGCAGTCGAAGTCTATACAGAAGTTGTTTGGTTGGCTTGCTTTATTCCTTTTCGAATACAGCACCCAGCAGGAGTTTGCAAAAATATTTCCGGAATTCCGGATCACAACCAAAATTACAGTACAAAATAAGCAAACACAATTATAGCTGACCAAAAACTTGGCAAGTACTGTGAATAATCTTCCCCACTGAAACATTTATTTCTGTTTTTATATCTACAGTCAAGGTCGCTTGAAGCAGGGTACGTACTTTAAGCTATAAAATGAATTTTGCTTCAACGTTTGACTCCTTCTCTTCAATATCATTACGGTTATTAACCTTGAGCGATTATGTGTCGCTTATGTGAATCTTTACGAAAGACTGCTTTAGTGGGCTCTTGTGTTTGCACTTCAAAAAAAAACAAAGACACGTAACATGATGCGGCTATAAATGCATTTCACTATGCACGTAATAAAACTACACATATGAAGGGGATTCTCTCGGCGGGAAAGTACGATATTTTCTTTTACAAACAGCGACAAGATAATTAAATTTTCTTCCATCCAATTCGGTGCGCGTATGATGGTTTATAGTTTTAATGACTCATAAAATGTGAAAAACCAAGTAGCTCTTATTCGAATCGATTTCGGTTAAGAAATGTCGAGGTTACACCCTTCGACAGTTCAGATCGTTCATAAACTTTTGTTATACACCATGTTCATTTACAGAATATAGATTGCTGCAATTGAATAGCCCTATAAACTAGGAGATACAAGCGAGATGAAACCTTTCCACATAAAATGCATGTTTTATTGGACGCGGAAGAAAATATCATTGGGGAAAACTTCTTGTGGGTTGACAAGCTCGTTAGAAGCTATACTTGATTAGGTGTGAAAATTCGATATCCATAATTGCAATTGGAAACTAACGCCGCAAGGGTCAAAGTAGGTGAAAGTTATTTCGATTAAATTTCTTTCATAAGTTTGGTTTTTCTAAGTAGATGATTTTATCAGAATTAATATTAGAGTGCAGCATTTTAACAAAGCTTTGCCCGAGTTCGGCATTAAACATACCGTACAAAACAATAAAACAAAGCGACGTAATATTTTAACAGAATCTGCTTTTAAAATAATTTGTAATTAAGGTAATTTTGAAACCCAACTGAAGAAGGTTGGCTGACATTGTAGCCCGCAATAACCAGACAAGTAATACCCGCTCGTCCACAAACGCGTCTACCTTATCGATTTTTCTTATTCGGCTATCCAATTGATACGGAAAACCACTAAAGCCGATTTCGAAATCTATTTTCGAGAGCACCCCCTTAGTAATAGAATTGTTCTAAGTTTTCGCGGCCGGCCGACGATCTTGATCTTCATTGCAAAATTACACCATTAGGAGCACTCTATTGGGCGATAATAGTTCACCGGCTCAGTGCTCTGCTCACACGAGATTTGTACAAGAACACATATCCTAACTATCGCTGGAGTAGCGCAATGACGATTAGCTAATACGAAAATCGACATAGGTCACCTTGCCGTGAGTACATAGAAGAATACAGTGCAGCTTATATGAGGCATGTGCGTTACTATCTAGGGCCATACATGAACCTCTAAGAACACAATTCTTCGACTTTCTAGGGGATTCCCAGGAATGGTATTATGTAAAGAAGTTACATGTGCTGGAGATTCCAAGTAATGGATCTAGATTTTCCTCTTCTACAAACATTAACAACCAGGTCAAATGAGTTGTAAAAAAAAAAACCGACCATGGTGCTACTTATAAAACCGCTACACTGAGCTACCCTACTATAGCTACATATAGTGCAACTAATGAAATGTCAACTGATTTTCACGGTTTGAGCCCGCGCAAAAGGATTTTAGCTTTCGCTGAACCAAATGCAACATGAATATGCTGTTAGAAGACACAATCGAGTCACATACTACAGTGTGTTTTGATTTCATTGAAGTGAGAACAAGGATCTTTGAACTTTCTGTGAAAATTGGTTGGGAGTTACCCCTTAAAACAGAGCTTAACCACACATGGTAAGTTGTCCTGGACTCGAGACCAAATGAGGTAAACATAAATTTTTTATATACAAAAGCTTTGAATAATAATAATAATAATAGTTGGCGCAACAGGTCTGTAGGGACCCAGGGCCGAGCTTCTCGCAACCATTCGTTTTGTGTGAGTTTTTAGTTTTGGAACGAATGGAAGGGATCTACAATTTTATGCCGGTACCAAACGGGCCGATTGAGAAGCTCGTTCATGACAGTTATACTCTCGGATGTTTGTTAGACGTTCGCGAGAGGTGGCGCAGTGAAAAAAACCCTGAGCTTTGAAACCTTCATAAAAATTGATTCAGCCGACGAAGGTTAGCTATATGCAGAATGTAGCAGTTAGAAAGATGAGGTAGAACAATTGAGGTATCCAATTCGATTTTGTTAAGCATTAGGGGTAATACCTACTTCTCGGCTGAAAGATGTTACTAGGCTTTGATATGTCTGTAATAAAACTAAACTTTTTCATAAATCTGCTGTGATTTAAATATTCAACCTTTTATATACAATCAAATACCCTCTCCATTATAATGACTATGGGCTTGGCAGAGTGGCATTCGCACTTTTTGTAACTACAGCCAAGTCGTATATTTACACACAATTGTTACAGAATGTTAATACATATTAAAACCATTGTGAGCTGTATGGGACTCAAATTATATCTGCGCTGATTCGATTATACAGTAATTAAGACCTTAAAAGTTTAAACAACTGCTAAAAATATTGGCGGACACTTGAATTTATTTGGCTTTATTTTTGCACTTTTTGACTTAGATATTGCCGCTTTTCATAATTATTTAAATTCAGATCCAAACGATTAGCTAAAAAGCTGATAAAAGCTGTATCGGAATTGCATTTGCTCTATTTAACGAATGTCTATAAAGTGGTTTGGTTATTAATAAATAAATAAATAAAATAAATGCTTTTATCTCATTTAACGATGTTTACTAAATTGAGCAATTGAGACTGTACGAAATCCAGAGTAGAGTCAGCATATTAGATTTGATTAAACGAAGAGGCGCAACATTTAGCTAACTATGAAAGTTTTTTTTTTTTTTTTTTACATATCTTTATTTAGCATATCATGCTATTAAAATTCATTCGTAAATATAATTACAGTTTGAAACTTAATATTTATCTAAATTGTATAAATAATAGGATACTTCATTGATTCAAGAATTACATATTCAATTTTACATATTCAATTACATTTTTTTTTGAATTGTCTATAGTTTTTCTCATTTTTTATATCTGTGGGCATTGAATTAAATGTTTGATAACCTTTATATACAAGACTGTTTTGAGCTAAACTTGCGAGATAATTTGGTAATCTAAAATCATCTCTGTTTCTTAAGTTATAGGGCTGGGTGTCCCTTACATATCTTAGTTTTTTTTGTAAATAAGATGGTAACTGGTTATGTTTTATTTTAAAGATGAAGCACATGACGTTTACAATAATGCGTTGTTTAATATTTAACCACCTTGGAACAGCTAACATTGAACGTATAGGTGTATATCGATTACATTTAATAATTGTTCTCATTGCCTTATTTTGTATAAGCTGTAGCTTATGTAACATTGAATCACGACATAAATACAACACTGAAGAACAATATTCAAAATGGGGCTTTATCATTACATTAAAGATTATTTACAGCACATAAAGTTGAAATTTTACATCGAATTCGTTTTAGGAAGCCTACTTTTTTTGATACCTTTTTTACAATATAGTTTATGTGAGACTCGAAAGATAGTTTGTTATCGATCACTACGCCTAAGTATTTAGTTTCGTTTACTTGCTCTAACGTTTCGTTCTCCATTTTCAAGTTTAAGCTAACATTGTGTTTGAGAAGCATACACTTTGATTTATTGACGTTCAACTTAAGCTTATTTGACCTAAGCCATTTACTTATTCTACATAGGTCCTCCTGCATCAGTTGCTCACATTCGTCTGGGCTTACTCCTTCCAAGAACAACAAGGCATCGTCTGCAAACAGCGCAATTTGAGCAAGATAAGATATTAACATTTGCTTTAGCTCAGAAATCACTGGCCCGTGTGTGCTAAAAAGCTAAAATAGTACCATGACAAAAACTATTGTCATAGTTGTCAATGCGTTTTGTAAGCCAACTGAGTGATTCACTGCGACTGAAGACTGAGACAAGAACTCACTAATCCGAGTTACTTCAAATCATGCATGGCATACCCAATTATTTTGGTGCTGAGCTGAGACCATTGAAAATCAAGCTAAATTGCCATGGTAAGTGACTTACTTTGCAATATTGTAGGTGACGTAATAGGTAGCGAAATGAATAAAATTTGGTTTGCATGTTCAAATTCGAGTGTGCCACGGCAGCTATTTCAAAAAGCTGTGTCTAATTTGTTGATTCGGTACGTCAAATCACAATTAAAAATCGGTATGGAGAAAATGTTTCATGGAGTTATTTATATTTATTGCTTTTCACTCTCGAGTGATTTTGATTTTTCAAATTTGCTATTCCTATTTTCTGACAATAAGGCATTGTCACTTGAAACGATTTTCACACAGGTTGGGTGTGACATCATTTGTTTCTTCGCAACGATGCTACCTACATAATTGGTTAGGAACTTGGATAATAAGTAATCTTAAGTCGCATGTATACCTATACCATTAACACATTTAAGAAAGAAGTTTGACAGGTAAATTTGGCTTCTGAAAATATTAACACCTAGGAAGTAACAGTTTAGAACAATACTCTCAGATGAATTTCGGCTTGCATTTTTAACCGAAACATGCTCTGGAAGTTGTACCACTATATGAACAGAAAAATATATAATTTAAGTCAAATCCCAACAGCAACAGAATTTGTTTGTCTGTAAACTTAAATCGTTTTCACTAAACCGATTCAGATGAAGTGAATTTTAACTACAACACATTTGTGTAACATTATGATCTCTAAGCTCAATGAAAATGAAATTCAGTTTTACGATTATTTTGTTAAAATGGAATCCGTTAAATTGAGATGAGTACTTCAAAACGAGGCGAAAATAGCTGCATTATCGTAATAATATTGTTACATACATATATGTATAAAGAATATTACACAGTTTTCATTGCGGGTAGCCAGCACTGATGAAAATGCATCACCAGAAGTTGAAAGGTTTCTTCTTCTTCGTCAGGTTGAACGGATTCTAGATATTCTTAAAAATGTCGGTATTTATATCGCACTCCAATGTCCTTTAATTCTCAAATGGTTCCGTTGTTGCTAAATATGAAGTTCGAAACTTATTTCGAAATCAATGGTCGCTGATTCTGTTACGTTATATTTGAATTGTAATGTCTTTATGGTCGCATTATCACCTCAAAACATTTATTAAATATTAAAAAAATGTGATAAAATGTTTTAAGAACCAATGCAAGTCCACAAATTTGACAGTTGAACTTTGAAATTTTTGTTTATACAAAAATTAACCGTAGCTATGATTTTCTTAAACAAAAACAACACATCATGTCTATATTATTACATTATTGCTAAATTAAAATTTCCCTTGTAGGTACTCATTATTAATAACTGGCCGTGCACAAGTTGTACAAAAATTAAATCGCATTTAGGAGAAACAGATTCTCATCTGAGGAAGATATAAGATTTGTTTGGTCTAAAAAATATTCGAAAAAAATAAAATTCAGGGCCCTGCAGTCTCATGCACCTATTTTACGGTGGCGGGACTGAAAAAATTTAAAGAAACGGAATTGTTAACTTCTATAGTAGGTATTATATTCTTTTCTTTTCGTACTTATCCAATTTGGCTCTTATTTCAATGGAAGACCATTACCCGAGCATTGCGAGATAATTCGGCATTGCCTGCTAATATGCTTTTATACTGTGAACCATCAGCTGCTGTTCTTTAGTTGCTGGGCAACTGTGACTGTGAATGAAATGTCATAGTTTGAGAATTGTCACAGTGTGTACTTAAAACTTAAAAATTCTAAATGCAGCCGAATAAATTATTAATTGGCATGATATTTAAAGTTTTTCTTGAAATCGTTAAGCACCCGGAATTGCCAGTACTTGTTGTACGTTGTTGGCAAAGCCTAACCGCTTACAAGTGCATATAGTTACAGCAAAAAGGATTTTATATTATCAATTATATTAATATTTTACAGCCGTCTTCTCTCCACGCACGGCTAGTTAGGAATGGCTCGTATCCGTATACATTCGTACGAGTATGTACTTTTAGTTGTCTGTCACGCTCTTGCTCGCTACAAACCCAATGACAGAAATTCGTCTTTTAGCTAGCGATATTTAAAATACAAACACGCATATTTAAGAATGTCGTATGTTTATTGTAGACACATAATGTAATTCGATTTAAGAATAAATAATTCTTAAACTACGGAAATCTTGGCATTTTAATTAATTCGAACATTCGAACTAGCCGCTTGAACGAGTTTACTAAAACGATCTTTTCCATAAAATGATTTTCAAAAATTGTCAAAAAGCGGTTAAGTACCCACTTTTCCTGAAAAACAATAAATCAGAATTATAGAAAAATATATTATTACGTGTGCGTGTACCTAGCAAAAACATTGATCTATTGGTAATATACATCGTTCTTTTAAATTTAAATTTTATTTCATTTCATTTTATTCACATGAGGCATCAGATCAACTTAAATCATGTTTCCTTTTTTTTATAATTATGTTGGGTAACTACTAGCTAATTTTAAGAATTTTTTTTATCCTGTTCTTTTTTCAAATCACTTGCACGTGGAGTGAAATATATTTGGGCATGCAACTACTGCAAGGTAGGTGATGAACCAATCTAACATAAAATATGACGATCTTTTTTGTATATGGTGCTAAACCGTGTTAACAATGTATAAATTCGTTTTATACAGGCACAAGGTACAAGTCTATACTTGTTTAAATTTCAGTATTTTGAATAACTTAAAACTATAATGGCACATATAAAAGTTCATCCTGTTTGTGTCCAATCCAATTGTTTCAAAGATCAGAACACCTTTATCAACAATTCACACACACGATACCCAATTAAATGAGCTGTCAAAAAAAAGAATGATTTAAATCTTGAAGAAGCATCTGCAGTCTAATCACAATGAGGTAATAATAACAATCAGTCAAACGTAATCGAGTGAGACAAGAGAAGCAAAAACATGATATCTTCTATCATCAATGGTATCGATCAGCATGAGCCATCATTTAGATTTTAGAGAATACACCTTCCCTTACAGATTGCGATCATGATCATTATTAAAGCACAACAACTGTCAACTTAAGACGCATCACGGAATTTACGCATTTAGGTTAATGCACATCTTGGATTTGTTCTACAGAGTCGTTATATTATTTTTAGAATATTGCATTCGAGGTGTTTTCACTTTTGTCATAAATAAGTGCAAAGAAACAAATAGTCGACTTACCAAACAACAACAAATAGCACGATTAAATAAATTGATTCGAAGAACTTTTGTGTTAACGTTTTCTTTCCTTTATTTTTTGCGTAACTGCACCTTCCGCACCACATTTAATTTAAACACTCATAATTCAAAAATATTATTATTTTTTATAATTAAAAATGAAAATCGGCTAAATATAAATATATTTATAAATAAAGCAACACAAATATTGTTCACGATCTTTAAAGAGACGAAAAATCGCGTTATTTAGGTTTTTTGCCTACCCAACTTCCAATCCGTTCGAATACGTTCACATGCAGTGCTAGACTAAAATATAATATCGTACGGAATCGACTTTTCAATAAATAAAACCGCTGAGTTTTGAGTTTTTGCTCGCCCAAAGACGAGCGCACTCCGTTCCCGCCACATGTGGGTGAAATTCAAATGAAGCTCAACCACAACCCACTCAATTGTGCGATCAATGTGGGGATTGGGGAATGGGCAATATGTTTCTGCACTGTAGCCAATGCACCCACCACCACTATATCTCAATGTGTAAAAGTATGCGGGTAGACAACTTGAACAGATTTGTAAACTGAATGAAAATATGAAAACCGCGCTCTCAGAATAACCGCAACCACACAACACAACGTATCCACTGATAAGACGGCACGGCATATGAAATACATGCAAAAATCCATCTCATTCCCATGCGTGAATAGATTACTTTAGTTGAGAATGAAATTGTCGTCGTCGCTTGGAAAATGTCTCATTTCCCCTTAAGAACATGCGTCATGGATTTTATTTTAGGCATGCTGAGCGACGATCAATTTCTGAAAACGCTATGCTAGTTAATGTTGCCACCACTTGATATGACGATCGTGGGAGTTGGGCGGGCGGCATTCATTCGATGAGCCATGAGCGATAATGATTGTGTACAAATGCCATAGTAAACAGAGGATACACGCTGGGTCTTTCAATGTGCCCGCGTGATAAGTTTTTTTTTTTTCTTAATCGAGAGACAGGGTCGACGTCAGAGATAAGCAGTTTCAGGTGCAGTGCAGGTAGATAGAGTTTTATCTTTATAATTAAATTAACATAGAATGTGATCTTGAAGCGAATTTGTTTCCATTTTGCGGATATTATGGATCACTGGATCGTGTGCGGTCTGTTCAAAGTATTTCCCAGTTAAGTAGGAAACAAATTCCTTACGAGTAAAAACACTCTAATAGATTGCTGCAAATGCAACGACAAATATGTACATTTTTCTTTTATTGACCTTGTCGTAGCACTTAGCCGTATAAGTACTCTTATCAAATCGAAATGTTGTACGTAGAACTAATTTATGTGATTTCCAATGATCAGCCTAGGGATTTTTCCACACTAGTGACAAATTTTCATTTTGCATAATATGTACCTATCACTTTGATCTCTGTACCTTCGCAGCTCGAAAACGTACGATCGATTGCGATGATTGGAATAGATAGGACTTAGGTCTGCTATTTACATTTGCCTTTCAATTCCCTTAAACCAATCTTACATGAGGCAATAATTTCAAGTTAGATTTCTGGTCACACTTCGGTGCAATAGTAAAATGTGAGGAATATTCAAAAATTGTTTTTACCCCAATGTTGTGCTCGGCTATTGTAAAAAAGAAATGCTCAAGAGCACTCGGAGGGAGATATTATACATTTGAAGTAATAACCTACGGAACTGCGTGAGTAAGAAACTTACCACAGTTATTACACAACACTAATTATTGATCTGTTTACAGCTATATCTTAAAGTGTGTTTCTAAGACCTTTCAACTATGTAGGTACTCTCGATGAGCAAACGCGACATTAAAGCAAACTGTCCAATCCATCCTATGTGAATGAAGAAGACTAAAACACTTCAACAGAGTCTTATTACAGCCTGAAGATGATAAAAACTCATCAGCGACGACAATCGTCAGTCGCTAGGGATTAGGCGATTCAGAGGGAATTACAGAAGACCTATTCAGGTTGCGGGGCTGCTTTAAATCTTAAATCTCAACCCGAAAAGATAGAGAACTATGCAAACCATAAATACTTTTAGAGGTTGAATGGTGGGGTACTCTGAAAATTACATTTTTCTTGGAATGGAAAACTTTTGAACCTATAAAACCAGCTAATTTTGTACATAACGAATTCTGAGGGCGTCGAAACATGGCTTGAACTGTATTCCATTCTTAAAAAGAAAAATTTAAATCAAAATTTTAGTTCTTGATCTATAAATTAATAGAGAGAAAATTTACGCAATAGGTTTTCGTAAAATCGACACACGTCGCACGTCGTTTTCGCAAGGCGAAAGAGCCGAAGAGCGTGCAAGATCAAACGTTTTGGCACCGCCACCGCAGCCAACAGCGGCTGCTTCCCATTTTGAAATTTGAATCATTGTTTTCAAATAAAGGAGTTACAACCACCTTTAAGGTTTTTTTGCAAGACAAGCATACCCATATATTCAATGTTTCCACTATTCACATCAAAGAACAATTCCGCCATTGTCAAGGAGCTATATATATAGTTTCACAATTGAATGAATATCAGAAGCTCATTAAGATTCGGCCGCATATTATTTTTACGTGATCCAGAAAGGACTTCTTCATAGTTCAGAAAAATGTTTTTGGAAAAAAAACCTTGCTGTATGTGCTCGATCGAATGGCAGAAGAAGGATTGCTGCATGCTAACATTCTGCTTTGATTGACTGATTCAATCATTAGTGTCGAAATACCTGAACAGAAAGCCGACCCGGGAAACCAAGAAGTCGTAGGTAGGTAAAAGGGTGCTCTTGTGGCAGTTTGCCACAGTTTCACTTAGACCAACAGTTGGGTCCATTGTGTCCAGTTACGGGAACCATCCAGTGTGACCCGTTGAAAGAGAAAACTGAACCGCTTTTTATATTGAAGCCACATAGATTAGTATGAATCTCCTGGGTTTCTAAAGCTCTGTTGTATCATGATCCTAAAGTATGTCCTACGAGTAACCATTGATAATTATGAAGTCTGTTTGTCTACTAGAACCACCCAGATTTGAGTATGAATCTCAGGAGTGCATTGAGATCAACATTCTTCAAATCCTCTAGGTCATCGAAGAAGTAACTGTTGAGGATCCTCCGTCTGCTGTTTTTAAGGGCTGGGCATTCGCAGAGTAGGTGACGAACAGATTCTATTTCTTCAACGTCCCTGCAGCTTCTGCAAAAGTCATTATGCAGTATCCCCAGCCGTTCCGCATGTACGCCTATCGCACAGTGAGTATGCGAATATCTTTGCGGCTTAGTCCGATCATGCATTTAGATCTCTTTTCACTCAACTCTGGCCACAGTTGTTTTGTGTGCCTGCAGGTAATGAGATTGGTCCAGCGTAGGTTAGTTCTTCTCCAGGATTCAATGTCAATCTTCCTTGCAAGCGTGCTAAGCGGAGTTCTTACTGATTTTAGGGCCAGAGATGCATGCACTTCCGACCCGTTTCTAGCAAGCTCGTCCGCCTGTTCGTTACCTGGAATATCCATATATGCCCCGGCACCCAGCATAAGGTCACCGCGTTGGCTTGTGATTTTACGTCCAGATTTTTCTTGCAGTGACATACTGCCCTTGACTTCACCACTACTGACTCCATGGCTTTTATTGCCGCTTGGCTGTCAGAGTAGATGGTGATTTGTTTACCGACAATGTGTCTTCTTTTAAGGTCTTTTGCCGCTTGGGAGATAGCGGCTACTTCCGCTTGAAAGACACTGCAATCATCGCTAATTCTGAATGATTCTCGTAGGCCCAGTGCTGCGCTGAAGATGCCCGCGCCTGTACCGATATCCATCTTAGAACCGTCGGTGTATAGGGCTAGCTCATCTTCTACTGTTACCTCTTTGTTCACCCATTCGCTTCTGTTTGGAATTCTAGTATTAAATCTCCTGTCAAAAACGAGAGTGGGGGGTAGATAGTCTGTGGACACCTTCTCTTTCGCCGCGCTCCATTGGGATTCGATGGATGCGTGCCCGTAGGGTTTAGATGACCATAGTCCAGACTCTCTTAGTCTGATTGCGGTTTTCACCGCCTTGTTGCTGCAGTAAATATCCAGAGGGATGAGGTTTAGCATCACCTCCATAGCTGCGGTGGGGGTGGTTCGTAAGGAACCCGTTATCCCAATGCATGCTGCCCTTTGTATTTTGGTTAGGCTTGAAAGATTGTATTTCTTCTCAGTAGCCTTCCACCACACTGCTGTACCGTATGTTAGGATGGGCCGCACTATAGCTGTGTATAGCCAGTGCACCACGTGTGGCCTGAATCCCCATGTGTTGCCGAATGCTCTTCTATACAGGCATATAGTGCCACGTATGCCTTTTTGACGCGATCCTCTATGTTTTCCTTCCAGCTGAGCTTGGAATCTAAGATTACTCCCAGATATCTTGCTGTTTTAGAAATTTCAAGATCGCCCTTTTCCTCGTAAACAGGAGGATTTCCGTCTTCGATGGGTTCACTCCGAGTCCGCGGCCCGTGACCCAGTTATTGACTAGTAGAAGTGCGTAACTAAGTCTTTCGCTAAGAACTGGAGTAAATTTACCTGGAACCAGAATAACGACATCGTCTGCGTATGCGCTCACAATGAAGCCTTCCGCTTCCAGTATTTTTAGCAGTTCATCATCTACGAGGAGCCATATGAGCGGTGAGAGGACTCCACCTTGAGGTGTTCCCCTCAAGTCGTAACTATGCATTGAACTGTATTTAATTCCAAAAGAGTTTCATTCTTTCCATCAAGAATATCGACTTTCGATTTAACCTTATATGCTTTTCACACCAAGCCCAAAACCGCGTTTTCCTCGAAAAACTCGTCGATGCATTCACACCGACCGCCAACTCGTTTTCGTTTGACATTTTAATCAACTGTGAGACACTAGTCGTTAAACTTCGGTGCAAACTTTTGTGATTACAAATTTAGATCGCATTAATTAACAAAATAAATTAATTTAGTGCATTTCAAAAAAACATTAGCCCATCATATTAATTGTGGAAAATGATCTAGATGTGAGTTGTAATATTTGTTCGGTCAGCCATTTTGCTGAATATTGCAGTTTTTTTCCAACGACCCACAGTTGGAAGTCGTTTTAAAGTGTTTTCGTGGAAAACAAGTGCAAACGACTCGTTTTGAAAACTGAAATTTGTATTGGAAAAGTTCTGCTTTCGATGAAGTTTTCGTGTGTTTAGGCGAAAACCCGGTTTTGGGCTCGGTGTGAAAAGCATATTAGGATAGCAACACTATTTTTCCATACGCGAATAGCAACATGGGTGAGCTGTCACCCCAACGTATTCAACTTTAGTAAATAATACGAATTTAACTCAAAATCCATCTTTTATTGTTAAAAACATTTTGTTGAATTCATAAGAAAAAGTAATTTAATTATATTTTTGGAAAATTTACGAAAAAGTATTTTTCTTTTTTTAATTAAAAACAGTTTATGCAAACGCATTTTGCGCAAGCTTTCTTAACTTTTCTATCACGGTTCCTTGGACAAAAGGCACATCTTAACTGTTTCTTTAATTTTACACTAAATTTGAATACGCGGAAAGGGCACTTCCCACGATACGCTAACAACTGTTCGTCAATTGTCAAGTAAAATCGGGGTTGATAAGACTCTGCGGAACAAAGTTCGAAGGCATTATCAAACGAATTTGACAAGCAATCGCTTGTAACCTCATACATAGAATCGGCTCGTTAAATAGTGTTGTGATAGGCAGCTGCGGTACATTTTAAAGATTTTTATTTGGAAATAAGAGCATTTGAACAGTTTTCGAAGCGCCTTTCACAACCAAAAGAGGGTCAAAATAGCAAAAAAAAAAAAATAGGCCATGCTCGCAAAATAAGTGCCAAATTGCAACTTTAGTCGCACAACGGACATGCTGGTTTATATCAGTGCATAGGTTTTTCACGTTTTCGGATAGCCAGAATTAAGGCTCAATTAAACTATCTAATTTACTTTATTCTGTGGATTGTTTGTGATCTAAAAGTAAAAGAGGCACATCTTAAGACGTTAAATTCCAATATGTATTTGTAATAAATAAAAAGTGCTATATGTTTTTTTGTGATTATTTATTATATTTACCATGCAATTGATTTTACACAAGACTGAAAAATGAGCTACGTTCTTATTGTACTCAGCAGAGGGCTCTATGTTTTAAAGTAAAAGTTTTTTTGTTATAAAATAAAGCAAGTTTGAAAATATCGTGTTTTTTAATCATTTACCTTTGTCTCAAATCATTCATACATTCATTATTATAATTATTACAATTTATTGATTTTATGGTAGGCAATAACGTTTTTTTTACAATTTTGTAAGCACAAAATGCAGATTTTGTAAAATTTTACTAGCAGCACTGTTCACGCGACGCAACAAAAGTTTGTCTTTCTCTCGTGGTAGACTTAGTCAAGTTTTGCCATTCCTTATCCGAGCTTAAAAATACTGTCGAAGAATTCATGTTTAAGAATTTAACGGAGTGAGCCTTAGCTATTTTACCGCCCAGTAGTGCAGCGGCTCAAAGATGGTTCTCCGAAATTAATTTAATGACAAACATATTTCGAAATAGGTTAAATGTAAAAACAGTTGCAAATATACCTAATATTCTAAAGATGTTTATTGGAAAATCGCTTAATTTAAACAAATTTGTAAAGCAATATAATTTTGTTGATTGTAAATTTACTTGATTACATAATCTTTAACCTTTTATTTTCCAACATGTTTTTTAATTAAGCAAATAGTATTTAAAAAATTCAGTGAAGTCTAAAATAGTAAGATACCTTCGCAATATACATGGACAATTTTTTTTTTTGTAATTTAAATGTACAATTTTTGTTTCCTTAATTTTTTTGTGTTAATTTTTTCTGAAAGATAATATTTTTTTCATTGTTTTTAAAAAAATCCAAAAATCTTCTTTAAAAATACTTCGAAATACGGTTTTTTAAGTCGGAACAACGATTCTAAGACATCAGAGCTCCGACGATTTGATCTTACTTACTTACTTACTTAGGTGGCGCTACAGTTCGGGGTGAA
This sequence comes from Cheilosia vernalis, assembly GCA_949126925.1. Classification (NCBI taxonomy): domain Eukaryota; kingdom Metazoa; phylum Arthropoda; class Insecta; order Diptera; family Syrphidae; genus Cheilosia; species Cheilosia vernalis. The sequence continues at coordinate 79,497,772 of OX421358.1, read as the reverse complement.
CCAGGGCCTCAACCAACAAGCCTCTCCAGCTGGCCCGGTCCTTAGCCAACTGCCTCCAGTTGCGCACTCTAAGTTGGTTGAGGTCGTTTTCCACTTGTGCGCGCCACCTTAGGCGAGGTCTTCCTCTACTGCGTTGACCCTCTGGGTTGGAATCGAAAACTCTGCGGGCCGGAGCGTTGATGTCCATTCGCTCTACATGTCCTAGCCATCTCAAACGTCCAATGCGCAGTTTTTTGACTAGGTCGATGTCGCTGTACAGCTCGTATATTTCGTCGTTGAATCGTCTCCTCCAAAACCCGTCAACGCATACGGGACCGAATATCTTACGAAGAATTTTTCTCTCGAATCGACCAAGGATATCTTCATCCGCCTTGGAAATAGTCCATGCTTCAGATCCGTATAGCAGGACTGGGATGATGAGGGTCTTATACAGAGTCTCCTTAGTCTTTCGGGAGAGGGCCTTACTACACAGTTGCCTTCTCAGCACAAAGAAACAGCGGTTGGCAAGAGTTATTCTCCGTTTGATTTCTGATGAGATGTCATTTTCAGATGTTATAGCAGAGCCAAGGTAGACAAAGTCCCTTACTACCTCAAAGTTATAGCTATCTATTGTGACGTTCTGCCCGATTCGTCGATGTTGGGTGTCCCTTCTTGTTGACAGCATATACTTTGTTTTGCCCTCGTTAACCGCTAAGCCCATTTTAGCCGCTTCTGTGTCTATACTTGCAAACGCGCCAGTGACAGCTCGCTGTGTTCGTCCAATTATGTCAATATCGTCCGCATATGCAAGTAATTGTACAGACTTTTGAAAGATCGTACCTCGTATGTTAGCTTGTGAGTTTCGCACAATTCGTTCAAGTATGATGTTAAACGACGATTTGATCAGCAATTTAAAATATTTAATATTGATATCTCAAAAAGCAAAACTATTTGACGACTGCCAGATGTCAGATGTGCTTAATACGTTTCAATACAATCGCCGCGGTATTTCCGAACTATTCCAAAATCGGGTGTAAATGTCATGAATGACCATAGAAATTATCTTTATGTACGAATGTTTTGTTTTATTTTTTATCTCCGTGAACTTGAACTTTAAATAACTATACAACAAGAACTGTCCAATTAAGATTTTCAAGTTCACTGGGAAACATACAAATTAGCTATTATTTAATTTATATGTCAAGCCAAATGAACTTGGAATGAACGAGAACTTGTCTTTTTTATTAAAATAAGACATTACGTATTGGAAGCTTCCCTCAATGCCATTTAGGAAGAGGATAAAATTCTTGTTTCCGATTTAAATATCAATCATTATTTTCTAGGAATCTTGTATAACGAAAAACATTTCATACGTTTGTGAACCAACTGTTTACACTTTACGACACATATTAGTCATCGAGAGGAAATAATATGACATCTACTGCATAGACAAGCTAATTATAGTTTCAGTCACTGATGATTTTATTTTCTTGTTGTCTTATTTCAGTTTAGCTGGTCGAAATTCCCATGTGTACTAAAGGCAGGGCACTGCCACGGTGGAGTAGCGACTGCTCGATTAGATAATGCCAGCGCCTTACAAGATGCGGCCGGCCTTGTGTCGGGATCAGTGACCAACGATGCGCAATGCTACTGTACAATTGAACCGTATATCGATGCCAAATTCGATGTTCACATTCAGAAGATTGGCCCCAACTACAAGGCTTTCATGTAAGTATGCGATCTCTTTGCAACAAGTAACAGACTCACAGACTCACTGACCTTGGGGGTAGCAATACCCGTAATTACACGAAAACATATTTGACTTCAACACAATGGCAGTGTCTGATGTGGTACTAGAACAGGTTCATCTGCGCCGACTCGCGGCACCGTCATATAAATACCGTCTGCGTGCAGCTACTTATAATGGATGGACTTTTGCGGTCTCTTTTTCGCTTAAATTGCTCAGCATAAAAAATCGGAACGATTTTCGCTATCGCAAGTAGGAAATATCTTTTGAAATGCATCTGTCGCCTAATGCGATTTGTTGATATAACTCGATCATGATGAATGACAGAGTGCACACCATTTGCTTGGGTGCAAAATATTTGAAAGCAGAGCTTAGTTGTTTTAGCCGCTGGTACTGCAATTTAGATACCACGAGTTTCTAATGAAATATGTCTACACGGTACACGCAGGCTATTGCTAAGATTATATATATATTATCATTTGTGTACTTTCAGGCGAAAGTCGATCTCTGGCCACTGGAAGACGAACCAAGGCTCTGCCATGCTGGAACAAATCGCCATGACCGAGAAGTACAAGACCTGGGTAGATGAAGTAAGTCGATTATTTTTGAATTTATCACCGATACCGTAGTCATAATTCAAACTTAATCATGGTTGTATGTTAGTATTTTGGATAATTTTCCAACAAACTAATGCCACGTATGTAGTTTCTTTTCATTAATCATAAATAAATGATCTCATTTGCAATATGCTTGAATAAAGAGGAAACATTAATACAAAAATTTAGGTTTTGAAGCGTAAGGTATTTAGTTTCAAATGTTTTTTTCATAAAACGAGTGCGTATTTGAATAAGGAGCTTATCCGCGTCTCGGCATTTGATAATTTGTAATTGCTTATGACAATAACTTTGTATTTACTCAATGTTGAAGGTAGTAGGTACATTAAGTCTCTTAATGATTATGGACGTAATGAACACAGTCGCGTTTAGTTCGACATTTTAAAATGAATTGATATATTATTTTGGAGAATGGTTTAATTTTTGGCCTTGAAAATACCACTTTTATTTATGAAAAAATAAAAATCACTTCTTCCTTAATAACAAGTAATGAACATAACGGCTCAGAAAGCAGGATATTTATGAATCAAAATAAGGTTACAAATGTCTCACATTTTTAAAGAGAAAGGTTTTTTTTCACAAAAATTTAAACTTTAGCTAAATAAAAAAACTGAATTGTCATGCTGCTGGTTTTTTCTTAAAACGGTAGCGTGTAGTATGCGGTTGAAGTGAAAACCATACGTAATATTATACATTTCGATGCAATTTTTTTACCGAAATACTCCTAAAATTCTTAGGGCTATATAGTTCACTTCATTTAAAAACTGACCTTCAGATCAAAATTTAACTTGAATAAATCGCTTTTCTGCTTTAGAGTTGTGGGTGCATTGTGCTTTTCCGTTTGCGGAAATGTGCTAATTGTTAATAAGGCACAAGAGGACTGTTTCACAAAACTAAAAAAAAACTAAATGTATAAGCTTTTTAAAAAAAAAAAAATCTACATATTTCGAAATGTTACCGGTAAACATTAGAAATATTTTGGTATCTACCTTTTGCGACCTGTGATTCTGCTTTAATTTAATTTTCAAGGTCGAATTTGTCCAAAAATATAATTGAGAATATCCAGAAAACATTAACAGCTACATTATGCTTGTGACACACATGTGGTTTCGATACCATGGTATCAAGATGAACCACATGTCTGTCAGGGTATACTACGCTAATACCAGGCGAGCAATGTGGTTTGAGCGTAGTATCGATACTAGGGTTTTTTGCGTAGTATAGCTATCCCCCTAGCGAAAACAGCGCCACTTTCATGAAGTGGAGCATAGTTTTACTTAAATTACCTGTCACTTTCATAGGAAATGCTATAGTATTCTTGGCATGGAGTCTATACTAGGTGTGTGTCACGGGTTTTATTGTCTACCCGAGCATGGTAACGATGGTTAACTGCCAAACTATACTACGTTGAACAGTGTGTCACCTAGCATAGTATTGACGATGCCATAATATTGAAACCATGGTTTCGAAACCACATGTGTGTCACAGGCATTAGAAATCGGTACACACTTGAACGAATAAACGTTAATGGAAATGTTTTGAAAAAGTTATTTGGAAACTTGTTTCGCTAGGTAGGGGGAAAGCGGGAGACTTGAGCCACTTTTTGTTAGATCGTTCATAAAAATTTATTTATCAATCACAGCCACCTGTTGAATGCATTTATCATAAACTTACAATAAACACATGAAATTTTTTTGCAAAGGCCAAATGTTTCAAAACTGATTTTCGGCTCAAGTCTCCCTCCCCACCGGGAGACTTGAACATGACTTGAGACTTGAACTTGACCATACTCAAATTCTACGAGCGAAACAATAAAACGAGTAATTTATCCGCTTCCAATGTGATTATAATTTATTTTTATTGTTTTAGTGATTTGAAAAGAAAAAAGAATCATAAAAATAAGAAACATACCGTTTTTCAGTAGACAAATAAAAAAATGTAGGTACTTTAGTTTCTTAGCATAAATGAAGTAAAAAAGGTAAACACAAACCAAACTTAAGGATCATTCACATGAGAGCGACCAAGTACCTACGAACGAACGAATATTCGCAAGTTTTGACAGTCCATTCACATGATACATTTAATTTGGTCGCAGAAACCCGCGAATCCAATGACAGTCGCCGTTATTTGTCTCTATAACATTTTGAGTTTGAGGTTAAGTTCGAACGAATGCTTTATTCGTTAGTTTGTGGAACGCGAATTGAATGATGTGGATTGTGAATAAACTTTGACAATTCGCGCCAAGGGTGTATTCGTTCGCGGCAAAAAGTTTGCAATTCGAAATTTCGTTATTTTAACTGTTTATTAACATGTTTTCTTAATACATTTTGATGGGATAATTAACTAACTATCCTCCTCTTGGAATAGTAAATTTTTTTTTTTTTTTTTTTTTTTTTCCGAGGGTAGGTGAAAATCTTCCACAGACACTATGAGAATAGCAAGCGCGTTCTCATAGTAGTGTCAGATTTTTACTGACTAAAAACACCACCCTTCTAAAGATTGTTAGATACTGCAACTAAGATATAACTTATCAAGCAATTTTTCTATCATTAAATAAAAACTTATGACAGGTTACTTTCCAATGAAAGATCCTGCGTGTTCCGCAAATTAAACGCGGTTAATCTTATCTTGCCAAGTCGAACGGTTTCGTTCTTTGTAGTCGGCGCAATAAATTGCTCTCGTCCAAGATTTGTCGGACTGTATTGTTGATATGTCCGATTAGTCGGTTTCTATGCTTTCTCGCGAAGCTTCTAGTTTCAGCTTCGATTGTTGGAATTCCGAGATCCCTATGGATATCGTCGTTTCTAATATACCATGGTGCTTGTACAATTTCTCTAAGAACTTTATTTTGAAAAGTTTGTAGAATATTGACATTTGTTTTCTTGGTACAACCCCAAAGTTGTATACCGTAGGTCCACACCGGCTTTAGCACTTGCTTGTATAAAAGCAGTTTGTTCTCAGTACTGAGCTGGGAATGTTTTCCGAGTAACCAGTACATTTCTCTATATTTGATATATAATATAATAGTAAAATGTACAATTTTCTGTTCATAAATGCATCAAAATTGGTTTGTTCGCATTTCAGCAATTCGTTCCCACGCTCTCATGTGAATAGTCCTTTAATGAAGTAAAAAAAGGTAAACAAAAAATAAACTTCAGAAAAATTATCAAAATAAATAAATAACTTAATTTAATAATTAATAACCATATGACTATACATCATTAAGCAATAATTGGTATCACAATGAGGGCAGATAAAGGTTTCGTTGTCATTTTTGGTCAGTCCGACAAACATCTCGTGCTCAGATTTGTTGCATAAGGCGCAAAGGTGCATGTCCATACCATAATATCATCAGTTTCGCATACAAAGCAAAACCATTATTCGTCGGGATTTTCTTGAATTTCCATTTGTTCAAACCTTCGTCGAAATTGACATCTTCAGAAGTTTCACTTTCACATGATTGCAACATTTTTTTAAAGTAAATTAATTTTTTTAATGAACTAAAATTAAATACATCGCTTTAAAACACTTACTCGTACATAACATTTAATCAGAGGAAATGGAGACTTGAACCACTGATCAATTCTCCCTTCAGAAACTGTCTCAAGTCTCCCTTTCGCATTTTTTAACAAATTTATATTCATAACTTTTGTTAAATACAAGCCAGAATGGTTTCATGCTAAGATTTACAATGTAGAATATCAATATTATTAGGTAACATCAAACTTATTTACTTGCCGCATTACAGATCAATTTTATACAGAAAAAAGGAAAAACGTTTTTTTTTTACTTTTGGCACTGCAAAACACCTTTTCTCTCCCACCAACCAGAGACAGCTGATGATTTAAAATTATTTTTGTGTGCAATTAACGCGTCACTGTCTGCATCGCATGCACTTACACTTGTTGGATTTCAATGGAATTTGAGCACATTATTGAGAGTGGCTCAAGTCTCCCATATGTTCAAGTCTTCCGCTTTCCCCTACCCTATTCACACTCAACCGAAAACCGTGTTTTCGTTGGTGTTATGTTTACGTTGGGATAAATAAATTAAATCTTTGGGAAACTGTAATTATTATTATTTTTTATTCATTAAATGATATTAGTAGGTAATTATAAACTCAATTAAATTCCGTATATGGAATATAACGTAAGATACTTATAAGGAGATTCGTATGTTCGGTTTGATATTTCAATGCGGATTGAAGACGAAGAATGCCTTTTTCGTCTTTTGACAAGCAACATCAGAAAAACATAAAAAACGGATGTGAAAGGAAAGAAGCCATTGTAAAACACATTACTTATTTGTTGCAACAGGGTTGGATTTAGGCCGTATAAGACAGTCGGAAACTCGTCGATGCATTTACAACGAAGAACAACTAGTTTAACGCTTTAGTCGCAATCCCCAAAGAGACGTTTTAATATAAACCATTTTTAATTAAGATCACACAAGTAGTTTAATATTAAAAATATCTTAAAGTTTAGAATCCAGACATTGTTGGCACACCAACCGGCTATGTTCGCCGCAAAGGGGGTTTCGGCACCTGCCGCATCTAATTTTCGTCTTCCGGTCCTTATCCCTTGGACAGATTGCACATCTTTTTTTCCATTTGCAGATGGATTGGGCTGAACTAATGGCTATTTCTTTTTTTAAATATCTCCGAGGAGAACTTGGAGATTTGCATGTAAAGTTGGCCAAGTAAATATTTCTTCCATTTGGGGCGTGATGAGGTCAAGTGCAAGTTTTTTTTAGAGGAATGGCGCCTTTTTTTGTGTCATTTTTAGAAGAACATAATGAATTAACACCCACTGTATTCAGTAAACCGTAAAACATAGCCATCGGCCACCGCTTCGTACGTCTAGATACACTGTACCTATGACAAAGTTGGTCCATCAAATCAACACCACATTTTGTCTTATTGTAGAGTTCCACCATCTCAGGTAATTGGTTTCTTGCATCAGGATCTGCTTTGGTGTGCGTTGTTGATAATAAAGAGCCAATTTTTTTTTGTTTGGATTTTTGTGGGCAGTACGACAATAAAACAAGCTCTTTAGAAAAAGCAAATTTTTCTGTGTCTTCATGCAACCATCGGCAGATATATTCATCCATATTTTAAAAAAGTATTTTTTGAAACTAAAACGCGGAGAATAAACCCAGGCCAGGTAACACAATAATAAATACAATTCTATTTTCTATTACCTACTTAATCAACTTACCAATCGAATGAATTAAAAAACTGAAGAAAAATTGCTCAAAATGTTTTTAATTTTCTTCAACCAATATACATTGTTAATTTTTCGTAAAGAGAAAAGTCCACTTATTCCTTAAAAAAATACTATCCACACGTAACGACTAATTTCAAATTTAGCGTATCTACAAAATTCTATGAACGCTGACAGCAACTTTTCCGACAGCGGAAGTTGCCCATATTTTTTGGGAGTGTGTTGGTGAGCCGGAATTTTTGAAGTTTCGTGACATTTGTCCATACGAATTTCTATGTATCAATAGTAGTGTACCAAATCAAGGCACTTCCTTGTAGGCAAAGCAACGGGAAATCGGCTTAAGGTGGAGCGTCTCAGAATTGTCTATTGTTTTCGTGGTGTTATCGTGGAAAACTATTTTAAACGATTCGTTTTGAAAACTGAAATATGTATGGGCAAACTTTTGTTTCCATTTAAGTTTTCGAATGTTTTCGCCAAAACCCGGTTATCGGCTCGGTGTGAATAGTGCGTAAGACTTTTGAGCTGGTTGTGATTGCAAACGACTTACATATCGGGCGGCTACCAAGCGCTTGGCCGCTTGCAACCACCAATATCATTTCGGAATTATTTATGACCTGTCGCATAATATTCACGATTGTCAGTATATTGAGACGCTATATGTATACTACTTTAGGTATACGAAGCCGATGAGCTGATGTAAGCAGGAGATACGTAAAAAATTGTTGCCTAGTTTTTAAATATAATTACAAAGAATATTACCACAAAGTTCCCTGACATAAGATGGGTCTTGGCGGGCATTGGATCTAGGCCCCGCTGACCACATTGGGCGAACAATTCTTAAAATATCCAGAAAACTCGGGACCCTGGTTGGAATCTTAAATTGTTGCTTCAGTATAGTGTGCCATTAATTTTGATGGGCCCTCCAGAAATCACAGCGAGAAGCAAGAGTTGTGTACGAGAGTTCTCGCAAAACCCCTTTAACCAAACCTTACCTACACTTTTTCTATGGCTGTTTGCACTCACTTGCGAGATGTTGTCTTACATAATTTAACTCCCTCAAAAGTGGGCTTTCTAATGGAAGTTTCCTTTTGTTAGAACATGGAGCAATGAAAGCGCAGTGCACATAGTAAATATAAGGTGTATTAACCTTGACCATCCCCAGAAAGATTGAAACCTTTTTATATAACACATACCAATAGCGTGACAAACGCCTCCAATTAAAATCCACCGACTCTGGTTTCCTCAAGTAAAGGAGATCAGATTTGCTATCATTTATTCAAGTCTGCCCACACAAGTCTAAGATTCTATTACCCACTTCGTGGTGAACGATCTGTTACTCATGAAATACAAACGGCGGCCATTATCATCCCACGTCATCCATCTGAACTGTATCGTGACTGATTTAAATTAATTCTAGTTAGTTTTATATGCAGACAGACTTTTATCACTAAGCTGCATAGTTTTTATCACTAAGCTGCTGCTATTGTGTCTTTCAGATCTCCGAGTTGTTCGGTGGAATGGAAGTTTGCGGAGTGTCCGTAGTTGTCGCAAAAGATGGACGTGAATACATCATCAGTGCTTGCGATTGTACATTCTCTCTAATTGGCGATAGCCAAGAGGAAGACAGGCGGCAAATTGCAGACATAGTGTCATCCCGAATGCAGGTATAAGATCAAAACAATATAAGCTATTATGCATTTAGTAAACAATATTTGATTTTCAGAATGTTTGCCGACCTGCCATGGCAACAAAAACTACTTCAAGATCATCAATCTCGTCACGCGGTGAGAGTCCGACCGATGATGTACCACAAGCTCCAACTGGTCCACGTCCGGCACCAATGGGAGGACCACCACCAATTCCAGAACGGTCTTCACCTGCAGTTGGTTCCATTGGACGGCTGAGCAGCCGTAGTAGTATTTCGGAGACTCCTGAGGAAGCAGCAGCAGCTGCTGGTGACAAGCCGTCGTCTCTGGCCTCTAATGGTCGCCGTGATTCACAGACTTCGCAAGCATCTAATGTATCAAGTGCTTCCAAGGCATCTCAGCGTCCTCCGCAATCCCAGACATCGGTCGTTGAGGATGCGGAGGACACTATGAAAAACCTCAGGAAGACTTTTGCAGGGATATTCGGTGATATGTAGGAATTAGCAAATAAAAAACGTGGAAGGACCGCTAGTGATACGGGTACATCATTTTTGGGAAAACAGTTTTCGTTCTCAGCAGGAAAGCCAGACGTCATTTCTTCGCAGCCAACCAAACCATCATCGGCTTCGACAAGTGACTTTAACACGATCGCTGAGAATATATCTTCCCAGTGGATGAAAGACTCGAGTGGAGGTGCTGCTAGCATCACAAAGCCAACAGTGCCACCGTCTGCAAACACTAATAACGTCACTAGCAATAATACACCTTCCAACGTTTTGCAAGCATTTGAGGAAGAAAATAAGTATAGGCCAGTCACCAACTTTGAGCCTCAGGAACGAGTCAATCCGTTTGATAAGGACAGCAAATCATCCGAGACTTTTGCAGCTACATCCATATACAATAAGTCTTCAGCTAATACAGCACCAGCAACAACAGCACAAGGATCCACAGCATCCACAAACAAAAGTAGCTTTTCCAGCATACCCAAGTATGAGTACGAGAGCTCGCCGCCGTCAACAGACACCAAGTGGGAGTCTATTTCAGCTGCGGACTATAAAGTGCCACTTCCAACTCATAGTCCGATTGTGGCATCCGGCTCGAGTGGCTATACTTCACAGTCAGCTTCGCATTCGGCAAGCCCCTCCAATGATTACAACAAAGCACCAGAAATTAAACCAAGCTACTCTCGAACTGAAAGTGAGTATTTTATTCGGTATTACAATGTTTAGGTGGCTTAGCTTTTTTCTAAGCTGATACTACGACAGCACGCAAGGCTTATAATTTTTGAGTTCACTGACGAAACATCTCTGTGACATTTATTTCCAAAATTTTTGTGAGGTTATATTGTCGATAAGTATTACTTTTACGGTACACACAATTGCATATCGGGACCTCAGATACGCCACATTCATTTTGTCTCTCCCCAACTGCTGTGTTTTTCCGTTTCTATTTTTTTAGGCGCAGTGGCTATCGAATGTCTAACAAGCGTCCAAGAGAATAAGTGGTTGGAAAAAGCTCAACTTCAATTGAAGGTGCTTTCCAAACTCACCCAAACGACTGGCTCCCGAGTTTTTCTTTTATCAAGTCACATTGGCACTAACGTTTTTTTTTTTTTACAAAAGAGGGCTCCATTTTTATCTGTATTCTAATTAAGTAGGTAGGACTAATTGAATCGATTTTTAATATTCTACTACCAAGAAAATAGTGGTGCGGTATGGTATGGCTTTTTTTATATTCGCAATTTTGCTTCGTTAATATTTGTAGCAGGAATGGTTAGCGCTTTCACAGAAGGTTTATATGTTTGATTCAAATACTACATTATATCCCTATATTTGGCGAAAAAATTATTCCGAATTCCAAGGAATAAGAAATAAGCGTCGTTTATTTAACCCAACAAAATGCAGACTGCGCCAACTAATTTGCAATTTAATTATATTTTATGACATGCAACCTTTTCTAATATATTCTTAAGTCAAATGCCATGTGCGTTATTATTATTTGTATTGGAAATTCGTTACGTTGCTTGCTGGTCTTAGAGACCACGAACTTGAAGTCAAACATAATATTTATCTCCAAACAAGGAAATAAACCGAGTGAGCTACCTAAATCTTACCGTCCAGTAAGCTTAGCATAGTGTTGCCTTAAACCAGTGAACCGAATTATTGTAGTTAATATTAGGGAATGCTTAATTAGTGGCTGTCTCTGCAACAACTAAACAGAAGGCGCCTGGCTGAGCCTTACAACATAGATAAACAGTGTCTATCGCTGCAAAGAAATAACACGGGCCCATCACCATCCCCAGCAAATCATTACAGTTAGCCGACCTCAAAACTGGTATCATAGCCAAAGGGACGAATACTATCATTCCTTTTTTAATCAAACGGAGTAGCATCAAGAATGTAAAGTGCCCTTAAGGCAGTCCTAGATTGGTACCGAGGATCTCTCAATTAACCCCAGTAAGGCCGTAATTAGTTATATTCACAAAAAGATGAAATTCCGACGAGGTCAAATATCTTAGTGCAAATCTGGACGAAATTGGAACACCCTCATGTCCCTCATTGAAAATAAATCGAAGCGGTATGGGCATGCCTTTAAATACATGGTGGAGCCTGGCGAACCTCTGCAATGATCGCACACTAGGTCTGCATAATTATCCCAAAACAACTCAAACAACAACGTGTCCCATGCCTTAGCCTCTCCGGACCTAGCTCTTCAACAAAAATGACAAGATGACCTTAGATATAAGTAGGCCTGATATAAGAATCATATTAGGATGTCGTAAAGGTTGAACGCCATCAAGGCTTAAAACCCTTTCGATCCGAAAAGCCGCTATGGTACAAAAAAACTGTTTTGTTATGTTGTATCATAACAGTAATAAGAGTTAGGGTAGGTTAGGTATATGGGTGGGTACGTCACAACGAGTCCTGCCGCACCCCACTTAATTCCATGTGGACCCATTGTGATACCCTTGTTGGGGGTTAGCCGATGTTGTTGGCTATTGTGTCGCTCCCTTTTGGTTACTCGACCTTGTCCAGCCATCCTGATGTATTTTTGAACCTGTAAAGATTAGATAAAGATATATCTGAAAGTTCATGAATATCATCGAAGTAGTATCTTCCAAGTTTTCTATTCCTCAAGTGACAGAGACTTGGGCATTGACAGAGGAAGTGAGGTGTGTACTCGTGTAGCTCCTCGTCGCCGCAGCCCCTGCATATATCGTTGTTCTTGAGTTTCAGTTTCATTGTGTCTTAGGAAGTTGTGACCCGTTAGGGCACCCACCAGTTTATACATTGACGTTCTATCAAACCGCAAAAGCTTGATAGTCCGACTTGGATTGTATTCCGGCCATAGCTTCCGTGGTAATTCGCAGGTAGTTAATTCTTTCCACCTGTTGTTGGCTTTCATCCGGGTCTTATTTTCCACCCTCTCTCTGAGATTACAGAGTGGTGGTTTGATTGAATTATTTGCCCGATTTTGATCCAAAGCAGAACCATTTCTAATTCACCAGCCATCTCATTGCCGGTTTTGTCACTGTGTCCAGGGACCCAGCAGAGACTCGTGGTGTGCTGCGAGCAGAGAACCTTAAGCTCTTCGCGGCAGCGGTGAACTAGCCTCGATTTTATTTCAATAGCAGATACTGCTTTTATAGCCGCCTGGCTGTCAATAAATATGGTAATATCATTATTTGGTATTGCTAACATTGACACCATATGGGCAGCTTCGGCGATTGCAAGAACCTCCGCTGAAAGACACTACTGTAATCAGGTAGTCTGATTAAGTGGTGTATATTTAACTCTTCAGAGAAAATTCCAGCACCTGTTCCACGGTCCATCTTAGAGCCATCTGTGTAGATGGATATCGATTTTCCTTTTGTGGGTTCATTTGTGTTCCATTCCTCCCTGCTGGAAAAATAGCAGTAGAATGGTATGTCGAAGTCAAGATGGGGAAACAAGTAGTCAGAAGTGACCGAATCTCCACATATTTATTCAGAATCTGTGTGTGTCCCGTTATGTAGGGTTTCCAGCTTTTTGTTTGGCTGATCCTGAGGGCACTTTTGGCTGCAGATTCTTGCATGTATGTATCTAAAGGTAAAGAGTTAAAGCATTTTATATATTCACGGTCGGAAAAGTAGATACATTTGGGGCTGGGATATATATGTCCCATTAGAATTCTCAGCGGCAACTCTGCCTCTCATAACGCATGGTTGAAGTGGTTGTGAATAGGTAGACACAGTGGGCCTCCTTAACAATCATTTATAACATTCACAGTTCTCACAAAATAAGTACCTATATTGTGGGTCACAATGGATAGTTTCGTATGAAAAATTTTGACATTCTGGAGTTCGTAAAATCTAGCCTGAACACTAATTATGATCATTAGTAACACGCAGTGACTTATACAAAGCGGTTGCACCATCTGTTATAGTAGTTTATTTCGGACAGTTTTCAAAAGGGTGGACCTCATAAAAATTACACGACTTCAATCTATGTTTAAAGCCACAGAATTATCCGTAGTCGCATATACCAACCTAATACCGCTCTATCCAGAATCTATTGACGCTAAATGTTAAGGTGAGATCCCCATAACAAGCTCGCTTAAATCGTATGTTTGACTGATGATGTTTTAAGATCTCTATTTATTGTGTCTTACCAATACAAGGCCTATAGCAGGGGCCTGTAACAGGACGCGACAAGTAGTTGTAGGACAAGTAAATTTTGACAACTTGTCAAAGATTGTGTAACACAAAACGACAAGTCCGAGAGCACTGCGACAATTGTCGCGACACAAAAAAAAAAAAATTGTAATGCCAACAATTCTCGGTGCAGGGAAATAAGTCCCCGGGAACTAAGTCCACTGAGGGACTAAGTTCCCACCTAGTAGGAAATAAAACCACTTTCGTGAAGTGGTCTTAGTTCCCATGTAGGGTGGGAACTAAGTCCACTTTCTTATGGGAACTTAGTACACATTCAAAAATAAGAAGGGGCAACTAACTTTCAAACAAAATTGGACAACAAACTCACAATTTTTTATTGGAGTATTTTCACTAAGACAAAGCGTAATAACGTCAACGAAATTTGATAAGACCAACCTTGCATCCACCCCATAATCCAACAGTAAACCCAAGCAGGGGGGTTGCAGGGGGGCAGCATGCCCCCCCATAGGCATTTCATAGTTTGAAAGCGCAATAACACCAATTTCACGTTAAAGGGAAATAAAACCACTCTGAGTTTTCGGAATTTATTTCCCACCTTATATGAGAACTAAGTCCACTTCACAAAAGTGGTTTTATTTCCCCCTTGGTGGGTACTAAGTCCCTCAGTGGACTTATTTCCCTGCACCACAATTCTCATGGGTTAAAATGAACCCAAATATTAAAATTTTTGATTTAAGAATTATATTGTTGGCAATATTCTTAGAAAATAGTTATGGCAAAGCATTTTATTCTTAATCTGAATATTTGATAGGTACTTGAAAACTTAAAAACGAATTCTTCTTTTTGCATTAAAATTTTTATAAATCTCAAAATTCTTCGCCCAACAACTTTTTTTTTCTGAGTGGATGAAAGATGACAAGTGGGAAATTATATAATTTCCCTCTTTCTGTAACAGAACACGACAAGAAGTGTCAAGACACACTTGTCGAACTGTGGTTCAATATGGACTGGTGATTAAAATATTTTCAAAAGCTGACAAGTGCAATTTTAATGTAAAACCTAAGCAAAAAACAAACGACTTTGATAGAGATGGTGATAGTGAGAACAGTGATCCTCGGCAAAGAATTTTTTTTTCCGCAACACCGAGTCAAGCACAAAGTTGTCGCAAGTTGTTAAGATGCAGAACCCCTTTTTTTTAGTTGTCCACTTTTGCCTATCATTTGATTTGTGTAATTAGCATATTTATTTTAGCCATTGCTTTTGCGAAATTTCTATGAATTTCACGATCATCTTACATAGAAAATTGCTGATTAGACTGTCGCAGTAGAGGATCATAAAAACGACTATTACTTATGTCCTTAGACTATTCTAGCAAAGCTTTAGTGCGCACTGATGTAATTTGTCAAAATTCAGTCTTTCATTTGGCATTATGACAGCATAAGCGCAGGTTAGGCCCACCTACCAACTCGTCTTTGGAATAAGGGGGGCTAAACATTTACATAGCACTGTTCACGCTGTATAATAAATTAATAAATAAATAAATATTAGGCGCAACAGGTCCGTAGGGACCCTAGGCCTATAGCTTCTCACTATCATTCGTTTTGTGTGAGTTTTAAATTTTTGGGACGAATGGAAATTATCTACAATATGCCGACTCCAAACGGCTAATTAAGAAACTATTTCAATACGGTTATACTCTTGGATGTTCGTCAGACGTTCGCGTGAGGTCGCGCAGTGGAAAGAAACAAAGTTGGAATTTGGGGGACTCGAAACTTGAACCCTTCGCTTAGTAGTCCATTACACTCAAATATGTCCAACACACTAACCACTTCGCCTATAGTATTCAATCTGTGTTGTTTCAAAACTCTTTTTAACATGATGAATTCGCCATGAGAAAAATCAGCTCAAACTATCAAAAAAATTCTTGCACATATTGTTTACCACTTATCGCATGTTTCTGACGGTTATTGCCTGCGGCGAAACTGCAACGAGCAAAACAAATCTCCAAATATTGCTTTTATTCTGTACTTCCAAAATTGCAATTTATCCAAACAACTTCTAATTTCTTTCCAGGCAATGAAAAACCCTCCGATTTAGATATTATTTTCGGAGAAAGTAAGGCAATAATTGGAAATGGGAAAATAACCCGTTCGGGAGGCTCTCTATCCGATGCCGATGTAATATTTGGTGGACCTCCAACACGTTCCGATCGATTTGGCTCGTCGAAAAGTATGAGCGTTACATCCGACAGCCGGAGCACTGCTGGTAATTCATATAAAATCTACGAAGGCATTCAAAATGCTGCCTTCCAAGACTTTGATTCACAATCGTCAAAGTCCAGCGATCACTGGAGTAAAGCAGTTGACGATGATGGCGACATAGATTTGAAATAAATTTCATCATTCGATTTTTTTTATATCGCTAGCATCATTAGAAACAGATATACATAAATAGCCTCATCAATATTGAGAGAATAAAACAAATATTTATTCACGAAACATGTTGTCGCCTCCATAGTTTCCTGGTTTCACTTAATAATTTCCAATCATTACATTTAACGTACATAGGCGTAGAGAAAAATTCCAACTTATCATTACCTAGTTCAAAAACCGAAATGAATTCCCACAGAATTTAAATGAATTTAAGAATGCGATGCTGAAGTAATTAATCATTCGATGAATGTAACCTAAATTTGTTTTACATTTTGTAACAATTAAAACTATATAAAAAAGTCAAAATATATATATATATACAATATAATGTTACACCGTATTGTTAATTGAAACATGTGTGAAATGAAACGCACCATAACAAAAGCGGAATATAAAATTCCAATATTTAACTAAGCAAAAATATATATCGTATATAGATAAGTGCTGGAATAATAAGCAAACAAAAATATGTTGATGTTATACATACTTATACATTTATAGAATACATTTAACCATATTCCAGTCATTCAAACGATCATTCGTTGCATGTGCATAAATATAATATACACAAAATTCGTGGTTCTATACAATATATCATACATGACAATATTTAAAAATACATTTCTTGTTAGAACATATACAATACGATAATACATATTTATTTATTTATATACATACACAATATGTATGTGGTTAATAAAATGATATGGATGTTATTATTATATAGTAGCAAATAGTTTTAACAGTGGAAGGCCATTTACAACGAAGGTAAATTTTGTGAACAAATTTAAGGACCATGGCCAGTAATACATATATGTGTACCGTATGCATGTTGAACACTGTCCAAGGAGACAAGTTTTTATGTTTTCCATCAGTAGGTACATCACATAAAATACTAAATGCATTATACAATTATGGCAATATGCCTAAAACATTAGTTAAAGTTACGCACACGTTCATAACTATTATGAAATTATGCTTGTTGAACACATAAAGGCATTATTAAAACCTACATAAACTATATACCTATTATAGATAATTTATTGAAGTTGAAGTGTAACTATTGCAAAAAAAATGTGCAAAATTATATAGATATCTACGAATTTGAAACACTATGACAATTTTCGCTGCATCTTCTTTTCTGGCGGTTTTTTCTTCAACTATGTATAATAAGTTAACCTATTGACGAAAAATATGTTTTCTGCTTGTATATTTTCAAGCTTTATACCTACTATACGTGTACCTTACTACACTCCTTCACAAGTCATTGTAAATTCGTTAAATGTCCTTAATGTCTAAGCAAATAAAACAAAAATACAAGCAAATACATGGGCTCACTAATAGCTTCTATACTACTATCTTTTACATAATACATTTAGAAAATATTCATAAATGTTATTCACATGTTACTAGAAAGTTCACGCGTAAAAAAATGTGTTAAAAAAAAAATATATATATATATACCTACACCCTACAGTAACTATCACAATGACATAATAACATTTTCCAGAATTACATACAATTTAAATGAGTCAAACAAACTGCTTGCAGCATAAAAACAATATAAATTAGAAAACCAAAAAAAAATTAAACTACATATTTCGAAAAATTCGAGAACGAACAAATGGAGAAATTATTGCTACTAATATCATCATCATCTAATTATTATGTGTTGTGTAATCAAAAAAGTATATATACTGAGTTAAATAAAGGAGGAATTTTTAAAATTACAATTATCTTGGTCTCATTTCTTTTGCTTTTATGGAAATTGATGCTCAGAGCGGTAAGTATGGTCAGTTTTCTAAATCCCATAATTATGTGTATTTTGTACAAAGAAGTACAAAATTACTAAAAACTTTTTCAAGGTATAGAGATTACAATTTGGCTGGGTAAAGCGGAAGACGTTTTTGTTTTCTATACCTTTTTATTCGCCTTTACATTTTTCATCCATTCATACTATTCGACATGGACTACAAATTTTTAACTATAGAAGGAAAGCGACTTTGATCGCTTCATTCAACTCAATTCTTGTCATCAAACTGCCCTCATTATGAGTTTCTGTCGCTCTACTTTTTTAGCGTCCCTGTTGAAAAACCCTTTACTTTTTAGCAGTGGCGTAGCGAGTAGGGGGCAAGGGGGGCACAGGCCCTGCGCGGCACTTTGCTAGGGGCGGCAATTTGGAGCTGCTACAATTTTTAAATATATCAAATCTATAAAACGGATTCTTATTCCTCTTTAACGAGTTTATCTACAAGGTTTAACACCATTAACACTGCTTCACAGTAAGTAATGAGACATTCCTTGTGTTGCTTAGCTACAAAATCCAATGAACGCTGCTCCCTAGTATGCAACTATACTTACATTTTATTACATTCCAGGTATAGTATACTTCTCTGTTGAGTTCGTATATTTTTGTTTTATTTTGCTAAAACGTAATGAAGTTTGCAAACATACACAAACTTTCTAGTTGGCAATAAAAGTTGCAGTCTTGTCTTGTTGCCGTGCTCTTTATTATTGAAATTCATTACCCAGGTACCTAGGAAAAAAAATTCAGAGTCTTCTCACATAATAGGTTGTCTGTTCCTTTACTTTTAAATCTTACGGATTTTTACCCAACGTTGTTCTTCAACCCCAAAGAGCGTCGTTGAGAGAGCCAGATATTACCAATCCATAGGGAATCTTACGAATTTTTACTCCACAAATTTCATGGTTTAAGAATTGAAAAGGATGTCCATCACCTTACAATTACCAGATGATTTGAAATTTGTTACCCTGTTTGGCATAAATGCGTGCATTTGTTTTGATTTTTTGAGTATTCAAATGGTATAAACAGGCGGAAAAGATTCAATATTCAAGATTCTCAAGATTTTTCCGAAATTCTTCCTCGCTATAGCAAGGAGCAATCTCCACCATGTAATTCTTAATGCAGAGTCGCTTTTTCCACTTCTCGAATGCTTGTAGTTCAATCAGTTAAACTCTTCCGCATACTCGGATTCATCAAGAAGAAGTTCGACTAATTTCAGATCACTTTCATCGCTCCTTAGATGATGTAACTATTTTTCTTAGAAAATACCAAAGTCCTCGAGTTAAAAAGTTAAAAACACATTATTTAACGATTTTTGGTACCACCTTTTGAATATTGTAATTATGTATTTGTCATTTTTCATAGATTAGGTACTACAAAAGCGTTGCCTTACTTTTTCGTAAGTGTCTCTCTCTGTGAGAGAATTTATTCCCACCAGTTCCATTTTGACAGTCTTTTCCATTTTCACTCCAAAAGTATAGGAACAGACCTAATGTAGATACGAACAGTTAACAATTGTGGCACAGCCAAACTGCTGATATTTATACGAACAGTAAAATTGTGTTTTGTTTTGTTAATATGAAGTGAAGCTGCAAACATCTTAGTCGGTAGTATAGGTATTAATAACAAACAAATTAATACATACATATATGTGTTTAATTTGAGCAGTGCACTTGTCCATGAGTTTTTTTTATGTCTACGAGTGTCTATGTAGTTGCAATAATTATAGGTGCTTCTTCTCTAAACAGTATTTTCTTATTACAAAATACCTAATTGTTTCTTTTTTTGTGGGTACACTCTTTCCGATTAGGTTCGTGTTATTTTTTGATTTGTACTACTCGTAGGTATCGAATACAAAGTGCACAAAAATAAGAAGTTTTAAGTCGTGTTTTTAAACGTCCTTATGAAAATAGAAAATAAACAGTTATCTCATGTTGTGCGAACGCGATGTGCCGTACATAGAATATCTACTTTAAATTATGTAGGTACAAGTATGTAGCTATTACCAAAAATTACCCGATTGTTTGAGACATCTTCTAAATAAGAAACAAATAACACGTTTTCTCCCGGTCCCTTCCTGTTATTTAAGAATGCATAGCAGAAATGTAAAACTTTTACCAAGTTTATTGACATACATATGTGTAGGTAAAACTGGTTGAAACCGAAGACAAAACTATTTTTTTTTAGTGTGTGAAAAATCTACTATTGGGGCGGCATAAATTGGGTCTGCCCCGGGCGGCACCAACCAACGCTACGCCACTGTTTGTTAGTTAAATTATAAAGTTAGCACCTTGCAAGTCGCAGTGGCTTAGTGGTTAGTGTGTTGGACTACTAAGCGAGGGGTCCAGGTTCGAATCCCGCAAAAACCGAAATTCCGTTTCAGGGTTTTTTCACTGCGCCACCTCTCGCACAAACATCCGAGAGTATAACTGTCATGAAAGAGCTTCTCAATTGGCCCGTTTGGAACCGGCATAAAATTGTAGATCCCTTCCATTCATTCCAAAAATTAAAAACTCACACAAAACGAATGGTTGCGAGAAGCTAGGCCCTGGGTCCCTACAAGCCTGTTACGCCAACTATTATTAGCACCTTGCAAAAGTTACTGCTTTTCCACATACTTGTACTGTCCTTCTAACTTCACGTATCGTCGCTGTAGATCGAATACCTCGTAATAGAGAAATATCACTTTTTCAGCAGGAACAAAAAACTTGGTTTTGTCAGAAATTTGAATTGATGTGGATTTATAGTTTTTTCGCAACAACTTATTATACAAGTTATTATCTATTTTATGTAAATTTCGTTGTTTACGAGGTATTAACTTGCGGTTTTGCTTTGGCTTACGAGGTATTACAATTTTCTGGTCTTCGTGGTATTTCCCATCTACTGGTATAATAACAGTAGCCGAAAGCCCTGGTAGCTAGTGCCCTCTGTATTATATTGTAATTTATTTTACATTGTAATCGTTAATAATAATAATTACATTTACAAGTAAAGTGATTAATATAAAAATAACGTATTTCATTGAAAAAGTAAGGTTAATATTAAATAATAAAAACCGGCCAAGTGCGAGTGTCACTCGCGCACCGAAGGTTCCGTATTTGGCTAAAATCCAACACATCAGATATTATTTGAAATCTATAATATCATTCAAACTTCCCCTCTTCATGAATTCATCACAATTTAGTTTAATTTAATTACTTAATATTTTTACTCTCAAAAATTACTCGCACATGAATCTCATTTTCTAATTATTACCTAGTACCCAACCCACGCCAATTTTCCATTCTGTATGCGACCTGTCCCAATTAAAAACTATTGACTAAAAATATATTACTTTTATTTTGTTCTGTACTCCCCAACAAAAATGTATTATACTCCCCAACGAAATTAGCAAGCGGGAACCCTGTGACTCTCTTCTGTCTTTGATGGGGTCAATTGTGCACAACTGCGTAGTAGAGAGTAAAACTTATGATAGCAACGTATTTTACATGGTAAAATTATCTTTTTTGAAAATATCTTGTAAACTATTAACTTTTCGGCAAAACAGTATTCAGCACATATATAGATAAGAACATGATCTACAAAAAAGGAATTTATGTATTTTTTTGTGAATCAAGAAATAAACCGTTTTTTGGACGAATGAAAATATTTTTTTCACCAGATTACTAATTAATCCAAAACCAATCGATGTATTCCTTCCATTGGTATTTGTCGTTTAACTAGAGGTTATACCGGATGTTGTGTGTAAATTTTAGCCTCCTATGTCAATCGGTTCTTGAGATAGACCTGGTAACAAATTGACTTAGTGGGTTCGGACAGACAGACGGAGAGACATCCGAGCGAAACTAATAAGGTTACGTTTTTTTCCTTTGGGTACGGAACCTTAAAAACATAGATACTTCGTCGTAGAAGGCATAATAATCCTGTGCAATAACATATTTTTTTTTTTCTTTGAGATAGAGGTGACCAATCATGGTGAAAATCAAGCTGCAGTCGGTAAATACCTTAAGGCATAGGTATCATATCATTGACAACCTGTAACAAAATAGATAAAAGAAAATTGCTGCTATCCATCATTATTGTTGTAGCCTTCTCTAACCTAAGCGGGCCTTATGGAGCAGTATCTCTGATATTTCTTAAGGATGACATCTTTTAAGTCAGAGAAAAGCATTTTTTTCACTTCATATGGAAATGAATCTTTTCCGGCGTCATTCGAAAACCTAATGTAGTCATGTGGATTGTAAATGTCTACCTGTAAGTGTTACTGCTTCGCATGCTAATCAAGTTCTTTGTCTTGCGCTCCAGCTGCGCACGGTCTTTCTGTGCCCTATGTTGTTGCCAATCTTCGTCGGAAAGTTGGACTACCTCATGTTTCACACACGTGTCGCAACTTATCTTTTTTAATAGGATGTATAGACAAGTTCATTAAAAAGATTGCTAATATACCATCTAGCGGTTTTTGGCCTGGCAGGCTTCTAAGTATACGTTATACACCTGACTCAAGCTTCGAACAAAGAGCTCAAATTATAGCTTAGAGGATGCAACCCGTGCATAATGCTATGGAAGTTGTGAAAAACGGTTAAAAAAAAAACCGTGCATAAAATGAGATTGCATTTGCGTCAGGGCGTTCTGCTTTCTTCCGTTTTGAATTTTTGTATTCAGTACTGTTTTGAATACCAGAAATACAGGATTCGTCGACCTTCACCCATGAGTGCACAGCGAAGTATCCAAGACCGTTGTTACTTAAAACTAGTTTTTTGCATTACCTCGATACCGTTAATTGTTCGTGTCAAAGTCTAATGCAGGAATATCGAAGATATATTATCATGAGAAAATGCATTGTTTTCTTTCGGTCTACTATCCTTGGCATTGGGATACGAGGTATTCCAGCAACGAAAACGCATGCTGGTATACGATCTATTTTTATTATTCGCATAGCTTTGAAATTATCGTTTCTAGGCTTACGAGGTATAGTTAAATAAAAAGTGGACTTTTCTGGGTTACGACACGGAAAGAACTGAAATTCACAAATTGCAACAATTTGAGTTGTAATTCACGAATTATATATAATACTAGCTGCCCGGCCCGGCTTCGCCCGTAATAGTATTTTAGTGTTAGTAGTATTTATTTTCTCAAAGCTGACCCGGCGAACTTCGTACCGCCTTAGCGTAGCTTTGATGCACTACTTTATTTTGTATAGCTGACCTATCTTATATATGTGTACCTATTCAATTTGAACTGGAATCTATAATATCCTCCATATAAAAATGAATCCTTATTTCCCTGGTCTCGCCATACCTGAGGACTTTACTAATTTTTATTAAATAAAAAACATCATATATATTTTCATAATAGTGTTTATTCCATAGGGTTCAATTTTACTCATATTTTTACAAATCGCTATTGAACAACTTTGCATTTTGAAGTAAACACTGAGCTCAACACCACGCGCGCTCTAGAAAGCAACTAATAGCCTCTATACCCTTCACTGCTTCTCTCTATTCTAATGCTTTTTGATAAACTATATTTTCAGTTTTATGTTCTGGCGCGTAAATAAATAATGTTGATGGTTTTCCGACACGGGAACAGGCGACATATAATTGGCCATGTGAAAAACATGGATTTTCTAGGTTGATGCCACATACACTTAGCGACTGCCGTTGCGATTTATTTATTGACATTGCAAATGCAAGCCGCACTGATAACTGAAAACGTTTATTGCAGATTATGAGGTGGTAAGCCGGGCAATTCCAGCGAATTTAAAAATTCTGTTGGATAATTGACAACTTCATCTTCATTAGTAATGGAATCAACTGATTTGTAATTCTTCAATTCGCCAGCTATTTTCTCTTGAATCTGAAAATTCATTTCATTCACATCAACATTTTTTGCTGCCAATATAACACGTTCGCTTAATCAAACGTAATTTACGTAATTTTGAGCAATGTTTGGGAAAACCATCTCCATGACTTCGGTCTTTGATTCACAAAAGTTACAAAAATTGGTAGGGAATGTAATGTATCCATATGATGTATCAACAGCAATAATACCATTACCAATATCGAGCAGTTGTTTGGAAAACACTTCTCCAGACTGGTCTTCCTGCAATTCGACTCTCATGTTTATACTCAATTTAAGTGTTTTAATGTATTTCCATAAAATGGACGACTTCAAACATGCATTCAGTTTATCAGCAGGCGTTGAGCGTGGAACAACTGGCAATATTTGTCGAAAATCACCTGCCAATAGTATCATTTTTTTGTTATTTCGTAAATCTTGCATCGAGCGATCTAATGCCTCCAAAGATTTTTTTGTGTTCCATCGTACATTCATCCCAAAAGATCAATCTGGTTTGCTGCAGCACTTTGGCCATCGCAGAATTCCCAGTTTTCCCAGTTCCACCGGGAGCATCTAAAAAATAAAATCCGCCCGATCCATCGTTCACTACTTTCATGCGCGTATCGTAGGCATTTTTTGTTGTTGATTTAAAAGGGGAACTGTTCTATCAACCATTTCTCGTAATGTTTCGGAATCGTATTGGGCTTCGCGTCTCAATTCTTGATCAAATGAGTCGTGCATTGGGCGATTGGGCGATTGGGTGCTATCATTCCTATTTGTGTTAATACTTTGTTTGTAAGCATCAAGCACATGTCCTCAATTAAAATTAATACTTCATTGTGAATTTCTTCGTTCATTTGCAAATTTGCATTCGATGTTCTAAGACGCATCTGATGCAATATATCTTCCGGCATATGATTTTTGTATTTATGCCATAAATCAGTCGGTGTTGATGGGAAGCATGTAGACAAAATTATAGAAAATAATGTTCGTATTTGTTTAGCATTTGACGAAATCACAGCATCTTCGAGAGTGTGGTCCCAATGAGTGTCATTCTCTAACAATCCCAAATGTTAACAGGCTTCTCTGTATGTGCCACACAATACACCATTAACAGTTCGCAGATGTTGGAATGATGTTGGACCACGAACATTGACTAACAGTAAACGCAAATAAAAACACTCGTCTTGACTGGGATGGACTGCATAAAGACGGCCTAGTGCATCGGTGGAAAATACTCGTGTGTAACCTGGAACTGGCTCGGCCTTACTAATAATCAATCACTAATGTCGACAACTAGTAAGATGTCAGCTTTAGTCAAAATGTACAGCATTTGTGAATTGGTATTGGTACCAATAATCACTTAGACCTCCATACATTTACTAGTCCGAAAACTTTCTTAGAATCTAGGTATTACATTTGTTGTCATTGTAGAATTCAAATTTCATAATTTGTTTTCGTGAAAAACAAGATCAATGGTCTCTTTCACAAGGAGGATTTTATTCTAAAAGAAGGAATACATAAATTACAATTAAATTTGCGCAAAACATATTTTCCAATGCTATTTGAGACTTATTACAAGCAAAAAAACAAAACAAAATAGGAAATCCACAAAATATCCGCTGAACTGTCAAATATCATATTCAAATTTTCAGTACTTTTATGGTACGCTTTCCATTGTTTTCTAATACTACCCCTCGCGATTTCTTTATGAGTGCATTTGTGTCGTAAAAAATCTCTTTCAAATTATTTAATAAACGGAGCACAGTTTATTTGAATGGTTTCATTTATTCATAGGCTGACGATGCATAATCAAAACTTATTAGTGGTCTAAACATCACAATTGCATCGTTAGCAACTGAATATTTTTGAAAATAGAAATAATAGCTGGCTCTTTCATTTCAGAATAAATTACAATCGCACGTAGGAAGCGTGTTAATAACTTATCGCTTCCGGGTTTGAAAATAAATACACTTTAACCTATAAAAAATTGTATGGCTATATATTACTTAATTCAGGAAACTTAGAAACCTACAAAAGTTGAGATTCAAACTGAAAAATATAAAACGCAGATTTTTATACAAAAATATAATTCTCGTACTACCTGTTAGGCTGTTACCCTTCCAGAAGTTAATTAACTTGTATTTTGCATGTATTTTGCTGAGTGCTGATAATTCTATTTTTATAACAAACCCTGAAAATTTGGTTTGGATAGGTGAGCCCGTTCTTGAGTTATAAAGTGACAAC
Organism: Cheilosia vernalis; assembly: GCA_949126925.1. NCBI lineage: Eukaryota > Metazoa > Arthropoda > Insecta > Diptera > Syrphidae > Cheilosia > Cheilosia vernalis. The sequence continues at coordinate 79,471,589 of OX421358.1, read as the reverse complement.
AAAAATTCCACTTATTTTTATATATTAAAGATTTTCCGCGAAGTGAAACTTTTCACACCTTTTCACTGAGTCGCCGAAGGTACAGAGAATTGTTCCAAAAAGGTATGAACCGTCCAAACTTAAATAAGAAGATATTTTATTATGTTTGCGACGACTGTAAATAAAGTCTTGGAAATATCGCCAACTTATATAAAATTAATTAGTAATGCTTCGTTTCCACCGGACACTAATCGTGAGATTTAGGGCAAGAGATTACAAATCAATCCCGAGATTTATGCGAGATTTACGGAAATTTTTCTAAATCTCGCAGATAATCTCCGGTGGAAACATAGCATAAGCATCCATTTGTTGCTTGCAAACTATTTCAAAAGGAAAACGAATCAAAAAGCAAGAACTAGCCTAGAACTAGTTAAACAAGATAAGACAGAGAAAAACACAGAAATATATTTTGCATACATATGTACAAATTTGTGTTTGTTAGACTAAAAAACCATTTGCATTGTTGTATAGCAATGAATAAAATTAGATTCTGCAGCCCTGGTGTACCAGTGTCTCTTTTCTGTCTTTGATGGGGTCTGTTGTGCACAACTGCGTATTAGAGATTAGAACATAATGAGAGCAACGTATTTTACATGGTAAAATTTTTTTGTTTTGAAAATATCTTGTAAACTGTTGACTTTTCGACAAAACAGTATTCAGCGCATATATAGCTAAGAATATGATCTACAAAAAAAGGAATTTATGTATTTTTTTGTGAATCAATAAATAAACCGTTTTTTGAGCGAATGAAAATATTTCTTTCACCAGATTACTAATTACTCGAAAACCAATCGATGTATCGCTTCCATTGGTATTTGTCGTTTAACAAGAGGTTATACCGGATGTTGTGTGTAAATTTTAGCCTTCTATGTCAATCGGTTCTTGAGATACTGGTTACAAAATTGGCTTAGTGGGTTCGGACAGACGTAGAGACATCCGAGCGAAACTAATAAGGTTCCGTTTTTGTCCCTTTGGGTACGGAACCTTAACTCCTTAAGAATAACAATTTAACTGTACCACATTCATTTGAAAAAGTTCTACAACGTACAGACTGAATTCACTTCCTTTTCAATAGAATTATTTATGTAGTCTCTAATCTAAAGTGTATTGTATTTTAAACTTTTGCGGTTCATACGCTCAACCAATCTTAACAAATGAAGTGTAAAAAAATATATGTTTTATTTGTACTAACTTTGCATTTTTACTTTTTTTGAAATATAAACAATTCAAAAAGTTTAATCTAAATACGTAGCTATGTGCATTAAATTTGAACTACGCAGTGCCTACAAGGGCGGATCCAGGATTTATTTCTGGGAGGGTCACAAAGGCCAGATAATTGAAGGGTGTGCCCCATAGTATAGCATTTGAATTTGTCTTTGGGATTCATTCTTTATCAATGGCATACAAAAAAAAACAAAGAATAAAAAATACTTTTTATAAAGTATAATGACAGTTTTCTTTTATGTTTTCTGTTGAAGATATCCAGTACTTCGTCAGGGTTCATCTTTGAAGCAATGTCTTGATGGATATGCATTAAGGCGAACTTCTCTCATATTGCTGCGAAGATATGTCTTAAACCGGCGTAAGGTGGAGAAAGATCTTTCGGCAGTGCTGGTTGTCACAGGAAATGTGCACAGTAATTGAAAAAGGGTTCTTATGTCGTTGCTTTTTTATAAGCTTCTGCTGGTGACTTAGGAATATTTTCTTTCACCTGTTGCCAAATTTGTAACTCTCCCTTCAAAGCTAAAATACAAGGTAGATCCTCTTTATATACTCCAGCGCTTTGCAAAACTTCATCTATATCATAATCACTTAAGTTATGAGATAGTAACTTTTGCAGCTTTCCTATTCTTTGCAGCTACAACAGCGGAAACACAAAAATTGTACGATTAAAAAAGTCACGCAATAAGTTCTAATCAGGGCTCTAATCGCGTAAGCACAAAACGATCGAACGACATCGTCTCGACGATACTTCTACATCGTGTAACAACCAAGAAACGATAATCGTCGAAACGATTGGACGCTCTTCGTTTTTTGTTGCTTCACATTAGTAACTCAAACGTCAAATACCCTCGTCGAAACGATTTGATTGAACGATAGCTATTTTGCCATCGTTTTATCGTTTTTGGTCCATTTGTTCAGTTTAAATTAGGTCGGGGAGAAGTATAAAAACATATATTTAAAGGAAGAAACGCACTCATGTTCTCTTTGGTAGCGACTCGATCTAATTCGAGTTGTAAAAGCACGCATTCCTTGCAAAAAATAAATGGTTGAGTTTCATTAAGGTTTTTTTTTCTTGCAACTCGAAATGCAACAAAAAATGCCAGAAATTTATTTATTGGCGTTTTAATTATTTGAATAAATACATATCTATATAATATGTATATACATACATATCTATCATTTAACACTTCACTTGAATCTTTATACTAATAGATTCCTTATTCATTACTAGCTACCTATCCCATAAAAACAAACAAATTCAAGAACAAAAAAACAATTTTAATACATTTTTTGATTTTTCAGCTGTCAGAGTTTGTTTACATTCATTTTCAAACTGTTTAAAATTAAAACGATGAACGATTCGATTGAACGACCCGACGATGATGTTACCATGAAGCAAACTAAAAACGATATCGTTGTGTTCAATCGTTTCGACGACTATCGTTTCAAAAATTACGCGATGAAAGCCCTGAAATGTATTATATCACGTGAAAATTTTAAATTTATTTTTTTCTTTTCATTTGCGACTGTTAATTTCATTTGAATTTATTTATTCGTTCAACTCATCGAGTGTTCATCTACCGTAAGACTACAACTTGTACAACATTCGAAAAACTGAGCGTTTTTTTTGTGTCTCCAACTGTGGTGTTTTTAAATTTACCTCAGAAAACTAGATTCAAATTAAGTGCTGATTGCGTTGGTGTGGCCTATACGACTTTGCGTTTAAGCTAGAAATTTCACGCTTGCGTCCAAAGTTTCACATGTGTTTCTAGGTAGAATATGCAGACATAGATTTGGGTAATTTTTCGTCTTGATTTCCATGGAAAAGTGATTTTTATTTTCGCACCCAGGCACACTTCGCCAGTTTTGATTATGCACAGGGGCACGGCCCCCCCCCCCCTCCCCCCCCCTGGATCCGCCCTTGAGTGCGTACATACTATGATTCAGGGAAATACTTTTCTATCGTTTTACGTGCCCGTATACAAACTACAAATGACGTCACGAAAGAAAGTAGACGTACGAAGAGAGTTACAGTCAAGAGTATGGCGAAAATATAATGGGCCTTACTAATAACCATTTTTAACCTTCACACTAAATATTTCCTAGGTCACAATATGCAATTTTGTATGGAAAATTTCACCATTATGATATCGAACAATTTAGCCTGGACGCTAAGTCTAAACACATTTGCGGATAGGAAATCTAAGAAACAATTTTAATTTACAAAATTTTCGGGGAAATTGGGTAGGTGCGCTGACGGTCGAACTGATACGTGGTGCTGTTGTCGATCTCCGAAACCATTCAACCGATTTCAATGAAATTTTTTGGATGTGTATGGTTGGTTCCAGTTTTAAAGATACGATAGTTTTGGACCCCCATATATAAAAGAGATTCACGTCCGTATGTGCACTCATAACTCGAGAATGTATCGTTCGATTTTTACGATTTTGGGATGGTTGGATTCGTATTGTTAGGACATAGGCTACTTTTTGTCGTTAAAATCAAAGTTTAAAGGAAATGAGACTTTGAATAGAACTTAGTATGGGAACCGCACATCGAACAAATTAGACTGGATAGAAAAACGGGTAGTGCTACTTCCAATACAAGAAAACTTATTTCAAATGTTTAATTCTTAAATTCTTTGGATACTTCGGGTTCACCGCTACACCATTTTAAATCGAAAGTTTGATTTGATTGTGAAGAATCTCAAATCAAATGCAATGGAAGCGAAGATTTTGACTTAAAAATTCAAGGCAAACATGATATAATTCCACGGATCCCGATGATTTGCCATTGGTTTTAAACCGAATTCAATTTGGCATGCGTTTGCGTATCGCTTTCACTGGACCGGATGGTATAATACCGGCTGAACTTCAGAGAAACGCTGACCTAATCCTCCCTTGGGTAATTGTAATATTAAAAAGTTGTCTGGATTTTTCTCACATTCCCAAGTTGTGGACAGAAGTTAACGTGGTGTTTATACCTAAGGCTGGTAAAAGCTCACACGTTAACCCCAAAGATCTTAGACCAATTACTCTGTCATCATTTCTGCTAAAAACCTTAGAGAAACTGATAGACATCCACATACGTTGCAGTGTCAACTCAAATCTGTTGTCAACGTCTCAACACGCGTATAGTAAAGGGAAATCGGTTGAAACGGCCCTTCACTCACTTGTATCTACCATCGAAAAATCTCTCGATTGCAAAGAGTTCACATTGGTTGCGTTCCTGGATATTGAGGGAGCGTTTAACAACGTCGAAGCAGGGGCAATTCTTGGCGCACTGACGAACCTTGGAATTGAGAAATCGATCGGCGAGTTGGTCAACCAGTTGCTCACCAACAGGTTTATCAACTCACAGCTGGGCGATGCATCGGTCTGGAGGTTCGTTAGTAGGGGTACGCCTCAAGGTTGTGTTATCTCACCTCTTCTTTGGAACCTAGTAGTGAATGAACTACTTCTAATACTGGAAGGGGAAGGGTGCAAAGTAACTGCCTATGCAGATGACGTTGCCATCGCTGTCTCAGGAAAACCCCTCAACACGCTTAGAGATCTCATGCAGAATGCCCTTTCTAAGCTCTCTAAATGGACAAAAAAAATGCGGTTTGGCGGTCAATGCCCAGAAAACTGAACTGGTCCTCTTCACTAGAAAATACAAAATTCCCAATTTTGTACCCCCCAAAACTAAACGGCACACTCCTGGTGCTCACCAATACGGCTAGCTATTTAGGCCTAGTTTTATGGTTATTGTATGGTGGACTGCCCTCGAAAGGGCCATCCATCATAATCACCTTAGCCGCGTCCAAAGAACGGCATGCATATGCATAAGTGGAGCCCTTAGAACCACTCAAACAGCGGCCATGGACGTAATGTTCCACTTGCTACCGCTAGACATCTATTGCAAACAAGTGGCAGCAAATGCAGCCACTCGGATGAAAGCAATTCAGTTGTGGACCAGTCGCCAAACTGGTCACTCATCTATTCTAAATACATTGGAATGCATTCCAAAAGATACTGATTACACCCTCCCTCAGTTTCAATTCGAAAAGAACTTCGAAACTTACATACCCTCCAGGAGTGAATGGGAGAACGAAATAGTACCCCGTAAGGAGTCTGTCTGTTTCTATACAGATGGGTCTAAAACTGAAACAGGAGTAGGGGGGGGGGGGGTGTTTTCTCTTATGATCTAAATTGTAAAATCTCATTCAGCCTTCCTAATCACTGTAGTGTATTTCAGGCGGAGGTCATGGCGATCAAAGAGGCCTTGTCGTGGCTTCGGTATAATGTAATATCTGTAAGGGATATCATCATCTTTACCGACAGTCAAGCCGCGATTAAATCCCTGGATTCTGTCGTCTTCAATTCAACAACTGCCCTCAATTGCCGACTATCTCTGAACGAGATGGCGAAACAATTCAAAATTCACCTTATTTAGGTGCCGGGCCATAGAGACATTCCAGGCAATTGCATCGATGAGCTCGCCAGACAAGGCACTACTATGTCGACTCTACCAGAAAAGAAGAGTCTCTATATGCCTCTTGCTACTTGCAAACTCCTAATTAAACAAAACGCATTAAGCGCTATTAATCGCAGGTGGTCTAGATGCTTAACGTGCCACACTTCGAAACAGATCTGGCCTCAGCTGGATTGAAAGCGCTCAAAAAGTCTCATTACACTAAAAAGATCCATAATAAGCACTCTAGTAGGTGTCATCACGACACACTGCGTCATAGGGAGACATGCTCTCAGATTGGGCCTCCCTTCAAATGATTTCTGCAGAAGCTGTATGGACGAGGAGGAGGAGGAGACTATTCTGCACCTTCACTGTACGTGCCCAGCACTGTCACTCCGTAGTAAACTATACCTCGGAGAATATTTCTTCGACAATCTCGCTTCATTCTAAGCTCCGGCTGGTTCAACGGGTAGATATGGATTCAATATCGATCCTGATGTGGTAACACAATGGGCCTAATATGGCCTAAGTGTGGCTGCACTTGAGGCGGCCTGCCACTCTAACCTAACCTAACCTATCGCTTTCACTATGAAAAATAATAAGTCGCATGGACAATCGCTGGATATTTGTGACATGATTTCTTGAATTCCCGCATGCTTTTCACATGATCAATCGTATGTGGCGTGGCCACGTATAAGCAAGCCTTCCGCTATGTACGTCGTGTACCATAAAACACTTTAGTGAAAAATTGTAAAGTTGGCTGAAACGTTAATCATTGCTTTGATTTGAATTCACCGACAATGCTACACTTTAGTTATTTCTATTGTATTTAATATAAATTTTGAATGCAGAATTTTAATTGACCGAATCACATAAAGCAGCATGTGAAAGTGCATTGTTCTTTCTCGGAATTATTATTTTCATTACATTTAAAAATTTGGGCGGAGAGAAGTTCGCCGGGCCAACGATGATTAAAAATATATTAATGTCATTGCATTTCTTCAGATTAGCTCTCATACTTCAGATTTCTAACGTGCAATCGAACATAAAATCTCAATTAGTTCTCTTTATTATTGGTATTCGTGTGATTGCATTTGTAACCGGCGTTACTTATTTATGAATACACGTTTTCTCTTTACTCACTACATTTTATAGCTATCGAAATTTTCGATATGTGCACTTAAATTGATTTATGGCCATTTACCAATTAACAAAAAAAAAACAACTACTTATTAGATATTTGTTGAAAAAATTTCACAAAACCACGTAAACAGACTCCAGTACTACTTCTAGTAGTAAATTTCGGGCATCTCTAAAAAAACCAGATTGCTTTTTAAAATAAAACTTTTTTGGCCAATATAAAAGCCCAAGAAAAATCTACTATACTACCATACCAAATATGGATGCAGATGTTGATGTACCGAAAGCAATGCCCAAATGTTTTTGCCAATTTGAATGCATTTTCTGAGAATAAGTATACCTGTAGGTACTCGTAGGTACCTTACTTAAATTGTAGTTGCCATTAAACCAATAACCATAAATAAATAGGTATATAACTAGTATATAAGAGGACAGAATATTGCTATTTCACTTTTCATTTCACTTATTCTTTCAAAGATCTAACGACGCATTCATAAATGCATCTATTTGTACCTGCTTCACCGAATTGCATTTACCTAAGACCTTGAAGCGAAAAATGCACCAATGCTTGGGCAAAATTGCTCGTGCATTCGAATTACGCACATTAGTTTGGAGGAAAGGCAAAATGGAAACACGACTCACTAATCTCAAAATGTTGACGTCGTCGTAGCGACAATATTCAACCGAAAACTTCCGTCAAACGCTCTTGTCGCTTTTATGCTCACCGAACCTTAGCACCATATCTTGTTACGGTGTGTCTTCAGGTATATACAAAGTCATTACTTTGCAATAACGGAAAGAAAATTATCGTTCATCGACGGCACTCTCGCAACTCCATAAAACTATAGATAAAAGAAGCAAGGACGCCTATGTAATGTCAGTTGAGTTTTTGAATTTGAACTGTTAACAGGTAGTTCTCCGCGTAGATTCATCCACCCATCCATCCAGACATCACCAACATGTACCACATCATCAAATGTATCGTTGTTTGTCTAATTTTAAGTGAAATAAGTGCGAGTGAAACTATCTTAAACGAAGTTAAAGAGCATGACAGTGGTTGGCTAAAAAGTGCAGAAACGGTTCTCGCTGGTCCCGCGGGGCACGTTGTCGTCGAAGTAGCGAAAGATCTTCTAAGCCGATCGGCTGGCAACAGCCAAGTGTTGAGTTTAAATCTCACCAACCTCCTCGTTATTATCCTTCTCAAAGTGTTAATTTTCGCGGCAGGCCTCTTAGGCGCTGGTCACTGGAGTCAATATGGTCGTGGCAGAAACCTTTCGTCGTGTATGTAATTATAATTAAGTGATTTGAAAGGTGTTCAGTCATTGAAATTGTAAATTCAAATTTATCCCACAGCTTCGATACTCGAGTACGGCGAGGGACATCTTATCACAGGCTTCCTGGCCGCCCAAGGCTCAGCGAATGACGGATGTTTGTACCAAGCTGCGTGCCACTCTCCAATCACTGCATATGAATATGCTCGCGCTGCTAAGGCCCTACTAAATGGAATTGAAAAATTCGAAGGGTAGGCAATTAGTTTTATTGACTGTGACGAATTTTCAGCGCAAATATTCGTGTTTTATTTCCTCTTTTATAGTGACGTTCGTGACAGCCCCCGCTATAACGATTTGATTGTTCTGGTTGAGAAAGCAGCTTACGATGGGTACAGAGGCACACCATGCGATTCAACTTACCAGTGCAACATTTAATAGACGCAATGTCAACGCAAATAATTTATTCTTATTTCTTTGTATTTTGCTTACACATAGTAGAAATGGTGGAAATTGTAAATATGTTGGGAATGTCCACAAAAAAAAGAAAAAAAAAAAAAAAGAGTATTTCATTTGCTATTTACATAACTATAGGATATTTTGTTCAGCTTCTCTGCTTTCGGACACCGCCTTCATGTACTCTGGGTAGTGCAGCAATCCATCTCGGTTAGTGTCGGCAATCAGTAAAAACTCGTCTATCACCTCTGGAAATGAAAATGCTTTTGAGATGCTTGCTCGGGGTGTATAGATTTGGAAATACCTACCAACAATGTGATTCAGTTCATCAGATGCATTTTGCAAATAAGTATCTCTATCTAGTTTCTTGAATGAGTCGTCTTGATGCAGAGCCGCTTGTAGCATCTCTAGTCCATCCAAAGCGTTGTTTTTATCATTGTCATGGATCTTAAAATGATAAATGCAATTGCAAAAATTTATTTTCATAAATGGGGATTATTACAAGAAATTTTGTAAACGTCGCAATAGGTATTTTTAACTTTCTCGAGTACGTAGAAAGAGAAATATTATATTGTATTCGTACGTCCTTAATTTGCAATTCGAATCGCTGAAAACGCTAATTTTAGAAACAGCTCCTATCTTGAAAATATCATTTTCGATTTGGATAAAACCTTAAAAACAAAGTAATGCTTATAGGTATCCCGAACAATATCAAATACTCAGTTATCATCTAAATAGTTAAGCAATAGTAATTTTCCAACTAAATATTGAAAATTTTGTTACTGATTTCCCTGCATAATTTAGAAAAACACATATAGAAATGGTTTGTTTCTGAGAGCTTCAACTTATAAAAATTCGCATTGTTATTTGATATAATACTGCGTATCAGATGAATTTATTTAACACTCTTCTCTCATATTTTTACCTACCTACCTAATAATAATACCTCTCTACGCGCACTTTTTTTTTATTTTATTAATAAGGTTTTTTTTTCTTTTCTTACCTTATTGGTATTTTAGTGGACCTATTTTGAAAATTTTTATACAATTTTTGTCAGAAAGCATTTTTATATCGTACCTATATTTTATTTGTGGTAAAATGTTGTCTTTTTTTAGTCCCAGTTAGGTTACCTATGGACTAACAAGTAACAACCAACCAATTGAAATACAGAAGAAAAGTAATTAATTTAAAGGTGACGTCACGAAATTTGACAATCTTTCGGCAGCTTTTCTCTTAGCGGCATGTCCTTTCGCAGTTGAGCTGTGTGCAAATAAATCAATTTAAATAAAATTTCAAGAACATGTGGGATGTAAGTCTTCGACTTTTGTCAAAGGGGTAATAGATTTGATTTTTATGCGATTACTCCTAACGTATTTACTCCTAAAAAAAACACACACACCCAAGTTTACACACATAAAGGAACTCCTAAATACATATTAAGTTTATTTACATAAAACTTTGGACTTATTGCTTGTTTCGGTGAAATAAATAATTTCATCATGAAATAAATCCAAAGTTTATGTGAATGAAAGAAAATTATAATTTAGAACTTAATGTGGTGAGGAGTTATTTTATCAATGTTAGAAGATAGTTATTCTATTTATCTTAAAATTAAATTTATAAACTTATTTAGTTTCTTAAAATATTTTTCTTTGAGCTGCATTTTTGTTTGTCTTTGATGGCATATATATGTAGGTACACTTCAACAAATGTATGTATAAAACTGTACTGTGACGATATATGGAAATGTTTTGCACTTGGGTCTTTTTTCAATTTTTTAGGCTTAGGAATTGTTTTGTTTTAAAATAAATCCTTAATGTTAGTAAAGGGTTTTCCAATAAGAGGTGTTATTTCGGTATTCAAAGAAAAATGTAATTTTTTGAGATAAATGATCGGATGCTTATTTTATAATAAAGAGGAAGGTATGCCGTTAATAATGAAAAACAACATCAGCCAAATGGCCACCACGAGCACGCATACAGGACCATATCCTTTTCATGAAATCTTCCATAACCAAATCGCAAAGTGGCTGCCCTATATGTCCTCGATAGCCTCACAAATTTTACCTTTGAGGTCTTGAATCGACGCTGGGCTGTTTGCGTAGACCTTATCTTTCACGTGGCATCAAAGGAAGAAGGTGTTAAATCACAAGATCTCGGTGGCCAATGGTGATAAACTTTTCGAGAGATAACACGGTCCGGAAACTTTTCCCGTAAAAGATCAATGGTTTCGTTGATTATGTGGCACGTAGCGCCGTCTTGTTGAAAGTAAGCGATGTCCAGATGAATACCATCCAACTCCGACCATAAAAAAACATTAATCATCTCTCGATAGCGCAATCCATTCACCGTAACTGTTGATATAACCCCATTTTCGAAAAAGTAAGGACCAGTGACCCCGCTGGATCATAAACCACACCAAACAGTCACACGTTGAGGATGTAGAGGCTTCTCGACAATAACTCTTGGGTTTTCAGAGCCCCAGAAGCGACAATTTTGCTTGTTGACGTAGCCACCGAGGTGGAAATGGGCCTCATCAGTCAAGATGATTTTTCGATGGAACTCCGGATCATTTCCATGCATTTCAAGGACCCAATCAGCAAAGACACGACGTTGTTGATGATCGGCCGTTTTCCATTTTTAGTAATGGCGTAGTTTCTACTTGTCAAATGTCAAAGAATAAAAGTTTCAAAAGAGACACACTGAACCAAATCGCGTATTCATATTGACGGAAATATTTTGTTAATCTTTGAAGAATTTATTATTCGGATCGACAATTTTTCGTCAAATTTTTCGTCTTATTGAAGATATAATATTCAAAATAAATAACATATCTTCAACTGCTGTCCGATTTCATATTTTATTCAAACCAATGAAATTTTGTCATATTGACAAACTGAAGTCGTTAACAAACCGGTATCCTGTATGTGATATTGACAAAAATTTGTTGATAATTTTTAGAAGAGTCATTTATTCAAATTAACAATTTTCCATAAAATGTTTCTTCATATTGAAAATTAAATATTCAGAATCAGTAAAGTTTCATCAAATGCTACACTATTTATTATATTATTCAAGTGAATGAATTTATTTTCATATTGACAAAATCCTCAACAATTCAAATTGACAATTGTTCATCAAATATTTCGTCTAATTGAAGATTAGGTACATATTCAAGATAAATGAAATTTCTTCAAAAGCCTTTTTCTCGCATCGGATTTGTTTTATTTAAATTAAAAAAAGGGGAGAGTGGGGACGTTTTTTTTTTTTTTTTCAAAAACACAAGTTATTTTTTTCTTTGTTTTGGTAATTCGTTTTAATTTTTTTTGCACTTATACCAGTTTACAATTAATGCAAATGTTTATGATTGCTCAACTAAAAATCTTACTCGTAGCCAGAATCGAGCATGGTATTTCTTACTTTGTTTTACAAGCTCTTAGGTTTTTTTAAGATGTAGGTAGGACTTTACACAAGGTTTATAAGAAATCAAACAAACAGTTCTTAAATTTAGAAATAGTTTAAAACAGTTGAGCAGTTTTGAGAAAGTGGAGATTTAAAAAAAAAAAATATAGTTGTATGCGAAAACCTTTACACTTCCTGAAGAATATTATAGAGGGATTCTATAAGAAAGACAATACATCGCTTATTCTTATATCAGTTGATATCATTGAAGCCATTTTAAAAAAAAAGAAGCTTTTCTTCAACTTCTGTAATAAATATTTTTTTTATTTTAATTACATTATATTATAAAAAGAAATGTTGATTGCAATTAATGCGCATAAGATACACTAATGACGATTACCTTCATAACAAAACTAAAAGCGACTAATCTTTTTCTATAATGTGGAGGTTAGATCAGGACTCAAACATCACATTTATATATGGAGCTTGGCCTAAACTTATTCCCTTTACCTACAAAACAGTTCGACTAACAGGAAGTTCTACGCTAAATCTAAAAGTGTTCGCCCTCAGAAGACTAACCGCCAACATTTATCTATTCCATAGGTAATAACAATAAGCGAAACGCCCTACAATAAAGACAACCAATGCACATCACCTCCTATCAGTATCGGTGCTTAAGAACCGCAAAAACATCACGTTTTAAAAACTCATCGCTGTTCTGCACACGTACCTACCACTATTTTTGTCGAACGGAGTATTCACAGAATTTGAGTTTTACAAACTCTATCTAGTTGAATCTAGCTCCACATTTCCCTAAATTGCCAGCAAATTTGTATTATTACCACATCTTACTTTTTTTCAAATTGAATAAATTTGTTGAAATGCTTTAAAGTGTTCTTCACATTGACGAAATTGGTCAACTTGAAGAAGTTTCTTCAATATGTTATGACCGACTTTATCCCTCACTCCGGGAAATACACATTAAACCGTTGCAATCTAAAAAAAAAAATTTGTTCGTAATATCTTTAAATTGAATAAATATCATTATATGATGGGAATTTTTTCTTCAACTTGAATAATTTTCTTTAACTGAAGGAAAACGTTTTCTTCAAATTGCAAAAAGTATAATCAATTTGAAGAAGTTTTATTAAAATGTATTTGTTTATTGTTGTCCCAGAAGTGATAGCTTTTATTCTTGTAAGTGAAGTGGTGCAGTGAGGATACTACCTATCGTGTTCGTGTTAAACCATACCTTTTAAATTAATAAATTAAAAAACTACTGATTGTTCGGAAACACATTGGACCGCGGCCAAGCATCGTACTAGGTAACGTATAGGAATAAATACAATATATACCTACATATGTATGCAATATCTAATTATTTTCTTTTATTTCAGATAGTGCTGCGCGGAACGACCACCGGCTAACGGCTTACTTAGCTTAATCACTTTATTATTATTAATTCTTATTATTATTATCAAATTGATTTAAAAACTTTAAATAACAAATTATTTATTTATATCTTATATCTGTATTGTGAGCTTTAAATTTAATAATTATTTATGATTATTACAATTATCTTACTATTACTATAAATCTATTAAATATAAATTGCTAATAAAAAATATTTTTATATTAAAAATATTTATTCGTATTTTATTTCTCTAATGTGGCTTGAATAATGGAATTAAAAACAAAAAATTTCTTCAATTTAAGAAATATTTGTCAGATTGACAAAAAAAAATTAGCACGAAACCGAAGAATAATAGTTAATTTAAAGAAAACTATGCTTCATATTGAAGAAAAAGATGCGTAGAATTGATGAAAAATTATTCAGCTTGAATAAAGACCAAGAAGATTTTTTTCAATTTGAAGAAAACATTACGTTATATTGAAAAAGCGTTCATTAAATTAAAGAGTACTATCCCTAGAATTGAAGATTTTTTTTCAATTTGAAGAAATGTTTACGTAAAAATGAAGATTTCTTTTTTCAATTTGAAAAATATTTTTGAAAATAAGGAATATTTTATGTTAACTTGAAGAATGGATTCCGTTGAAATTGACGAAATAATTATTCAATTGGAAAATTTTTTGTGGATTTAACACCACAATGAAAAATATTATTCATTTCATCAAAATGACAATATTTCTTATACCGTACAAATTTTCTTCAAAACAACGGACAGGAGCTGTTGACCTTATATTGATCACCGTTTCTTCAAATCTACATGCTTTTTTATCAATATGACTACTAAATTTGGTTCAGTGCAGCTACCGAAATAGCGAGTCATTCACAAAAACACCTATTATTGAAAAACCCTTTATTTTTTTCATTTTAAGGATGAAATATATTTCACCCTGAATTACGACTCATCTCATTTCCGCATTAGGAACTATTTCATTAGGAGTTAATACGTTAGGAGCAATTGCGTAGAGCTAGTCTTATACCCTTTAAAGTAAAAATCTCGCATGACTGTAAGAATGAATTCGGATTAAAAAGAGCTAACAACATCCTATCAAATGCGGTCCAATATTCGGCCACCTAAATATAAGGAGAAACGAATAATATCAATATTCCTCCCTACACAAACAAATGCATTTCTGCTGCAAGTATAAAGGACTGGAATTGATCCCACTGCTTCAAGATTTCGAACTCCATTTTTATGTAAAAATAAATCCTACCCAAAATGGAAACTGCGTCGATTGCAATTCCTTAATATACTTCTTTCTCTATATAACTAACTATTTCAAAACTATCTACGAATCAGCGATATTAGTGAAAAAATCTTATTTCGGCTCATGAAATAATTTATTCCCCGACAATCTCCTTAAAATTGCTGCATATGAACTTGATGGATTTTTAAAACTTTGTTATTATTAGATTCCCTTACGACTCCTCTACGATGTTGTTTAGTTAAACATCGCGTAAAGATTTACGCAGGCTCTATGCTGCTTTCATGAAATTTTGATTTATAAAAATTTTTCCGAAGAGTCTTCGAAGGGACTGCTGAAATATAAAACTGCAATTACTTATCTATGTGCCTTCCTATATCCATATTCCTATTTCTATTCTACCAACCACCGCCAAATCCAATGCCAGGCCATTTGTAGATAGAATCACACACATCCTAAGACATTCCCCACAAGCAACAAAACTGAAGTAGAAGAACGCACAATATTTTTCATTTATTTTCATTTATAAAATATAATTTCAATCTTATAATTCATATGCAAACGAAATTCGTTTGGCAGAAATTTGCACAGCATGCGAAATGAAACAACAAAAATTAATTTGACTTTTTGGTTTTGTCCACAATTCGACGACGACCAAATGACATTTGATGCAAAAACACATTTACGTAAGCTCTACGCAGGCTTAAAACGCAATTTTTCGCGTTTAACTTACGCAGCCCTAAAGCAACGTTGCTTAAGTTCGAAAAATCTTTATAAGTCACATTTTCCTGCGTAAGGGCATTTTAGAGGGTGCGTAGAGATAAGCAGACTCTACATTGAGTTTATAAATAAGGCTGTTAGTCCTTAGTTCAGTGTTTTAAAAGATTGAAATTCAAATTCGATTTGTGCTTTGCTTTTCGGAAATATTTGGCTATACCTACTTTTGGTAAAAATATCGAACTGTAATACTGCAAATTTGGACCATTTTACAGTTATTTAATTATTATTTCTGGCTAAGTACCAGCTAATGTAATATTTATTATGTCATTTTTTACTGGGACCACCAGGTATTTTGTTAAGATCTCAGATTTTACGCTGCCGCAACGAAATTGATCTGCATTCGGTTTGGAAAAATCGCAAATGAATATTGATTGTTGTAGATAAAAATGGAGAGTTTTTGGTGGTTCGTAGTCTTCAGATGAAGAGAAAGACAATGAAAATAATAATTCCTCCAAAATTATGTTCATGGCTATTTATATATTTCGTTTATTTTGAAAAGAGTGAATTCATTTCTATACAAGACACTAACCCCTGTATTAATAAGCACTGCGTAAAACTATCAACTCCACTTAGCGGTTAAGTAAAATTTTTGTTTGCTATCTGACGACTACTAGCTAACTTACTTATGCATTGTTTGTTAATACGGGGGTAAGTTTCTTAACGTTTGATCGAGAATGTTCAATGAATTAAAAACTATAACAATTTTTTAAATTTATTAATAACTTTCGGAAATTCAGGGCTTTTGAAAACTACGTGTATAGATTACGACCTTACCACCTTCGGGTAGGGGTTAGAATTTACCCGAGGTAGGCATGTCTGTCGTAAGAGGCGACTAAAATCCGACCTCCGTACACCGAGCGTGTAGTGCATACCAAAAATGCAATGAACAAAACGAAAAGATTTATTACCCAGGTGGCAGTCCAGCTTTACTGGAAAATCCACCCTTTCCGGAGGTCAGCTCTACGGGTTCTGGGGAGAGCTGCTTATTGCAATCCATTAACCCTTTTATTAAATTTCAAGGGTATCTCGATCGCCTCCATCAAGATCGAACAACCCCGGGAAAAGAAGTCCGCCGGGAGCGCCAGCGCGTGAAAAACGGGTCTCAGTTAAAGATATAAATTCTGAGGAAGAAATTAAAATACTCCGAATCATGCTTAAGGAAATAGATCTACTCTATCAAGCTCTTAAGAAAGGGATAGAACTGTTGAAGGAAGAAAATAATGTTCTAAGGAACATAAGAAAGAACGCTAATGTACTCGAATCGAATTTAAAAATAAAAGGCTATAATGATTTCCACGCTTTTCACTTATCGGGAAACGCGAGAGATGGATCATCATTGTTTATTAAAGACCGCATTGAACAATACGAAGACCTGAAGATAGAGCTCGAAACTATGCAACTGTGCACGATTCGAGTTAAAAATAGTCAGCGTACTCTTAGAATTTCATCTATCTACTGTCCACCGCGTTCCGCGCTTGAAAAAAGTGATTATACTAACCTGCTTAAATCGCTCAAACCAAATTTCATTATTGGCGGCGATTTTAATGCGAAGCACACGTTCTGGGGCTCCAGATATATCTCGCGAAAAGGTAGAATGCTCTATGGGGCAGGTATGGAATACAGTTGCGATTTCCTCTCGACGGGCAAACCGACCTATACTGGCCAACTGATACTTCAAAACTACCTGACCTGATAGATTTTTTCGTTGTGAAAGGAATACCTACCAACCACATTAAAGTTGAAGAGAGCTTTGATCTATCATCTGACCACTCACCGGTTATATTAACATTGAGTGTAAAACTAGTCAATAACCTAGAGCCAGCGAGATTAACTGGTAGAAAAACAAGCTGGTAAGGCTTTAGGAACGAAATAGAAGAGAATGTTGAACTGAGTGTTCCACTTACGACACCCTATGAGCTTGAGGTTAAAGTTGATCGCTTCGTCGAGATCGTACAGCTCGCCTCCTGGAATAATACGCCTAATCCAAGGAAAACGCCGCGAAAAAAGATTCCAATTATTCATTTTGGAAAGCTGTAAAAGGCACCAAAAGGCCCAAAATCCCCGCGCCGCCAATTAGAATAAATCAAAATGAATGGGCAAGGAAAGATAAGGAAAAAGCGGACGTTTTTGCCGCTCATCTAGAAGAAACTTTTAAACCGTACGATGGCCAAGCGATCCACGACAATACTAATAGGGCGGAATCACAATATGACGATTCAACACTTACTAGTGCAACGCTAAGCGAACTAAAACGTGAAATAGAATCCCTAAAACCTAAGAAAGCTCCTGGTTATGATCACCGGAGAAGTTCTGAAAGTTCTACCAAGGAAAGCATTGATTAAGCTTCTTCATTTTATAAATGCCGCGCTCAGACTAAAACACGTGCCGGGTCAATGGAAAGTCGCGGAGGTCATAATGGTTTTAAAACCAGGAAAACCGCCAAATGAAGTAAAATCGTATAGACCGATTTCCCTTTTTCCAGTCATATCCAAAGTCTTCGAGAGAATATTGCTTAGGCGCCTACAACCGGTTATTGAAGACAATAATCTTATCCCTGACCACCAGTATGGGTTCAGAACCAAGCATTCGACGATTGACCAAGTACATAGTACTACTGACGTAATCGAGAAAGTATTTGAAGAAAAAAAGATTTGCTCAAGCGTATTCCTTGACGTCTCACAAGCCTTTGATAAGGTAATTTGATAAATTACGACAAGTTCTCCCCGCAAGCCTATATATGATATTCTAGAATCATATCTCGGGAATAGACTCTTCCGTGTTAGAAATGGAAACGAATACTCGGAGCTAACAGAAATTTCGGCCGGTGTACCGCAAGGAAGCGTCCTTGGTCCGCTTCTCTATTTGTTATATACTCGCGATATTCCAAGGGAAGATGGCACTACCCTTGCTACGTTCGCCGACGACACAGCTATCCTAGCAGTAGGTAATACAATCGAAGAAGCGACTACAAAACTACAAGCCGCAGTGAATAAGGCAAATGAATGGACAAGGAACTGGCGGATCGCCCTCAACGAAACTAAATCTGTTCACGTGAATTTCACCTATAAGAAAACTAATAACTTGCCAATTTTTCTAAACTTGGCCCGAATACCTACTACGAGGCAAAATACCTGGGATTGGGAATGACACTCGACGAAAAGATGAAATGGAATTCGCACGTGAAAATGAAACGTAAAGAACTCGATATCAAATATAGATAAATGTACTGGTTACTCGGAAAACATTCCCAGCTCAGTACTGAGAACAAACTGCTTTTATACAAGCAAGTGCTAAGGCGGTGTGGACCTACGGTATACAACTTTGGGGTTGTACCAAGAAATCAAATGTCAATATTCTACAAACTTTTCGAAATAAAGTGCTTAGAGAAATTGCTCAAGCACCATGGTATATTAGACACGACGATATCCACAGAGATCTCGGAATTCCAACAATCGAAGCTGAAACTAGAAGAAACCGACTAGTCGGACATAATCAACAATACAGTCGGACATATCTTGGATGAGAGCAATTTATTGCGCCGACTACAAAGAACGAAACCGTTCGACTTGGCAAGATAAGATTAACCGCGTCTTATTTGCGGAACACGCAGGATCTTTCACTGGAAAGTAACCTGTCAAAAGTTGTTATTTCATGATAGAAAGATTGCTTGATAAGTTATATCTTAGTTGCAGTATCTAACAATCTTTAGAAGGGTGGTGTTTTTTGTCAGTAAAAATCTGACACTACTATGAGAACGCGCTTGCTATTCTCATAGTGTCTTTGGAAGATTTTCACCTACCATCGGATAAAAAAAAAAATGTCCACTATTTATTGTCACAGGGCAGCAACTAGTAAATTCGCGAAATAAAATCAGTTGATTATTTAGTTCTTGAGGCAATTCAGGATAAGAGTTGATTAAAAATGCATCACATTCCATTCAATTTAATTATGCGTGATGTAAATTATAGATATACCTACTTTACTAACTGTAAAGTTTGAAGGCAATTCAAGGAAATTTGTAATTGCTGGGCCACATAAACACAAACCATTGAGAAATATATATGACATAATGTATAGCCGAATTATTATAGGATTCTTCATGCGAGAAACGTATGTAGTGTCCTGATACTAAGCTCCCAATTCAACTGCTAACCTAAATAAATCACTTCACTTACCTGGAAATAGTAGAAATGTTTTTCATCTTCAGTCATTTCGTCAAGGTTCACATCGATGCCAATTTCGTGCAAATCGTCTTCAATGCGACTAAACAAAATAAAACAATTATTGTTTAAAGTTTCACACTTCTTTGAGTCAAACATCAATTTCCTTACTGTTCTTCATGAGTTAAATGTTGATCCACTTTCCTGTGTGTGGATTGTTCGCTCCTCGGATGATGTGGTCCTCTTTTAACACCACTGATAGATTGAATTTCAGCCAAAAGAGCCAGCAAAAGCGAAATCCAGGGAAAAACACCTTTTCCACACATAGTTGTGGTTTTAAAGTCCCCATATATTGCGAAAAATATTTGTTCAGGTTTCCAGTGTGTGCGCCATTGTGTTATCAGGTACTGCACTTTGGGAAATCAATTATATGAAAGCTGGTACTGCGCAAGTACTGGTAAACAACTGTAAAGCAATGCTTCGCCATTCCGAGAGGTGGCGAAAGTGATATTTGAAAGAAGATTACCCTGTACGAAAAAATCCTACTTAGCAACAAAGTGGAAAAGCCACCCCAACAGGTTTTGTCAATAAAATAATTAATTCGAAATTATTTAGCTTTTCCTTTAATAAATAAATTCTTAAAATGTGTGACGAATTCTGTGACCAATACGAGACATTCAACCCTGAGAGGGAATACCAGAAGTTTTTGAAAACCAAACCTATTGTCAACACTGCC
The DNA here is from genome assembly GCA_949126925.1 of Cheilosia vernalis. Taxonomy (NCBI): domain Eukaryota; kingdom Metazoa; phylum Arthropoda; class Insecta; order Diptera; family Syrphidae; genus Cheilosia; species Cheilosia vernalis. Next base: position 79,451,260 of record OX421358.1, on the reverse strand, counting down.
AAACTTTATGAAAACTTGCATGTTTCTGAACGAATGAAGTGTCCATGTGGGTAAATTTTTAACATCTAATGCTTTTCATTATTATGCTCCAATTTTTATTTCAGATTTGTTTAAAGGCTATGGAGTAGAAGTTGACGAGAATCCGATGTATCGTACTGTCAACTCGGAGTACGGGTACTATTCACCAAATGCCTATACAATTCCAACTCGCAACTTCCCACTTTCTCAGAAATTCTCCAACGAAATTTCCAAATACGGGATGTACAGGAACTTCTCCCTTAATACCCAAATGGATAAGAGCCCATTCTGAGGAAATGAGTTGGTGTATAAGTTTAAAGGTTGTTGTCAAGGTTTGACGCAACATTAAGGTAATCTTCAGAATTAAGGAAACAACCCGCGAACATTGAATTTTGTTTCTTTTATTGAAGAGTTCTTTATCAATGAAACTATATCCCGTTTATACTCATAAACTTAACAGCAAAATAAAATATGTACACAAACAAATAAGTTTCGTTTGTTTCATTGAGAAACGAATTGTGTAGCCTTGATATTGGTATGCTGGGATTACACAGTGGACCACATCAATTTGAAAAGTAGATACATATAACATATATATAGTTTTATATAATCTTCGAGAAGAGAACCCGCACGAAAGCTAAGCTATAGATTAAAATTGAGTCGGATATATGATCCAATCAATGTACAATAACGCTAAGGAAAATCCTCTGGACCAATTTCGAGACTTGTCGCCTATGTATAAACAGGAGTTCTATACACTCGGAAAATAGAACTCTTGTTAAGCGAGGAATTTTGAGAATAAGTATATATGATCTCCATAACTATTTTCTTCCATCTTTGCTTGCAATTTTTTTTTTTAATAACAAATTTCGACTTTTGGGTTCATTTTAACCATAGTTAAACAACGCGTTTTTGTTTCTGAATGTATTTCTCCATACGATGCCCTGAAAAGTGCACTTCAGAAGTAGCCAACTAATTCAAATATGCACCGCATGCAAGGATATGCGCTATAATGAGATATCTTCCACCTCGTTTTGGAGCAGATATTGCGCAGGGCAGGGCAGTTGTCAACAGAGGAAGGCACTGTCTTGGACAGATCCGTTCAGATAAACTGGGGTATGCAGTATGCGGATAATATTTGGATCATCTGTCAAAGAACAGACTAAATTGGTTGTTCTTGAAGTAATTGAGGACCAGACTAAGCATATATGCTATCAACAAACAAACAAACATGACAAAACGTCACTATTGAGCAACGATTTTGCGATAATTAAGTACCTCTGAGCAAACACGAACTCCACATATAAAAACCGAGTGGAGACCCGACGTAGAATTACCTTAGTAAGCCACTGCTCCTTTGGTTTGCCGCTTTATCTTGCCGAGTGCTGGTAGATAAGCACTGGGAAGGAGAACAATGGCAAAGTCCAAAAATCCAAACTACTTTGGTGAGGTTGTCAGACGTCCGCGAAAGGTGGCGCAGACGAGAAATCCTCAGGACTTAATGTCTTTGTATATACAAAGGTAATTTGTTTTGCCTAGGATCAAACTTATTAGCTGAGACCCCTCGCTCTATAATTTAATACACTAACCTAACAGTTAATAAATGAACAATTTGCTTTGAACACCGAACAGTCCAAAAGTGGTTTGAAGTATTTGCTAGAAAAAAATGCGTCTTGCATTAAAGAGTGGCTGCGGATGTGTCTTAAGTTTTTATCCTAGGGACGGAGCTATGTACTACACTAAGAAAAAAATTTGGGAACATCATAGAAAAATTTGGTTCCCGGTAACTACGCAGGATGTATCATACACTTACTTTCTGGATGGAAATGAAACTGAGATGACAAGAACTATTTTTGTGTTAAGAGGCAAATTAATCAAATTCAACTTTCTGGTCTCCCAATACTGTGTGATCTCTGCAACCGTGGAGAGATCATTTTATTGCGGTGTGTCCTATTTTAAACGAAATTAGAATGATGTATTTTGGATTGGGAACACTTTAAAAGGAGGATCTGATAACTGATTTAAATGGTGACCATGGCTCGAATAGGCTATATATAGATACTCTTTTTTGAAAATATATACGCTATTTGAATGAAATTTATTTATTATCTTGTTTCAAATAATGTAACAAATCCAAAAATGTCAATCTGGTAGACGGCTTATTTATATTTCGATATTTTACATTTAGATAAAATGTCATAAAACTAAACTAAACTTACTAAAACTAAATAGTCCCGAAATAAAAGCAGCGGCACTAGGAACTAAATTCTAAACAGAGAATGGAACTGCACTATGCTATGCCGTTAATTATCGGTAAGCTTAACACTTGACAAAATGTGATTGGCCACATAGTGAATGAAAATTGGTTCAAAAAGTAATTCTAATCCATAATACGTTTATGGACTCGGACTAGTCGATCTTACAAAAATGCTTACAAATACTTAGACCAGGTATTCTCCGATACTATATCCTAGAAGTCTTATAAATTTCTGTTCAGACAAAACAAAGTGATTGCGCAAATAAAAGCAATTGAGTTGTCTTTTTTTTTTTTTTGTTCGTAATTTAGAGATAATAAAAATTACCATTTACCTACTATAAGGTCAACATGAGGTAAGCATGCATAAAGGGCAAGTAGTTACTTCCACTTTGGTTAGTGCCCTGTCACCATTGCAAGTGTTGACACACGTACGTAAAATTTCAGTGAAATTAAACGCCTTCTGAATTCGCTTCTGTGGGAAATTTACGCCCAAGATCCTTCAAGTATTTCTCGCAAACATCACAGGAGTCGACAAAGGAAAATGCACCCCAAATTGTATGAGCCTCGATTGCTGCAGAAACTCTGTAAGATATGCGAGATATCCATCAAAATTTAAAATAAGTAAAATGCATTTTAAAGACACAAACGTTCTGAACGATATCTGTGGAATTCTACAGCTGGAAATCCGCCTCATAAGCAAGTATCTAGAACGTGTGCTAATCAGTAGAGATAAAAACCGTACCCACCAAACTATTCTCCATGGATTTCTGGATGTTATTGTATCCTCAAGGCTCGGTAAGTTTTTCGTTATAAACAAAGCCACTGCGCATGTCGTTCATCTTTCAAAACACCAAACACAGGCTCATTTTCTTTAAAAACAAACGTATGTGCTTGAATGTGAAAGTGCATAGGTGTGAGATTTCATTGAAGACTGTCATTACTAGTCAGTGAGTCTGAGTGTTCCCCTATTCTTTCAGTGAAGTTCAAAACTCTTAACCGTCTACTCGTCGTCGTTCGCATAGTTGATGTAAAAGCAGATACGGGTTGGATTTCCTTATTTTTATTTCTGTTTCATTTTCCCATCTGATTGTATTATTTTCAGTCCTCAATTCCCTAAACATTAACCCTAAAGTTAACTATTCGAATTCGTTTCAACTTTGGATAGAAATAAAAGATGAAAACTCTGACGGTCCCATTGAAGATACGAAAATTTCATATTGTTCGCGTTTGAAATATCGATCGACCAACAGAAAATATCAATACAATACCTACATAGTGAAAGGGAAGAAAAATGCCTTGACTGGCACTGTGCTTACACCTACATAGCACTTTGTGCAGTGATTTGATTTTAGTGTGTGTACAGAAATTTGTTATTCATAATTTAATACTTGACGATGAAATTGATTTATGAAAGTGATGAAAAGTGCAAATAGGGATGCGATACATACATGTTTATCGAGTCTTTGTTGCATGAGTTGAAAGCTGCGAGTTGTTCTTGCTTTTTTTTTAGAAAAGTGGGTCAAGTCGAATAATAACGCAATTTTTTTTAAGTACATTGTGGTAGATGCAGACATCTACACCAAAACGTTCTCTAGATGCATGTTTAAGGATGTGATACGCGTCGAAAGGATTGAATGGGAAGACCCCTGCAACGACTAAAATTACAAAATGGGTGATTACGCAGCTGAATCAGTTTTGCTCGATATTTAATTTGTGCCCTTGCACATAATTATTCTATCTCTTGTGTGTGGTTTAAATATGAATGTTGAGTCGTGTGTATCCTTTTCTTTCTTTCGCTGTTGCATGGTTGTATACAAAAACTAGTTTGCGTTGTTGTGCATAATATTCTTCCGACTCCCTTAATAAATTTCATGTTCTTGTGGCTGAGTTATTTTCGATATGGTGTAATTATTTACCCCAACAGGTGATTTGTTTTGTAATTCTATCGAACGCCGAGGTCGCACCGAAATAAAAAGCAGAGCACTTTCCATTTTTACTCTCCACATTGTAGCTTTGTTTGTGTATAGGTACGTCAATGCCTATGTTACGTATTTATTTCATAATGCACTTGCTAAGTGGCGAACAAGTATCTAGGTGCAGGTACATACTCTGAGTAGCAAATAATAGCCTTCAACAGAAGAATATAGCTTCAACCTTTTGTATCCTGAATACCCTTGAGATGTGGGGGCAATTTTTTTTTATATTTCTAGGTGTTTCACATTTACTTATACTTTAGCCTTTACTTTTTTTGAAATTGTGTGGTACATATATACAAATGCATGTCGTTAACTTGAACTTTCACTTTTTAAAGCCTGTCACATAGCGATACTTTGAAGAAAATTGGCCAATTAAGGCATAACGCAGTAGTTTGTCATTTTCAAATAAGGTAACGCGTTGAATTTTCATTTGTGAAATATTAACGGCCTGTGGTAGCAACCCCTTTTCCGTTGCTTAAAATCCTATGCCAATTTGTTTCAAGGGATCATCAAAGATGCGGCTACAAATTGTTGTTCGTATGGTTGTAGCATTTCCTCCTTGTAGCCCTCTTATACAGAAACAAGATCCATGGAATTTTTCTTTAAAAGGAGCATTGTCTCCGATCTTCATTTCCACCCACAAACGTATAACCACAACTGACAGTTTAAGATCACGCAATAATTTTCGTGTTGACAGCGACGAAGCAAGTTCTATGCCATGACATTCTCAGTGACCGTGAATATTTTACGAATTTGATGAGTGGCGCGTATAGCCTGGATACTATCTCTTCGTCTGTGTAGACATATTGAGGAATAGTAGAATTTTGGAAATTTTATTAAATTGTTTTAGTACAAACTCTAACAAACTCAGATTAAATGGCTAAATTTTGAACTGAAATTTTTCGGTGCAGATATACTTTTTAAAGCCTCAAGAACAACTATTAGTTGGTTGCAACCATTATAAAGGCTGGAAAAGGCTTCGCAAAAGGCTTTGTACGAGACAAATCTTTTTCTCTTACATTTTCAGGCTTAGTCGAAAAAGATAGCAATAATTTCTTTTGTTCCATTGATGCAGTAGCAAATATTTACGTACTTTGAAACTTATGGGTAACATATCTAATATGATTGGTAGAACCTAAATTGAATGTAAAGTAAAGGGTCTGCCGACTGTCGCCTTGTATCTGCGTGCTCCTGCCTGCACAGTCATGAATATCTAGACTAGGTATTACTTTATGTAATTCTCCGTCACACTGTACAGAAGGTGACTTTACTATACCTATATCGTCACGTGAGTTCTTATTTGTCCTATAGACCTCTAACGTAACTTTACAGGAGAGCGTTTTTAAATTTAAAAGTGGTGGTTTGCTTATTTTGTTGCGCATAATCACAGAGATTTTTATATTTTTTGAAAGATTGGGAATTCGGCCAACCATACATGAAGCATTTTGCATTTTATGGTTTTTGAACTTTTATTTAATTGAGTTGTAAAAAAAAGTAGTGAAGTGGATATAGGACACCTGTCCATACAGTTGCGGACACATTTAAAATCAAAGTTACAAATATTGTTTTCATTGGAATTTTTAGTGGATATAGGACACATAGAAAAAAACAAAAATTAGGATATCAAAATATTTTTATTGAGATCGAAATTCATTTCTTTCTTTATTTCAGTTAAAAATGAGCGATATATTATATTGTTTATAAAGTTTGTTAACATAGTGAAACTAAATAAAAGGAACTTTTTTCTCTAAGCTAAATAAATTAATTTAAAAAAAAAATGTGACATCTTCGCTGTTATGCATAGACGGCAGCATAGAAATGATGTCCTTCTTTTTTTCATTAGAGATGGTTCCATGAGTATTAAGTAACGAAACTATTGGCAAGGATTTCGGAACTTCTTGAACATTTCGCATCTTCTTCGGAGGAGCTAGTATGGGGACCGTTATTGAGTCAGAATACTCTCCATAATCAGTCTTGTATTGAATGCATGTAAGATTACTGGAGCAGTAGATAATTTCTAATTTGTTTTGCTTGGCTGTACTTAACTGCTCCAAAGTTTAAATTTAAACTTGCCAAGTTATAATTTTGAAAATCCTCTTTCAGGCACTGTAGTACCTTCAAATGAACGTTTTCATAGTCCATGGACAGTATTGATTTATTATTTGAGAGTGGTTATTGTACTGCGACCTTTTGGTCTATTGTACCCCCTGCGTACGCCTTACAGTGGTTTATTCCCTCAAAAGAGTTCCCCTCATAGTATAATTCCTTTCGAAATCATTTTAGAGGTTTTAGTACCTACTCTTCTTTCTCCTTGGCGGAAGAAATCCGTCCTATAGCACTCTCTCCAGTCCAGTTTCCTTTAAGAATCTAAGGATGAGAGCTGGCTCTAGTGACTGTATTTCCTCATCAGATAGTTGGTACTTGCCCAAGTATTTCAGTCTTTTGTGGTTTAGTGTCCCACATAATCCCAGCAAGTGTTCTGGGATTTCACTGGACTCATCGCAGAATCTACAGAGACCTTCTTCAGATATACCCTGTTTCCTGAGGTGTTCCCTGAGTCTACAGTGCCCCGTTAGGAAGCCCGTTAGGATACGAAGGTTATTTTTGCTCATTCCGATGCAAGCTTGGAATCTTTTCCGGTTGTATTGTCCCAGAAGTTTCTTGGCCTGCCTCATGCCCTGAGTGTTATGCCAGGTTATTGCCCTGTTTTCTCTCTCTAGTTTCCTAAATTCTTCTTTGAGGGTGTGATCCCCTATTCCGCAGAATGGTTCAGGACCTATGAAAGTTTCTGATGCTCCCTTCCTTGCTAGGAAGTCGGCCATGGACAGTAACTTTTTAATTAAAGACACTGGACTGTAGTACTTTACATTTCGCAAATGTCTTTCTATTGTGCTGTGGACAGCGTCAACCTCTTGTATCCTTTAATGACCAGGTTCTGAATATTTTTGTATAATAGTCTGTATTCTACTATTATCCTCCAAAACTTTAATAAGGCAAGGGATGTGATGCGATTTCTGTACTGTGGTACACACGAATCCGACCAAAGGATAGTTTCAGTAATTTGTGTGTTGTCCTGAATTACAAATTTTAATATTTTTATTAATGCGCTTGCCAAATCGTTCCCTGTTCTACCACTTTGGGTCTCATACCAAATAGCACAGTAGGTTATATTATTTAAGTTGCAGTGTCCAGTCAGATTGTATGTGCTAAATTTTCTTTTATAGAATAAATTTGATGTGCTTGCGTGTGGCAAGGAAAACACGTTTTGCAAGTCATTAGTTAAAATTACTGAATTAATGCCATTCAAAATTACGAAATAAATTGTTTACTACTTACGAAAAGTTGTTTTGCCTTAACAGGTCCTCTCAAGACAAAAAACGATGCGCAACTGGCCATAAGCACAGTTATTTTGTATGAAAAATCTACTTAAAACCTTTGATGTAGAACTAACAAACACAAACGTGCAAATCTTAAAATGTTCATATATATTTTGTCCTATATCCATATTTCATTGGATAAAGGACATTTAAGCACAAACTTTGCATAATTATAATGCCAGTATAGAATTTGTCCTACTGCATACAAAAATGGATATAGGACAAATAAGCATAAAATTCATCGACAAAAATTGGTCTGTAGGACAAAATCATTTTTTTTATTTTGAAAACTAAAAGAGGTAGGACAATTCTGATTTCAGCAATCGAAAGAGCATGGCCGAAAATATAAGATGGCATTTATAACTCATTTTCGGCCAAAATGGTCTGTAGGACAAATAAGAACTCACGTGAATTATAAAATCAGGTGTCAGCATCTTTCGAAAGCAATGTCTTTTCCAGACGTATTCGTGGAGAATTGACTGCCAGAATAGGGACTTTTTTTCGTCGACGGGGAGAAATTGTTGGGGAAACATCTGTGTTTTTTTTAAATTCTATTTTATTTTTTATTTTGTTTCAGACAATATCCTTTTTAACAGCCTTAGAATGTGCTTCCGTAAAAAAATTAAATTTATACGCATTTATTAGAGATTCTTCGTTCTGTTCTGTCCACAACCAAATGATCAAATTTGAGCACTACAATCGAGGATGAAATAAATGTGTGCGTTATTTAAAAATGCTGTTAAATAAACAATCGATCCTGCAAAAACTATATTGGCCAGGAAAACAATTTCTTCTTATATCTCGGGACTATTTTCGTTTACATACAAAACAGGTCTTTGAAAATAAGCCGATGGGATTTTCATTTGGAAAAAGTTTTATTTTTTTTCTTGTAACAATTACTTAAATATTTTTCCGTACTTAAGTACCAACCTTATCTGTAAATTGTAAATTTTATAAGCAACAATTTCATTTAAATTTTAAAGTCGCGTAAGAAGTCTGTATTACGAACTTAAATGTCCGCATTTCAAATTCCAAATTCCTACTTATAAGTCGTACAAAAAAACATTTTCAAAAAAAACAATGGCAAAAAATTTGGTTTGTTTTTTTTTTTTTGTTTTTTTTTGAGAAAATTAGCGGAATCTGCTGGTTTTTAGGACTTATTTATTTAAGAGGAAATATTTTGGCAGTCTGGCAAAGCTGATTGAGACCTGTTTGGTGATACATGATTTAAATTCTACTTAAACACCTTATGGGCTACTTTTTTATGTCATGAAATGTCACATAAGATTATAAGTGGAGATTTTGTATTTGTTTTATAATAAAAAATGTTTGTACGACGGGTGCATATGTTTTCTCAAAAAACATTCCTCCTTATTATTGACAAACTAGAGGTAGAGCTGATACAGAAAAACTGATGACATATTTTAAATTAACTCATAATAATGTATTACATGCAACAGACTTGCTGTCAGGCGGTCCAATTAGCTCGAAACTTTGTTAATCCTTTGTTAATTTGCTAGGACTTCTACGCTCTTGGCATACTAATTAGAATTTATTTTCTTGAATTGAATCTCTTCAACGAATCCTTCACAAAAACGCATAAATTCATAATTACTTTCCTCATCAAATTTTGCTCATTTATTATGCAATGAGTCAATATGTTTGTACACACTTATTTGATACAATTCAAAATTAAAAGGATTCGTTTTCCTCCGACAATACCGTATGATGATGTTCAGAGGAGCACCAAAGTATATCGCTTGATATGAGCCATCTTTTCAACTCGTTTAAGAACTTAGCTGGTAGCTACATTCAAAAGGATTCTAATGAATCTGCAGGTAATTTAAAGATGTGAAGTATATACATAAATAGCTATTAGATATCACTTTTATACTTACATTATAATCTTTCCGCTCATGTAATCATGATTGCTTGCTATACATTTTAATTTCTTTTTTAATGACTGTTGATAAAATATCGGAATTATTGGCAGAATAAATAACATAATCAATGAATCAGTCATCCAATTGACTTGCATATTTTGCCATTCTGTAAATTCATACTAAGGACACTAGTAGTGGGGTTTCTAAATTTGCTTCCCACACCAACAATAGTGATTTCAAAAATATGCTACGTTACCTTAAGGCATGCGTTCGCAAATTTTAATTTTGTTGCATAGCTACAGATTAAAGGGTTTGACGAATAGACTATAGTACATCTGTTATTAGGAGAGCATTACTGGACGACAAAGTTTAGTAGACCCAAGAGACGGAGTGGTGTAACAATTAAAGTCAGGTTTTAATTTTATTCAAGTTTATTTAAGTATTGTGTCAGATGATTACATTAAGATATGAAATTTGCAAAACTTTATTTCTATTTAAATCCTAAAAAAAAACTGTTGTACGATTTTTTATAGTTTTGTTATGAAAGTTGCTTATAACATTTTTTAGCATATAGCTACTAGTCAAAATGAGAGATTTCAATTCGATGAAAATGTTATCCAAACGGATATGCTTATGCAATAAAAATAATAATATTTAATTTAAAATAAATTAATTCATGACTAAATGCAGACACTCCACAAGACCGCAAATGTAAATACCAATATAAGAAAGTGATTTATTTAACAATTCAGTGTATTGCATATCTTGACATTTCTTTCAGACATTATGGTGTGAATTTTTTTTTTTAATTAATATTTTTATAAAATGTTTAGCCTATGACACTCCGGGGAAGAATACCAATTTAATGACACCCCACCCTTCAAAATCGGTCAAGCCCTTTGGGCTACAGGGCGTCCCGTAGGAACGTACATAGGATACGCGCCAAACAAATAACCCTCCCTGTGTACAGTCGTGTAAAAATATTCCTTTTTCATTCAGAGGAAGTAGCTCCACTTCTAGTACCTTATCGCGTATTTTTTTTATAGTCAATGCGAAAAAATTACTATTTTTGTTAAATCTTAAATAAAATTTTCCGCTCAACTAATCAACCATTTTTTCAAACTGGTAAAGCATTTTAAAGTTATTGCATCTATGAGTGCATTTGTGTCGTAATAAAATAAAATTTATTCGTAGGCTGACGATGCAAATCAAAACTTATTGGTGCGCTAAACATCACAATTGCAATTGTTTGAAAATAGAAATAATAGGAGGCTCATTAATTTCAGAATAAATTAAAATATCACGTAGGAAGCTTGTTAAGAACTTATCGCTTCCGGGTTTGCAAATAAATACAATTTAACCTATAAAAAAATGTATGGCTTATATATTACTCAATTCGGGAAACTTAGAAACCGACGAAAGTTGAAATTCGAACTGAAAAATATAAAACGCACGTTTTTATGCATACATATTCTCGTACTACCTGTTAGGTTGTTAATAACCCCTCCAGAAGTTAATAAACTTGTTATTTTGCATGTATTTTGCTGAGTGTTGATTATTCTATTTTTATAACTATATTTTCCGCGAAGTGAAAATATTTAAATATTCCAAACTTGTGTAAGATTATTTATTTTTTAGTGAGCATCCATTGGGTTGCTTGGAACCTATTTAAAAGGATTTAAAAGGAAAACCAATCAAAAGACAAAACCTAGCTCTTCAACGAGATAAAAGAAAAAAAGAAAAACAGAAATATATGGCTCAAGTGTTTGGAAATAAAACAAACATGCAATATTTTTAAATCTTTTGCATTTATTTGTACATATTTGTGTTTGTTGGACTTAAAAGCCATTTGCATTGTTGTATTGCAACGAATAAAATTAAAATAAAGTGCACGACTGGGTCGAACGAAACTTTATCGATACTAGACAAAAGAAAACAAAATCCTTTTTTGGATATTCATCTTATATGGCAGTTACATATATAAAATAACAATATAAGTTTTTAAATGTTAAAGCTCTCAGTAACTGGCAATGTCGCAAGCGTCTACTGTACTATTTTATAAGGTCTTACTACTCACTTGAATTTTGAGCACAGGACAAGCGTACCTAGTAGCAGTTTCTGTTTTTGACCTAAGGATATGTTCTTAATTTTGATTGGAATATGATTTAAGTTTTCAATTATTGGAATTATTGCTCGGCTCGTGATACACCGATATATTTAGATAGATTATGTAATAATTCAGGCATTTATGAATTTGCATTAGTAGTTATAAATTGAATATCCCGATGCTCGTGTGTGCGGTGCAAATGAAGTTTTTGTTTTTGTAAAATTATCCAGACATAACAGTTGCAAATATTGCAATGTTTAGTTGGAAAAATACTATTGCGTAACTATTAAGCTGAAAACTGACTGTATGATATTGTTCCGAATAAAAGAAATACTTCATTTTTGACATTTTATCGAAATCGAAGATGGGGTTTTCGAGATATGAGCAGTTTTTAAAATTAGCGTTTTCGGTGCTTCGAATTGAAAATTAAGGACACAAAAGTTTTGAAAACATGCTTTGACTCTAAGCTTGCATTTTGGTCAAAATCGTTATTGCCGTTAAAAGTTACCTAACTAGACAAAACTATATTTTTAAAAATTACTATTTTCATAAATCCATTGTACGATAATATAGAGAAAAACTGAGCTTGTTATAAAGTTATAAATGACCACATAACCTTAGAAATTAATTTTTGCTACAATCGTTTAGACCGTTTTCGAGATACCATATGTCGAAATTTCAAAAGTACCGTTGTTTGAATTTTTAGCCAAAAACTGGGTACGCAGTCATGGTAACCTCACCTTCTTAAGCTTAAATATCAATTTTGGTTGAAATCGTTAGAGCCGTTTTCGATCAAATCAAACTGGTACGAAAATGTTGTATGGGAAGTACCATTAATATTGAGGTTACCTTGCAAAAAACAAACTCCTCCCGAACTGTAAGTCCAAAAACTCCAAATCCGAGGTTTGAACGTAATCCGGGAAGCCGTTTAGGCTGTAGGCTCGTGGAAGGACGGACAGACCGGACAGAATTTTGCGACCCACTTTTTTGAGTTCCTCTATCATCGTAATATCAGAATTGATTAAAATCTCGAGTTCGAAATTTTGTACGAAACCAATATCTTTCTCTTACAACGTAATGGAGAAGGTTAAAAACATTGACAATTCAAATTGCTCAGGCTGAACTACTGTGTTTTTAAATTCACTTGCCTTCAAAATGACATTAAGGGAGCATTTATTTAGCTAATGGCCGAGATAAACATAACTACAGTTAGCGATAGTCTGACAACTACTATATTTTTTTTATTGGTGAATGGATTTTGGAAAGTGTGGAGTCTTTTCGTTAACTGCCAGACTAAAGTTGATTATTGGTAAGGCCGGTTGTGTTCAAATTACATTTTTGGAAGCGCCGAAGCTACGTATAACGTTTCTATTTATTTTCATTTTATTTTCCAATGTTTGCGATAAAGTCGCAGAATACTATTTTCACGTCAAATGAAGAAAGGGATTCTTGGCTTATTGTTCAAAATAAACTAAAAGAACCACCGTATATTGAGCAATTTTTCAGTCTAACAAAACGAATATACCAGCTTTGTTGAATTCTCCTTTTGTTTGAAATTGTTTAGTGCTCTTTCTTATGTTTGCTTTCCATAATTCACAAGCACTTATAATGCAATTCCAAATACAATAACAGTTATGTATGTGTCCACTATGAACTGCAATATACCCTGCGAAAGGAGAACATTGAAATGTCAGCAGGGAAACTACATGCTTTATGGCACGTGAATTTTAATGTCTTGACTCTTGCTTAAGACAATCACGTTCTCTTTGTGAAATCGAGGTACGTGTACTTCTCTGCGGTCTGTTTAAAAACAAAGCTTTGAACAAAATAAGTTGATAAGGAACACGATTCTCTTATGTCGTATGGTAGATGCCATATACAGATATACATAAAAATTATTATTTTTCTTTGTTCTAGCTTAGAGCCAATGGTTCAAGTATCCTAGAACCTAGACAATTCTCCCGTGATACATTCGTGGAAATGTTAGACGTGTTTTTGCATTGTATGTGGTATTTTTTTTTTTAATATCAGAGCGGTACATAATTACTTAGAAAATGCGATGCCTACATATCAACCCCAAGTAGGAATTCTATGACGAAAAAATGTTTCCCTATGGAAAAATATGGCAATCTATTTTTACTTAAAAATTTATTTAACTACTAGGTAATTGAACTTTGTGCGGTTAAGTGACTCAACCTACACCCGAAAAAGTTAAATTTCTTTATCTGATCGCAGTCACTACACACTAACTAAAACGAGACCATTCAAAATTTTACAAAAAAAAAATGGGATGATTCATCTGTGTAGCTATGTTTCTTTGTTTTGTTAATTACTGTTGTTGAATTACTTGTTTTCATTATTTATTGATTATGCTAATTTATGTTGTTTACCTTGGTTTAGCTTGTAAGAAAATCTACAGTTTGCTATTCCCGAGACAAGTACGTTTCGCAACAGGTTCGTGTACCCAATTCCTAGCTTCTCACAACGATTCGTTTGGTGCAAGTTTTTATTTTTGAGGAAACTGGTAGGGCCCTAAAATTTTGAAAGGGCTTATTGAAGAGACCTTTCTTTAATCTTTATCACTCGGATGTTTGTCAGACGAGAGGTGGCGCAGTGGTAGCATTTTAAGATGTAATTTGTGTTTTTCCAATGATCGAACCTGAGACTCCTCTATCAGTAGTCCAGCGCACTAACCAATGAGCCAGTGCGCTCAAAAATATTTCTATGTAAATTATTGCCATATATAAATTCAACACCAATGGAATTGGATCGAAGTGACGACCTTGAGGTACCCAAAATATACGACCAAGGATCATCGATATCCTATTCCCAAATCTAGAAAGTGTATGGGTGGCATTGTGGTCCTGCAAATTGAATATTTCTGCTTAATAGTTATGATTGCAATACGAAGTTGGCATCTTAACTGATAGATATCATTCATTGGCTCACTTATGATATGCGTTGTAATGAGCGATCGGTCTCAGTTTTAAGCCCGGGAAAAACAAATAATGCATCTTATACAATATTCACACCGAGCCGATAAAAATAGTTTACACAGAAGTTTCTCGACTAGTGTCGCTCAGCTGAGAGAAACGTCAAACGAAAACTAGTTGGTGTTCGGTGTTTTCGATGAAAACACAGTTTTCGGCTCGGTATGAATAATATATTAATGTTTTTTCACTGACACACCTGCAAATGCCTGATAATTATCCGCGAGTTGATATAACTCCTAGGAAATTTCGTAATTTATCCCCTCGAATTCCGAATAATTCATAAAAACACTCTCGTGATTGTTGCTAGATTAAAAGGTGGCGATTGCATTTTTAAGCCTGCATTGCAACGACTGGTAATGAGGTTTACACAGGATCGTGTCGCTATTCGAATCAAGTTGCCTTGGCGTGTTTGTTTTTTTACTATCCAATAAAACTTTAAAGCATTTTTTCCCTTAGCTCCTATCAATTTTTCGATCACGATCTTCGCATGCTCATTTCTGTTTCTTTTTTTTGGAATTCCCGAGTACCCGGTGATCTTAACTCGTAGAGATGTCAACTGAAGCCACCTTGTGTACACGCTGTTGTTTGCTTTTTTACAGGTGACTGTACTCCTTTTCAAAGGAAAGATTTTGTATTGGCAGTCGTTACTTCTCCTTTGAGAAAGGTTCCATAGGGCTTTTTGATAAATTTCGACGTAGGTGATCCCCAATGGAGCAGTTTCTTTCGATTGTAGCTGTGCAACGTTAAATCATTTAAATCTAGTTGACTGTGTTTACCAAACGTACTTCCATCATACTTGGGGAAATTCCTAGCAGAAGAAGAAGGCATCGTACTAAGGATAAGTACAGTAACCCATTTCTGTAATATGCGAGCTGTTTTTGACAAATTGTCTGACTTGATTTCAACCATACTCAGAGTTGAAGTAGCTCACGAAAGAAAGGTGGTTATCACCATCGCTCGTGCTCTTTTTTCGTGTTTAACTTTTGCACTTTTGACATTCCTAGTTTTTTAAATAAGTACGTACAACATAATTCAAAGAATTTCTCTACTAGCTCCATAAATTGCATGTTTATTTGAACGTCGCTAATATCGAACAATAAATATTAGTATTAGCTAAAAAGTACGAAAACGAAATTAGATACATGGGTTACAATTTTACAAACATTTATATGATGTGAAAACTTATTTTTCAATGTTTTGTGTTATAACTTATAAGCTTGCCTTCCTTCAATTAAGTTAATACACTCACGCATGCTAGTAATCACTTTCAATTATTAAATGGTTTAGAAATAACTATATTTGTTCATATCAAAACGACATGTTATTTACTCTTTGATAACGAGTAATATATTTTAATTGCTCCTATAAATAATTGCTTAGGAGAATCGAGTCGGGAAATGCGTTTTAGTCTATCATCACCACCTGGCGCAGTTATAGGTCGCCCAGATCCAGGCCAGTCATCAAAAAATTCCGATGAAGCAAGTTCATCATCCGACTATAATCAATGGCTACATGCAATGAAAATGGTTGCTCGTTTGCCCGGAGGCATGCCACCGGAATTTCGTCGTAAGGTAAATAAATGTTACTTCAGCATGATGCCAATAAGCGGAAAAATTTAGACTTTTGACTTTTTAAATTATTTTAGCTATGGCTAGCACTATCGGACAAATATTTAAAATCAAAGAACGTCGACTGGGAGAAAGAGGAAATCAAGTGTTTCAGCGAGCAATGGAGGGAAGACGACGAAGAGCTAGGAATACAAATAGTTAAAGTATGTATTCCCCAAATTAATAGAATGGCTTCACTATTTGATTATTTTAAAGGATCTACACCGCACAGGTTCTAGTCTATGTTCTGGGCCAGCGGGCACCATTAATCAAGCGAAGTTAAAGCGAATTTTACTAGGTTACGCCCGATATAATCCAGAAGTTGGATACTGCCAAGTAAGTATTGTTAAGTCGTTTGAAATGATTATTACTTCCCCAGAAAGTAAGGATCATTTCCGGCAAATATTGTGGTTGCTTGCAAAAGAATACTGAGATGCATTTTGTTCGATAATGTTGGAGAATACATACATGAAGCTCGACAAAAAATAGGTAAAAGTAAGATCTCCCTTTGAATCACAAGTATTTAAAACACGCAGTCGTTCTTAGTTCTTTTTATACAGTCAGACGGTTTTTTTTTTTAAATGAATTAGGTATTGTAATGGCTTTCTCCTATGTCTCATTCTGACAGTGAACAGCTGTATCAACATACCAATCCTTTTTTTTCAGTCGGAGTTTGGAATTACTGCCCAACGAGCCAAACGAAGTTCTCCAGAACTCTATTTATTTCTATTTCGGTATAATATAGGTATTTTCTGTTAGCCTTAAAATGTGTTTACGCATTTTGGGAGCGGAAGAAACGTTGAGTAATTTAAACTTCCGAATTAGGAAGTGTAGAGGTTCGTCCATCCGTTCTGCCGACTACTTACCATAAATTATTCAAAATTGAGATTTCCAGAAGAGATCTACTGTGTTGGCCTCTATTATTAAGCCCAGGGAGCTGTTGAGGCTCTTCATAAACCTCAGTACTCTTCTTGGTTCTATGTTTCCTATATCTACAGGAGTTAAGAACGGCTCTTGCATATGGATCACTTTACCCCTTGCCACAGTAGGGCATTCGCAGAGTATGTGTTCCGTTGTCTCCTCCTCTTCCCCGCAGAGTACAGAGACAGTACTCATCGTCGGAAAGTCCCATTATTTTAAGATGGTATCGTAGTGGCCAGTGACCACTAAGATAACCCGTAAGGATCCTTAGATCTTCTTTGCTTAGCTCCAGTAACGTTTTCGTTTTACTACAAGCTTGGCTTATGAATCTTTTTGCCTGCCTCTGTCCCTTGGATTCCGTCCAGTATTCGGCAAGGTGATCACCTTCCAATTTCTGAATTTTGAGTGGGGTAACCCGAAGTAGGACAAAAGCTAGCTTTTCCCGTAGCCAAATATGTTAATGTCCTCGTTGTGATCAAGGTATGCTTACCTATAGAAGGCGATGAGTATACTGGGCTCTTTTCTTTCATGTCCCAATTCGAGGCATATGTCAGCGACTAATCATCTTCACCCCAGAATTCTTACAGGAAGGATTTCCTATAAGTCGAACTCCTCGTTTCTGTGTAATTTCAACTAGGTTAATTGAAAGGCCGAGTTACATAATATCAGAAGAATATTTAGGCCCTGATCTAGCAAATGTCGTTTAGAGAAGGAGGAGTTAATCGGACTGAAGTATTTGATAAAATTGAGTGTTTTTACTTCAAAGATCTTGCTATATTTTGCATTCGATCCTGCGATATTATTCCGAAATTCTCGGCATTTCCCTGAAGGATGGGTTGGTCGCCTATTTCACTTTGTGGTATGGAAGGTTTTTCCTCATAGCATTATTATAGTGGGTAGTAACTTTTTCCTTGGTACTACTACTACTTTCAATGTCTTTTTGTTCTTGTGGTCTCAATTCTTTATATATATCTGTTATAAATTGCACCCACGAGTTGTCGGGATATAAACAGTCATCAGTGGTCCTCTCCTATATCACCGCAGGAAGTAAAAGTTATAAAAACGTACGAGATCTTTTCCGTTGGTTGGTTGGTTGGTGGTCGCAGTGGCTTAGTGGTTAGTGTGTTGGACTACTAAGCGAGGGGTCCAGGTTCGAATCCCGCAAAAACCCAAATTCCAACTCAGGGTTTTTTTCACTGCGCCACCTCTCGCGAACGTCTGACAAACATCGGAGAGTATAACTGTCATGAAAGAGCTTCTCAATTAGCCGTTTGGAATCGGCATAAAATTGTAGATCCCTTCCATTCGTTCCAAAAATGAAAAACTCACACAAAACGAATGGTTGCGAGAAGCTAGGCCCAGGGTCCCTACAGACCTGTTGCGCCAACTATTATTATTATTATTATATCTTTTCCGTTGCGAAGAGTATAACCGTCAATTGGTGGAAGCCTAGTCCTTCGATATAGGTAGTGGCTTTCATTGTTGAACCTGGGTGAAAAGGAATTACGATGTAACGCAGCTGATCCCAATAAGCTCTGCTACAAATCGAATTTCGAATAATAAGATTTTATGAAATGAGGATTCTAATCTTGAATGTGGTGGAGTACACAGTTAACGTTGATATTATCGGATATTATTACACACCTGTTCTAGAAATCTGTTGTTAGTCTTCTGCTCAATCTTCATTTTCTATGTTTGTGCTTGATGTTATGTGTAGGGTAGGCGATTGCTTTCATGCTGAACGGTTGAACCAATGAGAAAAAACCTGTCTTTCTAAAGTTTTCGGGAAAAAGAAGGTGAAGCTTTTTTAGATCTATGCAGAAGGTGTCTATAATCTTAATCGGAGTGACCTGGTTTATCGAAATTTAATATAAAATTACCTTCACTTCGCTAGATGGTGGTATATGCCTTTGTGTTAAAATGTCAAATGTGTAGCTTCTTTAGAAAATCGTCGAGTCCTGGGATATTGAAGTGAGAATTGGATGATCTATACTTTCCACTAAATAGCCAAATACATAATGCAGATAATAAGGCCGTATGGGAAGTTTCCCATATAAAAATCTCAAAGTTGTGTTTAACTTCGAGTGAATAAAATGGGCCTTAGTTTATTTCGTTAGGACTTTCCTTGTAGACGCGCGGTTTCTATTACGACGTTATTTCATCACAGAAATTCTTCCAGCATTGCAACTACTATCTTTTAGAAATCAGATATGCTTACGTCAGTTGTAAATTTTGTGTATCAAAGGGCTTCAACATGCTAGGAGCTCTTATTCTGCAAGTTATGGACAAGGAGGAGATCGAGTCGATAAAAGTGATGATTTACCTAGTCGAAGGTATTCTACCTGGAGGTTATTTTAGTGGGTCTTTGGGAGGTCTTCAAGCTGATATGGCAGTATTTCGAGAATTGATGACTTCTAAGCTTCCTAGGCTGGCGAAACATTTACAAAAGTTGCAAGGACCTGTTGAGAATGCCTTCGAACCGCCGCTGACAAACGTTTTCACAATGCAGTGGTTTTTAACAATGTTTTGTACCTGTTTGCCTATGACATGTGTCTTGAGAGTATGGGACCTGGTTCTTATCGAAGGCAGTGATGTTTTGCTACGAACTGCTTTAGTGTTGTGGAGTCTTTTAGAAGAGTAAGACTTGCATTAGTATAATATACATATATATATGCTCATGATTTAACACTTGACTTTCACAGACGGATTCTGAACGCAAGAACTGCTGATGATTTCTATTGCAAAATGGGATCTTTTTCAAGTGAACTACTTAACGGTCATCTGATAGATTCCAATGGGTTAATAGAAAAAGTCGTTGAATTAGGGCCAATACCAGAGCTACAGAAACTTAGGGACAAACATCTGTACAATATATCACCGTTTAGAGATAAAAAGGGTCTACAGTAAGCCATATTTAGTCACTTTGTTTCTTAAGCCGTAATGGTAATGCAAATTTTCTCTTTAAGGCTTTATTATTCAGACGAGGATGGCGATTCCGATGAGGACTCTAGAATGGCGGTAGCAACTGCGTGGGGCCTTCGACTGAGTCGAAGAGGCTCAGCGGGATTGAGTCAGAAAACTGATGGGAAAGACCGAATCGCTCTTGATATTTCACTGCTAAAGAAGCAGTACGATCGTTTGCGTGAACGACAGCGACAAGCGCATATTATTCTAACTTCTGCTGTGGCACGTCAAGGGTCTAATCCAAATCAATCTTCGATTCAAATGAATCAACTACTCATTGGTCGCAGTGCTATTGTAACGAATAATGGTCGACGTTTAGGACCACCTCAAGGAGCCATACCACCGGCAAGAAAGCCTTCGCTTCCGACTGCAAAACTCTCAAAACCTGGGCAAACAAAAACCCTTCGACGAGGTGAAACACTCCACTGGAGAGACACAGACCTCTCAAAACGACGAAGAGGTAGTCTGAAATGGAAAGACATAAAATCGGATAGTTCGCAATCCGGGCAGGACGAACGAGCTTCTCAACTGATCGAAAGTGCACCATCCTCGAGAAGCAGTTCATCGGAACCGAAATCGCAGAGAACTACCCTGAAAGCGCGTCAACGCAGTGATTCCTCATCCTACAGCGAAGATAGTGACGGCAATTCCAGCACCAGCACAAGTCTGTGCGACGAAGATGACCATGAGGTTGGTAATGTGTCTTCCTTAGAGGGTAGTCCTCTTAAGAAATCCAAGTCAAGTAAAAAACATTCGGAAGTGCCTCACAAGAAATCCATAGAAGATGTACTAAACAGTAACGACAAGCATCACACTACATACAGCCAAATACCCTTTATTCAGTTAGAGACTATGGATTCGCCAGTTATGAACGCTAATAAGACTGAAATTGATTCAATGGAATTTGCCAAGGAGGATAGCGATACTGAATCCAATCGTCTGGACTATGCAGGCTTTGTGGATGAATACAGTTGGCCTGATATGAATGAGTCTACAAGTAGCGTTCCGCAGGAAGATATAACAATCGATGTGACTTCCGATGAAGGAGATTACCTCTCACTGTCGAATGTTATCACCAGCACCAGTCAGCTGTCTCCCATCCCTGATATAGCCACTTATATAAATAACTCTAGCATCAGTCCATTGCGTACTCCAATTTCGGCTTTTGACTATGCCAATCTAGTAGTGAGCATGGAAGAGTCAAAAAAGTTTGACGTCAACGATGAAGGTGTCACCAACGAGTACTTCGAACGAGTAAACATAGTTGAGAGGCCAACAAAATTAGATCTGCTCTACTCCTTAAATGATGAGGACAGCATAAGGAACGCATATAAGACACAAAGTTCCGAAACCTCGCCTACACCAGTTTTGCACAAAAATTTAGATTTACCGAGCGCGAACCGCTCGGAAGATAGTTCCGAACTTTTGGCAAGTCCAAGTAGTACCAAGAATTTGAACCCCTCTTCGGAACAATTGGACAGGAAAATGAAAGTGCTCTTGGAATATTCCAACCAGTCTTCTTTGTCGTTTATAGCTGAAGCAAAACATGAGATATCCTCGGGAATGTTCAAAGAAAAAGAGTTTGATCCTCTGTCGTTAAAGTATCAGCCGTCAGTTCCAGTTTTGGCAAATAGTGCACTTTCTGCAAATGAAACATCGACCACGGATGAACTGGTTGAGCATGCTTTGTCTATGTCCTCAAGTAAGGAGAAGTCGAGCCCGAAATCTTCGTCAAATGAAAAGCCCGAATCTGCTGATGGCGACACAGTTCCAAACTCTGAGCCAAGCTCAACTTATATGATTACGGTTCAATCATCTTGTACCACCTTCACTCCTCCTACTGAAGAGGACTTACAAGATCCCGATCAAAGTGAGCCTGGTAAGGGCCTTCATCTCAAAAGCAATGAAACTCCTAGAAAAACTATCGATCGTGACACATCGGCAGTTAGAAAAGAGACGGAAGAAATTCAATCCCTTATTCCGTCAACAGAAGATTTGGAGATGAGGTTTAAGGCACTCGAAATGAACTTTAGTGATCGGAATAAACGTTCTCCGACAGCAAACGATTCTGAAAATGAAAGCACACCCACAGCTCAGAACATATCTAGAGAAACAAAAATAGATTCAGAATCACACTTCCCGGCTCATACCACTCTTAAATCTCCAATTACTGACGTAGAAACAACACTGGACACGCACACAGTCGTAGTTAACTCCAGCACACTCACTCCAATCAAACAGCAAGACTTTATTCAAGATTCTAGTTTTAGTGACCAGAGCTATTCGGTTTTTGAAGGAAAAGAAGCTGCTTATTCCCAGTGTCAGTCAGATGATGCAGGAGACGATCGTAGTTCACGTTCTTTTTTCAAGGTAGGCATAGTTGGGGAGCTTCCTCTAGAGGAAGACTCGTATCGAAAACCTTCAACTGATCATACAAAAGATGAGTCAAATCGAGATCCTCTGCTTTATCGTCATCTAGACAAAGAACTACAAATTGAAAAGGACAAGTCCGAAAGTCCTTGTACGATAGGAGTGCCTGATTCCAATGGGAGTGGATTCGACCATGACAAACCGACTGTTCTACCTGAAAACGACGAATCAGGCTTAGTCGATGAATTTAAACTAGAAAAAACAGTAAAGGACTTTAAACCTTCTGCTCAAATAATTAATTCAGAAGAAGAAGTGGATGAACCAATAATTAAAAAGGAGCCTATGCCGTCCAGGTCGGAAAATGATTCGAAGATGCTAGTGGATGAAAGTATCAGTCTACCAGAGACTTCCTCCAACTGTGATGGGTCAATCGCTCCACCAATAATGAACGAGTCGGGAGAATCAGTGAATGAAACAGGCTCTGACCGATACAGTTGCAGCATTCGTACTGTGTCAGAAGCTGATGAGTTTCTAGTTATTGAGCAAACGAAGGAGTGCAATGATTCGCCATTGACATTGTCTAATAAATTCCAAATGGGTGTAGTAGACGAACTTGGGTTGAAAGATCCAGCAGTTGATGAAGACGCTATACATGGGGGATGGTCGCATGCGACAAAGATTCTTTCTGAAGTGGAGGACACTGTAGATCCAGATCAACCGTCCATATTTGCAAAAAAACAGCCAAAGAAGGATTCCAATCTAGGAGAATCAGAGGATTACTTTGAAAAAAATAAATCCGGAATTGATTCTGTTGAATCGGAACCAGCAACTAATGGGGAGTCTCGTCTGGATGGGTTAAAAAATCATTCTATGTATATGACAGAAATGATTCAGGATCTTAGTCTCCACCAAGATAAGTCAACTATTATTCTTCAAAACGACCAGTTCGAGGTAGATAATAAACGAATACCAAATTCCGTGAACGAGTCGGGAACAGCTTTAGTGACAATTGAGCAAGACATTCATTTAGAAGAAAAGATTCTAGTGCAGACTAACGATGAAATATCAAAGCACAAGACCAAAGATTCTTATGAAAATATGCCAGCGTCTCCCTTGTCTTACTCGCAAGATCACTTCGCCAATGAACCGACCTTACATTCGAAGGCTGAAAGTCCATTGGCTTTACAAAGCTCGTCCCCTTTTGCCAAACATACTGAAGTTAAGGTGCATGACATTCCTGTTCGGCGAAATGAATCATTTTCATCGACACTTCTTGATAAAGAATCTGACTTAATTGACCGACAAAAAACGAACAGCTCTACATCCGCCTGTGATGCAAATCCACCACTTACCCGCTTGTCTTACTCCGAAGATCATTTTGGTGAAAAACACACTACGCAGAATGAACTACACCCTACTTATGAGCAACCATCAATCGTAGTTGAAGCTCCGGTGCAAAAAGGACCTCTTAACGATACATCGCTTGATAAAGAACATGATCCATTGGGAGAAAATCTATCACTAGCGGTAGCTCATCAACAAAAATCAAAAATTCCTTCGACAGAAGATTTAGAATCCAGATTTATGGCCCTCGAAAGGCAGTTGAGCTTAAAAACCATTGCCCTTCCAAACCAACCTGCAGAGTCTAGATTCATCGCCCCAGAAAGACCAATCAGCGAAAAAAGTACTGCTAGTTCTAAGAAATCATCTGAGCCCCAAGCTTCGAACCTAGAAAGGCAATCTAGTGAAAATGCAATTGATTTATCAAAGGATAAAAGTCTTCAACCCGACACAAAAGACCAACAATCAACCACAAATGATATTGCCATGGTTAAGCCAACACACTCAGAATCGAAAGTAGCTGATACACAAACCTCTACTTCAAGTATCCAAAGTGAGATTGGTGCAACCAAATCAATACCTACAACGGCTGACTTAGAGCAGCGCTTCAGAGAGCTCGAACGAAAGTTGAGTTCAAAAAGCATCAACTTGTCATCGAATAACACACCACCTCAGCAAGATGACTTAAAAGCCTTAAGACAAACCACTATTGTTACAAAGCCCTCTATAGTGTTGCCAAATAGCGAAGCTACAACACCTACAACCACAAGCGACACCCCATCACTAATGCAACCCACTAAAAGCGCTGAAGAGCAACCTTCTTTCATACGGAAGAGAATTCCTTCTACTGAAGATTTAGAGATTAGGTTTGAGGCTCTGGAAATTCAAAAATCACTTAAATCTCCAACTGTCTTGTCTCCTTCGCAAACAAAACCAGAATTTTCTTTGAAATCGCCCGAAATGGACACCGCTTCCAAAAGAAAATCCGACATACCATCTACCAAAGACCTTGAGAATAGATTTCAGGCCTTCGAGCAGAGAAAACTTGTGAATGCAGGCATCTCAAACTCGGACTGCACTATACCTTCCACTAAAGATCTGGAGACTAGATTTATTGCTTTAGAGCAACAAAAGTCAATCGCAGATATTTGTACTCAAGCGAAAAATAGTCAAGATGAAGAAGACATTTTAGAAAAAAGAGAACCAAATGATTTTAAAGCGAGGTTCGAAGTATTGGAACATCAAAGCTCTGTAACCGACGAGGGTAGAAAAGAAAAGCGCAATTCCGATGAAATTCATATGAGTTCTGAATCGAAATGTGAAGTCCGAAACGAAAAAATCTTGCCATCGACGGAAGATCTGGAAACTAGATACGCAGCTTTAGAACAACAAAAGGCATCTTCGAAAAAGTGCCCTAAATCTGAAACCAGAACCGAATCGCACACAGGCGGAGTGACAAAAGAAGTTCCGTCAACACAAGATTTGGAGACCAGATTCGAAGCTTTAGAACAGCGCAAGTCGCAAGCCACTTCGGATGGGAATGAGCAGCATTTTAAGAAACTTCCTTCAACTCAAGACTTGGAAACGAGATTCCACGCCCTAGAACAAAGAAAATCAGCCACAGAAGGTTGTCTTAAAAATCAAATGCCACAAGATGTAATGAACTCCAAGTGCGTAGCGGAAATAAAGGAGCAAAACCCTAAATTGCCTTCCGCTCACGATTTGGAGAGCATATTATTTGATGCTTTAGAGCACCAAAAGTCTAAAGACACACATTTCGATTCCATTCAACACGAATCCGTAAAAGAGGATGAAGGTGTGCAGAAGGCATCAAAAGTGCCTTCTACACAGGATTTAGAAACAAGGTTTGAAGCTTTGAAACATCAAAAACATGCCGTTGTTCTCGAGGCGGGTCATGCGAAGCTTTCAAAGGTTCCGCCGACACACGATTTGGAAAAACGATTTGAAGTAATGGGAATAGATGCAGTAAAACACAAAGTTCCAAAAGATAGTACCCATGTGATCACCTCTAAAACCGATGCTGTCCTGAAGAAAGTGCAAGCAGACGATGCTGAAGAAGTTCCAGACCAACACAAACGAAGAGATTTGTACAAAGTGGAGTCGCAGAGCGATGAAACATTGACGGCCTCCGATCAGACTAGTACCGAATTTGAGACGAAAATCGAATCTCGACCAACATCGTGCCCCGAGTACAGTGATCCATTTGATTCGAATATTGTCACCACCGATAGGGTATTGAAAATTATTGAAGAAAATTCCAAGATACTACATCGAATTTTAAAAAAGACTCTTGCAGATAACGGTGACCTGGATGCGAAAGATCAAGCGAAGAATTCCCATCCCGGAATAACTGACTCCTTATTGGCACTCGGCAATATATTCCCACGGTCCGATGAAACCATATCACCTAGTCACATTAAATCACACTCATGGATTCGCCCATCAATCACATTACGTTCAGATGATAACATCTCCGATCGATTAGCTTCCATTAAGAGCACCATCAAATCAATTGACACCCTGTGTGAGGAGAAATCCTTTCGCAAGGAGAAGTGTCAGCGTTATATAGACTCATTGTTTGCACGTCCAACATTGAAGCCCTCGCCTGCTTCAGTAAATCTTTCAATAAAGATAGACTCTTTCGAGCGCAAGCCGTCACAGGATCGCACCGCCAATCCGAGATCAACAAAAGACATTTCGCCCCGCAGAAGACGAGACGAAGACCGCGAGGAGTACGAGAGCAGGGTAAGACGAGACACGATGCCAAATAGTTTAGATGCGCCTAGTGATTTTAGTTTAAGCGTAGCAAACATAGATCAAGTAGATAGCGAAGTAGATAGAATTAATAAACAAAAACAAGTGGATAAGCAGATAGAGCGGCCTCTCTCTCCTCACTATGGGTCTGGATATGATCTAAACAAGAGATCAATCACCCCAGTCGTCTACATACCGACAAAGCTGGAAATACGGCATACCACAGTCACATCGACATTTTACGATCGTTATCTCACCGAAAAGCACATCGAGAGGACATTCCCAAGGAGTAAAAAGTCTCCGGTGTCGCCGACAACTACGAAGAGCTACTTGGACATTGCCAAATACTCGTCTATAAATTTACACGATCGTAGTTCGAAATCGGCGGAGAACTCACCATCCAGGCGAAAGGATGGCGGTGGATTATCCCCAAACTACACATCGGCAGCTAACAGGCGAAATATGATCTCAACATTGGAGGTTGCGCAAAAAGACTTACAAATCAGGAGCTGTGACAACATCCTTCTGCAGCTGCGATCATCGACTCACAACACTGACATATTACCGTCGATTATGGTCTACAATCCACTTCCGACAAAGATAAGAAAACCACCAGAACTTGGTATCAGTCTGGGGCTATACAAGGACTATGGCAGCGATGAGGCTTCGAAGAGCTGAAACGCCTTACAACGATACTTTGTTCTTTAGCAAAAGGTTGTTTGACGCGTAGAATGATATTTTCGTTAACGTCTCCAAACTTGCATTGGATAGGGGCTTTCGCATTAAGAGAATCAAATTCAGGAATATTTAAACATAAACTTGTAGTAAATGAAAGCAATATACTATTTTCAAAGTGAAAATAACTTAGAGGCAAACTATTTTCATCAGGTATACATATATTTATTAAAACATTATAATCAAAATATCTTCTCAAAATCATAAAAAATTTAAAACAATCATCCATTGTCCCTTTTTCTATATGGCTTCGAATTAAAAACAAAATAAAAAACTATAAAATAAGTTATTGTGTCGTTGGCTTTTTTTTACTTTGTCTTTCACTAAATTCCGGACTTCTTTCGACGTGCAGTTAAATACATAGATATAGATATATAATGCAGTATATCAATTTATTGTTAATAATAATGACTGATAAATGAATTATACTATGTATTAGCAATACGAAACGAAATATTTTAAATTAAACAAATTCAATTTATTGTCAATGAAATTATTATCAGCGGTGGTTATATATATTTATTATTAGTAATTTAAAAGAAAAGCAAAGGAAATATGTTAACTGTTTGTCGTTTACTTCTTATATAATCAATTCAAATGAACGTTTGGGATTGTCGATATTGCATAAAATGATTGTTGTTATTATTTTAAGTATTACCTATTACATTATGAATAATTTACAAAAAGAAAAGTAATAAAACAAAATACAGTTAATAAACAACAGCTATTTACTGGTTTTAATTTTATTTGATGCTTCTACCCATGATAAAAAGATCATTCATTACAGGTAATCGATTGGTGAGACGTGAAACCCTTTTTTTTGCTCCAGATCACTTTTGTGTTCTATTGTCAGGAAAAATACGAACAAAAGAGAACAATTGTTTTTTTGTGTTCGATTATTGGCCACACTTAATTTGGAATCTGAGAAAAGTCGAATAAAATGACCGACTCCCTAGCAAGAATGGGAGCATCAGAAACTTTCATAGGTCCTGAACCATTCTGCGGAATAGGGGATCACACCCCCCAAGAAGAATTTAAAAAAACTAGAGAAAGAACCTGGCATAACACTCAGGGCATGAGGCAAGCCAAGAAACTTCTGGGACAATACAACCGGAAAAGATTCCAAGCTTGCATCGGCGTGACCAAAAATAACCTTCGTATCCTAACGGGGCACTGTAGACTCAAGGAACACCTCAGGAAACTGGGTATATCTGAAGAAAGTATCTGCAGATTCTGCGATGAGTCCAGTGAAATCCCAGAACACTTGCTGGGATCATGTGGGGCACAGACCCACAAAAGACTGAAATAATTCGACAAGTACCAAATATCTGATGCAGAAATACTGTCAATGGAGCCAGCTCTCATCCTTAGGTTCTTAAAGAAAACTGGACTGGAGAGAGTGCTATAGGATAAGAACAAAAACCTCTAAAATGATTCCGAAAGGAATAATTATACTATGAGGGGAACTCTTTTGAGGGAATAAACCACTCTGAGGCGTAAGCATTTGGTACGATAGGCAAGATCTCTTGTATGCATGGCACTTGCTTTATTCTTCCACTTTGCCAGCAACCACCAACCGCGAAACACAACAGTAACAACGTCGAACAGGAATAGTTGCTTGATCAATTAATTAACTAATTATAACGTTTAAAAATTTTGTTATTAATTTGTACAATCTCGATCAACCCCTTTCACCTAATAATCATAATGCAGTTATTTGATATTTATATAAGGGTGTTTGATGAGATTATGACATGGGTAAATCTCTTTCCGCCACATTTTAATTTCGCCAAACAAACTGTGTATATGGAATTTAATTGTAATAACTATACAGCTAATTCCATTTCAAATTTAAAGTTTCTTTTTCAACTGACAGTTTGCTCTCGAACTCTTTTATTTTTCAAGAAATCAAATAACTATGTATCAAATATCAAATATTTTATTGCTCTTCTCTAAATGGGTCAAAAACGATAATCTAGACCTACCAAAAACAAAAGTGTTTACTTTCACCCCGCACACCTTATTTTTGATAGAAAGTTAACTTGGAAGCCTAACATCCAAGAAAGAATTAAAAAAGCCACTGTGGCACTTTTCTCCTGCAAAAAAACCATAGGGAACAAATGGGGTTTTCAGCCTCGTGTCACTCACTGGCTGTACTTCTCCGTCATAAGACCGATACTCACGTACGGTGTGGTTGTCTGGTGGACTGCTTTGGACAAAGCGATCAATCGCGATAAGCTAAGCAAAGTCCAAAGAACAGTTTGCTTGTGCATCGGCGGGGCTCTTCGTACTACCCCCTCTGCTGCACTTGACATCCTGTTTCATCTGGCTTCTGCAGCCATACGCCTCAAAGCTACTTCACAATGGACCAGCAAAACAACTGGCCATGCCGCCATTCTGAACGATTTTAAGAACCTTCCAGGAAAAATCGACTACACCATACCATAACTACAGTTCGATAAGAACTTCCAGGTCTCCATTCCCACTATATCATTCTGGGAGGAGGGACCATTCGTGGATGATGAATCGATCCACTTCTTCACAGATGATTCGAAGACTGTGGACAGTGTTGGTGGTGGTGTCTTCTCTGACAGACTAAATCTTAGTCTCTCCTTCAGTCTTCCTAATCACTATAGCGTTTTTCAGACGGAAATAATGGTGATAAAACAAGTCTTATATTAACTGAAAACGTGACATCTGCTAAAGATATCCGTATCTTCTCGGATAATCAAACTGCCATCAAGTGCGCAGAATCAGTCTACAAATTCCATAACAGCCCAAGACTTTCGCTCGTCTCTCAGAGAGATAGGTAGCAGAAAAGTTCAATATTCACCTCTGCTGGTTGCCGGGGCACAGGGACATCCCAGGTAATTGTAAGGCTGATGAACTCGCCAAACATGGAACTACACTACCTATGATTCCGTTTACGGATTCTATAGACTATAGGTATTCCGATCGCTACTTGTAAACTTATAATAAAGCTGGATGCTATCAATAGAACAAATCTTATGTGGACAACCGGCTCGACATGTCTAGCGACAAAACAGATCTGGCCAAAGCTGGATCTAAAACGTTCTAGATACTTGATCTCCTTTGATAGGAAGCATATCAGTGCTACAATAGGTGTCATCACAGGACACTGTCGCATAGCAGACAAGCAACAAGGCTTGGCGTATTTTCAGTATTTTCAAACGATTTTTGCAGAAGCTGTCTTGACGAGGACGAGGAAGAAACCATACTCCATCCGTACTTGTCCGGCTCTCTCACAAAGACTAAAACTCCATTTGGGAGCTTTCTACTATACACCCCTATCGGGAATAATATTTCCCCGGGATCTATCTAATTTACATTGCTGACAAGGGAACATTCCCGGGGAAATATTATTCCCGATAGGGGTGATAGTGATATGAACGATCTAAAAAACATAGACATTCGTAATCCTCTTCGCTTCATCAGAAGCTCCAATTGGTTCAACGAATAGGAAGAATTGAATTTTAGATTCATGTGGTATCACAAGGGACCTTATAAAGGTCTAAGTGTGTCGACTAGCCGACAGCCATTTCAACCTAACCTTACCTAACCCCGCACACATAGTTTGTAAGAATTTTTATAGTTTAACTTTAATTTCAGACCTAAGTTTCACTTCCATCAGCACACACCTAACATTATTATTAAAATCCAACACCTCCTATTTTTGCTGATAATACATTCTAGTTTCATTCATCAAATTCCTTCACATTTTCCACTAATTTCTTTCCTTAGGTATATGCAATATCAGCACTAGGTATTGCCCAAAATGTTCTACTTCTTTTTTTTCTGTTAAGGTAAGCAACCTGTTTGGTATATAAAATTCTTAACACAACACAAAAGAAAATAAATTGCAATTCCATGCTGATCGTGTTAGAGTGCAAGAGCCAGTGACCATTTTTGCGAGTCATGGCCATGGGTGTCATTGATACTGTATGATATATGGAATGTGGTATAATTGGCAGAACAATTTGTTGGTCTCAAAGGGTTGGCAGAGCGACACAAACATGCAAAAAAAAAAAAAAGTAGATTCTTAAACTCATTTCTCACATTATTAAAAGCATTTTGAGTAACCTACAATAATAAATGGCATAACGATATTTCGGTCGCAAGAACCTGGAAGAGCAAAATGAACATAACCCACTCCTACGCATCTTCCTTTTTATGCCAATTTCAAACAAAAATAACTATATCGTCCAAAATATGTCGATCAAAGTCTCCATGCAAAACTCATACCTCGACCTTAACAATCGACATCAGTCAACAAGCTGCAAAAAGTCACTTGGTATATTAGCCAGGCACTAATAAAGAAATGTATGAGCCAGGTAAGTAGCAATTTGTAACGGCAAAGCTCAAAAGAACCCAACTAGGTTACGAAGTGCATTCAATTAATTATTGCAGTTGAAGAATTATGCAGTAGACTTAAGTTTCGTTTTTTGAAGAGATTGTTATAAAGAAACAAGTCTGTTTAATTAGCGTTAGGTATTTAAAAAAAAGACAAGCACTCCGGGAGTGCCGACAGAAGTTATTACTTGAACAATTACATGTGCATCTTTCGAATCGTCAGGAAATACTTTTAAATGAAGTGTTTCTTTATTGATTATTATAAACTACTTCTACAAATATTATATTATAATTTTCACTTTCATTTAAAGCGCTTTTGAAGGTACATGAAAAATAATGCATATTATTTTACAACTATTCCAAAACTATCCTATCTTTCTAGCTGCGTACAACCATGCACACACACAAAGTTTCATTGAGATCCTATCCTATCCTATCTTTCTAGCTGCATACAACCATGTACACAAACAAAGTTTCATTGAGATCGGTTGAGTTTCTCAAAAAAATCGACAACAGCGCCACCTATCGGGTCCAAAACTATCCTATCTTTCTAGCTGCGTACAACCATGCACACAAACAAAGTTTCATTGAGATCGGTTGAGTTTCTCAAAAAATCGACAACAGCGCCACCTATCGGGTCCAAAACTATCCTATCTTTCTAGCTGCATACAACCATGTACACAAACAAAGTTTCATTGAGATCGGCTGAGTTTCTCAAAAAAATCGACAACAGCGCCACCTATCGGGTCCAAAACTATCCTATCTTTCTAGCTGCGTACAACCATGCACACACACAAAGTTTCATTGAGATCGGCTGAGTTTCTCGGAAAATGGACAACAGTGCCACCTATCGGGTCCAAAACTATCCTATCTTTCTAGCTGCATAAAACCATGCACACAAACAAAGTTTCATTGCGATCGGTTGAGTTTCTCAAAAAAATCGACAACAGCGCCACCTATCGGGTCCAAAACTATCCTATCTTTCTAGCTGCATACAACCATGCACACAAACAAAGTTTCATTGAGATCGGTTGAGTTTCTCAAAAAAATCGACAACAGCGCCACCTATCGGGTCCAAAACTATCCTATCTTTCTAGCTGCATACAACCATGCACACAAACAAAGATTCATTGAGATCGGTTGAGTTTCTCAAAAAAATCGACAACAGCGCCACCTATCGGGTCCAAAACTATCCTATCTTTCTAGCTGCATACAAACATGCACACAAACAAAGTTTCATTGAGATCGGTTGAGTTTCTCAAAAAAATCGACAACAGCGCCACCTATCGGGTCCAAAACTATCCTATCTTTCTAGCTGCATACAACCATGTACACAAACAAAGTTTCATTGAGATCGGTTGAGTTTCTAAAAAAATTCGACAACAGCGCCACCTATCGGGTCCAAAACTATCCTATCTTTCTAGCTGCATACAACCATGCACACAAACAAAGTTTCATTGAGATCGGTTGAGTTTCTCAAAAAAATCGACAACAGCGCCACCTATTGGGTCCAAAACTATCCTATCTTTCTAGCTGCATACAACCATGCACACAAACAAAGTTTCATTGAGATCGGTTGAGTTTCTCAAAAAAATCGACAACAGCGCCACCTATCGGGTCCAAAACTATCCTATCTTTCTAGTTGCATACAACCATGCACACAAACAAAGTTTCATTGAGATCGGTTAAGTTTCTCAAAAAAATCGACAACAGCGCCACCTATTGGGTCCAAAACTATCCTATCTTTCTAGCTGCATACAACCATGCACACAAACAAAGTTTCATTGAGATCGGTTGAGTTTCTCAAAAAAATCGACAACAGCGCCACCTATCGGGTCCAAAACTATCCTATCTTTCTAGCTGCATACAACCATGCACACAAACAAAGTTTCATTGAGATCGGTTGAGTTTCTCAAAAAAATCGACAACAGCGCCACCTATCGGGTCCAAAACTATCCTATCTATCTAGCTGCATACAACCATGCACACAAACAAAGTTTCATTGAGATCGGTTGAGTTTCTCAAAAAAATCGACAACAGCGCCACCTATCGGGTCCAAAACTATCCTATCTTTCTAGCTGCATACAACCATGCACACAAACAAAGTTTCATTGAGATCGGTTGAGTTTCTCAAAAAAATCGACAACAGCGCCACCTATCGGGTCCAAAACTATCCTATCTTTCTAGCTGCATACAACCATGCACACAAACAAAGTTTCATTGAGATCGGTTGAGTTTCTCAAAAAAATCGACAACAGCCCCACCTATCGGGTCCAAAACTATCCTATCTATCTAGCTGCATACAACCATGCACACAAACAAAGTTTCATTGAGATCGGTTGAGTTTCTCAAAAAAATCGACAACAGCGCCACCTATCGGGTCCAAAACTATCCTATCTTTCTAGCTGCATACAACCATGCACACAAACAAAGTTTCATTGAGATCGGTTGAGTTTCTCAAAAAAATCGACAACAGCGCCACCTATTGGGTCCAAAACTATCCTATCTTTCTAGCTGCATACAACCATGCACACAAACAAAGTTTCATTGAGATCGGTTGAGTTTCTCAAAAAAATCGACAACAGCGCCACCTATCGGGTCCAAAACTATCCTATCTTTCTAGCTGCATACAACCATGCACACAAACAAAGTTTCATTGAGATCGGTTGAGTTTCTCAAAAAAATCGACAACAGCGCCACCTATTGGGTCCAAAACTATCCTATCTTTCTAGCTGCATACAACCATGCACACAAACAAAGTTTCATTGAGATCGGTTGAGTTTCTCAAAAAAATCGACAACAGCGTCACCTATCGGGTCCAAAACTATCCTATCTTTCTAGTTGCATACAACAATGCACACAAACAAAGTTTCATTGAGATCGGTTGAGTTTCTCAAAAAAATCGACAACAGCGCCACCTATCGGGTCCAAAACTATCCTATCTTTCTAGTTGCATACAACAATGCACACAAACAAAGTTTCATTGAGATCGGTTGAGTTTCTCAAAAAAATCGACAACAGCGCCACCTATCGGGTCCAAAACTATCCTATCTTTCTAGCTGCATACAACCATGCACACAAACAAAGTTTCATTGAGATCGGTTGAGTTTCTCAAAAAAATCGACAACAGCGCCACCTATCGGGTCCAAAACTATCCTATCTTTCTAGCTGCATACAACCATGCACACAAACAAAGTTTCATTGAGATCGGTTGAGTTTCTCAAAAAAATCGACAACAGCGCCACCTATCGGGTCCAAAACTAACCTATCTTTCTAGCTGCATACAACCATGCACACAAACAAAGTTTCATTGAGATCGGTTGAGTTTCTCAAAAAAATCGACAACAGCGCCACCTATCGGGTCCAAAACTATCCTATCTTTCTAGCTGCATACAACCATGCACACAAACAAAGTTTCATTTGGATCGGTTGAGTTTCTCAAAAAAATGGACAACAGCGCCATCTATCGGGTGTCGGTTTCTCGGTGACGATGACGCGGTGTCGTTTTTTCGGTGACGATGACGCGGTGTCGTTTTTTCGGTGACGATGACGCGGTGTCGTTTTTTCGGTGACGATGACGCGGTGTCGTTTTTTTGGTGACGATGACGCGGTGTCGTTTTTTTGGTGACGATGACGCGGTGTCGTTTTTAAGGTGACGCGAATTCACTAATTTCTTTCCATCTAAAAGTGCCCAACGCGCCTAAAGAAGTAATAACTTCAAAAATGCTCCGGTTTAGAGGTTCGAAAACATTTCGCTTTTTATGGTAATGCTATTTTGCCCACTGCCCCAACTGCAATTGAAGATGAAATGCTATCAACAATTCACAGCGCTTAAGAAAAACATTGTTTCTGACATCGACACTATATAGTTTTACCACAGTAGCTGATAATGACCCGGAAACATTTATTGAAGCCGATGCTGGATCTATCCCTAATGCTAAATCTATTGCTGACAATTTTTCATATTATAATTATTGGAAAAGCTAGTCATGCCGAAGAAAATTCAGGATTTGGTGCAGATATTACTGAAGAAGCTAACGAAATGGTGCACCGTCAGTACCATCAGAGTTTATTGTAAGCTTTAACGCTTTTTTTTATAATAAAATCAAAAATCCTCTCTCGCCGGGTGGCACCATTTCAATAACAAACAATTTGTAAATGAATTTATAACAATAATTGTAAAAAAAAAAATGTTGGGTATGGTAGATAGCTTTGTTTGTCCATCTCCGATGCCAGTTTCCATTCGCATTTCAGTTTTTTTTTTAATTTTGTTAAAATGAATTATAGGTATTTTCGACAGCTGAATTCATGCAGCTGCCAAGATATACACCTTGCGGGTGGTTCCAAAAATCAGTAAACAACATGCAAAATAGACCCAAGTTTGCACTACCTATATTATTTCTATAGTGTGTTTCTACCTTTAGCGGTTCACAAGTTTAACCAATCTTAACAAATGAAGTGTCTAAAAAAATATTTTTTCAGGGTGCTTACCTATCTTTGCATTTTTACTTTTTAAAAATATTAACATTTAAAAAAATTGTATTTCACTACATTAAATTTCAACTACGCAGTTGGGTACAAATGATTCCGGGAATTACTTATACTTACTTATAACATATATAAGATTAGTGAAAACATAATGCTCTTATGACTCTTAACACATTCTTACTTTTACTTAACGGGCTCCCGACCCGTGGAGAGTCTCTGCCTGAGACACTGCAGCCTTCCATCCTCTACGATCCCGGGCACGCTGCTTCCAATTGTCCAGACCAAGCGCTCTGGCATCCGCGATGGCTTGGTCTTTGAAACGGAGGTTCGGTCTTCAACAAAAAACACATTCACAAACAGAAAATTTAAGAAAGAATTTTATTTTCAAAATCTGCGTGGGAATTGGTTAGGTGCGCTGAAGGCTGAAGGTCTATCGTATACGTGGCGCTGTTGTCGATCTCCGAAACTATTTAACCCATTTCAATGAAATTTTGTGGATGGGCAATTGGGCATAGTTGGTTCCAGTTTCTAAGATAGGATAGTTTTTTTTCTATAATTCCTAACGAAAGGCAAGGACAAACCGGATGGGTACCCCTATATTATAAAAGATACTGGCGTCTGTGTGTGCACTTATAAGTCCAGAATGGATCGTTTGAATTTTATGAAACCTGGGACCCCTCGCTAAGTAGTCCAACACACTAACCACTAAACCACTGCGCCTACGATAACTACAAAGCTACTTAACACGCATACACGAAACACATAAGATCCACATATTATCACAACACAATACGTGAATTTCACAGATCTTATATATGCGTTTATATATGAGTCTAATTAACCTCATTTACTTAAAACTTACATGTTAAATTAGTATCTACTAAAAACTATATCACAGAATTCAAAAATTTCAAATTTTACATATTTTTTGTTGTACCTTTTGGAACTGACACTATCCAGTAATTTTTTTTTTCAAAATTGCGATTCTCCTTCCTTCTATCCCCAATATAATCCCCATAAGGTATATTGTTTCCTCGACAAAAAGTTTCATTGATATCAATTGAGCGGCTTCGGAGATCGACGACAGCGCCACCTATCCTTTCCAAAATTGGAAGTATTAAAAGGATAGGAAGCAAATAGGGAAAGGATTTATTCTAAAAGAAATATTTGTAACTTTAACAGCCAAGAAGAAAACTAACCACACCTATCAACTTGGTTGGTAAGCCTTCTCCCTTCACTCTCTACACCGGTACCGAAGACCTACGTGAAGTTAGCCCGCACTTTTTCTAGAATGAAAAACGTGAATTGCAGTTCGATAGACATTCGTTTGTAGTTGTTTGTAGTGAAATTTGTTTCGTTTGTAGTTCAAAGGTTAGAAAGTTAGAACCATTAGAAAAAAATTTCAGCCCACACTTTTGGCTTTTTGAAACAAGAACTAGCCAGTTGCATTTGAAATCGTTTGTAGTGAAATTCTTTTTTAACAGAAATGTCTTATATCCGAGATATAAGGACATTTGTGTTTGCACCTGTAACTCAGAATTTACAAAAAAGAGAAATAATTTAAAACCACTGGTGCATAAAGCATGTCCTAACTTAAATAACTGCATTTAAAATTTCTGAATTCGGATTAAGCGTTACTTAATAAAAAGCAATCAAAGTCAAAAAACGCATCACTTTAGAGTTGCATCCATATATGGGCTTCCCAACAACAACAAAACAACGGTAAACACATTTTCGCAAAGCACTCATCTGTGCCCATTTACATGAGTCACTACCTGCCAATTAGCAACAACAACCAATCAATAAACCCCGATTTTATCCAACAATTTTTTCTATTCCTTCGGCCTAACGGTTTTGAATTTATATGCAATTTAAGCAAAATTTGGGCTTCTAACTTAAGGTCCCCATAATTCAAAAACTGTTGAACTACAAACGATGAAACTTTGCATTTCTATTCTCTGAACCCTTTCCTACCTATGATATCAAATAGAAGACAGCCCGCATTACTGGACACTTTTTATTCGCAATTTAAAGGGAGCCTATAATGGTCTATTGACCCATTTTTAAGCGATCCGATATTTCCACTCCTAACGAGTTATGAAGGGTGAAATATGTTTTTTTCTAATGCAACAACCCACCCTCTTCTAAGAAAGTGATCCAAAATCGTTTTCCACTGAACTGCAATGGAAATAACGAATCACTTAAAAATGAGATTAGAGCTGGTGTACCGCAAGGCAGTGTGCTAGGTCCAGTTTTATACCTAATCTTCACTAGCGATTTGCCTGAAAGTGTAGAAACCACTATAGCTACTTTTGCAGATGACACAGCCGTCCTTGCTGTGCGAGCAACTTTCGAAATAGCAACAAAAAAGCTTCAGACGGCAATAAACAATATTTCAGAATGGACTAAGAAATGGCAGATTAGATTAAATGACCTTAAGTCAGTCCATATTAATTTTACGTATAAAAACGTACCACACATTCCAGTCTACATTAACAACAATGTAGTAGAATTTTCTAACACAGCTAAATATCTAGGCATGACTCTAGACGCTAAACTGCGTTGGAAAGCGCACGTTAAGAAAAAAAAAGATGAATTGAACATGCGATACAGTAAATTGTATTGGCTTATTGGGAGATACTCATCCCTGTCCAACTACAATAAGTTATTGCTATACAAGCAAGTTCTAAAACCAGTATGGACCTACGGGCTCCAATTGTGGGCATGCACATGCCAAACAAACTTACAAAAAATTCAGGTTTTCCAAAATAAAGTACTAAGGAACATATTTAATGCACCTTGGTACATACGAAACGCGCGCCGATCTGCATAGAGATCTAAATGTTGAAATGGTTGAAGATGAGGTTAAGAAGGTTGCTCAGAGGCATAGAAATCGGCTTCTCAGCCACGTAAACGCAGAAATAACAGAACTTTTAAATGGCAATGTAATCAGGAGATTGAGACGTATAAAACCTCTTGATCTGTAAGATTAGGCTAGGGCTAAGAAATTAGATACTGATTTCAAACAAAACTAGCCGAAGGCCCAGGTAGCTAGTGCTATAAGACAATTTTAAACTGTAATTTACTTACCTTTTAAAATAATAATAATAATAATAATAATCAAACAAAACAAATTTAAAAATCCGACAAACGGCGGATTTATCTCTTTAAATTCATTGAATAATTCAAAAATTAATTGCTGATTAGTCGTACGACTAGGTGCAATCTAATTCAGGATGGCGAATGTCAGTCCCCCGGAAGTTTTTTTAGATGAGTTAAAGTCCATCACTTTTGCAGGAGCATCCCTCGCGTACTAGCTCTACAATGTCTTTCGATGATTTTTTACTTCCAGCGAATTCCCAACACAAAAAAAAAAAAAAAAAAACAACTACAAACTAGTGCCTATCGTACTGCAAACTCAGTTTTTCATTCTAGAAAAAGTGCGGGCTAACTTCCAAAAAAAAATTAAGCTGCAATTTCGCTTAAATTGCATATAAATCCTAAACCGTTAGGCCGATTGATACAATTTTTGTTTTATTATATTGGTGAGGTGAAAACTGTTGAAATAGGAAATTTCATCACTCGGCAATGTACCGTTTCGAAGATAACGCGGTCTTATATCGCCTGCTTAAATTGCTTTTAAATTCCTTTTGGTTTGGTCAATTTCGATATTTAAGGTTTTATTAGATAGAGCACAACTATCTCACACTCACCAATTGTGCTTATTTTACCTCCCCGTGGTCACCACCGGGTACTGGTCTATGTCCACCCGGACTTGACTTGCTAAACTTATAAGCGCGAGTGTTGAACACGAAGAAAATAGCAACACTATAATGCTCTGTCGGATTGACTGTCTGCTCGAGTCTCAGAAGTCTTACATGAGCCCCTCAGAAAGAGGACGTACGGCGGATGAATTCACAAAGCTGAATCAACGGTGGCGTCAACAGTCAACATGGCAGATACCTCAATGGGCTACTCTGACGTATTTGGAGCTGAGGTCATTGAGGATTTTCAACACTAGTCAGGGTGTTGAATTAGAGATGGTGGCGGAAGAGCCCTTAATGGGTCAACGGCAGCTCTCACATCCCCGCAGCGGGTTACTGACTCCGGAATATCCCGGCTCCTTTTGTCCAAGGGGTCGCAAAAAGGGCCTGGTCCTCCAGGTTGGGGGTTGTACGCCGGGGTAACTGCCCGACTACGTAAAAATAAAACAGTCTCGAAGCCCCAACAAGCCTCGGATACGGATGATCTAACTGTTGACGAACCTGGCAAACGATTAAAGGACAACGAATTTCGGATCTGTACGTGGAATGTTAGGTCCCTTAACAGACCGCGTGCAGCCGAACAATTAGCGGAAGCCCTGAACCACTATAAAGCAGATTTAACCGCCATCCAAGAAGTGCGATGGGATGGCCCGGGCAAGAAGAAGATGAAAAACTGCGATATATATTATGGCGACTGCTATCGGATGTGGATTCGTCGTTGGCGCCAGACTTAGGCAAGAAGTCTTAAGTTTCAACTATGTAAACGAGCACATCACGACAATCCGCATCAAGGCTAAATTCGGCAACATTAGCTTAATATGCGCGCACGCTCCCACGGAGGAGAAAGACGACGACACCAAAGAAAGGTTCTACGAGCTCTTGGACCACACTTACGAGCAATGCCCTGGCTATGACACTAAAATTGTCTTAGGCGATTTTAACGCCAAGTTAGGAAGAGAGGGCATCTTTGGTAGTACCGTCGGAAGGTGCAGCCTACACGACACCACCTCCGACAACGGATTTAGGCTGATCGACTTCGCGGCGGGGCGAAATGTTGTCATAGCAAGTACGCGGTTCCCGCATCTCGATATTCATAAAGGCACATGGAGATCTCCTGATCAATCAACCGTCAACCAGATTGACCACATTGCGATCGACGCAAGGCACTCCTCCAGTATTATGGATGTCCGAACGTTCCGAGGGGCCAACATTGACTCGGACCACTACCTTGTTGTAGCCAAGGTACGCCTTCGGATATCCCGAACGCCGCCAAAACAAGTAAATACTGGGAGGAAGTTTGACGTCGGACGGCTACAATCGCAAGAGATCACCAGATCCTTTTCCGATCGAGTCTCTCTCAATCTCTCAAGAGGTCCTATGCAGCCAGCATCAAGTATTGAAGACCAGTGGCAACATTGCCAAAAAGCCATCAGAGACGCCGCCTCTGATGTGCTGGGTTTCACCCGACCGCCACAACGAAACCCCTGGTTCGAACCTGAGTGCCGGCAAGCACATGCAGCGAAGCAAGAGGCATACAAAGCGGCGCTGCAAAGGAGGACCAGAGCTGCTCGTGAGCTCTACGCGCAGAAGAGAAGAGACGAACACCGGCTTCTAAGGAGAAAAAAGAAAGAGCATGAGAAGCGCGCGATCGATGAAATAGAGAGATGTTACAACAGGAATGAGGTTCGGAAGTTCTACCAAAGGGTAAAAAGAACTTCACAAGGCTACAGAACCCGAACCGAAGCCTGCAAGGACGAACAAGGGAACATCGTAGTAGAATCGCAGTCGATGCTGAGGATATGGAAGAACTACTTCTGCAGACTGTTTAACGGCGATGACGACTTAAATTCCGCTGTCAGGCAGAATGAACCGTTCAACCTGGACGATGAGGATCAACAATACCGTCCACCCGACCTGGACGAGGTGAAGATAGCTATATCTAAACTGAAGTCCAACAAAGCCGCTGGAGCAGATGGCCTAGCCGCCGAGCTGTTCAAAGCGGCAGGCGATGACTTGGTTAGGAGCATGCACCAACTCATCTGTAAAATATGGTCGGAGGAAAATATGCCCGATGAATGGAACCTCAGCATTGTTTGCCCGATCCTCAAGAAAGGAGACCCTCTGAACTGCGCCAATTACAGAGGTATCAGTCTTCTAAACATTGCCTACAAGATCTTATCTGCCGTTTTGTGTGAACGCCTGAAGCCTTTCGTAAACAACCTGATTGGTCCATATCAGTGTGGCTTCAGGCCAGGAAAGTCCACCATGGACCAAATATTCACACTGCGGCAGATCTTGGAGAAAACCCAGGAACTTCAAATCGATACCCACCACCTTTTCATCGACTTTAAGGCCGCATATGACAGCATTTATAGGGACGAACTATACAAACTCGTCCGTTTGTGCAGGATGACGATGGAGAATGCACGCTGCTCCATCAAGGTCGGTAAAGAACTTACCGAGATCTTCGATGTCAAAAAAGGATTTAGACAAGGCGATGCGCTGTCATGTGACTTCTTCAACATCGTTCTTGAAAGAATAGTGCAAAACTCAAACGCCAACACCAGAGGCACTATCTTTCAAAAGTCCGTCCAAGTACTCGCATACGCCGATGACATTGACATAATTGGCAGAACGCAGCGTGATGTTAATGGCGCGTTTGTGAGTATTGAGACTGAGGCGGCGAAGATGGGTTTGGCGGTTAATGATGGCAAGACGAAGTATATGCTGTCAACTAAAAAGGACGCCCAACACCGACGGCTCGGACAGAACGTCACAATAGACAGATATAACTTTGAGGTGGTTAAGGACTTTGTCTACCTAGGCTCCGCTATGAACTCAGACAACGACACCAGCGCTGAGGTTAAACGTAGAATTACTCTTGCCAATCGCTGTTTCTTTGGGCTAAGAAGGCAATTGAGTAGCAAAGCCCTCTCTCGAACAACTAAAGTGACCCTTTATCCCAGTATCCCTTATCATCCCAGTTCTGCTATATGGCGCAGAGGCATGGACTCTATCAAAAGCGGATGAGGTAACTCTCGGTTGTTTCGAGAGAAAAATTCTTCGTGTTATTTTTGGTCCCGTCTGCATTGACGGTGAATGGAGAAGGAGATTTAACGACAACCTGTACGGGCTGTACAGCGACATCGACCTAGTCAGAAGAGTGAAGGTCCAACGACTGAGGTGGCTGGGTCATGTAGAGCGAATGGACACGAATGCTCCGGCCCGGAAGATCTTCGAATCCATACCCGAGGGAAGGCGCAGTAGAGGAAGACCGCGACTCAGGTGGCGCACGCAAGTGGAAGGGGACCTTAACCAACTTAGCGTGCGAAACTGGAGACAGCTAGCTAAAGATCGCGCTGGCTGGAGACGCTTGTTGGTTGAGGCTCAGGTCCACCCCGGACTGTAGCGCCACCTTAAGTAAGTAAGTATATGCTTTATGCACCAGTGGTTTTAAATTATTTCTCTTTTTTGTAAATTCTGAGTTACAGGTGCAAACACAAATGTCCTTATATCTCGGATATAAGACATTTCTGTTAAAAAAGAATTTCACCACAAACAACTACAAACGATTTCAAATGCAACTGGCTAGTTTTTGTTTCAAAAAGCCAAAAGTGTGGGCTGAAATTTTTTTCTGATGGTTCTAACTTTCTAACCTTTGAACTACAAACGAAAAAAATTCCACTACAAACAAACCTAACCCCTACAAACGAATGTCTATCGAACTGCAATTCACGTTTTTCATTCTAGAAAAAGTGCGGGCTAACTTCACGTAGGTCGAAGCCGGGGGGTACAGGACCTAGTTTTCTATAACTGTAGGAATTGTTCTAAGGGTTCTCATTACTTCGTTTCGATAAGTCGACCAGTTTGCATTTTTCAGTGCCTTGATTTTGTGCGGCTTTTTCCACAATGGCGGTGTCGGAAAGGGTTCACGTATAGGCGGATTCTATAAATGTTTGAGTGATATCGCGAACTGACAACTTCCAATTTTTCCTGTTCTTATATCGCTTTGTTCCTGAATATTCCAGGCGAGCTTTCCCACACGCAACCTTTTTAGGTAGCGAGAAGGATGTCGGATGAGAACAAATGACAACAGCGTGACCGTTGTGCAACGATTTGGTACCTTTTTCGACTACACTAATACAATTTGTTGATCCTTTTTATTATTTGGAAAATTCACATTTTAGGACTAGGTATACGCATGAGAGCCAATATGGCGAACGAACTGCGAACAAGCGAATTTTTTTTACACTTCAATTACTTCAATCATTGTTTAATGTTAAATTCGATAGAATTTTTTCATTCGTGGGTTTGTGGATCCGCGAATGTTTTATGTGGATTGTCAATAAAGTGTGACAATTCGCTGCAAGAATTTTATATTGCTGTAATAATTGTAAATTGAGCTATTTAAATCGATTGACAGTCCGATTTTTTTTTTAGATTAGGTAGACTTAAGATTAATTTAATTTGAGGCTTTGGTGGTAAATAGTATAAAAATCAATTTTCAATTCATAAATACAATTAAATTCATTTGTTCGCAATTCGCCCTCATGTGAATAGTACTTATAGTGAAATATTGGTAGAAAATACTAAATTTATGTAACAGCGTCAGAAAAAGGCACACTTTTCTTTCATCGCTCCTTTTTTATGGACTTTTTAAAACTAAATTGAAAGAGATCTTAAAAGTAGATATAAAAATGAGTTGATATGATTTATAAACAAAATTCAATTAAATTTTTTATATATTTATAAATAAAAGTCAAAGCTAAAAGGTTGTCATTTTAAAATTTGTCATTTGAAAACGAATTGCATCTAAAGTACTGTCTAGCTTACCCGCAGAACAACCTTAAAGACATCTAATTCTAATGTTATTTGGTTGTTTTGGCTTTATTTATAAAAGAAAAGTTGTGCGAGAGCGATCTATTTACAGTCTATATTGTATTGTAAAACTAAAACTAAAATGTATAACCTTTCTCTAACAATCCGGGATATGGTTGCAAAA
Source organism: Cheilosia vernalis (assembly GCA_949126925.1). NCBI lineage: Eukaryota > Metazoa > Arthropoda > Insecta > Diptera > Syrphidae > Cheilosia > Cheilosia vernalis. The sequence continues at coordinate 79,406,311 of OX421358.1, read as the reverse complement.
TTCTGAAAAGTAGCAAAAAAAAAAGAGCGGTGAAAGAAAAAAGTGTAATTTCCAAAGCTTCTCTGCAATATAAGAATTATCGCCCAATATTTAACAATTATTGGCTCTCCTTACAATATAAATCGTGTTCTGATAGACAGCAGTGCATTTTCAAATTAAAAAAAGGAATAAAGTAGCAACAAATTGTATCAGGGTCCTCGAAAAAGTGTCAATTTATTGCACAACGGTCACGTTGGTCACAGAGCTCGGCTCACGCACACATTCAAATCCGATTCGGATCGTTCCCTAGCGACATCGCCGCACAAAATCAAGGCACAGGACAGGACCCCAATTCTCAAATTCCGCATAACATAATTCGTATACGAGCGAATCCGCCTGAAATTTTCGCATACGGAAAAAATTGGTATTCTCAAAGCTGTTCGGCTTTCTTTTCCACCTATCCGAAAATTATATTCACCTCTCGAATGAGGTAGAATTTTTGAGTACGTCAAGTAAACGATTTTTGACAGGTTGTGAAAGAAAATACCCATCAATTCAAAGAGCAATATTCAAATTTAAATTGGTTTCGTATTAATATTTTTGATTGACAAAAACAATAGTATAATAAAATACTTGTATGTTTAGTGAAAATTTATGTGTTTTTGCAATGGATTCTTTGGGTGATTTGGGCTTAGCATTTGTTGATTTGACAATGGAGCAGTGCGCAGTGGAAATATACATAGTTCAAAACACAAACCGTTATTTGAAGTATTGAAGTGTCAAACTCACAATTCCGTATGCGTACGGTGACCATCCGTCCTCTTTTTGAGAGGACAGTCCTCTTTTTCGGTATCGTGTCCTTTTTTTGTTTCTTCTTAAAGAGGACAGTAATATGTCCTATTTTTACTAAATTGTCCTCTTAATGCCCTTTTTTTTACTTAGAAACCTGAACCTGAAAACTGAACTGGCTGATGTATTCTAAAGTACAAATATTTTGAATAAATATAATCGTCTGTTTTAATACTTGTTTACGGTAATTAAATATTGTCCTCTTTTTTGCATCTGCTAAAATGGTCACCGTACGTATGCGAGGCGCAAATCCGCATGGAAAATGCAGACGAGTACAATTCGAAGAGAAATTCTCGTATGCGGATTTCGAGAATTGCAAATTTCCGTTTTCCGCATAGCATCGGAGATTTTGACTGATAAACGTATGCGAGAATTTTCGAGAATTGGGGTCCAGGTCTTGATAATATTGCACTTTTTCGACACCCGACCGGAGAATATTACAAAGAACAGGATTGTGGTCAGAGCTAAGTTTATTTACAGAAATGGGCTGGGATATAAGACTTGACACGTTAGATACAAATAAATCGATAACGGAGGGACTACCATACTCTCGAGGCAGAAAAGATCAGTCTTCTCAGAACTAGTATGCACCCTGCACTTCGTAAACACTTGATACTGGAGCAGCCAGTAACAGTAGATCAGTTAAGGCTGATGTGTGTATGAATTGAGAAGGGTTTGTTTTGTTAGATGTCCGAGAGTCCTTGGATGACCAAGTTTATTTTAAAAGGAGAATGGTGAACGAGATACAGACAACAATCAATTCATAAACGATGGCGGATTAAACGGACCCCATTAATTGCATGTATTCACAGTAAAGATGTAACGGATACATCCGGCCCTTTTTGTGATATCCGGCACATTGCCGGTTAGACTCCTGGTATCCGGCTAGTTGCCGCCGGATAGTCCTTGTAAAAAATTTAAGAAAAAAAGAAAAGAAGAATCCAAATATACAGTTAAAAAGTTATATTTTTCAAAATATTCGAGCAGTAGAATATGTAAATTAAACCATTTTAGTACTGGTTAGTGTTGGGAACTATCGAATTAAAACTATCGACTTATTCAATAGCAGCTAAAAATTCATTCATTCTGCTATCGAATGAAAATAGTAGGTATAATTGAATGAAGAGTAAGTAACTACTTTTTTCACTCGATAGTAAGTTTGAACGATTCCATTCACTCATTCAGTTTTTCGTTCAACCAATATTTTCTTTCGATAGTAGTACCTAGGTATAGTATATTTTATTACCTAGTAGTCGAGTCTGAACGATTATTTTTCATTCGATAGTTCGAGTGAATGATTTCGGATTTTAGAGTGTAGTTTTGCGTTTTGTATTCAATGAAAGTAGTACCTACGCTGATTGTGGGATTATTTATTCTACGTATTTGTTATATGTTGCGGCTTCTTTTATTTTTTGTATTGTACGAGCCTGTTTCATTTAAATATTTTTTATCTAATTTCAGTATTTGGTTTATTCTAGAATTTTTGTCTTGTTTTCTGGTTGTATTTCCACTTAACTTTTTGAACGGTGCTATCTTTATACATCATAAGGACAGACAACAGGGCAAACAACTAATCGTACATTCGTGAGATTTTTAGCGCATATTCCAAGAAATATTCCGTTTTAACTCATGAGCCCCTTTTGTAATTAAAATTATTTAGGTATGTTAGAAACAACTATATTATCCTAAGCAATTTATTACTATAGCGGGCTTCGACCTTACACCCTAATAGGCCTAGAATAAAAAATATGTAAATAAATAAAAAAAATATTTGTATAAATTATCTGATTTTTGTTTGTTAGTATTGTGGCGTGGAAGGTATCGTGTAACTTAAAGGCTGGTACGCAGTTCAAGTGAAATCCAATTTTTCATACAAATTTTTCACTGCGAAATGTCAAAATGAATTTTCCAAATGAAAATTTCACTAGGCGGTACGCAGTTCGAGTGGAAAATATCGCTTCCAAAACTGAGTCGTAGGTGGCGATACTGAAATCTCTCCGCAGCTATTTCACTTGGTTTTTATTGTCCGTCGCATTAATTTTTTGACAATTCAGCGTGAAAAATGATTTGTAGGATGCGGTTTAGAAATTTATTGGAATTTCAGATGTTTCCTTAAGAGTGTTTCGCATTTATAAAATAGTTTTTTCATTGAATATAGTGCAATAATGTTAGGTGTACAAATATTTGGTGGCATGGATGACCTTTTCCATAAGCAGGGTGCCCCAAGAATATTTTTCTACCCAGTTTTATTCAAGCAATACCAGCAGATGATCTTTGAAAATATGTGTTATTTCCATGCACTGTTCATTATTTAAATTTAACGACTGTCCTGTCTATTTTACAAATCAGGCATTATTTGCCAAATTGAAAACTATTAAAATTGTCATGAACAAAATACGAACCATTTTTTTTTTGTGTTTTTGGAGGTTCGCTGGAAGGGAAAATTATCGAAAGTCATTCAAGAACTAGTAGGTACGCTAGAGATGCTTCGACAATAGGGAAGGCCTTTCAGCCAATCTAAAATACCTCCCGAAAGCAATGACTTTTGCCAACCGAATGTGAATGTGCCTAGCCATTCGACTAATCGAAAGATCCCTCGTTTGTAGAATTTCTGGACTTTTTTGTTAGAAAATATATTGACTTAGCTAATTTATATAGATCAACATATTTTATCCGCCTTAATATCCTGATTACACTGCCTGTATTTATAAATTCGGTTGTTTCTAAGCTAACGTGGTTGAGAAGCGTTGTGCATTTAAGGAACTTGTTCGACTTCTTTCTATACTGATTCAATATCTAGATCAGCGTTGTGCAATGAATATGACTTTGTTCCTTTGTAATATTTTTGAAAGACCTTAATTTTTTAGAAATACGTTTGGAGCGGTCATACCCACAACTACTGGTGCCCGTAGGTCCATACTGGTTGCAGAATTTGGTTTTATGGCAATAACTTATTGTTATTGTGGTCGATCACGGATGAAATGTCTTCCAATAGGTCAATACATTTTACTGTAGGTATCACATGATTCACAAAAAGTCAAGTTTCCAATTTGTTTCTTCCAGCTGTTTTCTTAAACTGCCACAAAACAAATTTTTTTTTGAGCTCAGTCACCCTGCATAAATTTCTCCAACTAAAATCTCCAACAAAAAATTTCACTCTCTATTTCACAGCACTTTTTGGAGAGGAGTGAAAATTTCACTTCACTCGATCAGCGTACCAGCCTTAAGTGGTGAAACAAGCCCTTAGTCACAGTTTGGTGAAACCAGGCCTTAGACAGTTTGGTGAAACCAGGCCTTAAAGTCACAAAACAAGTTCCACTCAAGTGTCACTTCCAATTGGAGACTGGAATCTGTCACCACTGAACCTTGTTCTAGAACCACTTAGAATTAGCTAGAAAGTTCTCGTCAGATGGCGGAGCGGGTATAAAAGGACAGCTTTTAGAAGAGGGCGAGACAGTTGATTTATAAAAGTGATTGGTTAAAGTTCGAGATAGTAATAGTTTGTGAAGATAAATAAGTGAAAAGTAATAGAGTAAATTAAGTGATTGGTTTGAAACGTTGAAGAATTGTTTAAGTAATAGTGTTCTGGTACTTTATAAGTGAAATATTAGAATAGTCGATAAAAGTGTAATAAAAGTGAATTTTATTAGAGAAGTTAAACGGAATAGTGTTTTATCTTTACGAATCCCAGCCCGAATGTAACATTGGTGTCAGAAGTGGGATAAAACTTATTCTGTGCTAAGTGTCTAAGTGTAGTTAAAAAAAAAAAAAACAAAAAAAAAGTGAATTTGTGTGAATTTCTAAATTACAAGAGACAAACAAAATGGGTCGTATATTGCTGCAACTAAGCATACCCCAATTAAAAAGTGAACTAGAAAAACGGAATCTATCCACAGCTGGAGGAAAAAGTGACCTCATCCTTCGTCTACAGGAAGCTGTCCAAAACGACGGAGAAGATCCAAAAACCATGCTATTCGACGTGTCAGAAGAACAAGTAAGTACAGGCGTTGACATTAGCTCTATGATGGAATTACTTCTTGCGAAGATGGAAGAACAGAAATATTCTATGGAATCTAAGTTCGCAGAACAGAAAAATTCTCTAGAAGAACAGAAAAAATCCATGGAATTGAAGTTCGCAGAACAGAAAAATTCTATGGAATCTAAATTCGCAGAACAGAAGAATTCTCTAGAAGAACAAAAGAATTCCTTAGAAGAGCAGAAGAATTCTCTTGAAGAACAGAAAAATTCCATTGTCGCCGCACAAAAAGACGCCGTAGAAGAATTTAAGAATGTTCTAGATGTAAAAATCGATGCGATTGATGAAAAATTAAACGAGCATGAAACAAAGCTTGAGGAAATTAATAAAACATTTCATAAACACGAGAACATAGCTAAAGAGCTTGGCGCGAACATCGAGAACATAGCTAAAGAACTGGAAAAAGTCAAGAAGCAGAAGGCTCGGGAATATTCTGCTGACTGCCCAAGAAGGAAGGAGATGCAACCACCCGTTTTTGATGGTCAAACATCATGGCCAATTTATAAGAGACAGTTCGAAGCAGCTGCAACGACCAATGGATGGGACGACGAGGAAAATTCGATTGCATTAACACTCGCATTACGAGGTACAGCTGCAGAATTGCTTCAAACTGTCTCAGCAGAAAAACAACGCGACTACGATGCATTGGTGAAGGCTATTGAGATGCGATTCGGTGACGACCATATGCAGCAAGTATATAGAGTGCAACTTCGTAGTCGAATCCAGAAGAGGGGAGAAACACTCCAGCAACTGCAAGCTGATATCGAACGGCTAGCGCACTTGTCTTATCCCAATGCCGGCGAGGATGTCATCAATCAAATGGCTATTGAGGCATTTACACAAGCCATAGAGGACAGACAACTGCAGATGGCTCTACGAATGGCTGGAAAGAGAACTCTTCCTGAGGCACTGGCATTTGCTTTAACCATGAGAGCTGCTGACCAAGCATCTCAAGGATTTCACCGCGTGAGAGAAATGACATCCGTTGAATGCTCGTGCCAGAGAACAGAAGTAGTCGACCGTAACAGTTCTCGAAGGGGACCGATCCGTTGCTGGAACTGCAACAAAATTGGACATCTACAACGACAGTGCAGAGCCGAACGTAGACAGGGCAGTTGTCTACATTGCAGAGCTAGGAACGAGGAGGCGTTTGAGCGTTCGGCGGATGGAACATCACAAAGCCATCAGTCGGGAAACGAGTAAGAACCAACTTCGCGGGGCAGAAGCTGGTTTCTGGAATCGACGCCCCAGGACCACAATTCAGGTTTCCCAGACCAAACGATGTAATAGGAGCCTGACAGTGGAAGCCCATATCGGCCAGAAAAAGTATGTGGCTACAATCGATACAGGTGCCACCGCTTCCATAATCAGAAGGGACATCGTTCGCCAATCATGGCTGCACAACACCAGCAGCTACTGTCTGAAAACAGCAACTGGAGCAACAGCAAAGGTGTATGGTGAGGTACTCTTGACGATAAACCTTGCAGGAATAGTCTTCTCCCATGCATTCTTAGTGGCTGATATATGTGACGAATGCATCATCGGAATCGACTTTATGAAGACGCATGATATAGTGCTCGACATCGGTTCGCAAGTTATAAAGTACAAGAACGTCGAGATTCCGATGGTTTACGGGAACGAGAACGTCACAGCTCTAAGGACAGTTGTAAGTGAGGACGAAATATTACCACCTTCGTCAGAGACAGTTATTTGGACAAAGCTGGAAGGTGATCCTGGGAGCCACCGATTCTACCTAGTCGAGTCAGATCCAGAAAATTATTATCAGAGCTATATTGTCGGAAAGATGCTGGTTGAACCCAAAAACAACATGGTTCCCGTTCGTGTCCTCAATGTGGAACACAAAAGCGTGAAACTAAAGCAAGGAGAAGTGATTGGAAAGTGCGTACCGATTACTGCGGTCACAAAGTTGTCCAATGCAAGTGATGTGAAAGCGGTTAGACCTACGGAGATATCGGAAATGAAAAAGAATATACTCAGAGAGTGCGAGCTGGATCAGGAGCAGCGATCCATGGCAGGGAGTCTAATCAATGAGTTTGCTGATATATTTGCTTCACAGAACGGCGAGTATGGCCGAACACATCTCGTACAACACCGAATCGACACCGGAGATGCGAGACCGATTCGTCAGCCTCCCCGACGACTACCATTGGCTAAGCAGACGGAGGTTGCAGAAATGGTGTCGACGATGGAAAAGGAAGGACTGATTGAAAGCTCAAAAAGTCCGTGGGCATCGCCGGTCGTCCTGGTCAAGAAGAAAGACGGAAGTACGAGATTCTGCGTGGACTATCGCCAACTCAACAACGTCACCAAGAAGGATAGCTACCCCCCACCCTGGACACACTATCTGGAGCCAAATGGTTTTCGACTCTCGATCTGAAGAGTGGCTACTGGCAAGTGCAGATCCATCCAGAAGACCGCGAGAAAACAGCATTCACAGCAGGAAACGGGCTTTGGCAGTTTACAGTAATGCCATTTGGACTGTGCAATGCTCCGGCTACCTTTGAACGTCTAATGGAGCGCGTTTTGCTGGGACTAACGTGGAAAACCTGCTTGGTCTACCTGGACGATGTCATCGTAGTAGGAAAAACATTTAACGAACATCGAGATAACCTTAAGGAGGTGTTCCAAAGGCTACGAAGTGCGCAACTAAAACTTAACCCGAAGAAGTGTTCGCTATTTAGACCAGAAGTGAAGTACCTCGGGCACATCATCTCTTCCAAAGGAGTCAAGACTGATCCGGAGAAGGTCGATGCAGTGAAAAACTGGCCGGTTCCCAAAGACAAACATCAACTGAGAAGCTTCCTGGGACTTGCGACCTATTACAGACGATTTGTAAAGGACTTTGCCAGGATCGCGAAGAGCTTGCATCAACTGACAGAAAAAGGCAAACAATTCAAATGGTCAGGTGAGTGCGAAAACAGCTTCAAGGAACTTAAGCAACAGTTGTGCAACGCCCCCATACTAGCATACCCCACCCCTGGGAAAACATTTATTGTCGATGCAGACGCTAGTAATGTGGGAGTTGGAGCCGTCCTTTCCCAGGTGCATGATGGCCAAGAGAAAGTAATTTCCTACTTTAGCAAAGTTCTCTCAAAGCCAGAAAGGAACTACTGTGTTACCAGGCGCGAGCTCCTTGCTTTGGTACTGGCGACAAAACATTTCCATAAGTACCTTTATGGGCGAAAATTCATCCTCCGCACTGACCATGCATCTTTAAAGTGGCTGCTGCATTTTAAGAATCCTGAAGGCCAAGTCGCAAGGTGGATCGAACGGCTGCAGATGTACGACTACGAAATACAACATCGAAAGGGAAGTCTTCACTCTAATGCAGACGCTCTATCCCGTCGACCGTGCAAAGCAAATTGCAAACATTGCTTACGACACGAGGAAAAAGATATCATCTCCGTCCAAAGGGTGAGAGCTATGCCTATTGGTGGCTGGAGTGCGCGGGAAATACGGGAGGCTCAAAGGGAAGATCCGGATAGCGAACCGATTATCGCCTGGAAGGAGCATGAGGGAAAACCAGAGTGGCAGGAGATATCCAATAGGAGCCCCGAGCTGAAGGCATACTGGGCGCAGTGGGACTCCCTTCACGTACAAGACGGCATTTTAAAAAGAAGATGGGAAAGCCCGGATGGAAAGTCGTTCGTAATGCAGCTTGTTGTACCCAGGTCAAAGGTTAAGGAAGTGCTCAGGGAATTGCATGATGGAGTGTCTGGAGGCCACTTGGGAATCAATAAAACGCTCGAAAAAGTGCGGGAACGCTTTTACTGGATTCATTCAAGGGAGGACGTTGAAACTTGGTGCAGGAAATGCGTTACATGTGCGGCCAGCAAAGGTCCTAGACTGAAAGTCCGTGGCAAAATGCATCAATACAATGTTGGAGCCCCTTTCGAAAGGATAGCAGTTGATATTGCGGGACCGTTTCCTGAAACAAACAATGGAAATCGTTACATCCTCGTTGTTATGGACTATTTCAGTAAGTGGCCTGAAGCATTTGCTATCCCAAATCAAGAAGCTAAAACCGTGGTGGAGCAAATCGTCAATAACTGGGTAAGCAGATTCGGTGTACCAATGGAACTGCATTCAGACCAAGGACGGAACTTCGAGTCGAAGATTTTCCAAGGAGTGTGCCAGTTACTCGGGATTCACAAGACAAGGACAACCCCGCTTCATCCACAATCAGATGGGATGGTGGAGCGCTTCAACAGGACACTGAATGAACACCTCTCTAAGGTCGTTGGCGAAGACCAGAGAGACTGGGATAAGCAGATTCCCATGTTTTTATTGGCTTATCGAGGAGCAGTGCATAACACCACAGGACATACTCCATCTGAAATCTTATTTGGTCGAACAGTCCGCCTACCTAGCGAGTTGATGTTTGGATATCCATGCGAAGAGCCCAAGAATGAGGAGGAATACGTTACGGACCTCAGGGATATCATCAGGGACGTGCATCGAGACACTAGGGATAAGCGTACAGACCTCTGTGTATGCTTGACACGCTAGGGAAACTCTTGGAGAAGATGTTGAGACCGCGACTCACCGCTGCAGTATATCGAGGAGGAGACCTCTCGGAAAGACAGTACGGCTTCAGAAAAGGTCGCTCTACTATTGGAGCGATCGAAGAAGTAGTAAGGACCACCCAATCCGCCCAAAGGGGTAGTAACTACTCAAGGAAGATCGTACTGCTGACAACTCTGGATGTCAGGAACGCCTTTAACTCAGCCAGGTGGAGTGACATGCTGAACGCGCTCGAGAACAATTTCAACATCCCAGCCTATCTCTTACGGATGGTTAAAGACTACCTCAGGGATCGGGAGCTGATCTACGAGACTACAGAAGGCCAAAGAAGAATGCAAGTAACCTCAGGAGCAGCCCAAGGATCAATTTTGGGGCCTGACCTCTGGAACATCTCGTATGATGGCATTCTTCGCATGGAGATGCCGCCAGACACCTTCCTGGTGGGGTATGCAGATGATATCGCCGCGGTCATAATGGCAAAAGACACTGAAAATGCGCAACTGAAGCTAAACCAAGTCATGCGACGAGTAACCTTTTGGATGGATGAACACGGTCTCGGCTTGGCTACAGAAAAAACCGAGATAGTGCTTCTAACGAAGAAAAGGATCCCGACTTTAGTCGACTTCCAAATCGGCCAGGAGGTAATAAGAAGCAAAGACGCCGTGAAGTATCTGGGTGTGACCATCAACACCAAACTCACTTTCTGGCACCATATAAAGAATGCATCGGAAAGAGCATCGAAAGTGACTGCGTCACTGAGCAGGCTGATGGCAAATGTAGGTGGCCCAACGGCCAGCAAACGAAGACTCCTGATGTCGATCACGCATGCCATTCTCCTTTACGGATGTGAGATCTGGGCAGATGCACTTCGAAAGGAAAAGTACAGAAAGCAGATGGCAGCTGTGCAGAGACGCGGAGCTCTTCGTGTTGCAAGCGCATACCGAACCGTATCGGAGCCAGCCGTTCTTGTTGTCGCAGGGGTGACCCCAATAGACCTCTTAGCGGCAGAAAAGAAGTACGTCTACGACAAAAAGACGGAAGCTGGAGTAGAAAGGGCTACGGAAGAGGCCAAAGAGCTCACGAAACAGAAGTGGCAAGAACGCTGGAGCTCGGAAAGCAGAGGACGATGGACAGCGAGGCTTATCAGGAACGTGGCTGAGTGGAATGACCGGAAACACGGTGAAGTTAACTATTACGTCACACAGTTACTCACCGGACACGGATACTTCAACGCCTTCCTCCACAAGATCGGGAAAACAAACAGTCCAGCCTGCCAGTACGGGGACTCCCAGGAAGACGACGCGCATCATACCTTCTTCGCCTGCAGCAGGTGGGAATCCAAAAGAAGAGAACTGGAGACGAATATCGGTATCATCACTCCAGACAACATAACCGGAAAGATGCTGGCCAGCGAGCAGAACTGGAACAAGATCTGCGCCTACGTCCAACGCATTCTCAGAAGAAAGAAAAGAGAAGAAGAGCAATCCCGCGAAACAGAGTGAGCCCGAAAGGGCGTATGATTACAGCCCCCCTGAAGTAATGCGAACAGCGGTTCCAGGGGGCGGGTCAGAAACCGAAGGGAAGGAGGAGTTTTAGTCCGTAAACCTTGTACAAACGCATTGTACAAATGGGAGTCGGACACACGGGGATGGTCAACGCCAAAAAGACCTCCCTACGGTGCACAAAGCATTTCTCCTCCCCCCAACAGGAAAAAAAAAAAAAAAAAAAAAAAAAAAAAAAAAAAGGGATAAGATTAAGATAGCCAGTGACCGCATGAAAACGAGGTACGACGTACGATACTAAAACGACAACTACAGGATTCCAGGAAGGAGATCTGGTATGGCTATATAACCCTCATCGAAGGAAAGGTTTATCGCCTAAGTTGCAACAAGACTGGGAAGGGCCCTATACAATCGTAAAGCGCATCAACGACGTTGTCTATCGCATCCAACGAGGAAGAGGCAAGCTGAAAGTCGTTCATGTGGATCGTCTTCATCGTTATAATGGTGAAAATGTTAACGAGTTTGTTCGGGACGAACAAGTTTAAGAGGGGGATATTGTGCCGTGGAAGGTATCGTGTAACTTAAGTGGTGAAACAAGCCCTTAGTCACAGTTTGGTGAAACCAGGCCTTAGACAGTTTGGTGAAACCAGGCCTTAAAGTCACAAAACAAGTTCCACTCAAGTGTCACTTCCAATTGGAGACTGGAATCTGTCACCACTGAACCTTGTTCTAGAACCACTTAGAATTAGCTAGAAAGTTCTCGTCAGATGGCGGAGCGGGTATAAAAGGACAGCTTTTAGAAGAGGGCGAGACAGTTGATTAATAAAAGTGATTGGTTAAAGTTCGAGATAGTAATAGTTTGTGAAGATAAATAAGTGAAAAGTAATAGAGTAAATTAAGTGATTGGTTTGAAACATTGAAGAATTGTGTTAAGAAATGTATTATGATTGAAACAATGTAATCTAATTTTTATATAAGTTTTGCCAAACAATTGTTTAATTACCCTACTATTTACAAATCTCTTATACTTAAATTCTACATTTCTAATTACTGTAATCTACGGTAGTTTCTCATTTTTGTATTTTCATGCTTAGTAAGTAGTAACATGTTATTGCTCTCTTTCAATTAGCATTTCTTTTGTGTTCTTCTTTCGCAATCTGCTGTTGCTTGTAGATTTTTGCTAATATGCTTCTTCTTAATCGGACCACCAGCCAAGACAGTCGCAGCGGCAGCAGATCAGAATTAAGTATTCACAAGACACTTTGTAACTCATTTATTTATACCAATAATAATCTTCCTACCTATGTGAAAACATTTTTTAACTCCAAATTAATTATCCCACGATACAGTCCACCGTACCAGACAAAACATTTTGGTCCTCCTGGGTAGCCGAATTAAAAGTGAATAGTGTTTCTAAATCTCAGGAATAATTAATTTGCAGAGCATGATAAGTTTTCATATGCGATTTATCTACATAGAACTCGTGCCATACTAAAACGAAACGTTAAATTGCTGAACAGAACTTTTTCGTGCGCGTTAGAAGGCATTTTCTTAATTTTCATAATTGCGTTAATAATGCAATATGTCAAGGGAAAACGTGGTCGCGCGAAGGCGTCTATTACGAATCAATTATCGTTTTCGGAAACTATTAGTGACTCTACTTCGGTTGATACTCTAGAAGTTCATTTAGCTAGGTTGAAGGAAGCCTGGGCTGATTTTAACGCATTGACAGACCAGCTATACGGGTTTGTTCAGGAAGAAGAGTTTGTAGACCCAGAACCAGAGTTCGCTGAGTATGAGGGCAAATATTTAACCGCTCATTCTGCAATGCTTGGGGCAATTAGGTCGAAAACTGTTCTTTTAAAGGCACCGGGGCCTACCGCGGATTCAATAACCGAATCTATCGCTACACAACAATTGCAATTTTTGCAAAGACTCGAGGCAACGAAATCCCCAAAATCGGTTCATCTGCCACAGCTTGTCGTGCCTACCTTTAATGGCGATTATAAGGATTGGCCGGGCTTTAAAGACATCTTTCTTGGAACAATCGATTCAAACGCTTCACTTACGGGTACTCAAAAGTTCCAATATTTAAAGTCTTTCTTGGGAAAGCAGCCCGGTGATTTGTTCAAGAATACTCCGTGTACCGATAAAAACTACACTGAGGCCTGGGATAAGTTGGAAGAGCGTTATGATAAGACAAACTTGATAGTTCAATCCTTTATTGAAGCTTTTCTTTCATTACCGTCAACAAACTCGTCGAGTTCGAAGTTGCTTCGCAAAATATTTGATGACGCTGATGAAGTGATAAGGGGTCTTAATGCATTAGAAGCCACATCTAGGGACCCTTGGCTGATTTACATACTGCTGCAAAAACTAGACTTGGAAACCAAACAAGTATGGGCTAATGAGGTAGGGTCTAGAAACTAGAACTGATTGCACTATTCAGGAGTTTCTTGATTTCTTACAAGTCAGGTGTAATTGTCTTGAAGTTTGCTGTCCTGCACCTGAGTCTTCTTTCTTGAAACGAACGAGTAAAGTTCAAAAAAGCTTCCGGTCACATATGGTTTCCACCAAAGTAGGGTGCCCAAAATGCAAGGACGATCACCAGCTTTCCTCTTGCAAATCCTTTACTTCGCTCGACTGTGAAGCTCGTCGCGATTTTACTAGGGAAAATAAACTTTGTTTCAACTGCTTTCGTCCAGGACACTCATCAAATAGATGTCGCTCTTACCTGCGCTGTAATATGTGCAACAAGCGACACAATACGCTTGTTCACCCTATTGGAACCGTGGCACCAACAACTTCCGCTGAATGCATACAGTCTAGTAATCCAACAACGTCGAATAGTTCTCCTAGTTCTTCGATCGTTAATTGTCATGCGCTGGAATCATCTCATCGTTGTTCAACTCTTCTTCCCACCGCTCTTGTCAGGGTTCGAGACAAACAAGGAGCTTTTCACAATGTTCGTGTTTTGTTGGACACGGGATCGCAAGTCTCTTTTATAACAGAGCCGATTGTCCAACGTTTGGGATTGCTACGAAAACCATCGAGGATTCCTATAATGGGTGTTGCATCCACGTCTGCAGGTGTTACAAATGGTGTGGTAACACTGAATTTATCCTCTCGGTTTGATACAAACAACATTGATATTAATTGCTACATTATCTCTAAATTAACGTCACTACTGCCACCTGCTCCTCTCTCTCATTTCAATATAAAGGCATACCTGTCGCTTGAATTGGCGGATCCTAGTTTCAATAAGCCGGGTAATATTGATATTCTCATCGGAGCAGACAAAGTGTTTACCATTTTAAACGCACCTTCAAACATAAAAACTATTGATGTCCCCAATTGTGTTTCAACTATTTTCGGCTGGGTAGTAGCAGGCAGCATTGATCAGCAGCTTTCTCTTGTCAACCCGGAGGTAAGGACATTTTGTACGCAGCTCGATTTTTCGCAGGAGTTTGATCTGGAGCGTTTTTGGCGCCTAGAGGAGGTTCGTTGTGAGACTATGCTGTCAGTGGAAGAACAGCAGGCTGAGGACCATTTTGTGTCAACTCATAGTCGTGATTCTGATGGACGCTACGTCGTGCAGCTGCCGTTCAAAACTAATTCGACCACGAATCTCTGTAACTCTTTTGGCATCGCTCTTAGTCGGTTGCGATGTATGGAACGTAGGTTTTCTTCAAATCCTGACCTTAAGGTCCAGTATTCTCGTTTTTTGAGTGAATATATTACATTGGGACATATGGAGGAGGTACCGCAGCATGAAATTGCTCAACCAACCTCATGCTCGTATTATTTACCCCATCACGCCGTTATAAAAACTGATAGCACTACCACCAAGCTGAGGGTAGTATTTGATGGTTCAGCAAAACCTCATCATTCCGACACATCTTCTCTCAACGAGCTTCTTCTTGTTGGCCCTACCATTCAACGCGACATTTTTGCCATCTGTCTTCGAAGTCGCCGTCACGCCTTTGTTATTTCGGGGGATATAGAAAAGATGTTCCGTCAGATTTGGGTTGCTTCAAACCATACTAATTTTCAACGAATCATTTGGCGCTTTTCTCCAGAGGAACCTTTGAAGCATTTTAAGTTGCTGACAGTTACCTACGGTACATCAGCAGCACCCTTCTTATCGGTACGCACCCTAAAACAGCTGGCACTTGACTATGCCAAAACTCACCCTCGAGCTTCCAACGTTATCCTCAATGATTTCTACGTCGATGATGTATTTACTGGAGCAGATTCGGTAGATGAAGTCATATCTCTTCGGAATGAACTTGTTAACCTTCTCGAGCAAGGCGGATTTAATCTACGAAAATGGACTACAAATTGCTGGCCTCTTTTACTTTCTTTGCCAGAGGAGCAACGGGAGCTGTCCCCAGTAGAATTCGAGGAGTCAAGTGTGGTTAAGGTTCTGGGTATCAGATGGTGTCCGTCTACGGATTGTTTTTCTTATAAGGTAGTTCTTCCTCAACCAACCACAACGACCAAACGTCGTATTCTTTCGGATGCGTCTCGTGTGTTTGATCCATTAGGATTTCTCTCTCCAGTAGTCGTGGCGATTAAAATATTATTACAGGACTTATGGCGAGAAAGGCGAGGCTGGGATGAGGAGCTTCCGGATGAGCTCACGCATCGGTGGAACACCATTCGGGATGAACTTTACAAGGTCGAATCGTTATCTATCCCGAGAGTCATATGGTCGCATAGAGACAACTGGGAGTTACACGCATTTTGCGATGCCTCCTTGGATGCATATGCAGCCGTCGTCTACTGCCGGAGTGTAAACGCGAATGGAACCGTCGCGATAACCATTGTTGCAGCCAAAAGCAGGGTTGCGCCAATTAAAGTTTTGTCGCTTCCGAAACTCGAACTTTGTGGAGCGCTTTTGCTAACTCGACTTGTTAATAAAATTAAAATCGATTTACAGGAAATGGATCTTCGAGTTTTCGCATGGACAGATTCGGCAATAGTACTGCACTGGCTATCTGCTCCTCCTAAAAAGTGGTCTGTTTTCGTTGCCAATCGCACTTCGGAGATTCAATCATCCATCCCATTCAAATGTTGGAATCATGTTCGCTCGCCGCAGAACCCAGCTGACGTAGCATCGCGAGGTATTTCGCCATCACTATTAGCCTCAACAGACATATGGTGGAACGGGCCTTCGTGGCTAAAGAAGGAACCTATTGACTGGCCGGTATCGCGTTACAGTGTGGATGATGTTCGGGGTGTAGATTTGGAGGAAAGAAGAAACGCGAAAGTTCAGGTATTCGTTTCAAGTATAAACTGCAATAACATTATTGAAGATTTAGTTTCAAAAACTTCGAATTGGTTTAAACTTGTGCGTGTAGTGGCTTATATCTACCGGTTTATTCGAAATGCTCGTTTTAAAGACACTCGGAAATGTTTTCCTTACTTGTGCTCTCAAGAAATTGATGAAGCTAAGACCCTTCTCATAAAAAGTACTCAATTTTCTTTATTCCATTCCGAAATTGACTTTCTAAGCCGAGGTAAGGAATTACATTCAAAAAATAAGCTTTTGCACCTGGCCCCATTTCTCGATAAATTTAATGTTCTTCGGTGGACGTATAAAAAACTCTGATTTATCCTATAATGAAAAGCATCCGATAATTCTGTGCCAATCGCATCCGCTCACTAAACTTTTAGTTCGTTGCTTACATAAACAACATCTTCACGCCGGAGTAACTTTAATGATTTCTTTACTTAAGCAGAAATATTACATCCTTGGCTGCAGAAACCTCTTACGCAAAATTATTTTTGAATGTAACAATTGCTTTAAACACCGTCAAACGGCAGCTCACCAGCTGATGGGGGATCTCCCAGTAGAGCGCGTTCGGTTTTCACGCCCTTTTAGCAAGGTCGGTTGCGATTACGCAGGCCCCGTCACTCTTCGCCTAGCTCGTGGACGGAATCCCAAATTCGTGAAAGCGTAAATCGCTTTGTTTGTACCTATGTTTCGTCACCAAAGGAGTGCACATCGAGTTGGTCGGTGATTTGTCGACAGACGCATTTCTCTTAGCCCTGGATCGGTTCGTGGCGCGGCGCGGTAAACCATCGGAAATATGGAGCGACAACGCAACTAATTTTCATGGGGCTAAGAGAAAGCTTGGAGAACTTTACGATCTTCTTTTAAGTCAGCATCGGTACCCCATCATCATTGATCATCTTTCCAAGGACCAAATTAAGTGGAAATTTATACCACCATCTGCACCTCACTTTGGAGGATTGTGGGAGGCTGGTATAAAATCAATTAAATGTCACCTCAAACGGGTTATCGGTGACCACCGGCTCACGTACGAAGAGATGTATACCCTCTTAGCCAAAATCGAAAATCTGCTCAACTCACGTCCAATGTGGCAAACATCTGACCTTGAACCAACTGCCCTAACTCCATCACATTTCATGATCGGAGAATCTTATTCTGCAGTCCCTTTACCTGATGTTTCTTGCCCTAATGTTTCAATCATAAATAACTGGTCTCTCTTACAGGCACTAATGCAAGGCTTTTGGAAGCGATGGCACCAAGAGTACCTGACGTCACTACAAAGCCGACCAAAATGGCAAAAAGTTCAACGCAATTTACGAATTAATGATGTCGTGTTACTGAAGGAGCCTAACCTACCTCCATCCAAGTGGATTCTGGGACGTGTGACTGAAATCCATCTTGGACCAGACAACAAATGCCGAGTCGTCACTGTGAAAACAGTCAATGGAAGCTATGTGCGACCTGTGGTGAAACTTGCTCCCTTACCGTTTAAGCTTAGTACGCTGCTCGAGCTAAATTTTCGCTGCCATACAAAATTCTCTCCAAAATTTAGCTCAGCTAAATTTTAGCGAACCCATTTAGCTGAGTGGTACGCTGCTCGAGCTAAATAATCAAACTTTTGTTTCAGAATGTACTTCATGTATCTGTCAAAATTTAGCGCGCCTATTTAATGGGTCGGGACATTTTTTCGAGCTAAATTTTGACAGATCGCTGTGCTCTGTTGTTTTTTGTTCACCTCGCATGCAGGGAATTTCTTTAACTCCAATAAGGAACCAATTTTTGTGCTGTGTTCTTCGATATATAATTGTTTTTGGCACACTTATAATTGTAAATTACTTGCTTTACGAGACAAGACTTTCACCACATTTATCAGTGCAATAAAAAATTAAAAACAGATCTGCTTGTGTTTACGTTCCTTTTCACCTTTCAACTTTTATTTAAAGATTCAACTAATTAATCTAGTTCGGAGAGATGAGAGAATATAATAAAAATAAGCGACAAAGTCAACACCCTTCTTGATGTTCTTTTGCAATTTGGGTAGAGCTTCGACCAAGAGCTTCTTCTCGTAGTCGTTCAGTTTTGGCAAATCCAAGTCCGTTCTTGCCCAAGACCATACTGGAGTGGAAAAGAATCTAGCCTCTGTGACGGTTGCACACTCGATAACTTTGCGTTCGTCATTCAAACCTCTTAGTAGGGAATTTGCCAAACGGGCATCAGCATAAGCCATTGAGAGAGTGGCAGAGCCAGCTCCAGCCTTGACCTTGACAACCTCAGTGCCGGTATCTTGGATTCTCTTGGTCAGACCTTTGATATCTTGTTGATCTTTTTGGTATTTGGGTTGGCTCTGGGACAACACTGGGATGATTGTCACACCTGAATGACCACCGATCACGGGGATTTCAACTTTCTGACGATCCACATTGTGTTTGTGTCCAATAAATGCGCGAGAGCGAACAACATCCAAAGTGGTGATGCCGAAAAGACGTTTCGGATCGTATGTACCATTCTGCAAGAAATAAGAAAGATACAATATTAGATTGATGATGAATATCTGAGCATTATAATAACTCACCTTCTTAAGTACCTCGGCAGCAATTGGAATAACAGTGTTTACGGGATTGGTGATAATGGCAAGCATTGCCTTGGGGCAGTTTTGAGAAACTGCAGCAGCGATATCCCGAACAATACAAGAGTTCATGTTGAACAGGTCATCACGGTCCATGCCTGGTTTACGGGGCACACCGGCTGAGACCACAACACCATCGGCACCTGAAAGAAAAACGTTTGGCTATAGTCATTAAGTTTATGTATTCGATCTAAAGATATCAAAAGAAAGTTCCAAATACTTAAAGTGACACTTTTGTAGCTCTTATTAGGTACATTCATTGGATTTTCCCTCAATAAATGCATTAAAACCAAGTAATTGTCAAACATTTCTCTAAAATAGCTGAAAGCGATGCAATGAAGATTGCAAAATTAGTCATCTTTAGCCCAATACTGACCGGATGGAAGCTTCTAAGTTTAATGAGCGCAGGGGAACTGGTTCACTTAGAAACAAATTTCAGTAAATTTTCCATCGACTTATTATTTTGTATGTTATTGAAGTTTAAATTTTAGTTCAATTGAATTGAATTGTTGAAGAAACTTATTTTCAAAGAACAGCTGTTTTTTGTGACATCTATCCACAGCTCTCTCTATGTCAAAATTTAGCTACGACTTTAGCTGATGTTTGGAGAGAAAAGTTGGAGACCAGATAAAATTTAGTTTAGCTCGAGCAGCGTACTAAGCTTTACTGAAAGACTGGAGTCTTCCAGGGGGGGCTGAATGTTAAGAAATGTATTATGATTGAAACAATGTAATCTAATTTTTATATGAGTTTTGCCAAACAATTGTTTAATTACCCTACTATTTACAAATCTCTTATACTTAAATTCTACATTTCTAATTACTGTAATCTACGGTAGTTTCTCATTTTTGTATTTTCATGCTTAGTAAGTAGTAACATGTTATTGCTCTCTTTCAATTAGCATTTCTTTTGTGTTCTTCTTTCGCAATCTGCTGTTGCTTGTAGATTTTTGCTAATATGCTTCTTCTTAATCGGACCACCAGCCAAGACAGTCGCAGCGGCAGCAGATCAGAATTAAGTATTCACAAGACACTTTGTAACTCATTTATTTATACCAATAATAATCTTCCTACCTATGTGAAAACATTTTTTAACTCCAAATTAATTATCCCACGATACAGTCCACCGTACCAGACAAAACAAATTGTTTAAGTAATAGTGTTCTGGTACTTTATAAGTGAAATATTAGAATAGTCGATAAAAGTGTAATAAAAGTGAATTTTATTAGAGAAGTTAAACGGAATAGTGTTTTATCTTTACGAATCCCAGCCCGAATGTAACAGTATGGTTCACCAATCGATTAGGTACCTCAAGAAAAAAATCTCATTTATGAATACTGAATGAATGAAATCATTCGATAGTTGAAATCATTCAGTTACTAACTATCGATAGGCGAATTCAATCGATAGTGCCCATCACTAGTACTGGTAGCTTCCTAAGCCAAATTATGGTGAATAAAAACAAGTTTTACTGTATTGAGAGGTAATAAAGGATTACGTTTCTCTTTGTAAACGATGCCTGTTTCCGAAAAGAGTCTCTCGCTGTATACGCTACTACACGGAGATGAAAGATCTATATTGGCAAATTTAGACAAAATTGGAAATTGTTGGGTATTAACTGACCACCACAAGTCCAATGATCACTATTCCGATCAAGTCAAACTGTTCTAAAATAGAAGTCAAGCTCGTTGGCAGTACCATTTTTTGCTGAAAATTCCATCTGACTATTGTCTTCTGACACCTCGTAAAAATATTCCCAAAAAGTATCATGAGTATAAACTTTACAAATTTTATTCTTCTTCGTAGGTGGAGAATCTCCGATTTCATCACTGCTGAGCTTGATGCTGATTGTGAAGTGGAGAAATGTGCTTCAGTTGCGGAATTACTATTTTCGTTTTTGCAAAACTTTTATGGATGTTTGTTTTTAAGATGGTTCTTCATCGATGACGTACCTCTTCCTCGACGGGATATTTTTACTTTGTACAGACAGCATATTTTCTGTCATCCTCCTAAACATCAAAATATTTCCAAACTGGGGATCTTTTGCTTACCATATATTTAATACATTGTAATAACAAGTACCTATTGTTTGCAATTATTTATTTATAATGTCATTGCTAGAAATACTTACTAGAAATTAAAAAAATAATGGTACATAATTAAATAAAAAAAACGTTCACTAATATACAACCCATCGAATTCTTTCCATAGCATGCTATGAGCTAAGCCGAGCAATTCTCATGGCATTCTATGGAAAATTGCTCGTGGAGTTATTTTTTGCGGGATAAAACTTGACTGTATTTGTCTCAGCTGGATGCTCCAAGTAAGTGTCCCCGAACTTATTGAGCATCAGTCCTTCGCACTTTCACTTTGGAAAAACTTCTACCTATTGTTTATATGGAATGTGGTAGATCGTCTAGAACTTCCTCACTGCATTTGCGCCTTCTTTTGCAGACATCTATAAAAAGTTAATATAAAATGTTAGTATACTTATAATAATTGTATACATGGTTTATATAATTAAATAAATGTTCGAAATTTATTGTTAATGATCATTGACGTTCTACCTATAATATAAAAAGGCCGCAAAATCTAAGTAAACATTTCTATTACTGATTTAAAACATGTAATATTAGTGTGGTAAATTATTTTAATAAATTTAATTTAAGCAATACATATTACCTACTGCACAAGTACCATTGAAAAAAAGGACGACAAGTAAGATGGCTTAATACAATATAGATTCTGTAAATTGAAACGAGTCACTGTCCGTTTAAATCGTGTAGCATTTGTTTCCGTTATGAGGGCTTATTTATTTATTTGATTTATTAATTGAAGAAGAAATCTTCTCCGAAAAAAATTTAAGTTTCAGACTCTTTAGTTTTTAACCCCTTAAAATATGTCTTTTTTTTTTTGGTATACTTTCAAGGATAAAGGTAATAAAGTTTCAAAAATTATCTATACCTACATACACTAACAAAAATTTCCAGTTAAGAGAAAATCAAATAAAATACCTGGTAATTTGATTTCCGAGATGCCCCAAATAATTATGATGTTTTGAACTAGCATCGTACCCTTTAAGCAGGGTAGCATTCCTTTTTTGTATTTCTGCTGCACTTTAAAACGACGGTCCATAACCTCAGCTAAAATTAGGATAGATGAAAGTGTTAATATAATTTTTTTTGCTGGAAAGCATGTTCTTGTCTTACCGATGTCTCTTTTGTAAAAAAGGATGTAGTTGTTGTCTACGAGGTCTGATATAGTCCTCCAAATTTTTTTTAATTTTTCCATCAAGCAATTCCGATTATAATTTGTTGTTACCAAAATCTGTAAAAAGGAGAAACCTTTTATTATTTCTTTTTGTTTTTTCTAAGTAATTATTAATTTTTTAAAATGTTTCAACAGAGTATCGTATTGTTCATTGTTTAAATACTTGTATAGTTCAGTAAGGCGTGTATCATATCATGTTGTTAATTTGTTTTCACGCCCAAAATACATTTTTCTTTAACATAATTATGTTATAAGTTATTCCTAATTTAATATTGCCAAAGAAGAAATGTTTTTTTTTTCAGGTTTTAATGCTTCAGGAGGCGCTGTGGATTAGTGGTTTGTGTGTTGGACTACTAAGCGAGGGGACCCAGGTTCGAATCCCGCAAAAACCCAAATTGCAACTTAGGGTTTTTTCACTGCGACACCTCTAGCGAACGTCTGACAAACATCCGAGAGTATAACTGCCTTGAAAGAGCTTCTCAATCGGCCGTTTGGAATCGGCATAAAATCGTAGATCCCGTCCATTCGTTCCAAAAATTAAAAACTCACACGAAACGAATGGTTGCGAGAAGCTAGGCTAAGGGGCCCTACAGACCTATTCCGCCAACTATTATTATAATGCTTCAGGACAAAAAAAAGAACTATACATAGGTTTTACACAAAGCTTTAACAAAAACATATCTTAGATAGATATATAGGTATATACGAGCAATACGTCGTAGTCAGTAACCTTAAGCTACTATGGTTAACATACGTATACGTATTCACATTAAGCGATAAAAGTTTACCTTCTGGTTTGTAGTCAGAAGCGCACTCTCTCTTTTGTAATACACCGTCCATAAGTAAAATGGCTTTGTCATAAAGTGACGACTATATGCTATTGTGACACGTGATTTTTTTAATACAAATTCAAAAAGTGATCACAAAGATGAGAATGGTTTATATTTTCGAATAAGAAATCCGTATGAAATAACATCAACATTTATTTGATACAAGCCCCGAGTAAAACCAATGAAAAAAGATTTATCTATTCCAAACTCTGCAGGACGCTTCTTTCTGGCCAATGAAAAACGGCATAAGGTATTTCGAAACTAAAAAAATGGCATATCTCGCATAATGTAAAAGATATTTTAAAGTATTTCACGCACAATTTGTGTCAAAGTAATTAGGATGAAAAAGTTCAATGCACTCATTCGTGTAGGTATTTTATTTCATAAGAAGCGCTTATCTTTTTTATCGTGTTCGATTATGACTCTAAGATTTTGCTCTTCGAATTAATTTCATATATCATGTGTCCAAACGTACAACCAGATTTCATGTTCGTGCGATTAAAATGCACTACACTTACACTCACTGGTTTAAATTTAATCATTCAATTTGCGCCCAGATTTATTTCACTTTTAAATACAAAAAAAAAAAATACGGAGTGGCTATTCCCACGCGTTAATTTGTTATCACGCCCAAAATACGCTAATTACAACAACTACCTACGCTATACTTGACACTTCGAGACTCGCAATAGTTGTTGCAATTGCGTGCTAAAAATCCTACTTTACTTTGCTTTGCTGAGATTGTAGCTCAAAAAAACATGGCTTATATAGAGAAAAACTGATTTTGTCATTAAGTTATAAATGACCGCATTACTTTTGAAATTAAATTTTGTTCTAATCGTTTGGACTGTTTTCGAGATACCTATGCCGAAATTTCGAAAGTGCGGTTATTCCAATTTTTAACCAAAAACTAACACGAATTTTTTATCGTTAGTAGGATTGCTTTTTTAATTGAATTATTTATTTTACGCATATGGGATCGTGTTTTTGTATTAAATTATTTTGAAATGCATTACTATAAATGTGTGAAAATCAATTCAAATGGAACTCGAGTGCAAGTGCAAAAATGTTTTTTTTTGCCGACAAAATACACACAGAAACCAATTTAATTGAGATTTCATGTTCGATTTGGCAGCAGAAATCTGAAATCTCAGATCAAAATCTGAAAAGCCAAATCTAAAACGACAACATTAAATCCCGCACTTTTATATTTTGCCCTCAAATAACATGTAGCCCACTTTTAATTTCAATCACAGAATGCAGTGAAGTGTAAAGTTTACCTAGCATTTCGTTGTCGCCCTCGCATTACGAACACACAATTTCAAAACGCCTGGATTATTGAAAATACACAAGAATAAGCCGTTCCACATCTCTTGATACCAAAATATATGAAAGAAAATCTGATTTCTTATCTAATCTTGCATCAAGTGATTCGACACGGATTATTCGTGCTGCTGCTGCAGTATGAGAATCGGATATACCGATATCTCTATAAATAATCCTTAACACTCCTTGTTGTATTATATATTTTTTTTTGTCTTTCATTATTCGTCAATTATATAATTTTGATTTGCTCTTGCTGTGTCATAAACTCACATGCACGCACAACCATAAGGATTGGATAAGGCGTAAGGGAAGCTCTTTGCCAACACAAATAATGGAGCGAAGAGAAAGGTGCAAGGAAAAAGAAAGAGCTTTATACTCAACGCTTATTTTGAAAGCTCCTTGTCTGGTAAGTGGTAAGGCGATGAAAAATGTTGTCTGGTAAGGAAAAAATAGGTACCAAAATTTTGTACAGGCGTAAGCCATCTGTATAATTTATTGTATGTGCTAATATGGTTAACATAAAACATACATATACGTATTCACATTAAGCGATAGAAGTTTACCTTATGGTTTGTAGTCAGAAGCGCACTCTCTCTTTTGTAATACACCGTCCGCGTCCAGTCCATACGTAAAATGGCTTTGTCATAAAGTGACAACTATATGCTATTGTGACACGTGATTTTTTTAATACAAATTCAAATAGTGATCACAAAGATGAGAATGGTTTATATTTTCGAATAAGAAATCCGTATGAAATAACATCAACATTTATTTGATATCTACAAGCCCCGAGTAAAACCAATGAAAAAAGATTTATCTATTCCAAACTCTGTAGGACGCTTCTTTCTGCCCAATGAAAAACGGCATAAAGTATTTCGAAACTAAAAAAAATGGCATGTCTCGCATGATGTAAAAGATATTTAAAAGTATTTCACGCACAATTTGTGTCAAAGTAATTAGGATGAAAAAGTTCAATGCACTCAATCGTGTAGGTATTTTATTTCATAAGAAGTGCTTATCTTTTTTGTCGTTTTCGATTATGGCTTTTAGATTTTGCTTTTCGAATTAATTTCATATAGGTATCATTTGTCCAAACGTACAACCAGGTTTCATGTTCGTGCGATTAAAATACACTACACTTACACTCACTGGTTTAAATTTAATCATTCAATTTGCGCTCAGATTTATTTCTAAACACTTTTCAATACAAAAAAAAATACGGAGTGGCTATTCGCACGCTGCCGTGTGCCTGTGTCTCTAACTGACGTCTCACTGACATTCGGGCCACTGAGGGACGCGGTCGTATTTACGTAGCGGATTGTCACTTTCTGTTATCTGCCAACGACGGCCAAATGGTGGTATTCAGCATAGACAAACCATACTGAGACCCCCAACTGACAATCCTCTTGCCGCTGGCCCCCTCTATTTTTTTTTGAATTCGCCATTTTGTTTTGCTATCGGTGTTATGTCAATTTAGAATCCGTGTGAGCAACAAAAAAAAAGCGAACCAAAAAAAATGTGGTGAGTTTTCTTTTGACAGAAGTCGATTGACAAATGTCAAAATATGTAAACAAAATTTTATTTTTCCTGCAATAAATTGGAAGAAATGTAAGTTTTCGCGTATTTTAAGTGTGAATATTAAGAATTAAATATATTTATATTACAGCTAAGAAAGGAACCGACGTTAAGGCGTTCGCTAACCTTACCAAATATATTGGATCGCACTGGAGACAATTATTTATACCTGATGGCTAGGAAGAAAACCAAACGGAGTCGATATAAGTAAGCCATACTATTCAATAAATATGTTTCTCAATACATTTAATTACTATTCTATCTTCAAGGTTTGTTAAGTCCAAAGTCTTAATTACCTGCTGAATGCCGTGGAAACAATTGAATCCAATTGAAGTCAAAAACTGGGATTATTTTCGCCGCAACAACTCTCACCAAATTGATTCAGTAAATTTAGAGCAAAGGATCGATATAAGGTTTGATATCTTACGCAACCCCCTAAGGACTAATACTTAATTTAGCTTGATTATATGTTATTTGCAGGAGCAACTATCTTCAAACCCGCCCTAATTTACAAAACTTCGTTGTACAAGCACTTGTCACACTCTTGGCAAAGAAACCAAATACAGATGGTTCGATACGAACAAGAACGAGTATAAATTATAATATTGTCGAAGATGTAAAGGAGTTTCTTCAGGTTTGTTTATCGAATTTCAAATTGGCTTTTCATTCGAATGTTTTATTTTATGCTTTCAGCCAGGCTCGGCTGAGCAACGTACCTACTGTGGAAATTTAATTCATTGTAGAGGTAGATGTGAATTTGTCTTTCTCGAAGAATCCCCACATCCTTTCTCGACGAACAGTCGTACGACAATTTTCTATTGTCTTATTCGCTGCTAGTAACAGCAAGAGACAATAACAAGAGTCTTAATTTGATGGATGAATCACAACAAGCATATGTTGATTTTAAATGTTAGTTATAAGCAGTTTGAGCATTGAAATTCTTGTTGTTTATTTCAGTCTTACATATATTATCACAACGAAAAGGAGATGTAGCAGAAGATGCTGGGTCAAGCCAACAAATTGGAACAAAAGAGTGAGCAGCCATAGCAAAGACACCCCAGAGTTGTTTTAAATTATTTCAAAATGAACATAATGTATCTGTAAATGTATATGTAAAAGAAATGGTGCCTATTTATTTGGGTGGCAGGCAAATACTGTCTTGTGTAGCTACTAACAATCAATAAATCCTGCAGCAAATTTGCGAAGCGACTGTATGTGTGTTTTCTTCGATTTGTAATTTTTTATAAAGCGTTCCTTGTTGCAGAACTTAGAAGTAATCCACAACAAGGCGTTCATATACATCTCCAAATGCTCGGTGGCAAAGGAGGATTTGGATCCATTCTTCGTTCGGTGCCCAAATCGAAAAGACTACAAACCATGATGCTTGCCGTGACCTCAGTGGCGGGACACTTCGCGATATCAACGAAGAGAAATGCCTTAAAGCATACACATACGGTAAATACAATGAAGAGCCATCGACATCCAAAAAAGAAAGTCCATCCATTTGAGTTAAATATAATTAACAAATCTTTATTTACTTATATAAACTTATAATACACAAGGTTAGGTAAACCGAATAAAATGATCCTGTATCCAAATCTGGTAATCACTTTGTCGTAAATTGAGATGAGACCCATGCCAGGCGCTATTTTAAGTTATTGAGCATAAACTTAAGAGCTTTGGTCCACTGCTCCTCCGAGTTAAATTATATTCTGGAAATAGACAATTGTTTTGACTGCATATTCAAAACCACAGATGCATAACACTTACTTAATTGAGTACGAGTTTATGGGTTAATTATCTTTCCCTTCTCCATTTTGTAGCCCAAGCAAAACTCTGTGTCTCGGTTTTCAACCTCTTCCTGGAACTGTATGAAGTATGAGGCACTCTAGGAAGGCAACCGTTGCTGTATCGAACTTCCTATCCCAAAAAAACTTAAATCCGCCGATCTTCCAAAAGGTGCTTTTTCTTTGATTCTACGTTCCTTTCTTAGCTCCGGAACTTCAGATTTTTTTCCAAGTAGCTTTTATAATCGCACCATTCATCTTCGGCGATCTTGAGCTCACGTTCTAGTATTTACAACATTGAGTCGGTGCACTCATCGTTGTAATGAATAATCGAACTCAGAGTTAGATGACAAAGCATTAAAGAGTTGCGCTTTTGCTAATAAACTCACAAACAAGGGTGAAGCCAGTTCCATTTATCGAGTCCGTCAGACGGAAAGGTGCCACCACTTTCGTTGGGATCGACTTCATCCATATTTGTTGTTAAATTGACACTAAATTAAAACATTTTATTGTGAAATGTCATTTGGCTAAAACTCATTAAAGTACTTACGCGATAATTCTGCCATTGCGTGCTCATTAATACTGCCCAAACTCCCATCCAGGATGAGTGGCTTTTGGTATCTTTGGCAAGCTAATCGACACTCTTTCGTCAGCCACCGTCTTTCGGTGATGGTTCTTTTAACAAAAAATTGTTTCATTGATTTTATATAAACAACGTTGAGGCGTAGAACAGGATTTAACTGCTGCCAGGCGGACTTGTCGATGCTATTTCAATTAAATTTTCCCAGTAGACGTTTCTACTACTAGAACCAAGTTATAGGAAAATGCTTGCAATTTTCGATAAATAAATTTGTTCGCACAGAGTGCGAGAACTTGGAACATCTACAGACCAGATGAATCGGAAGATCAAGAGTTTTGTGATATATCAAAGTCAGAGCCTCTTCTACCAGCATTTCCTGCTATTTTGCAGGATTCAGGTTCATCCCCTCAGCTATCATTTTCACGGCTGCAACAAAAATACTGAAGGTAAATTTAAGCAGAATAACTTTATTAACCTACCGAATGTGTAATAGCAGCTTGAGGCAGTATCAGAAGTTGCAACTTCATTGCCAAGTTGTTCTCTGTGTGGTTCACAGTAAGCAAAAGAATCTTATTCTTTCGGGATTTATTCCATTCTCTGTGGCACGTATGCCATCAGTAAGTACGGTCAACACTTTGATTCTGAAATGTGAGCGTTCTTTTAATGAGGAATTATGTTCTATATATCAAGCTTACATGTAACTTAAACACTTGGCAGCTTCCTCATAATTGTTGGCTTCTTTTTCCAGTTTTTACGCTTCAAACTAGAAAATTTGAAAGTAATTTGTAGAATAGGTAGGATTCATTCTCTACGGAGCTTTGTACCTGGACATCAAAGTTGTTGGAAAATAATTTTTGCAGTTATAATTCGTTCCTTTGCTGCACAAGGATCGGTGGAACGTGCTTTCTGGACTTGAGCTATGATGTAGATTTCTTCAGTACTTAAATCCATTACACAAACTTTTAATAAATCCACGAAATCGAAAACTAAATCGAAACAAATAACGCATGTGTCAAGTCAAATGAGCTTGACAACAGTGGTGAATCTGTTGTGTCAGTGTCAGTTTCAACAGCAGTGAGCTGTGGCAGTGTTCAGTAGTACAGCTTTTTTTAAAAGAAGTTCAACTCAAATTTGGTGAATAAGTGTATTAACTCAGTAGATTTGCATATTAGCTTTTTATAACATTCTGTATTTCTATTCAAACAAAGTACTCATATTTTCTTATTGTTCCATTATAATGCAAAAAAACATATTATGACTTTTAAATACATTATATAATTACCATTTTCTACTCGATTTATATTTACTGCCTTACGAAAGTTTGTTAAAAATGTTTTTATTTGTCTATAATTCTTCAAAATTGTGTATTTTTCTCAAATATGTCAAAAAAATATGCAATTATTTATAAAATAAATCACTGTCCACAAACAAATTAGTTGTAACGACTTTTTTCAAATTTAACGTATAAAATTCTGTGAACACTGCCAGCAGCTTTGCCCACAGCGGAAGTTGCTCGTTTTTTTTGAGAGTGTGTTGGTGAGCCGGAATTTTTGAAGTTTCGTGACATTTGTCAATACGATTTTGTGTGTATCAATACTAGCGCACCAAATCCAGGCACTTCCGTTTAAATATAGCTTGTGGGCTAAGTAACGGGAAATCGACCGAAGTTGGGGGTCTCAGTATTGTCTCTGGTATTCAGTACCCACTTGAGCATTAGTTGACTATTACTATTTTATATACCTCTACAAAATGAAATTGTTTAACAATTTGCAAGTTTCCACAAAACAAAACTGTTTAATGCATGAATTGTTTCTTCCTCACAATGCATTACCACAAATGCATTAGAAGTAAGGAATGGTGTTTCCATATTTTGTTTACTTTTTCGCATTCAGTTTTTGTTTTTGGCGAAAAAAATTCCACTATTTTCTTCCTGCATATATTGATACGAATGGTAATTTAGTCCGAATTTTTACTCGCAAAGGTTTTCTAAACGTTTCATATCAAACCATTTGTATGATACCTACACTGGTGCTGCGTGTTTTCAGCGGAAGAAGCTAGGCTAGCATTTTGGTGAAATGCAAAAAAAAAAAATCATTTTCGACATATTTGAATGGTAAACAAATCGACAAAAAACTTAAGATTTTGACAGATATTTAGGTAATGTCGTTTTCAATTGTTGCAAACAAAAATTACTCTTATGTATTTTGATCTAAATCACTTTTGGGGAAAAATAAATTTACTTTTTTCGATTGTGATTAGCACTTTTCAGATTTCGTATTTTTTTAAGACTTACCTACACATAACTGCCGCAAATGCCAATATACTTTGCATTAGAAATTTAATTTCAAAGCAAACTTGCAAAGTTTCGTGAAAACCAATATAACGAAATACGTAAATAGATAGGTATGGGTATAATTTTGGAGGAATTATTAAATTCATCGTCTTTCTCATCATCTAACGACTACGAATCACCAAATAATAAATTTGTATCTACAACAGGGGAGACATCGGTGCAATGCAAGGCTATTCAACAAAATGTCAAATAAATAAATGAGTTAAAACAAGAAATAATTGGCTTTGTTCGGTGTGCTGAAATTAATGTCGTTTTCCATTGGTTTCACTCGGGGATCCACTCATTCTGTAGTCCAATGGAACAAGAAAACTGCTTCTGATTGAATCCACAAGAGTATTGGTGAAATGCCAAAAAATAATCTACGGCAGCCGTCAGTTGCCTTGTATAAAATACACAAACTACACTTGTGTGAGTGCTTCTTGAGTGGATTCTGACTTCAAATCCAGAAGCGGAATTCTCTCCTCAGAATCACCAGAAGAGTATTTTTTGTGCCAATGGAACGGTTTCAGAAGTGATTTTTTCGATTCCGGACTCTCCTGGACGCTTCTTTTTGCCCAATGGAAAACGACATAAATTCTCTACAAAGCTGTCATTTCTAGAACCAATGCACGTTACGTGATAACAACTGTCACGAAATGGCTGCATTCACACACGATATAGCACAATCTCCGTTTGGTACATCCAGGGGCAAATATATTGAGCTGAAATCAACATCCTATTGATGGTATTCATGATTTTACACAATTTATATTTTTATTTATTTACATTGCTATAATATTTCTATTTTAAGAGTAAGAGGATATTTTTCACATGTACTTAAATTAATACTAACCATTTTGGCAATTTTATATTAAGAAACATAAGACGGGATCATAATATGGTTTAAACCAATGTATAGTTGGTAATTAGACCATGAATAATATATTTTTTAATTAGATTGTGAATTTTATTTTCAATTCCATAAAACAGTTTTCGCACTGAAGCGATTTAGCTATGCCTTTATATGTTTTTATTTCTTATCAAAACTAGAATTGGTAAAAAGTTGCTAAGGGAAATTGTTTGAACATTCTGTAACTAATCTAAATGGAAGAGGGAAAAATACAATCACAAACGCAATTTGTTTTTTTTTTTTTTAATATTTGATAAATGGATAGTCATGACCTCAAGTCATGTTTAATAAATTTTGAGAATATATGTTAAATGCTGTGATTTTTTACATTATCTAAACTTTTAGTTTAGATTTAGCCAAGGCCAATCTTTGTTTCTGACCCTTTTCATCCTTTGCTTCAGTTGTTTGTTCAACCTCCGCTCGGAATCGAGCCTTTCTTCCTCTTCCAATTCGGTTTCCGCAGTTTCGGCTGACCTCTTGGCGCATTTCTGCACCGCATTGTCCACCTCCACTGACGATTGGTCCGCTAACTCTTCTGGTTTCCCACCACTGACCCATCGAGCTTATTCGGGTTCATTCCAGCGCCTTCCAGCACCTTCTCGACCCCTTCTAAGCCTTCCACCTCGTTTTCCGAAGGCACATTATTTTTATATTTATTTTTATTTGTGTGGTCCATATGTGTACCCACGAGTAGGGGAGAATTAAACAGACCGAATAGGCAGAGATCCCCAATACCTATCCTACTCAACTACAATACAACATAGGATTGAGCTGCCCCTGAGGAGTCTCCATTAGCGGTTCAATTACCCCTGAACCCTGTGAACCAGTAGTTTTACCTACCTTATCGCAGCCCCCTCGACATTGCAGACCATCCATCTTGGAGTTAAGGGTTGATCGATTGATCGGATTGGATCTTGGTTTTTCAAATCACATTCAGCTCTACCAGAGGAGTTGGGCCACTACCCTGATCTAGCATCCTGTTCCTCTACTTAAGCCGCCCCACCACGACAAGGTGCCCAATCTTCGGATAAAGGTAGATGAACTAACCGACGGCCCTTACCCTGTTTATAGATCAATTGCCTGTTCTCAAAACTCCCAAACATTCCGGCTGGTTCGAGAATTAGCTCAGTTGGAGACTTAAGGACCATTCACATGAGCGCGAACTGTGAATAGGCGAACTGCGAACAAATCAATTTACCCGTATTTATGAATTGAAAATTGCTATTTGTTTTACCACAAAAGCATTATACCGTCAACTGCCCTAACTTTGACCGGGCCCCTAACATTGACCAAAAACAGGAAAATGTTTTCAACCACTCTGGCGCGTAGTTCATGTACGATTTCAAAGTAATTCTTGGTTTTTCATGTTCATCTATTAGTCAACAGATGTCATATTATACGTTAAAGAGTACTGTCGAATGAATGTGAGTTTTGGCGGCAAATTTCAAAGTGGTACTAAAGTAGTGTAGTTTTGTGTGTTGCAAACTTTGGTCCGTTGTACCTAAACAATCGCTTGTATAACAAAATAAACATTTAAGGTGAGTAGTTTAGAGTTATTTTATATTAAAAAATATATAGTTTGTGTATAAAAATACTAGGCAATTAGAAATAATACGGTTTTTGTGAAAGCAATTCGAATGCTCATGACAATTCCTAACATTGACCGCCTGGATCCTAACATTGACCACTGCTTCTTTTTAACTTTTTCTAACAATTATAAATATTTAATTGAATTATATTACCCTAAATACTTCATAAAACTAGTTCTTCGTAATTTAATTTAATATTAATTTAATATTCTTGTAAATTAAATTTTTCTGATAAAAATAAAATAATAAAAAAATATACTTAAAAAATCTTTTTTGCTGGTACATTTTCTTCGCTGGTCAATGTTAGGAACTTGTTGCCCTAACATTGACCGCACACTTTTTCCTACATAAATCAAAAATGAATCGACAAAATTTGATAAATCCTTGGTTTTATGATACAGAACGATAGTCCCCATAATCTGAGAGTCGAAAGTTGTGGATATCTATAAACGGAGCTGTAAAATTCAACGTCAAAGTTCAAAACTGGTCAATGTTAGGGCAGTTGACGGTATTCAATTAATGAAACACCTTATCTAAAAAAAACCGAGACTTGATTGATTAAAATAACGAAATTTACAATTACAGCAATTCTCCCGCGAATTGAAAATTCTTGCCGCGAACTGTCACACTTTATTCACAATCCACATAAAACAGTCGCGATCCACAAACCTGCGAATGAAAAATTCGCTCGAACTTAACCTTCAACAATACAAATGAATCGCGGGTACCTGTGACTAAAAAAAATGTTCATGTGAATGAAGTGTCAGAATCTACGAATATTCGCCAATTCGTGGTTCGCAATTCGCTCTCATGTGAATGGTCCTTTACACTTATTTCATAGATTCAACCCTCCATTGGAGGTGGAGCTTGTTTGGTGACTAATGTGCGCACTTCACAATTTTAGGTTCCACACTATATTCCACACCAAAATATTATGGAATTGGGTTTCATTTTTGGAGTGAATAATATAGCCGCAAGTGAATCATATGTGTTCGGTAAAATTCGAAATAATACAGATAATCTTAAAATTGAGAAGTAGTAGGTACTTGCGTACTCGGGAAAGTCGAATAGTACAGAAATCATTAAGCCGTCTTTTAAAAGTGCTGCATAGACACTTTTTTAGTTTGGCTTGTTTTTTGCAGCTTTTTTTTGTGTCACAAAAAGAGCAAAATATCTCATCCAAATTGCAGAGACCTGAACGTATCTAATATTAAGCATCATTTGCATATTTCATTCGTAAATTTCCTTATTCTAAAAGATGTTTTAACAATTTGCTAAGCCTAAAACATTTAAAACTAAATAGCTTTGATTGCTGATTTTCGACTTAAACGCAGCGATCCCTTCCTTAACCCTAGTTATAAGTAATAGATTTTTATCTAATGTGGTATTCGATTGGGCGCTCTCAGATCACTTTTTTTGCTCTCAGGGCAATTTTTATGTTCGTTTGGTACAGGAAAAAGCAATCTTTTTCAGATTTCAGAGCACTTTTGCGAATCTAGATATTTTCTCAGATTTACCAATACAAGTGCGTTTG
This sequence comes from Cheilosia vernalis, assembly GCA_949126925.1. Classification (NCBI taxonomy): domain Eukaryota; kingdom Metazoa; phylum Arthropoda; class Insecta; order Diptera; family Syrphidae; genus Cheilosia; species Cheilosia vernalis. Next base: position 79,371,743 of record OX421358.1, on the reverse strand, counting down.
GGTTTGACAACTGATGGAGTTTGTTTACATTTTTAGTGAATTTTTTCTCCAGCAAAGAAAGGCATTGCATCGGGTGAATCTATTTGTGTAAATTATTTATGGATATATATTTAGAAATCAATCGGAACAGCTATTTCTAATGTTTTAATACAAAATTTAACTAGTGAATGGAAATCGCTTAGAAAAGTGTGGAAGACTACACTTATTCAAATCGCACGAATATCAACACAAAAAAGAGCAAGAGCAAGTTTTATGTTCGATTAGCCACACGAAATCTGGAATCTGAGAGCAAATCTGAAGAAGCCCAAACGAATACCACATAAGAATGCGACGTAGAATATTATACACCATTGGTATAACTTGTGATTCGAATGTGAATGTGCAGTTACCAAAATCAACAATATATTCCAGTCCCTGGCGGGGACAGCAAAGCTGCTGACCATAAAGAGAAACGAGTATAATATCAGAGTTTATGATCCATTACCCAAAAAGGTAGTACTACAATGGACCGGAATTAGATCCTTATGTCGTTTTCCATTGGTTTCACTCGGGGATCCACTCATTCCGTAGTCCAATGGAACAAGAAAACTGCTTCTGATTGAATCCACAAGAGTATTGGTGAAATGCCAAAAAATAATCTACGGCAGCCGTCAGTTGACTTGTATAAAATACACAAATTACACTTGTGTGAGTGCTTCTTGAGTGGATTCTGACTTCAAATCCAGATCCAGAAGTGAAATTCGCTCCTCAGAATCACCAGAAGAGTATTTTTTGTGCCAATGGAACGGTTTCAGAAGTGATTTTTTCGATTCCGGACTCTCCCGGACGCTTCTTTTTGCCCAATGGAAAACGACATTAGTGTCCTAGGATTTGGATTACAAATTCACAACATTTGCAATTGGAATGAAAATTGTTTATTTTATTTGTAAAATCATCGCCAATAACATATGTATTATAATTATGTAAAGTAAAATCAAAATCCGAAGAGAAAAATGTATGCTCAAATAATAAACTACATCATGTATTTGTTATTCTTTTCGGAAAGATGTTTCGAAGATCGCTTCGCATCGAGGAACAATGAATGTACATCGTTTATATCGTCCTTGGAGATTTGAGATCGTCCGTTTACTTTGCACATCTGGTATGCAGGAGTCAGCAACTGAACGGCATACCTTAGTGTTGATGCGCTACCTATTTCGCTAAGTTGTGCGAATGCAGTATCTTCAATCTGCAGTCCTTCGGTTTGTGCACGTAATTTGATGATTTGCTCCATCTCTGAGGTACTGTAGGGCAGCGTGCGGATTATGAGAAGGCGATCAATCAAATCCAATGGAATACCGTGCGGAGAAATAATATCCGTGGTGCCTCTAAAATGGAAAATTATATAAACAAGTTATAAGAAAGCAATTGATTTTGGTAGATATCGTCGAAAATAGCTATCCTCACAGTTTCTCCGAGTAAAATGTGTTGAGACGTTAACAGTACTCCTTACTTACAAAGGAATTACAGGGATAAATATATAAATAATAACTAGCTAGAGGTATCCCATAATCAATTAAAAGTTTAAACACTTACCGAATAATACAGCGACCACGATTTGTTGCGAATATGACAATGGGTGCAATTGGTGACTCAAGCGACTTATGGAGATAGGTGAACGTTTCCAAGTCGAGCATATGTATTTCATCAATGAACAGCACTCCAGGAACAAGCTCGGCGATGCCTTGATCAATATACTTGTTAACAACTTTGTTGATTTCCATTCGAAGTTTGTCTGAAATAAACTAATATTTGATACACACTCAAAAAACTGAAAATGTATTTAGTAATTCACCCGTAATTTCTGTCTTTTTTGGTTTCATTAACTGTCCCATCATTGATAAAACGTCTTGCCCGCCTTGTGGTCGAGCATTAGCAACGTCTAAGTCGTGCAAGGTGACATCCTGAATTACTTCCTTTTTCTTATGCACTTCTCCCTTTGGAAGAGGAACATACTCCTCAGTCTCCAAATCAAATTCAGTTGCAAAGGTATCACTGCGACCCTGCCGCTTAACTGCGCCACTGTTTGCTTCGATGTAAATCACATCACCAACCTCTACTTTTTCTTTTTGCAGCGACTCAAAGATACTCGGATCAAGCTTCAATTGTTTTGTACCCTTAGCTGTTTTAAGACCAATTATAACATTGCTAATAGTTTTGCCATATCCGCCCATGGGATTTTCTGTTTCCACTGGCGTCAACTCTATGACTTCACCTTCGTAGACTTCTTTTGTCTCACGGATTCGCAGGCCAATAGAGCGCCTGAAATTCTCCATTAGAACTTCTGTCTTTTTGATCTCACTACTAAACACTTCAGATCCTACCATTGGGCAAAATGGAACTTTATTCCCAAGCTCTTGTGCGATGGCAAGTGCAATAGCAGTTTTCCCGGTTCCAGGCGGACCAGCGAGCAGTAGGGCTCGTCCGGCCATCTTCTTTGATTTAATCAGATCCACGACTATACCAGCAGCCTAGAATGGATAAGTAACTTGTTTGTAATAAATTTATTGCGAATACTCCAGAGGGATGAATTACCTCACGTGCGGATTTCTGACCAACCAGACCGGCTGCAATAGCTATCGGGACACCATTCTCATCGAGACCTAGGCCTTTTACGTGGCTGTGGGCAGCAATTCTCTGCGTGCGAACAGTGCTTTTAACTTCTTCGATTTTCATGATTTATTCAAATCAAATATGTATTAATTTTTCTCAAATTTCCTATTGTATTGATCAAACAATTCGATTAACGATTCTAGAAACTCACTCCTCGTTACTTTATTTTCGTATGGCGACAGCGAGGCGATTGGCGAGCAATTGCCGAAGTCAAAGTGACAGCAATAGAAGTGGGTTTTCTTACAATTAAGATCAACGATACGTTGAAACAACTGTGTCAATAAATAACATAAACGTACGCATAAAGGCATAAAGATTGAATGTTCCGGAATTTTCCGAGTTAAAAGTAATGGTCATTTTTAAGGTTCCGTACCCAAAGGGAAAAAACGTAACCTTATTAGTTTCGCTCGGATGTCTCTCCGTCTGTCTGTCTGTCTGTCTGTCTGTCTGTCTGTCTGTCCGAACCCACTAAGCCAATTTTGTTACCAGGTCTATCTCAAGAACCGATTGACATAGGAGGCTAAAATTTACACACAACATCCGGTATAACCTCTAGTTAAACGACAAATACCAATGGAAGGAATACATTGATTGGTTTTGGATTAATTAGTAATCTGGTGAAAAAAATATTTTCATTCGCCCAAAAAACGGTTTATTTCTTGATTCACAAAAAAATACATAAATTCCTTTTTTGTAGATCATGTTCTTATCTATATATGTGCTGAATACTGTTTTGCCGAAAAGTTAATAGTTTACAAGATATTTTCAAAAAAGATAATTTTACCATGTAAAATACGTTGCTCTCATTTATGTTCTAATCTACTACGCAGTTGTGCACAATTGACCCCATCAAAGACACCAGGGCTGTCGCTTGTTGGGTAGTAAGTATAATACATTTTTTGGGGAGTACACAAAATAAAAGTAATATATTTTTAGTCAATAGTTTTTCAATTGGGACAGGTCGCATACAGAATGGAAAATTGGCGTGGGTTGGGTACTAGGTAATAATTAGAAAATGAGATTCATCTGCGACTGCGAGTAATTGAATTATATGAATTCATGAAGAGGGGAAAGACTGAATGATATAGATTTCAAATAATATCTGATGTGTTGGACTTTAGCCAAATACGGAACCTTCGGTGCGCGAGTGACACTCGCACTTAGCCGGTTTTTATAATTTATATCCACTATAGGGATATTTAAAGTGCGCGTTAGAAAATTTCTACTTTTCCGGGTCAAATCCTGTTTTTGCTGTGTCATTCCCCGTGTTAAGCGTAGTATGCAGATGATCCGAAACGAAATTTTCCGGTGGTCTCCAAAAGGACAACGAAACGTCTGCGAAAAGGCAGCGGAAAATAATTTGTGGAGGTTTTTATCAGCTGCTACACAAGTAGCAGTGTTACCATCACTGTCAATTTATCTCCGATTTGGGTACTCGAACTTTTCGCTGGCTCCTTAAAATTTTCATTTGGTAATTGTCCTAATTTAGATATTTACTTTAAAGTTTCGTGATTTTTTGGCTAGTTAGGTAGGTATTTATAAAAAAAAATGCATAGGTACTTCAATATAACAAACGTATTCTTTTCGCATGACGAAACCGTAAACACTTTTTGTTTGCTTTTTTTGACCACTTAAACTTGATGGCTGAACTCATTCTTGGTCTTCAAATGTTGCTTATGAATTATAAAGTAAGTTTATCAAGAAAATATCGGCAAATTACCTTTAAATTTTATAGAAAAAGATTTTAGAAATTCTTCCGTATGGACAATTTTTTCCGATCAACTTCTTAGTTAATTCCACAAAAAACATAAACAAATCATTCCACTGAAATATTTAATTTCCTTACTGTTCCATCTGTCTGAATTTGTGCTATGACCGCCTATTTTTTATTTATCGTCGTCCTTAAACAATTTAATAAGCCTGCCAATGAGTTTATGTATTGTTACATTCAGGCTGGGATTCGTAAAGATAAAACACTATTCCGTTTAACTTCTCTAATAAAATTCACTTTTATTACACTTTTATCGACTATTCTAATATTTCACTTATTAAGTACTAGAACACTATTACTTAAACAATTCTTCAACGTTTCAAACCAATCACTTAATTTACTCTATTACTTTTCACTTATTTATCTTCACAAACTATTACTATCTCGAACTTTAACCAATCACTGTTATAAATCAACTGTCTCGCCCTCTTCTAAAAGCTGTCCTTTTATACCCGCTCCGCCATCTACGAGAACTTTCTAGCTAATTCTAAGTGGTTCTAGAACAAGGTTCAGTGGTGACAGATTCCAGTCTCCAATTGGAAGTGACACTTGAGTGGAACTTGTTTTGTGACTTTAAGGCCTGGTTTCACCAAACTGTCTAAGGCCTGGTTTCACCAAACCGTGACTAAGGGCTTGTTTCACCACTTAAGTTACACGATACCTTCCACGCCACAATATCCCCCTCTTAAACTTGTTCGTCCCGAACAAACTCGTTAACATTTTCGCCATTATAACGATGAAGACGATCCACATGAACGACTTTCAGCTTGCCTCTTCCTCGTTGGATGCGATAGACAACGTCGTTGATGCGCTTTACGATTGTATAGGGCCCTTCCCAGTCTTGTTGCAACTTAGGCGATAAACCTTTCCTTCGATGAGGGTTGTATAGCCATACCAGATCTCCTTCCTGGAATCCTGTAGTTGTCGTTTTAGTATCGTACCTCGTTTTCATGCGGTCACTGGCTATCTTAATCTTATCCCTAGTGTCTCGATGCACGTCCCTGATGATATCCCTGAGGTCTGTAACGTATTCCTCCTCATTCTTGGGCTCTTCGCATGGATATCCAAACATCAACTCGCTAGGTAGGCGGACTGTTCGACCAAATAAGATTTCAGATGGAGTATGTCCTGTGGTGTTATGCACTGCTCCTCGATAAGCCAATAAAAACATGGGAATCTGCTTATCCCAGTCTCTCTGGTCTTCGCCAACGACCTTAGAGAGGTGTTCATTCAGTGTCCTGTTGAAGCGCTCCACCATCCCATCTGATTGTGGATGAAGCGGGGTTGTCCTTGTCTTGTGAATCCCGAGTAACTGGCACACTCCTTGGAAAATCTTCGACTCGAAGTTCCGTCCTTGGTCTGAATGCAGTTCCATTGGTACACCGAATCTGCTTACCCAGTTACTGACGATTTGCTCCACCACGGTTTTAGCTTCTTGATTTGGGATAGCAAATGCTTCAGGCCACTTACTGAAATAGTCCATAACAACGAGGATGTAACGATTTCCATTGTTTGTTTCAGGAAACGGTCCCGCAATGTCAACTGCTATCCTTTCGAAAGGGGCTCCAACATTGTATTGATGCATTTTGCCACGGACTTTCAATCTCGGACCTTTGCTGGCCGCACATGTAACGCATTTCCTGCACCAAGTTTCAACGTCCTCCCTTGAATGAATCCAGTAAAAGCGTTCCCGTACTTTTTCCAGCGTTTTATTGATTCCCAAGTGGCCTCCAGATACTCCATCATGCAATTCCCTGAGCACTTCCATAACCTTTGACCTGGGTACAACAAGCTGCATTACGAACGACTTTCCATCTGGGCTTTCCCATCTTCTTTTTAGAATGCCGTCTTGTACGTGAAGGGAGTCCCACTGCGCCCAGTATGCCTTCAGCTCGGGGCTCCTATTTGATATCTCCTGCCAGTCTGGTTTTCCCTCATGCTCCTTCCAGGCGATAATCGGTTCGATATCCGGATCTTCCCTTTGAGCCTCCCGTATTTCCCGCGCACTCCAGCCACCAATGGGCATAGCTCTCACCCTTTGAACGGACGCGACATCTTTTTCCTCGTGTCGTAAGCAATGTTTGCAATTTGCTTTGCACGGTCGACGGGAGAGAGCGTCTGCATTAGAGTGAAGACTTCCCTTTCGATGTTGTATTTCGTATTCGTACATCTGCAGCCGTTCGATCCACCTTGCGACTTGGCCTTCAGGATTCTTAAAGTGTAGTAGCCACTTTAAAGACGCATGGTCTGTGCGGAGGATGAATTTTCGCCCATAAAGGTACTTATGGAAATGTTTTGTTGCCAGTACCAAAGCAAGGAGCTCGCGCCTGGTAACACAGTAGTTCCTTTCTGGCTTTGAGAGAACTTTGCTAAAGTAGGAAATTACTTTCTCTTGGCCATCATGCACCTGGGAAAGGACGGCTCCAACTCCCACATTACTAGCGTCTGCATCCACAATAAATGTTTTCCCAGGGGTTGGGTACGCTAGAATGGGGGCGTTGCACAACTGTTGCTTAAGTTCCTTGAAGCTGTTTTCGCACTCACCTGACCATTTGAATTGTTTGCCTTTTTCTGTCAGTTGATGCAAGCTCTTCGCGATCCTGGCAAAGTCCTTTACAAATCGTCTGTAATAGGTCGCAAGTCCCAGGAAGCTTCTCAGTTGATGTTTGTCTTTGGGAACCGGCCAGTTTTTCACTGCATCGACCTTCTCCGGATCAGTCTTGACTCCTTTGGAAGAGATGACGTGCCCGAGGTACTTCACTTCTGGTCTAAATAGCGAACACTTCTTCGGGTTAAGTTTTAGTTGCGCACTTCGTAGCCTTTGGAACACCTCCTTAAGGTTATCTCGATGTTCGTTAAATGTTTTTCCTACTACGATGACATCGTCCAGGTAGACCAAACAGGTTTTCCACGTTAGTCCCAGCAAAACGCGCTCCATTAAACGCTCAAAGGTTGCTGGAGCATTGCACAGTCCAAATGGCATTACTGTAAACTGCCAAAGCCCGTTTCCTGCTGTGAATGCTGTCTTCTCGCGGTCTTCTGGATGGATCTGCACTTGCCAGTAGCCACTCTTCAGATCAAGAGTCGAAAACCATTTGGCTCCGGATAGTGTGTCCAGGGTGTCGTCAATTCTTGGCAGGGGGTAGCTATCCTTCTTGGTGACGTTGTTGAGTTGGCGATAGTCCACGCAGAATCTCGTACTTCCGTCTTTCTTCTTGACCAGGACGACCGGCGATGCCCACGGACTTTTTGAGCTTTCAATCAGTCCTTCCTTTTCCATCGTGGATACCATTTCTGCAACCTCCGTCTGCTTAGCCAATGGTAGTCGTCGGGGAGGCTGACGAATCGGTCTCGCATCTCCAGTGTCGATTCGGTGTTGTACGAGATGTGTTCGGCCATACTCGCTGTTCTGCGAAGCAAATATATCAGCGAACTCGTTGATTAAACTACCTGCCATGGACCGCTGCTCCTGATCCAGCTCGCACTCTCCGAGTATATTCTTTTTCATTTCCGATATCTCCGTTGGTCTAACCGGTTTCACATCATTTGCATTGGACAACTTTGTGACCGCAGTAATTGGTACGCACTTTCCAATAACTTCTCCTTGCTTTAGTTTCACGCTTTTGTGTTCCACATTGAGGACACGAACGGGAACCATGTTGTTTTTGGGTTCAACCAGCATCTTTCCGACAATATAGCTCTGATAATAATTTTCTGCATCTGGCTCGACTAGGTAGAATCGGTGGCTCCCAGGATCACCTTCCAGCTTTGTCCAAATAACTGTCTCTGACGAAGGTGGTAATATTTCGTCCTCACTTACAACTGTCCTTAGAGCTGCGACGTTCTCGTTCCCGTAAACCATCGGAATCTCGACGTTCTTGTACTTTATAACTTGCGAACCGATGTCGAGCACTATATCATGCGTCTTCATAAAGTCGATTCCGATGATGCATTCGTCACATATATCAGCCACTAAGAATGCATGGGAGAAGACTATTCCTGCAAGGTTTATCGTCAAGAGTACCTCACCATACACCTTTGTTGTTGCTCCAGTTGCTGTTTTCAGACAGTAGCTGCTGGTGTTGTGCAGCCATGATTGGCGAACGATGTCCCTTCTGATTATGGAAGCGGTTGCACCTGTATCGATTGTAGCCACATACTTTTTCTGGCCGATATGGGCTTCCACTGTCAGGCTCCTATTACATCGTCTGGTCTGGGAAACCTGAATTGTGGTCCTGGGGGCGTCGATTCCAGAAACCAGCTTCTGCCCCGCGAAGTTGGTTCTTACTCGTTTCCCGACTGATGGCTTTGTGATGTTCCATCCGTCGAACGCTCAAACGCCTCCTCGTTCCTAGCTCTGCAATGTGGACAACTGCCCTGTTTACGTTCGGCTCTGCACTGTCGTTGTAGATGTCCAATTTTGTTGCAGTTCCAGCAACGGATCGGTCCCCTTCGAGAACTGTTACGGTCTACTACTTCTGTTCTCTGGCACGAGCATTCAACAGATGTCATTTCTCTCACGCGGTGAAATCCTTGAGATGCTTGGTCAGCAGCTTTCATGGTTAAGGCAAATGCCAGTGCCTCAGGAAGAGTTCTCTTTCCAGCCATTCGTAGAGCCATCTGCAGTTGTCTGTCCTCTATGGCTTGTGTAAATGCCTCAATAGCCATTTCATTGATGACATCCTCGCCGGCATTGGGATAAGACAAGTGCGCTAGCCGTTCGATATCAGCTTGCAGTTGCTGGAGTGTTTCTCCCCTCTTCTGGATTCTACTGCGCAGTTGCACCCTATACACTTGCTGCATGTGGTCGTCACCAAATCGCATCTCAATAGCCTTCACCAAAGTCTCGTAGTCGCGTTGTTTTTCTTCGGAGACAGTTTGAAGCAATTCCGCAGCTGTACCTCGTAATGCGAGCGTTAATGCAATCGATTTATCCTCGTCGTCCCATCCATTGGTCGTTGCAGCTGCTTCGAACTGTCTCTTATAAATCGGCCATGATGTTTGACCATCAAAAACGGGTGGCTGCATCTCCTTCTTTCTTGGGCAGTCAGCAGAATATTCCCGAGCCTTCTGTTTCTTGACTATTTCGAGCTCTTTAGTTATATTCTTGATGTTTGTTCCGAGCTCTTTAGCTATGTTCTCGATGTTTGTCTCGTGTTTTTGAAACGTTTTGTTAATTTCCTCAAACTTTGTTTCATGCTCGTTTAATTTTTCATCAATCGCGTCGATTTTTACATCTAGAACATTCTTAAATTCTTCCACTGCATCTTTTTGTGCGGCGACAATGGAATTTGTCTGTTCTTCAAGAGAATTTTTCTGTTCTTCTAGAGAATTCTTCTGTTCTGCGAACTTCAATTCCATGGAATTCTTCTGCTCTTCGAACTTCAATTCCATAGAATTTTTCTGTTGTTCTAGAGAATTCTTTTGTTCTGCGAACTTAGATTCCATAGAATTTTTCTGTTCTTCCATCTTCGCAAGAAGTAATTCCATCATAGAGCTAATGTCAACGCCTGTACTTACTTGTTCTTCTGACACGTCGAATAGCATGGTTTTTGGATCTTCTCCCTCGTTTTGGACAGCTTCCTGCAGACGAAGTATGAGGTCACTTTTCCCTCCAGCTGTGGAGAGATTCCGCTTTTCTAGTTCACTTTTCAATTGGGGTATGCTTAGATGTAGCAATACACGACCCATTTTGTTTGTCTCTTGTAATTTCAAAAAAAAATCACAAATTCACTTTTTTTTTTTTTTTTTTTTTTTTTTTTTTTTTTTTTTTTTAAACTACACTTAGACACTTAGCACAGAATAAGTTTTATCCCACTTCTGACACCAATGTTACATTCAGGCTGGGATTCGTAAAGATAAAACACTATTCCGTTTAACTTCTCTAATAAAATTCACTTTTATTACACTTTTATCGACTATTCTAATATTTCACTTATTAAGTACTAGAACACTATTACTTAAACAATTCTTCAACGTTTCAAACCAATCACTTAATTTACTCTATTACTTTTCACTTATTTATCTTCACAAACTATTACTATCTCGAACTTTAACCAATCACTGTTATAAATCAACTGTCTCGCCCTCTTCTAAAAGCTGTCCTTTTATACCCGCTCCGCCATCTACGAGAACTTTCTAGCTAATTCTAAGTGGTTCTAGAACAAGGTTCAGTGGTGACAGATTCCAGTCTCCAATTGGAAGTGACACTTGAGTGGAACTTGTTTTGTGACTTTAAGGCCTGGTTTCACCAAACTGTCTAAGGCCTGGTTTCACCAAACCGTGACTAAGGGCTTGTTTCACCACTTAAGTTACACGATACCTTCCACGCCACAGTATTTTTGGCGCCAAAATTTTCCAACTTGCCTAAATACCTCTTATAAATCTGGCAACACTGGAGTACAAATGTCAAATTTTCGCAAGCAAATAATGTCCCGGACAATAAACGTGTGCGAAAAGAGAGTGGTGAATTGTACCAAGCAATCTACTACAACTAACCACTTTTCCGTCATCATTTCGCAGCATCTGCGTACCAGCTGCGTACTGCAAAGCGAAAAGTAGAGCGAAATTTTTCGTTCATATTTCGTTGTGTCACTTTTGTATGGGATTTTCCGTTTCGGGTCATCTGCGTACTGAGCTTTAGTTTTCCACGCATTTTTTTCCTACCTTAGCAAAAACAAGTACAAAAGAAGTGGTTCAGCCCTTACCACAATTAATAAGGATTTATTAAAAAATAAACATTTTTCTGATAGCTGCAAAAGAAAGTGCCGTTAACTGAAAATAACTGTAGTGCAACTGGTGATTTGTCGCAACAGACACCTGCATCTCAGACTCATGTTGTGGTGCTACATACATTAGCAACCAACGAAAGTGACAAACAATTTTTCATGGCCAATCGCAGCAATAATGTGTTAGACTCTTCGGAGGATGAGCAGTTTCAACATCTACCAGCAACTTCTTCAAGGGCACTAGCCGGTAGCCGGTAGCTGTCAACCTTCTCAACTTCAAATCTTCAAACAATGATGTAGAAAATGATATGGACTCCAATACTAGTTGGATCTTATCAAGTAAAAATTCAGCCCGGCATGGATCGTCTCATGCCCGCAACCCAGGTGATTCATCCGATAATAATCGGTTCCATCCTCTTAGGGACTTAACCTTTCATTCAAATCAACGCAAGGTAACAACAACAATATTTATAAGAATAATAAACCAATTAATGTAGAAAACATACCTTTAGTTGGCAAAATTAAGTATTGCCCTCCAATCATCCTATTCAAAACTAACGTTAGAAAATAAATAGAAGATTTAAATTGTAAAACACCTCATTTAAAATTTAGGGTGGTAAACTCCAACAAAAACAAATCGAAACTGTATGTGGATGACCCTAAGGTTTCAACCCATCTCATTGAATTGCTGAGGGAGGTTGGGGACATTGAGGCCCACTCGTTTACTCCGGATGAAAATAAATCCGTCAATTTAATCCTCAGGGGTCTCACCACAGATTTTAATGTGGAGGAGGTAAAGGAGGAGTTGGAGCGACTGGTCCCCGATACTGTGGAGTCAGTAAGCGTTTTTGAAACCATCAGATCCAAAAGGGATCAAATTAAGTTTGACCTCTTTTTAATAAGAATCCTGAACGGAAAATCTTCTGAATGCCTTACCAAAATCAGAAGTATATTTCATACCCGAATCTCATGGGAAAAACCCCATGGTAATAAAGGCCCACGACAATGTCGGAGGTGTCAGGCTTTCGGCCACACTGCAAAGAATTGTGCCAGAAGGTACAGATGCGTCAAATGCAACATTCAACATAACCCTGGCGAATGCAAAGTAAGCAGAAGCGAGGACTCCGTCGCGTACTGCATAAATTGTGACTCTACTGGTCGTCCGGCAAACTTCAGAGGTTGCCCACACTACAAAAAATACATGGATCGTAGAAAGGATCTAATTAGTCAGGCATCTCAAAAAAGAGAGGCTAGAATTAACAATGTTGTAAGCCAAGCAAGCCAAGTTAACCGCGTCTCCCCTAACATCTCATTTTCTAGTCACTTCAAGCAACCGTCCTCAAGCAAACCGAATCTCCAATCTTCAAACGGAGTTTTCTCGGACTTCCTTAACCTCTCGCAAAGCCTCTTTGGCTCTGATGTCACTACCTAACTTAAACAATTTTGGCTCTCTGGAGCAGAAGCGTCTGGCGTACCTAACGTTGCTAGACGAAGTTGTTATTGCAAACCCATAATGATAATCAAAACCATGTCTTTCAACGTTGCGTCATTAGTCGACCATAGTCGACGAATTGAGCTATCTAAAATACTCACCCATAACAACATTACTTGTGCTTTCGTTCAAGAAACTCACTTGAGGGATCGTTATAAGGTTGTTATTGACAACTATAAAATCTTGTGTAACAACTTAAATCAAGGTGTTGCAGTTTTAATACGTTCAAACATAAAATACAAAATAGTGGATTTCTGCAGTTTTATTATTCCTACTGCCCTGATCTCCGTCGACTTTTTAGTCGATGGCATTACCAAGACTTTTCTCTTCGGTTCGGTGTATGTTGAGTCCAACTTATCTCCATCCATTTTACTAAATGAACTCTGCAAAATAGAAGCATTAGCCAACTCGTTCCATGGCGCTGGCTTAATATTGGCACCACCAACCTTTGTAAACTCACACCTTTAATCCCAACCTTTGTGAATGGCCCTTCGTTTCTTGACCATTTTTTCGTATCTAGCCACTTACTAGACGCACTCACGCCCAACTTCTCATTGGTCACTCTACCCACATTTTTGGACCACGTTCCTCTTGTTCTTACTCTGACGAGTTTGTTGTGTGCACTCACAGAGCCGTAGAGTTGAACACTGTAGACATCACCCCATCCACAACAAAATATAAAGACCTTCCATTCGACATCAATAGGCTTTTGTCAGTCAAACACGCGTGGCAAAAAAAAAAACTTAATAAAATCTAGAAAGCATTTCTCAATACCTAGAAATAACCCAATTATCAAAAAGATAATAAAGGATAAGGTTTCAATCTGGCTTAACCAGAAACTCCAGCAAACGCTATCCACTATAAAGCCGGGTCCTCAGGCTTATAAGCACATCAAACGAATTATAGGTCGAAGGAACAATTCTTCATGTGAGAAACTTCTGGTAGACGGAATTACCATCTGTGATGACCATGGAAAAGCCAATACATTTGTAAAATTTTATGAGAAAATCTATAGCCAAAAAAATCCAGACTTCGACCCTCTCCTACAAATGAGAGTGCATTCGATAGTCAACTTTTTAGAAGAAAACAGAATATTCAACTTCGACTCGGATAATACGTCCCTTTGCCCTATTGACATAAAATAAAGTTCACTTCAGCTTCTGAGGTCTCATCCATTTTGACTTTGATCAATAACAAAAAATCCTTTGGCTGCGATAAAATCTCCAACTATTGACAAATGTACAAGTTGGCCTGCGATATCTGGTGGCAAAGAAAAGAACCCTATCAGACATACAGCAATCTGTCATCGGTAAGCGGTACATGTATTTTTGCAAAAGTAATTTATTTATTTTATGAATGAAAAACTATTTTAATTGATATAAATGCCTTGTCAGTCTAAAATCCAAGTATTGTTTAGGGAAAATAAACTAACCCCGGGTCAATAAATTATGTTTGAATCGTTTAAAAGTGGAATGAAAAATTTGTGTTTGTTTCGTGTAAACAATTTGTTTATTTTTGGATTATACTCTTTTTTAACTGTTTGAAGTACTTCGAATTGTTGTTAATATTCTATTTATTATGCAGCATTAGGTATCTATTATTGTGCAGCTGACGCAACTAGCCAAGATTTATCTCAGACTTTCTCGATATGATAATTTTGGAAGGTTTCTGCTGGGAAATGCTACTTCGAGCAAACGCGTGCAGTATGTTTTATTATCTCTTGCAATTGGCTTTAATATATTGCCTTCTTTAAAATGTAAACTACATATTTTAAAGAACTTAGGAAATTATTTTCCCATGCGAAGAACAATTTACCACTTTTTTTTACAAGGAATCGAGTTTTAAACTTCATTTGGATTTTTGTACACGGTTATACCATGTTCTCTATATGAGTTGCATTGGGGTACACCACAATGAGACACTCGATCCAACACTTTTTCTTTATTTTCCAACACTGTAAACTATTTAGAAATTTATTTGTATGTTTTTAATTAACAAATGTATTTATTTGCCACAATATTTAAATATTTAATCTCGCTTAGCTTCTTTTACGTATATTTTTTCGCTGATCTGTCAAACTTATATGTCTAGTAGGGTTCAAATTATGGCCGCTAGGGTACACCCTCCATTTCTCAAAACTATCAAAAAATTCTCTGAGAACGCCATCAACTTCTTAGTTGTAATCTATAAATATAATAAAACTGTAGCCGTTTTCTATGTTCGCGGTTGACGTGAAAACTACTGCACAGATTTTGATGAAACTTTTTTTGAAATGTTAGAAGATTTTGAGCAACACATAGGTAGGCTATTCCTTTCATTGTCAAGCCTATTTTTTGGGAGCGTTTTTGACCAAAATGTGTTTTTTTTTACTAACTTTACTGCCTTCATCTCGCCATTACTCAAACAATTCTTAATCAATGCAAACAAAATAAAATCCTTAGGAGAGCCAACACTTTCACAGTTATTTCAAGCCATCAATCAGCTTTCTATGTTCTCTAGAAGCTGAGCTACAACCTAAAATCTAACACGAAAAAAATAAATTTATTTTCTCAAATCGAACTTTATCAGCAGCCGCGGTTCTTGATCGTTGTTCTGCTTTGGGGTGGTTGGGTGGCGCACATCGCACAAGCACGTTCATGTAAAAAAAAAACTGCGTGGTGTTTTCTCCGAATTAGATGAAACGAAAAAGAAGTATGCGACATGAATGGGTATGTAAAATGTAATCAACAACGACAATGTGTTTCTGAGGAAATGCGCAGGTGGCTGATGACGTGCGCTGATGGACGTACAATCGTACATATGGTGGTGGTGGTGTATATAGAAATTGAGTTCAAGGTTTTTTTTTGAAGTTATTACTTCTTTAGGCGCGTTGGACACTTTTAGATGGGAAGAAATCAATGAATTTGGGTTACTTCTAAAACGACACCGCGTCATCGACACCGAGAAACCGACACCCGATAGGTGGCGCTGTTGTCCATTTTGAAACTTTGTATGTGAGCATGGTTGGATGCAGCTAGAAAGATAGGATAGTTTTGGACCCGATAGGTGGAGCTGTTGTCCATTTTCTGAGAAACTCAGCCGATCTCAATGAAACTTTGTTTGTGGTCATGGTTGTATGCAGCTAGAAAGATATATTTTTGGACCCGATAGGTGGCGCTGTTGTCGATTTTTTTGAGAAACTCAGCCGCTCTCAATGAAACTTTGTTTGTGTGCATGGTTGTATGCAGCTAGAAAGATAGGATAGATTTCGACCCGATAGGTGGCGCTGTTGTCGATTTTTTTTTTAGAAACTCAGCCGATCTCAATGAAACTTTGTTTGTGTGCATGGTTGTATGAAGCTAGAAAGATAAAATAGTTTTGGACCCGGTAGGTGGCGCTGTTGTCGATTTTTTGAAAAACTCAATCGATCTCAATGAAACTTTGTTTGTGGTCATGGTTGTATGCAGCTAGAAATATATGATATTTTTGGACCCGATAGGTGGCGCTGTTGTCGATTTTTTAGAGAAACTCTGCCGATCTCAATGAAAATTTGTTTGTGTGCATGGTTGTATGCAGTTAGAAAGATAGGATCGTTTTGGATCCGATAGATGGCGCTGTTGTCCATTTTCTGAGAAACTCAGCCGATCTCAATGAAACTTTGTATGTGTGCATGGTTGGATGCAGCAAGAAAGTTAGGATAGTTTTGGACCCGATAGGTGGCGCTGTTGTGCATTTTCTGAGAAACTCAGCCGATCTCAATGAAACTTTGTATGTGAGCATGGTTGGATGCAGCTAGAAAGATAGGATATTTTTGGATCCGATAGGTGGCGCTGTTGTCGATTTTTTTGTTAGTTGTTTTTACTCCCAAAACAGTTTTAAATATTTCCTGTGCAGTAAAATTCCTGACAATTCAAAAAATACACACGTAAATGTTCAAGTAATAACTTCTGTCTGCACTCCCGGAGTGCCTGATATTTTTTTTTTGTTGTAACGGTTGTTATAGTACCTACGGTAAAGGTGATACCTACCTTACAGTAAAGAATTGAAGAATTCAAGAAGTAAAGACGATAGAGGTGAATTATGTTGTTTGATTTATTGTTGGTGTGGGTAAAAATTTGTGTATGATCCAGGCAACAGAACTTCAAATACTTATTGTATTTCAAGAAGCTTTGTAAAAAAATTATCATAAAAAGTATAATTATCTCATGTAGGTTTTGAAACTTAACTATTAAGGTAAGATTAGACTGTATGCCAAGTGGTCATAAAATGCCAATTTCTGACAGTTCTCCTGTCAAAATATGGTCATACAGTGTAATGGGCATATCTCATATGCTCTAATGACCTGAATGCCACAAACGACCAGGCTGATTTTGACAGATAAAAATGCCAAAATAGCATATAGTGTAATGGGACAATAAGCACGAATGCCAGCATAAAGCCCTATATGCCCATATGCACTTTTTCGAAATTTCGTTATGGCATTGCTGGCATTTTTTATTTTTGATGGAACAAGTATTATTTTGTTGTCATCGGTGTTTGATGAGTTCGTAGGATTGGGATTTGTTTTCTTTATCTTTTTTGTGGATTATTGAATCTATATCATTTGCGTAAATTATTTAATTGTCTTCATCGCAATTTTTTTAAGTTTAATTAGTGGTCTTGTTCTTGTCCCTCATTGTGGTTGTGTATATACTTTTTTCCTGTTGTGAAATTTTGTTTGTGTAAAAATTGTTTGCTTTCTGTTTGTTTTGTGCTAAATAAATTTCCAACATCAACTTTTTTGATTTGTTTTTCTCTACATCATTACCCTTCTACAACATTGGGTAATAAATAACAAATGCCTTAAATGACAATCGAGGCAAATATGACCGTATTGGTAATTTTAGTCATATAGTCTAATATAGAGTTTTGATAATTGTGGCATTTTGTTTATTTGACAGCTAATCTGGTCATTTGACTTTTGGCATTCATATGCTTAATTGGCATACAGTCTAATCTTAGCTTTAGTATCTCTTTTATTGGAAATTACACAGTCTCACGTCGCGTACGAAGTTGCGGGCACAGCTAGTTTTCAATAATTGCTTGAACAACATGTACTTCCCAAGTAATTGGAAGAAAGCCAGAATTATTCCAATAGAAAAAAAGTTGTCTAGATGTAGGTGATTATCGGCCAATCTCAATGCTCTCAAACTTGGGGAAAATCTTTGAAAGATTGATTTCCACAAAAATATGGACATATTTATTGAAGACCATCCTGGTCTCATACCTAATCATCAGTTTGATTTCAAGAGACAGCACTCCACGGCACACGCTGTTCTGAAGCTTCACAATGACATAACTTTACCTAAACCTATGGAAAAAAAAATGTACTGTCCTTTGTTCTCTCGACGTCGAAAAAGCTTTTGATAGTGTGTGGAGGAGGGGCCTGTTCTACAAGATTGCGGTAAAAAACTTTCCCACTGAAATCTTAGGGATCCTTAGGGAAAATTTGAATCAGATTTTCCTCTTGAACATCACATCAACAACACCCTGATTTCCAAAGCAATCCTGTATGCTGATGACACAATGATATTAGCTCACTCACGTCGACCTTCTTTGGCCCGAAATTACATTAATCAACATCTAAACGTGGTTAACGCATTCCATAAAACTTGGAGTATTAAAATAAACTTTCAAAAATCTGGCTGTATTTGTATCCGAAATGCCGTTGGTAAGGGTCCCAGGGGAGTATGCTTGGAAAGCAGACGCTTGACGCTCAAAATAGGCAATACCAACATCCCTTTCAATAACGGTGCCGTGACGTAAGGCCAAGCGTGATAAGGCCAAATCTCGAAATTTGGCCTTATGACGCTTTGCGAAAGTGACACTAGGCCGAATTATTGCATTTGGCATAATAGGTCTGTTCCTTTACTTTTAAATCTTACGAAATTTTACGAATTCTTACGAATTTTTAATCAATGCCGTTCCTTAACTCGAAAAATTCGTAAAAGAGAGCGTCGTCGAGAGAGCAAGATATTACCCCTCCACTGAGAATCTTACGAATTCTTACTCAACAAATTTCTTGGTGTAAGAAATTTGAAGGGCTGTCAGTCACCAAATAATTAACAGCTGATTTGAAATTTCTTGTCATATTTGACATTCGATTGAATTTGTTTTGATTTCTTGCATTTTATTAAAATGCTATCAACAGGTGGCAAAATAAATATTGAATGTTCTCCTCGAATATTCCATCGTATTGAAAATATTTTTTACCACTGCAATTTATGGAATTATTTATCTGTCATATCTGTCATTTTTCATAGTTTACTATAGAAAAGCGTTCCCTAACTTATTCGTAAGTGTCTTTCTTACTACAAAAGTAAGGGAACAGACCTAATGTCGCTTAGGTAAAGTGTCATAAAGCCAATTTGGCACAATGTCACTTTGGGTTTTGTGATTTTTCTTAGCATCGTACTATACAATTAATAAACAATGGAAAATGTATGGGGGGCATGTTGCCCCCCTGCAACCTGCGAGTTTGGGTGTATGCAAATAATTTGATTTTGTTTTCCAGTTAACATCAACAAATTCTTGAATTGTAGGTGGGAAATAATTTCATAAAATGTTGGTGATGCTATTACCCACTTCAAGTGGGTTGTTGTTGGTTTATTTGGCCTAATGTCACAAACTAGTTTGGCCTTATGACACTTTCTCAAAATGTCATATTACCAAATGCTAGAATTTGGCTTGTTGTCACTTTCACAAAGGGACATAAGGCCAAATTTCGAGATTTGGCGTTATGACGCTTGGCCTTATGTCACGGCACCTCAATAACACTATCAATTATCTGGGCATTAACTTTGACATATTACTAAAATTCAATCATCACGCTAGGAATAATTTGATCAAAGCCAAAAAAAACCGCTAACATACTAACACCCTTCCTAAGACATTCACAACTTAACTCCGATACAAAGCTTCTGTTTTATAAAACATTTGTTCGCCCTATACTGCTATACGCTTTTCCCTGTTGCTTCACTATCTCACCAACCGTGGCAAAGGAGTTAGAAATCTTAGAGAGAAAGATATACTACGACTTTGTATTAATGCCCATTACCAATCTAGACAAAAAAAATTCTCCAATAACTACATATATAACAAAGCAAAAGTCATGCCACTAATGAAATACGCTCTGACACTCATGGATAAAACCATTCGCAACATGAGCTCCAACCCCGACACCCTCATCAAAGAACTATACGATTTCCAACCCAACATTCTATGGGATAACTCTAACTATCTTTTCCCTATCAACATAGTATCTGACAGCCTTGATAATATTCTGGCTGGCTGTGAAGAACAGCCGCTCAATGTCACCCACTCTCCCCCGTTGCGTGATTAATAACAATACCATCTCCTGCTTCTATGCTATGAGTAGCAACTGTCATTCTAGAAAGAGAGCTCATAGGGCAATACACAATACATTATAGCCTTAAGTTTATATAGTTTGTAAGAAAGAGAAAATGTAAATACCTACCAATGTAAAAAAAAAAAAAAAAATCTCAACAAAGATATCTGAATCTGAATCTGCATGCTATGATATAATTTCCTATATGAGGTACTTTTTTCTACAAAACTAATACGTAACAAATTAAGGTAGGTAGATCTTTTTTTTTTAATTCATTACAGCAGCATAAAGTCAAAAAGCAAGTAAATTTATTAGTGACGAACGCAAAAAGTGAAGTTATTGTGCTGGCTACTGGGCAGGGCTACAGAGAGTAGGAAGGTTCAACCCCATAATCACAATTTACACATCAATCTCCCTTTTTTTTGTAGGAAATCTAAGCTTTTCAATTCAGTTAAATTTGTTTTTAAATTAAATTAAAAACAATCCACGGCGGATATTAGAAACATTTATAAGGGTGATTTTTTAGCTGGTTTGGTTTTGGCAACTCTGGTTTTGACCGCTGACGTGTGTTTAGTACCTTGTGTCACTGTCAAACGGCTTCAGTTTGGTTTGCAATTTAACCATGGATCGTCTTACAAATGAACAACGCTTGCAAATTATTGAATTTTACTATCAAAATTCGTGCTCGGTTCGAAATGTTCATCCGCTTTTTTATCGAAAAATTGTGTTCAGCGATGAGGCTCATTTTTGGTTGAATGGGTACGTAAATAAGCAAAATTGCCGCATTTGGAGTGAAGATCAGCCAGAAGCATTGCAACAGCTACCAATGCATCCCGAAAAAGCCACTGTTTGGTGCGGTTTATGGGCCGGCGGCATTATTGGGCCATATTTCTTCAAAGATGATGCGAATCGCAGCGTTACTGTCAATGGTGAACGCTACCGAGCGATGATAACAAACTTTTTTTTGCCAGAAATGGAAGTTCTTGACTTGCATGATATGTGGTTTCAACAAGACGGTGCCACATGCCACACAGCACGCGAAACAATGGCGCAATTGCGAGGCGAGTTTGGTGAACAGTTAATTTCACGTTTCGGGCCGGTCAATTGGCCGCCTAGATCGTGCGATTTGACACCATTAGATTATTTTTTGTGGGGGTATGTCAAGGCTAATGTGTACGCACTGGAAGCCAACATCCATGCATTCATTCGTGAGATACCGGCTGATATGTGTGAAAGAGTATGCCAAAATTGGACTCAGCGGATGGGCTACCTGAGACGCAGCCGCGGTCAACATTTGCATGAAATTATCTTTAAACATTAAATTGCAAGGTTCAAACTATCGATTCAAATAAATATTTAATTCATTTTTTCGAATTTTTTGTGTTTTTTTTTTTAAAGTTGTAAACCTCTTAAAAAATCACCCGTTATAAAACCATCTCGCGTTATGAAACACCGTACCACTTTATTTCTTTATGTGTTTTCATATCAAAGAGGATCTATAATAGATCTATAGATCCTCTTTGTTCTCATATAATCAATAATTGGATCAAGAAATAATTTCTCGCAGATATATAGGTTCCTAATAGGTGTGTTCGATTGGGCGTTCTCAGAGCACTTCTTTTACTCTCAGAGCAGTTTTATGTTAGTTTGGTGGAGTTTGTTTACGTTTTCGTAAAGTTTTTCTACTGCAATGAAAGGCATCTTGAAAATCCATTTTTGGTGTAGGTATTATTCCAAAAACTAACAAATCCGGACGAACCGACGAGAGTGAGATGCTAGGAACAAGGATATTATCTCCTATGAATGCGGAGTTGCATCTTATCTATTTAACAAAATATACTTCTATTACAGCGATTACAACTATTACTGGGGAAATGAAATTAGGCTTGTATTTTGAGAATCTATCTCATCAAAGCAAAGCAAAGTAGAATCTTAGGCACACAATTAAAACCTACTTGACTTCAGTTGGAATCTTTCAGTTTGTACTTTAGAGCAATTGTTACTGGAACCGTTTCTTTTACGCATTTGTCTTAAAGGCAAATGTAACCAATTTAAAGCAAAATAATTTTTTTATTTTCATATAATGCAAGATCGAAAGAATACAAAATACGACTAATGCACTTTAGGTAAACGTATTAATTGAACATCTGTCTCACCAAAATAAAGTCAAATAGGTGCAATGTAGAATATACTCTATCTAACACTTCCCATAACAAAACTTCTTATTCTGGGGATGTTTGATTTGTAACGGAAACACTTTACAAAGAATGCAGTTAATGTTATCTATTGGTTTGGTATAATAATTGTTAGCTTAGTTAAATATTAAATAATTCAAATTAATTCTATACTTTGCACAAAGCAGACTAGAATTCCGGGAGAATTGGGGGACATGTGCAAACCAGATGCTTGTCACCGTAAGCGTCATCTATTCTTCCAACAGTTGGCCACATTTTTGAGTCAGACTTCACAAAAGGCTGGAATATAAAAAAGTTTAAAGCTGTAGTAGTTGTAAAACTACAAAACTTACCGCTGGGAATGCCGCCAGTTCTCTGCTGTAAGGCCTGTTCCATTCATCTGACACAACTTGTGCTTGCGTATGTGGCGACATTTTCAGAGGGTTTACCATTTTATCCATCCGTCCCTCCTCTATATCTCTGATTTCATCGCGAATAGAAATCATTGCCTCGCAAAATCTATCCAATTCTTGCTTGTCCTCGGATTCAGTCGGTTCAATCATAAGCGTTCCACCAACGGGCCATGACATGGTTGGTGCATGAAAACCATAATCCATCAAACGCTTCGCAATATCAACAGCTTCGATATTAGCGGTTTTCTTAAAATCCCGAACGTCCAAAATGAACTCATGCGCTACCAAGCCAGTCTTGGGGTCTTTGAAGAGAGTTTTATATTCATCCTCCAGCCGCTTGGACATGTAGTTAGCATTGAGAATTGCAACCTGAGTGGCCCGCTTGAGGCCACGACTTCCCATCAGCTTGATGTACGACCAAGAAATCGGTAGAATTGCCGAACTACCAAAGGGAGCCGCACTTACAACGCCAAAGCTATTATCTTCACTTTCAAGAGGACTGATGACAGGATGCCCAGGAAGATATGGAGCGAGGTGAGACTTAACTCCAATAGGTCCCATACCCGGTCCGCCTCCGCCATGCGGGATGCAGAAGGTTTTGTGCAAATTCAAATGAGATACGTCGCTTCCATAATCTCCGGGACGACACAGGCCCACCTGTGCATTCATATTAGCACCATCCAGGTAAACTTGCCCACCATGCTTATGGATCAGTTCACAGATTTCAGCAACTGTCTCCTCGAACACGCCCATGGTTGAAGGATAAGTTATCATAAGGCAAGACAGGTCGTTTTCATGTTGGGATGCCATATCCCTTAAGTGGCTCATGTCTATATTGCCATCTGATTTTATTCGGATCGGTTCCACCTTCATACCTGCCATTTGTGCGGAAGCAGGATTTGTTCCGTGCGCACTGATCGGAATGAGGCAAATATTTCGGTGGCCTTCATTGCGATGCTCGTGATAAGAACGGATAGTTCGTAGACCAGCGTATTCACCCTGAGCTCCACTGTTGGGCTGAAATGATATTTTATCGTAGCCAGTAATCTCACAGAGATCCTTTTCAAGCTCCCTAAACATCTGGTGATAGCCTTTAGCTTGTTCCACCGGAGCAAATGGATGGATTTCTGTAAACTGTGGATATGAACATGGCATCATTTCAGTTGTGGAGTTCAGTTTCATTGTGCAGGATCCCAGTGGAATCATCGAGTGCACCAGGGAGATGTCCTTGTTTTCAAGTTTCTTCATATACCGAACCATTCTTGATTCACTGTGATGGGTGCTAAAGATGGGGTGAGTGAGAAATGGCGAGGTTCGCAGGAATCTTGAGTTCTCGATCGAGTTCTGGGTGATATCTGTTTCTGCAAGGATTTCGTCAATAGACTTACACTTGAAAACCCACAGAAGATCAGAGATATCTTTGGGTGACACCGTTTCATCTAAGGCAATGCCAATGGAACCATCT
The DNA here is from genome assembly GCA_949126925.1 of Cheilosia vernalis. NCBI lineage: Eukaryota > Metazoa > Arthropoda > Insecta > Diptera > Syrphidae > Cheilosia > Cheilosia vernalis. The sequence continues at coordinate 79,347,682 of OX421358.1, read as the reverse complement.
GGGAAGTACCTGAAGTTGATATGCCTTTCTTCGGCTCGGCATCGAATTTCTGCAGTCGTCATTTGCTCCGAGGGTAAAACGTGGAGTGTATCAAAAAAACGTTGATTGCTGACCTTGTGACCAGCATCCTTAAGTCCTGCATTTAACGTTAGAGCAGAGTGATGAATGCGTTTGGCTATCTCCTTAAGTCCATCCGGCCCATGGTAGACTGCAAACATGGCCGACATGTTCGCTAACAATGCTTGCGCTGTACAAATATTACTGGTAGCTCTATCGCGCCTGATGTGCTGTTCTCGAGTCTGTAAGGCTAACCTATATGCATCGTGACCATCCGAGTCCCGGGTGACACCTATCATTCGACCTGGCATAAGTCGCACCAAGCTCTGTTTACAAGCGAAGAATCCTGCATGCGGTCCTCCATATCCAAGTGGTACCCCCAGGCGCTGTGATGTTCCTATAGCTATATCAGCCCCGAATTCAGCTGGAGGTCTCAGCAGGGTCAATGCTAAAAGATCGGTTGCTACTACGATTAAAGTCTATAAGGAAAGGATTATTTCTAATTGCTTTCTGAGATTTATCTTTAAAATTCCTACCCCATTCTTCCTAGCTAATTCGGAAATATTTTCAAAGTCCTTGACATCACCATAGGTGTCGGGGTATTGCAAAAGGATTCCGGAAAGTTCACGACTCTGTAGATCGGCGTTCTCTATTGGGCCAACTTCAATATCTAGTTCCAGGGCGGATGCGCGAGTTTTTACCACCGATATGGTTTGTGGATGGACTTTGTTCGATATATATAACTTCGTTCGCTTATTGTGTCTATAGGAAGGCATATCCATCAGTGTCTTTTGCTAATCATAAATCAGTAAACATACCTGGAGCACAAACACATAGCTTCTGCTGCGGCTGTTCCTTCATCAAGTAGGGAAGCATTTGCTACGTCGAGTCCTGTCATTTCCGAAACTAGCGTTTGGTAGTTAAGCAGTGATTCGAGACGTCCTTGAGCGATTTCCGGCTGATATGGAGTATACTGAGTTGTCCTTAAATGGAGAATATTGTTCGTTACACTGTGCACGGGAGACACATAAGAAATATTACCATCCAGGATTTTCGAATATGTTTCTCTGTATTGTGTGCGGTACATAGCAGTTGTGATAGCCCATTCCAATGTATGATCTCCAGATTTCGTTTCTGTTGGCAATGAAACGAATTCTTTCGATCAACTCGTGTTCACCTGTAAACGTTTCAGGTTGGGTTATAAGGACGGAAATAAATTTAAAGTTTTATCTAGAATATCTTTGTAGAAGCCATATTTCGGGATCGTCTTTCAGAAATGGAACGGATACAAGGTTTTAATAAATCAGTATATTTTATTTGTCCTCTAGTTGAATTGTATAGTCGTTGGCTTTGGCGCGGCACATAGGCGCCTACAACCGGTTATTGAAGACAATAATCTTATCCCTGACCATCAGTTTGGGTTCAGAACCAAGCATTCGCCGATTGACCAAGTACATAGAACTACTGACGTAATCGAGAAAGCATTTGAAGAAAAAAAGATTTGCTCAAGCGTATTCCTTGACGTCTCACAAGCCTTTGATAAGGTGTGGCACGACGGCACGAAAGCTCAAAAAGTCCGTGGGCATCGCCGGTCGTCCTGGTCAAGAAGAAAGACGGAAGTACGAGATTCTGCGTGGACTATCGCCAACTCAACAACGTCACCAAGAAGGATTGCTACCCACTGCCAAGAATTGACGACACCCTGGACACACTATCCGGAGCCAAATGGTTTTCGACTCTCGATCTGAAGAGTGGCTACTGGCAAGTGCAGATCCATCCAGAAGACCGCGAGAAAACAGCATTCACAGCAGGAAACGGGCTTTGGCAGTTTACAGTAATGCCATTTGGACTGTGCAATGCTCCAGCTACCTTTGAACGTCTAATGGAGCGCGTTCTGCTGGGACTAACGTGGAAAACCTGCTTGGTCTACCTGGACGATGTCATCGTAGTAGGAAAAACATTTAACGAACATCGAGATAACCTTAAGGAGGTGTTCCAAAGGCTACGAAGTGCGCAACTAAAACTTAACCCGAAGAAGTGTTCCTTATTTAGACCAGAAGTGAAGTACCTCGGGCACATCATCTCTTCCAAAGGAGTCAAGACCGATCCGGAGAAGGTCGATGCAGTGAAAAACTGGCCGGTACCCAAAGATAAACATCAACTGAGAAGCTTCCTGGGACTTGCGACCTATTACAGACGATTTGTAAAGGACTTTGCCAGGATCGCAAAGAGCTTGCATCAACTGACAGAAAAAGGCAAACAATTCAAATGGTCAGGTGAGTGCGAAAAGAGCTTTAAGGAACTTAAACAACAGTTGTGCAACGCCCCCATACTAGCGTACCCCACCCCTGGGAAAACATTTATTGTGGATGCAGAGGCTAGTAATGTGGGAATTGGAGCCGTCCTTTCCCAGGTGCACGATGGCCAAGAGAAAGTAGTTTCCTACTTTAGTAAAGTTCTCTCAAAGCCAGAAAGGAACTACTGTGTTACCAGGCGCGAGCTCCTTGCTTTGGTACTGGCAACAAAACATTTCCATAAGTACCTTTATGGTCGAAAATTCATCCTCCGCACAGACCATGCGTCTTTAAAGTGGCTACTACACTTTAAGAATCCTGAAGGCCAAGTCGCAAGGTGGATCGAACGGCTGCAGATGTACGACTACGAAATACAACATCGAAAGGGAAGTCTTCACTCTAATGCAGACGCTCTCTCCCGTCGACCGTGCAAAGCAAATTGCAAACATTGCTTACGACACGAGGAAAAAGATGTCGCGTCCGTTCAAAGGGTGAGAGCTATGCCCATTGGTGGCTGGAGTGCGCGGGAAATACGGGAGGCTCAAAGGGAAGATCCGGATATCGAACCGATTATCGCCTGGAAGGAGCATGAGGGAAAACCAGACTGGCAGGAGATATCCAATAGGAGCCCCGAGCTGAAGGCATACTGGGCGCAGTGGGACTCCCTTCACGTACAAGACGGCATTCTAAAAAGAAGATGGGAAAGCCCGGATGGAAAGTCGTTCGTAATGCAGCTTGTTGTACCCAGGTCAAAGGTTAAGGAAGTGCTCAGGGAATTGCATGATGGAGTGTCTGGAGGCCACTTGGGAATCAATAAAACGCTCGAAAAAGTGCGGGAACGCTTTTACTGGATTCATTCAAGGGAGGACGTTGAAACTTGGTGCAGGAAATGCGTTACATGTGCGGCCAGCAAAGGTCCTAGACTGAAAGTCCGTGGCAAAATGCATCAACACAATGTTGGAGCCCCTTTCGAAAGGATAGCAGTTGATATTGCGGGACCGTTTCCTGAAACAAACAATGGAAATCGTTACATCCTCGTTGTTATGGACTATTTCAGTAAGTGGCCTGAAGCATTTGCTATCCCAAATCAAGAAGCTAAAACCGTGGTGGAGCAAATCGTCAATAACTGGGTAAGCAGATTCGGTGTACCAATGGAACTGCATTCAGACCAAGGACGGAACTTCGAGTCGAAGATTTTCCAAGGAGTGTGCCAGTTACTCGGGATTCACAAGACAAGGACAACCCCGCTTCATCCACAATCAGATGGGATGGTGGAGCGCTTCAACAGGACACTGAATGAACACCTCTCTAAGGTCGTTGGCGAAGACCAGAGAGACTGGGATAAGCAGATTCCCATGTTTTTATTGGCTTATCGAGGAGCAGTGCATAACACCACAGGACATACTCCATCTGAAATCTTATTTGGTCGAACAGTCCGCCTACCTAGCGAGTTGATGTTTGGATATCCATGCGAAGAGCCCAAGAATGAGGAGGAATACGTTACAGACCTCAGGGATATCATCAGGCACGTGCATCGAGACACTAGGGATAAGATTAAGATAGCCAGTGACCGCATGAAAACGAGGTACGATACTAAAACGACAACTACAGGATTCCAGGAAGGAGATCTGGTATGGCTATATAACCCTCATCGAAGGAAAGGTTTATCGCCTAAAGGCTGGTACGCAGTTCAAGTGAAATCCAATTTTTCATACAAATTTTTCACTGCGAAATGTCAAAATGAATTTTCCAAATGAAAATTTCACTAGGCGGTACGCAGTTCGAGTGGAAAATATCGCTTCCAAAACTGAATCGTAGGTGGCGATACTAAAATCTCTCCGCAGCTATTTCACTTGGTTTTTATTGTCCGTCGCATTAATTTTTTGACATTTCAGCGTGAAAAATGATTTGTAGGATGCGGTTTAGAAATTTATTGGAATTTCAGATGTTTCCTTAAGAGAATAATAAGTTTTTCGCACTTATAAAATTGTTTTTTCATTGAATATAGTGCAATAATGTTAGGTGTACAAATATTTGGTGGCATGGATGACCTTTTCCATAAGCAGGGTGCCTTAAGAACATTTTTCTACCCAGTTTTGTTCAAGCAATACCAGCAGATGATCTTTAAAATTATGTGTAATTTCCATGCACTGTTAATTATTTAAATTTGACGACTGTCCTGTCTATTTTACAAATAATCAGGTATTATTTGCAAAATTGAAAACTATTAAAATTGTCATGAACAAAATACGAACCATTTTTTTTTTGTGTTTTTGGAGGTTCGCTGGAAGGGAAAATCATCGAAAGTCATTCGAGCATTCGAGAACTAGTAGGTACGCGAGAGATGCTTCGACAATAGGGAAGGCCTTTCAGCCGAAAACACCTCCCGAGAGCAATGACTTTTGCCAACCGAATGTGAATGTGCCTAGCCATTCGACTAATCGAAAGATCCCTCGTTTGTAGAATTTCTGAACTTTTTTGTTAGAAAATATATTGACTTAGCTAATTTTTATAGATCAACATGTTTTATCCGCCTTAATCTCCTGATTACACTGTCTGTATTTAATACTTCGGTTGTTTCTAAGCTAACGTGGTTGAGAAGCTCTGTGCATTTAAGGAACTTGTTCGACTTCTTTCTCTACTTTATAAATATTTAGATCAGCGTTGTTCCTTTGTAATATTTTTGAAAGACTTTAATTTTTTAGAAATACGTTTGGCGCGGTAATACCCACAACTGGTGCCCGTAGGTCCATACTGGTTGTAGAATTTGATTTTATGGCAATAACTTATTGTTATTGTGGTTGATCACGGATGAATGTCTTCCAATAGGTCTAGCTATACATTTTACTGTATCTCATGATTCACAAAAAGTGAAGTTTCTTTTGTTTCTTCCAGCTGTTTTCTTGTCTAGTAGAATAAGGCCCATTTTATTCACTCGAAGTTGAACACAACTTGGGGATTTTTATATGGAAAACTCCCCGAGTTTTGTTCAACTTCCAGTGAATAAAATGGGCCTAAAAGTGCGAGAGTTGAATATTGGAGTATTCTTTATTTTATAGGTAACCTAAGATCTTCTTGAACTGCCACAAAAATATTTTTTTTTTAGCTCAGTCACCCTGCATAAATTTCTCCAACTAAAATCTCCAACAAAATATTTCACTCTCTATTTCACAGCACTTTTTGGAGAGGAGTGAAAATTTCACTTCACTCGATCAGCATACCAGCCTTAAGTTGCAACAAGACTGGGAAGGGCCCTATACAATCGTAAAGCGCATCAACGACGTTGTCTATCGCATCCAACGAGGAAGAGGCAAGCTGAAAGTCGTTCATGTGGATCGTCTTCATCGTTATAATGGTGAAAATGTTAACGAGTTTGTTCGGGACGAACAAGTTTAAGAGGGGGATATTGTGGCGTGGAAGGTATCGTGTAACTTAAGTGGTGAAACAAGCCCTTAGTCACAGTTTGGTGAAACCAGGCCTTAGACAGTTTGGTGAAACCAGGCCTTAAAGTCACAAAACAAGTTCCACTCAAGTGTCACTTCCAATTGGAGACTGGAATCTGTCACCACTGAACCTTGTTCTAGAACCACTTAGAATTAGCTAGAAAGTTCTCGTCAGATGGCGGAGCGGGTATAAAAGGACAGCTTTTAGAAGAGGGCGAGACAGTTGATTTATAACAGTGATTGGTTAAAGTTCGAGATAGTAATAGTTTGTGAAGATAAATAAGTGAAAAGTAATAGAGTAAATTAAGTGATTGGTTTGAAACGTTGAAGAATTGTTTAAGTAATAGTGTTCTGGTACTTAATAAGTGAAATATTAGAATAGTCGATAAAAGTGTAATAAAAGTGAATTTTATTAAAGAAGTTAAACGGAATAGTGTTTTATCTTTACGAATCCCAGCCTGAATGTAACAATATTCTAGAATCATATCTCGGGTATAGACTCTTCCGTGTTAGAAATGGAAACGAATACTCGGAGCTTAAAGAAATTTCGGCCGGTGTACCACAAGGAAGCGTCCTTGGGCCGCTTCTCTATTTGTTATATACTCGCCATATACCAAGAGAAGATGGCACTACCCTTGCTACGTTCGCCGGCGACACAGCTATCCTAGCAGTGGGTAATACAATCGAAGAAGCGACTACAAAACTGAAAGCCGCAGTGAATAAGGTCAATGAATGGACAAGGAACTGGAGGAGCGCCCTCAACGAAACTAAATCTGTTCACGTGAATTTCACTAATAAGAAAACTAATGACTTGCCAATTTTTCTAAACATGGCCCGTATACCCTTTGCAAACGAGGCCAAATACCTGGGAATGACACTCGACGCAAAGCTGAAATGGAATTCGCACGTGAAAATGAAACGTAAAGAACTCGATATCAAATATAGAGAAATGTACTGGTTACTCGGAAAACATTCCCAGCTCAGTACTGAGAACAAACTGCTTTTATACAAGCAAGTGCTAAAGCCGGTGTGGACCTACGGTATACAACTTTGGGGTTGTACCAAGAAAACAAATGCCAATATTTTACAAACTTTTCAAAATAAAGTGCTTAGAGAAATTGTACAAGCACCATGGTATATTAGAAACGACGATATCCATAGGGATCTCGGAATTCCAACAATCGAAGCTGAAACTAGAAGCTTCGCGAGAAAGCATCAAAACCGACTAATCGGACACATCAACAATACAGTCCGACAAATCATGGACAAGAGCAATTTATTGCGCCGACTACAAAGAACGAAACCGTTCGACTTGGCAAAGTAAGATTAACCGCGTCTAATTTGCGGAACACGCAGGATCTTTCATTGGAAAGTAACCTGTCAAAAGTTGTTATTTCATGATAGAAAAATTGTTTGATAAGTTATATCTTAGCAGTATCTAACAATCTTTAGAAGGGTGGTGTTTTTAGTCAGCAAAAATCTGACACTACTATGAGAACGCGCTTGCTATTCTCATAGTGTCTTTGGAAGATTTTCACCTACCCTCGGATAAAAAAAAATTGGGCAAAATGAAGCGTCCGGGAGAGTCCGGAATCGAAAAAAACACTTGTGAAACCGTTCCATTGGTACAAAAAATACTCTTCTGGTGATTCTGAGGAGAGAATTTCGCTTCTGGATTTGAAGTCATAATCTACTCAAGAAGCACTCACACCAGTGTAGTTTGTGTATTTTATACAAGTCAACTGACAGCTGCCGTAGATTATTTTTTGGCATTTCACCAATACTCTTGTGGATTCAATCAGAAGCAGTTTTCTTGTTCCATTGGACTACAAAATGAGTGGATCCCCGAGTGAAACCAATGGAAAACGACATTAGAGTCAGAGCAGTTTTGCGAATATCGATATCTGAGCGAGATTCATACCTACTTACACTAACACCAAAACTTTTGTCAAACTTTAAAGTGTGGATTTTCATAAGCAAAAATTACAATTTAAAAACAGCTGACTTTTCAAACACGCACTGCAACAAATGCGAAGGAAGAATCGTTTTATGTTCCATTGGGCACGAAAAATCTAAAATCTGAGAGCAAAATTCAAAAATCCCAATGGAAAACGACATTAAATACATATTTAAACAGAAATATTTTGCACAGCTAATCAATTTCGTCGAAATATTTTTTTTCAACTACCCTGATCTATCGTGTTATCATTATCAATAATAATAAATAGATTGTCCGTTCATTGGGGGTCTTGAATTAACATAGCCTATCAACAACAATAACCCATAACCTGACTGATAACACGACGTACTGTCATATCGACATTTCAAGAGATTATGAAACTTAAAAAAAAAGCGAAATACTTAGCGGTTTGTCCAGATTCAAATCCCTATTGAGCTGAATGTTCTTGGGCACAGCATTCTCTGTCAGCTCATTAAGTGACTACAAGGAGATAAAGTGAAAGAGTTACTAATATCAGTTAATTACACTATTCAAACCTTATATCCCAAGGTGTCGAGCATGGCAACAACATCTGTTTTACGAGGGCCTATATGTCGACCGGGGAAGTCTGTTCTCGTTGGAAATAAGATGTCATTGGCTGTGGCGAAGCGTCGGATTTTCTTAATAAAAACATTTTCCGTCAGTTTTCGCCCGCATGCGAGATACGAAAAAGCAGAATTTAAAGCTAAACGTTGCATATTGATCACTTCTCACACGTGTTATTTAAACAATTTCTTACACTACTCGTACCACTCGAATACGAAATAAAATTATAAACGAGACCGACCACAAGTCAACTTTAAGCCGATGGTATTGAACGACTAAAATCATCTCGCGAGATTTAAGTGAAGTGTACATTGTTCAACACTCTATGTAGAATCTGGACTGGACATAGAAAATAAGAGAGACTTGACTTCATTATCAGATTTTGTTTATATACAGTGTCGGCTAGAATAATGTCACTCTCATTTTACATTCGCAATCAGTGCCACTTAATATACGATTAGTATAGGTTCACTCAAACTTTCGAAAAGATATTGGGCCAATTCTGCTAAATCATTAAAGAATTCTTAAAGATTTTGAACATCGGTGAACATTTTTTTCGTACACTACCGATCCTGGCAAGTTGTCAAAATTAACTTTCTTAGATCTTTAAATCGTGAAATCATTAATAAATCTCTTTAAATATAAAGGTGAGTAGGTAGTTATCTTTAAGCGGTACTGGAAAGAATAATTCAAAAATAGAATTCATGTTGAAATAGGTACAAAGTTAAAAAAATTATCTTTCATCATTAAACCCGAACGATTTAAATTAAACTCCAGTTTGATATTTATGTACCTCTTACAGTTCGGTCACAACAGCGAATAATAATTGTTTTGAATGAACAAAATTGAATATGAAGTTTTGAGATCTCTCTAACTGCTAATTATTCTTTCATGAACCGTTCCAGTTCATTGCATTTTTGGATCAGATCTTGGATTAAAATCTTAATGCGTTGTGGTGCCGTAGGTTTTTATAGCTCGCACATTATGGAAGACTTTCGATTTCAGATTTCGTGTGTCTAATCGAACATAAAAACGTTACTTGCTCTTTGCGCTTCGAATACGTGTAGCCTTCGACAATTTTCAAAGCGTTTTCCGCGTTCACTGGTTAGATTTTAAATTAAAACATTCAACATTTTTGTCCCGATTGACTTTTAAATATATTTATGCATAACTAATTTACGAAAATAGACCCATCCAGTGCAATGCTTTTCTTTGCAGCAGAAAAACTTCACGAAAACGTAAACAAACTCCATCAGTTGTCAAACTAAAACGCACTTGCAATGTATTTCGTTATTTTGGTTTTCACAAAACTACCCCCATTTGTCATCAAAGCAAACTTCTTAAAATGGCGTAAAATAGCTGTGCAAAGTATATTGGTATTGTGAGAGTGTGTGTGTGTGATCTGAAAAATATCGAAATCTGCGAAAAGTGCTCTGAATCGAAAAAAAAGATTGATTTTTGGTCCCAATGGAAAGTGAATTAGATCAAAAAAAAAGATTGATTTTTGGTCCCAATGGAAAACGACATAGGTAAATCAAATTTTAGACAAAAAGTGCTCTGAAATCTGAAAAATATTGCTTTTTCTCGTACTAAACCAACATAAACGTAGAGCAAAAAAGTGATCCGAGAGTGCCCAATCGAATAACACATTATAGTCCTATATATTTTTTAGGTAATCTCGGTTTTGTTCAATATAATGGTCGCAATATTAATTTTTAATCTTTTAATTCATTGCTATTCCATATCACCTGTCTAAGATTACAGAGAAAGCCATTACAGTAGAGTCGGTCTCTTCATGCTCATGAGAAGATCCCTCTTTTGCCAGATTATCAGCTTTTTCATTTCCCGGGAATCTAACAGTGTTATGACACTGTGAATTTCGTCCTTAATACGTGAGCCACGGGCTCAATACACACAAAAAACATTAAAATTAATTTAATGTTCGATTTCTGCTGCCAAATCGAACGTGAAATCCGAATTTTATGGTTCCTGTGCGATCTCGATCAAAAAATGAATTATCTTTTGCCAAATCGAAAACGACAGAAGTTCCATTTCGCTCGTCACTTAAATTAATCTTATGGCGCTTTCGATTGCATCAAATTTTTGGGAAATATATAAAAGATAGGTAGATATACTGCTCTTCATATTTTTCGGTAAAAAATAGTCAACTCCGTGTCGTTTTTAAAAAATATCAATTTCTTTTGTTCAGAAATACACAAAATAACTAATTTTCGCAAAATCGGGGAGAATTATGCCACGAAATTTAGAATCGCAATTTTTATTAAAACTTGTTTAAGGGTCGGGTGCAACTCATACCCAGACGATTCATCCCCTGCCAAATTTGCCACCTAGCGCCATCTACATCGCAACTTTACAACTAAGAACCAATAATCTCATCACTCACCTTTAGAATATGGTGTTACCATATCAATCGTGAATTATGTTGAGTGCTTGGTTAAAGTTTCTTTAATAATTATATTTGTGGAATTTGGAAATATATGTTGGAAAAAGGTAGGTAAAAAATGTATGTAATGTTAAGTAGAAGGTATAAGGTGGGAAATGTTTTATGTGTGTTGTAAATGAAATGGAGTTATACGATTCCAAGACGGTTAATATTATAAATTTATTTCTATCAACCTAAAAAAAAAATTTTTGAGAAAAGAAATTGACTTTTAGCTTCAGAGAATTTGAGAAAATAAAAGTAAAAAATTCGCGCGAATTTTTAACTTTTATTTTCTCAAATTCTCTGAAGCTAAAAGTCAATTTCTTTTCTCCAAAAACTTATTATTTAAACTTTATAGAATCTGAAAAAATAAAAGACAAACATTCGCAAAAATATTCATCCATACAAGTGTATCCGTATTCATAAGTGAATATAAACTGCCTACTCCATTTCACAAATTGGGTTTACAAGCCACCATCAAACTTCGAAAAAATATTGATTTGCAATATGGTAACACTTATTTTTGACACTAAATGCCATAAACTACAACTCGAACGATAAGGGTGAGTAGTAAGAAGGTAAGTGTCCAGTTGTAATGTTGGGATGTAGATGTCGCTAGGTGCGGGGTATGAGTAGTCGGGGTATGAGTTGCGATGACACCGAAATTGAAACATTCAAAACTCAGGCTCACCAACATACCCTCGAAAAATATTCACCACTTCCGCTGTGGGCAAAGTTGCTGGCAGCGTTCATATAATTCTATCCGTTAAATTTGAAATTGTTCTTCACGTGTGGATAATATTTTTTTTTAGGAAAATGTACTTTTGCTTAAAATATTTATGAAATATCAACAGAAGAATACTTGAGGGAAAATAAATACAATTTGAATAATCTTTCTTCAGTTATTTAAGAAGAATGTATAGGTACTTATGAAATCGAAGTTAATAATAACCGTATTTTATTATCAGCGTCATCTGATCCGAATCAGATCACGAAAATAAAACAATACGGATCATAGACGAGTTGTGGCAACAGTTGCTTTCAAAAGACGACCATGCCACCAGCCATATTGCAAACATTCTGTACAACGACATTTCAGTTGCTTTCAAAAGCGAAAAATACACAACCATATTTGTCCTAATATGTTTCTAGTATATAAAACATCTCATTTAGGTAGTTTTATTAACTAAACACATTTTATTATTTAACTTATAAAAATATTTAATAACTAACCAATAGCATACAGAGTAAGGTACAAATTTTGTATTCCCCAACTCAATCGCATTCGATCCCCCACGGTTGGCAGAGGTTGGCAGTACTTATTTTATATTCTAAATCATAGACAAACCATACTATTGTATATTATTGTATAGTATTGTCTCTGTCTAAATTGCCATTACACGGTGTCTCCACATGCAATTTTTCTTTCAGCAATCTGTCAAATTTGATAGCATTGCAAGAACGACCAGTATGCAAAGAAATGTAGGGTGGGCATTTCATATCATGAAATTTCATTCGTTGAAATTTCGCTGAGCAGAGCGTATCATTGCGTTCTCGCATTAGGTCATGAAATCTTTCTCTTTTCCCCATTTACCATATTCTTGTCTGACTATACTTGGCTCTTTTATTCCAATAGGTACGTAGTTTCAGCGCTACAAGCGACCATTCGCCACTCAGCCATCGTGGAAATTAAAAACAAGTGTCAAATTGCACAGAAATTGCAGCTCCATTTCATGAAATCGATACCGTGAAATGAGCTGATAACTACGATAAATACTTTTCACGAAATTGGTTTCTTCGTGAAATTTGTGATCTCCACGTGTAATCTGTCATTTCATGAAATATTTCATGCAAAGGAAATTGCACGTGAAGACACCGTGTTACACCGAAAGGAAAATAAAATGGCGAAGAGGAATGTTATGTCGTTTTCGATTTGGCTTTTCAGATTTTGATCTGAGATTTCAGATTTCTGCTGCCAAAACGAACATGAAATCTGAATTATATTGGTATGTGTGTATTGAGTTGGCGGCAAAATAAAAAATGTTTGCACTTGCACTCGAAATCCATTTCAATTGATTTTCACACATTTATAGTACTGCATTTCGAAATAATTTAATATAAAAACTCGATCCCATAAGCGTAAAATAAATAATTCAGTTAAAAAAGCAACCCTTCCAACGATAAACAATTCGTAACCGACGCTGTGTGTCATAATCATTGGTGTTAGTGAAAGTATGTGTAAAATCTGAGGAAAAATTGAGATTTCTCAAAAGTGATCTGAGATCAAAAAAATGATTGATTTTTGTGGCAAATCGAACATGAAAAGCAATCTCGATCAAAAAAAAAATTGATCTTTTGCCAAATCGAAAACGACATTAGTTGGGAGTCTCAGCATTGTCCATATAGACCATATCAATTTATTTCAAATAATGTTTTCATTCGTGTAAATTTTGTTTATTTCTAAAAAAAATTGTAAGTAGGTATGATGTAGTAGGTACGACTTGAGCTACGATTACACATGTAATTTTTCGTGGCAAAAATTCGGCCATTCTTGTGTTACTCCTGTGTCATGTGTCTTTCATGTCGCTTGAAAGGCGATCACACGTAGTGACAAATTTAGGACATTTATGTTTACGTCATATTGACGTCGGCATGTTTAAATTTGACATGAAAAGTGACACGTGTAATCGTACTGCTGTCTTTTGTAGGAAATATGTTTTTTTTTTCACTTAATAAATATATTTATGTGAATGCAAGAAATTTTAAATTAAATTGTATACAAAAAAAAACCAACAAATATCGGTTTTTATGTTCGATTGAGCGCAGTAAAAATTTTAAATGCCTAACCGAAAATCACATTCATTAGGTAGGTACCTACGAAATTTATAAAAAAAAAATGGATGAGTAAAAAAAGCTAAACCACATCGTTCTGATTTGGACATAATATCGTAATAAGTAGGTACACTCTACCATTTTAATACCATTTTTTTACGATATTGTGTAGGTATTTATGTCAGTCTGAGTACGAATCCGAATTAGTTGCACGGCAATACTGATATGGGGTGTATTCTATTTTCAACTGTCAAATCAGAAGTCAAAAAGATGGCGAAGTGCTAAGAAGTGTTTCTCTGCGGTGCATCGCGAACTGCACATACCAAAAAGTAAAGATTTATATTTGTAAAACAACTCGCACGATATCAGTTAAATTTTTCAAGTTTTAACTATAAATTACGTGAAAAATATACAGCCTAATGACAATGGCATACGAACGTGAATAAGTGCATTGAAGCGAACATCTGTGCTGCTGAGCCTTCTCAAAGTTGATTTTGTTTTGTTGGGAGTAACGGCGGAAGGAGGGAGTTTTTTATTCGAATATCTAAATCCAATTGTTTTTTTTTTGCGTTTCATTGCTTTGAGTTGTTTTTGTTGGTAGCTTCTACTTCTGTCCACCTCTTCGTCCTCCCTCACCGTCTACCTATACTCCACGAAATTTAAGAAAATAAAAGAAAAAGATAAATAATCTGCCGTCAGTGCGTTGCGAAATTTCAAGGAGTATTCGCAAAAAAGTCCAATAAATCTTATTGATAGTGAAGTGATGAGTATTCCTTACAGAGCACTAGAACTACATTTTGTTGCTACTCTTATAATTACAAAAAATTGTTAATTTTAGTTGCGTGTCTGAATTGCAGACGAGTGAAGAAAACAAAATTCGCTTTCTGTATAAAAATAAAAAAGTAAAATTGGGTGCGGATTTGTTCATAAAATAAAAAAAAAGGAATTGGAAAGCACGACAAATAATTGAACAACCAACTGGGAATCGCTCGAAAAGAGATTCTTGGCCGGAAAAAACTTCACTTCGTTTGGATTATAATATACAAAAACCTTGAATGCTCCCCTAAGGTAAGTGGGGTAGGTGGGATGATATACAATATAAATACATATATATTAAATAATAGAAATTAAAACTAATGCAATTATATAATCAAACAGCCAAAAATGTTATCTCAATGCAGAGCGAATTCAGAAAATTGAAAACTGCTATGCCACAAGAGACAAATAAAAAAAATATGTTAATAGCTGCAAGAGGGAGTGGTACTGGTGCCATATACAAATAGGTATACGGCATACCATGCCTTAAATCACAAGTGAAAAACTATTGAATGTTAAGTACCTACCTATGCCTTGCTCAACTTGTGGGAATTTTATATTATGTAAAAACAGTATAAAAAAAATGATATGTACCCATTTCGAATGGAAAACTATCGTGGGCTAAATATAACCACCCACGCCGTGGTTGCGCTTGTTCACTCATACTTTGTAGTATAGTTGTTGTTGTGTTGCTTTAGTTGTGGTGATCTCTTCAATCATCGAAATTCGAAGAATTCACGGCCCGGTCTTTTATCCAGCGTATTCATGCCGACAGCCCGAATGGACCACGGTCCACGGACGTATGTTGTTGAGACAAAGGAAAGCGTGTCCATTGCGCTGTTGTCTGGTCACTTTACTTGTCATCGGAATTAGTTTAATTTACATTAGCCGGAAGTTATATCTTGTATAGTATAGTATACAGCGTTGTGCTGAAGTACTCAATTGGGTAATTTGGCTCAAACATTTTAGCTTTGGCTCAATGCTCCGAGCCAAATAGAAATGGCTCACATTTGGCTTAAAACTCACAATTCTTTCGTACAAAAAAAAACATTTGCTAAAAATAAAAACAGAGATTTAATTTTAACAATCCAATTTTAACATCATTTCAAGTTTTGGATCCAATCTTTTTAAAAAGTAATATGAACAATTTTAAACTTATCTCAACTCAATTTACCAGACTTATGACACGATTTCCACATTTTTTTGAATATCAAAAGGACACTTTGCTGCAAGAACTTAAAAATATGTTAGAGGAATTCGCTACCGTTCAGATAGATTTAAATGTAGTAAAATTCTGGACTTGTATGAAGCACAATAAGAATATCATGGGGAACTATTTGTATAAAAATATATGCTCGTTTGCTCTCAACGCGTTAAGTCTACCCCATAGTAGTGCTTGTGCGGAACGTGTATTTTCTACATTAAATAACATACCTAAAGACAAATAATCGAAATCGCTTAAGTTATCAAGTCATTCACGCACTTATGAGTTTCAAAGAGCTCTTAAAAGATCAAATAGATCATGTATAAATTTCGATCCTCCGGAAGGTCTCATAAGAAAATGTAAGAAGTGTTTCTTTTTCAGTTTATTTGGGTTTCTTGAATTCAGTTATAATTCTTTCTTAATGTTTCTTTAATGTATATTTTTGAATTTTCTATATTGAACGATTTTATAAATATTGTGATACATTACCGATGTACCTGCTTATTAAATAATAATAATTTTAGTTTTTTGTTCACGTTACTACGTTAGTAAGCTGGTTGTTTCTGCAATAAATTATTTTTAATCGTTAATCAAAATTCAAATGTATGGATACACTGATTTTTATACAGATACTTTAATTTTTCAAGACATCATTCCAAAGATCCAACCCCAACACCCAAAATTTTTTTTTTCATATAACTATTGTGGCTCACTTTTTCGTAAAGTGGCTCGGAGAATGGCTCAACTCAAAAAATTCTTTGGAACAACGCTGATAGTATACCTAATTGCTATATTTTTGTAAACCCATTTAGTGTCAGCTGTAATATTGATGAACCTACAGTTTAATATCTCGTAATCACACATCTTGTATGTACATAAATGAAAGTAGCGTATGTGAATTGAAAGAATTTTCTTGGTTCCATTTCACTGACTCACTCGCTGCGAAAGAGGTGCAAATGGTGGGAGAACGGAGAAGTGGGTATTGCCTTTAAAATTCGAAAAGATGCATGTGTAGGTGCTATAGATAAGAGCTCCATGTATTTGTATTACATGTGTGGGCCTAAAAGTAGTCACGTTATACCTATCTAGTTGTTCAACATCTTCAATCAGAACATTTCTATGTAGACAGGTAGAGGCAAAGTTATTCACTTTTATTGGATGTTATCAATCTTTGAATTTTCGTAGTCTTCTGCATAAAATTGAAGGGTAAACAAAAGATAAAATACCAAATCATGTTTTGTATGACTCGACGGAAATGGGGCAACCGCCGCGAACAGTGACGATTGGGAGCGGTATAAATACCGGTGATTAAGTCTGACTTGCGACTAAATACTTGTTTGTATTGGTTTGCATTTGTTTACATTTGACGAAGTTGTGTTGTTATTCCAATCTATCGAGTTCTCTTTAAACAATTTTTTTGCGGTAGATAGGTAGTTGGTGGCTGATTGATTTAATAAAATAAATTGGAACCTTATACAGGCATTATATTTCTTATGTTGGGGCCTATGTTGGAGTCGATCCTAATAATCTTACAAAAAATGATAGTAGTAAGTTTTCTTCGCGCATCACAGATCAAATTTTAAACTGTTTAAAAAGGTGGGAATGCACCGAGGTATCCTAGGTTAGGTTAGGTTGAAGTGGCATAGATCATTATAAGGTCCCTTGTGATACCACATGAATCTAAAATTCAATTCTTCCTACTCGTTGAACCAATTGGAGCTTCTGATGAAGCGAAGGAGATTACGAATGTCTGTGTCTTTTAGGTCATTCAGATCACTATAGTAGAAAGTTTTCGTCTTTGTGAGAGAGCCGGACAAGTGCAGAGGAGATGGAGTATGGTTTTTTCCTCCTCCTCGTCAACACAGCTTCTGCAAAAATCATTTGAAAATACGCCAAGCCTTGTTGCATGCCTGCAAGCTGCCGTTTGCCTGCTGAAGATGTCAATGGGTGCCAGATGAAACAGGATGTCGAGTGCAGCAGAGGGGGTAGTACGAAAAGCCCCAAGCTGTTCTTTGGAATTTGCTTAGCATATCGCGATTGATCGTTTTGTCCAAAGCAGTCCACCAGACAACCACACCGTACGTGAGTATCGGTCTTATGACGGAGACGTATAGCCAGTGAGTGATACGAGGCTGTAAGCCCCATTTGTTCCCTATGGCTTTTTTGCAAGAGAAAAGTGCACCAGCGGCTTTTTTTTAACTCTTTCTTGGATGTTAGGCTTCCAGGTTAACTTTCTATCAAAAATAAGGGTCAAGTATTTAGCTTTATTTAAACTACTGCCATTTATAGATAGAGGGTCAATTTGTGGAACCTTGTATTTCCTAGAAATGAGGACAAGTTCCGTTTTGTGAGGGTTTACAACCCACATCTGTTCGCCCATTTTATTACCTTATTGAGAACGTGTTGTATTAGTTCTTTCAGAGTATTTAGGTACTTTCCTGACACAGCAATAGCAACGTCGTCCGCATAGGCAATCACATTGTGACCTCCCGCTTCCAGGCATATCAGCAGTTTATTCACCACTAAATTGCAGAGAGGGGGAGATACGACACCACCTTGCGGGGTTCCTCTGCTGACAGATCTTCTGGTAGATATCTCACCCAGACTTGAGGTGATAATTCGGCTATTGAGCATCGAACTAATCAGCTCGCCAAGTGAGGCAACCACGTTCAGAGCTGCCAGTGCTTAGTGCACCAGCGATCGCAAATGAGTCGACGTTGTTGACTAGGAATGCAGCCATTGTATACTACTTATGGCGGCAGGAATCGTCTATAGAGCGCGTTAGAGTGTGTATAGGCGTTTCTACTGATTTTCCCTTAGAATAGACATGTCGTGCCGTTGACAGAAGTTTTTTGTCAATGCTTTTGCGTAAATGGATTTCAACCATTCGTTCTAAAGTTTTTAGAAGAAATGATGAAAGACTAATAGGTCTGAGATCTTTCGGACAGAGGTATTCTCACAAATAACTTTTTTTGCCTTATTGGAAAATAATCTATTTAGTTGATGAGTCGAGTATTACGTTCATTGCTCCTTCATTTGATTTGCATGGACTGCAAAGGGAACAAACAAATTACACAAATTTCCCACATATACGTATAATCTATACTTTGAGCAGACAATAGCGACTTTGCATGTAAATTAACAAATTAACAAGCATGTGTCACTTAGGCTTTAACCCAAAACTTAACTGAACTTAACTAATTACAGCGAATAATAATTGGTGTAAAGCTTTTAAATACGCTGTCAAATCTCCAGAATTTAGATGGGAACAATATCAACACACAAACGGAGGAATCTATACCCGAAAAACAAGTATGGGTATGGACTTGATCGATTAGGAATGCTTTGACAGCTTGATTGGGAAATCTCCATTTCAAGGGCATTTTACCAGAACTCTTGTACAAATGTCTAAATGTTAATTTGGCGTGTTATAATTCAAATTTAGCGACCACATGCAAACCAGACTATTAAATCAATATTACAGTGCATAGAATAACCCCGGTACTAGCGGCTCGGGCCTACACAGGCTTTACATTTAATTTCGATTAATCAACAAATGATATGTCATAGCTTCACGTTTTATAAATTCCGTAAGTAATCGCTAATGAATTCCAAAAATGCTTTCCGCAAAGATTACCTATTCTTCAAGCCACAAAAAAAATTTTTGTGTTCTTTGTCCGCAAGTCCACTTTGACAACAATATTTAAATATGAAATTTGAACCCGTGAATCACAAATCAGCTTCTGCTTTTGTTTTCGTTTTCATATGCATATTTCCGACTGTTTCATTTGGAAATATATTATATACTGCTGTGAACTAAATTAGTCACTCATTTGTAGACAGTCCAAACAAAATCGAATGATTCATTGATTCCTGAAAGTTTGCAGTATAATATTGGAAAAAGCGTCGTCGGTAGAGTGTAAAATGCATAGGTATTTTGAAAAGGTTGTAATATGTATTACTAAAACGTAACTTCATTTGCATTCGAGCAGTTCAAAATGAATTTCGTTTTCCCTTTTTATTACGTGCGCTAAACGCCGTCTCACATTTAATCAGTTCAGTGTTGCCAGAGTTTAAGTGAGCGAATGCAATCTTATTAAAGAAGTTTATTTTATATATTTTTGTATTGGGTATCTTACTGCATATTAAACAAGTACAATAGATAGGTAAGCTAATAAAACTCATGTAGAATGTCTATATTTTGTTATAAATCAGAAATGGTCGTAAAAAATTTGGTTTAACAGTTTAGACCTATTTATTGTAACAAGTGTTCTCCCAGTGGTTACATTAAGTAGCTTTTTGGCGCATAACTCCAGACAGGATGGTTAGTTTTTAAAGATTTTGAACTTTTTGGGTTAGATTGGCATTGGGCCCAAGTAAGGCCATAGGCTACTTTATGTCTCGAAAACAAAACTTTTCGGCGATTCCAAGACAAATTTGATCATGCCGCCAGTGAGAAGGTCAAGCGTTTCACGTCGCAGAAAATCAGAACGAATAGTCAGATCGGAATGTTAGCAATTGAGAGAATATGTCGTAACATCGGGAAAGAATATCATGCAGTCGTCCATACTGCAGACCGAGATAGACAACAACACAATCGTCATCAGCATAGCGTTCCATGTTTCTCACATGGTCAATTGTATGTGGCGTGCTCACGTTTCGGCAAAACTCTCGCTTTGTACGTGTACGCACCCGTAAATGGAACGAAAAATGCTATGTACCATAAAGCACTTCAGTGAAAAGGCGGTAGGTTGGCAGACAAGTAAATCGATGCGGTTATTGCCATTGTATTTAATTTTAATGTAATTTTTTAATAAAGAATTTAAATTGACCCGAAGCGAAAGCTCGGAATTATTAATTTCATTAACTACATTAACGAATTTTTGCGGAACGAAGTTCGCCGGGCCAGCTAGTATTAGATAGATAGATAGATAGTGTTTATTTTCAGTTCATATTATTTATAAGTATACAATTAATTTTTTTTTTTTACTAATAATAAACAATTATATAGGCATGACATATTAATGTCGTCTGCCTGAGAGGCAATTTAATTACGTTTATCATTTACAATTTTTTTTTTTTTTGTTGGTTTTAGAGTGCAAGGCGAGAATGATGAAGCAAAACTTAAATATTAATATTATAATAATTTATCTTAGTATTTGGTATTTTTAAGGTTGTGGTTTCAATATAGGGCATTGCCCCACAATGCCCCCCTCTAGCTACGGCCGTGGTTTAAGGCAGTGAAATTGGTTCTTAACTGTTTGCCCCATCTATGTATATAAGATTATCCATGATTTTGCAGTTTCGCCATAAAACGTACAAAATAAAAAAATAAAAAAAATATACATATATGATTTCTGATATGTATATGAATTTGTTGATTTTGACGAAACAGAACATTGAACTATACAATACAGCAGCTGAGACTTCGTTCTTAATTTATCGGAAAACTGCCACCGCTATCCTAGCCTATGCGAAACATTCTTCTAAAGCCAGCAAGGGAGGGGACCTCCTTGCTAGTGGTCGAGCTTTTTTATAATTTTATCATTTCATTAAAATTAATTATTTTTTTTTATTTTTTTTTAATCTTTATTCTCAATTCATTAATTCAACTTTTAAGTAGAGATAACAATATTTCTTATTAAGTATCTAATGCCGAATGGATAGACCGCTTTCTTCACTGTCAAGCTCTTGCAGCTAAGTTTAGAATTCGATTAAATGTAAATTACAATAAATTGCAAGATATGTCTACTATGCATTTATTTTTAAAAGGTAAAAACCTGCTACAACGAGAGGTAAAAGACTCGATAATTTTCAATTGCATCGATTGATTTTTCTTTTGGAATTGCAAAATGGGGAAGTTCGGTTACCTAGTTTATGTAAAACTTCAACTACATTTGTCTGGCCTAGGTATATTACTAGGTTGTTTAGTCAAACGAACTCGTTGTTTAGTCAATTTGAATTGTTTTCATAATTATGCGATTTGTTTCGAAATTTGACACTTCGAAACGTCAACTGAGTATGTAGCATTTTCTTGAGAAGATTGTTTTCGGCGGCCCGCCTCCATAAATGTGAACTGAAAAATCTATTCACGTGATTAAACTGAAATACACCAATCCAGTGAGTTGTCATACTTACTTAACTAGAAAACCGAACGTCCCCATTGTCAGTAGAATTACTCTGATTGCATTTTGTTTAAATAAAGTACCTTTGACTGGTACAAAATTTTACATTATTTTTAATATTTAAGCAACAAACAAATTTCTTAAGTATGATGCTGAAGACTGCATGACTTCAAAGATTTTGAAAAGTTCGTTACCGAGCTTTATGCCGCATAAAGCAGTAACAAAAACTTGCATTGGCAACTTTTCTATTATAAAAAAAAATCGTTTCCATAATTTCAAGACTGTTCAATAGATTTTAAGTAAAAGAAAACTGTATAGGTTACTTTTCTGAAGAATCTGGTGTATAGAATAAGAAAATATTAATACACAATCCTCTACTTAATATATTCACTAAGCTGACGTAACATTCGATTTTTGTTGCAAGAGTGTTGAAAATTAAGTTTTAAAGGATAGACGTTTTCTGGATATAAATAAGGAATGAGTTAGTAAAACGGATTGGAACTGGAAGAAAAAAAAACAATGGTTCAACAAATGATTCAACGAAAAACAGGAACAGGCCCCTCATTAATAAGAATAATAATGAACCTGATATTTGCAATGTATTTTTTATTTTGAAGCTTGCAATCCCCTAACATTTTCAAATTTGCCACAGTCTGAAAACCACTGGTCTAGATAATTTTGCCTGCACTCTGGATAGTAGTACACGATTATCGTCATCGTCAACAAGATAATAATCTACTTACGGAATAAGGGTCATGAAATGTACAACAATCGCTAAGGAGGTTGATACATTAATGGGGACGTTCAGATATTAGCATGTTTTGATTAGTATAGATCGATCACATGACCATTTTTTTTTTTCAGTTGACGTCTTGGAGGGGTCGACGAATCTAGTCAACGAATTCCTGTCTGTGGACTAAGTTCTTATATGACTTAGGAAAAGTAGCGTTACCGACCATAATCTAGATTTTTCCTTCAAAGTACATCTACCAATGTAGTCAACTTACCTAACCTAACAAAAGGCTCGTATATTCACTTGGTTTACACTGCCGCTCATTTGAATAGGTTCAATTTTTTGTTCACCTAACTGTTAGCCTCTCTTCATATATATTGCAATGACACATATTTTTTATACATGTAATGAAAGAGCATCATTATGCGCTTAGTTTGAGAGAAAAAATGTTGTCTTACAGCTTACCGTTATTCTCACACGGTGGCTTGACTAAATGCATTCATAAAAACAAACACATTTTTTGGCTCATTTGAATAGGTTCAAAAGCAAAAAATTAAGTTTTCGTGTAGTTGCGTCGGTGAATTGTACTAATTTTTTTTCGGCTAATAAACCTTATTGTGTTCATCTGTTAACGACGAAAATGGGTCGCGGAAAATCTTTAAGCGAGTAAGAAAAGGGCAAAATAAAGGCATTTCGAGAATTTGGCCTAAACCAACGATGCATGGCGAAAAAAATTAACAGAAGTCAAAATGTAGTAAGTGGTTATTTGCGGAATGTTGAACAGTACGGAAAAAAAATGAAAGGTGGAAGTTATAGCGCCACATCAAGTGCCGATAGACGTGCAATCATCAGAGCAGCATCCAGTTCTCATGATTGCGGGTCAAAAATTAAGACAAAAACAGGTGTAAAATATAGTTTGGCGACAGTAATACAGGTGATTAAAACTGCTAAAAATTTGAGAAGAAAAAAATTTAAAAAAAAACCACCAATAAATGAATCGAGACAAGAAATTCGTCTCCAATTTCGTAAAAAATACATGTCGTGGAAGTCGTAGTGGCAAAAAGTGATTTTTCAAATGAAAAAAAAAATAATTTAAAGGGCCCTGACGGGTATAATTATTATTTTCATGACCTTGGAAAAGATGAACATTATTTAAATTTTTTTCATCTGAAAAATCACTTTTTGCCACTACGACTTCCACGACATGTATTTTTTACGAAATTGGAGACGAATTTCTTGTCTCGATTCATTTATTGGTGGTTTTTTTTTAAATTTTTTTCTTTTTAAATTTTTAGCAGTTTTAATCACCCGTATTACTGTCGCCAAACTACATTTTACACCTGTTTTTGTCTTAATTTTTGACGCGGAATGATGAGAATTGGATGCTGCTCTGATGATTGCACGTCTAACGGCACTTGATGTGGCGCTATAACTTCCACCTTTCATTTTTTTTCCGTACTGTTCAACATTCCGCAAATAACCACTTACTACATTTTGACTTCTGTTAATTTTTTTCGCCATGCATCGTTGGTTTAGGCCAAATTCTCGAAATGCCTTTATTTTGCCCTTTTCTTACTCGCTTAAAGATTTTCCGCGACCCATTTTCGTCGTTAACAGATGAACACAATAAGGTTTATTAGCCGAAAAAAAATTAGTACAATTCACCGACGCAACTACACGAAAACTTAATTTTTTGCTTTTGAACCTATTCAAATGAGCCAAAAAATGTGTTTGTTTTTATGAATGCATTTAGTCAAGCCACCGTGTGAGAATAACGGTAAGCTGTAAGACAACATTTTTTCTCTCAAACTAAGCGCATAATGATGCTCTTTCATTACATGTATAAAAAATATGTGTCATTGCAATATATATGAAGAGAGGCTAACAGTTAGGTGAACAAAAAATTGAACCTATTCAAATGAGCGGCAGTGTATATTGATAGAAAGTAGGAGTTTAGTACACTTTAAATTTTTAAGTGTTTATTTAATACTTGGTACTTTCCACTTATTGGGACTTTGATAAACTCGAGTGAAAAGCGTACAATCACTGTGCAATTATTGATCACAGACCATGAACTGTACTTCGTGGCTGTGGAAGAAAGTTACAAAATGTTAGCACCCTACTAAAGCTTCTTTGAAATCGGAACACTTTATATTATTGTTCCCAGCTTTACGTAATTGAGGTATTTTTGTCTGCACACTGCACTCATGAAAATATATACTCTTTTTAAGAATATGTATAACTAATATTAGTTTATATATATAGAACAAAAAAAAAAATCATCCTGCAATTAATAATCATTACAAAAGAAAAGACGCAAATTAAGAAACTTTGTGAGAGCATTGAGAATGACAGCACAAAAAGAAGTGCAATCGTGTTGGCCATTTTATCGAACCAATTTTGAAGTATGTCGTTTTCAGTTTTCTAATATAAAACCCAAGTGCTAATGAGACACTTCAACTGGTTGACTATATGTGCGGCATGTGTATCCAAATACTTTAGAATATATTCTGTATATATGCGGTATATCGGTCAGGGTCTGGTATAAGTTTAAAGGAGGGTTGATGACGGCGACAGCGACTACGACGGAGATGATGCTGATGGTGGGTACGGACAATGGATCTCCAAACCTCTATATGAGGTCAAGGACTTAGTTTATATGCACGTAGATGTGCTCTAAAAGTTTTGGCTTCAAGATTAGTTACCTTTTAAGCCCACTCGGAACTGTTTAGCTAGATCGTAAAACTAACATTAAGTCCGTCTGTATTGATGTCGACACATTTAATGCTGCTTCGCAATATCAAAGAAAGTGGGAAAACACCCAAGAAGCGGGGACTATGGCGCTATCATGTTAATATTATATACGAGTGTCATGCTGGTCGCATTAAATCATTAAAATTGCAAGTAGTGGGGTATATCATTTTGACTTTATTCAGCTGGTTGATTTAAGAAAAAAATAAAACCTTTGTTATTAAAACTACAAGTAGTATCACTTTCCATGTACAGTGGCTACAAATTTGTTTGGTCGTCGCTCAAAGTCAACATTTTGCCAAAAATGGTTCGGCGGATGAACACAGTAGTGTTACGTCCCCTCCTCACTTGGATCGGGGGTATGTTGGCCCCCCCCTAAGTAACGCGGGCGCCTCCCCTCTGTCCCCTCCTTCAATAACAATAAACCTAGTAATAAGATACCAAGACCTGTTCCCAATTCCCGTCCTAAACCTGACTCGAATTGGAGATTAAAAACCAATCTTTTCCCTAATTTTGCCCCTCCTACCCATATCCCCAACAATCCACCTTCTAGCTCTTTAAATGTATCTAAGCCATCTAAGGCCCCGCGTAACCGCGTCTCTTTTAGACTTACTCCAACATCTAGCACTATCTCCTCTACCCCATAAACTATATCACCGTCGACTAATAATTCTTTCCCGAATTTTGATTTAACAACAGGTGCCAAATACCCCAATTTCATTAGTTCCCATTTCATAAATCCCACATCTAATGACTTACCTAATATCTCAGCTAAACCCTCTTCATCTACTATGCCTTCGTCTATTCCTTCCCCTACAACGACCACCACTACTATCCCATTTCTTGATCCCCTGTTGCCACCCCTTGTTAAATTAACCCAGCAAACCTTTGATTCCACAGAATGTCGATATGCGCTCTCTAGGCTTAGAGAAAAAAAGACTTACGAGAATACTCGTCTCTTTCTTGCATATCTTCATGATAAATCTGACTCAGTTTGCTACGAGGGTAAAACAAAAACTAGCGTCATGGTTTCCATCCAGCAGGAAGGTCTCCCTACCGACCTTACCAATCTAATGAACATTTACACCAAGTTCCATGAATCTTTCAATATATCTCCTCAAAGAGTAGCGGAAGACCTAACTGCATATGGAAACTTTGTTCACTCCAAAAGAATATCACACCTCCAACGGAGCCGGGTTGACCACAACTCATTTTTTCGTCCCTAAAGTGCCATTCCGACCATCTCTTCACCAATCGTCCCCCAACAAAATTCCTCTTACTTTTTATTACCAGAATGTAAGAGGCCTTCGCTCCAAAACCAGTTCTGTTCTGCGCCAGTCTCATGCTCTTCCATTCGATATATATGCCCTAACCGAAACCAACCTAACCCCCGACATAAAGAGCCAAGAGTTATTTCCCCCTTCATTCAATGTCTTTCGTGACGACGAAATTCCTCGCCCCTCAAACAATTCTCGAGGCGTTCTTCTGGCCATCCACAATAGCCTTGACTCATCCCCTGTTTCTACTTCCTCATCTTCGAAACTTGACTTTGTGTCAATAAAAATAACACTCCCCCAGAGATCCCTGTACGTTATATGCTTCTATATTCTACCAGCCCAACCTATTGAATCGTACCAACTTGCCATCGACGCGATTGACAAATTAATCGACTCATCTGACTCCCTTGACAATATCCTCATTTTCGGCGATTTTAATCTGCCTCACCTGCAATGGTCTCCATCAGATGATGAATCTTTCTTCATAGCTTCAAATGCCAAATCAACTAAGGAATGCCTCTTCTTAGATAGCCTGACAGACTCTAGTCTATTTCAAGTTAGCGGGGTCTCAAACTTTATGGGTAGGCAATTAGACCTAATATTCACAACTGACCCCATTAATTCCTCAGTCTCACCTTGTACCCTTTCTCTATCTACTATTGATAACCTTCATCCCCCTCTTCTTCTTTCCTTTTTCCACAACTCTCCACCCCAGTCCAGTTCTTCCGCAGTCATCTCCTCTTACGACTTTCACAAAGCTAACTTCCAAAAAATTAATGCCTATCTCAGTAGATGCTCTTTCGACTTTGCCAATCTATCATTAAATGATGCTCTTTCCATGTTTTACAGCGAGCTATTTACCTCTATTTCTCTCTATGTTCCCTTTTCTCGACATAGAACTTCATTAAATTCCCCCCCGTGGTATAATCGAAGACTTCGTTCCTTACGTAACAAAAGAAATAAACTATGGACAGTATATCTCCGCACTGGTTTTTCTTCCGACTATTCCAATTATCTCGGTATTTATCTTAATTTTTCCCAGCTTTATAACTCTCTCTACCAACGCTATCTAAATGATGCACATACCAATCTAATAAACGACCCTAAGTCCTTTTTCCAATTCGTAAACTATAAAAAAAAATCGGACGGCTACCCCCCTTCTCTTTCTTACGAAAATGTATCTTCCACCGACCCACATACCATTGCCAACTTCTTTGCCACATATTTTAAGTTATCCTTTGCCGATGACTCCTTCTCACCAGACACCTTTTACTTCAACTACCTACCTCACTTCTCTATCGGTCCCTTTCTCTCTCATACTGTTGACCCTTCCCTTATTGAAAATAAGTTACTATTGCTTAATGCCGAATTCTTACCCGGCCCAGACGGTCTTCCAGCCATATTCCTTAAGAAGTGTTCTTCCAATCTCTCGCTCCCACTTTCTGCTCTCTTTCATCTTTCTCTCTCAAATGGAGAATTTCCCCAGATTTGGAAAACCTCGTTCATTACACCGATACACAAAAAAGGCTCAAAAAGTGAAATTACTAATTACCGCCCAATAGCTAAACTCTCGCATATACCTAAACTTTTTGAAAGTATTGTATATGAAGTCTTAAGCTTTCGGACCAAGTCCCTTATTTCACCCTACCAACACGGTTTCCTGAAAGGTAGATCGACTACTACAAATCTCGTCGAATTTGTTTCCTTTGCTCTCTCATCCCTAGAGAATGGCAATGTAGTCGACGTCATCGCAACTGACTTCAGCAAGGCGTTTGATAAGATATCACATCAATTAATCCTCTTCAAATTGTCTGCCCTTGGCTTTGAACCTATATTGATAAAATGGATATCTTCCTACCTTGAAAACCGGTATTACAGCATTCGCTTTAGGTCCGTACTGTCGTCCTAATTTTTAGCAACATCTGGAGTCCCACAAGGCAGCCATTTAGGTCCCCTTCTCTTCATCCTAGCGGTAAATGATCTTGAGAAGGTCATCAAACACTCATCTCTCTCTCTTTACGCAGATGATGCTAAAATCTTCAAAACCATCTCTTCACCTCAAGACTCCTGCCTCCTTCAAGAAGACCTTGACAGTTTTTCGACCTGGTGTCTCAAAAACTGCTTAGAACTCAACATCAACAAATGCCAATCCATTACCCTATCACGCAAGCGCAACAAGTCCCCTCCCCGACGTTACCTTCTCCATGGTCAACCAATTTCACTCGTTCATTCTCTTCGCGACCTTGGCATATTGTATGACAGGGAGCTAAACTTTCATTCGCATATTGACGAAATAATTTGTAAGGCTAACTCATCACTCGGCTTTGTTAAACGTTGGTCTAAAGAATTCTCCGACCCTTACGTGACTAGATCTCTCTACATCTCTTTAGTTCGCCCCCTCCTTGAATACGCTAGTCAAGTGTGGTCTCCTTTTCATAGAGTTCATGTAGACAGAATTGAGAACGTCCAACGTCGCTTTCTTCGATTCGCCCTTCGAGGTCTGCCTTGGGACGATCCTTTTATCTTGCCACCCTATATTGACCGGCTCAATCTCATTAACCTGAATACCCTAAAGGAACGCAGAGACGCTGCAGACATTCTTTTCATTTTTCGTCTTCTCTCCGGCTCCGTCGACTGCGCCTCTCTTTACAACTCTATATTCTTCAACACTAACCCCCGTAATTTACGTTGCCCTCGGCTCTTTTACCCACCACACCATCGTACCTCATATGGCTCCAATGAACCGATATCCCGTATGCTGCGAAAGGTTAATTCCAACCTTTCAGTTTTCGATTTCAACCGCAGCGCTGCCCACCTGAAACTCGATCTCCTTCACCACTCTCCTTATCTTTAAGTCTTTTCATGTCTTATTTTTTAGTGTCTTAGTTTTAAGCTGTTACTTTAAGCCTAAATGTTAATTTTAGCTTGTATTAATCCAAATATATGGGGGTATTGCCCCCACTAAAATTACGCACAAGTCCGTCAGAGGTGCTCAACTTGGTTCTAAATATTCTGCCGGTGGATTTGCATATAAAAAACATCGTAGCATGAAGTGCAGTTAGATTGAAAGAATCCGAATGGCGGTCCGAAAGTCCCTATGGCCATACAACATCCTAGTCTCCCTTCCCTCAACTTCCATAAAAACTTCTCTGCAATAAGATTCTTCAGAATGAAAGGAGAGTGTTCTCGTAATTCGATCATGTGCGGCATCTTACCAAAATACAGGAATAGCCGCAATTGTTTCTCGAATGCATTGCTTTTGTTCATACAAATTTGTTGGTTTTGCTTTGTAGACTTCCTGTTTGCAACAACCCCACAAGAAAAAGTCAGGTGCAGTAAGATCAGGCGACCTGGGTGGCCAACGGAATGTGGAGTTTCTGGATATTATCTTATTGCACAATTTTCGTCGCAATTCTGTAATAACAGGACGTAATTCTGGATAGAAAAACTCTCTCAACATGCTCAAGTAACGGTCTCCAGTAACCGTAACGGTGTGACCGTTTTCTTCAAAGAAGTAGGGCCCGACAATGCTTAATGAAATTGCACACCACACTTTGACACGAATTGGATGCAATTTCGTCTCATGGAGTATCTGTGGGTTCGAAGCATTCCATACAAATTCTTGTTTCAGGGTCCCATTCATCCATTTTTGTTAAATCTAAAAATCAATCTTCAAAATAAAAAAATTATAACAAGGGGTCAGTTTTATAAATCATTAAATAGAAAAAAAGTTATTAATTTTTTTTTTGGTAGCGGCCTTCATAAGCCACCCTGTACATATTCTCAAGAGAATTAGACATTTCCAAATCTCTTCGCCTTCCCAATGCAGCCACGTTTTTAAGGCAGAAGTACTGGCAATTAGGGAGGCGTGGAAAACTTATCATGAACCTAGCGATACCCAGATAAAATAGGCTAGCTAGAACGCGCGCAGATGTCGGAAAATTAACGGCAATTTAGTATTGGTCTTTAGAAACTGTAATACCCACTGCTCCAGCTGCGCTGTCACAAAAAAAACAGTGGGCCTTACCAATAATCATTTTTAACCTTCACACTAAATATTTCCAAGGTCACAATATGCAATTTTGTATGGAAAATTTCGCCATTGTGAGTTCGAAAAACTTAGCCCGGACACTAAAAATGATTATTGGTATCGCGGAGTGTTTCATTTTCAATTTGAGTATCCGGCTCTAGCAAAAACCAGACATACGGCCTTACCAATAATCAACTTTAGCCTGGCACTTTACGAAAAGACTCCACACTTTCCAAAATCCCTTTACCAATAAACAAATATAGTTGCCAGACTATCGCTAACTGTAGGGTTAAATGTTAGTGTTGAGAAAGCCATGTTTATCTCGCACATTAGCTAAATAAATCCTCCCATATGTCATTTTGAAGACAAGTGTTGCCCAACCATCCAAAATCGCGGTATTAAATTTCGAAATAGGAGAGAATTTAGTACGATGTTGTTCAGCCTGAGCGTTTACAATTATTAATTAATTTTAGTAAATTGTGAATGCTTTCTAATTTTATTCGTTGTAATACAACAATGCAAATGGTTTTTAAGTCTATCACACACAAATTTGCACAAATGTATGCAAAATATTGAAAAATATTGCGTTTTTGTTTTATTTTTTCTAAACACGTGAAGCATATATTTCTGTGTTTTTCTTTCTGTTGCTTTTTGATTGGTTTTCCTAGTTAGTTGCTTAATAAAAAATAAATTTTATATAAGTTTGGGATAATTCCAAGACTTTCTTGACAGTCGTCGCAAACAGAATAAAATATCTTTTTACCAAAGTTTGGACGGCTTATAGGTACCTTTTTGCAACAATTCTCAGTACCTTAGGCGACACAGGTAGATATTTTGTTGCAACCAAACCCTTTTCAAACTCTTTGCAAGAGGAGTTTATTTACCGATAATGAGGATCTCTAATGAGACAATGGTTGGCGTGAAAAGGTTCCCTTCGCGGAAAATATAGTTATAAAAATAGAATTATCAGAACTCAGCAAAATACATGCAAAATAACAACTTTATTACAGCCTAACAGGTAGTACGAGAATATGCGTTTTATATTTTTCATTTCGAATTTCAACTTTTGTCGGTTTCTAAGTTTCCCGAATTAAGTAATATATAAGCCATACAATTTTTTATAGGTTAAATTGTATTTATTTTCAAACCCGGAAGCGATAAGTTCTTAACACGCTTCCTACGTGCGATTGTTATTCATTCTGAAATGAATGAGCCAGATATTATTTCTATTTTCAAAAATATTCTCTTGCTAACGATGCAATTGTGATGTTTAAACCACTAATAAGTTTTGATTTGCATCATCAGCCTACGAATAAATGAAACCATTCAAATAAACTGTGCTTTGTTTATTGAAAAATTTGAAAGGGATTTTATTACGACACAAATGCACTCATAAAGAAATCGCGAGGTAGTATTAGAAAACAATGGAAAGCGTACCATAAAAGTATTGAAAATTGTGTCCGATCGAACGATAGGGCATTACTGATTTGCATATGATATTTGACAGATCAGCGGATATTTGTGCATTTCCAATTTTGTGTTTTGTTTTTTGCTTATAATAAGTCTCAAAGAGCATTGGAAAGATATGTGTTGGGCAAATTTAATTGCAATTTATGTATTCCTTCTTTTAGAATAAAATCCTCCTTGTGAAAGAGACCATTGACCTTGTTTTTCACGAAAACAAATTATGAAATTTGAATTCTGCAATGACAACAAATGTAATAGATTCTAAGAAAGTTGTAGGACTAGTAAATGTGGAGGTCTAATTGTTTATTGGTACCATTTCACAAAAGCTGTACATTTTTACTAAAGCTGACATCTAACTAGTTGTCGACATTAGTGATTGATTATTAGTAAGGCCGATAGTGACATAGGTAAGCCGTTCTGTGATGACCAAAGACTATCCAAACTAGACGCTGAGCTTCCGTGCACCAACCCGAATTTCGCCGCAAATTTATAACGAAAATGCTCTTCGGGCGGTCTTTTTTTTCCTGTCTGTGAATATGTGTGTTAATAGCCGCCGGGTGGCACTATTCCAATAACAAAAAATTTCTTAATGATTTTATAAGGATAAATTGAAAAAAAAAAGTTGAGTATGATTTTTTAGATTTAGGTACTTATTTCATTTAATTTTTTTTTTTAATTTAGTTTAAATATGAATTATGTATGTTTTTGACAGCAAAATTCATGCAGCTGCCTAAATTTAAAAAATAAGTCAACAACATGAAAGTTAATCCCAAGTTTCCACTAAGGCATAAGTGAATTTCAGAAAATATATATTTCCGAACGTTGAATAATTTTTTTATTAGGCTTGGTGGGTGTTTAGTACCATATTTTCCAAAACTATTTTTATTGTTTGCAGATTTTAGACAAGCAGAATTTTGTAAAAATAATTTTGACCCTTAAAGAATTTTGATCCCAACCCATTTGAGACATATGAGAGCAAACATGATTATGGTATTTTCCACTTTTTCGATTTCATTAACACAAATAGCTATAGGTAGGTATTATATATTTTTATTCAATAACTGATGAAAGTTTGTTCAAAATGCCACTTTGTTCGAATAGAGTTGTGATGACCTTTGAGTGTGCTCGCTTTAAAACTTACGTTACGTATAAAAAAAAAAACAAATGAACTGTGGCTTTTACAAAGAAATTTATCAATTTGGTCTTAATATTTTTGTCAAACTAACAAACAAAATTGTTAATAATATCGAAGTAGTTTGTCAATTCAGTTATTGTATTTTGTTAAATCGACAGCAAATATTGTTGGTTGTACAGGAATAATTTGTCAGTACTGCTGTTGTGTTTAAGATTAGGTATTAATAAATTAAAACCCTTTTTTTTTCCCCAAATAAACACTTATTTAGGTAAGTTTAATTTTAACATTTTATGTTTTATTAATATATCTTAGAATTAAGCAAAAAACGTGGACGTGGACCGAATTCTATATTTGTTTTCTAAAAATAAAAAGTAATTCTTTTTTCAAAGCATTGGAAATATACAAAAAAAAATATATTTTATTAACTTACCCATAAAGGTGAGTGTCTGCTGTTCAAAAAGAGAAAAAATGATGATTTGGTATTGACATATGAAACGCCAAGCGCCAAATAATGACTGCATTCAACATGAAACAAAGTTGTAAGTGATACGTAACATGGGCCCATTTAAGATTATGATCATTGAATAAGTTTTAAAAATAGAGTAGTCTTTCGAAGACTTTATTTAAATAAAATGTATGTTACATGTTTTTCCCCCTATTTAGATTGTTTTCCCCCCAAAAAATATCTTCCCCCTTTTTTCCCCTTTTATTAGAAAAAGTCGTCAAATTGCCGACTTTCCCCCCAATCTGGGACCACTGGCGCTACTTCACTACTTCACGTGAATT
This sequence comes from Cheilosia vernalis, assembly GCA_949126925.1. NCBI lineage: Eukaryota > Metazoa > Arthropoda > Insecta > Diptera > Syrphidae > Cheilosia > Cheilosia vernalis. Next base: position 79,313,744 of record OX421358.1, on the reverse strand, counting down.
ATAAATCAATGCCATCAATAGCATTGCATTCAAAGGATTGCAATGCTCAAAATGTATTTTTGTCGATTCAGCCCATGTGTTATCAATTTAACAAAATTTCACTTATCATTACAACAATTTATTTTCAATCCAACAAAACTATTTTTGTTGGAATTTTACAATCGAATTTTTGTCAATATTACCTGGTATTTTATTTTCAGTGCTGCTATACCTGGTATAGCATATACTATACATGACGTAGAATAATTATTGTTGATATGGGTAGAACAAACTGAATGGAATAGAAAAACGTGCGGCAACGAAGTAAATAACATCTAAATGTGTAATTACCTACCCCTGACGAAAATTAATTTTCTGTTCATCAGTTAAAAGAAAAACGTATCGCATGCCTATCTTAAAGAATCCAACTAAAATGTCTAGGAAACTAACTATTCCGCAAGTAGACATTTTGTTAGCGAGTAATGCGATTCATCTTATACTTGAATTAAGCCTTTACAGGCGTCATATGGGAAAATCATATTTTTTAATGATCCCTTCTGGCAAGAAAGACGCACAGACCGACGAAGACAGATAACTTTTTCAAATCTCTATGTGAAAGCATAATTACGAATTCCATTCACACACGGGACGCTTTCAAGTCCAGGAAACTGCTAAAGCACACCTGCTTTAGGCTGAAACGAAATCTCATACACTATATTTGTTGTTGAAAAAAGCGAAACTGTATGCGGGTAGAAATGGCGTCATACAGCAATGAACCGCAGCCAGTTATGGGCGAAACGTATACCGTATTTGAATAGAAATTCGCATTGAAAGTGTAAAAGTAACTAAATTGAAGAATTACTGCTCTTTTCAATCATAATGCCGGTATAATAATTTATTTGCACGACGCCGACGCGACGGTGAACTTATATTTAATAAAAGTGAAACTCAATACGTGTTACAATAAGCTATTTAGTTTTACCAACTGAAGTTTGTGATTCGAAAACACATAATAATGTGACGTGATCTATGAAATAGGCATCACTAGAAGACCAATTGGCAATATGCCTTATTTCTCTTCAACTCTTTTCCAATTGTTGCGATTCCTCAAATTATCTGTGCCTTGGAGTTCTCGCTCGTCCCATTCTTCTTTTGTCTTGGAGCAATGAATGTGTGTCCGATTCATTTCCACTTTTGTTTCTTCTAATTCGTTCTGTCACGGAGAAGCTGCAGCAGTCTCTGGAGCTGCAGCTTTTCGGCGTCAGTATTTTTAATAGTAACGGGTGTAATACTATACCCGTAGTGCTTGATATTGAAGCAATTTGCTTAAAAAAAACAACCAATATAACTTACGGGTGTGTCATCTTTCATGTCGGTTATTTTGGTATTCAAAGAAAAATGTCATTTTTGGAGATAAATGATCGGATGTTTACTTCATAATAAAGAGGAAAGTATGCCGTTAATATTGAAAAACAACATCATCCAAATGGCCACCACGAGTACGCATACAGGACCATATCCTTTTCATGAAATTTTCCATAACCAAATCGCAAAGTGGCCTCCCTATGTCCTCGATAGCCTCACGAAATTTACCTTTGATGTATTGAATCGACGCAAAGGAAGAAGTCGCAAGGTGCTAAATCACACGATCTCGGTGGCCAATGGTGATCACCTCTTCGGGAGATAACATGGCCAGGAAACTTTTTCCGTAAAAGATCAATGGTTTCGTTGTATGTGTAGTATGTATCGGCACTGTGCAACACTTGACTATATAAAATGTAAAACATTGAAAATACAGTCACACTATATAAAATGTAAAATATGTATGTTCTCAGGTCTCTACAGCTTGTGTGGCACGCAGCGCCGTCTTGTTGAAAGTAAACGTTGTTCAGATCAATACCATCCAACTCCGAAACACAAAAAATCATTAATCATCTCTCGATAGCGAAATCCATTCACCGTAGCTGTTGATCCAACCAGCGTTGCCGCTGACTCTTTGAAAAATGTATCTATTTTTTTAAAAAAATGTATCAAAAGTATATAAATTGGAGACTCAAAAATGTTTCAAATGCATCACAAGAGAATATCGTTTTCAAAATCACTTTTCATGTTCCATTGGGATCAAAAATCAATGTTTTGATGTATATTGATATTGATATTGCTAGATTCAAAATAAGTCTAAAAAAAATTAAAACATATGAAAAAGGGAGATTTTGCAGACTTTTATTTGAAAATTGAAAAATGCATCTATGTAATTGAATATCTGAGTATCAAATTCTTTGCAAGGAAGCAAAAATGTATCTTTTTGATACAATTGTATCTTTGTGGCAACGCTGGATCCAACCCCATTTTCGAAAAAGTAAGGTCCAGTCACCCCGCCGGACCATAAACCGGACAAAACAGTCACACGTTGAGGTTTTCCGAGCCCCAGATGCGATAATTTTGCTTGTTGACGTAGCCACCGAGGTGAATGTTGATGATCGGCCGGCTTTCATTTTTAGTAATGGCGTAGTTTCTCCTTGTCAAATGTCAAAGAATAAAAAGCTTCAAAAGTGACAGCTACCGAAATATCGGGTCATTCGCAATAACACCTGTTATTGGTAAACCCTTTACCTTTAAAAAAAGCCAACGATTTTCATATATGTGATATTTTTACCATTTATTTGAACCATTTTCATGCGCTTTCCTTCAATTTTTGGAGCAATGATTTCGGCATGAATGTTTGCCTTAAACTCGTCAATGGTCTGAGGCTTGTTGGCACACACTAGGCTTTTTAAATAACCCCACAAAAAACACCCGGGAGGGTCAAAACTGGAGATCTGATTCAACAGCCAATGTAGCCCTTTTATGACATCAAGCGTCCAGGGAAATTTCATTGCAGAAACTGCATTTTTTGAATTTTGCAGTGTGTGATGGTGCACCGTTTTGTCGAAACCATCATTCAGAAAACTACATAGCTACGATAGCGCTACTAAATGCGCCACCTCTATTGTATGTAGGCACATCAGCTGCTAGCTTTGTGGCTGCTATAACTAAAAGTGCAGCACATAAAACAGAGCTGCGGCAACCAACACAAACTATTTGGAGACATCCAAGTTAGCAATTCGATCCGCATACAAAGCTGCTAAAAACTCTTCTAGACACGTTGTTCACCCAAATAGGAAGCAGCAGTTCCTGGTCGCCGCCGACGTGAACTGAACTAAATGGGTGGCTAAAAAGTGTCCTTCAAATTCAGTCCCAACTGCTACATCAACCTAAATCCTTTGAGCCAACAGTCAAAGCTGACAGCAGCACAGTGTAAATCTAGAATGTTTTTTGCTCTGTATTATCTGTCTTTTGCTTGGCGTGACAATTTAATAAAAGCGGGATTATGAAAAAAATATTTATGCATAGTTCACAAGTTTCCCCGAAGCATAAAGCTGTTGCAGAGTAATAGACGAAAACATAGAAATGCCATACGTAATTAGATGTCGCCAGGAAGGCTTTCGCATTCGTGCTTCATACAACTCTATGAAAAAGAAATAAAATACATATATGTAAATCGGGCAAACTACAAAGGGTTTTTATTATGCGGTCAGTGCTTGGTTTGTATGTATGACGCAAAACTCAGCAGCGATGCGATTGAAACTGCAAAAGGGACTTTGAGAATAAATCTCCAATTGTTTAAATGAATAGAATTCTTTACTTTATCGCTGTTAATTAGTTGACACAAATATAGAAAGCTTATCAATTGGTCACCAACATCTGATGGTATTTACTGAATTTACTTTTATTTTTGTTTATTTTGTTAATAAGGTTGTACATTAATGATTAACGAATTTTTTTTCTTATTGCTTCATATACATATGAAAAATGGGTGCTATTTAGATTGCCAATAACGGAAACAAAATTTGAGATCAATTGAAATATTTTTAGCGCGTTTGAAAAATAGGAGTAATAGTAAGTGTTGGATTTTTCAGATTTAAGCCGAATTCCGTACACTTAAATTACTCACACATTGAGATTTCAAAAACTTTAAAAATATAATATAGATATTAAAACTTAGCAATAGTTCTAATATTAAAAAACTGATATTTTTTATGTGACGTCTAATATGTAAATAGTAAAGAACCACTTTCAATGCCTTTACGACAACATATTAAATTTTTTTCTTGGGAAGATAAAAACAGAGCTGCAACACTGTCTGTAATTATTTTTTTTAATTTGTTGTGTATAAGCCAGGTCAATATAATGGTCGAATTTCTACCACTGGTCGAAATCTGGTTCTATTAAATAATCGCGGTTTCCTAAAAACGGTTTCTTGAAAAATCAATTTACTCCTAACGCTAGGTAATTTAATTCCTTCTTACTCGAAATTTTCTCTATACCTGCGTAAGAACAAAACTAGAACAAAATACAAAATATTATTAAGATGGCAAAGGTTGCAAGATTTAATTTTTGGAAGTACGGAACCATTTGAAGAATCATGTTTGCCAACTTTCAAAGAAGTTATGAAGCAGTTTTTAAATACTGTCCGTAGTATTAAAAGTTCAGCAAGAAAAGAACCAACTGGTTTTGAAGTGTCTGCAAAAGTGGTTCAAAATTTGGTCATGGTATGGAAAGGTATATGCTGGATCAAAGGGGGTGTTGTAAGATTGATGGAAGAAGCTAAGGGGATACCTCTTCAATGGGCTATATGCTTTCTTGATTGTTATGAGCTGCTTCTTCGACATCTTCTACAAAGTTTAGACTTGTTTGACCGTTTTGGCCAAATCGGCAAAATGTTGGACTGTTGTGAAAAGTCGGATATTGTAAAGTTTGCTCCAATTGAAGACATACTTAAAATTTTACCGGATATGACTAGCTGTGACGAAAAGTACCTACTTGCATAATATATGCCAAGCCGTATGTTCTGTTAACTGTCCCGTGTAGTTGTTATCAAGAAATCCCGGCAAGTTATCACATGTTCGTTGGCTGGTAGGAGACTTTACATTGAAAATTAGACAATTTAGTCATTCTAGTAAATTTCATTGGTCGCGTCTATCCTCCGTTGTGTGTTAGTTACCTATGGAAAAAGATCCTGTCATACAATGAGATGCATTTTATTCCCATCCGGAAAACCTACTTTTAGCTATGATGACAGACCCAAGAAAATCAGAGCTGGCACTTCGGCGAGTGATGAAAACTTGAGCTGAAAAAAAAACCCAAATAAATATTCGTATAGGTTTATGGTGCCAAAACTCAACTTTAAAGCCAATGGGTATATGTAAATTTATTCAACTGGCAGGGCATACAAATAACTGAAATAACTGAGCCCCCTGTAACGAAGTTCTTTGGCGATGAAAACATTCCGGACATTGTAAAAACCGGCGATTGTAGTTTAGTGCTTTCCCTCGGTTCCTATGTCATAGGCAAAATGTGTTACGTTGTGCTAAACTGGTAACCGAAGTTTCTATCGAAGTATTTGCATTCCAAACAGGGATGGGTTACTAAGTGAATCGAATCGAATCTCGACAAAAAATGCCTGAATTCCATTCGAAAAATATTTTTTGTATGGAATGAAGTATAAAACTGCACTATACTGGAAAATGGGAAAAATGCGAGTTCTGGGTGATTTTGTAAGAGAAACCAGCTTCCAGTTAAGAATTCCTTAGGTATTCCAATCGCTAGTTGTAAACTCATAATAAAGTTGGATGCTAGCAATAGAAAAAAATCTTAGGTGGATAACCGGCTCGACATGTCTAGCGACAAAACAGATCTGGCCAAAACTGGATCTAAAACGTTCTAGATACTTGATCTCCTCTCATAGGAAGTATTTCAGTGCTATAATAGGTGTCATCTTAGGACATTATCTCATAGACATGCATGCAACAAGAGTTGTTGTATATTCAAATGATTTTTTCAGAAGCTGTTTTGACAAGGAGGAGGTAGAAACTATTCGCCATCACCTCTGTACTTGTCCGGCTCTCTTACAAAGACGAAAACTCCATTTGGGAGAGTTCTACTATAGTGAACTGAACGATCTAAAAAACACAGCCATCCGAAATCCGTAAGAACTCAGGCATTTGTAAATTTGCATTATACTCTGTCCAACAAAAATTGTCAGTACAGGGAAGATAGGATGTTTGTCTCTCAGTCTGGTTGCAATGACTTACATAAATCGGTCCCTCTTTAAAGCTGTCACAGGGCTGCCATGATGGTTTATATGATAATTTTCCATAATTTAGAGAGCAATACTATTAGGGCTACCATCTTCCAATTTAAAAGAAACATATTGCTGAATGAAGTAAATTACGCAGGTATGTTTTTTTTCCGGTAAGATGATAGGAGTTTTTTTTAAGGGTATCCCCAGTAGGCCTAATCGCTTAAGTTTGTTTTCCAACGAAAAATACAAATTTCGCACCACAAAAAAAAAATTTAAAACGCAAAATATAACACCATAATCCAATTTGTTCATTATAAATATTGTAAAACATAAAACACTAATATCACATATTAAAATATCAACTTATCCGATGAGTAATTACTGCCACTGCCACCCAAGGACCGACAATAAGCCGTAGGTATAGGTTTACCTGCTTTGTCATTTTGAAATTTCAGTGTGAAAAACTATTTGATTAAAAAATAGACAAATATGCGAAAATATAACAAAAATGCTATAATATGTCAAAAATATGCTCTACAAATTAAAATTTATGCAGAAATATGACCTGAAAATAGGTAGGTAGGTACTTAGTTTTGAATATTCAAATATTTAATACGATATCCCAAAAAAACACGCTTTTGCCCTAGTTATCACTATTAATTTATCGCAATATCACTAAAACGCACTTATGACCACTTGTTGCATTAATGAAATGAATGCATTAAAACTTCTCACGAATAAACCTTATTTCTAAAAGACAACATTAAAAATAAGTTAACTGAATATTATTGGATCCTTCAGAAATACAAACAAATTAAAACCGAATGGCAACACCCTATATAATAACTCGCTCTCAAAAGCACTAAAACCGGAACCGGAAGTTCATTGGCAAGCGAAAGGGAAAACGAACACATGCCGTTCATGCTCATTCTGCCCGCGGCTGTGTGGCAGACTGGTTGTGGTGGGCTGTATGCGAATTTTAGGAAAATTACAACAAAAATTCCTTGGCATGACAGTGGTTTGGTTCTTATTTCAGTGGCAATTCTTGTGTTTGAATGCCGTGAGAGTATCTACAGGCACCACTGGTAGAAAACTCATCCATAAGGCCTGTACTGACAATTTTTGTTGGACAGAGTATAGCAACCGTTTAGGCTGTATGCCTGTGGAGGGACGGACAAACAGACAGACTTACAGAATTTTGCGACCCACTTTTTTCAGTTTCTCTATCAACAAAATTGATTAACATCTCGAGTTCGAAATTTTGTACGAAAACAACATCTTTCTCTTACTAAATAATGCAGAAAGCTAAAAAAATTCTCAATTCAATAAAACCGTGTTATCTGCATTTTCTATTTTCGAAAATGTTTCTAATCTAATAAAATACAAACTGCATCAATCGGCCTAACGGTTTACGATTTATATGAAATTTAAGCAAAATTGTCCGCATACTCAAAAACTGTAAACGATGTTACATTTCTATTCTATGCACCCTCTTTTACCTATGATATAAAATTGAACATAGCTCGCATTACTGGACACTTTTCGCAATTTAAGAGGAGTCTGAAATGGTCTGGTGGCAGTTTTTAATGTTATTCGAAGGATTAGAAAAATTTAGTGGGATAAAATCGGGGCTTATTGATTGGTTGTTGTTGCTAATTAACCAATAGTGACTCATATTGATGGACACAGATGAATGCTTTTGCAAAGATTTGCTTACCGTTATTTTGTTGGGAAATCGATAAATGGATGGAACTGAAGGGGGATAAATTTTTGACTTTAAATGCGTTTTATTAAGCAAAGCTTGAGTTAGGATATACTTTATGCACCAGTGATTTGATTTCTCTCTATTAGAAATTCGAATTTATAGGTGCAACAAGTGACCTTATATATCCCAAATAAGACATTTCTGAGGAAAAATGATTTGACTAAAAACAACTAAATAGTGTTTTTTTAGAGGTACAAAACTTGAAGTTGGCAACACTATTTGAACTTCTTCTTTAAAAACTATCCGGGCAGAACGTTACAGTCACAGTGGTGACCGCTATAGAGCCACGATTACTGGAGCTGTGGTTTCAACAAGACGGCGCAACATGTCACACAGCTCGTGCCACAATTGATTTATTGAATGAAACTTTTGGTAACCGCATACTTTACGTTGCGGACCCGTGATTTGGCCTCCATGATCGTGCGATTTAACGCCGCTTGACTTTTTTTCTGTGGTGACATGTGAGTCGCTAGTCTCCGTCGATAAGCCCGAAACGATTGACCACTTGGAGGACAACATTCGCCGCGTTATTGCCGATATACAGCAACAAATGTCATCGAAAATTATACCTCCAGATTAGACTACGTCCGAGCCAGCCGTGGCGGTTATATGCCAGAAATCATATTTAAATAATAATTGCAGAAGATTATCTTTCGAATAAAGTAAATTTCATTTCAGTTTAAAGAAATATTACATCATTTGTTATTAACCCTTTAAACTAGTAAAGTTTAGACATTGTTCGCTCGTTACTTAAACGCCAAAACGCTATCAAGACTGTTTGTATACTTATTCGTTCGATAAAACATTATTCTCCAAGACCTTTTACAAATACTTTGGAATTAAAACTGGGATACCTATGAAATATAACCCACACACATCGAAAAAATAAAGTCCAAGCGGAAAATTCGTGGACCCGACTTCAGGGCCGCCTGTTTTCACTCTATAGAAACTCACATAATTTTCAGTTCGTACATCTTTCCGCAACTTGGTCACTCAGTTCCCGCAGCCGCAGTTCGTCTAATATAATTAAGACAGCAACCATTAGCACATTCTTTTATGACGAAGCCCAACGATGTGATAAAATCTATTTAATTCGTTGGTGTATAGTTTAAGTGTCAAATCTCCTGACCTTGCGTTTATGCTCTTCAGATTTTTGAACTCCTACATGTGCAAATGTCTTTGCTGGCCTTTGTGACCTGTCTGATTTAAAATCATCAGCGAATTAGTAAAGTGCCTATCATTTGTTTGTCGGTGGAAGAGGGCTTGAAAAACAAGAATTATGTTTTCTGCAATGTTTTCTGTTGTTTGAAAAAGAAACAAATTCAAATACCATTCGCTCGTGCTCAGAAGCTCTTGACCTATTTTGGTATAAAGAAAAGACGTCATGGAAACATGAGTACCTGAAATTTTGTTGTGACCACAGTCTTAACCCTTGAGGGACTATGACAAATGTGTACGCACACGAGCGAGTTGAACAACTATAGACATGAAGACAAGACAACGGAATCTAACAACTAAATGTTGTTGCTTTTTATTATACCGTGAATTTAATCACGTTACCTGCAGAGTAATGTGCAGTAAGAAGCAAATATATACATAGTTGTCCTCGGCTAAAAATTAAACCTATGGCCTTTGGGATGGATGTCAAACACATCAACCACTGAAGTTTGTGCCATCTATCGTAGAAGTCAATGTGTCAGCCATACGAACCGAGTATGCAACGTGGAGTAAAGAAGCGAGTTGTGTAGGATTTCATGAGGCTTTTCGAAAAGAATGTGCTTATTTGGAAAATGAATGCATTCGCCTCTCCTTTCTTCTTTCGAAAGTGCGTTTGTTAACCTGAGATAATGGGTTTCGGTTTGTCTATGCGTGTAGATTGTTGTATATGGCTTTGAATGTGTGCATTGCCAACAACTCTTTCTAAAGGAACCAAAAAGAAAGAGGCAAAAATACTCCCTTTTTAATGGATGTTTTGTACTGTAAAATTGAAGTCCTTGCTGTTAGCTTTGAAGAGATGTCTGCTATTCATTCGTTCAAAGAAATATTTTATTTTTTAAGTGAAAGCCTTTTTAGTACTTTTTTTTTAGTGCGCCGCTGTTCCAAATGCGCCTGTACACATACGCATTCTTGTGACTGTGCATAGTGCAATTATATTGTGAGGTATTATATATAAACCAACGAACATTGTGTGGGCATTCAATTCTAAATGTATATGTATATTGTATGAGACAGTGCCGTTGAATTTATTTACTTTACATTTACTTGATGTTTGTTTTTTGTGTCACTATCTACAAGAGAAAGGCCTTACTTATACACTTATAAAGGTGTTTAGCACAACGGTGATAACATATAAAGATTTGAAAGTGCTTTGAGATTCTTATGCAGCTAGGTATTTTAATTAAATTCTTTTCCGTTGTAACGGTCTGAAAACATGCCTTCCGGAGCGAACTCCAACAGTTTTTCACTGTAGGCCAATTAGTCTAATCGGTTTTTGAAAAATAATTTTGTAAAAAAAATATGCAGTATCGAACATCTAGAATAAGCATATGGGACCGAACGATTCCCGAAACGACAGCTACTTCTGGAAGGTCCATGGATTCCTATTGGATGTATAAGTTGGTCGGCCATTTTAATCTGGGGTCCAGGTGCAGTCGATGTATTTTTGTTTCAAAATTTAGATATCCCATCAACGCCGGTTGCCTAGAAGAGCGCTTTGAATTTGTCGACTGAGTTGTTGGTGTATAATCCATAAGACCAGGTCTCCAGTATAGAACGACGATTATTTCGAAATATATTGCCTTTTTCACTACCTTGGATATTTGGCATATCATCATGCTCGTCGGCGATAGTTTAATGCTACACGCACTTCGATCCTTTTTTTGAGAATTAAGTTGAGTGCTAGTAGTCTAACATCAAGAAGGATAAGTCTTCCCATAAGTTCCGGTGACCACTTTTTACATTTAACATCTAATATCGATTTAACGATAATTGCATCTGGAGTTGTACAGAATCTGAAAACATTAAAAACAACATTTTTTGTAGCATTTTGTGGCTTACAAGCCATATATAAATATGCTAAATGAACTAGTATTTTATAGTGAAGTGTAAAAACTACAAAAGTACACTGTTTGGTCATTCATTTTTTTAAAACTAAACGCTAGTGTTACAACCAAAGGCGTTACTGGACACTGAGAAGCGATTATTTCCCCGAAAATGTAGACGCTGTTAAAGACGTGTACCGTGTCCTAAAATCGAGCTCCATGAATTATGGCCACATGATTCGTGACAGCTATCGGAAAATGACTACAGAACGCCGCAGTGCATTATAATCCGCCAAGAGGTATCGCAAAGAAGCTTAAAGGTAAAACTAAGCGATTAGTGAGGAAACTCTTTAACAGAACTAAACGCATCGGCCAGTGGAATCAATACCTCTAACCCAAAGAGTTGAAAAAATCTAAAAGAGCTACTAAGCGAAAGCAGTGGTTCGAAGAGCTTCCTGCAAGCTAGCTTGCAAAAGGCATTCTCTAAAGATTACTCAAACTGCATGGGACTGATGCTGGTTAAACCTGATCGCACAGTCACACGCGACCGAGAAGTAAAATGCACACTCTTCTTCAAGTGCATTTTCCTGGGTCCACTATCATAGACGAATTCTATTAACATGTTACCGAGGACTCACGTCCATATAACATATAGGTAGAATCAGTAGTTTATCCGGTAAACTGTTTATTTATGGTATTTATACCCAAACTATGCGCGTTTCTTGACATATAGGTGTGCTTTTAACAATACAGGATAAGACTTCATATCAAATACTTTGCTTCAAAGAAATATGTAGTATATAAACCCACCATCAAATTGGTCAAAGCGATGGTTGTAAGCCGCAAAATAATGGCTTCGTCAGTACCAACCTCAGCAACTGTTACAGCAGTAAAGAGCTGCCCGCAGGGAGGAGTACTCTCAACTCTGATGCTGTGGTGTCTGGTAATAGACGAGTCATCTTGGAGTTAAGGGTTGATCGATGGATCGGATTGGATTCTAGTTTTTCAATTCACATTCACCTCTACCAGAGGAGTTGGTGCCATAAATATAACCTTTCTATTAACCCCAATAAGGGTATCATAGTTTCCTTCAAAAGGAGAAGAAATTTCAACCTAAACCAAATTTCAATTAATGACAATGAATATTCCGATGAAGTCTAATATCTTGGACGTATCCTAAATAAACGACTGAGTTGCTACTCAACATTAAGAATAAAACTACCCAAGCTACTAATGCTTTATGGGATTGTCGTCGTATGTATGCGGTATAACCTGGTGGATTACACCGAAAATCACACATTGGATGTACACAGGTCATGATCAGACCCATTATACGAATAACGTATGCTTATAGTATAATAATACAAAAGAATACCTTTGCAAAGCTTAACAAGTTACAAAGCCTCGCATGCCTGGGCTTTCCGGCGCATATCCAACTTGTCCTACAGCTGCTATAGAAGCTTTAATATAGTATTAATACCTCTCCATATACATATAAAAAAAATATATACGCAGCTTAGCAACGGGAAGAGATAAACTTTAGTGATCATCCATTACTAATGAGTAATGACCCTTATCTCGGAATTTCCGAAACTTGACATGATCTTCGCCTTAACTGAAAGACTCCCAAAAACACAGAAAATTCTCCACGGAGATCACTAAAAGAGAAGCATGTGTCAGCAATAACCCACCCAATGGTTAAAACAGTGGTATACGGATGGACTCTGGTGTGGGAGATGGCATACATGGGCCAAACGCGCAATGCATCAATACACTATGGGGAAAAGCCCCAGTGTATTTCAGGAAGAGCTCCATGCCATTAAGGAATGAAACCTCATAAATTGTTCAGGTATTAAAGGTGAAAACATCCATATATTCACAGACAATTAAGCAGTTATAAATGCCCTTAGCTCACCAATCATTGTCTCAAAATCAGTCATGCGCTGCTTCAATGCCTTCCAAACTATAGGCTCCAAAAACAAAACCAAAATATTGTGGGTCCCTGGTACGAGGGTATTGAAGGAAACGAAAAAGCTGACGAACTTGCTAGGAAAGGGTCAGAGACCACTTTTATAGGACCACGACCTTTCTGCGCTGTGACTAAATCAGCAATTAACTCCATTATAAAAAGCTGGGAGCACAACATGTGTTTCAAACAGTGGAAAGAAATAGACCTCAGACAGGACAAAAAGGGCAAACCTGCCATTCAAAAAAAAAAAAAAAAAAAAAAAAAAAAAATCTAAACCTACAAAGGCACGATATTAAAACCTTGTTGGCTACCTAACAGGTCGCGATACCAACACAAAATGCACATAGTTAACTCCACTCCAGTCAGACGAAACTCTGAGCACATTATGTGCGAATGCCCAACTCTATTCAGTACTAGAAGGGAATTCTTCTCCCGTGAATTACTAAGTTGTGAGGACTGAGGAAGTCCTCTGCTGAAAACATCATCAGCTACATTAGGGATGGAAACTTTGCCAGCCTAAATTTATTTTCTGACAACCTCGGCACAAGAGATCTTTTAGGTCGACGTGCCTCTTCATCGCCTTGGCAAGTCAGAAGCTTAAAAAAAAGGAAGTGATGAAAATTGTTTATCCTTATACAGGGTGCGCCAAGATAACTTCATATTTTCAAAAAAGCAGTAAAACCCATGCTATACATTTTTTATTTGCTTAAAATGGAAGTTATCAAAGTTTTATTTTACACAGTTTCGAAAATTATTTATCAGATAGATGACCATACACTGAATAAAAATCTTGTCGAAGCTCGCAATCCAGTTGTTTGGATTCAGCATAAAATCGCAGTACCCTTTTACTCGTTCCCAACGATAAAAACTCCAACACATGGTAGTCCGGAAGCTATTTTGACTCGGAATTTATTCGTAGAATATGCATTTGATATACATAATTGAAGAACAATAAAAAAATCACATAAACACTGTCGCTGGTCAAAATCAATGCTCTTCTCTGTGATCTGTAGTGCTTGCTTTATTTAAAAATATCACTTCTTTATAACTATTATACTATGTGCACACTTTTCAAGCAACATGGCAGACCGCCTGAACTTATTCAGGAAACTAAATACAAATGTAGTCAATTTATAACTCTTAATTGATAGTACAGCTACATCAATGGGATTATGAATTTTCTTCTCAGGAAACTATTTCTCATTGAATATTGAAATATTCTCGTTTGAAGTACGTTTCTATGTAAGATATAGATAGGTAATACCATTCTACGACTAATGCAATATCCCCAACAGTGGTGTAAAAAAGTATTTGAACTAGGTAGTAAAAAGAAATTATTCATTTTGCTCCTATCGAAATTGTATTACAGACGTGGCTAATAAAAACTGTTTAAAGCTTAAAGTTACTTACATATACCACAAGAGATGCACTTTGTTTACCATCCACTCAATTATTTCAACAACTGCTAGCTGGCGAATGTTGACAGGTCATGCTTCATAGTCAAAGTACAACCATTTGAGTAAACTTTAAAAATTATTTTAGTTTTACATAGATTTCAAATCCCATTAATCTTAAAGGAAAATAAAAACAAACAATAGTAATAATATCGACCACTGTCAACGCATACGTTTTCACATGAAATGAGTATATAGATATTTAAAGTTTCTATTAGATGGCTTATGCGCTCGCGAACTAGATTGTGTTTGTGCACACAGTGAAAGAAATGTAAAATCTGTGGCCGAAAATAACACATTCCCTTTCTCATTTTATTTTTAGGATTGTATTCAGATTCGAGATTTCGTCTACGCAAAGAAGAGACAGAAAGAAGTGTCAAAAATTTCGGTGAATTTTCCTAGAATATACTGTGTAAATTTTCTATTCGGACCGTTTCACGCGTATACAGTCAAGTTTTCTTCATCAATTTTCTTACGAAAAAAAATCACTTTTTATTCTAAAGTTTAATACCTAAGTGATTATTCTAAAGTTTAATAAGTGCTTATTTCTGCTATCGTTTTTAAAAATAAATAAGAAAAGTCTCATGGAACAAACAAAAGATCATCAATATAAATTAAAAAGAAAAATCATGTGCAACAGCTAAAAGCTATTTTTAAATCACATTCTTATGTAGCCTGCAATGTAGTAAATTTTTAGTACGTTTTTTTTTGTATTAAATCTTTTCGTGAAAAAATTTGTTTTTTCTGTAGAAAAAAAAAAGTTGAATAACAGTGTTAAATAAAAAGTCAAACAACGTAATCTTTACAATATTCTGTGGTGTAAAAACAACTAATGGTAATATCAACAATAGTGTTCATTTTCGTAGGCACATATTAATTAACCTAAAAGGACATAAAATGTGAAACTCAAAGCAAACATAAATGTGAAAGTCAAATATCTGTAAGATGGAAAAGTTGCACGCTAGGGAACGACGTCTCCAGACATTTGGATTAATTAAACCCCTCCTAAGAATGACAACTTTATTTTTATATATCCTCATGTATTTCAACGTAGCTATGTGAGCAGTGAGCATACGTCAAAGAAAGCGAATATGTGTAAACACACGGTCAATTTATTTTTCGAGCAAAACAACACATGGTATTTTTAATGAAAAGTAATAAAAAATCAGGAAGCCGCAATCAAAAAATTTTGAGAGTTATGTTTCGAAAACTAAGCATTACTATGTCAGGGATATGCAGGTACTAGAGACATCTGGAGAGATATTGTTCCACCAACCCATCTAATTGAAATAGAAATTGAAAATTATTTTCTTCATTCTTTAGAGTTATTTGTTGCTCCTACTTTAAGTATGGCTATGTTTAAACATGGTCTATAAAAAAATCAAAAATCACATTGGCATCGACATGTCATTCCAGAATTGGTGCACAAGAAATGTCAGCCGGGAGAGCAATTTCGCTTGCATTTCAAATTTTTATTTTCAAATTTCCATAGATTTACAAACGCAAATCGACTTTTTCATATATGTAGAACGCTATGTAAAGTAGTTTCAATGGGACTTTTACCAGTCGACGAAAATCTTAATAAATTGTTTGATGTCGCAAAAATGTTTGGTTGATCTATGATGGTTCTTTGCAATATTTTATAGATTTGGGAGTCAATTAAACATTTTTTTTTCACATGGTGAGAATTTCTATTAAAAGCGTTGGAGAGAAAGCACAGTGTTCTGCTCATTAATGTGATCCAAGTTTTGCAAAAAGGGAAATTAAATGTGTTATACAACCTATCTGTATTTGCTCGGTAGAAGGACTTTCTTTATAAAGTAAAGGAACTTCGAGTGGTTACGTATGTAGTGTACTAGGTAGAAAAGATCCCTTTATACTTAATTGTTATAACGCGTTATATCGCTAAGTGCATACATATTTGTATACGTATAATATATCACACATTGAAAACAATTCCTTCATAACTCAACAAAATGAAGTATGTATTGTTCAGTAGAAGGAAACAAATAAATTCAGAAAAGATTGCACGCATGGACTGGACATTGAAGACAATTTTTTGTTGCAAAGCCTTTTCCTAAACTTTCTAAAATCCTGAAAAAAAGTGTTGTAACTTATTTGTTGTTTTAATTGAAGCCTATGAGTGGTTATCACAGAAAGCCATTTTAAATTGTGACTTTATTATGCTTAACGTGCCACTTATGTATGTATTTGGGAGTTCACAAAACAGCTTTAAATAAACGGGATCAGAACAAGTGTGGGGAATGACAGACAGTCATGAAGTTACAAAGCCGATGCCATACATATAATAATAATTTTTGGCGCAACAGGTCCGTATAGACCCTAGGCCTAGCTTCTCACGACCATTCGTTTTGTGTGAGATTTCATTTTTTGAACGAATGGAAGGGATCTACAATTTTATGCCGATTCCAAACGGCTAATTGAGAAGCTCTTTCATGAAAGTCATACTCTCGCTCTCGGATGTTTGTCAGACGTTCGCGGGAGGTGGCGCAGTGAAAAAACCCTGAGTTAGTAGTTCAACACACTAACCACTAAACCACTGCGCCTACGCCTACATATAGCAATAAAAAATAAAATGAATGATAGACATAACTGCTCACATTCTTTGGTGTGGGTTTTAACTTTTTTGGTGCGAATAGAAGGGACCTACAAGTACATATATGCTGACTCTAAACAGCTAATTGATATGCTTTTCTAGGAAAGTTATGTTTGTCCGAGGTGGACGAGAGGTGGCGCAGTGCAAAAAAGATATTTATAAGTTGTTCGAACCCCTGTGACACCTCGCTCCACAGCTCAGCACAATAACTACTGAGTCGCGTTGCTATTTTATTTGTTGAAGTAGCCATCCACAAAGCTGCCGAGCTCTGAGCAGCGCTCTTTGAAAACAATGCAAATGCATAATCTTAATGCTGTTGTTTGGGAATGCCCGCCTACGTTTTTAATGGAATTTTTTTATATTCAAAATACTTTCGAGACAAAGCAGCTGTCTAGTGAGCAGTTGTCCCTGTGTGTTGGATTTAAATGAATCCGTTAAGATTTTTTATCGTGCTGATACAGCAAACTTCGTTTCCAAGAATCTGAGCGATCTTCATGGAACTACTTCTATTCTTATAAGTAAGTAAGCGCAAAATGGTAAGAGCTGGTTAGAGATAGTGGTTTCTCTCCCTCCTCGTCCCTATAGCTTCTGCTACATAAGATATACGCTCGAAAAATATAACCTCCATGTCGGGTAAAAAGTGTAAAGCCGTCTAAAAAATACAAAAAAAAATAATTTAAATAGTCAGATCGCTCCGATGAGCATACTCAACGTGCTCGAGCTAATTCAGTGCTTTGCTCTGAAGGAGAATAGAAGAACGATAGTTGACCGGTTTCTGGCAGTGTTGCAAGTTGTCAATCGTCTTTTGCAAGTACTGATGCGCATTGTACTCGAATGGCGACATCGGACCATATTTATGCTAAAGTTTATATTCCAAGTAAAGTGAAGATTATTCATTGTTCAACCGTTAGAAGTATTCAAGAAAAGTTTGACTATCTTCTCACGAAATGACGGCCAAAACGATATGATTGGTCTATGCCAAAAAAAAATAACTTCAACTGATGCAGACACCAAATTGTCTACTAGTTATAATTTGCACATAATGTTCAAAATTGTTTTTAAAAACTAGATGCCGTAAAGTAAGATCTAGCACAAAAATATTTCAACGATTTTTTAAACAACGAAAGCAAGGTCCGTAAAAAGGAAAATGCTTCTTTATTTTAGCCAATTTTTAGAAACTTATATAAATCAGGAAACATTAACATAACAGTCTTAGAATACGTTTTCAAAAGAATCTGGTTTTCGAAATTCAACAGAAACATCTTAAATCGAATTGTTTGTATTGGCTGTATGCATAGGTATAGGTATGCATGTTTATTATAGCGATCGTCATTTAAATAAATAATAACATCCATACACATACATGCGGTGTACGTCCATCATATGTATAAATTAAATAAAAAACCTATAAGAAATATGTATTTGTTATTTTTATTCACAAGGCACATTACAGAAGCCGGCACACTGTGCTATTTATTTTGACTACATTTATAAAGATGAATAACATTTTAAAATTGACCCATTTTACGGTGAGGAAGACAGTGTTTTTGCACAGTCATAATAATTTGACTTGAGTCTCAGTTCAGCGCACTTTCAAATTCAGCCGGCATACGTTGGTACACACATTTACTCGTCCAAAACGTATAGTAAAATATTTCTTTTTGTAGTATTAGTGAGTCAACTACAACCTACAAGTAGTCTAGTCAAATACTCCCCTCTGCAATATACCAATCTATATATATATACATATTTTTTTTTAAATAAAAACAAAACAATTTTTGGATTTATTCCAGATCATTTGTGTATGCGTTTCAGATCCAAACGAAAGTCGAACGTAATGTACATTACCTATATGTTTCAGAACCATATTATAGAGTGTGGCAGCATTTTTTCATCGTTCTTTATAATTGCCTGGCAATCAAATTAGATTTTAAATGAGAAATTGTGCGTGTGCATCTTGTTACATTCTTTTGAGTGAATACATTAAAATTTAAGTATTTAATCCTAACATATTTAAGATGGCGCTTTTCTTTTTCATTTAAAAACCGAGCATCAAAACAGAACGAGTATTGCGAAACCAATATTCCTACTTGCATCTAAGTTTTTATTTTGATTTTTCGTATATTTATATGCGGAAGTCTATTGCTGCTATTCATTGCGCCCAATAAATGAATACCATAGTTATTTGCTGTGGCCCTAGTTATAGCCATTTGCTGTCTTAAACCACTTAATCCTAATGGTTAAACTCAATCTTGGTCTTAAAATGTTGCTTATCTATATATATAAAAGAAAGTGTCCGAAGCGATGTTATCCCATAACTCGAGATTGGCCGAACCGATTTTGATGATTTATATTTTTTTGGAAAGGTATTTTCTCAGCACGGGTTTTAAAAGAAAAAAATTTTAAAAATTTCAAAATGTCTTATTTTGACCACCCAGCGTGTTACGACAGGTTTTTTTTTCGATTTTTTCCAATTTTTTTTTTTTTTTTTTTCATTTTGTATTTTTTTATTTTGGCAACAACCAGAAAAAGAATCAAATTTGAATGTAACATTTCGTATCACAATTGAACTGTCAGATAGACACGCAACGTAACGCCATCTATTATCGATCAATCGGGAAGCCAATTTTGTTTCATGTGTGGTGGCGCTGTCCACGTTGACTGTGCCATTTGATTCAGTTGCGCAGTTTCTTCATTCGTTGCTGTTTCAGCGTCCATATTGCACTTTGCGAATTCGTGCTTTGTTCGTTCGAATAATGTTTGCCGGCCATTGCGCAGATTCGGATTTCTTTATTGCGATTTTGTGAGTTTTTATAAATTAGAATTGATAATCTTATAAAGAAATTGGTGTAGTTCTGTTCGACTTAGAATCCATTTGACTTAATATTGGTTTTTAAATAAATACTAGGCGAAATTTTAGACATTTCTACGATTTTCACCTGGGTGAGTTTACTACATATTTACTAAGCTCATGATTTAAAAAAAACAAATATGTTCCCTCCTTGGCCTTTAAATAAAATAAGTCGATATTTTGGAAACATTATTGGTGACATAATATTATGACCATAATAAAAAATACATTGTTTTTAAAAACAAAGGAATTCAGACTTTCAAAGGATAAAATAAAAATAATAGTTGAGTCTTACCTTAGGATTTAGGCTTTATCACTATTATTTGTGAGTTCTTTTGTAAAAGAAAGCTTTCAATTTTAAAATTATGATATGCGTTTCTTAACAAATTATTAGCTTCAATATTTCATTAAACATGTATTAAATGTGGCGTGTGGGGCATGGGATTGAAAGAGATAGGGTGCGAAATGTTACGGGACTGAAAGAAAATGATTTAACATTTGAAACGAATACCTGTTAAAATTACGGAAACAAGACAAATTATTTTATGCAGAGGAAGAAATATCTGTTATTTGCCAACTCAAGCGTTATTAGAACACATTATCTATTTTTTGCGAAAAAAATGGCCTCCACATGATAGCAGATTTCTTAGATATTTTTTCCATCAACTGTTTTGAAACCACATTTTGCACGGGCGAAGCCGGGGGTACAGTACAGCTAGTGAATTATAAAGTTAGTCTATCAAAAAAAAAAAAAATAATCTTTAAATTTTCCAGAAAAATAATTTATTCATTTTTTTCCGATCTACTTCATAGTCAATTCCACAACAAAAAAGATCATTCCACTGAAATAATTCATTTGTACTGTTCCAACTGGCAGGAATTTTTTTTCTGATGGTGGTGGTTGATTTGTTGTAATTGTTTTCGTAGGGAAAATTTGTCTTACCTACAGAAAAAAAATATTTTTATACTTTTCCCACTTTTTCTGTTGCATTTTACGTATGGCTATAACTGGGGCCTAAGCAAAATTCTGACAAACCTTGCACCTCATTTCACAAGTCACAAGAAGATCGAAAGGCCTGGCCACAATATGTGGGGCTCACTAAACTGTAATCTATTACAGCTTACAATCAAATGTGATGATTTTGACGGTTATGTTTGATAATTTCATGCATATTTTGGGGAAAAACTAATATTCCTTATTAACAATTACAGAATTACAAAGAAAATATGAGTGTATTTGTCGTAAAGTACCTACATACCGCTAGGTATGTAAAATTTGGTTTGTATTTTTTTTAACAATTTAATTTGGAATCAAAAACAAATTATATCCCCAAAGTTTCACTCTCCTACCCAAACCCTCCATTTTTTAAAGCGATTTTAGTATTTTGGTATGAACAAATTAAATAAATGAACAGTCATTGACGTGAAGCGTTGTGTCACTTTGACATTTCATTCTGCATTTCTTATGTTTTATAACGCCGGAAATTGTAAATTTCAACCGGACAATTTGGATAGCCGTGAAAACTACAAATGGCATACTTAAATTTGGATGTTGGAGATTTCTGAAAATTAACTTTTGTTTTGGATGGAGGAAATTTGAATCTATATAAACTATAACAATGAGCTAATTTTGTCTTTTGGATCGCGGATAATTTGTTTACTATTTATTATTTTAACTTTCATTTTCAATGTTTTGTGGTTTGTTTAATTATTATATGAAGGGAATCACAATGGGTTTAAGGACCTCCTTCCCTAACTTAACCTAACCTAATACCCGATTCACACTGAGCCAAACACCTGGAAGTTTTCCCATACATATTTCAGTTTTCAAAACGATTCGTTTTCCAGAAAACGACTTCCAATTTTGAGTTGTTGAAACAAACACACCTTTGGCAACTGTCATGCTAGAAATTTACCCTCTAGTCTACCCTACAAGCTGTTTTCCGTGTTTCTATGTGCGAACGCGCGTGCTATGTTACAGTAAATTAGACGCACGCATACACTTGCGCATAGCAACCTGACAGATGACTGACACTTCATTCTGTGGTGATGGTGACATTGGAAACAATTCAAATAATTGGCCGGTGGTTAATTTAGTACCTAATTATTTCATTAAAACGAATACTATCATGATTTCTTATTGTTGAGTGCTATGAATGTGATAAATTATTTTGGAAGGGAACATTTCGAAAAGTAATGATATTATATATTATTTTTAATTGTAGTGTTTTGCTTAATTTATATTATTCAAGCTATTATTAAGTGCGGTTTAAGTAAAATATTATAAAAAACAACAATCGAAATTTAGTGCATAGCATAATAAAAGTAATTTTCTAAATAAACATTATTCATATTTTCCACAAATAAATATTTCTCAGTTTATTCCTTTATTTATATGTTGATTACATTAGTTATTAATGTATCATTTTGTAAAATATATGTTTTCCTGGTGACATAAAACAAACAAATTTAACTTTGGGAACGCATCCATCAGCTGATAGAAACTCACCAAAAACCCTACTTTCAGTCAGTGCTTTGCTTAGCACTGTCTCTTTATTTTTCCCAAAAATGCCCACCATATTTTTCCCTTTTCATTGAACTCAAATTCCCTCGATTTGTTTATAAAAAAATATTTCTTCTAAAAGTTAAGTCTGTATTGTTCGGAAAGAAATTCACATTTAGTTAACCATTAGTATAAAAAATGCAGTTTGTTAACATTAAAATGATTATTTCTTGGTACTAGAAATTTGTTGCTAAAAGGCAAATCTCTTTTTCATTTAGTGTGTTGCAATGTAGTTTATAATGTAGTATTTAAACAATTTTGACACTTTAGCCGTGTTTTATTGTCAGCGTGATCTGATCCGAATCAGATCACGAAAATAAAACAATACGGATCATAGACGAGTTGTGGCAACAGTTGCTTTCAAAAGACGACCATGCTACCAGCCATATTGCAAACATTCTGTACAAAGACATTTCAGTTGCTTGTCGGGGGTGTTGCCATATCAGTCAAATTAATCATTTTTCATTTTTGAAGGTGAGAGTTTTTTAAGAACTTATTTAAAGTGTTTACAATCAGTTCGAAATATAATGAAAACCGCAGTTTACACATCTGGTTCGTTTAGATTGGAATAATTCTTAGACAAAGCATTATACTTTTCATAATAATACCATAGTTCTCTCCCTGAACACACACAAAATACGTTTGATTGTTAAAATAAAATCGTCACTTCACGTAAATTTAAAGCTATTTGTCCAAAAAAAAAACTCGGCGAAAACAGTTGCAGTTATAAAACAGCCTGCTAGTTTACATTTTTCATTAGATATTCCGAGATTTTCTGGACATTTGTACCTGATTTGTACTTTATGTAAAAACAAAAAAACAACTATCACCTTTCTGCCGGAAAACTTGTGAAACAATAATTATTTACGAACTGCGACAGCGACACATTTCATAAACATTTTTTGTTAAACATTTACTTAAAAAATTATGGAATATTTCGCTGGGCTTGTCATACCTTTACAGAATTAAAAAGCAAAATCTCCAAGGGCGCGAAATTAATTGGATGTAAAAAAATGCTTATTGATTTTTTGTGCTATGAAGAGTATTGAATTTTTTAGTCTGGCAACGTGACTGTGTGGCTATCTTTTACAGGCACACCAACATTCAAGAAAGAAACAAACAGCGCCAAACAGCGCTGCGAGCAATAGTAGAAATAATTTTCAGATCATGGTTCATGATCTCGATGAGAAGCAGGATCATATGCTGTTGTTGTAAGTGCATGTAAATCGATGATCTATATAGATCATGGCTGATAATAAAACACGGCTTTTGTTACTATTTTGCACGTAAGGTTTTTCTGGTTTTCACAGATACGAAATTTAAGAAAAAATTTCCTTTTAATATGTGCGGAGGTGATTGTTTAGGAGTGTGGGAGCTGACGGTCTATATAATACTTAGTTTTTGCTCTAGTCTCTAGTGTTTAGTCCAACGAGGTTTCTACGGTCTGCAAGTTGTGCTATGGAGGGCAGAGGGAGTTGACTTGGTAAAGATTATCAGAAATTCAAACAAAGTTTTACAAAACAGTTATTGAATTTGAAATGATCAGCCCGCGGGCATGTAGTTCTGGGGATTCTTATCTATCTTTGTTTAATGGCTCACTGATGCCTGGAGACGCCATCTTATTCGTCAACGGCGTTATCTGCAGAAGTGGTTCTTTCCAGTTGCGAAAACGGACTCAATAAGACATTTTGGCATGTTTCCCTTTGAAATCGTCTGCTCAAGTTCTGTTGTTCGTTATCATTCCTGTCTTAAGCACTTGAAACTAAAGACAAAGAACTTTGTAGGCCAGAATAATCTTATTGCTTAATAGTTTGAGGTGTAACAAAGAAAGCGGATGACATATTTTTCAATTGAAATCGTCAAGTATGAGTTTAATATGACGTACTTGGGGCACGGTCGGTTTGTCCTCTTTCGGAGCTCATATAGACCCATCGCCTCTATCTTTTCTAGTTTTCGTCATATTTAATTTAACTTTCGAATAGACGTGATTAATTAAGAAAATGCTAAATTTTAGTTCCTCATTGTTCGCGTTACGTTGTTATTAGTATGCTTTGTTCATAGTGGTTAAGGTAGGTACTCGTATGTGAGTAGGGTTCCCAACCGTACTATAATATATAGTATTGTACTATATTTTGGCTTTGCGTTCTATATACTGTTGAGGAAATATATAGTACTCAAAAATACTATATTTCAATCCGTTGAATCAACACCAAACAGATCTTCCATTTTTATTTCACCTTAAGGTTTCACTTCATCATATATGAATCGAACTTATTCTCGCCCCAATTTAACGCCATCAGATAAAATCCAGAGCGATAATAAAACACAGATAGTTCAAATTTCGATGTGATTTATTTGAATGGAATCGAAATCAGTAGAGAGCGATATGATAAACAATGCTTTCCGATTTGTTTTCCGGTGCAAAAACACACAACGAATACGGTTTACCAACACGCGAAGAGGCAACGAACAGCTTACCGTGCGAAAAACAGGGAAATTTGAGATTAATCCAACAGACTTCCAACGATTGGCCTTGCGATTTATTGATTGTCATCGAAAAATCCAATCGAACGGGGAAGCGCTTGAATTGGAATGGAAGATCAGTTGGAATAATCGGAATTCGTGGGATAAGGACTTTCTCTTCTTTGAATCGGCCCTGGATGATCGCCACTTGAATCACATTGTTCATCAGTTTCTCGACGGACAACCGCGTACCGTTGAACAATTTCGGATGATCGATCCCACCTTCAGCTATAAATTATGCGGCGGAGTTCGTGACACATAAGGCGAGTTTGAAAATTCTGTCGGATAGTTGGCCGCTTCATCTTCGTCGGTGACGCTGTCAACGAACTTGTAAGAATGCCCCAATTCTCCAAGTTTTCCACAAAGAATTTTCTATTTTTCCATTCGAAAAGCCATTCCGTAACAATAGCACAAAAAACTCCATACAAAAAATTAATTTTCGTTTTTTCCAATTTCCCGACTTTTCCGGCTGGTTTTTTCCAAAATTTTCTTTCCTAAAGACCTTCTCCTTATAATTACGAACCGCTGAAAAAAAAATTTGAGCCAAATCGGACCAGCCGTTCTCAATTGATGAACTATCGTACATTTTTTACACCATTTTTATATAAATACTAGCTGACCCGGCGAACTTTGTTCCGCCCAATTTCTTTAATGTAATAAAAATAATAATTTCGAGCGTGCACAATGCTAATGCTACTTTATGTAATTCGGTCAATTCAAATTCTTTTTTCAAAACTTAAAGTTATGCAATAGAAATAACTGAAGTAGGTACCTATAGCAATGTCGATGTGTTTCATTCGCAAACTTGCGGTGCATTGATGTTTCACAACAAAATTATTATTGGGCCGACTCACAATTTCAAACTGTGTAGCGGTAAGCACGGAATATCTAAAGAATTCAAAAATTTAAAATTTTACCTATTTTTTTTTGTACCTATTGGAAGTGACACTATCCAGTAATTTTTTTTTCAAAATGCGATTCTCCATACTAAATTCTATCCCCAATCTAATATCCATAACGAATTTTGTTTTCTCGACAAAAAGTAGCACAATATGTTCTTTTTTGGGCCAATGAGAATTTAAACCAAAAATCATAAAAATCGAACGATTTGTTCCCGAGTTATGAGTGCACATACGGACGTCAGTCTTTTTATATATAGCTGTACCCACCCGGCTTTGAACGTATATTTCGTTTTAAGTCTTGCTCAGATTTCTTAAAAGTGCTTTATTTGGACCATGTCCATTTATGATTTTACCTAATTATACAACTTTATAGAAATAGCGTTTGATTTGATTTTTGAATGAAAGGTGCCACAACCCGTTTTGCGCTTATGGTTTGCAAGGTATCACCTTTAGGATGGTGTCCTATCTTTCAACCGGGAACCAGCCATAAACATGCACAATATTTCATTGAAAAGAGTTGTGTGGTTTCGGAGATCGACGACAGCACCAGTTATCGGGTCCATAGCCCAAGTGGAAATTGTTGGTTATAGTGTAAGCGATGTTCCTTCATTTCTGACATGCTTCCGTAACAGTAGATAACAGTGTGCATAGTGTATCAGAGTGCTTACTAAAGGGTTTTTCAATAAGAGCGCTACAAAAGTTTTTTTTAAATAAAACAAAAACGGTTTTGGATATCATTGAAATTCTTTATTCCTGTGAAAGTACGTTCGATGGCATTATGTATGGAACTCGATTTCTTTTGCATGGCCACCACGGGCACGCTTGCAGAAGTCCAGACGCTGAACCCAATTTACGACGGTTTTCAAGCATAAATCGGCCGATACTGCTGCAATTTCACGTTCGATATTCCTACGAAGTTCATCAATCGTCGCTGGCTTGTTGGCATATACCATAGACTTGACGTAGCCCCACAGGAAATAGTCTAACGGCGTCAAATCGTCCCTGTTGAAAAACCATTTATTTCCAGTGCAGAATGGAACGTTGGCCAAAGTGAGGAAAAAGTTTTAGCTTATAAAATTACTATTTCGGGAAACACATATTTTGGGTATGACTTGTTACCGGAATGTTCCCGAATTTAAGTGAGCTGTCAAATTAGTTTTCATGTGTTTGTAAGTTGGTTCGCACGAAAAAGAAAATGTGATATAGAAATACTGGTACCTTCCCTCTTTAATGGGGATGCTAAAGTACCTAAACGAACAAAGTGTCATGAAAATGGTAATGGAGGTAATATAATGCGAATTTAATAATTGCATATCTTCGTACCCGAGTGAAAAATATTTTAACGAAAATCTGTTTTACTACAAATACCACGCGCTAAAGAAATATTCAGGATTCAGATTCAGCTGGCACGGTGAAATACAATTGCAATAACCGCAGCGATTTACTTGTCGGTCAACCTACCGCTTTTTTACTGAAGTGCTTTATGGTACATAGCATTTTACGTTCCATTTACGGGTGCGTACGCGTACAAAGCGAGAGGTTTGCCGACACGTGAGCACGCCACATACAATTGACCATGTGAGAAACATGGAACGCTATGCTGATGATGATTGTGTTGTTGTCTATCTCGGTCTCCAGTATGGACGACTGCATGGTATTCTTTCCTGAAGTTCCGAAATATTCTATCGATTGTTAATATTCCGATCTAACTGTTCGTCCTGATTTTCTGCGACGTGAAACGTTTGACCTTCGCACTGGCGGCATGATCAAATTTGTCTTGGAATTGCCGAATCCCACACAAACTTTCATCCCCTATATCATCCTGTCAAAGTTTTGTTTTCGAGACATAAAGTAGCCTATGGCCTTCCTTGGGCCCAATCGAAACCATCAAGCTCAAAATCTTTAAAAACTAACCATCCTCTTTCGAGTTATGTGCGTAAAAACTCAAAACGCTCAACAACTCCTGTTGACTGTCATCATCGTCATCTCAAACATTTCAACTTACTCACTCATACTAATGCAATGATCCTGAAACTACTTGGCAAACAAAAATGATGCATTCAAACACCATCAAACAAATCGAAGTATCTACTCCATTTCAAAAAGCTACTTAATGTGACATAGTAACATAAGCAACCTTATTAGGTGTATTTAAAAAAAAGAAATTTCAAAATTGTTTGCAACAACAATTTGCTTGCAAAATAATTAAAATATTTGACAACAACAATTGGCATTAAAATTAAAATTTTTTTTTTTGTATATAAAGTATCACTACTCGATTTCCACCCCGTTTATTTTTTTTCAAAGTGCATTTCCCCATACATAAAAACAAAAATTTAACATTTAGGGGAATGAAAAATAGATGTTGTTCGATTCTCCACCCTAGCCGATATCCTTGCAAAGATTCACGAAAATCGGTCGAGCCGTTTCGGAGGAGTTCAATTACGCACCCCGTGACACGAGAATTTTATATATTAGATAGATAGATAGATAAAGTACTATATTTTTTGGTATTGTACTATATTTTTTACAGGTCACTTAGAAAATACTATAATCAGTTAGGAAAGTGTTGGGAACCCTATATGTGAGACGCATGATAGCCGAGCAGGTTAACGAGATTCGCATCAACCCAAAAAATGTTGGGTTGGGGTGTGTGCCGGCTGATGTTCGGAAAAAGTAATCCAACAAAAAAGTGGAGTATTGGTTGCTGGCAGCTGCAGGTAGAATTTATGGTCACAACTCACAAGAATGCGGTTCTAAAGAGAAAAAAGCTAATTTGTTTTCGGCAACATCCAGAGAAGAGGCACACATAATAATTCTGATTTAAAAGACCAAAAATAGATTAATACCGACCTTGAAAGGAAGTTTACCTAGCCGAGCTTACCATCTAAAATTATAAATAATTCAAAGAAGACGTAAGTGTAATTAATATTTATGGTCGTCTTTCTTTTCCTGTTCCGGCACTAAGATATAAATAATTATCCTCCTGATGGGTACTTTTTGTTTGGGGTTGGGGGAAAATTGAATCTAAAGGTTGACATTTCTTCTCTTTTCCCACTCACCCACCTATATGTCAGAAAATTAAACGAAAATAGTTATTTAGAGCAATTTGGGACGTTCGGATTCCTAGTTTAGTAAGTCTGACAGCTGTCTGACTAGATGTGCTTCAGTTTTTATTGAGCCAGAGTGGTCACGCGTATAGTTTTTACAGTTGACGTTTCTGTCATCTCTAAGGCTACTCTGGTAATTTAGAATTTTCGCACGATATTTAACAACCATTAGTTCGCTTATGACTATAATAATTTTTAACTTTCTCCATTACGTAGTAAGAGAAAGATATTGGTTTCGTACAAAATTTCGAACTCGAGATTTTAATCAATTCTGATATTACGATGATAGAGGAACTCAAAAAAGTGGGTCGCAAAATTCTGTCCGGTCTGTCCGTCCTTCCACGGGCCTACAGTCTAAACGGCTTCCCGGATTACGTTCAAACCTCGGATTTGGAGTTTTTGGGCTTACAGTTCGGGAGGTGTTTTTTTTTTCAATGTAACCTCAATATTAATGGTACTTCCCATACAACATTTTCGTACCAGTTTGATTTGATCGAAAACGGCTCTAACGATTTCAACCGAAATCGATATTTAAGCTTAAGTAGGTGAGGCTACCACGACTGCGTACCCAGTTTTTGGCTAAAAATTCGAACAACGGAACTTTTGAAATTTCGACATCTCGAAAACGGTCTATACGATTGTAGCAAAAATTAATTTCTAAGGCTATGTGGTCATTTATAACTTAATAGCAACCTCAGTTTTTCTCTATATTATCGTACAACGGATTTATGAAAAGAGTGATTTTTTAAAAATATAGTTTTGTCTAGTTAACTTAAAACGGCAATAACGATTTTGACCAAAATGCACACAGTCAAATTGATGTTTTCAAAACTATTGTGTCCTTAATTTTCAATTCGAAGCACCGAAAACGCTAATTTTAGAAACTGCTCATATCTCGAAAACCCCATCTTCGATTTCGATAAAATGTCAAAAACGAAGTATTTCTATAATCGGGAACAATATCATAAAGTCAGTTGTATTTTTCCAAATAAACATTGCAATATTTGCAACTGTTATGTCTGAATAGTTTTACAAAAACAAAAACTTCATTTGCACCGCACACACGAGCATCTGGATATTCAATTTATAGCTACTAATGCAAATTCACAAACGCCTGAATTATTACATAATCTTTCTAAAGATATCGGTCTATCACGAGCAATACTTCCAATAATTGAAAACTTAAATCATATTCCAATCAAAATTAAAAACATATCCTTAGGTCAAAAACAGAAACTGCTACTGCGCTTGTCCTGTACTCAAAAATCAAGTGAGGAGACCTTACAAAATAGTACAGTAGACGCTTGCGACATTGCCAGTTAAGTTACTGAGAGCTTTAACCTTTAAAAACTTATATTGTTATTTTATATAACTGCCATATGAGATGAATATCCAAAAGAGAATTTTGTTTTCTTTTGTCTAGTATCGAGAAAGTTTCGTTCGACCCAGTCGTGCACTTTATTTTAATTTATAAAGGGCCTATTCCAAATAAGAAATTGAAAAATCAAACAAAGGTAACGCTGACCGCGAGAATACAAAAGCAATTCAAATTGCGTCAACGCGTTCGAATTCATAGTCCCGAAAAATCTAGGTAACGTTTTACATAAACTAGGTATACGAACGTCCCCATTAAAACACAGCTGCTTCTGATTGAAACCACAAAAGTAGTGGTGAAATGCCAAAAAATAATCAGTTGACTTGTTTAAAATACACAAACTACACTTGTGAATTCTGACTTCAAATCGAGAAGCGAAATTCTCTCCAGAAGAGTATTTTTTGTGCCAATGGAACGGTTTCAGAAGTGACTATCCCGGAACCCGGACGCTTCTCTTTGCCCACTGGAAAACGACATTACTTTCTAAAAATTCCCTCTTTCAAATGAACGGAGATTAAGATGCTATTATTAAATTAAATTTTGCTGCTGGCGGCTCCCCTATTTCTAATGGTTTGGCACGCGTCACGATTTTTTTTCTTTTTTTTTTGTAAATCCTCTCTTTTATGTGCCGTTTTCTAAACGCGAAAAGTCTAAATACGATGTCCTTAGAAAACTTTTTAAATTAAAACAAATATTTCATTTGAGAACTTGGCAATTTATTTGTATTATACTCGATTGGGCTAATTTGTTTCTTTATAGACAAAAATACGTTGTCTTGAACTCGGACACAACGCATTCAAATCGTTTGTTCTAAATTTTGTTTCTCTCACGTGTGTGTTCTCTAGCGAAGGTTATTCAAGGCAAGGTGGAGGCGATTATTTCCACCCGACTATTTCCCTATGATTTCCACCATCACGAGATGGCAACTGCCCATAAATTCAAATAATGTACACACACGTACACTCAAACATCAGTGCCAAGAGAAATGGTATGCGGGGCTTACATTCTAAATGTCAATGGACGCTTCTTACTCGAAACAAGAAACAAAAAAAAACTATTTTCTAAATACATTCCGATTGAGTACAAATGTGCAACAGACTGTAAGCGTATTATAGGTATATATATATAATATACCCATGCAATAGGCTCCTTATTTTTATTTTTGTTAAATATGTATATATTTTCGCATCATGGCAAAGTGCATCTAATGTGGTATGATTAGATTATATGTGTTTTGCTTTGTCTCATTGCAGAATAAATAATTGCTTCCCAAAATGGTGATAGGCGATACGGGTGGTGCTGCGGTGCCGGGAGGCGTCAATACGCTGGCGCATCCCTCCGGTATTCCGCAAGATAAGATAGACAATATTATGAGTGGTATTAGCAATACAGGTGCTGTTAAGATGAACAATCATAGGAAAAAACTGCGACAGAGGTAAACGAAGGAAAACGCATATTTATACATAATTAACGATTTGTTTTTCTTAGATTTGACATTATAAAGAAACTTGGCCAAGGTACTTATGGCAAAGTGCAATTGGGAATCAATAAGGAAACAGGCCAAGAAGTTGCAATTAAGACAATAAAAAAATGTAAAATTGAAGCTGAAGCCGATCTGATTCGTATACGCAGAGAGGTGCAAATCATGAGCTCAGTACAACATCCCAACATTATTCACATTTACGAAGGTGAGTCAAAACTGTGTTTATAGTGAATACGTATAGAACGAAAGATGCCTTGTGAAGGTTAGTTTGCGTTTTGGATCGACTTGAAATACACATACATAAATATAAAGCCTGAATTAAACACCCTTGCTGAAAACATGTGGAACATACATTAATGCTCGTATCTGTCGATCATCCCGATAAATTTGGTCAAAAATGTATGTCAAAACACCGAAAGAAGTTGTTATTTGTTAAACAATAGGACTACACTCATCCTCTGTCTTGCTGTAGACACGGAGGAAAAGAAGAAAAAGAAAGGAAAGGCAAATGTAGTTGTTGCAGTTAGGAGAAGTGTTCTAATGCGGCACTTTTGAACTTGTTAGCTCCCATTAGTTGCTTTGTCGATGCTGGAAGAGAGTTCCAAAGTCTGGTGACATGAATGAAGAAGAGACGAGAAGACCTCAAGTAGTTAAAAGAAGGCATTAAAAGGTTAATTGTTCTAGTCGATTGCGCAAATTGAAGCTTATCGAGTAGATACTTGGGCGATCTTTTTTGAATAAGTTTATGCATGAATTGGCCCCCAGAACAAGTTAATGATATTGAGATATATGTTCGTAACGATTCAGCCCATACATAACCTAAGCATATCAGTGAAGGCAACAAGCAGCTTGTGTTCTGAGTGGGAGTTCAGCTTACAATAAACAGCTGTAGCAGAATCAATAATGGGCACAAACAGGGTTTTAACCAGTCTAAGTTTCGTGCATGTTGGGGTGAAATTGGAAGATAACCAGAGCCTGCGCAATCCAGCATAGATTCGGCCAATGCCATAATTAGTATGGTCAATAGAAGAGAGCGATCGATTCAATTTGAAACCAAGATTGGTCACAAAGTTTACGAATTTGATTTGCCTGTTATTTAAGAACACTGGTGGTAGTTCATCCGTATCGCATTGTTTTTTGGAAATAAGTATCATCTGAGATTTGTCTGGATTCAAATTAAGCCCATTACACATAGTGACCAGTTGTAAATTCTTGACAGATCCTCATTTATTCTAACTATTAAATCCTCAACCATACCAATTGATCGTGATAAGTAAATCTGGGCATCATCAGCGTAAAGAAGTAAATATATATCAGAGAAATAAAATTGGTCCTAATATTGATCCTTGTGGCACTCCAGTTACTGATGTACCAAATTGGGAGGATCTGCCATCATGTACGACCCTCTGGAACCGATTACCTAGTTAGTTAGCCTGGTACTGATCTGACTCCTGGTTAAATTTTATTTATCACGAATACACTCCTTTGGTATTTGGTCACCCCAGCCGTTCTCCGTTCTCTATTTGATCAAAGCTGTATAATTTGTATTTCAGAAAGCCCGCACATGTGACCGATCCTTATACGAGTATAAATAATATTGGACGCATTTGCTATACTTCATCGTTGAAAACTACAAATAAGTAGTTAGGCGCTTATGACTGTAATGGGAAGGGTTGACATGGTTTTTTTGTTGTGAAGTCTTGTTCGTCGTAGCAATTCAGGGGTCGAATCGCGTGAACGAACATTACGAAAAGGAATTTGTTTTTGTTTCACATGTAAAATCAACGATAAGCTCGCTCACAAAACTGGCAATTCGGCCCCAGTTTTTCGTATATTGAAGAAGCATACGTGCTTCAAATAGTCCTCGTAGTCACTTCGATCCGTCTTCGTACATGTTTGTTTCGTATTATTTAAAAGATTTTCAAAAATACCCTTCTTTCCATGACAGTTTTTGAAAACCGGGAGAAAATGGTTCTAGTCATGGAATTCGCTGCTGGCGGAGAATTATATGATTATTTGTCGGAACGAAAAGTGCTAAACGAGGAGGAGGCACGGCGGATATTTCGCCAAGTATCTACCGCCGTTTACTATTGCCATAAACACAAGATATGTCATCGTGATTTAAAACTAGAGAACATTTTACTTGATGAAAATGGAAATGCAAAGGTGAGTTGCGAAGCTCTTAGAATATTTTCAGTTCTGTTACACATACACATATTTTAAATATTTATTAGATTGCCGATTTTGGTTTGTCGAATGTTTTTGATGATCAACGACTTTTGTCGACGTTTTGCGGGTCTCCGTTATATGCTTCGCCTGAAATTGTGGAAGGTACCCCGTACCAGGGACCGGAAGTAGATTGCTGGTCACTAGGTGTACTGCTTTACACCCTCGTCTACGGGTCTATGCCGTTCGATGGTTCAAATTTCAAGCGACTTGTTAAACAAATTAGTCAAGGGGATTACTATGAACCGAAAAAGCCATCTAGAGCTTCAACGCTAATAAGAGAAATGCTGACTGTATGTCCACGAAAACGAGCGACTATCGAACAAATTTGTAGCCATTGGTAAGTGATTCTCCTCGGAGTAAGTATCTGCATTTTGAATATTAATTTTTCAATAGGTGGGTTAATGAGAATGACAATGTCTCATGCCTGGACCTGGCAGAAAATCTCGCAAACCAAACACCTGTTCGACTAGATGTTCTACTGTCACTATCGCCCCCTTCAGTCACTGCGGATCAGCTAGTCGTTCCAAATGCAGACACAAATGCAAAGGCCAACGAAAGGGTGCCAAGAAGCCATTCCGTCGGATCGATAAGGGAAATCGGCAACACTGAAGCTGAAAGAAGAATTCTAGACATGGTTGCAGGTAAGATATAACTTCTTTAGATCAAACACATCATACATTTGCTTCCAATCATTTAGCTGGTGGAGAAGCTGCCCTCATGCCTTCGCCTACACGCACAATTACGCCAGCACAGAGCCCAGTACAAGTCAAAAGAAAACTTGAAACTACTGTATCTACAGAAAGCGCCGCTGGTGCAGTTAAGAAAAAAGAACGTCCCATGGAAGGCATCGTTGACGAAGTGGCGGCGCCAGAGCCACCCACCAAAATGGAGGTGGCAGAAAGTGTTGTTGAGACTGAAAGTAAAACACCGCAATCACAGACTCCGGCAGAATTTTCAAAGCAAGACATGCAGTTGGTTGAAAATTTGTGTGATAAACTGATGCAGGATGTGCCGCCCTCTGTCACAGCGGCAGCACAATCATCTCCAGATCAACAGTCCCTAACTCGACAAAAGACTGCGGCTAAGTTGGATGCAGTTACCGAAGCTGGTGAAGAGGTGCCTGAAGAGAACACCGCCACAAAGGTTATTAAAAAGTTTGTGAACAAGCACAAAACAGCCGATCTTGTGGCCGCTATTAATAAGATTTCTCCAGAAAAGGCCATGGATGATTCAATTAAAGCACATGCAATGTCGCATGTTCGCAAGAGCAGTCTACCCGACGAAGCATTGGGTAAATTCAACGCCGATCGTCGAAAATCGCGCATT
Source organism: Cheilosia vernalis (assembly GCA_949126925.1). NCBI lineage: Eukaryota > Metazoa > Arthropoda > Insecta > Diptera > Syrphidae > Cheilosia > Cheilosia vernalis. The sequence continues at coordinate 79,278,433 of OX421358.1, read as the reverse complement.
CTAGAAACCGCCGAGAAGTTTCAAAGCATGGGAAGCTCCAACATCGAAAAGCCAAAGAAATTCGCCATTCCTGGCATCAGTGTGGGCAATTTCAAGAAAGAATTTGAAAGGAAAGCCTCGCTTACAAGTGTACCAACATCTGCTGAACGTCGAACATTGGAAAAGCGCTCTGAATCCTTTGCAAAAGATCAAACCGTCGACAAAGACCGAGAACATACTACAACAAAGAAAGAAGCTGCACCAACAAAACTCCCAAATGAGGTTGTGCCTTCTGGAGTGAACAGCTCTACACCGTTATCGCCAAGCAATTCAATCGAAGGTAGCAGCTCGAAGAACTCGATAACAAACTTTTCCCTAGAAGACGCAAGGCGTTCAATGGAGAACTCAATTGCATTGCTAAAGCAAGCCCAGAACGAATCGTCCAAGGAAGTTGATCAACTATGTGCCAAAACTGAAAGCGTTGCCGTATCTGACGATCCCATCACAGAACGTGAAATGAAACTAAAGAATGCCCGTGCAATTATTAGCAATGCTATACAACCAGGTAAGAGCCATTCGCATGGCAAATGTCGAAACAGCATTTCGTGTTCATCTTACAGGATCAAAAACAAAACAAATATCCCTCGCATATCACATTTTTTAGGTATACGCAGGCCATCTCTTTTCGGCATGGGTGGTAACCGTTCAATATCGGGCAGTGCTGTCATACCAGACATGCGACAAATTCGCCTTGGTTCGTCTGGTCCCATGTCGTCAACACACTCAGGTTTCAAAAGTAAGTTTGTTTTTCCATCAGGGTTTTCCTACTATCGTTGAGTAGTCACAGTGATATATTCAGTGCTCACTGCTCAGCACCCGGATAGTCCTTCCAACAGAAAAAGAAATCCTCTCTAACTATTCAAGGGTTTCGTCAATACCTGTAGCATGATGTGTTCAAATTATTGCGTTCCCCAGTATAAAGCTGCGTAAAGATCACACTGAGGACTATGTTATAAAATGTGTAAATACAATAATTGATGTTGTAACAATGCTGGCCATGTTAATAAGAGCAATAGATCATGTTTACCATTAAGTCAAAAACCCTTGTTCTCCCTCCTTAGCCTCTGTCTATCTCACGTATTTTTCCCCCGCCAAACCAAAGCACAGCAAAACTGAATTTCGCTCAAACCAATCTAAAACTATTCATCTATTCAAAGAATGGTACTATTTCATGAGGGCTGAGGGCTTGGTTTTAGTTTGCCCAAGGTTCCCCCGAGACATTACCATGATCCGTTTTCCTAGAAATCTACTCACTTGTTTATCATGCTCCGGAAAGCCTGTTTTTCTTTTCGATCTCGCTCACGGCTAAAGATTTCGATTCCGAAATCTGTATGAAGAGCTTAAATACGTTCAATGTATTCGAAGGAATATAACATTCGGATCTTAAACTGCAATTGAAATCAAAATTTCCTTTATTTGATCCGACACGTATTTTTCCCGAAGCCTGTAGTGTATATAACTTGGAAATAGAATAATCGATTGATAGGCTTTTCTCTAAAAGCTCGATTTTTCGATAAGTATTTTACTGCAGTTTGTGACCAGTTAAGGAAATCCCTATAGTAAGTAATGAGAAATCAAACTGGCCTTAGTGACAAACCCGAGGTGTCAAGTCTTCGTATATCGCTTCAACGATGTCAACAATGCTAAGCAAATTGTCTTCTCTTTGCAATAACACATATGAATTGCCTTTGAGAGTATCTTCTGGAAATCTACCTTTAATTTTGTCTTCCTAAACAAAATAAACGGCAGCTTCCAGAGCTATTAAGGGTAGAATTGGGCTCTTCGCCGCCTCAAAGGTATTCACGAGGTTGGGTTGAATAAGTTTAAGTTATTGTTATTGTAGCTATTTTCTGTTGTTGTTATTGTTGCTTTTTAAGTGATGGATTCGAAATAACTTCGGAAAGCAGTATTTTCTCTCGTTACACCGATAAGCTCGGCGTTTAATAATGTTGTATATTAACTAATGTAAATTGGTAGTGTAAATTGGTATGATGTGTATATATACTATGTTTTGCTTTGTTTTTTTTTTATCGCAGAAAGTTTTGCAAGGTTACAAACTTGTTATCAATCAACTAAAATTAGTTGCTCTAAATCTAAATGTTGGGTTATTATATAATAAATATTACATTATTTGAATAGACGAATACATTCAAACATTTCTTGACATGGGTTAGCCTCACTTTCCTAAATTTTTTGTTACTTTAAAAGCAATGTATGACAATCGTATACACATCCCATCTCCCATCCATTTTTGTATCCTATTAAATAACTTTCTATCGGTACATTTCAATAAAAAATAAACTTTGCAGCATCCCCCACTATCTGTGAACCACCACAGCCTCAGCCGGGAACTGTGAAAACGTCAAGAGCTGAGATAACACTTAAATCAGCAACTCTCCCGCGACGTAAGCCCGCAGCAAAGACCGAAATCCAATTGGAAATCAAACCAAGAATCATGGAGCAATCACCAATGCGTTTTACCACCGAAATGCAACATCCAGTACCGGATTTGCGAAGTGCTCCAGTACGCGAAGGACCATACAGTCCGCTATCTTCTATTCATCAAAGGGCAACCAGCTTGGAACCAAGAGAACAATCCAGAGAGCATATTATTCCCATTCAGCGACCCCCGGTTTATACACGAACTGGTTCCAATACAACTACAAGGTATTGTTGGCAATACGCTTTATTTGTTTGCCGAAAGCATTAAATTTATTGTAATTTCAGATCTGGCTCATTATCACGCCAATCAACTCTTGAGTCTGAGTCGGATACAACAACCGGCAATTTGTCTCAGTCAACATTAACTGGATCTTCTCAGCCTATCAAAAAGAGTCCTCGTGAATTTATTATACCAATTGCAGTCGAAGGTGGCGGTTTTATAACACCCAGAGCAGGAAGTATTGAACCATCAGAGTCGAGTCAGACAAACGCAAGTGCATCAACCTTTAGTCGGATCAGACCCAGGCGCATTGGGTAAAATTAATTCTACAACTGTATATAGAGAATAAATTAAAAGCAAAACAATATTTTAGGCTATTGGCGGAGGCGGACGAAGATAGTCTTCCATTCCAAAAGATCCGAACAGCGTCGATTAACAGGGATGGGGATGAAGAACCTAGATTTACGCTTCATCGGTTAAGGTAGGTTGCTAGTTAAGAATGTCCCTAAAGTGTTTAAGTTTCTAATGGTAGTGTACATTTGCGGTTCATGTAAAACTATTATGACTTCACGGATGTAAGCTTTTTTGGATCAATTAGTGCGCCATATTTTCCAAAACAATTCTGTATATTTATATATAGCTAGAGGACCCGGCAGACTTCGTCTCGCCCCAATGTTACGCCTTCAGATAAACTCCAGAGTGATAATAAATTTTCAAATTTCAATGTGATATATTTGAATGGAATGGAAATCAGTAGAGAGCGATATGGTAAACAATGTTTTTCGATTTGTTTTTCGGCGCAATTACAAACAACGAAGACGGTTTGCCAACACGCGAACAGTTAACGTACAGAGCTGATCGTGCGTAAAACAGGGAAATTCGGGGGAACTGAATCCGCTTGAATTGGAATGAAGGATCAGGCGGAATAATCGGAGTTCGTGGGAATAAGGACTTCCTCTTCTTTGAATTTGCCCTTGATGATCGTCACTTGAATCACATTGTTCATCAAATTCTCGACGGACAACCGCGTACCGTTGCACAGTTTCGGATGTTTCAGATTCTGCCACATGATTATGATCGACCCCACATTCAGTTGTAGATTATGCGGCGTAACAGTTCATCTCAATCATAGTCTTGCTCCCGTTGCAATTTGCGATTGAATGCATCGTGCAAGGTACGATTTGGCGCTGGCATTCCCAATGTCGACATCAGCATACTGCCGCACATGAGCCACAATTTCCGAGATTTTCCAAGCTTTACACCGAATTTTCCACCTTTACATCGTCCAAAATCCAAATCATATAATAAAACGCAAAATTTTTCCGGAATTTTCCGATTTTTCCACCAAGATTTTTCTATTTTTCTATTGGAAAAAGCCATTCCACAATTGCACACAAAACTCCATACAACAAATCAATTTTGTTTTTTTTTTTCCAATTTCCCAACTTTTCCGGGTGGTTTTTCCAAAATTTTCTTTCGTGGAAACCTTCTCCTTATAATTACGAACCACTGAAAAAAATGTGAGCCAGATCGGCTCAGCCGTTCTCAATTGTTGAATTATCATACATTTTTTACACCATTTTTATATAATAGATTTACAACATTTCTTCTATTTTTGTATTCTACAGGAGTTCACGTCCGGTGAAGAAAGTTAGTCAAGATAATGATTCACAAAGTTCAGGCGAAGAGGACGACGATGATGGTTTCGAAATTCTTACAGCTGAAAATCTGTTTTCAACTCTACTACAGCGGGTAAGTTTATTAATAATTGATAAATGTGTTTACTGAAATTTGAAATTTAAACTAAACGGTTATTTTATCTGTGTAGGTTCGGGCATTAACCAATCGACTGAACGTGAACAACGACTTTACAACTGGATTTCCAAATTCTAGCCGTTTGCTGAACAATATGCGACAGAATCAAAGTCCATTTTGGAATCAGGAGCCATTTGGGAGGTGAGTTTATTGATGAATCTAGATTATTCATAATTTGGTATATTTTAATCAATTGCTTATGCATTTCATGTTTGTTTTTGTTTCCATAATATTATGACCAGTAGTCCAAAAATGAGTCAATCCATCTAACCATTCTGTTTTTATTTTCGTTTTCATGCTGCGCCTTAAATAAAATTAAAATATCTTGTCTGCAATCATAACTTAACTTTAATATGTACACTTCTAACTGCACTTGACAAAAATACGCAAAAGGTCGCAATTTAGCTATTCATACACGAGTGAAACGATTGAAAAGAAGCAAACGTAAGTATACTAAGATTTTGTGTCATGAGGAAGCACATTGCATGAACGACGATTATGCACAATCGCAATAGGGTAATGGGCAAATAATTAAGGCAATGTTGCATTTCTAACATTTGTTATTTTTCGGGAAAAGAAATTGTTTTATTTTATCTTTGTCCTTTCTAAAACTAAAATATGGAAATGAGCACGCGACTTAAGTTAGAAAACCCAACTTAAATAACTAGAGTTGTATTTGTATTAATGGGCACATTTACTAAAGTACATTATACATGATGTTGCAGAAAGCTATCTTGAGAGATTGGATAAATAGTTGAATACGTAAGTACCATGGTCCATTTCAAAGTATGTTGTCATTACCCCGAAATTATACAACAAAAACGAAAAAAAAAAAAAATACATTTTGCAAATCTACGGGAGATTATTATCATGCAGTTATCGTGATCGGAGTAGCTTGAGAAGTTTACTCACCACCTTCCCCCGATACAAAACTAGAAGTCATAAATTTCCGAAATTTTGACATGGTTGATGATCGACTAGGACGGAAGATTTAATCGCCGTAATTGCTGCAATAAATATGTTTCGTCGAGATATTAACGATCATGTTATTGATGTGTCCTACTAAACGATTTCTGTGATATACCACGACACATTCGAGAATAATCTTATCAATTAAGCTGAAAATACTTTCCAAGAGAGTTTCCTATATTTGTTTTTAAGTTGGCTGTTGGCTTTGTATGAGTTTTTTTTTAGTTTTTGGGGGTCTACAATTTTATGATGAGTCCAAACGGCTTATTTATAATATCATTCATGAAAGTTATACTTTCGGATGTTTGTCAGGCGTTCGCCAAATATTTGCCTAAATAATTATTGCGACAGATCCACCCAAGCCATATCTTCTTCCGCCCCATTGTTTTTTACTTTTGGGACGATTGGAAATGGACAAGGGAATTTATATTCTAGGACGTTGGTCAGACGTTTGTGAGATGTGGAGCACTTGAAAGAAACTTTAATTTTTTTTTTTTTTTTGATACCGAACCTGAGACTCCTCGCTCAGTATTCCGTCGTACAAATCACTGAGCCACTATATAATTTTATTTCATACTGAAAGAAGAAAACTTTCAGAATAATTTAAGGACACTTCAACTGTAGAAGCAAGACATAGGTATATATGTATTAGTTACTACTCCAAGAAGTGTCGACCGCGCAATGTCCTAAGTAGCGTTGCCAGACGTTCCGATTTGCCCGGGATGTCCCGTCGGAATAGCTTTTGTCCCGGCTTGGGACTAAATGCTCGTTAAAATGTTCAATCAAGCACACCTAGCATATAAAAATATAATTTTTGCACATTAGGTCTGTTCCTTTACTTTTATATCTTACGAATTTTTACGAATTCTTACGAATTTTTACTCAATGCCGTTCCTTAACTCGAAAAATTCGTAAAAGAGAGCGTCGTCGAGAGAGCAAAATATTACCCCTCCACTGAGAATCTTACGAATTTTTACTCAACAAATTTCTTGGTGTAAGAAATTTGAAGGGCTGTCAGTCACCAAACAATTAACAGCTGATTTGAAATTTCTTGTAATATTTGACAATCGATTGAATTTGTTTTGATTTCTTGCGTTCTATTAAAATAGTATCAACAGGTGGCAAAATAAATATTGAATGTTCTCCCCGAACATTCCATCGTATTGAAAATATTCTTTACCACTGCAATTTATGGAATTATTTATCTGTCATATCTGTCATTTTACATAGTTTACTACAAAAGCGTTCCCTAACTTTTTCGTAACTGTCTCTCTCTGTGAGAGAATTTATCCCCACCACTGCCATTTTAATTGTCTTTTCCATTCTTACTACAAAAGTAAGGGAACAGACCTATTGACAGCTGTCATTCAAATGAATAAAAATGATTTATATTTTATTCAGGGAGAAATTTAGAAATCCCGAGTTCTTAGATTTGGTTTAGGTTGAAATTGAGATAGTAAATTAATAAAGGTACTTTTTCGGTAAAAATGCCTAAGGACATCATGCGGTCGGCTCTCCTACCATAACTATATCAAAATACGTTAACAACCAAATTGGCAACACCCCACTTATAATGATCAAAAGTTACAGACGATTGTAGAGCAACCACAAATTAAAATTTGTTTATTGGAAAGTCCAAACGAAGTAAAAAAAATATGTTCTTACTATGTACTACATCGTATGTGTGTGTGTTGTGTATATTTATGTATATATTTTTTGTCACAAGCATTGGCACCAATAGCCGAAAAAGACTGTTTTTTTCTTTGTATTTTTATTTTTATGTGCTAACTAAATTTGCTCTACTTACTATTTATTGCAGCCGCTTAGCTGGCCCTAGTAATGTGGGAGCACCATGGCGTCATAGCATGTCTCGAGATCTTGGAAACGACATGGAATCAATGTTTTCTCGAACTGGTGCAACATTGCCTAGAGGTGAATATCACAGATTAAAGAGCAAATTTCTCGATCAATAAACAAGAAATTAGTGCTGTTGATACGTTTCATTATTCTAAACGTAATTACTTATATTAACAATTAGGGTTGAGATTTACAGTTTTATTTAAAGGCTTTTTACAATTTGTTTTTTTTTTCTTTTCTGTTTTTACTTTTTTTTACATTAAAGAAATAATAACCCAAAAGAAAAACGTAGTGATTTGAATTCAGACAAACAAACAAAAAAATATATGATTAAACTGTGTTTCCGCAACTATTGTTTAAATGTTTAAATGTTATTGAATTTAATAGAAAAAAGAACATGCACATTTTTTTGTTATTTATAAACTAGCAAATATCAATTTTCATATTAGAACGTTTTAACTGGCAATTTAAAGAATATAATATATATATTTTTATTATATTTAGTAAAATTCTATTTAAATGTTAACTTTTATAATTACTTTTTGTATATTTTTTTCGGGCGCATACACATTTTGTACTATCATACAATATAAATTATATTTTTTTCGTATTCAAAGTTTTGAGTAAGAGCAAGCATATTTCTTTAAATATGTAATTAAAATTTTAGGTAATTGTCTATTAAACATTTATTTATTTATACATTTAATTCATACGAAGAAAAAACAAATGTTTGGAACAAATTTGACGAATAATAAACGAAGATATATCTAAATAATTTATTTGATGTTTTGTTGTTTTTATTTTAGTTTTATTCGATAGCTTATCTCGAACAGAAAAAAAAAACATTAATTCAGAGCCCTCTTTCTTTAAACAAAAACTAACATCATTTTAACTCGCGCACATAAACACATACAGCAGGAAATCTCTTAACTAAATGAGCATGTACAAATGTTAATTGTTTATTTAATTTAGTTTTTAATTGTTTTTAATTTTGTTTTTCTATTTTTTTTTTTTTTTTTTTTGTTTTAAACATTTTGTTTTACTAATTTGCTAAGAAATTGAGTTTGGTATTCGTTTAGAGTTCTGGGCCTTTTTTTCAAATTAGCCATAAAGAGTATACAAATAATGTTCAATACGAATTCACACGTAGAACAAAAAAACATCAAAATTTATATTATTTTTATGTAAATAGCAACAAAAAAAATGTCCAAAACTTTGAATACGAAAATTGTTTAATTTAAAATAATCAATTTTTTGTTTGTTTAAATTATGTCAAACGTTTTTTTTATTTAATTCCTAGAGCTGCACAAATTTACCTTATTGACTGTAATTTCCGTTCAGTTCAACTCAGTTCAATCAGCTAAATTTTTTCTGATTTTAATTTTAACCACATTTTCGATTGCCGCTTGTCATGTATTTTCTTTTTTTTGTCTATACTTATGCTTGCAGTGGGGTTACGCGTGTCCCAATCGCATGCTCAAAAATTCACAGCCCCTAAACCTACAACACAGGTCCAACATAAAGTTTAGTTATAAACAAAGTAAAAACTAAACACTACACCGAGGATACTATTAAATTCAATGGTTTTTTTTATTTGTCTAACTCAAGAATGTCTTAATTGATTTCTTAAATTTAAATTGTTAATGTTTTTTGATTAATAAAAAAACAGTTTTTTTTTTTTTTGTAACTCCGAATGTGTAAAACAAGTACATTATAACTATAATATTCAAATTCCACAATAATTTTGAATAAAAAATGAGTACTAATGCCCACTTTTTAACATTCACAAGAAATTTTGCTTCGAATGCGAGCAATTACCAATTTCTTAGCACGTGAGTTTATTTGTTGTTTTTAATTTTGTTATTTATTATATTTTTTTTAATAAAGTTTCAGATTTAGAAAAAAATCAAACTAATTTAGATGTTGTCTGATATGTTTTGTTTTTTTTTTTACATTTTTGTTTTTTATATTTCGTTTGTTACATTTTTTGCGATAAAGAAATTTGATATTAATCGTCAGAACTTATGGAAGGTAAGTATTGTATAGATATACATTATAGAACATGGTTAAGTCGAAAAAGCTAGATAAGTTGTGTGTGAATATATGCGGCAAAAGCAATGGTGGTTAAATGGAATAGGATACGGACAAATTTTGTGAAAACAACGCCTATTATTTGTTTCAAATTGTAATCTCGTCATGAATCTTGTTTATTTATATGAACAACCGACGACGGTAGAAATTTCATTCTCAGTTCGGTATTTTTATTAGGTCATTTATTATTTGAAATGGTTTTATTTGGATACATATCACATGTAACATAAATACTGTGGCAATAAGTTGAAGTAGCTTATGTCGACATAAGCCATATTCGAGTTTTTTACATTTCAACGTTCTCGTTTTCCTTAGCTTTCTTTTAGTCCAGGTCCCATCACTCTACGACAATTAAGAACCGTTATATATGAAGAAAATTGAACAGCTTTAATTTACTTGGACTATGTAATACAATAGATTTGAAAAAATTAAGATAAATTTCTTTTGCTCACACTGAAAAACTACCAAAATTGACATAAGCTACTTCAACTTATTGCCACAGAATAATTTGTAAGGCAGATTTGTACAAGTCGTCGTCGTTGATTCTCCTCTAAGAAATGAGATATCATAAAATGCCAACTAAAAGTGGCCTTATAATATCGGGTGATTTTTTAAGAGGTCTAGAACTTTGTTTAAAAAAAAAACACAAAAAATTCGAAAAAAATGAATGAAATATTTATTTGAATCGATAGTTTGAACCTTGCAATTTAATGTTTAAAGATAATTTCATGCAAATGAGCCTCATCGCTGAACACAATTTTTCGAAAAAAGCGCGCGATGAACATTTCGAACCGAGCACGAATTTTGATAGTAAAATTCAATAATTTGCAAGCGTTGTTCATTTGGAAGACGATCCATGGTTAGGTAAATTGCAAACCAAACTGAAGCTGTTTGACAGTGACACAATGTACTAAACACACGTCAGCTGTCAAAACCAGTGTTGCCAAAACCAAACCAGCTAAAAAATCACCCTTTATAATAAAGTCGAATTAAATATTTAACGAGCGAAACACAACTTTGAAAGGTCCCGTGGTGATAATCGTAGTTTTACACAGATTTACGTAACGTCCGTGGCGACGTCACGAGTTGGCGAAGTTATACCTTTACTTTTGTAGTAAGAATTGAAAAGACTCTCAAAATGGAAGGGGTCGTGATAAATTCTCGCTCAGCGAGAGACACTTACGAAAAAGTTCTGGAACACTTTTTAAAAATTCAAAAAGCGGTATGAAAGTCGTTTTAATGTTTGATAAACCCAAGAGTTAACAATATTAGTTAATCCATCTAGCGATGAAAGTGATTTGGAATCAGTCGAACTTATTTTTGATGAATCCGACTAAGTATGTGAGGCAAAAAACGACACTGCATTAAAAAATACGTGGAAGAGATTGTCCAGAAGAATTTCGTCGCCACTTTCCAAAAAGAATCTTGATTTATTTTGCCGCCTGTTGATATCATTTTAATAATTTAATACGTAGGAAATGAAAACATATGCACAAGTAAGCCTAATAGGACAACAAATTTCAAATCATCTGTTAATTTTCAGGTGACTGACAGATTTTCCAATTCTTACACCAAGAAATTTGTTGTGTAAAAATTCGTAAGATTCCCAGTTTAGGGTCACTTTCTCGATGGCCCCCTCTTTTATTGTTCGAGTTCGAGTTAAGCATTGAGTAAAAATTCGTAAAATATGGGAGAGTCCGGAATCGAAAAAATCACTTCTGAAACCGTTCCATTGGCACAAAAAATACTCTTCTGGTGAATCTGAGGAGAGAATTTCGCTTCTGGATTTGAAGTCAGAATCCACTCCAGAAGCACTCACACAAGTGTAGTTTGTGTATTTTATACAAGGCAACTGACAGCTGCCGTAGAATATTTTTTGGCATTTCACCAATACTCTTGTGGATTCAATCAGAAGCAGTTTTCTTGTTCCATTGGACTACAGAATGAGTGGATCCCCGAGTGAAACCAATGGAAAACGACATAAGAGCTATTGTTTTTGGGATTTGAATGGCCTTACAATGAATTGCAACTGAAGGGTATGTACAAAGTATGAATATTTACAAAAAACAGAGCAAATTTTTTAAATATAGCTAGTACATACAGAACAGTTAGTGACATCTTTATTTGAGAAAAATAGAGATGATGTCACATTGGATATATTTAACTTTGTGGGGTGTACAAAGGTGGATAAAAAGTAAAGGGTTGAAGTTAAGATAAGAGAATTATAGCAATTTAAGAAAGAAAGAAAAAGCAAAATCTGTAACAAGTGACAAAAGGGAAAAATAATAAAAATATATAAAAAGAGGACAAATTAAAATAGTAGGTATCTACTACCGCTACTTAATCAAAAAATGGAAACTATCATGTCTTTAATTATTTGATTTCGTATCACAACTGTCAAAACCGTTTAAGAAATAGCAAAAAAAAAAAACATAAATCAGTAAATACATACGTTTTTTTCGTAGCATACTTCAAGTTAATACAAAAAAAAAACTTAATAGTTCTATTTAGTCCAAATATCACAAAAAGTACGAAAATAAAATAAAACTGGTAATGAGCAATTCGTAATTATTGGTGTAGGTAGGTATGCATCTAGCGAACATCAATGTTTGCAAAATTAACATGGAATGAAAAATTTTAATTCTTGAGTCTCGAACTGCTACCATGTTGAATGGGTTTTGGTAAAACCATTTTTACGCCCCATTTTTAAACGAATGCCTTGTCCTTAACATCTGGCAGCGAAAAAAGGATTAAGTTATAGATTTTTTTCGTGAGTAAGCTACTTGGTATCCATTTTCTTCCAATGCTGCGACCTTAGCAACATAGTAGGTATACGAAATTTCGTTTTCCTTTGAATTCTACTAATATGAAGTCACCTGGAACAGCATCTCGAAAAGGCTCATTTGGCTCTAGTCCAAGACTGATATCAACACCATATATATCATCATTACCATCGGAATCCTCATCAGTCAGGATGTCGTCCCTTTCAAGAACCATACGTGTATCCGATTCTGAAATTGAAATTTCCTGTAACACCTTTCTTACTATCTTCTTTTTTTCTTTGGTTGAAGCTTTTTGACCTTTTTTTTTTGCGAAATTTCTTCTTTTTCTGGGGTATCAGTGGCGATTAAACTATTTCCTTTTCTTCTATATTGCCTGTTTATTTTCCTTGGCTTAGCTTTCATGGGTGGTTTGAACTGTGAAGGACTTACGAATTCTGTTGAAATGACATTTTCCAGTTCTTCTGGCTGATGGATAGTTATCTCGGTCTGATCAAGATTTTCAACTTATAATTGATCAGCATCAATTACTTCTATTTTCAAGCTGTTCAGAACGATCAGTGACTAAACTGGGTAAAAACCCGATTTCAACGAAAACATTCCGATCGAACGGGTATATGCCGGATTTTTTGAAGGCGTATCCTTTTGGTAGGTATGCCTCACCAATTAAAGCGCCCACGTCATATATGGTAACAGGTTGACCTGGATGCCTCATCATCCAAGAGTCCATGCTGGCGTTGTAAACGCCTTAAAATGGCTTAAAAGTCCCACATCGAGAGGCTGAGTTTTATGCGATGAATGAATGATGATGAATGAATGAATGAACTTAATTGAAAGATGAGATTCATGATTGTCCAGCAATAAGTGCGAAGGATTTTCCTTAGAAGAACAACTATGCCTAATAAAATGCCCCATCACTTCTGGAAAAAGTTCGGAGTTCAGCCATCCACTCGGTGTAGCCAAACCCAAAATACCTGGAGATGTGCCTAGGAGTAAATTAAAACAAATAGCTGTGTAAAAAAATTTAAGATTGGTATGTAATCATTTATTTCTTACCATGTAGCATATGGTTTTTGAATTTTTTTCTGGGAAAAACTATTATGGGTAGAAGCGCTATTCCTATTCCACTGGTACAAATTATGACACATGTCCTCGACAAAGTGCCTCTTTCCCCGCCGGTTACTTTGGATATCCACCTTATACCTTTTGCGTCTAGAATCTTACATGGTTTTTGAACGGTTGTCGTTGCAGTTTCGTCCAAATTGTAAACTGTAGTCCCGTCTGAAAAATTGGGATGCCAATTTCCAGATTTTCGAAGTATTGATCAACAGCTCTCCGGGATTCTCAAAGATATGTAAGGGTGTCGTGTGCGAAAACCTTTTAGCCAGTCAATGCCTGCCATTTCATTTCGTGTCCGGCATCCGGCTCTCGGGTACTTCAATTTTATTGAAAACAGCTGTTTCATACGTCAATTTTTGAAAGCCATTAATGGATAGCCTGTAGAACAGATATGCGGAGTCATTTCAGGTATGTCATGAGCATCTGCTCTTGAGTCGGTAAAAACTTTATTTATTTCGTAATTTGAAACAAATCTGTGCCTTGATTTTGTGCGGTTTTTTCCGCAATGGCGGTGTCGGAAAGGGTTCACGTATAGGCGGATTCTATAAATGTGTGAGTGATGTCGCGAACTGACAACTTCCAATTTTCCCTGTTCTTATATCGCTTTGTTCCTGCAAATTCCAGGCGAGCTTTCCCACACGCGACCTTTTTAGGTAGCGAGAAGGATGTCGGATGAGAAGAAATGAAAACAGCGTGACCGTTGTGCGACAATTTGGTACCTTTTTCGAGGACACTAATACAATTTGTTGTTCCTTTGTTCCTTTTTATTATTTGGAAAATTCACATTTTAGGACTATTCGCAAGAGAGCCAATGGCGAACGAACTACGAACAAGCGAATTTTTTACACTTCAATCAGTTCAATCATTGTTTAATGTTAAATGCGATAGAACTTTTTCATTCGTGGGTTTGTGGATCCGCGAATGTTTTATGTGGATTGTGAATAAATTTTCAATTGCTGTAATAATTTTAAATTGAGCTATTTAAATCGATTGAGAGTCCGATTTTTTTTTAGATTAGACTTAAGATTAATTTAATATAAGGCTTTGGTGGTAGATAGTATACAAATCAATTTTCAATTCATAAATACAATTAAATTCATTTGTTCGCAATTCGCGCTCATGTGAATAGTACTTAAAAAAGTTTTCAAAAACTGTGATTTCAAAATGAATATGTTTAAAAAAATAACGCGTAAATAGTGTTATAGTACATTTACACCGCACCTAAATTCAACATTTCGGAATAATACTTGTTAAATATTGGGAGAAAATACTAAATTTATGTAACAGCGTCAGAAAAAGGCACACTTTTCTTTCATCGCCCCTTTTTTTGGACTTTTTAAAACTAAATTGAAAGAGATCTTAAAAGTAGATATAAAAATGAGTTGATATAATTTTTAAAAAAAATTTAATCAACTTTTTATGTATTTATAAATAAAAATCAAAGCTAAAAGGTTTTCATTTTAAAATTTGTCATTTGAAAACGAATTGCATCTAAAGTACTGTCTAGCTTACCCGCAGAACAACCTTAAAGACATCTAATTCTAATGTTATTTGGTTGTTTTGGCTTTATTTATAAAAGAAACGCTGTGAGAGAGTGATCTTTTTATAGTCTATTGTATTGTGAAACTAAAACCAAAATGTATAACCTTTCTCTAACAGTCCGGGAAATTGTTGCGAAATTCTGAAAAGTAACAAATAAAAAAAGGAAAAAAGTGTCATTTCTAAAGCTACTCTGCAATTTTAGAATTTTCGCACAATATTTAACAATTGTTTGCTCTCCTAACACTATAATCGTGTTCTGATAAACAGCAGCGTTATATTTTACTAAAATTCATTTGAAAATCACAGTGTTTCTAAAAATTGCAAAGTTCCTTTTCAAACTAAAAAAAGGGATACAGTAGCAACAAATTGTATCAGGATCCTCGAAAAAAGTACCAAATTATTGCACAACGGGCACGTTGGTCACAGCGCGCGGCTCACTCACACATTCAAATCCGATTCGGGCCGTTCCCTAGCGACATCGCCTCAAAAACCGCACAAAATCAAGGCACTGATGTTCGTCTGTTCTGTTTTCATTTGAGTTTTCTTATAATACCGATAAAGAGCGGCGAATGCTAAATTCTTGCATTTAGCAGCTTGGCATATGATATCAAGAGTAGCTTGCATTTGCTCTGAAGTTTTCGGACTGCTTTTGTACGTGTCATTATTCTACAAAAAAAAAAAAAAAAAATATTTTAGCACCCAATTAAGAAAACCAAATAAGACATTAGTTTTTCTGCTCTCGAAATCAGCTGGCTGTCAGATTTCATGTTCCATTGGCCGCAAAAAAAGCACTTTTTTTGAGAGTCAGAGCAATTTTTCGAATCTCGATATCTGAGCAAGATTCACATCTACTTACACAACACCAAAACATTTGCCTTTTGTCAAACTTTAAAGTGTGTATTAATTACGTATTTAGAAGACCAGTCTGTGAAAAATAAAGAAAAATTTACATTTGGCCGGCGCAATGGATATCAACACAAATTGAGTGGATTTTTATAAGCATAAATTGCAATTTAAGAACAGCTGACTTTTCAAACACGCACTACCACAAATGCGGAGGAAGAAAAATCTCGTTTTATGTTCCATTGGGCACGAAAAATCTGAGATCTGAGAGCAAATCTGTAAAATCCCAATGGAAATCGACATGATTCACTGTTCTCATTTTACTAAAAAATATTCATAATTTATAACATATTTCACCAAAGTAAACAAATCGACAAAAATTATTAAGTCTATATTAGCATAAGTACAAATATTAAACTCAAATGCCGTTACTTACAATACACACTTTTTTAATAAGATTACTTACCTATGCAGAAAACACAAACACACGCGAATGAAAATGTGTTTTGTAAAGGTTTTCCAATAAGAGGTGTAATTGTGAATTACCCGTTATTTCGGTAGCTGTCACTTTTGAAGCTTTTATTGTTTGACATTTGACAAGTAGAAACTACGCCATTACTAAAAACCGAGGGGGAAGTAATCAGGTGTATTCAAGGAACTTTTCTGTGCGTATTCATGGTGAATCACAGTGTATCACAGTGTATTCAAACGAATTCGCATGCAAACACAAGTAGAAAATCTGTAGTCAAGGACTACTCAAAAATATTGATTACTTCCCCCTCGCTAAAAACGGAAGCCGGCCGATCATCAACAACGTCGTGTCTTTGCTGATTGGGTCCTTGAAATGCATGAAAATGATCCGGAATTCCATCGAAAAATCATCTTGACTGATGAGGCCCATTTCCACCTCGGTGGCTACGTCAACAAGCAAAATTTTCGCATCTGGGGCTCTGAAAACCCAAGAGTTATTGTTGAGAAGCCTCTCCATCCTCAGCGTATGACGTATGGTCCGGCGGGGTCATTTCGAAAATGAGGTTGAATCAACAGTTACGGTGAATGGATTGCGCTATCGAGAGATGATTAATGATTTTTTATGGTCGGAGTTGGATGGTATTGATCTGGGCAACATTTACTTTCAACAAGACGGCGCTACGTGCCACACAAGCAACGAAACCATTGATCTTTTACGGGAAAAGTTTCCGGACCGTGTTATCTCTCGAAGAGGTGATCACAATTGACCTCGGTGATCTTGTGATTTAACACCTTGCGAATTCTTCTTTTGGGGCCACGTGAAAGAAAAGGTCTAGGCCAACAGCCCAGCGTCGATTCAAGACCTCAAAGATAAAATTCGTGATGCTATCGAGGACATAGGTAGGTAGGTAGGTAGAAGTGGCGGTCCCGCTTAGAACCCAAGTAGCACTGTCATGTGCCTTTTTGTTACCACGACTCGTGTTACCTAGTTTTTGATGTTTGTTAAGGGTGCGAAGCATTCGGTGCCTATATCCAGCCTGTGGAGTTGAGGAAACGTATTATGTCTGATATCCCTATACCCGAAATGTCGCTAAGGTTGTCGAAAAAAGGTTGGTTCAGTGTGCGCAGTCCGGCTCTCGCTAGTGCCTCCTTTTTGGACGCCTTGATGGCTTTTTTATAACGACTAAGACAGTCCCTATAAGGCTGCCAAAATTTGTGTTTGTGGCAGATATTGAATATCAATTTGGTCATATGTCTGAGATTGGAGAGATCTTCGTTCCACCATTGGGGAAGTTTTTTTTTTGCTTTGCGTTTAACTGGGCAAGAGACTTTATATGCCACAACCATTGCGTTTTCGAAAGTCTTAACCTTGCCTCCACTTCTTCGATTGCTAAAGTGTGTCTTTCAGGTGTGTTTTTGAGTTTTGTCCGAAGGACTTGACCAAACTTGGTCCAATTTACTCTCTTGGGGTTTCTAAATGGTTTACTAGTCTCGGTCTCGAGACGCAAGTCATAGAGGATCCATCTATGGTCTGATAGTGACTCCAGATTGGAAACTCTCCAGTTTTCGACCCTAAAGCTATCATTGTTTGTTTTTAGTGTGATATCTAGGACCTCTTCCCACCCTTGGAAAGTTCCCGTACTCGGGAAGACAAAGGTTGGAGTCGTGCCCTTATTGCAAACAGATATGCTAGTAGTTAAAAGAAAATCAAAAAGTGACTTACCTCTTTCATTATATTCTGAGCTCCCCCATACTGTATGCCTTGCGTTGGCGTCGCAACCCATCAGTAGGTTGTCCTTTGCTGTAATTGCGACTACGAGTTGCTCCACTTCCACTGGCGGTGCTGTTTTCTCATGAACCATATATGCTGATGTCAGGTATGTTGTTGGGTTTGCAGACTCCAGTTTAACCACTTTTAAATCATCTGAGCTAAGATTGGGACATAAAAAACCTTTAGGATGTTTCTTAGCGAGAATGCATGTTCTAGGCTTACCTGTGGCCTAATGTTTGTAAAATAGGTTGTATTGTTTGTCTTGGAGCCCCTTAATGGTCGAGCCTCTCATCCAGGGCTCCTGAATAATGCCGATGTCCATGTTTTCCTCCCTTAGAAAAACCATCAGATTATCGGAGGCACACCTTGAGTGCCTCAGGTTAATCTGTATGACTTTCAGCATAATTCGTAGTCGGGTTTTTGTCGGCGATTATTAGATTCTCCAACAGCTTGTCGGTTTCGGCGATGTCCGCATCGTCCTCAGGACCCGAGGAAATAAATACCTTCAGCTTGGCATGCCTTATGCCAAACCGAAGCTTATAGTCTGCCTTTTCGAGAGCAGCCAGGCACTCGTTGTTTATTAGCAGCAGGAAGGACATAGTATTTTTATAGGGTTCCTCTGCCTTGATGACTGCCCAGTCATCCATTTGAACCGCCGGGTTGTGTAGTTTGAGACACTGGAGGAGCCTTCCCCCATCAATCTTCATATTGGGCAACCAAATGCGAGCCCTAGGTCTCCTCGGAATGTCGTTAGCTGGGATAAGCTTGAGCTTCAAGCCATCCCATGCGTCGCTAACCTTAGCAACGCACTCACTAAGGAAGTCCTTGGAGATTTGGTCGGCGCATTTAATTACCCGATATCCCCTAACCACTTTGGCGGAGTCAAAATCTGGAAGAGCCCCTTGGTTGTTTATAAGTTGATCCATCACCATATCGGAGAGCTTGGCCTCAATGCTCCCCCACATCACAGCTATGGATTTCCCATTTGTGGATAGCTCATCCACTAGTGCAACCTGGAGATGATCCCTTGCCACCTCGGTAAGGGGTCGTCTTTGGATCGCACTGGCCACCGACGTGCATGGTTTGGTTGTTGCTTTGGCTGCTGAACCTTCGGCAACTTTTGTTTTTTTGGGGGCCGGGCGATGGGAAGTCTCATCCAGAGATCTTTCCCGCTTCGCTGCCTGCCTGGGTTGTTCTTTAGGCGCTCGTTGTATTCATCAACTATTGCCTGGTATTTGACCTTATCCGCCTGGTGGACCGTTCCGGCTGCCTCATTCTTTGCTAGCCTTAGCGCTCTCGCCGCTTAGCGGACGGACGATTGTCTCCTGACTGGAGGCCAGCAATTCGTCCTCCGATGAGGTGCCAACCTCTGGCAGCCTCGGCTGGTCTTTTGATTTTGTTTTTTTGCCTCCTTCTTTCTTTCTATCCATGTTTTGTGTTTTATTGATTTGATTCCCACGAGTGTGACCGGAAGGGGTATTCCATCCTGGCAGAACCGTCTTACCAGGACAGGGCACTGATACAACCGACCTTTCCCGGGCATCGGAGGGGACCGTTTGCGGCCGAGTTGGTTTAACCACTTACTGACCATGCAGCCCTCGACACGGTGCCTCGACGTCTTGGCTTAAAGTGGGATTTTAAACTGAGGTTTACTCCCAACACCTTATAAATGGAAAGCCCTTCCGCCCCTACAAGGCGGCAACCCGGTCGGAAGAGATCGAGGATATAGGGCAGCTACTTTGCTGCTCAGAATCGCCAGAAGAGTATTTTTTGTGCCTCTCCCGGACGCTTCTTTTTGCCCAATGGAAAACCACATGAATGAAGCTACATTGTCAACACAGACACATTGTGATGCCCGTCCGGGGGACTCGTCGCCATTCGTCGCTCTTGGGGTTTTGTTCACTGCTTAGTTTGATATGTTGTCAAGAAAGCTTGATGTGTTTCTAGATCCAGTGGAAATATATGTCCTCATTCTGCTGGTGGCGCCGATGCACGCTATAGTCCTTGAAATCCTTAGGTAAGCAGACGCAATACGGTGCTGCCACATGCCAGGCTACAGGTACATCTTCACGTATTCCCAAAGATTCTGGTACAATAGTAAAAGTCATTTTGAATTCATGAGTTTCCATAAGAAACTTTAACAACTTGTACAAAGTCCCTAATCCCGGGGTTAAACTAGCAAGCTCGAATCTATCAATATAAAGCCGGATTAAAGAAGCCGGTCAGATGACAAAGTTGTTGAAACCTTTAATATATTTGTAAATGTCCATTCAGCGTGAGTTAAATTGTCACTTAAATTGGTACAGCTTCTCAAAGGCAAATCATTGGTAAGTCATCGGCAGCTGGAATCGCTACCCACTATATACGGTAAGTTGGCGGCTTTTAATAAGAAAACCCTTGGTATTTAAACTAGCTTAACTGAGAGTAGCATTTTTGTTAACAAAATACATTTTTAATGAATTACACACTTTTTGCAGGAAATAAAAAGGCAAAAAGCCCCAAAGTAATTGTAAACAAAGATCCAACATCACCTGCAGCGCTTAAAGATATTGATGAACCACTTGATCTGGCTGATTTAGATTTGTCTCGCTTGCGACTGAGTAAAAAGGACTTGGAAACACTCTCCAGTATAACTCCTGGATTGCCAAAATGCTTCCAAGAGCAATTACTTGCTAAACTGCCGCCAACGCAGGCACGAAAATTGTCTCGAACGCTATCCATGCAAAACAGTATTCATGTCCCAAGTGTTAGAGTGTACAAACGCAGCCAAAGTGGTGGCCGAAATATGACGTCGGAGACCGACAGATTAACGCAGGTTGAGGACACTATTGAAATTGAGAAGAAGATCACCGACTTTAGATCCGGAGTTCCGAGATTAAGTGACAGTTCCCGTGAAGAGAGCTCCGATCGGAGTCACAGTCTGATATACCGACGCAGTCTAAGCCGGAGTCGCTATGACTACGAAAGTACTCCCGAAGTGAAAACCAGAAGCGCTAGTGTATGCCGAGTGTCCGATGATTATAGTAAATCTCTCTGTTCGTCCTACTCAAGCGATGTAAGTGATAAATACAAGTACTATTCACCTTACTTAATGAAAGGTAGGGATTCTGAGAGTGGCTCCGTTTCACCGTACAAGCGATATGAGAGCACTTCCCCTCGAGACAACTGCTTCAGTCCAACAAGGGAGTTTAATACTCGACCTTTGGGAGAATGTATGTCACCAACATCAGACGGGTTGGGAAACATCTCCTCTCACCGAAGATATTCGCGGTTTCTTCGGCAGGATTCGAATGGTGGCAATATTGATGAGAATCGATCGTTTTCTGAGAGGAAACAGCGAGAACGCGAAAGCCAAAGCGTTCTACGCGAAATTAAAGAAAAGAGCAGGGAGTCCAGCCGTGATAGGCTCAGTCAAAGCATGGAACTGGATCCATCACTTGTTAATGATGATAGAAAGTCCGAATTGAATACGGCCCGTCACATTCGTAATAAAAGCCTAGAAATATACTGTGATGTGAAGGAGTTGAGAGAGGATGCCACAAATCATACCCGACATCTTTCCAGATCAAGAGACCTGCCAGAAGGCTCGTTGCAAAAAGAAGAGATAGCTTCGAAAATTTTAGATGAACTACAGAGTCTATCTTCTGCCAAAACACGGAAAGAAAAATCTGAGGAAACTTCGAGCAGCGCTTCCAGAGAAGTAACATCAGAAAAGGTTATCGTAAAGAAGATCAGAAAACTAAAGCCCAAAGAAAAATCTGTGGACTCAGCTACAACTGACGTGGGAACATCCGTAGAATCTAAGACAACTGTTGTGAAAAAGGTGAAAAAGGTTATTAAACGCATCGAACCGAAAGGAGAGGAAAAGACTAGAAATCTTCAGCCAGAGTCATCGACGTCAAAATCTGATCTAGAAAAACCAAAACGGGAATCTAAACTTAAGCGTCCCAAGTCCTTTCCCACGAAAGAAGCAGACAAGCCTTCTTCGGGAAATGCCAATGGCAATATTGTTGAGCCTCCAATTGAATCGAAAATTCCTCAAGTAAAGACTGCAGTCGAGACCTCACCTGAGAGTTGTGCCGAAGCTATCGACATTCGTTTGGTGCGACCCAAAAGCTATCCCGCCTCTAAGTTGACACCTCCAAAGGATTTAAAACGGATTTTCTCGAGTCCGTCAGAAAAACAAACCAACGATGGATTAATCAAACAGATTCCGAAGCGCCCAAGCTTATCCGAGGAAAAGTCTATACCAACCGCAATAACTGCCAAGAGCAGCGGCTCCTCTTCTCCCACTGATTCAAAACCGGCGACCGTTAAGAAGATGGTCAAGGTTTCGAGAAAGTCCAAAATAACCAGCCCGACTCTGGCACCAAAATCATCATTAGCGAACGAAACTAAGCCTAAAGAGAGCAGCCCACCAGAGGCCCAATCTTTAAAGGAGAAATCACCAGAGAAAAAAACAGGAAAAGGCTTACTTTATGCAATAGGTCAAAAGTTCGAAAAATTGCGAGACTCTGCCAAGAACAAAGA
Source organism: Cheilosia vernalis (assembly GCA_949126925.1). Taxonomy (NCBI): domain Eukaryota; kingdom Metazoa; phylum Arthropoda; class Insecta; order Diptera; family Syrphidae; genus Cheilosia; species Cheilosia vernalis. The sequence continues at coordinate 79,255,944 of OX421358.1, read as the reverse complement.
AAAAAAAGTTATTTCCAAGGCAACAACCAGTGCCAATGCGTTGAGTCAAGCCACGCCAGATGAAACATTGCTAAAGAAAAAGAAAACCAAATCCACCCCAGAATGCTGCCAACTCGAAAATCGTGATGAAAAGACTGAAGAAAAACCAGCAAAGACCGAAAATCGTCGTTCAAAGATTGACGCGATGATACGCTCACTGCGAGAACGTTCTGTACCTAGAACACCGGTCCTTACAGAATCGACACTAATCAAGCGGGCAGTTAGCGTTGAAGACATGCCCGGGACATTCAACAAATGTGCAGTTAATCGAGTCTTGGGTCTCTTTAAACGGTTCGAAAAAGATGATCGAAAGGTGAGGAGTACTCGTTCCACAAGTAATATCGAACGGCAACTGCATAAGTCTGAGTCACCAATCCACCAGAAACGTGATCGCCCCAAATCCGGTGGTTTCCTGTCAAAGATGAACAAAAGTTCAAATGTCATTTTGATCAGTAAGTCTGAGGACAACAATGGATTCCAGCCTCAAGTTCACATTCTAACGAAAAAGAAGGAGACGTCCAGCTCCAATGAAATACGTGCAGCAACTGCCATAAACACATGTCCTGATTGCAAGCAAGATCAGGGACCTGACAAAAATGTGCCTGCAACTATAAAAGTCGTTGACAAAGAGGAGCAGCTAAGCACTGCTAATACCAAAGACTACAACAAAGACAAGCGCAAAGCATTGGTATTAGATTTCACTAAGTTAGATAAGATTGACAATAAGCTAGCATCTGTGATTCGTCACAATCCTTCTATCAACGGCAACACCATTCAAAATGCATCATACCACGACAATGCTTGCAATAACAACAACTTGAGGACATCATCGAATGAAATCAATCGTAACCACATATTCTCTCCTCCAAATGATAACGCCACAAATTATTCCTCGGATTCTAGAAGCTGCCACGACGATTGTGCATCCACGAGTACGTTCCTTTCGCCAACTGATGAGCCAGAGCTCTGCTTTGATAATTGGTCAATATGTTCAGAGGATAACTACATGTTGGCCACACCATCGCCTACAGTTTCGCGCCTATCGAGAACATCCCATTACTCATCGCCAACTCATCCCTCCGATGGGAATGAGAGCGTCATCGACCGCATAAAGCGGCGCAGCTTCTACAGCAGGTTCAATGAAAAACGTCCGAAGCGACAGAGCACAATTGTTGGTCCAGGGGCCCGTGATTACTATCGAGATTCAGCGAGTGCCACAACCAAATCCAAACAAACAACTGAGAGACAACCGTCACCGGACATAACAAAAGAGTTCTTTAGGCCTCTTAAGCTTAGTCCGGCTGGAAGCGAACTAAAGCCACCGGTTTACAGATCGACAACAACAGACAGCTCCAAGCCGAGGCGGTTTGAAAATCTGCACTCATCGACTTCTCCAAGTTTTCTTTCGAAGCGATATACCTCCGACAATGATTACTTACTACCCTCTACAAAAACGAAGCCAACCAGTGCATATGATCATAATGTTTCTATACCCACATCGTACTACAATACTTACAATCCCAAGCGACGCTCTTCGTACAATCTAAATGGAAGTATTCCATCAGCCACTATACCCAGTCATAATATGGATGGATATGCCACTGTTGGTAGGCGTTCCACTCTTCGGCCATATGATCACCGTACACTGTCCTTGTTGGATCCAATCGGACAGAGCTCAACATCAATGATTGGGACATATCGACGTGACTATAGAACTCCTATAGGGGATCTAGGAAGTCTTCCTAGGTGAGATATCTTAAAGTGTCATATTTCCCTTACTTTTCGGTTATAGTTGCCTTTCAAAGTTTCTTTATATAGTTTACTAACAAAGTTCGCTGTGCAGACATAATCTGTCTTTAGTTTAAATGTATTTGCACATGTCTTATAACTAGCTATGATTTTGTCTTTCGGTCTCTGATTTAGGAAAGGGCTTACTTTCGCTGAGTTCCAAAACCATGCTATCTGACATAAACATTTCTACAATTGCGCATCATAAGTATAACAAATCTCTCAAAACTCACCCGGTTCCCTGTGCAGTACAATAACACCCTCAGGATTTCTTCCTTTTTTAAAGTGGCAATAATGTCTACAACTAGAAAGGCCTGTTTGAGTTGACCATCCTGTGTGTCCGGCTCTCTTCGCATGCTTACGGGGGATACTGACTAAAACTCCCCCCAACCCTGTGGTTTCTGACACGCCCCCCTGGTACAGCTCTTCGCATTACTTCAAGGGGGCTGTAATCATACGCACTTTCGGGCTCACGTGATTTCTTGATATTGTTCTTTTTGTCTCTTCTTTCTTCTGAGAATATCTTCCGCAAAATGGCAAATTTTTCTCCAATTTAAGACGCTCGACAGCATTCTGTCAACTATGTTTTCTGGGTTGAAGGCACCTATGCTGCTTTCCAGGACTGTGCGTTGTGTTTCCCATCTTCTGCAGTCAAAAAACATGTGCTGTGCGTCGTCTATTGGAGAGTCGCCGTACTGGCAGGCTGGGCTATCGGTTTTACCAATCTTATGGAGAAAGGCGTTGAAATCTCCGTGTCCGGTAAGGAACTGGGTGGCGAAGTAGTTAACCTCCCCGTGTTTCCGTTCGTTCCATTCAGCCACGTTTCTTATCAGCCTCGCTGTCCACCTTCCTCTGCTTTCCGAGCTCCAGCGCTCTTGCCACTTGATTGATTGCCACTTCCAATCCAATTTCCGCCTTGTTGTCGTGTACGTAGCTCTTTTGTGCCGCTAGGCGATCTATGAGTCACTCCTGCGACTACAAGGACGTCTGGTTCCGACACCGTTCGGTAAGAGCTAGCCACGCGTAGAGCATCTCGTCTTTGTACTACCGCCATCTGCTTTCGGTACTTTTTTTTTGTCGAAGCGCGTCTGCCCAAATCTCACTTCCATATAGAAGGATTGCATGTGTTGTCGACATTAATAGCTTGCGCTTGCTTGACGTTGGTTCACCTATGTTAGCTATTAATCTGCTGAGTGATGTTTTTTATCTGTTGCCAGAAAGTTAGTTTTGTGTCGAGCCTCAGAGGTATGGTTCCAGAATTGATCCCGGTGCTGCTGCAGATGTTACTTCCTTCCTTCGTGGGCTTTCTGTGGTCTCGTAGATCAACTCCCGATCCCTGAGATAGTCCTTCACCATATTTAATAGGTAAACTGGAGTGTTGAATCTTATTTCTAGCGCATTTAGAATATCGCTCCACTGAACTGAATTGAATGTATTTCTTACGTCCAGGGTTGCCAGCAAAACGATCTTCTTACAGCGTTGACTACCCTGTTGGGCGGTTTGGGCAGCCTTCACCACTTCTTCAATAGCTCCGACCGTGGAGCGTTCTTTCCTGAATCCATACTATCTTTCTGCCAAGTCTCCTGCGTTTTGTACAGTCTCTGTGAGTTGTGATTTCAGAGGGGAGCATTTAATGATGCCCATGGAATTGTATGAACCCGTCCTGCCTCCTGTTTGTCATAGTTTGACCAGAATTTTCCTGGTTATGACACGGGAATCGAGTTTGTTCCATCTATCATTTGTCGCTGCCAGTATTTTGGCCTCGGCTGTCTAAGGTTACAGGGGGGAATTAATATTGTGGTATACGGCCGGTTTAGTTCAAGTGACGAACACTCTCTCGACAGTTGGGCACTCCCTTATGGAACCTAAAAGTTTCTTATGTTGTCCTGAGCGGCAACAACCTGCAGCTCTTCGCGACATCGTCTTACAAGCTTTTATTGCTGCTTGTGTTGTCTATGGAAAAATTAGTATCTGCATAAGGTGTTGCCATCATTGCAACCTGCTTTGCTTTGCACTACCTGAACCTCAACCTGGAACACACGCTTATTTTGAGATTCGATTTCGTTCGAAAGTGTCTCGAATTCGAAGAATCTGTATTTTGACATTCGAACAGATAAGAAATTCATCCTATCAATCGAAAGTTTATTTGTCATTCGAATGTTGATCGTATTTTGACATTCTAATCGTTCGAAACAAATGTAATTTTTTATTCGTGTGCAATTTTCTATCGCTTAAACAGCGACTGCTTTGGTTTCGTCCATATTCTTGGCGGATAAAATTTGCAAAAATGTAATTTTATCTCGTCCTTTTCTTCCTCACTAGCTAGGATACGTTTTGTACCCATTTGGGGCAAACTTTAGTTTCCAATGCGTTTGTTACAATTTGTATGCACTTTGATAAGGATGACTGAGACATAAAAAAAAAAATTATTTGTATCTTTCCCTACTCCAAATTGGTAGCAACCTTCTGCGACAAATCTTAAGGTGGTCGTTAGCATTGAGATGGGAGGAATAGATAATATTGTCCCTATCCTTTAAATTCTGTTACTAACTCATCCAGAACATATTTAAATGGATTTTTGTTGAGGCGAAAATTCCTTACAAGTATTTAAACAAATGGTAATATTAAGTAGATTAAACGTACTTGGAACAATTGCCATGTTTTTAATGTTTTATTTTCACAATATGAGTTTTGTATACAAATAGAAATGTCAAATGACATCAGACAGCTGATTTCGAAAGTTGAATTCACTCGAATTCATTTGATGACATTCTCGATAATGAATTTTATTCGTTCGAATCTCAAAATACACAAAGTTCATTCGAACGAATAGAGACATTCGTTAGAATTGACTAATCGTTCGAATCTCAAAATAAGCATGAGTAATGTCGTTTTCCATTGGGACCACCACAAATCTTTTTCAGATCTCAGATTTTACGTGGCGAATGGAACATGCAACGAAATTGATCTGATTTTGTAAATAGATTAATGCGTTATTTGACAACAATATCAGCTGTTCAACTTTAAATTGCATTTGTTTTTGCAGAAATCACAAATGGATATCGACTTGAAAAATGTTTCCCCTATTGTACATACAAATAGAGTATTTTTGGGGACTTGTAGTCTTTAGATGACGAGGAAAACTATGAAGATAATAGTTCCTCTTGAATTATATCCATGGCTATTAAATATATTTCGTTGTTTTGGTTTTCACGAAACTACCCCCATTTGTCTTCAAAGCAAACTTCTTACAATGACGTCAAACAGCTGTGCAAAGTAGATTGGTATTGTGAGAGTATGTGTAGATCTGAAAAAATATCGAGATCTGCAAAAAGTGCTCTGAATCGAAAAAAAGATTGATTTTTGGTCCCAATGGAACATGAAAAGTGATTTAGATCAAAAAAAAGATTGATTTTTGGTCCCAATGGAAAACGACAAAGAAAGTCTGATTGAACTGAATAGTCCAAGTATTTCAGCGTAAAATCCTACTACTTTGGAAGTAATGACAAATGGTCGTACAAAGTCTAGACGGGGAGTTGTCCATATATTGTTTCCATTGTGTTTGTTTAGAAAACAGCCCCAGTTGGAATTGCCATTCAGAATTTGAATTAAGACCGACCCTAGATAATAATTGTACTCTGCTTCGATCAATTTCCATCTCCAAGTTCATAAAATGTTGCAGTTGCTCCAGTATTGTTGAAGGATTTCAATGTAGACAAGAGATTACACTGTATGCAATTGAATTTCATTTATCGCCTGTATAGACTATGTACCAAGCAATTTCGCGAATAAGGTAGTACTGCAATCTCTCATCCTATTTATCTCACGTAATAAATTTGCGGGACCATGTAAAGCTATGTCGAAGACGATTCTTAGATAAGATCAAATAAGTAGCATTTATAAAACTCCTTTGTAATCATTTGCTAACCTCAAATTATGAATTATCGTTAAGATATCAAACCAGGTATAACCGAGTTTAATGTTTTTATTTTGTTTCATACCTATGCTGCAACACCCTTATCTGTTATTTTAGACTACATATTACAGGGAGATTATCTGAAAAATGTCCTGTTTGGGAGATACTTTTTCTGTAGCTAATATTTTGCACCTCAGTCTTACACCTAAACTAATTATATTCCAAATGAGCAGGCACCTCATCACATCCCATCCAACCAGTGGCTGAATAATTACTTATTTCATTACTAAAAATCAATAACTAATCCAGATCTAGATCCAATTACCGTTCCACATCCGTATCTCGAAGTCCAACCAATATTTGATGCACAACACCACAAAACGGATTTTGCATTTTTTGTTACTATGCACAGAGCAAGCGAAGCTCCAAAGAAACTACATCAACGATCAAGCAGCAATTTACTACTAAGCCAAACAACACCAATTATAAATACTAAAATTAGTTATTATTCGAATACCAACAAAAAAAATATATTACCTACTTTATATATATTTTTTTACGTAAACATATTTTATTTTTAATCACGACTATAGTGCCTTTTTATTTAAAATGTAATATTACCGTTTGTACTTATAAAAGAAAAGAGCATAAATAATTCGTAAAATGCAATTTTTATTTATGTTCGTATGTATTTACTTTCTGTTGGCCTAAATAAACACACAACTGAATAAAAGCAAACAAAACGAAATATATAGCAATACAGTTAACAAACACAACGGAAAAGTAATAGATACATTAAATTATATCATGTAGTTATAGAGCTAAGAATAAAAATCGAATCAAACGGACGTTATGACTAAATATACACCATATTTTAATATCCGTTACAAAGTAAATATTTCGATGATGAAAATGTTCCAAATATATATGCATGCATGCATATACTACATATATATTTATTAATTTATATTAAACTTTTAGAGATACAATATTGCATAGCAAAGTGTGTGTTCGAATTTGATGTTAAAATTTTTACAAAGTGAATTATATTTGTGTTGAAATATTTGTAAAAGAAGAATTTTAATTTAAAAAGACTTAACGAACAATAAACGATCCTAAAGCATACATTAAAGTGTTTGCTTTTCTCTAAACCCCATTACGGGTTTCGTAAGCAACGACTGCCATGCAAAGTATGTCCGTTTAACTTGTACGCACCGTAAATTAGGACAAGTCACCGATGTGAGTAGTTTTTCATCTTCCCATCTGCTTGTGGCTGTTGATCGTTCATTTGTTTTGGGGTAATTTTATTTTCTCCTGAGCTGCGTCCATTTGTTGAATGATAAATAGGCACAACAAAGCGTTATTTTCACAATTTTTACATACAACTTGGGACATACTATCACCCACTGTGATCTAAAGAAATAAGTATATAAAGACAGTATTAGTACTTGAAAAACTCCTGCAGAATCTTTCACTCCTTATATTTATAATGCTTATTGGTCAAGAATTACAATGACAATGTCCTCTCCTAGAGAGGAGGATACTTTGCAACTTATCTATTCCCGGTTCTTTCAAGGTTCCGATTAAACAACGAACTACACTATACAGCGACAGCAACGATTTAGCCAAGAAACAGCTCATTGGGTGTTTGGAATGAACAAGCCTTAGAAAGCGAATGAACATCAACGGTCAGCAGTCTTAAGAAGACATTGCCGAATATAGATGGAGATTCTTATTAGCTGATGCAGTGGATTACTAAAACCGAAAAGAAAATGTTTGGATACAGTATCGAAAATCATCACACAATGCACTACTTGATAGTAGAAAAGAGATACGGATATTGGCCATGCCATAATGCGAAACATGTGCTATAAGAAGACGCAATGCATTGCAAGATGCCCTCTAAGCAGAGCTTTTAGCAAAACCTTTGCGAACAGTTTTCCCCTTCTTATCAACAAACTTGTCCTTAGCTTTGAAACAAAAATAGGATAGGAGATAAAAATACGGTGGTAGGTTTTACAAAATAACAGTACTACAGTCTGACATGATGTTCCAAAGACAACAAAAATACTCTTTAATTCAGTGGCCCGTTCAGCCGATGAGGATGAAACATTTTCTAACACCTAAGATATTCAGCCCCCGAAATTCAGCTATCGATTTGGTGGATCTTAAATAACATATATTTCTCCACATTGAAGTGGTCTATAAGTGAACATTAGTGAAAAATAACGGGCTATAAGATTTGTCACCTCCACTATGTCGTAAGTTTGTTCCAACGTACCTTATCACTCATAACTCTGCTAATGAAATCCTGTAAATTTGACGATTTTTCTAATTCCATAAACCATTCATTTTCGCTCAAATCCTTAGAGCATAATCTGCATGTGATTAAAGACTCAGCTGGTTCGTATGAGGGAATGACCAGGACTTCTTGCATATTTAAGTTGTCAGCAGCTTTCATTGTGTCTGGATCTTGACTCTCAGAGTCTTCGTAAGTGAAAAAATCATCTCGTATTATTACAGCAGGGTCAGGAGTACAGCACTCAGTCACATCTTCGTTGGAAATGGTCTGGCTTTTCGGGCAGTAGCTTCCCTTCGGTTTCTCGTCAACATCCAAAAGAATTATATTGTGGACTTCAATCGAGTTTCTTGGGTTTGCATTTTGCATTGTTTCCTGCAAATTGTTTTTAAAAACCGAAGGAAGTGCTATCGAGTGTGGAAGATTTCTTTTGAGGATCTGCTTTGTGTCCTTGTCAACGAAACAATTCGCTGTAAAGTGTTCCGAACACAGGTAGTACTTAACAATTTGACTAAGTGGCTTTTGTTTAAGATCATCTCGGCCAGCTAATTCCGCCCAGCTTACTGCACTAGAATAGAAAGTTGATAAATTTAAGAATATTGAGTTACCTTACCTCATTTTACTCACAATTCTCTCTTCTTTGGAAAGCTGAAATACGCTATACTATTATTGTACAGGACCGAGTTAAAACAATTCTTAGCGCAACACCTTTTGGACATGATTATTTTATTAAATTCGTTTAACAATCACTTACAGTTTACTTCGGAAAAGAATTTATATGCAAGAAGTTGTTGTCCAACAAAATAAAAGAACAACAACTGCGAATTGTCAAACGCAAAATGCCGGGTGCAAAGATAATGGAATACAGAGATATATAACTTTCCAATGGAAATGCGGCTGCCTACAAGCAGTTTTCCAGAAAAATTCATGAAGTCACACACACTTGCTCATTTCTATTTTAGGATTTGTGAGTTCATGAATTGGACGTTAGTACAAGAATTCAGTATTCTCTACTGTACATTTCACTTTTTTTCTTAGTTTAATTAAAACCTTCACAAAAACCAAACAAATTCAATTCGAAACACAAAACAATTAAGCACCACGATACTCATAAAAGCAAGATGATTCGCGGTCGGCCATTAGCAACATGCTTTTTTGTTCGTCACACGTATTCACAGATAGGGGTTGAAATTACAAAAACAACAATGTAAACAAATGGGTTTTGGGGGGATAGACGTACGAAAGATAACCATCTCTTTTATGAGTATCGTGGTGCTTAATTGTTTTGTGTTTCGTATTGAATTTGTTTGGTTTTTGTGAAGGTGTTGATTAAACTGAAAAAAAATAGTGAAATACACATTAGAGGATACCTAATTCTTGCATGAAAGTCCAATTCATGAACTCACAAATCCTAAAACAGAGATGAATGAATAAAAGAGATGGTTATCTTTCGCACGTCTATCCCCCCAAAACCCATTTGTTTACATTGTTGTTTTTGTAATTTCAACCCCCGTCTGTGAATACGTGTGACGAACAGAAAAACATGTTGCTAATGGCCGACCGCGAATCATCTTGCTTTTATGAGCATCGCGGTTTTTAATTGTTTTGTGTTTCGTTTTGAATTTGTTTGGTTTTTGTGGAGGTGTTGATTAAACTGAAAAAAAATAGTGAAATACACATTAGAGGATACCTAATTCTTGCATGAAAGTCCAATTCATGAACTCACATATACTATAATGGAAATGAGCAGGTGTGTGTGACTTCATGAATTTTTCTGGAAAACAGCTTGTAGGCAGCCGTCCTTCCACTGGAAAGTTAGATATCTCTGTATTCCATTATCTTTGTCCTAAAATAGAAATGAGCAAGTGTGTGTGACTTCATGAATTTTTCTGGAAAACTGCTTGTAGGCAGCCGCATTTCCACTGGAAAGTTATATATCTCTGTATTCCATTATCTTTGATCTCTGTATTCCATTATCTTTGTCTGGCCGGGTGTGCTGAAAATAGGGACGTTCAGAAGTTCGGATCATAGACAAACGATACTGATGTGGTATTCGTTTGGGCTACTTCAGATTTGACCTCAGTGCCTTGATTTTGTGCGGTTTTTGAGGCGATGTCGCTAGGGAACGGCCCGAATCGGATTTGAATGTGTGAGTGAGCCGCGCGCTGTGACCAACGTGCCCGTTGTGCAATAATTTGGTACTTTTTTCGAGGATCCTGATACAATTTGTTGCTACTGTATCCCTTTTTTTAGTTTAAAAAGGAACTTTGCAATTTTTAGAAACACTGTGATTTTCAAATGAATTTTAGTAAAATATAACGCTGCTGTTTATCAGAACACGATTATAGTGTTAGGAGAGCAAACAATTGTTAAATATTGTGCGAAAATTCTAAAATTGCAGAGTAGCTTTAGAAATGACACTTTTTTTCTTTTTTTTATTTGTTACTTTTCAGAATTTCGCAACAATTTCCCGGACTGTTAGAGAAAGGTTATACATTTTGGTTTTAGTTTCACAATACATAAGACTATAAAAAGATCACTCTCTCACAACGTTTCTTTTATAAATAAAGCCAAAACAACCAAATAACATTAAAATTAGATGTCTTAAGGCTAGACAGTACATTAGATGCAATTCGTTTTCAAATGACAAATTTTAAAATGAAAACCTTTTAGCTTTGATTTTTATTTATAAATACATAAAAAGTTGATTAAATTTTTTTTAAAAATTATATCAACTCATTTTTATATCTACTTTTAAGATCTCTTTCAAGTTTTAAAAAGTCCAAAACAAGGGGCGATGAAAGAAAAGTGTGTCTTTTTCTGACGCTGTTACATAAATTTAGTATTTTCTCCCAATATTTAACAAGTATTATTCCGAAATGTTGAATTTAGGTGCGGTGTAAATGTTATAACACTATTTACGCGTTATTTTTTTAAACATATTCATTTTGAAATCACAGTTTTTGAAAACTTTTTTAAGTACTATTCACATGAGCGCGAATTGCGAACAAATGAATTTAATTGTATTTATGAATTTATTGAAAATTGATTTGTATACTATTTAAAACCAAAGCCTTATATTAAATTAATCTTAAGTCTAATCTAAAAAAAAATCGGACTCTCAATCGATTTAAATAGCTCAATTTAAAATTATTACAGCAATTGAAAATTCTTGCAGCGAATTGTCACACTTTATTCCATTCCACATAAAACATTCGCGGATCCACAAACCCACGAATGAAAAAGTTCTATCGCATTTAACATTAAACAATGATTGAACTGATTGAAGTGTAAAAAATTGGCTTGTTCGCCATTGGCTCTCGTGCGAATAGTCCTCAAATGTGAATTTTCCAAATAATAAAAAGGAACAAAGGAACAACAAATTGTATTAGTGTCCTCGAAAAAGGTACCAAATTGTCGCACAACGGTCACGCTGTTTTCATTTCTTCTCATCCGACATCCTTCTCGCTACCTAAAAAGGTCGCGTGTGGGAAAGCTCGCCTGGAATTTGCAGGAACAAAGCGATATAAGAACAGGGAAAATTGGAAGTTGTCAGTTCGCGACATCACTCACACATTTATAGAATCCGCCTATACGTGAACCCTTTCCGACACCGCCATTGCGGAAAAAACCGCACAAAATCAAGGCACAGATTTCAGATTTCGTGTGCCTAATCGAACATAAAAACGTCACTTGCTCTTTTTTGTGTTGATATTTGTGCGATATGTGTAGTCTTGGACACTTTTCTAAGCGATTTCCATTCACTACTTAAATTTTGTATTAAAACATTAAAAATATCCGTCCCGATTGATTTCTAAATATATACATAAATAATTCACAAAAATAGATTCACCCGATGCAACGCCTTCCTTTGCTGGAGAAAAAATTCCATAAAAATGTTAACAAACTCCATCAGTTGTCAAACTCAAACGCACACTTGTATTCGTAAATCTAAGAAACTGTCTAGATTCGCAAAAGTGCTCTGAAATCTGTGCCTTGATTTTGTGCGGTTTTTTCCGCAATGGCGGTGTCGGAAAGGGTTCACGTATAGGCGGATTCTATAAATGTGTGAGTGATGTCGCGACCTGACAACTTCCAATTTTTCCTGTTCTTATATCGCTTTGTTCCTGCAAATTCCAGGCGAGCTTTCCCACACGCGACCTTTTTAGGTAGCGAGAAGGATGTCGGATGAGAAGAAATGACAACAGCGTAACCGTTGTGCGACAATTTGGTACCTTTTTCGAGGACACTAACGGCCATATTATTCACTCCGGGTGTAACGCAAGTTGAATCTAATTTTACACCCGACCATTAAACCGCATTTATTAAACCCGACAATTTAAACCTATGTCCATATTATTCACTGAAAAACATGCATTAAACCAGCTGGATTAAAGATGGATTTAAATGCGGATTTAAAACAGTTTAAAACGTTTTTAATCCGTTTTAAACCTGCGTAATGTCAAAATTCTCATATAATGGCATTTGTTTTTTGTCACATTTTATTAGATTTTTTTTTTTGATTTGTGTTGTGTCAATAGTTGTTTTTTCATTTCCTTTTAACTTTATGTAAAATAAAAGGAGAAAGACCGAGATGAATGATTAAAAGAGATGGAATGGATATCTTTCGTACGTCTATCCCCCCAAAACCCAGTTGTTTACATAGTTGTTTTTGTAATTTCAGCCCCCGTCTGTGAATACGCGTGACCAACAAAAAAACATGTTGCTATTTATTTTATTTCACTTTTCTATTTCTTGCCTCCTACGAGCAAAGAAATGTCAATAGTGTAACCTAAACCAAAACAGTGAATATTATGATATTGAGTTTTAACCCGGGTTAAAGTACTTAAACTGGTCTCCGGAGTGCGGTTTAAATTTAATCGGATTAAACGCTGTCAAGTTTAAAAAACTGGGTTAATGTTCGGGTTTAACGACTGAATATTATCGACTTGGGTTTATTTTTTGGGTTAAACTCACTTAAATCCGGATGTAAACTTTAACCCGGATTAAAGGGAGTGAATAATATGGCCGTAATACAATTTGTTGTTCCTTTGTTCCTTTTTATTATTTGGAAAATTCACATTTTAGGACTATTCGCATGAGAGCCAATGGCGAACGAACTGCGAACAAGCGAATTTTTTTACACTTCAATCACTTCAATCATTGTTTAATGTTAAATGCGATAGAATTTTTTCATTCGTGGGTTTGTGGATCCGCGAATGTTTTATGTGGATTGTGAATAAAGTGTGACAATTCGCTGCAAGAAATTTCAATTGCTGTAATAATTGTAAATTGAGCTATTTAAATCGATTTAGAGTCCGATTTTTTTTTAGATTAGACTTAAGATTAATTAAATTTAATGCTTTGGTGGTAAATAGTACAAAAAAAAATTTCAATTCATAAATACAATTAAATTCATTTGTTCGCTCATGTGAATAGTAGGCACTCAAAAAAGGTTTCAAAAACTGTGATTTCAAAATGAACATGTTTAAAAAAATAACGCGTAGGTAAATAGTGTAAAGTCGGCTAATACTTGTTAAATATTGGGAGAAAATACTGAATTTATGTAACAGCGTCAGAAAAAAGGTACACAAAACTAAATTGAAAGAGATATTAAAAGTAGATATAAAAATGAGTTGATATACCTAATTTATAAACAAAATTCAATTAATTTTTTATATATTTATAAATAAAAATCAAAGCTAAAAGGTTTTCATTTAAAAATTTGTCATTTTAAAACGAATTGCATCTAAAGTACTGTCTAGCTTACCCGCAGAACAACCGTAAAGACATCTAATTCTAATGTTATTTGGTTGTTTTGGGTTTATTTATAAAAGAAACGTTGTGAGAGAGTGATCTTTTTACAGTCTAGGTATATTGTATTGTGAAACTAAAACCAAAATTTATAACCTTTCTCTAACACTCCGGGAGATCGTTGCGAAATTGTGAAAAGCAACAAAAAAAAAGAGCGGTGAAAGAAAAAAGTGTCATTTCTAAAGCTACTCTGCAATTTAACAATTTTCGCACAATATTTAACAATTGTTGGCTCTCCTTACACTATAATCGTGTTCTGATAGACAGCACCGTTATATTTTAAAGAAATTCATTTGGAAATCACAGCGTTTCTAAAATTCCCAAAGTGAATTTTCATACTAAAAAAGGGAAAAAGTAGCAACAAATAGTATGAGGGTCCTCGAAAAAGTGCCAAATTATTGCACTACGGTCACGTTGGTCACAGCGCGCGGCTCACTCACACACTCAAATCCGATTCGGAACGTTCCCTAGCGACATCGCCTCAAAAACCGCACAAAATCAAGGCACTGAAAAAGATTGCTTTTTCTTGAGAGCGCTCAATCGAATTAACCCTTAAATGCATAGTGACCCATATCTGGCACAATCCATTCTTTCGCCTATACATTTGCATGTAAAGACAAAATTAAAGTTAGCTCATCGAGTGCCATATTTGGCACATACGATAAACACAAGGATACCATTTTTATTGGGGTACTATTAGAATATTCCAAGAAAAACACATATGAGTATAGGTAACTTCAGTTTGAGTTCGTCAGTAGAAATCGGTTGATTGCAGAACGTGTTGTGCATTTTGTGTTATTAATTGGTGAATGTAGAAATTGTTTTCAACTGAAATAATACTGCATAAATCGGTAAAAAAATAAAATGGTCCACAGCAACTTTGCAATTCGTTGTAATAAGAACTAAATTGTTTGTGCCATATATGGCACATCATGCAATAATGTGTACCATAATTTGATTTTAGATGTTCGGCATTTCTAATGCTACTGTTAGCAAAAAATCCGTTTCTGACGAAGAATTCTGCAAAATGTAAGCAAAAATACCTAGTAGCAGTGCAGATGGTAAGTATGGAAAGCTACGAATATGACGCAGATGATCCTTGCTCCCAAATGATGCGAAAATGAAAAATATTGCTTGGTTCGAATCCGTTGAATACGTGGCCAATTTCCAAGGTGTAGACATATCCAATTTAATTTGGAAAGACAACAAAAGCGTGAACAACCTTTGTAGGTTCTGATCCAGTTACAAAAATTAACAGGTTCGATCGAAAAAACAAAAGAAAATATCTCAATAAAGTGTCCTGCTGCTATAACCACCCCATGGAACGCGTCGATTTAATGGACATCTACATTGGACGATCGAAGATATTAATGAAATTCAAAAAATGGTACATGTGTCTTTTTCATCATATAATCGATTAAGCCATCATCAATTCTTGGCTTACCTATGTACAAATAAAAAAACAAGTGGTCAGAAACATATGCACATGGATGGATTCCGAATTGAGCTGTCGAAATCTTTGTGCAATATAGGAATGAGCTCCAGCATCCCAACTAAATTGGGAAGGGCTTCAGGAAGTCCATCTGTTGAATATTAACATGCCGCGAAGAAAAGACAAGTACCAGCAAATTCCATACCAAGCAAGGATGTTAGACATGATGAAATCAATCATATGCCCATTTGGGACAACGTACGCCAAATATGCAAATTTTCAAGTTTATACCTAGTATTACCTATATGGATTATTTATTTATTTATATATTTTTGTTTTCTGTCAGTTCTTTTCTTTTGAAACAAAACTAAACGACGGTAAAATGGATTTTATATGGTTTCATTATTTTGTTTGTTATATCGACTGTCAAATGCTATATGAAATAAATTGTATTTTAATCCAATTGTCCAATATTTTGTAACGTCCTTAATGCATAGTGTGCCATATATGTCACAAATGCATTTTAACAAATTACTATTACTTAAAATATATTTTTTTAAAAACTATTTAGAATAGAATGTTTAATAACTCCATTTCTATCATTAAACATTTTTTATTTAAATTTTTGAAAAATCATGCATTTAAGGGTTAAACATAACTGACTAGCTAGAAAAGCTAAACATCTCGTTAAGTTCCCTTATCTGCATAAGGACTTGCTTGGAAATATTCTTACATCTCCCGCATAGGTGGCGGGTTAGCAAACAATGAGATTGATAATTGACATATAGATGGATTCGGCAATATAAGATATAGTGTACATGGGCAAATGTGCTCATTTTGTCCGTTACTTGTCGGTAATACAGTACTGAGCGCAATTTAAATTTAAAATTTGAAAGTAACTGCATAAAAGTGTAATGCACTTCGAGAGCAGGATAAGCAGTATTAATATGAAAACTGCATTGGGAACAGAAAACAAATAAGCTATTTCAAAGAAACCGATATCAAAACCTCGTTGATAACTTACAAGGACATTTATTTTGTATTTTTTCCTTTTTTTTAAAGTAGGTCACTTTCTGTATTAATAGTTATTACACGAAAGAAATAAAAAAAAATTTACTAACAATTTCCTACTAATGAGGTGAACCCAATATGGTACCTACCTACAGTGAAAAAATGCACTGTTTTAACCCAATAGGTATTACCTAACACATTACACTAACTTAACAAAAGTTGCTATAATCTGCAAAATAGAGCAGTTCAATATTACTAAGTTGTACAGCGCTAGTTGTATACAGAAGTCGGCCACATTGATACTGTCGCCGCGTTTTTTGCGAGACATTCAAAATTTGTTGATTCCAGAACATTTTATTTCGAAGGTTGTTACTATCCGATGGAGCACTCACTCAGACACAACTACTGGTTCATTGTTCTACAGACACCTTACTTTATTGAACTTAGTTTTCCCGTCTTTCGAAGAAATTTTTGAAATTCAAATGTTTGCCAATGTTGGCCATTGACAATAGACAGATTATTTTTAAGCAGAATCGGGAATAAGTCGCAACTGAGAAATGATTACGCACTTATGCTTTTACATTACCTACACTCTTACACAATCGCAACAAGAGCTGATTCTATAAGAGTGGAATGTGAGAGGAGTTCTTGCATTTTTTAAACACTTTCAGCCGTATTTATTAGATTCCCTTACGACGCCTCTACGATGTTGTGTTTAGTTAAACATCGCGTAAAGATTTACGCAGCCTCTAAAAAAAAAATTTCCGCGGTAGTTTTACTAAACGAGGTTTGTGTCTAAATAGGTAAGAATTTCGATAAACTATTACAGAAAACAAAGAAATCTATTACGTTTTTGCCCTGAAACCGACATCAGCTCTGATTAGCTTTGTAAATAATGTATTATCTAAAACAATTCCGAAAAGGCTTCGAAGGTTCTGCTGAAATATCAAACTGCAATCATTTATCTATGTGTCTTCCTATATCTATATTAGGTACTATTTCCATTCTACCAACCACTGCCAAATCCAATGCCAAGCCACTTGTAGACATTTTCACACACATTCCCCGAAAGCAACAAAACTGAAGTTGAAGAAATAATATCACAAACGCACAATATTTTTTATATTTTCATTTATTAAATATTATTTAAATCTTATAATTATAATATTATAATAATAATATAGGTATGCAAACGAAATTCGTTTGGCAGAAATTTTGCACAGCATGCGAACGGAGAGTTTATAAACAAGGCTGTTTGTAATTAGTCTTTATCATGTGGTGTGGAATGTAGAGTGTGTTAAGTTTTATAAGTTTTTGAACACCCTTAAATACTATCCATCTATCTCGTAACAATCCCTTTTTCTGTTCTTAATTAATAAAGCAATGGTGGTTGTACCATAGTAGGTACCTACAATAAGAAGAAGCGTGTTTATAATCTTCTATTATATAAAAATCAATCGCTGTGTGTTAGTCGGGTAAAGGCTCGAGAACTGCTCATCCGATTTGAATGATTTTTGTTTCATTTTATTCGTCTTGAATCAGGGATGGTTTAGGAAAAAAGAAAAGTCGGAAAATTCTCAACAGGTGGCGTTACAGGCACACATTTCGATTTCCATGGGGAAAAGCACTTTGAAAAAAAAATAAACTGGATATAAATCGAGTAGTGAAACTTCCAAAACAAAAAAAAAATATTTTAAATTTTAAAAGCTATTGTTTTTGTCAATTATTTTGATTATTTACCAAGTGACTTTTTGAAATGGAGCTGATACGTTGATTTGTTTGATGTGTGAGTAAGTTGAAATGTAGGGGTGATTGAGATGACGAGGACAATGATAACAGGCAACAGGAGTTTTTGAGAGTTTTGAGTGTTCACAAGCATGGTACTCTGCTCATTCGTGAGTATTATTATGGGGAGGGCAGCTCAAAGATACCATAACACCTTCGGTACTGGTATGGAGAGAGAAGGGAGAAGGCTTACCAACCAAGTTGATAGGTGTGGTTAGTTTTCTTCTTGGCTATTAAAGTTACAAATACGTATTTCGTTTAGAGTTAATCCTCTCCCATTTTCTTTCTATCCCTTTAATGCCAGCAAATTTTAAAATTTTCGCATCAAAATTCAGGCATGTAAAAGTACGGTAGTCCGCAAGCCAAGCAGAAGATCCCACTCCACCGACAAGCTAAGCACAGGCTTAAACAAGCAATTGCAATGAGTGGGTGAGAGCAACATCTGGCGGATAGCGGGTTGTGTGTGTGTGAAAGTTTTTGTTGGTGGACCAAAGCAAATTGTCATACGGGCATAACACCTATGACAGTTTGATTTGAGAATCTAACATTGGATTTTCACTTCACAGCCCTGCTTAGAAGCGTCGGAGTTGTGTTTTTTGGTGTCTGCTTTTTGTATTGATGGGGAATTTTAGGGTTGACATGTGCAACATTCGTGGGCTACGATCGAATCTCTTCTCGGTGTACGTCCACGTTGCTAAATATAAACCAGCTGTTTTGGCGCTGAGCGAGACCCAGGTGGGTGTAAATTCTGATAAATCGGAATTTGATCTACCTGGGTATCGTTTAGTGCCTTTATTCTTTCTTCACCGCGGTCTCGCCATCTACGTACGTGATGATATTGCCTACCAAACTCCAGGTTCTTATGGCCAATGTTCCAATTCGGAATTTAATTTCATATGGCTGAAATTCCACATCCGTAGGCAAATCATTCATTATTGTTTCATCTACAGAAGCCCTAATCTAGATAGCAATTCGACTTTTAACGAGTTTGATGCGCTGTCTGACTCCATTACAAGAATTGTCTCCCTGTATCCTAATACTGAAATTGTCATTGCGGGCGATTTCAATATTCACAATTCTAACTGGCTTCGACATACTGGACAGACAACACCCGAAGGAATTTATGTTCAGATCTTCGCTGAGGTAAATCAATTAACCCAGCTTGTAAATGAGCCAACACGCGTACCTGATATTGACGGTCAGAATGCCAACACTCTGGACTTGTTTCTTACCTCCCACCCTGATAAATACTCTTTAGAAGTATTATCGCCTTTAGGCTCGTCGGACCACTGCACCATATCAGCTAATTTCTCGTACTCCAACCACACAGTTAAAGAAAAATCTCCGAAAAGAACCGTATGGCAATACGAGAAAGCCAACTGGAGCGGACTTAACAACTTCTTTAAGAGTTTTAACTGGTCGTTATGCTTCCTCGATAACGACGTGGATGCCGCCGTTGATATGGTGTCCAGTATTATCACCTTAGGTATGAAATCCTTTATTCATAACAGGATAAAGAGTATCATACCGAAAGAAAATGCGTGGTACGACTCGAGCTGTAAAGAGGCTATCAGACAAAAGGAGTTAAGTTTTCGGTCATATAAGGCCAACCCATCTGAGGAAAACCGAAAAAAGTTCAAGCGAGCCAGAAATGACTGCAATACCACTATCAAGCGTGTTAAATTCTCGTTTGACCAAAAGTTGAGGCAAAAAATACTACAATGTCCCAAGGGTAGTAAAAACTTTTGGTCTTTTGTAAAAAATATAAAGAATTCGGCCTCCCCTTCCATCCCAACGCTCATTCACAATGACATTCCAGCTGTCAACTCTTTAGACAAAGCCAATCTGCTTGCTGCACATTTTGCAGCCAGCTCAATGCTCCCAGATTGCGCTTTGCCTCCACCTGTACTTGAGAGCGTCGAACACACCATGGGACAAATCCATTTTCGCACTCGTACAGTGGCAAGAGTACTTCATGACCTCAACATAAATAAATCCGCTGGTCCAGATTGTATTTCCCCAATCGTTCTGAAGAGGTGTTCTTCCACGCTGGCAAAATCACTGCGTAAGCTTTTCCATCTGTCCTATTCTTCTGGACTCTTCCCGAGAAGGTGGAAAACAGCATTTGTCCAGCCCGTCCCCAAAAAAGGCGAATCTTCTTCTCCCACCAACTACCGACCCATAGCACTTACATCCATTCTTTCTAAGGTCATGGAAACGCTGATAAATCGTCAGCTCATGAAATATCTTGAATCACGAAAACTCATTAATGACCGGCAGTACGGTTTTCGCGGCAACAGATCCACTGGTGATTTGATGGCTTATCTCACCGAAAAGTGGAACCAATCTCTACATCACTCTGGTGAAACGAAGATTGTTGCGCTTGATATTTCAAAGGCATTTGACAGAGTTTGGCACCAAGCTCTTTTGTCGAAAATGCGTGCATATGGGATCGATGCGTCTCTTCTTCAATGGATTAGAAACTACCTCTCTGGCCGTTCAATTCAAGGTGTATTGGATGGCTTCAAGTCTGAAATTCACCATATAAATGCTGGTGCTCCCCAAGGCTCCGTTTCGTCTCCGACTCTCTTTCTCATTTTCATAAATGATCTCCTGTCTGTAACTTCTAATCCAATCCACTCCTTCGCCGATGACAGCACCCTCAGCTTCTCATATTCATTCCAAGACTCACGTCCCTGCTCTTCGGCCGTAGAACTGGAACGGCAACGTATGTTAAGCTCATTAAATTCCGATCTCGACAGCATTCTAAAATGGGGTTCAGCCAATAGAGTGGAATTCAATGCTTCCAAAACACAATGCTGTCTGCTGTCATTAAAGCGAAACCAGAATCCTCAGCCTTTATCCATGAATGGCACTTGCATCGCCGAAACCGAAAGACTTTCCATTCTCGGTATGTGTGTCCATGACAAACTCCGTTGGAATGACCACATACGCGAAGTCGCCAAGAACGCTGCGAAATGTCTAGGTTTCCTCAAACGGTGCAAGAAATATTTTACCCCTTCTGATCTGGCTGCCATATACAAGGCGTTCATTCGCCCCAAACTTGAGTATAACTCTCATATCTGGTCTGGTGCGCCCAAAACCTCACTGCACCTGCTGGATAGGATACAGAATCGTGCTTTAAAACTCATTGGAGACACAAATATAGCGAATTCTATAAATTCGCTCGAACATCGCAGAAATGTAACATGTCTTTCATTGTTTTATCGCTATTTCTACAAACAGTGCTCAAGCGAAATCGCCAGCTGCATTCCACCCCTTCAACAATTCAACCGCAATACTCGCCAAGCCAGGAATGCCCATCAGTTTACCCTTCAGCCTATTTTCGGTCGTACTATGAAATATAGAGATTCCTTCATAAGCCGTACCACGCGAATGTGGAACGCCTTGCCCGGCTCTGTCTTTCCCCCTCGGTTCAATTTGCAGACATTTAAAACCAATGTGCATCGGAATCTCCTATCTTCTCTATCCCAACTTCCTTAACGCCCGCGCTGTGTACTTCAAACTAGGTACATCATAAGAGTAGTCATAACCTCTTTAGCGCGTGTCAATTATAAAAAAAAAAAAAAAAAAAAAAATGCCTGCCTTGCTTTGTTGACCCTACAACCCTTTCACCGAAGTAAAAATTGAGATTCCTGTGTCTCTAAATGTAGAAGGAAATAGATATGTGCGTTAGTTAGATTTGAATGATTTTTGTTTTGTTTTGTTCGTCTTGAATCAGAGATGGTTTATAAAAAATCATAAAATGCTCAACAGGTGGCGCTGTAGGCACACGTTTCGTTTAACAATAATAATAATAACAATAATTTATAAATATAATTCCTTCGGTGTGAAACTCGATGACTTTATATCTCAATAACTGATGGGCCAATTTTCATGAAACTTTTTGGTTTTGTTAGTATTGACGTATTTAAGGTTTAGCAAGATTTAAAAGATAACATTCTTTTAGACTCAATAGGTAATGTTTTCGATCTCCAAAGCCACTCAGGCGATTTCCATGTAAATTTGTTGTTGCGTATGGTTGGTTCCAGTTTGAAGGATAGGATACTTTTGGACCCGATAGGTGGCACGTCAATCATTGCGGTTTGATTGACACACATCAATATTGATATACTTTAGTTATTTCTATTGGCCCTTAGCAATAAAACATTTTAGACGCGACTTTTGACAACAAGTTAACTTTTAGTCTAAATTAGAAGAAATAAAGCATCAAATTTGACTTTAAGTCGAGAAATAGTTAGATTGGAGTCACCGCCAGTGATGCAAAGCCGGATCTAAGTTTTCATGTCTGAACCCTTAAAAAATTATGCAGTTTTCGAAAAATCATGCCTTTTTGGTAAAAAAAGATAAAAATTGCATATCTTACAAAAGAACTGCAACTAACCAACTAAATTGTTATCAGAATGTTGGTCGATTGATAGGCAATTCTATCTTTTTTTATCTCTATAATCCAAGGTTTTGATTTAGTGAGTAAGTCAAGTAGGTTATTGGAAAATAAGCATAACGCACAGTTGTAAATTAAAATTTTTAATGCGACTTTGATTAAAGAATGTACCAGATTTACCAACTTCAAAATGTATTTGTGTGAATTGCTTCTAAAAACAGTTCAAACAGTTCACAAAAAATGATGCCTATTTTCTAAAAACTATTCCTCAATTATCGAAATCAACATCACTGACTAAGTCAAATATAAAGTCTCATTTGTCACGAGCGTTTTTTCGAATTTCCTCTTGCTTTATCTGTTAAATCATAACAATTTTTTTTTTAATTAATTCACATCATCAACAACTTGAAGTTTGCCTCAAGTGAAACAACAAAATTCAGTCACAATAGCTAGCAGAAGTTGATTTTTTGTTAATTTAGAGCAAAAGTAGACTTAAGGATCGAACTTTGTTTTATTTTGCTTTTCTTTTTAAGTGTCATAGTATTCAATATAACTTTTGAATAAAGAAATTTAATTGACCAAATTGCATAAAGAGGCATGTGCGCATAGTACATGCTCCGAATTATTATTTTCATTATACACAAACGAATTGGGGCGGAACTAAGTTCGCCGGGCCAGCTAGTTAAATAATAATAATTAAAAGCGTGGAGTCTAAAAAGGTGAGGTGTAAAAAACCAAACAAGTTCCACTTCCAATTGGAAACTCTAATTGTCAAATGAGTGTCAGTCTCCACTGAACTAATTCTAGAACAAGCCGGAATATTCGGAATGCACTAGAAAGTTGTCTATAGATGGCGGAGATTTGAGAACATTGATGTACAGTTGATTTTTAAACAGTGATTGGTAAAGTTTGAAATAGGATGGGCCGCCACCTATCCAAAATTATCCTATCTTTCAAGCAACCATACACACTTCCAAAATTTCATTGAAATCTTCGGATTATGGAGTGGTTGATAGGAGTTGAGAGGGGAGGCTTAGTGATGCCGACGCCAAATTCCGTCACGGCATAAAAGCGTCATGGCAATTTCCGGCATTCGAGACGATTTTACTCGCAAGGCGAGCCAAAACAACATACCTATTTAGTACTAGATTATTTATTTGCTCATTCAGTATGGTTTGGGCCATATAATCATTTCATTTTGTTTATTGAATTTTGGCTTTCAATGTTTGGCTTCATGTTTTTTTAAGAATTTAAATGAAAGGCGGAACTGAAATGAGCAGTTCTAAAATACAAACCATTTATACAAAGTTGGAGAAAATAGTTTTTGTTTACGGTTCGGTATAAATTTCGTCAAATTACTTACAGGCGCGCCGTTTTAAATCTATATAAGGCGCCTATAGCGCTCCTCTGAAAGCCGGCCGCCTGGCCAGCCCCCAGCTACGACGCTATGGAAACAGAGGTGAGCTAAATTCTTCCAGTGTTTTGTTTATTATGCCAATTGTACAAGTCAAGTGAGACATTGGCACATTTTTAAACTACATACGTATGAAAATAACGGACACCTAATTGTTTGTTTCTTAAACAAAGAATCATGCCTTTATTCAAGTGCATGGATGTGTAAGTCTCTTCTGCATACCCAAAATTATTTAGGACTCCTGAAAGGTATAATGAGGTACATAGCAGTAGAATACCAGAACTTAACCAACAGACCGGTATTCCATTCAGATTTGTCGCACAATAGAGATGAAATTCAATATTCCATTATCCCCCTGAATACAAATACCTAGTGAACATCTTAACAACAATAGAGATTTATATATGCAAATGTTATCCTTTATCCGCATGAAGAAACCAACAAGTGCTTATCCATCTAAGGTAACTTTTAAAGTCAATACGATTTAAAAGTCAAGTTTCGGGCTTATGGACAGAGACTAGCGACTTCACATATCCCCACAGAAAATAGTCATGCGGCGTTAAATCGCACCATATTGGAGGCCAATTCACGGGTCTGCAACGTGAAACTATGCGGTTGGTTCCTTCAATAAATTAATTGTGGCACACTTGAGGATTATCATCACTCCAAAGATTATCAGCACTCCAAATGCGGCAGTTTTGCTTATTGACGTATCCATTTAACCAAAAGTGAGCTTCGTCGCTAAATGAAAATTGACGTGGTGCACGATACGTATTTTAAACAGAACCATGATTTTCAAAATAAGTTTGCACAAAATCTATTCATGTTGAAATGCCTAATCAAACTAAAACTAAATCACTTGACAGCTGACAAAATGGCCGCCAGTTAAAATAGTGTTGCCTATTTAAAGTTCTATACCTCTAAAAAAAAAAACACCCTTTACATACCCAAATGAAATCGAACCTAATTCTAAGATTCAAATAGATATGCATAATAGATCCAAAAACAAATCCCAACTCATCAAAAAGTTCACGACCAGAAATAAATCGAAAAACTAAATGTGAAGAATTTTTGCGTTTCGGTAAACAATTCCAATTCATTTGTATTTTGAAGACGACCGAAATAATTACAAAGATGTTTCAAGAAGCTTTTCAAGCTTTCAAGGTACTCTGGTACCTAACTATAAAGTAAATTATCTTAATTTGTTAGGCGCGGATGTAATTGAATTGTCTTGTAAGTTATGTGATGATGTTGATAAATTTATTTGTGTGGTGGATTACTAATTCTGTGTTAAGAAAAATTAAGATTTAAAATAAGTTACAGTACTGAAAAATCGATTCAAATTAATATTGAATAAACAATGAAATAAGACCAGCTCGAAATAAATACTTCTACTCTAAAGTCTAAAATGGTACCAATCGCATTTCCAAGAAAGGATTGGAAAGCTGTAAATAGTATTATTAATAGAAGATTACCCAATATCTCCAAAGCTTTATGACTACGTAATGATGGTGTTATTGTTGATGACCCTGTTGTACCTAGTCTCAAACATTTTTATTAATTTCTTTTCTTCGGTTGGTCAGTTGTCATTTCCTATTTGAGTCGAATATATATTGTAATGGCTTAGTCTCATGTAGTCAACGATATTGTTATTGATAAAAGTTTCTTTTGTGACGAAATAACTGGAAATATTTGTTTACTTAACAGCTCAAAATCTTGTGGTTATGTGAATCAGTCCTTGGTCCCATACTGTTCCTCATTTATATGAACTCCTTTTGATGTGTAAACATTTATGCGCGCGTTATTGGATTCTGGTAGAGTAATTCCAAACATAGGACTTGATGCAACGGATATGCGTTACGGATATACTTATACATATATATATTGCGCGCTGTTGGAATCTGTTGGAGTAATTCCAAACATTTAACTTGCCGTTACGGAAATGCGCCATTGCATATATTTTATCATTGCATATGTTTTTTGCATATGTTTTTATCATTGCATACGTTTTTATAATTGCATACATTTATGAGCTGAAATAAGGCATGTTTTTGAAGTTATTACTTCTTTAGGCGCGGCGCGTTGGGCACTTTGGATGGAAAGAAACCAATAAACTCGCGTCACTGTTACCATCACCGTCACTGTTACCGTTACCGTCACCGTCACCGATCCCAACGAAACGTTGTATGTGTGCATGGTTGTATGCAGCTAGAAAGACAGGATAGTTTTGGACCCGATAGGTGGCGCTGTTGTTGATTTTTTTGAGAAACTCAACCGATCTCAATGAAACTTTGTATGTGTGCATTGTTGTATGCAGCTAGAAAGACAGGATAGTTTTGGACCCGATAGGTGGCGCTGGTGTCGATTTTTTGTTCATAATATATTAGGAATACGGTTATTACAATTTCCTCTTTTCTCAATGACGTGTATCAAGCCACACACATACCGCACGCACGGTGTTTACACATACATATTTCGGGACTGTTGAATACAGTCGCACAGTTTTTTTTAGCCTTACCGCTCTGATAGTCTAAGCTTAAGCCGCGAACTTAAATTATGATGTTCACCTACTGGGATTGTGGTTTTCGGAACACAAACTAATCATCAGCAATAAAACTAAATTGATGCATTTCAATATTCATATAAATACTACAGTAGTACCTACAGTCCCTTAGCACTGAAATTATCTTTCCAATGTGTCAAATTGTGTTTGAGCTATAATGAAGCCACAAGGACAATGCTACTTAAGCAGGCATCCTATAACCCAAGCAGTTTTAAAATTGGAACAGTAAATCAGTTTAAATATTTAGAAATTACTTTTGACCAAAATCTGAGTTGGTCTAAACATACCTATGTATTTCAATTTTGAAACAATATTTACGATCTGCACTACAAAGCTTTTATCGTCTTAAACAATTTTTTGACAAAAAAAAACTCTAAAAACAGTATTTTATGGAATATTTCAATCAAGACTACAGTTGTTGGGGTGGCGCTTACCATTAATTATTGTTCTGCAAAAGTGTGTCATTAGAAAAATATGTGTGGGGTCAATCGTTTAGCTCCTTCTATAAGACTTATTCAGAGCACAAAAAAATCCACCTTAGACATTTGCACTATTTAAAAGATTCAAAAATCTTTCTTCAGAGAGGTGGCTATTTACAGAGCTGTAACACTCGCATTTTGCGGAGCAATTTAAGCTGCCGTTTTTTCTCAATTCTCAATTCGTACTATACTATTCAAAAACTTTTACTCCGTTGTAAATTAAATAAGCTGCTACCTATAGCTTCCCGAGGAATAAGATCCTTGTCTAAGTTCTTAAAATTTGTAAAAATGTGGCTTCAGGATTTTGATCACGAGGAAATTAAAGTTTTGCTAGCCTATGTTATCTTAATATTAAGATATCTAAGGTTTTTTGTTCATAATTTGTTTTATATTCTTTTATATGCTGTCTATTTACGTTTTCCTTCTCTTTTATTGCTAATTTGTTTAAAAATTTTATATAAATTCATTGAAATTTTTTTTTGTATTATTTAGTCAATATTTTACCCCACACTTCCAAGCTATTTTACTTTACCTTTAGATTTGGATACACGAGCAGTACATATAGGTACCTAACCTATCAATACCAAGTACAAGTTGATGTCGATCCAATTTTGTTATTCTTCGCCTACCTTATTGAGTTGTGTTGTGACACAATCCATTACTTGTATATTTTCCCAGGAGATATCTTGTACCTGTAGCAAAAAAAAAGGTATACTACGGCCAAAATGTCCTGCTTTCTCTTCGATTTAGAATATAAATTTGCATTTGCAAATAAGACGATTGAGTTTTTCTTATTTTAAATTACAACCGCTTTATGGGTTTAAATTGGAAACGGAGTGTGGCTAGGCTACATACATATTGTGAATTGAAAAGGAGATAGGTCACCTACATTGTGTGAGATCATTGAGAATTTAGGTCTTTTGTGATACCGTAAGTAATATTTAAGTTCCTTGCTGCATCACACGTGAGATATAAGACTGTACGATTTTAACCCTTATATGTTACCGTACCTTACCCCGGTACTAATTCGTTTTTAAAATGTCATCAATTTGGTAATATTGAATATCTTTCATTAAGTTCTCTGGACATCTTACAAAAATTTAAAGAAGATGACCAGTTCGTCAGTTTGTTTGTTATCTACATGGACGAAAATCAATAAAAATGAAGACAAGTGAAGATGTGAAGAAAAAAGTTGGCACGAATTGGGTGCAAAATAATCGCAACCAGATAATGGTTGTCACAACTCGCATATTATTATATTACTGTATAGAATTTATGTAGATCATAAAAAAGATTATAGCACTTCGATTTGTTCGTAATTTTATTTAATCCAGGTATAGTTCATATAGTTCATAAATTGTAACAGTTTAATTGAAAAAGATTTACAAAAAAAAGTTAAAGGAATTTTAAAGCGACTTTGCGAGTACGACTTAGCTGATAACTTAACTTGGCGGCTTTTCGATTTAGACTAACTGGCAAAAAAAAAGAAGTACATAAGAATGCCCTGCTGTCTGTATGTATTTTTCCAATCTTTAGCTAACGGAGGATTGAAACTTTACTTGTCGGCTGGACATTCTCCTACACTCGGCCATTCTGGTCTTCGACCGGCTCGGTCGAACGGCAGTCTTCAGCATATTCATCTTCGTCACTATCAGAATTGTAGATCTCCCACGGCTTGATATAATCAGCTGATGTCGATGTATTATGTGGGCCTTCATGCTCCCCCACTTTCCGAACTTCATACCTGTCATTACGCTTTATTTTGGAGATCTCATATGGTCCTAGAAACTTAGGGCATAGCTTAAGCCCTGTCCCAAACTGCGTCCGTTGGATGGCTACGAGATCGCCAATCTTATATTTGATAGGTTCTTTTCTGCCACGATTGTACCCCTTCTTGTTTTCCTCTTGCACTTTCAGAATCTCCAGCTTCGCTTGATGTCTGATTTCTTGGCGGTTCTGTTCAAAGTCAAGACGAATCTCCTCTTCAAGTAACTCGGCCAATTTTAAATCTTCCGTAATAAACATTGGCACGCCAGTGAGCAGCAAAAATGGTGTTCTCTTTGTAGACCGCGAGACTGTAGAATTCAGGATTCGTTGAGTACGACTTACATGCTGATACCATTTTAAAGGGTCGTCTACAGAGAGCTTCGAAATGACTTCAATCACGATTTTGTTCAGACGTTCGACCTGTCCATTCCCTCTGGGTACCCCTGTTGTTACTAGATGATGGTAGATGTTGCGTGCTTCGCAGTACTCCTTGAATAGATTTGAGGTAAAAGCAGCTCCTTTATCCGTAATTATCCGGTGCGGATTCCCAAAAACATCAGCTTGAAACTCCAGCTTCTTCAGAACCTCCTCTGTTCCGGTACTCTTGACGGGATATATCCAGGTGAATTTGCTGAAGGCGTCAACGACCGTTAGCAAAAATTTGTAGCTCTTGGCAGTCGAAGGTAACGGTCCTATGTGGTCTAGGTGAAATGTATGGAGAGGAATATCCATCTTGTCAATTGGGCTCAGCAATCCCTCCTTTTTCCCAGACTTCCTCGAAGTAAGAATGCAGCTTATACAACTTTTGGAAACCGCTTCCACTACCTTTGACAATTTTGGTGTATAGTAGTCTCGTTGAAGTAACGCCTCAACCTTACGATTATTAAAATGACCTTGTTCATGCACCTTTTGAACAACTTGTCGTTGAATTACTTTCGGCACCACTATACGGTAGTCCCCCTCTACATATTTATAAATGGCACCGTTCCGCAACACGTAGTCCTCGAGCTCCGATGTCTGTAGAACTTGCAAAACAACTTTGCAAAAATCGTCATTCGCCTGTGCTTTCCTAATTGACTGTGTAACACCATCTTCGATCACCAAAACATTCGGGTACCGACTAAGTGCGTCGACATGTTGCATAGATCGCCCCGACCTATGATGCACTGAGCAATTATATTCCTGCAACTGTAGCGCCCAATTTGCTACCCTACTGTTCAGCTCCTTTTTGGCCATGGTTAGCTGAAAAGCCTTACAATCTGTAAAAATTTCAAACTTTAACCCTAACAGGTAAACGCGCAGCTTTTTGAGAGCTCGTACTACAGCAAGCACTTCCAATTCGTAGCTCGAGTAATTCTTCTCCGCGGGTAAAGTTTTGAAACTAAGAAAGAATACTGGATGAAAGCAATCATCATCTCCTTTCTGCAGTAAAACCGCTCCATATCCTGCTTTGCTGGCATCTGTATGCAACTGCGTATGCCGTGATGGATCGAAAAGCCTCAGCACCGGCTCTTCGCATAACTTTTTCTTCAGAGTTTGGAAAGAGTGTTCCTGCCTTTGTTCCCAAGTGAATTTCTCCTCCTTCCTTGTCAAGTCAGAAAGCGGTTTCGCTAACAAGGCGTATCCCGATATAAACTTTCGGAAAAATCCGGTGAGACCCAAAAAGCTCATTACATCCCTAACATTCTTGGGCACAGGAAATTTCCTTACCGCTAAAACTTTTTCATCAGACGGTCGGATAGTACCATTTTGTACTACATGCCCTAGGAACTGTACTACTTTTGTCAGAAACTGGCACTTACTCCATTTTATTGAAAGGCCGTGTCGGCTACACACGCTTAAAACTTTTCTTAATGACTCCATATTTTCAATTTCGTTCTCAGAGGGAATAATGAGGTCATCCATATAGACGAGAAGAATGCCGTCGTGAATCATATTCCGAAAAATTGAATTTATGAAACGCTGAAACACTGACGGCGAGTTACATAATCCAAATGGAACTCTATTGAACTCATATTTTCCGTCCGGTATAATGAAGGCAGTGTATTTTCTACTCGACTCTTCTATACCCACATGAAAAAATCCATTCCTCAGATCGAGCGTCGTAAATACCCTAGCCTTGTGTAGGTTTTCAAGAACTTCCTCAATGTTAGGTAATGGGAACCTATCTTTAATTATTCTGGAGTTCAACTTCCTGTAATCCACACACAGTCTGCTGCTTCCATCCTTCTTCTTGGCTAAAACTATAGGGCTAGCATAAGATGACGTGCTCTCTCTAATGATTCCCTCTTCCAACCATTCCGAAATTTGTCTCTGTACCAGCTGCCTCTCCAACGGCGCTAACCTCCTAGCCCTTTGATGTATTGGAGTTTCGTCCTCCAGGCAAATTTTCATTTCCACCTCTAAACAATCTGCTTCCTTCTTAGGTTGATAAGTTTGCACCATAGACCAGATCTGTTCCTTAAACTCGCGATTGGAAATGTTGTCCAAACTATCTGGATACGAGTCGCAATTTATTACATTGACCCGGGCTAAAAATGTTCCATCTTTGCTAGTTTTGGAAATGGTAGGTTTTCCGTTCTCGATTACCAGTGAAGCATTTGCAAAGAAATTCTTGCCGATGAGTATATCTGTACTTAACCAATCATTCGGGACTACGTGGCACAAAAAATGATATGACTCGAAATCGATGACTGCGTCTATGGCTACCGCACCTAAAGTTGTCTTGCTATTTTGGGCAAATCCTACCACCGGGATGCCTGGCTCCTCAAAACTGAATAGACCTAGTTTATCTTTCAGATTTTCCCTTATGATACAAATGTCGCTACCAGTGTCTATAAGTCCGCGACAATTTTCTCCACCAACGACTACTTGGATTGTAAAATCAGGCACTTCTGCTCTTATGACGCTGACGTTTGCTTTTTTGGGACATTTTGGAGCGATGTGACCAAACTCATTACAGTGGAAACACCTCATCCCCTTGGACTTATCGGGACAGTTGCCATGAGTATGAGACGTAGCTCCACAATTTGTACACCGCCTCCTAGGGGGAACATGATCCTGCTTTTTAACACTGCTTGAACTTTGTTGTGATCTATCATATTTCTTTCTTTCCTTCTCCTGATCTTCCTTCATTTTCTCATATGCCTTTAGATTTACTTTCAATTGGTCTAAGGTTTGCGATTGATAAAGTATGCTTTTGTTGGCAGCGCTGTCTGGGATTCCACCTATTATGTAACCTATCAAGTGCGAATCCTCAACTTTTCCTCTTGTAGCAATTTTTTTTAGCCGGTAATAATACTCTAGATACGATTCAGATGTATTTCTTTTCGCATCTGCTAACAATTGATGAACATTATCGGTTCCCTTAGCCCCAAACTCTCTTGTAAGGAACTCCTTCAGCTTTTGCCAACTGGAAATACCCGACTCTGACTCAACTGCTAATCTACCTGCTCCCGATAACAATCGCCTTGCATACAGAAACTTTTGGACCTCATTCCAACAACAAACTAGCGAAACACTTTCAAAATCTGAAAGCCATAAATCGACGTCTTTAGATTCGCCATCAAACTTTTCCAATGACTCCTCGACGTCCTTAAATTGGTAGTTATTTTGAATAGTTTCTTCCTTTACAGACATGTTTGATGTCGCCGAAGCGGATGATACCACAGATGATGTATCAGAATCGTAGAGTGATGACGTATCAGACTGGACTTCCTGGCTTATAATTGATCCTTCCAATTGTTCCCTTTCGGTTTCTAATGAAATGCGGAGTCGCGTTACTAGGTCCGATTTTAGATTGTATCGGTAAGACAAACCGCGCTGTTTTAAAACTTCTTGTAGGGAAGTTATCACAGCGGAAACGTTAGCGACTTTTTCGCTCAACGGAATAAAAGTAGATTGTGTGGCTATACTATACTTGTACTAGTCATGCGTGTACGGAATTATTATATACTTAGCATGCAAATAAAATGAAACGAGCTCACCAATTTCCTTTGTTCACTTGACTTTTGCTTGCGGTTTTCTTGACTCTTCACATAAGATGGCACCATGTAGCTAACAGTTACCAACTTTGATTTTCCCTTCACCTTACGACATTCAACTTTCAGGTTCACGTTACTTCCTTTTCTCTTTTTTTTTTTTTTTTTTTTTTTTTGATTCGGAATCTACCGATTACTTCTATTGCCACATTGACTTAACACATTCCTTCACTTTTCACACTTTTCATAAACTTGTGGGGGACTTCACTTTCGATTGCAGCTTCACAATGTGTTGTTGTTGTATTCACTTTTCCTTAGTTTCTTTTGTTCCATATGTTCAATGCGACAAACCGACCGACACGTGACGCATCCCACTTCTGACACCATGTAGATCATAAAAAAGATTATAGCACTTCGATTTGTTCGTAATTTTATTTAATCCAGGTATAGTTCATATAGTTCATAAATTGTAACAGTTTAATTGAAAAAGATTTACAAAAAAAAGTTAAAGGAATTTTAAAGCGACTTTGCGAGTACGACTTAGCTGATAACTTAACTTGGCGGCTTTTCGATTTAGACTAACTGGCAAAAAAAAGAAGTACATAAGAATGCCCTGCTGTCTGTATGTATTTTTCCAATCTTTAGCTAACGGAGGATTGAAACTTTACTTGTCGGCTGGACATTCTCCTACATTTATATACAACATACTAATAGGTGAATAAAGCAGTCTAGCCATTGACTTATTATATATGGACTGCTAGTAGCCAACTTCACGCATGTTCCAAAAATACTGACGCGCCACAGTTTGCTAGCGGAAAATAAAGTAAACTTCAAACGACCTAATTTATGTCGTTTTCCATTGGGATTTTCGGATTTTGCTCTCAGATTTCAGATTTTTGGTGCCCAATGGAACATAAAACGAGATTTTTCTTTCTTCGCATTTGTGGTGGTGCGTGTTTTAAAAGACAGCTGTTCTTAAATTGTAATTTACGCTTATAGAAATCCTTTCAATTTATGTTGATATCCATTGCAGCGGCCAAATGTAAATTTTTCTCTATTTTTCGCAGACTTGTCTTCTAAATACGTGATTAATAACACACTTTAAAATTTGACAAATGTTCTGGTTGGTTTTGGTGTTAGTGTAAGTAGGTATGAATCTCGCTTATGTCGTTTTCTATTGGGACAGAAAAAGCACTAATTTTCCAATCCCACGATATTAGTTTGATTGAACGATACATGGAAGATACCTGTAGGCATTTTTGTTGTCAGTTTATGGGTTAATAAGTAAATGAATTGTTATTTTCGTTTTCTTTTTCAAAATAATAAACATTCCTTAATAGTAATTGAAAAGCACTCTTTGTAGCTTTGCATCTTTCGAATAGATGACGCTCTTTTGTTTGCATTTTACTATGGAAATGAGTCTCTTCGCACAAGATGTCGCTCTTTTGTTTACATGTTTCTATGGAAACATACTTTTTTTTTGAAAAAATGTAGCTTTTTTGTTTACGTTACTATGGAAATTTAAATTTGACAGCGGCTATGCTTCTTTGCTAATCCGCTAGCAAACTGTGGAGCCTGTGCTGTTTTGGAACATATTTCCTCGCAGAAGTATATGAAAATGACATTTCACTAGCAGTCCATATATAGTATGTCTATGAGTCTAGCATTCTCATTGCACAAAGCCGGACGTCTTTCCTTTAGCTCCGTCACTTCGCGAACCGTAAACGTTACAATGGTGTGTTCTTCTCACAAGAATCACGTTTTGTTTAAATGCCACTTTAGGAAAATGCGAAATTCCATATAATGGTAATAGTATCTAATGGAACTCCTCATCAAATTTGAGTACCGATTGAAATTTCACATTTCAAAATTCCGAACGATCTCATTTCAAATGATTTACACGTTTACGCTGCCTGCCTATAAGTATATTCACTCCCATTGATTTTGCGGAAAAATACCATTGTTACGGATTACACTTATATTATACAAGTTAACAGCTTTTGGAACGGCACGTGATGTGGCATACTATCAATTTATAATACGTGCGTGCTGATTAAAGTCAAACTTACAACAAACAGAAAAGATACCATTAACATAGGAATAACTTTCATTCGTCGTTCTTTGCTGATGAAGGTTTTGGTAATTGAATCCTTAAGCTGTTTCTACTATATTTGCCTCCCTTTCCTCGGTTCGTTAGCACAGCCGAAAAAGCTCATTACTATTCTGACTGCATTCTGGTGTGACTGTCTATGTATATGTAAGGATTACATATTTCAAGTCCGCAAAATATATACGAAATCCTTATCCCAATACCGCATTTTGGTTATTGACAAGAGTAGAGGATATCGATCGTAGCCTTTTGACATCGAACTTTTACGTTTTAAAGATGCTGTTCTCTGGTGGTACTGGCATTTTCTGCACGTATCGTCAAATTGCTTATGCTGAATAGAGTGGGTTCTGTTTTTGTTGGCTATGTATTTTTATGACTTTGATGGTGTATATGTATATGATTGGATTATGCGACTATTCAAAATAATGCTAGGTATTTATGCAATATGTTTCGATAAGTCCCTTTAAGAGGATAGGAAATCGATTGAATTTGTGATTTTCCTCGCCGTTCTGAAGGCAGGTAAAGTTTAATCTTTGGTACGCAGTTAAACAACTTATCGGTGCCCTGTTGCTGCAAATGGTTTATACACATCAATTTTACCTCCCCGTGCGGGAACCACCGGGTGGTCGTCTCGTCCACCCGGACTTGACTTGCTGGACTTATAAGCGCTATTGATGAACACGAAGAAAGTAGCAACACTATAATGCTCTATCGGAATTACTGACTCAACGAGTCTCAGAAGTCTTACATGAGCCCCTCAAAAAGATGACGTAAGGCGAATGAATGCACTAGATTGAATCAACGATCATTGTTTTTATGTAGATATTCAAAGTTAAATGTCA
Source organism: Cheilosia vernalis (assembly GCA_949126925.1). Classification (NCBI taxonomy): domain Eukaryota; kingdom Metazoa; phylum Arthropoda; class Insecta; order Diptera; family Syrphidae; genus Cheilosia; species Cheilosia vernalis. The sequence goes on along the minus strand of OX421358.1, from coordinate 79,220,300 downwards.
AAAATCATTAAATGTCAAAACTGTCATATACACATGTATTAAAAATTACTATTAAAAAGCGATCTGTATTTATTAAGAAAAAAGAAACAAAAATATAAATCCGAAATAACAAAATCCTTAAAACGAACATCGTCAATTCATTTAGTGCAAACAAATTTTACAAAAATGCAGAGATTATTGATATTTTACAACTGTACACAGTTCAAAAACTAATCAAGCATGGGAGAGTGTATTAGCAAATGTAGTTTGACATTCCATATACCTGTTCCTGTATGTACGTCTGACATTTACATTCGTAAATTTCTATCAATTTATGAGAGCGTGTGAGTTATTCAATTCAAAATATCTGCTTGAAGCAAAATAAAAACAATTGGATTTTTCTCAAATTTCTGTGAGTGTATATTGGTGATTGCTTGCTTGATCAAGCATCAATGTTCATTTTCGAGTTGACAGCGACAAAGCAAAATTTGTTTACACAGTTTTTTAGCTTACATTTTTATTTTTTTTTTTTTTTCATTTACACCTGTTTCTTCGGGATATGTTAGTATTGTACAATACAGAATCGGTTTGGGTGAGCTGGGATCATCAGTTCAGAATGAGCAATAGTTATCATACTGTATTAAAAATAAGAAAACAAATTAATATTGCCAGATTTAAAAATTGGTTTGGAAAAAAAAAAAAAAATAAAGTGCACGACTGGGTCGCACGAAACTTTCTCGTTTAGTGCGAGTCTGACTGACTTTCAGAGTCTTCAGCAAATCGTTTGCTATTAAGTTACAAAAGACCACATTACCTTAGAAATTAATTTTTTTTACAATCGTATGGAGCATTTTCGAGATATTTCGAAATATCAAAAGTACCGTTCTTCGAATTTTTAGCCAAAAACTGAGTACGCAGTCATGGTAACCTCACCTACTTAAGCTTAAATATCAATTTTGGTTGAAATCGTTATAGCCGTTTTCGATCAAATCAAACTGGTAGGAAAATTTTATATGGGAAGTACTATTAATATTGAGGTTACCTTGAAAAAAAAAAACACCTCCCGAGCTGTAAGTCCAAAAACTCCAAATCCGAGGTTTGAACGTAATCCGGGAAGCCGTTTAGGCTGTAGGCCTGTGGAAGGACGGACAGACCGGACAGAATTTTGTGACCCACTTTTTTGAGTTCCTCTATCATCGTAATATCAGAATTGATTAAAATCTCGAGTTCGAAATTTTGTACGAAACCAATATCTTTCTCTTACTACGTAATGGAGAAAGTTAAAAATACATAGTATGCACATGAAAAAGGGAAGATTGAGCAGAGTTTGGTTGAATATTGAAAAATGTATCTATTGAACCAAAATCCAAAAAAAAGTAGATATTTAAGTATCAAATTTTTGCGCGAAAGCAAAAATGTAGCTAATTTGATACAATTGTGTCTTTGTGGCAACCCTGTTTTCCTCTCTCGAAATGTAAAGAAATTAAGTGTAAGTGACGTCAATTTATACAGCAAAGTAAACTTTTACAGTCACGTATGTCCTTCATATGCACTGTTGCCACATTGGTCATTTATGGCCAAATTTGGTCATTAGTTTTTCTCTTGGTCATATTATGGTCTTTTGCTAGGGCGGTACTTTGCTAGGGGCGGCAATTTGGAGCTGCTACAATTTTTAAATATAAAAAAATCTATAAATCGTATTCTTATTCATGTTCAACGAATTTAATTGCAAGGTTTAATAGCATTAACACAGCTTTACAGTAAGTAATGAGACTCTCCTTGTGTTGCTTAGCAACAAAATCCAATGAACGCTGCTCCCTAGTATGCAACTATATTCTAGGTATGTAGATTCAAAAATTATAGGTGCTTCTTCTCTAAACTGGTAGTATTTTCTTAGTTACAAAATAATTGTTTTTTGTTTTTGTGCGTACTTTTCGGATTAGGTTCCTGTTATTTTTTGATTTGTACTACTCGTAGGTGTCGAATACAAAGTGCGCAAAAATAATAAGTTGTGGTGTTTTTGGGCGTCCTTATGAAAATAGAAAATGAGCAATGATCTCGTGTTGTGCGAACGCGACGTGCCGTGCATTGAATATTTAATTTAAATAAATGTAGATGTAGGTATGTATCACCAAAAATTACCCGATTGATTGAAACATCTTCTAAATAAGAAACAAATAATACGTTTATTCCTGTTATTTAAAAAATTATAGCCCTGCAAAACAAAAATTTAGTAGAAGCAAGGTAAAACGTAAAAATTTTACCAAGTTTATTGACATACATATGTGTATAGGTAAAATTGGTTAAAACCGTAGACAAAGCTTTTTCTTTTTTAGTGTGTGAAAAAACTGCTCTAGGGGAATCGGCATAAAATTGTAGATTCCTTTCATTCGTTCCAAATTTAAAAACTCACACAAAACAAAATGGTTGCGAAAAGCTAGGCCCAGGGTCCCTACAGACCTGTTGCATCAACTATTATTATTATTATTATCCTCAAACTTCTATACTGCACTCTAGTCCAACCTGTATTGGAATATTGTAGTCCTGTTTGGTGTCCGAGCTACGAATCTGGAATTTCAAGAATTGAAAGCGTTCAAAACCAATTTCTTCTTTTTGCATTACGTGATTTATCTTGGGAACGCGTTATGTTAAGTTCTTCCCTCCTACATAAGTCTATTAAGGTTGCTAAATATGCAGTCCTTGGAAAATCGAAGAGAAAAAATCAAATGCTTTATTTTTGTTTTGCGTCCTGACTGGCAAAATCAACTCTACCTCTATATGCGAGAGCAACAAGTTGTATTTCAAAGGACATTTCGATGTAACTACGGAAGCAATGGCCCCTTCAATTAATTGACGAAGGATTTTAATATGTTCAGTCATGCGATTGATTTCAACATAATCAAATTAAATTTAAAGCAAATATTAAAATAAATTTAGGTAACATATTATTAAAAAATATTTTAAAATATTTATAATTTATTAACTGTGGCTTAAATGTTTAGTAGTTAAATAAATAAATTAAACTAGCAGCTAAAAAAAAATAAAAAACAAAAAGCCTCTGATACGGATGATTTTAAGGACTACACATGAGAACGAATTGCGAACTGTGAACAATCGAATATTCATAGGTAGATTCTGACATTTCATTAACATGAAAACTTTTTTTTTGTCGTAGATACACGCGAATTATTTGCATTGTTGAAGGTAAGTTCGAACGAATTTTTTTATTCGTGGGTTTTTGGATCGCGACTGTTTTATGTGGACCGTGAATAAAGTGTGATAGTTCGCGGCAAGAATTTTCAATTCGTGTGAAAATTGCTGTACTTTCATAGTTATTTCAAGCCATCAATCAGCTTTCTATGTACTCAAGCACGTTCATATGAAAAAAAACTGGTGTTTTACCTACGTGAAGTTAGCACGCACTTTTTCTAGAATGAAAAACGTGAATTGCAGTTAGATAGACATTCGTTCGTAGTTGTTTGTAGTGAAATTTTTTTCGTTTGTAGTTCAAAGGTTAGAAAGTTAGAACCATTAGAAAAAAATTTCAGCCCGCACTTTTGGCTTTTTGAAACAAAAATAAGCCAGTTGCATTTGAAATCGTTTGTAGTTGTTTGTAGTGAAATTTTTTTTTAACCGAAATGTCTTATTTCCGAGATATAAGGACATTTGTGTTTGCACCTGTAACTCCGAATTTTCAAAAGAGAGAAATTATTTAAAACCACTGGTGCATAAAGCATATCCTAATTTAAATAACTGCATTTAAAATTTCTGAATCCACTTAAGCATTACTTAATAAAAGCAATAAAAGTCAAAAAACGCATCCCTTTAGAGTTGCATCCATATATGGGTTTCCCAACAACAACAAGACAACTGTATAAACACATTTTCGCAAAGAACTCATCTATGCCCATCCACATGAGTCACTACTTGTCAATTAGCAATGACAACCAATTAATAAACCCCGATTTTATCCAACAATTTTTAAGCAAAATTTGGGCTTCTAAATTAAGGTCCCCATAACTCAAAAACTGTTGAACTACAAACGATGAAACTTTGCATTTCTATTCTCTGAACCCTGAACCCTCTACCTATGATATCAAATAGAAGACAGCCTGCATTACTGGACACTTTTTATTCGCAATTTAAGGGGAGCCTATAATGGTCTAAATTGACCCATTTTTAAGCGGTCCTATATTTCCATTGCAAATGAGCTATGAAGGTTTAAAATGGGTCAATTTAGACCATTAAAGGCTCCCCTTAAATTGCGAATAAAAAGTGTGCATTTGAATTCTATTAGATTAGTAATGGCAAACACTTTCGACACAGAAAATTTCATCGCTCTGCTTGCCACGGTTTCGGAGATAACAAGATTTTAAGGGATTGAAATTTTTTTTTCAAATGGTTCTAACTTTCTAACGGTTGAACTACAAACGAAAAAAAATTCACTATAAACAACTACAAACGAATGCCTATCGAACTGTAAACTCAGTTCTCCATTCTAGAAAAAGTGCGGGCTAACTTCACAAAAAAAAATAAGCTGCAATTTCGCTTAAATTACATATAAATCACAAACCGTTAGGCCGATTAATACAATTTTTGTTTTATTATATTGGTGAGGTGGAAAACTGTTGAAATAGGAAATTTCATCACTCGGCAATGTACCGTTTCGAAGGTACCGCGGTCTTATATCGCCTGCTTAAATTGCATATAAATTCTTTTTCTTTTGGTCAATTTCGACATTTAAGGTTTTATTAGATAGAGCACACATGCTTTCTAACAACCAACTAGTTTTTGTCGTTTGTAGTTGTCCAGCATTTGAAATATCCGTCCCCTTAAATCAGTCTGCGAAGACGATTTCAACCATTTTCTTAAATTTTCAATAAATCGTTATCTATTGATAAGATGTAATTTTTTTTTTGCTCCATTAGATAGATCAACAGAAAGCATTAGAAATAAAGTGCACGACTGGGTCGAACGAAACTTTCTCGATACTAGACAAAAGAAAACAAAATCCTCTTTTGGATATTCATCTCATATGGCAGTTATATAAAATAACAATATAAGTTTTTAAAGGTTAAAGCTCTCAGTAACTGGCAATGTCGCAATCATCAACTGTGCTATTTTATAAGGTCTTACTCCTCACTTGATTTTTGAGTACAGGACAAGCGTACCAGTTTCTGTTTTTGACCTAAGGATATGTTTTTAATTTTGATTGGAATAGAATTTAAGTTTTCAATTATTGGAAGTATTCCTCGTGATAGACCGATATCTTTAGATAGATTATGTAATAATTCAGGCATTTGTGAATTTGCATTAGTGGTTATAAATTAAATGTGTGCGGTGCAAATGAAGTTTTTGTAAAATTATCCAGACATAACAGTTGCAAATATTGCAATGTTTAGTTGGAAACATACTTTTGCGTAACTATTAAGCTGAAAACTGACTGTATGATATTGGGCTTTAGCAATAAACATTTTTAGTCTCGACTTTAAATTTGCGGAAGCTCACAATTGCGAAATTTGTATAGAAAATATAGCCACTGTAAACTACTTAAATTTAGAGTCGAAACTAAAAATCTTTATAAGGTAAGGCCCATTGTTTCGGATAAAAGTAATACTTCGTTTTTAACATTTTATCGAAATTGAAGATAGGGTTTTCTAGATATGAGCAGTTTTTAAAATTAGCGTTTTCATTGCTTCGAATTGAAAATTAAGGACACAATAGTTTTGAAAACATCCATTTGACTCTAAGTTTGCATTTTGGTCAAAATCGTTATCGCCGTTTTAAGTTAACTAGACAAAACTATATTTTTAAAAAATTACTACATATTTCCATAAATCCATTGTACGATAATATAGAGAAAAACTGAGGTTGCTATTAAGTTATAAATGACTACATTACCTTAGAAATTAATTTTTGCTACAATCGTAAAGACCGTTTTCGAGATATGTCGAAATTTCAAAAGTACCGTTGTTCGAATTTTTAGCCAAAAACTGGGTACGCAGTCATGGTAACCTCACCTACATAAGCCTAAATATCAATTTTGGTTGAAATCGTTAGAGCCGTTTTCGATCAAATCAAACTGGTACGAAAATGTTGTATGGGAAGTAGGTACCATTAATATTGAGGTTAGGTACCTTGCAAAAAAAAACACCTCCCGAACTGTAAGCCCAAAAACTCCAAATCCGGGGTTTGAACGTAATCCTGGAAGCCGTTTAGGCTGTAGGCCCGTGGAAGGACGGACAGACGGACAGACCGGACAGAATTTTGCGACCCAGTTTTTTGAGTTCCTCTATCATCGTAATATCAGAATTGATTAAAATCTCGAGTTCGAAATTTTGTACGAAACCAATATCTTTCTCTTACTACGTAATGGAGAATGGAGAGTTGTTTTGTTGTTGTTGGGAAACCCATATATGGATGCAACTCTAAAGGGATGCGTTTGATTTTGATTGCTTTTTATTAAGTAACGCTTAAATGGATTCAGAAATTTGAAATGCAGTTATTTAAGTTAGGAAATGCTTTATGCACCAGTGGTTTTAAATTATTTCTCTCTTTTGTAAATTCAGAGTTACAGTTGCAAACACAAATGTCATTATATCTCGGAAATAAGACATTTCTGTTTAAAAATAATTTCACTACAAACAACTACAAACGATTTCAAATGCAACTGGCTCGTTTTTGTTTCAAAAAGCCAAAAGTGCGGGCTGAAATTTTTTTCTAATGGTTCTAACTTTCTAACCTTTGGAGTTTGAACTACAAACCAAAAAAATTTCACTACAAACAACTACAAACGAATGTCTATCGAACTGCAATTCACGTTTGTCATTCTAGAAAAAAGTGCTGGCTAATTTCACGTAGGTGCTGCCGTTTCATAATTTCGTTGGGGTGTATAGTAGAATATTTTTGAAGAGTACCGGGGAGTACGGAACAAAATACAATAAATACATTTTTACCCGACTGCATACAGGGAGGTTTATGTGTTTCGCGCGTATCCTATGTACGTTTCTACGAGACGCCCTGTAGCCCAAACGGCTCGACCGATTTTAAAGAGTAGGGTGTCATTAAATTGGTATTCTTCCCCGGAGTAGGTATTATTTAAAAAAAAAAAACATTTTTTTCACGAACTGTGAAATAAATTACTTTATGATGTATTCACAATTGCGGCCTTGTGGAGTGTGTGCATTTAGTCATGAATTAAGTTATTGTAAATTAAATATTATTATTTTTATCACATAGGCATATTGAACACTACATTTGCGATCGTCATGAAATTGAAGTGCTTTAAAGATTTTGGTAAAGTGCTCCAGGCACACTCCTAAAACGCTGACAAATAAATATAATGCACACCATTCACAAAAGAAACGGTTTAACACTTTTTTTGTAAATCTACATAAATTTTACATATTCCATATAATTTTTAATTGTTTTAACGGAAATTTAACTTTGTACATATTTTTAATCGTTTGAAAAAATTGTAATTTGCGTCATACTTACTAATAAGAAATTGTAAACTTTAAATCTTACGGGAAGCTCACAATTGCGAAATTTGTCTCACGCCGCGTACGAAGTTGGGTGCACAGGTAGTCAATTATAAGACTCAGTTTTTCTTTGATTGGGTGTTATTTAAATATAATGCTTTTGTGCTAAACCAAATAGAAATTTTCAATTCATAAAAACAAATCAATTTATTGTTCGCAATTCGCCTATTCGCAGTTGACGCTCATGTTTATGGCCCTTTACTGTTGACGGACCTGCAAACGAAACAAGGACAACAAATTTTGCCTCTGTACGTGGAATGTAAGGTCCCTTTACAGACCGCAGCCAAACAGGTAGCGTAGGCCGTGAACTATGCTATAAACCAGATCTAAACCCCATCCAAGAAGTGCAATGGTATGGGCCGGGCAAAAAGAGGATGAAAAATTGCGATATCCATTACGGCGACTGTTATCGGAAGAAAAAACAGCAACAAAACAGGATTTGTCGTTGGCGGCAAAAAAGGCAAGAAGTCTTGTGTTTCAACAATGTGAACGATCGCATCACGGTAATCGGCATCAAGGCTAAATGCGTCAACATCGGTTTCATATTCATGCATTCCTCCACAGAGGAGAAAGACGACGACACCAAAGAGAGGTTCTACGAGATCTTGGACCAAAACTTACGAGCAGTGCCCTTGCCCTAGCTGTGACAATAAAACTGTCCCAACCAATTTTAACTCAAATTTAGGGCGAGGGGTCATTTTTGGGAGTACTGTCGGAAAGTATAGCATAATCGCGGCGAACGAAATATTGACACGGTTTCCGTATCTCCAAATTTACAAAGGCACATGGAGATCTCCGGACTAATCAAATGTCAACCAGATTGACCATATTTGCGAGGCAACCGTCCAGTAGTATAGATGTCCACACGTTCCGATTCAACACTCACTACTGCACCGCTAAGTGAACTAAAACGTGAACTCGAATCCCTAAAACCTAAGAAAGCTCCTGGTTATGATTTGATCACCGGAGAAGTCCTGAAAGTTCTACCAAGGAAAGCATTAATTAAGCTTCTTCATATTATAATGGCTTTAAAACCAGAAAAACCGCCAAATAGACCGATTTCCCTTCTTCCAGTCATTTCCAAAGTCTTCGAGAGAATATAGCTTAGGCGCCTACAACCGATTATTGAAGAAAATAATCTTATCCCTGACCACCAGTTTGGGTTCAGAACCAAGCATTCGACGATTGGATTGACCAAGAACTACTGACGTAATCGAGAAAGCATTTGAAGAAAAAAAGATTTGCTCAAGCGTATTCCTTGACGTCTCACAAGCCTTTGATAAGGTGTGGCACGACGGCTTGAAATTTAAATTACGACAAGTTCTACCCGCAAGCCTAGGTATATGATATTCTATAATCATATCTCGGGAATAGACTCTTCCGTGCTAGAAATGGAAACGAATACTCGGAGCTAAAATAAATTTTGGCCGGTATACCACAAGGAAGCGTCCTTGGTCCGCTTCTCTATTTGTTATATACTCGCGATATACCAAGGGAAGATGGCACTACCCTTGCTACGTTCTCCGACGACACAGCTATCTTAGCAGTAGCTAATACAATCAAAGAAGCGACTACAAAACTGCAAGCCGCAGTGAATAAGGTAAATGAATGGACAAGGAACTGGCGGATCGCCCTCAACGAAACTAAATCTGTTCACGTGAATTTTAATTAACTAATGACTTGCCAATTTTTCTAAACTTGGCGCGAATACCCTTTGCAAACGAAGCCAAATACCTGGGAATGACACTCGACGCAAAGCTGAAATGGAGTTCGCACGTGAAAATGAAACGTAAAGAACTCGATATCAAATATAGAGAAATGTACTGGTTACTCGGAAAACATTCCCAGCTCAGTACTGAGAACAAACTGCTTTTATACAAGCAAGTGCTAAAGCCGGTGTGGACCTACGGTATACAACTTTGGGGTTGTACCAAGAAAACAAATGTCAATATTCTACAAACTTTTCAAAATAAAGTTCTTAGAGAAATTGTACAAGCACCATGGTATATTAGAAACGACGATATCCATAGGGATCTCGGAATTCCAACAATCAAAGCAGAAACTAGAAGCTTCGCGAGAAAGCATAGAAACCGACTAATCGGACATATCAACAATACAGTCCGACAAATCTTGGACGAGAGCAATTTATTGCGCCGACTACAAAGAACGAAACTGTTCGACTTGGCAAGATAAGATTAACCGCGTCTAATTTGCGGAGCACGCAGGATCTTACAGTGGAAAGTAACCTGTCAAAAGTTGTTATTTCATGATAGAAAAATTGCTTGATAAGTTTATGTTAGTTGCAGTATCTAACAATCTTTAGAAGAGTGACACTACTATGAGAACACGTTTGCTATTCTCATAGTGTCTTTGGAAGATATTCAGCTATACCTTTGGATTAAAAACAAAAAAAAAAAAACGTTCCGAGGGGACAACATCGACTCGGATCGATACCTTGTTGTAGCGGAAGTACGACTTGGATATCCCGAACACCGCAAAGAAAAGTAAATCCTGTGGGAAAGTTTGACATCGGGCGGCTACAATCGCAAGAAATCTCCAGATCCTTTTCCGATCGTGTCTCTCTCAAGATGTGTCCTATGCAGACATCAGCATCAAGTACTCATCATTAGAACCAACGTCTTCGTTGAGGGGCTGAAGCACCCCCCCCCCCCCCCCCCCACCATGGCTACGTGCCTGCAATTTACCGTTCAGCACATAGTTTAACAAATAGAGGAAGTGTGCCGTTTATGGAATACGCTCTTAACAAGGAATAGTGCATATCTCAAAACCAACGCAACGTATGTGTCCGCAAAGTTAATGACAACACGAGAAGCTTTTCTTTAATGCGCGTTTTTACGGTCAGTTCCAAGATTTACCATCAACGAGCGGCCTTCAATCGAAGAAGACGGTGAAAAAGTCTAAACAAAATCAGCAGTCAGATTCGTCTTATTCATTAGAATGTGATGCTGATGACTTTTCGCTTCACTCAGATTCTTCAACTGACTTGTCATCTACATAGGAAACAAGTGATCCTGACGACGAGGCAGAGTGCTGCTTTTGTTTTGGATTGTTTAGCGATGATAAAGTCGGGGATCTTTCAAGGCTTTAATTTTACTTTCTAGTAGTAGAGTATTTATGTTATTTGCATGGAATTAAATTAACAAAATTAGTACCTATTCTAGGGTTAAAAATACAGACAAACAAATTATTTTTTAGTACTCTGCTAGCTATTCCATAATCGGTAGACTTCCTCTATCAGTTTCCGTAGTTTGCAGTCAAAAAATGTCTGCCTTGAAACATTTATTAATTGTCATATTACATCCTGTCGGCCGGCAAGTTCACAACCGACCAAATAATATACACCAGACCGAAGAAAATGCATGAATTCAAAGTCGATACTAGCCATCTTTCTATCGATTTTAAGGACGCATACGAAAACACTTGTAAACATGAGATATATCTAGAGCTAAGCGTTCTTTTGATATCCCATATCCAATTATTCTAGGGTCTTGCAGAATGACAAACACAATATTCTAATTACGGCCCGGAACCCGGAAAATATCGATAGGAGCTTTGCCAAAATGTCGGCAGTCTCCTAAAAATTGGTGTTTAACAATGCGATATCCATAAAATATGCTATATTAGTATTTGCACACACAAGAAACTATTCCCAAGCCTAGTTCCCAATACATACTTTACATTGTAAGCGAGTATGGCATGTCAAAAATATATAACGAAGGAAGTGTTTCCTTTCCCCAACTTTTCGGTAGCATACTTGCTCAGTGTTTAGTGCACTGCTTCCACACCGAAAATACTCATATTACATCTTAACGTTTTTTCCACTGCGTTTTGCCACTTTTATTTCGCTGGACTCCTGTTTCAGTTACAACAATGAAGTATAAGTAGTGTATAGGTAGGTACAGCGCATAAATATAAAAAATGCAGAGCCTTCGTTTTTGCAACAGTTTAATTCGATTTAGTTATGTGAATCCTAAATGTGCTTTGAAACATGTGTTACGTAGGTTGTAATTTATATTTTAATAATTTATATTACATATACACAAATTTCTATTAAATACTTAAATATAATCATTTGCTTAAGTTGATAAATATTTCTAGATATAAATACAACACAATATACAAATATAGTATATAAATATAGTTTAATACAGAATAATATTTTATTAATTGGAAAAAAAATTATTTACATATCTTTTGCATGATAAGAGATAAATTAAAATAATTGTTACAGAGAACAGCTGAAACAAAGCAAACGGAATTTTCAATTGAGAGTAATTTTTTTTTAGTGTGCCAAAACCTAAAGCAAATGTGTTTAAGTGTAGTTTTGACAGACTTTTTTCTTCAGAAATTTTAAATAAGTGGTACATTTATTTTATTTGAACAAATCATATCAGTATAATATAGCTTATCTGAAGCTGGTTAAATTATTGGCCGTAATCATATTAGTAACACTTAAATACAATAGGAACACAGTTGTCGTGTGCCAGGATTGTAATACCTATGATTACTTACTTAACTAAATTGGTTTGCTCGAAAGTATTGAAATGCTTAATAGAACGACCCAGAGTCACTGCTTTTAAAACGGTGGTAAATTAATCTGAAGATCTTGCTATAAAATAGTGCGTATAAAGACAAGCAGGTGTATTTGGCCTATGTCTACAATAGGCCTAATTTAGTGAAACATTTTAAAAATATCTTTTACTGCCCTTTACTTACTATCATTCACGCGGCCCCAACAGGAAAGTATTAGATAAAAACATCTACATAGGTTACTGCGACGTTGGATATTGAAAGATTTAAGAAGCTTTAGCGAACATAGTTTTCTTGACAGACGCACGCAAAGACTAGGACTATCATACAACGACTTTTGCAAAAAACTGTAGAGATGAGGAGGAGGATGAGTCCGTCACCCACCTTCTCTGCAACTGTTCTATCCAATTTAAGGAAATATTTCTTAATAAACTACTTCCTTAATCATCTTAGTGATATACATAGGCTATACCAGCGCTGCTAAAATACTTAGCCTTAATGGGCCGACTAGGTGCTGCGCTGGCTGTGAAGGTAAGTGATAACTGATAAGTGAAGGTAATCAGCATTATTAAAATGTTTTTGGGAAGACGACAAATTATTTGTATTGAGAGATTTTACTGAATATTTCAATTTGTAAAAAAAAAATTAATTTGAACCAAAAAAATTGCTGTCTGAGAAAAAAACATTTTTCGGGATCTTGAGATTCCTGCAAAAAAGTATTCGGGATTTTGGTTTTTCGGGCTAGAATCCAAGTTTAAAATTTTTTTTAGGAATTTTGTAATTCGGTCAAGCGTTTATTTCTCATTGCAACATTTTGTTGGTAGCTACAACCGGCTTTCCTTAAAAAGCTTTATTTTTCTACTGCTTCATGGTTTTAAACGTATGCCCTTTCTTGGCAGCTTTGAAGAGTGCCTTGCTGTAGTGTGAGTTTGCTGAGATAGGGGTCGATACAACAAGCCAACCTATAATGTTGCATTTTCTTTTCGAATTATTAACTTTTGGTTGCTTCAGTTTAGAAATCTTAGAAAATTACAACAGAATGATGATTCGAAAGGAAACCAGAAACCTGAAAAATCTCAAAGATGGCAATGATTTGAATTCCGAACTAAGTTCTGAAATCAATAATCAAGTGGACGGAGAGAGACTAATTCTTCTCTATAATTTACAAATTAGATATTAGACCAGTTCTCGAATACTGCTCTCATACATGCAAGTCACAGGAGAACACTTACTTAACCTCACTGTCGCACAGAAAACAAGCCGCTGGCCTTTGTTTTTCAAGTGGTCCTACGGCCATAGTAGATGGCATTGTTCTCATGTGTGTGAATCCAAGCCTCTGATCGTCCTGTTCAAAAGAATATATAAAAATCTGCTCTTTCTACTGCTAGCAGGCTTTAGAGAGTAGTTTAATAATAAAAATCGATAGCAGGCGCTGTTATTTCTACCGTGTTAAGATTTCATTCATCCACCACATGAGTAGGTACTATAGTCTAGACTCTAGAGAACCACTAAACCGACAAATGGGACTAAGTATAATTTTTAGGAATTGAGTTTTACAAAAAAAATATCTAATTGGCAGAAAGTGGGCTCAAATCTGTTGATAGGTTAGACACAAACCAATTAGCGAGAAATTGACCAAAAAAACTTTTGAGTTCATTTTATCATAATATGTTTGAACACCTATTCAAAACGCAAGTAAAAAATTATCAAAACTGTTTCCGCAAAACTCTGTTCTGATAGTCTCCAGTTCCTTGGATAGAATTTTATTCGGCGATTATCGGTTTTGTTGCATTGCTCTAAAGTCTGAACATTCAACCGTATTTTCTAATTGGTACCAGTCATGTTAGTGCTTGAATTGAAATCCAATATTCAACCGATATTATATTCCCCTCGTAATATCATTCAGCTTTTCCTTATCGTTTAAGATCGGTTTACGAAGAAAATCGTACAGATCAGTTGTAGTATTGCGCAGACTGAGAATGGTTAGTAACTTCCGTTTTCCTAAGCCATCGATTAGGATCAAAAATGGGTATAAGGCAGTTCTAAAAATTAACATTGAAAACCATGCAAGAACTTGTCATTCAACCCATATTTCATTATATGGTTTTTACAAAATTCATGTGGTTTTATGAATTGTTTAAAAATCAGTTATGTATAAGGATACCTACATTTTTGAATGCACTTGGATTTGGTCTTAAAAGTCAAAAGTCTTGGGGCTCGTTTGCTATAAGTTTAAGAGCAATTCAAATTAAGTGTTTACACCTTTTATAAATAACAGAAATTTTTTCATAGTTTAGGCTTTATCTATAGAAGTCTGATTGAATTGTTAAAAAAAATTGAGATTGATTTTTTGGGATTCACGTTGTGGTGTGTCTAATGAGAATTATTTTGAATTGTCCTAGCTACACCTCCAAAAGACGCAATATCTAACCATATCATATTCAAATTTTAATAGCAGAACATAGTTTTCCATTTTAAAATAAAACGTTAATAATAAACTGTTTGGCGGTAACATTTGTCACAATTGTATTCAATTATTTACTCCTAAGTACAGCTGAAGGTATAGTTACCTTATTGAAAGGGCGGCTCGGCTAGTTCAAGTGCACAAGTGAAATATCCTGTCTGAAATATAATGATTAACATCAATTGTCCCGATACAAGTTTTTATCCAATAGTTCTCAAATGCGATAGAGAACGAATTAAAAACTTTAGTACCTTGCGTGCGTTGGTGTAACAAAGTGCATTTGCACAGCAGTCTGTCAGTCTAGTATTCTTTTGCATAGGTACCTACCTAACCTCGAAAGAATTTATAATCAAACCACGACTACCCCATTTAAATAAAAGTTTCAAAGAGTCATGAACATACGGACAATCAATTTGCTTCTCGACACGCAGACTAATGTGCTGACTGCATGCAAAGTTGCATTCTAATTCAATTTATTAACAGCGATTCAGGTGACGTGAGATGATAAATCCTAAGTTAAGGTTAAGGCCGAACAAAATAAATTCTTAAGCGACTTTCTTAAAACACTTCAACTTATCTGGCTGATAATGGAAGCACACATGTAAGCAACTTTGACGAGTTTTCCCTAATATACAAAAAGATATACATACGGTATATATTGTATATGATACTTCGACTTAAAAAGCGTATAGGTACATATCATAGTAAATGCAAATCTTACACTAGAACAATTACTTCTATACTTTGGCTGCTAACGACCCATTTATAGTGCTACTTCTACCTGAATAGGAGTACCCTGGTGATTCCATAACTAAGGGATGACATATCTCGTAAACAGGAACTTTTAAACTACACTTTCGGACCCCAAGACTACTTTGCGAGCTAGAGCTGGGTCCGAATGAACGTCACCTGGGCTCGTGTACATCGTGCATGTGCTCACTGTCATCGCCAAATGAATGGGCCGCAGCGCTCGGTGTTATACTGGGCGAACGTCCTTTCATCCGAATCTGGGACATATCGGATCCTCGGCGACTGGTCTTCAAAGAAATTGTTTGCCTCCAACAGAAGCATCGACAAATAATGCGCTTAAACGCAAAACGAAAATCCTTCGAAAAGAGAGCATAGATCATAGGATTGACAGCCGAGTTGCAGTAGCCCAGCCAGAAGAGAATGGAAAACAGCAGTGGATCTATGCAGTCCTTGCAAAATGGCCTTATTATGTAGATTGTGAAAAATGGCAACCAGCAGAATACAAATAGGCCAACTATGATGGCCAGCGTCTTGGCTGCTTTGGTTTCCATACGAAATCGTTTCACTTGCGCCTTTATGTTGCGTCGTCCCATTTTTTTATTGGGACGCATTCGATCGGATATATCGCTTGTGGCCGACTGTCTTCGGGACATCTCAGGCATACTCTTGCCAACCTGAAGGTAACAATTGCTGTCTCTCGCTCGGTAGAGCTGAGTTTCGGTGGTGTCCCTTCCATTGGACGCTGTATAATGGACAGTGTACATGGCACTGCTGGACTCACTGCTCTGTGACATATCGTTGACATTCTCATTGGAAGGATATGAGACGGAAATTTTGATTTTATCGTGATGGTGATGAGATCTACGAGTTGCGAATTTCGATAAACGTTCTGGTGACGGAGTCCCCAGAGTGGTTGTTGTACTCTGTGTGCTGCCATTGCTATGAGTCGAATCGTGCTGATTTGAACCACGTCCTCGATGTATTCGCAGCGTCAGCCGTTGTTCCTCGAAACGTGATCCGATTCCTTTTGATCCTAGAAGCGATACAAAAATGATTTTTAGGTTAAATGTATTTTTGATAGTTTTGATTTTAAAAAGGCGGCAAGATAGGGTTATATCAAGTAGGACTGTATGGGAAGTTATGTAAAAATAAGAAAAAGGCCTTTTTACCTAACATCTGATGGGCAGGGCAGCCCTTCCACTTTTGCTTGTTGTCATTTAAGGTCGGATGAAATTGTTTAGATCTCTTAGCAAAAGCTGCGACTTGACATTACACCGCTAATAAATAAATAAACAATATCATGGGTAGAGTATTCCTCGTCGATTATTAATTGATAACATTTGCTCTGGACTTATCAACAGGTGGACTTGGCCCTCAACCAAAGAAAGCTTGTAACATATGACAAGATATGGCAAGGCTAAGATTTCTCTACATAAATGCAAAATGATCAAAACTGGACTCGATTAATATTATTTCTCTTATCAAAATAGGGATCTATAAACTATCGCTGAACATAAGAAACACCGTCCAAGCCTAACGCTGGCCGCGTTTCGCCGTGTGTGTGTGTGTTTTTTTTTTATAGAAATAACCTTATCCTATCTAAATTAAAATAAAATCAATGGAAAAGAATGTAGAATTTATAAAAAATAATTAAATTTAACGGCTTGGTCATGGTACTATTCCGAGCTTTGTTAAATTTCAGAGTCGAATAAAGTAGCTTCGTAAAACGTTATCCCAATTTGATAATTTGACTGCTTACAATGAAAAAAAAATCCACTATCCAGACTTAATACCTAATTCGGTCTTTCGGTTATTATCGTTTCAACTTAAAAATTGACCAGAAGTAAAGGTCTCGTTGTCTGCCTGTTACTATATGGGTAAGTGTGAGGCATAGGTTCCTAGTTGTTTTGAAAAATAATGCGTTCACAATCGATAATTTTTAACAAAAATAAAATACTATCGTTCCTGTACGAATAATTACGTAAGAGGTATTCACGATTATTGATTTTTTAATTCGTTGGTTTAACCAGGATTGCTTTCGAATAATCTCCAATTGAAAGTTGGAGGCACTATTATTATGCTTCGGAATATTAATCAGCCCCGTTTGTGTAATGGTAGAAGACTTTCTGTAAAAAGATTAATGGCTTATGTAATTGAAGCTATTTTTAACTATAAAATTGAAAGCCCAAATTGCATTCATACCACGCATCCCAATGATTCCATCTGATATTCCATTTGAATTTAAACGACTTCAGTTTCCTGTTCGCATTGCGTTTGCTCAAGGGCAAACGTTAGGAATTTGTGGAGTGAATTTAGAGTACTTATCCAGTTTTCTCACATGGACAGTAGTTATTATGTTATGTAGCATGTTCGCGTGTTGGTAAAACATCGGTTTTGTATATTTAAAGATAAAAAAAAAATATTGTATAACACAATCATTACAATAAAAACTATTTATAACTGATTTAAATGATTTTGACTTGGATTATTCTATATTTCTATTTTAAACTGCGCTAATTTTAGATAATGGAAAAAGTAAAGATGAAATCCTTTTTTATCTTTCTCGAGGATAACATTCAATTCTTAATTTTTTTCAACAGCTACACACAGGAATTAACAATTTGGCGAACTGTCAACTTGACAAGGCTTCACTTGACTCTGTTGTATTTTTGGGTCAGGGTATAGATAAAGTGCTTTAGCGAAATTTTAGTTAGTCTATTTTGTTGTTGTAATGCGAAAAAAGTTGCACTTTCGCTATGATACAAGATCATCGGATCGTGAATATCCCTACTCTTGTATTTATTCAATGTCATATCTACGTTTATTGTCCGAAGCAGAATATGGGAAGTTAATGACATTTCGGCTGCTGATCCTTTCGGCATCAATATGACGCAGGCTAAAGCAGTCTACGTGTTTTTTCACATCTTTTAAAGAAATAACTCTATAAGCTGCTGACTGTCACGATTCTTTATAAGGTCCAAAAAATCAGAACCATATTAGGTTTTAATATTAAGTTTGAAAAAGGACAAAGAGAGTCTGCCATGTTTTAAAATACTAACAAAGGTTTCATGTTGAGTGTTTTAACTGTACTAGTTTCGCCTGTGGTCAAAAATAGACCTTATCTACGTTTTATAAGTATAATTTTCGATATCAATATTTTTTTTTAATAATCGAAAGAGCGAAAATAAGTTCTACTCATGATAAACATTTTATGTATAAAAAAATGTTCGTTTACATGGTAACATCATTGAAAGGTGTTGGCGGTTGGTTTGCAGATACTCGTAAATATGGGCCTGTAAGTATTAAAGGTACACAATTGCTTACTTTTAGGGGTAGGTAAATTGCTTTCCTTGGAAGAGGTTCTATCTTAGATGATAATTTATTTGAATAGGTACGTTACTATGACAACATGGTGGCGACAAATTGAATGTCACCAATATCTTAAATTAAACATTTTGTGTGGGGAATTCTGAACTTAGTTTTTTCAGTGTTAAATGGCGAACATACCTACGATTTCTTATTTGTGCACATCTATGGTACAGTACAGTTCGAATGATAGAAGTTTTATTCTCCTCATTTCACAATAAAAAATTAAAAAAAGTTTACGGAAACTCTTGATGTTCACGTATTAATATACTGTTATTCTAACGTCCCACGAACTCTTGTACTAAAACATATTGACATATGTTTTTTTTCGACAACATCGCCACCTATCGGGTCCAAAAGTATCCTATCACAACCAATCCAACATTTTTTATTGAATTCGGTTGAGTGGTTTTAGAGATCGACAACACCATAATACACGCTATACGCACAAATTAACGTATAAGTATTTACTATGCCTATAACTCATGAACCATATTGCACCTCTAATACATAAAAACCTTGGTATTGACGTCCCTTTCATGGTTAATTTTCAGAAACTCAGTCAGATAACATCAATTTCAAACACTTGCTCACCAGAGGCGAGCTTCGAGTTGTCGTTTATGTAAACTTAATAAATAAAAAACCGGCCAAGTGAGAGTGTCACTCGCGCACCGAAGGTTCTGTATTTGGCTAAAGTAGGAAAGAACATTCTTACATGTGCTTATTGAAATTCAGAAGATATTATATTTATTTATTTTAGAAGGTGGGAATTGAAATGAGATTGTTTATGTGTGAGAACCGCAAAAGAGATTTATATTCTATACTACAGAAATAAAAGAGAGGAAACGATTGGAACATAATGAGGGCAACGTATTTTACATGGTAAAATTATCTTTTTTGAAAATATCTTGTAAACTATTAACTTTTCGGCAAAGCAGTATTCAGCACATATATAGCTAAGAATATGATCTACAAAAAAGGAATTGTTGTATTTTTTTGAGAATCAAGAAATAAACCGTTTTTTGGGCGAATGAAAATATTTTTTCCACCAGATTACTAATTACTCGAAAACCAATCGATGTATTGCTTCCATTGGTATTTGTCGTTTAATTAGAGGTTACACCGGATGTTGTGTGTAAATTTTAGCCTTCTATGTCAATCGGTTCTTGAGATAGACCTGGTAACAAAATTGGCTTAGTGGGTTCGGACAGACAGACAGACGGAGAGACATCCGAGCGAAATTAATAAGGTTCCGTTTTTTCCCTTTGGGTACAGAACCTTAAAAAGTAAAAACACCCGTGACTTGTCTTATTTGACAAATGCCACTTTAGATTTGTCTTAGTCAGTGGTGACTCCATTCTAACTATTTCCTAACGTAAAGTCAAATTTTATGCTTCATTTCTTCTAGTTCCTCTTCTAATTTAGACTAATTCAATTTGAATATGTTTTATTGCAAAGGGCCAATATAAATAACCGCAAACCGCATTGATTGACTTGTCGGCCAACCTTCCGCTTTTTCACTAGAGTGCTTTTTGGTACACGATTACAAAGCGGAAGGTTGAACTTACACATGAGCAAGCGACATACACTTTATATATAGCTCCCGCGTACTAAGTCCTGCCCACCTTTCGCAAAGTGCTTTATTTCGACAATGTGCATTAAATAATTTGAATAACTAATACAACTTTAGAAATATCGTTCGATTTTGATTTTTTCTTAATGTTTGCTGCCACAGCCCGTTTTCCTATGCCTAAACGGCTTTGCAAAGTACCATCTATCGGGTCCAAAACTATCTTTCGAACACGAATCAACCATACACGTCCACAAAATTTCATTGAATTCTGTTGAGCGGTTGATCGTCATCTCTTTTGTTTTCAATGTGTAGAAATCTTAATGATTAGTGTGAATATATGGTGTTTAGTTGCGCCTGACTTTAATTGATTTAAAGTAGGTACTTAAAAAAATATTAGGTTATTTCTAAGCTCGCGGTCTCTTTTGCCTTGGCCATCTCGGGACGGGGGTTTTGCATATTTGAACATACAATTATTAATTGGATTGAAAAAAAAAACCTTGAAAAAAACAAATGCAAATTTGATTGGATTGCATGTATTTCCTAAGTTGAGGGAAAGGTCAAGTGATGATATTGTCAGAATTCTGAAAGCTTCCTAATATCTCACTAAAACAATTTTTATACTCACCGGTTTATATTACTTTCAAGCTGATCTTTCTCACATTAATAAAGTTTGACGACATTAATACTCATATCAATAATAACAAATATTCAACATTTATTTGCGACTATTTACAAATATATCTGCTATAGACCACTTTAATAAATATATTTATGTCAATAACATCAATACACATATCTAGGTACTTAAATGCTGCTGTTAAAACTATTTTATAAAATAATTATTGCCATTTTATGTTGATCTTGCCTATATGATTAGCAAGCATTCCCGGCTAATTTGGTGTCAACGGACCACTTCCTTCTCAGTTTGTCAACGGGCTCATTGCAGTGCTGGAGTTAACTTGTCATTCGGCAGAGAACTGGCTCTCTGCAGTGATCCGAAGGATAGCAGTTGTCAGCTAAAGTCACTTTCATGGTCGTCACTGCACCCTGATATGGTTTTGTGAAAGTTGGCTGGCGCCAATAGTGTACGTGCAGCAATCAATTGGAAGTTTTCCGATGCTCGGAAGCCGCTGCGAGTACATACACATCGGCAAAGAATCCGCTTGAAGGCGACGCGAAAATCATTCGAGAAAAGTGCGTAAATTAGAGGATTAATGGCTGAGTTACAATATCCCAACCAGAAGAGTACAGAGAACACCAGCGGCTGAATGCACTGCTCACAGAACGCACGTATTAAGTACATGGTGAAGAACGGTAGCCAACAGAATATGAAACCTCCCACAATGATGGCCAATGTCTTGGCAGCCTTTGTTTCCATGCGGAATCGCTTCACTTGGATGCGCATGCTTCGTTTGCCGGGTCGTTTCTTCCCCTTTGGCGAAGGTGAAGCTGGATCAGTACCACAACCGTGACTTACGTCTGTCGTGCTATCTAAGTTGAATTCAGTCTCGCCGATTTCGAACAGGCTTGATTTGAAGCTTGCACGCCGACCGTTCGATATTGACGACTTGCGTAGGGGCGCCGATGCAACCAATGCATAAGGAGGCGGTGAGTTGCACGCAGAATCCAGTACGTTTTCCGATGACGGAAATGATACCTTTATTGAGATCTTCTCATGTCGCTGCCGGTTGATCCTCATTGATGTGGCTCGCTTAGGCGTGACCTGAGGCTGAGGAATATCATCGCAATTACTGTTCATACTCAGCGATGAAGACATCGAGTGCACCGATAGAGGGGTCCGCTGCGGTGTACTGCATGGTCGTCCCCGATGGATGCGCAGTATCAAGCGAGAGTCATCAATGCGGTTACCAGCGGCATCTCTAGGACTGCCTGAAAGGTTTGTTAGTTTATGGGTTTTATATTTGCCAACATCTTGAAGAGAGTGCGTTATTTGAATGGAAAAAACCAATGCAATTGCTAGGATATATGTACAATTTGAATAAAATGTGATGATGCACTGATTATAGCTACAAAACGTTTTTAAATTGTCTTCAAAATTTAATGCAAAACACATAACACAAGTTAATACAATTATATTTGTAAGTTTTGGGATAAAATAACACCGAATGCACATACACAATCTACGTATGTGCTTAGTAATTTGAAATGTCTCCCTTCGTATGTGTGTTCTAGTGGCTATGTGTTTTTTTATTTGTATATGTATTGAGTTGCGAATTTTAATTACAAAAAAATGTATATGATAAGAAGAATACTGGGTCATGACAGCATTCAGAGAACATGCTTAAAAACTACAATTTGATTAAAGGAAAAACAAATTATAGGTATACTTAATCTATTTACTATAATATACTTGTAATATTGGGGATGAAGAAAATATTAAATACTTTTAACAATATACAAAGTAAGCGAGTTTTTAACCCTTTGGAGAGTTTACTGAGTAAATTTGAAGCAACCTAAATTGAACGGTTTATTAATTGAACTGCCGGATCCCACATTGTGGATTAGGAGGTTGTGCAATGCGATTTCATTGGTACTATACCGACTGACTTCGAAAACCCTGTACGTAACATATTACAAGCCCACTTTGCGCCATAACAACTTAGTTCTATTATCGCCCATATGGGTGGATCGCTTAAGTGTGAACGATTATTTGTTCGCCAAATTGAAACGAGTGCCGGGGATCTGAAACTTGTTTTTGGAAATTAAACTCTATCAGCCGTATTTATTAGATTCCCTTACAACGCCCCTTCGATGTTTTTAAGTTAAACATCGCGTAAAGATTTACGCAGCCTCTACGTGGCTTTCCTGAAATTGTGATTTATAAACATTTTTCCGGGGTATTTTACTAAACTAGGTTTGTGTCTAAATAGGTAAGAATTTCGATAAACTATTACAGAAAACACAAAAATCTATTACCTTTTTGCCCTGAAACCGAGATCCGCTGTGATTAGCTTTGTAAATGAAATCATTTTACACAATAAAAAGTCAAATTATCTAAAACAATTCCGAACTGACAAGAAACATTTAAGTTTATAGTCAAGAAGATACGCACAAAATATATTGGGATGACACGATCTTGGAGGCCAATTCACGGATCCGCAACGTGAATCTATGCGGTTACCAAACGCTTCCCTGAACTTCATGGTTGTTCAATTATGTTGGGTACCTGGGCATTGTAATATTATAGGTAATGAAACGGCCGACGCTCTGGCCAAGGAAAGAGCGGAGCTCCCACCTAGCACCATGATTGAGGGCATAAGACCACCAATGGCCGTGGCTAGAAGGGTCGCTTTCGAAAAAAACCTCCTATTTAGCAACCATAAGATGGTCACAGTTAGATGGCCACAGGGTCTCAAAGGCACTATGGCCCACTTTAAACCGGAAAAAGTCTGAAGAATTAAGCAACATCAGTAGAACAAAGCTAAGATTAGCGGTAGGAATAATCTCTGGACACTGCCTTCTAAGGAAGCATGCCATGAGACTAGGGCTAACTAATTCGGACACAGGTATTGTGAGGACCTACAAGTCACGGAAGACATCTCCCACATTCTATGCGAGTGTCAAGCAATCGCTCGGAGTAGAAGGAAGCACCTTGGCAGGTACTTATTTAATCACTTAGAGGATGTTGCCTCCTCAAACAATATTGAGACCATAATAAAATTCTGTAGGAAAATTGATTGTTTGGGCGATTTGGTTTAGGTTTTTAACCGTAACGGTTCCTTGGGGATTGCGATGGGCCCACTATGGTGCCTGGTCTTTTGTGACGATCTCACAACCCCACTCAACCTAACCTAACCTAACCTAGTTTGTCGTTATAAACTTCATTGTGTCTTACTTTCATTGTCGCCACAAATTTATTTAAATACAACAATGAAATATTTGTCACTATAAATTTGTTGTTGCATTCTATGGACAAATATGTAGAATTGTCACCTCTCAATGTTTATACGAAAAAAAAAAGCATTGCCACTGTTTACAAGATTCCGATACCCATCGCAAATTGCGAACTAAACGAAAAGTCATCTCGTGTTCAAAGTTTGTGCAAACGATTGTCAGACGTAACAACATTGCTACTGGCTAGTATAAATTGTATGTCCCCAATATCTTACAGCCCTTTTAACTTTCAAGTTTTCCTGGCAGTATTGGCAAAAAGGTTATTGCAAGCCGACCATCTGACAATATCCAGAAAAAATGATTGTTAAGAAGAATATTAAGTTTTTTATAAATCGTAAGGTGAAACTATTAACCAGCACCAAAAACTCGTTTATAAGTTTTCAGCTATGAAGCCATTCAGTGTAGGAATAATTTAATCAGTCATTGCCAATAATTGCATTCTTAACTAAAATATTTGTATATTCGTTTTAATTTTAACCTTCGAAAAATGTTGGCATAATATTTAGATTCTACACTACAATGTTTTTTTTCTGAGTGTAAACACACCAATTTTATTATTGTTACAAAATTAGGACATTGTCAGACTCATCTGAATAACTCTTAAATTTTTCGCCCTTTTAGCTTATTTTGAATGGCCAAATGCCCACGAAATGTGTAATTACCCACGATCTGGCATCACTGACACCACTTGCTTTTATGACGATGTATCGTGAAGCTGGTTGGGACAGGCAAACAGACGCACATGTTACGTCTTACGTGATGACGTGTCACAAAAAAAGGCACGCCCAATTACATTTTCCTTCCTACCTCTTAAAGGATAAGCAAAACAGGATTATTATTAATTTAAAAAAAAGGTTGCGTGCTACTTCCGTTTTGTAAGACTATCTGTTTTTTTTTTTCTTTAATCTGAATGACATAGCAATATTTTTTTAAATACTGCCCTTCGTGATTGGTAATGATTTGGATCGCATGTTTCAGTTGAGGCAATTAATGGTTCCTCAATACGGACCAGATCGATAAATTTGTATTATTAAGCTGAAACATTTGGTATGAAAAAGGATATCATCCCAACCAACCTTAGTTCTAAGGTTAATACAATAACATGAGTATTTTGTCAATGAACTCATTAAGTGACTTGATCTTATCTACACTATATGACGCGGTACACGTACAGCTGGGGTTTCTTGTAGCAATTTGGATAAAGTAAGTAATTAAGTGTATGGGTCGAACCCAGAGATCCCTTTTTGAGAGATTCTCTGCGAATTTAAATATGTCCGAGGGATAAAGGAGCATTTTAGCTATTAAATGGATTTTCTTTCATAGTTAAAAGTTTCATATAATAACGATTTGCAAAGACTAGTGAACGGAACCAATTAAACAATTTGTATGAAATATAATGTATTTCTTTAGATAAGAATATGTACAGAATTAGGAGTTCAGTAAAACTTGGTTCTCTTACGCAAAAGCTGGACAGTAGAGAGCCAAAAAGAGAGAATAAGAAAACATTTTCCCTTCCCATCAAAAACCTGCAAATATTAGTCAAAGAAATTTCTTTGGGATAGTTTTGTTCCTGATAGATGGTTGTCAAATCGTTCAAATGTTAATTTGTAACTTACTTTTTATTTGATTTCATTTATATTTAGTACTAGTACCTATAGCATTAAAATAAATATAAATTTGTGTTGGTTCTATTGCTATTTGAATATTCCTGCCTAGAGAAAATTGCGGCAGCAAGCTGAGAACTTGTGAAGCTAAACAAAAAAAATCAAAATTGTGATCTATTATGGAACAGGTCACAACACTCAAAATCGGTCATAATTCATAAAGGCTAACAAGAAGTGATAACGGTTGCATGTGACGACACAGTTTCACTATTCCATGTCATGTTATAAATGCGTTTTGTTCGGAAATTCGCGGATTGTTTTCCATTTAAAAAAAATATTGTGTTATAAATTTACTTTTAAAAGCCAAGAATTTTGGTTTATTAAAATCATACCATTATGAGTTGAATTTTTTGTGAGCATTATCGAAGAGTACAAAAAAAATGTTATCGAATCACTACAAACCCCACAACGAATTAACCTCACAAGAGCATGACTTGTGAGTCCTAACAACATCAGATTCGTGTTGTTTTTATAACTAGTTATTTTTTAGTTTAAAATATTACTAAAAAGCACACAGCCCCCATTACTTGAATTTTTCATCTTTTACAAAAAAATATACTTATAGTATTAAACATTGGGTCGTATGAATAAAATCAGCGTTGCTTTGAGTGCAAGGTTGTAGCGAAAACACTTAGCAATAGTTGCTTTAATTCGGTATAAATAGAAACGTTTTGTTAAGTAAGTTCAAAAATTCGAACACAGCATTTACTTAGCTCTACATGTAGGCCTTTGTCAAACATGAACTTTCGAATTTCCCTTGAAAGTCTAACGATTTTTGTGGAACAGTTAACACAAAATTGAAAGAAATTGAAAAAGAAAAATACTGCTTTATAAGTACAGCCTAGAGCTCCAATTGCACACCTGAAAACATGAATTCAAGTTTACGAAAAAGTTTGATACCTAATATTAAATTTTTTTTTCAGGTACCTACTTAATCCGATCATCGGCTTGAGAGAAATATTTTTGGACAAACGAACCAATTAGGTAGGTAAATTCTTTAAGAACTATGAATTACCAAGAGATTTTGAAAATGTAACCTGCTAAAAGACCTAACCTAAAAAAATCTAACTTTTGTTTCAGATTGTACATCGTGTATGGAGCGGCACATACGCTCAAGCTAAATTTTGACAGATGTTTTTTTTTGTTTTCTGTTGCGTTTTTGTATTGCGGAGAACGGTAGAAGGAAGCAAAGATGAGTTTTTTTAATAAATATCTCGACGAGGAGTAGGTACCTAGAATCGGAAATGGTTAAATTAAGTTATTTTCACAGCTGTTTTTTGTGACATCACCACAGCGTTCTCTATGTCATAATTTAGCCAGGACTTTTGCTATTAATTTTTACCTGTCAATTGACGTATGGTTTAATTGTATATTTGGTATTCACATTGGATAATAAGGGTATTCCGAAAACCGCTCGTAAATGACATTGCGTAATTCGCGTAAATCGGCTATCGAATCTAACTCAGCTGTTCTTAGACTACCCACAATAATCGATATGCCAAAAGTAAGTGAAAAGAAACAACTGATTAAATTCTTAAAAAATTAACAGTAAATGAGTTACTTATATTGGAAGTTTTTGGCGAAAACAAAGGCAAATACATATTTCCATCAAGTGTGCTTTAAATTCTAACAAATACAATTTTTAAATCAATTTGAAGATTTAAAAATAAGTTTCTGAACTGGCCAGATGACGATGAGTGTATTTGGATGGCTTCAAAAACTTTTTATGAACTGTCACACTGCGTTGGCTACGTTGATGGAACTGAAATAAGACTCGCTGAAAAAACTTTTACCTCAGAAGATCCCGAGGCTAACTATACTCGAAGGCAGCAATATTCTATTAAAGTGTAAGCAGTGTGTGAATATAAGAAAAGCCTTCGCAATATGTTTATAGGTTAAACCGGAAGCGTGCATGACAGTAGGATTTACAAAAACCTCGATTTGTCAACAAAAGCCATCGAATTCTTTAAAGCACCACAATGGTTGGTAGGCGACAGTGTCTACAAGTTGACAGCATCTGTTGTCACGTCGTAACGATCTAATTGAACTGAAGGGACAATAGAAGAACGAACTAATTTCAGTAAAACGTTAAGTAGATATTGAATAAGAATTCAACACTGCTTTGGTCAGCTAAATTAACGATTCAACAGCTTAAAAGAACGAAAAATTTCCATTAACGGAGACCGGAGTGTGTCGTTGGAAATTTTTGGCTAAAAATTCAAACAACGGTACTTTTGAAATTTCGACATATCTCGAAAACGGTCTATACGATTGTAACAAAAATTATTTTCTAAGGTACCTAATGTGGTCATTTATAACTTAATAGTAAACTAAGTTTTTCTCTATATTATCGTACACTGAATTTTGGAAAAAAGTTTCGAGAAAGTTTCGTTTCGTGCACTTTATTTGTAATTTCCTTCGCTTATTCCAATTGCTTGGTTTCTAACTCCAGTTGCTGTTCCCATTTAAGTTTTTTCTTAAAAAGTTCGAAACTGGTTCAATGTTATTCAGAATAGAGCTTGTAACGTTTGGGCTTCATCGTTTTGTGTTTGAGATTCTGGCACATTGACACCTCATATAAAGGTGGACCCTGCAAAAAATCTCCATCTACATCTTCTTTGTCGGCTGAAATACGTTTAATGTCATCTCTAATTGTCTGAAAAACTACATTGGGATTTACACTTTTCCTATGGCCACATATTTTTCTAATCTATCTAGTATGTTGCAATAAGGGCATAGTTTTGCAATATACTCTGAAATATATATATACACAGGGTGGCTTCGTGTCACAGTGTGGTGTTTAGTTTCATCACGATGCATTGTCGGGTACTACTTCTTTGAAGAAAACGGTCACACCGTTACGGCTACTGGAGATCGTTACTTCAGCATGTTGAGAGAGTTGTTCTACCAAATTCATTTAAATTCCATTTGGCCTTTCGAAGTGTTGGCTGCAATAAATATTGACTTCAAGTATCGAACCATTAGATAGGTATTGTTGGTTGGTTTATTCATATATATAAAACGAATCGTGGTTATTGTTAGATACCGACATATAGTACATTTAACTCAACTGTCTTCGACTTGATCCATACGACCGCTTCCAAAAGATTTCGAGTGTTTGCTTCCGACCAACGGTGAGTGGAGTTTAAGCG
The DNA here is from genome assembly GCA_949126925.1 of Cheilosia vernalis. Taxonomy (NCBI): domain Eukaryota; kingdom Metazoa; phylum Arthropoda; class Insecta; order Diptera; family Syrphidae; genus Cheilosia; species Cheilosia vernalis. The sequence goes on along the minus strand of OX421358.1, from coordinate 79,191,345 downwards.
ATTTCGTTTTGTTGCAAATAGCAATAAATCAATAAAATAACTATCTATTTAAATAAATTCTCACAGTCATTGCTGCAACACTAAAAACATCAAAAACAAATCGAACGACCGCTTGTCGACTGCGTAACTTTCCGCAGTCGTAAACTATTCTCCATACAAAATCTGACAGTTCATTTACGAGGTGGTAAATTTCTGCGGTTTACGCAGTTTCTGAGGGTATTATTCGTTAATGTTTTATTTATGAAGTAGTAAGCATAGAATATTTAAGAAAGTATTAGTTGGCTTCAGTATTCTTTGTGTTTTTATTGATTGAAAATTGTGTGTGTTTAATCAAGTTAAAGGTAAGTCATTATGCAAGAACGACTCTATATGCGCTTAATACATCGTAAGACTGCTAAACAATAACATTTCAAGATAATAAGAGATACCGCTTTGACACGAATATTCTACATAATTAAACTACGTAGAGTAAAACCTTTTAAAAAGAAAGGAAATATATATGTGACAACATAATCAAACGAACAAAGTGGTAATGAATTAAAAAACAAAACGTAACAAACCGACGTTAGTTCCTTAAAACAGTACATAAGTACACAAGTTCATATTAGAACAAAATTGCTAATTAGTCTGACGACTAGGTGCGATTATTGGAGGGATGGTGAACATCATGCCTTCCCTGAATGTTTTTAGTGGGTGCTTCAAGTCTCATACCATCGCAAAGTTCGCAGGCGATGTCTCTCAACGAGTTTCACCTAGCCACACGCGAAAAAAAAGCCAAAGGTCTATAATCTTGTTTTAATTGATTTTCTAGGCTATATTTATATGGACTAGAGTATAACAAACAACGGCTCAACAGACTCCTTGCTCAGAAATTTCGCTAATGACTTTAACGTTACCGCAAGGGACATATAATATATTATTTTTATTTTGTATAACAGTTTCGCTGTCAAATTTAAAAATTCTCTGCCTATTGAAGTTAAGATGATATCTGTCAAATTAATTATATTACCTATACAAAAGGAATACAGCAATATAATATGTCTTTAAAAAAAGATATGTCAACAATATAATTTACTCCTTTCAGATAATTGGCTTTACTTTTGATAACCTCATTACGTTAAAAATACTAATACCCCTTACATGGTTTCAAACAGACCCAATAGACTGAGATTTTGCTTAGGCCCAGATTAAATTGCTTATCCAATCTGAGCACACATTCTTTGTCCATACCGCTCTCCAATATGGGACTCATTACCCATTGCGTTAAGAAGAACCACAAACTCAAACAAAAATTTAACTCTTTATACATTTGGAAAATGAATATCACGTTTGTTTAAATTACTTAGCCTTAGTTAGTCACTTCAGTATTCACTACAATAAAATCGTAGTTGCACACCACTTTAGACGAATAAATATATTTGCATTTTGTCATAACATCATCACCACCACCACACATTTGCACATTTTGTATAAATACTCCCTTGTAATGAATGTAGTTCCATAAGAAGAATCCTTTGTAGTTCCAATAAATAAATTCAATAAGCTTACGCTACATTAGAGGTAACAAAGAAACTCACCGCCTTCAAAAGGATACACAACTCTTTGTTAAAAATCTCCGTTCTACGAGAGTAAAATACTTGAAGCGCGAGATTTAAAAATCTAACGAAGCCACTGCTCAACTCGTGTGTATAGCGTTAACAAAAAAGTTTGCAGAGAGAGGATATCCGTGCCTGTCAATATACTTACTGTAGATTTATTGGTGCTTGAAGAAGACCCGGACTATATTATTTTGCCCCACTATATTAAGAATTTATCTATTGCCTTGTGGAAAGCGGAACACATAAATAGTTATTTAAAAGCATACACATTTCTATAGAATTTAATTTTACGTATAGCGAAGCCTAGAAGTAGGGCACATAACGCGTATAGTTTCTATTGCGAAGGATTTTGTTGAACGACTTTGATGAACTATGAACTGGAAGTTTTCACAATTTTAATTTAACATCGATAAGAACTTAAGAGTTATGGAAACCGAGTTGGGCGTTTATCACAAGACATGTAAACTTAGGGCACGGATTCAACTTGCTTCAAAAATAGGAAGGGTGAACAATAGAAGGTATATAATACTCTTTGAAGAAGGTATGTCTATAAGTTTCTGCTGTAAAGGTTACCAAACTTGATAATAAATTCAAATCCAATTTTTGGATATAGATAGTTTTGTTGAAACCTGTCAAGGTACGTCTGAATCAATGGTATACAATACATCTACTCCAAACTCAATGGAGTATCATTCTGAGAAGTTTTTGTTTGAAGCAACTGAGGTGGCTCTTATTCACCCTTGACAGGAATTCATCTGCTTATAACTACAAATTATCATGAGGTTTCTTCCGTTTTAATAATGATTGTTAATTTTTTCCTCAACGTTTAGAAGATTTTTTACACGAAAAACAAGCAACAATTTTGTCATTTAATGTAAAAAAGTTCGCTGATGATGAGACTATTTGGTTTGTGATCTGCTGCGGTCAGTCTGGAAACAATTTTAAATACGAAACTAAATCCGTCAGTGTATCAAGTTGATGTAATTTTTACTAAAAGCTTTTGATAAAGTATGCCAAAGCATTTCTGTAAACGAATTAAGATCATTTGGCATTCATTCGATGATACCTACATGGATATCGATTTACCTTTTAAACAGAAAGCCGCATATATAAATTTGTCATTCGCAACATTGAAGTCTCATCTGGTGTCCCCCAAGGTAGCAACTCCAATTTCCAATATGATGTAAACACAAATTTTGTTATCTTATACCATGTTCCAACCAACGTGATTTAGCTTAATCCACTTAATCCCGTAAATTACGTTATTTATATGTGTTTAAATTTTAATTACGTATCTGTCATCGCAAATCCATACAAAATAAAATCTAACATACCTGTTATTATTTCAATTCGGTTCAATTCAAATCAATTTTATTCAACAAAATCAAAAAAATTGCAAAAAAAAAATATTTCAAATTAAATATTCTTCGTGTTTCGGTGAGTTTTGGTATTTTAATTAAGTACATACAATCATAAATTGTTTTATTTGTGGCAGGTATGGGAACAAAACAAAAATACATAAAAAAAAAAAAAACTGGGATGAACTCTTTCTTCTGATGGACGTCAAATTAAAACACATAAAATTCGGTGGAGGCACCTTTATAAATCACATGAGCTAAATCACGTTGGTGGGAACATGGTATTAGTCGACTTGAACATAACAAAAATGTCATTATTTTTCTTTGTACCATACATTAGTAGGTACCTATAGTCAATGACTATACAATATCCAGCCTTTCTCGAAAAACCGAAATTAAAGACCTTAGTGTTATTTTTGACCGAAACTTGAGTTTTAGTTTCACATTGACTATGTTGTGAACAAAGCTCGATGCTTGGATTTCTTGGTACAAAAGTCCTTTACAATATTTTTTATAAGGCAAATGAAATGAAACCTTAATATAATGCCAAGATGTGCTTTAAGATGATTAGATACGTTAGAAAAAATCGAAGTATGAAGTCATGATGTTTTCTATACAATGTACATGAACATTTTATGTTTTTTTGAACCAGGAAAAAAATATTCAAGACAACAAGGACATTAGTCCATGTTTAATGCCACCAAATAACTGATAAGTAAGTTCAATAAGGCTCAATCACTAACTTATAGGGATGTTAGCACGAAGAGCATAAGTTGTTCATAAGACGGGTTTTCCGCTTATTCACATGCATTTGCTAAAAATCCAACCGGTACAACAAAAAATGTACTAGTCTACATAATCCCTAAATATACAGAAATGTTACAAAAATTTATTAGAAACGAAAAAAAAAAAATACAATGCCATTTAGATAAAATAGATTGCTAGAGCAAAATGTACAAGAGCATGTATTTTATGAGCACATGGTATACAATAGACAGGATGGGAAAAAAGTTGTAACTTGTAAGGAAAAGTGAATTTAGCTACTTTACTCATACAGAAGAAAAGTTACAATGAATGAAAGTCACTGTTTGAATGAATGTATTTAGTGAACGAAGTGTATAAATAAATAAATAAATAGAAATAGCCATACACAAAGGACACTTGTCATAGAAGGATTGCTGAACTGATGTATGTGTTGAATTGAGATATAAAATAGAAAAAAAAAAAACAGTTTTACTCACCTTTGGTGGTCTTAAATCCTTGATTTATTGCACGAGTTGTCCTTACGGCAGCACGATAAATTCGCCAATAGAAAAATAACATAACGAACATTGGTATGTAGAATGATCCTAATGCTGAATAGAGGACATAGCCTCTATCGTTTGTCAGTTCACATTTCCAAGGACATGGACGTGGTGAGCCTAATTGTGTTGTAGATACAGTTGTTGATGTAGCATAATAAAGCGTATTGTTTCCCCGGTTATATGTTGTTTCAACATCTAACTGCAAAATAGAAACATTTACTGCTTTGAGAAATAATAATGAGACTGGGGAAAAGAACATATTTATCCTTATACCTATAGCTTATTTGGAGACAGTCTGGGCAAATAAAAGTTCGTTACGGCACAACATATATCAGAAAAGGGAAGGTTAATTTACACATAATACCTTATACCTAGCTGGGTTATTATATATATTTTTTTTTTCACAAATCTAAAACACTGAAGTGACATAAGTAATGAAAACCATGTGGAATTTTTGGAACACATCTATCACTCAGATTTTGGAAGGTGTGCAAAGACTTTCGCCAGTACACAGACCGGTATATATAGACACCGCAAAGCCAATTCATTCACCTTAACTATCAATATTCTAGCCCTAAAGTGAATACCACGACCTTAACTATTCCTACTTAGGCTTAGCCCAAGCGACAAAAAATAAATGTCCACCAAATAATAATAATGATCGTTTAACCTTTCTACACTTACATTAAATGCAACTCTCCGATTGCCTTTTAAAGATAAGAGGTTCGTTCTAGGTTCTAAGCCCAAGGAACTCCTGATCTTGTAACAGTACGAATGTCCACCGAAGGCAAACTGTTTGCAAGAGAAAGCTCCTTAAATAACGCTCCACTCACAACATAACTCTAGCGATATCTTAAAAGAATATGAGGCACATTTTGTCGATAGTACCTACTTTTTAGTTATCCGACTGGATCCAGAAGGAAGGCACCTACTGTTTTTCGAGCGTATGTATTTCTGTTCCATTGTGACGCCACAATGACTTGACCCATTTGGAAGAGTGAGGTAGAGCAGAACCCTACTAAACCACACCTAGGTCCCTATGGACCAACAACCGTTTGTGTTGTTGATGGTTAGCTCGTGTATTTCCTTCTTGTATTTACCCGACGCCGTCCAGCCATCCTGATGTCCTCAAGAAGAGAAGAGTCAGGTATCATTAGACTCAATTTTATTAGTTTGTATAAGTAGCCTCTGAATGCGAATTATGTAGTTATACTCGAGTCACCAAAAAAGTTCCTTTCTGATGCTACTCTACAAATTTAGAATTTTCGCACTAGGTATATTTAACAATAATTAGCTCGCTTTACACTATAACAGTGTTGTGACAGATAACCGCCTTATATTTAAAACATATTTGTTTGCAAACAACAGTTTTTGAAAAATTTCTGATGTGGCTTTTCCAATATTTGCAGCAGTACCTACTCTCGAAAAAAAACCAATTGTTTGTTGTTATCATCCGATATCCTTTTCTCAATATAAATATGTTGCGGAAGGGAAAACTGGCGTGGATTTTCCATTAGCAATGCTGTATAAGAACTGGGAATATTGGAAGTTGTCCTTACTCGCAATCACTCACACGTTTATTGAATCCGCCTATAAGTGGGACTTTTTGGCAATCGCCACTGCGAGCAAAACCGCACAAGAAGAAATCATAGATCTTTGAAAGAAACTCCATTTAGGCCAAATCATCAAATCGTCAAATTTAGGTAAACATCGAAAGTGTTTGTTTGTTGTTTCGGGCACTTCGTTTGTCTAAGTTATTTTTAAGAACTATAGGTAGATAGGTTTTAATTTTGACTTACCTATCTGAAATACAAAAACGTTTTTAACGAACGCAATCGATATGAACAGATCGAACAGATCATCCAAAATGGCAGAAAAAGAGAAACTCTTCACCTACGTGAAGTTTGCCCGCACTTCTTCTGGAATGAAAAAAGTGAATTGAAGTTCGATAGACATTCGTTTGTAGTGAAATTTTGTTCGTTTGTACTTTAACCGTTAGTTAGTTAGAACCATTAGAAAAAAATTTCAGCCTGTTGTTTTGGCTTTCTTTGAAATAAAAACTAGCCAGTTGCATTCCTTTGTAGTTGTTTGTACTGAAATTCGTTTTTCTCAGAAATGTCTTATTTCGGAGATATAAGGACATTTGTGTTTGCACCTTTAACTCCGAATTTCCAATAGAGAGAAATTATTTCAAATATTTGGTGCGTAACGCGTTATCCTAACTTAAATAACTGCATTTAAAATTTCCTAATTTAGGTTCTAAAGCGTTACTTAGTAAAACGCAAATAAACTCAAAAAATGCATCCCTTTAGAGTTGCAACCAACCCAACAACAACAAAACAACGGTAAAAACATTTTCGCAATGCATTCATCCGTGTTCATCGATATGAGTCACTATTTGTAAATTAGCAACAACAACCACTTAATAAACCCCGATTTAATCCAACAATTTTTTTCTATTCCTTTAAAAAAACATTAAAAACTGACCACTTTTAAACAATTTATAACAACATAAATGTAGTTTCTGCAAAAAGCCGTATTCCTGGTTATATCCTGGCAGGTTTATTATATCCGTGGTGAACTTTATGTCATTTTTGCGTTGAAAACAGTTCGTATTCAATTAGTTTACAAAAATTAAATACATATACCTAAATATATAATACCAACGTTAAATTCTTACTGATATGCGTATTTTCAACACAACTAAAATATATATTAACCACTATATTCGGTTAATCACTGAATTGACTGAAAATAACTAGTACCTACTCACTCACTCACATACTGTTAAAAATTAATGGTTTTCTCCTTTCTAGTGTTTCCTTTTAAGAGAGTCTTATGTTATTTTTCATTTTACAAGGAAAAGGGGTTCCATAATGGGGTTACTTTTGTATAGAAAAGTGCAAGTCATACAGTGAATTACTTTTCACAGTGAGAACCGATTACTTAAAAGTGATCACTATTTATAATTCATAATATGGATCTATTAATAAAAGTATTTGCCTTTAGTACCGGTCTGTTCACAGCAGGTTAAATCCGTTGTTAGATTACCATAGACTTAGATTAACAAATGATTTTAAATCTGTGTAACAGGTTAGTATTTGTTGAACGATTTTCCACTTCGGTCACCAAACCATTGCTTTGCGACAAATCGTTCCATTTTTCCAGTTTATTTGGCTTTTTTTTCGGATCCGCTTGTTTTTAATATTAATGTACCTATTTATTTTCAGTAATCTTACTAAACGCAAAATTTTGTTTAGCGTTAAGAATGCCATATTTAAATGATATCTACGGGTGTTTTTATAATCTGAAGAATAAAAGCTTATGGTTGTGATACAATAACCATTTTTTTGAGAACAAAATTGAATTAAAGCTACAACCAATAAAATTCGTTAGAAATTTAACTCGTCTCAATTAATTCAATGAGTGTGCTTTATCTCAATTTATAAGAGCTTTCACAATGAAGAAAATAATTTACTTTTATACTTTGCATCCATTATTTTGTTGGGAACTCTCACCTTTAATAGACTGGCGTGTACTCTATACATCTGTTAGATTAAAACGTTTACTAAACCGGCGGGACAGATTTTCACTCCATCTTGCGTTATAATATACGTTTATTATATTATTTTTATCTTTTTAGCAGTATTTTATACAAAAAGTTGTTGTGTACCTATAGCAGATACGTCAAAATGATTACATACGTAGGATTTATAAAAAGTTGAACAAATTCCAGAAAATCATTGGTTAAATCTCACTAAAAAAATAAATATATAGATGGCGCAGCAGGTTTCAATTTCAATTTATTCAGTAGATAGAATTTCATTAATAGGTAATTGGGTTCATGGATATAGATAAGAATAAAAACATTGTAATATGTCCCTAAGACTAGTTTAAAATAGAAATAATAGTACAATCAAAACAAAAATAAAAAGAGTCAAGTTACTCGAATGAATCGTAGAAGATCGTAAGGTCAAGCCTAGCTTCTCACAACCATTTGTTTTGTGTGAGTTTTTAATTTTTTGAGAAAATGGAAGGGATCTACAATTTTATGCCGATTCCAAACGGCTAATTAAGCAGATCTTTGAGTCCAGTTATATTCTCGGATGTTTGTCAGACGTTCGCGAGAGGTGGCGCAATACAAAAAAAGCCTGAGTTGCAATTCGGGTTTTTGCTGGACTCACACCTAGGACTCCTCGCTTAGTAGTAACGCACTTTTTTATCAATGAATGTCCTTAAAATTATTGCCTTTCGGCCATAAATCTATGTAATATATTTAATTTGGTTTGTTTTTTTTTTCTTCTTCAAGAAATTTTTATTTTTTTTTTTTCAGTATTTATTCCAAGCATAATTTAACAAACTTAACCTCTATTATCTATAATCAGGGTGGTGAGCAATCACATCGATTGGTCATCATACTGATTGCGTCCATGGCCGCCTGACAGCCGTCAACAAGGGTTCACCGTCCCGCCGAAGCTCGAGCGAACCCATAACGTCGGCCGAGTCTCGATAGCACTTTTACATGTTGGCTGGCCCAGTCCCTCCCAAAGGCCCCCTACTCTTAGCCTAAACCTACAAACTTTATATCTAGGTTAAAACTAAGGAGGATGCTACGTAAGTAGCGCATCGGACCGGGAGAGCGTATCCACCCTCACTTGTTCATCAAGCCACTAAAATTCGTTGAACTGCTTTACTGTATCGACCCTGTCCCGTTCCGCTATTGCCGTACTAAAACAGAGGAGCTCCTGAGCATTGGCGGCGTACCCGCCGTAAATGAGCTGCTAGTCCCTCGCGCCGCGGTGGCTGTGGTACAACACCGGCACACCATCTTTTGTCTAAGTACATGAAGAAATGCCTCAGGCGGGATAATATTTGCCTGAACAAGCCATTCGATGGTTACAAGCTGGAATAACCGACGATTAAATATAACCAAGACTGAAAAAACCGTTCCTTAGTAGAGTCCCCCTCGATAAATCGAGTCGAACTTATTGTTTCACAAAGAAATGACCTGAAATTAGGTTTTTCAACTCTATAATTTAAAGACAGGTAAATTTGTTTTTTTCTCAACTGTTTGTAAAAGTGTGTACGTACGGGCCATGAAAACAATTGCATAAGAGATGTTCTGATTATGATGCGATGGGCGAAGGGGACATCAGTTCTATGCGAAACTTTAAAGGAAGTGTTTGTCGATTTAATATTTTTTCAAATCGAATGTTTGATTTTTAGTTTGATTTTTTAAAGCGCAAATCCCGAAATCGAGCGATTTAAAGAAAACACCAATTCTCCGATATATGTAGGTATATTTTACAATAATATGTAGCTTTATTAACTCCGAGCAACCTTCTACGAAAAGTTACAATAATACATATGTGATTTGCAACAAGCTTCGCCCATTGCAGCACAACTAACAAAGATTTTCTGTTACATAATATAATAGAGCGGTAGTTAAGTAGATTAAAGCATTTAATCGGTTCTATTGTCATCTGATTTTGAGGAGAAATACTTCATGTAGATTGGATTTATTTATAATGACAATAGAATGCGGTAGAACACAGTAGTGTGTAAAAGTAGAGAAAAATAATATTTTATTTATATCGATTAGAAATTTAAAATTAGAAAACTAAACAGGAAGCAAGCAAAATGATTACTCACAAAAGATGTTAATTTGAAGCTAGAACCAGAAGTGGACGATGAGGTTTTTTTCTTTTAAGAAAAAACTGCGCTAAGTATGTAGCTGTAGGAAAAGTGAGTGACTATTTGAGGATTTCAACTGATATGACAAATACATAGTTCAGTTTATTAGCACGTTTTTGATAATTTACTCCTTTCCTCTATTATTAATCGTGTAGAAGTAGTTTCTTAAAGCTTGGTGCAAGAAATGACGGAATCGAATGTTTTAAGATCGGTAATTAAAAAGGAACAAGAAAAAGCACTATTTCTGTGAAATATGAATGTATAAATCGAGTACAGATAAGATCACTGTTAACCAGTAACTCGCTACTCCATTATAGCTTGTACTTTCACATTATGCGAGCAGTTACCCGAGGCTGCACAAAACAGACTGCTGTGTTTATGGATGCTTGAACCTATTAAGGAAAATGCTGCACCCATAAAGTTGTCTGTGCAATTACTTGTCTCAACCGTTGCGGCACAATAATGTTCGAAAAATAAAGTCATTAAATAAATCCTGACCTCAAAACCCAAATGAACGTTTCCTTCGTCTTCTTTTTACTGCAAGCAATACTATTTATTTTGCACCACTAGTTTCCTTGAAATGAACATATTATCTACTCTGTGTGATAAAACTAACTTAACTTAACTCTTCAAATATGTTTGTATACCAACCCCAAGTCTGTACAGACAAATAAATCGATTTCAAGACTGCCCACCCCATTTACCCCTTAATGCGAATCAAACCAAAGCAATCATAGCCAAACAACATGCCTTTCTAGTTAGTACTTTCGTTACTACCGTCGCGTCGTACAATACGTCTCTGCCTCTCTGGTATGAAATCATTGTTCGAACGGTCATGTACAAATAAAAATACCTACAACTTTTTACAGAATATTTGCTGTGTGTGCCTGTGCAGTTGTCTTTTCTTTCTTTAACTTTATTCCACATTGTTCTAAAGAAAATCCAGCGTTTTCCTTGCACAGTTGTGTTTGGAATTCGCATCACTTCTCCGGGGGGAATTTGTCGTAGCAGATTTAGAATGACAGACATTTCATTGAATTGTTTCAGAAAGTATTGGGATTCCCGAGCAATTATTTATTATTGTTTTGCCCGCTTGAGCTCGAAAATAAATTCAAAATGGAATGTATTTTCTTCTTCAACTAGTAGCAGCAGGACTGAAGCTCCTTGTGGTTATTTCTCAGCTCTCAGTACCGACTTTGGGATTTCTTTTGTTTCTTCAATCTTCTTCGTGTAGGTATAATGTGGGGCAGTTTGGATCTCTTTGCAGGACAGATACTGGGAGATTATGTGTGTTCAAGATTGAATGTCTTTGGGAAGACTATTGAAGCAAAAGTAACGCCGAAAATGCCGTCTTTGGGAATGGTTATGGAGGGTCTTTTATTGGCATGCCTGTGATTCTTTATATGTATATTATCAATTTGTGTGACATAGTTTTGGAGGATCTGTAAGTATGTTTACTTTAGTTTGTTTTTGACGAGAATAAGGAACTCTCCATCGTGTCAGGGTATCAGCAAAAATAAAATAAAATATAAGAATTCAGGAAAAAAAACTAACAATATGACAAAATAAACAAAAAAAAGTGCACGGCTAGGTGGCACGAAAGTTTTTTATAAGTCTTAGCTGTCAATAACAGGCAATTTTCGCAAGCTCTTGTTAGAGAGTTACAAGGCGCTACTATTTTATAAGCTTTTACACTTCACACGGTTTTTTGCATAATCAATTTGCTAAAAAAAAATAAAAGAAGAGGTGGAAAATATTTGCTAAATTTGTATTCGAATTTTTTGAGAAAAAACAAGTAGATATACGAGATCATAATTCGAATTATTTTGTTGTGCTAAATATGTAGGCGCAGTGGCTTAGTGGTTAGTGAGTTGGACTACTAAGCGAGGGGTTCAGGTTCGAATCCCGCAAAAAAAAACCAATTTCCAACTCAGGGTTTTTTCACTGCGCCACCTCTCGCGAACGTCTGACAAACATCCGAGAGTATAACTGTCATGAAAGAGCTTCTCAATTAGCCGTTTGGAATCGGTATAAAATTGTAGATCCCTTCCATTCGTTCCAAAAATGAAAACTCACACAAAACGAATGGTTGCGAGAAGCTAGGCCTAGGTTCCGTACGGACCTGTTGCGCCAAAAATTATTATTATTATAAATATGTATTTTGATCCAAGCCGTTAGAGCGGATTTTGTCAAGGCAAAATAGTAAATTTTCATATTCAAATATTTATTGAATAATCATACACAGTAAGATATAATATCATATTTAAAAGTGAAAGCTTCAGCAAAGTGCTATTATAAATTAATTTAATTTTAGTGTTTTAGGAAGACGAGTAGGTACTAGATTATACAAACAAAAATCAGGTGCGAGTATGCCAATAAAAAGAAAAAAAAAAATAATATGTTAAATTAAAATTTAAATTCAATTTAAAAAATATTCCACATATTATACTTATTGCTAAAATATTAAAATATTGCAAGGAATAAGAATTAAAGAGATAAAAAGAAAAACAATAAAAAAAAATAATCATCATTAAATTGTTTCAAAGTGTTGCCTCAGTTTTGTCTTGAACAGCGTCCCGCAATTTATCAACCTTATGGGACGGAGAAGGGAGTTCCATATCCGAATTGCATCGATAAAGAATTGACGTTCGTAAATGAAGAAACGGTAAAGTAAGGAAGTTGGCGTATATTTCATTTCATTTCATTTAAGTATTTCAATTAATTGGTTTGTACATTATATATAATCTTCTATAGTACCTACTTAGTCTTAGTTTTATCTAACTCGAAAATGAGGTTTTGAGGTATGACGTATGAGCAGTTTGTAAAATTATCGTTTAAGGACGCAAAAAATGTTTAAAACATAAATTTTACTCTAAGCATGTATTTTGGTCGAAATCGTTCTTACCGTTCTCCGGTAGACGAAAAAAACATTTTTTCAAAAATCTATTTTGGGATGAGTTTGCTATTAAGTTAGAAATGTTAGGTATGCTGTCAAAGTAACCCCATCTAGTTAAGCTCATTTATCAATTTTGGTTTAAGTCGCTTGAGCCGTTTTTGACCAAATCTCACTTGTATGAAAATTTTGTATGGGACTTACCAAACACTGAGGCTACCTAGCGAAAAAAAAATCATACCCGTAATGCTCCCCCGGGCAACAGTTTAGGCTGAAGACCTCGGGTCAAACGGACAGACGGAAAAACGTACAGAGTTTTTGGCACTAACTTTTTTAATTCATCATAATGTCAGAATTGAATAACATCTCGAATTGAAAATTTTGTACGATAACTATATCTTTCTCTTACTACGTAATCGACAAAAGTTAAAAATCTAGAAGTTACACTTTAGTACCAAATCATGTTAGTTAGTGAAATTTCATGAGATGTGTTTATAAAAGTTAAAATACAATACATAATTGCATAGGGCGTTTGTGAATCGCAATACTGAATAATTTGTTGGTATTAAAACGGTTGCTTATTATACCTGTAGACAAAAAATTAAAATAACAATTCCTAGCATATTCAGTGCATTTAATGTGAATTATTTGATTTCAAATAATGTTAATTGTTCTGATTAAAAAAACATACTTCGGAAATAGCTAATGCATCATGCACACAAAAACATACCTACCTTTTGATCCTTCCATCCAACAAGTGGTGGAAAGCATATAACAAATGATAAAACCCAAATTCCAGCAATTAGTGATTTAGCCTTCTTCGTAGACATTATACTGGGATACGTGACAGGTCTAGTTACAGCCACGTATCTATCAAGCGATATGGCACATAGATTTAGTATGGAAGCGGTGCACATCCAAACGTCAACGGCTAACCAAATGCGACACCAAACATCACCGAATATCCAAACCTTTAATTATATAAAAACTCAATCCAAGTACGGTAGGGAAATAAAATATAAATTCACCTTAAATACTTCCCACGTTGCGGAAAATGGAAGGACAGCAAGTCCAACTAAAAGATCAGCTACTGCTAAATTTACAATAAAAAAATTTGTAACACTACGTAATTTGTTTGAACAGAATACAGCCGCTATAACTAAGAGATTTCCTCCTATGACTAAAAAATTTATAAATTCGAGTATGGCTAATGAGATTAGGCTTGCAGGTTCCGTCCATTTTACTGATTGTATGAGTAGGTCACACTCTGTTTCATTCATGGCTATATTTCAGTGCAGGATGAATATTTGTGTTTGCCACCTAAAAAGAAACAAAAAAAATAGTTTCCTGTATTATATGGAGCTTTTGGAATAACAGGAATTATTTAAATGACATTTTATATTCCATATATGTTGAATAATAAACCAATACACTAGGTTGGGGGGTTAAACGACAGGAACATTGGGACTAAAAATTGTACTGAAAATAATAAGGAAAATCGAAGCCTGACAAAATTCTCCTTTGTACTAATAGTGAGCTAAGAAAGGACATATTTTCCCTCCTCGGAATGCTAATCTGTAACGCTTCTACCATATTATTATCTTACCAAAAAAGACTAAGGAGTTGATGCGCCCTACAACCACGAATCACTATGTGACTATAGTCTACTTCTCGGGCAATACTTACCTACATTGTGGTTGTATAATGGACTGCCTTTTATAAGGCGATAAATCGTGAGTAGATATGAGCAAAGTCCAAAGAACTCTTCTACTGCACTATCGACATTCTGCTCACAGTAGTTGACATTTTAGCAGCGAAGGCCAGTCTATACGAATAGATAGTCGAAGGACGAAATATTCCAAGCATTCGCGGAACAGAGCTCTTGGTCTAGATAACTGGAAGTTGCGTGACCGGCATCGCAGGAGATGTCAAGCTGCAGTATCTCAGGCAGAGACTCTTCATGGGTCGGAAGCACGCTATGCAAGCAAGCTAATGTCATCTTCATCAGCTGAAGCTGTTCGTCCCAAATGTGTATCGGAATAAAGTTATTTTATGGATGGAAATCCGTTTTTAGTTCTAAGGCTGACCAAATTAGTTGTTAAACCTAAGGTCTCCATTCCAACTAGATCATTCTGGGTGTTGGTGGTGGTGTTTTTTCCGACAGATTAAATCTTAGTCTCTCCTTCCGTCTTCCTGATCACTGTAGCATTTTTCAGGCGGAAATAATGGCGATAAAAGAAGTCTTATCTTGGCTGAAAGAACATCTGCTAAAGATATCCGTATCTTCTCGGATAGTCAAGATGCTATCAAGTGCCTGGAATCAGTCTACAAATTCCATAACAGCCAAAAACTGTTGCTCGTCTCTCCGAGAGATGGCAGAACAGTTCAATATTCACCTCTGCTGGGTGCCGGGGCACAGGGACATCTCAGGTAATTGTAAGGCTGATGAACTCGTCAAACACGGAACTACACTACCTATGCTTCCATTTACGGATTCCATAGGTATTCCGATCGCTACTTGCAAACTCATAATAAAGCTGGATGCTATCAATAGAACAAATCTTAGGTGGACAACCGGCTCGACATGTCTAGCGATAAAGCGGATCTGGCCAAAGCTGGATCTAAAACATTCTAGACTTGATCTCATTTGATAGGAAGCATATCAGTGCTACAATAGGTGTCATCACAGGACACTGTCTCATCGGCAGGCATGCAACAAGTCTTGGCGTATTCTCAAACGATTTTTGCAGAAACTGTCTTGACGATCAGGAGGAGTAAGAAACAATACTCCATCTCCTCTACACCTGTCCGGCTCTCTCACAAAGACGAAAACTCGGGAGCGTTCTACTAGGTGTAATGATCTGAACGATCTAAAAAACATAGACATTCGTAATCTCCTTCGCTTCACCAGAAGCTCCAATTGGTTCAACTAATGGGAAGAATTGAATTTTAACCTAACCTAACCTAACCTTACCTAAGTTATTGGTCTTCAGTTTAAAGTTTGTTTAAATTGTTACTTATGGTTACACTCCTGCTTAATGGAAAAGGGTTAAGGTAAACTTCATACCAAAATGTGGCAAGAGCTCACATGTTTCCCTGAAGGATCTCATGCTATCAGTATCTCCTCTTTCTTCCTAAAGACTCTGGAAAGACTCATTTAATACACATATTCGAAAGAACCTAATAGCTGGCTCCCTGTCCGATTCCCAACACGATTATCATAAGGGTTTCTCTGTGGAGACAGTACTAATGAAAGAGTATGTGATGGTATCCTTTCTAGACATTGAGGGCGCCTTCATGTCAAAACAGAAGGTATCTCCAACGCACTCCGCAGGCTGAAGGTCGACAACTGTCTGCGCGTCTGGATGAAAACATGCTTATGCTTAGTAGCAGAGTGATCTTATCCGAACTGGGGAGCTGTCAAACCAAACGGTCAGTGCACAAGCTGGCTCTATACTGCGGTGGTCAGACCTATTCTGTTTTACGGACCTGGTTTGGTGGCCCGCACGGCTCCATGAAATTTTGCTTCAATGAAAAATGGCCCCAAAAAAAAATGAAAGAAGGCCCCAAAAAATGGGGTAATATTTCATAATGCAAAATGACCCCATTAAATCTATGCAATATTGCCCCAAATAAATGCAGAATGGGCCCAAATTGTTAGCATAAAAAATGAAAAATTACCCCAAAATAATGCATGGCAAGCAACAACAAAAACGATGACAAAATTGGGGAGTGTTTTCATTATTTTGGGGTCTTCTTGCAGATTTTTAGGGAAATTTTTCATTTTCTTATTTTGGTATCAAAACAAAATTCTACTAGAAGAAACGGCAGTATTCCGTTTTTATGACGGCCTCAATCGTTTCAAGGACAAAATATTGTATATTTTCTTCATTTAAAAATATCAACCTTATCAAAGAAAATATTCCTGAAGGTCAGCGCCGGATTTTATTAGATGCAACTTTAAGATTGTTCCGAAGGGATGTTTCAAACAACTTCTCGTCATATAAGTCGAATATGAGCTGACTTTAAGCTTTAGAAAATTAAAAAAAAATAACTAAGAGTCAGCTCAGGTTTTCAAATAACTTTAAATTTTAACTTTTAATTTTCTAAAGCTTTAATACAGCTCGGGTTTTCAAATAACTTAAAATTTTAACTTTAGAAAATTTGAGAAAATAAAAGTTAAAAATTCGCGCGAATTTTAAACTTTTATTTTCTCAAATTTTCTAAAGTTAAAATTTTAAGTTATTTGAAAACCTGAGCTGACTCTTAGTTATTTTTATTTTTAAAATTTAAAGTTATTTGAAAACCTGAGCTGACTTTAAGCTTTAGAAAATTAAAAAAAACATAATTAAAACTTTAGAAAATTTGAGAAAATAAAAGTTACAAATTCGCGCGAATTTTAACTTTTATTTTCTCAAATTTTCTAAAGTTAAAATTTTAAGTTATTTGAAAACCCGAGCTGTATTAAAGCTTTAGAAAATTAAAAAAAAACATAATTAAAAGTCAGCTCACGTTTTCAAATAACTTTAAATTTGAACTTTAGAAAATTTTTGAAAAAAAAAAGTTAAAATTCGTGCGAATTTTTGTTGTAATTTGGAGCTCTGTACATTGTATTTAGGGTCATTTTTCATTACTTTGGGGTGATATTTCATCTATGGCAAACTATTTTTTTCCAGCATTTTAAAAAAAGACTCTTGTAGCAACTACCATAACGAATTGCTGTATTTAGTATTATTAATGAATTACTGTATTATTTGGTATTATTTTGTATCCATGAGAGTTACATTTGTTGTAATTTAGTATTGTAGTACAAAATGTACAACACGGCAACACTGAATGTAACAGAAAACTAACGAAAGCTCCACCCACAATGGGGTATAAAAGCAGCTGCAAGATCAGCTTCCACTCACTCAGGTTTGGCATTTCGCTTCGCGACCATTGTACCAATCGTCCGCTGAAAAGTGCCACACTTGTGTTTTTTCGAGCTACTGGAATTTGTCGTTTCACCTCACGAAGGTTATACTAACCGTCTGTTGGAAAGCGACACATCCCTTGCCTCCGACCCAAGACATAGTATCCATTCAGCGTTGCCCATCGTAGTGGTAATTTTTATTGATTAAATTTGTAATAAAACTGAGAAAATTGTTCAAACCGAATTACTGTCTAACGTGTCTTCTTTTGCGCTGAACCCAGAAGATTTGCTTAGCCGCCTATTCAGCGTGTACTGTAGTCCCCGGACAGCATACGCGCGGTAGAGGGAAAGGCACAATCTCGCGATTGTTTTTCTCTTCAATCAACGGGAAGATTTTCTCCGGTCAAGTGAGACCCAACACACGATCCCAGAGGTTTTCGCTAACTTACCTCGCTACATTGACGCCCAACGAGTGGGCCACTTTGAAGAGAAATTTGGAAGTTGTTTGAAGAACGGAGAGCCAAGTGCACATTTTAAAACACGATGGCTCAATTCTCAGAAGCGCAGCTGAAGAGATTTATTTTTGCAATGCAAAGCCAATCTACCGGCACCCCCAAAGGCAGTTTTAGCAACTGCACGGCAAGATTCAAGGGCGAACGCGACCCAACAGTTGTGGAAGGATTTATCGCAACCATAAACGTGTACAAAGATGTCGAGCGCATCGACGACAACGATGCTATCAAAGGATTCCCGTTACTTTTGGAGGAAGGTGCTGTAATCTGGTGGCAAGGGGTACAGGCAGAAGCCACAACCTGGAACGGCGTGCTCACATTGCTGCGCAATGCTTATGCACCCGCGAAGCCCGCATACCGGATCTACATGGACATCTTCGATGAGAAACAGAAACCACACGAGTCGACGGATGACTTTATAACCAAGAAAAGAGCATTACTAGCCAAATTGCCTGCGCCGAAACCATCTGAGTCAATGATGATAGACATGGTATATGGCTTGCTAAATCTTCGTATCAGAGACTGTGTTCCGAGAGAGAACCTTACCACCTTCCAATGCTTATTGTCAAAGGCCAGAGCAGTAGAGACATCAATTCAGGAGAAAAATTCCCAACAACAACCACAGGCGGAAACGCGAGAGAGAAAAAGGTGTAATTATTGCGGGCACAAGGGCCATATGATAAGCGAATGCAGACGAAAAGAAAGAGATGAGTACGAAAAGAAACCTACAGCTTCAGCACAAACCGAATCGAAGTTACATTGCTACAAATGTAAAGCACCAGGATTTGTTCGATCCACTTGTCCCACTTGCAAAGATCTGCCAAAAGGACCGTCAACAGTTTCCTTCAATTGCATTAAGACAACCATAGGCAATGATTTGCCAACTATTCCCATTGCGTCCCACGGGGAAACTGGTATCGCATATATCGATACGGCTGCTCGAACAAGCGTTGCCGGTCGAGAATTATTTGAACATCTTCTCCGGAACGGCACCAAATTTCGCACGGTCAATGCTGACGTTACATTCGCAGATGGAGAAGCACACTCCCAAGAACTGTGTATGGCAGAGACCAACATAATTATTGGCAATCGGTTACGTCCCATTAAGTTTATTGCTATGCCAAAAGCTAAGGACAACCGTACTCTGATCGGAATAGACTTCCTCGAGGAAAATGGAGTAGTACTCGACCTAGGACAGAGAATGTGGTACTTCGCTGATCAAATCGAGAAAAAGTTTGACTTCTTCGACACTTCTCACACCAGGATCTCGAAAAATAACCCAACAAGATTAGTAACCGATGTCCAGGTTCTACTCCCTGGGGAAAAATATTTTAAACCTATGACACCGGATGTCCAGGTACCGAAAATTCGGGAAAAACCGAATGAGAGATCTCAGCTGGAGGCAAGCGCGACTTTGCCACAGGAAAGGTCGCCACCTGTAGTTGGATCCTCACCCACCGCCAGCATTAATGCCTTCCTCGCGTGGTTCCAACCTGCGAAACCTATTTCGCCACTTGCTGCAACTCCAATTCAGACGCTAGATGACGAGATCACGACCTACTCTTCGCCGCCAAAAAGGAAAAAGACTTCACCGTCAATCCTCGGCCACATATACAAGTATTCGCCAAACGCGATACAGAACATATTCGCCGGTTCCTTAAGAAGCACGGAAGTGACCCCTGAAAGGAGTAATAGTAAATTGTTCCCAGGATTAGTTCGTCCCGAAGAGGAAATTGAGGTTAATCTTGAATCCTACTTCACCGAAATACTCACATTCGACGTTGAACTTCGAGATGACGAGGCAACCGAGCTAGATGAAACAGAAAAGAACCATCTAAACGAAATCCTTTCTCGGGAAGAAAGTGTGTTTGGCCCCCTATCCGAGCCAACGCCATATGCAGAACACAGGATAAATACTGGCACTCACCAACCTATCGCTTCAACACCTTACAGACTTTCACCCGTCAGAAGAAACCAACTGAAGGAAGAACTGGTAAAGATGATGGAAAGCGATGTTATCGAGGAATCAGAATCTCCTTGGGCTGCACCAGTTGTGCTCGTACCCAAAAAGGATCAAAGTATTCGAGTATGCGTTGACTATCGTCAGCTAAATAGTGTCACCGTACCGGATAGATATCCGTTGCCCAGGATTGATGACCTCCTACACTCTACTAAGAAGACGATTTTCAAAAGTACTCTAGACCTTCAGAGTGGGTATTATCAAATAAAGGTCGCTGAAGATGACGTCGAAAAAACAGCTTTCATAACACCATTTGGTATGTTCCAATTCAGGCGTATGCCATTTGGGTTACGAAATGCTCCTGCTACATTCCAGCGACTAATGGACAGATTTCGCAATGGCCTACCAGACATGTTCGTACTCATATACCTAGATGATATCATCATATGTTCAAGCAGTTTTGAGGAACATTGCCGAGACCTGAAACGGATTTTCGAACGCCTTAACCAATTTAGGCTAAAGGTTAATAGACACAAGTCCCATTTTTGTTGCCCAACGGTGAAGTACCTAGGACATCTAATAACCAATCAAGGTATTCGCGTCGACCCAGAAAAAGTGCTAGCTATCACAAGTCGACCCCAGCCGAAGAATCCGAAACAAGTCTTGTCATTCCTACAAACGTGCTCTTGGTATCGGCGTTTTATCAAAAACTTTGCAAACATATCCAAGCCACTAAGCCGACTCACCAAGAAAAGTGCTGTGTGGAAGTGGGAGCAAGAGGAACAAAGCGCTTTCGATACCCTGAAGAATCTTCTTACCACCGCTCCAATACTGCAACAAGCTACGGAGGGAGAACCCTACATATTGAGAACCGATGCTAGCAACTACGCCATCGGGGCAGTTCTGGTCCAGGGGGAGAAGGCCAACGAGCACCCGATTGAATATGCGTCAAGACTTCTCACTGCGGCTGAGCGAAACTATTCAACAACGGAACGAGAAGCACTAGCTATAGTTTGGGCCGTTAACAAGTTCCGTGGCTACATCGAAGGAGGTGATGTCACACTTATGACAGATCATCAACCCCTTAAGTGGCTCATGAATCTTAAGTCACCAACAGGCAGGCTCGCACGGTGGGCATTACAACTTCAACCATATGGCTTCGCAATTGAGTATACCCCAGGCAGAACAAACATTGTAGCCGATATGTTATCTAGACCCCCATGCAACGAAGATCACACTGAAGCTGAATGTAATCTGTGCAGCTTCCAAGTAGACATACCTTCAAAAAGGCCGAAAGAAGTTCGAGAAGCTCAGTTAAAAGATGTCCAATTAAAAACTATTATCGAATCATTCGAAAACCAGGACGAAAACTTAATTAGATGGACATCTCGAGGATACCTTTTGAATGATGGCATACTATACCGATACGCGCCAGAATCGGATGCCGACACAGCTCAGTTAGTAATTCCTCGTGAAGAAAGGGAATCGATCTTACACAACTACCACAATAACTCTACCTCCGGCCACTATGGAATCGATCGCACTACCTCCAGAATCGCTTCAAGATACTACTGGCAGGGAATGAGGAATGACATTGCCAAACACATTGGAAACTGCCTTGCTTGCCAGCGATACAAGCCCAGTAATATGAAACCATCCGGCCTATTACAAACAGTATGCAGCAACCAGCGTTTTGAAATCTTAGCGGTAGATCTATTCGGACCATTGCCGACAACGGCAGACGGTTTTCAATGGATACTTATAGCCGAGGATGTTGCCAGCAGATGGGTTGAAGTATTTCCCCTAAAGGAAGCAACGGCCGAAAATTGCGCGCTAACGCTATTAAATGAAGTGTTTCTTCGGTATGGTATCCCTAGACGGTTACTATCGGACAATGGCCCCCAGTTCATTTCGTCACTCATGCAGCAGCTTACCGACTTTCTTGGAATACAGCAGACTTTGACTCCCATGTACCACCCAGAATCGAACCCAGTGGAAAGAAGAAACAGAGATATGAAGACGCAGCTATCTATTCTTGTTGGAACAAATCACACTACTTGGGCAGAGGAACTCTCGTCGATAAGATTCGCTATGAATACTGCCAAATGTCAAACTTCAGGTTACACGCCAGCATACCTTACATTCGGACGAGAACTGAGAACACTGTGCGATGTCAGCCACGATTTACGACCTATAGTGGAGAGTGAGAATTTTATACCACAAATTACTCCACAACTTTTAAAACTAGCTGAAACCCTAAATAAAGCTAGAGATAGAGAGACTACCGAAAAGTCTCAAGACATTAACAAACGATACGTTGACAGTAACAGACGACCAAAACCTACCCTAAAAGTGGGTGACCAAGTTCTAATTAATTCCCATTTTCTCAGCAAAGCTTCCAAGAACCTTACTTCCAAGTTTATGCCAAAAAGAGACGGACCTTACGTCATCACCAAACAGCTTGGTTCATCCACTTACCAAGTTGCCTCGAAGGATGACCTTTCAACTCCTTTGGGAACATATCATGTCTCAGCTATCACCGAATACCAAAGTTCGGGACACTCGCCAATAGATGAAGAACCAGTGCAACCTCTACGCAGAAGGGGACGACCGAAGAAGTCATAACCAACTCCTGTCGCATCATCGAGACGACTTCAGCTCCAGAGGGGGAGATTGTAGCAACTACCATAACGAATTGCTGTATTTAGTATTATTAATGAATTACTGTATTATTTGGTATTATTTTGTATCCATGAGAGTTACATTTGTTGTAATTTAGTATTGTAGTACAAAATGTACAACACGGCAACACTGAATGTAACAGAAAACTAACGAAAGCTCCACCCACAATGGGGTATAAAAGCAGCTGCAAGATCAGCTTCCACTCACTCAGGTTTGGCATTTCGCTTCGCGACCATTGTACCAATCGTCCGCTGAAAAGTGCCACACTTGTGTTTTTTCGAGCTACTGGAATTTGTCGTTTCACCTCACGAAGGTTATACTAACCGTCTGTTGGAAAGCGACACATCCCTTGCCTCCGACCCAAGACATAGTATCCATTCAGCGTTGCCCATCGTAGTGGTAATTTTTATTGATTAAATTTGTAATAAAACTGAGAAAATTGTTCAAACCGAATTACTGTCTAACGTGTCTTCTTTTGCGCTGAACCCAGAAGATTTGCTTAGCCGCCTATTCAGCGTGTACTGTAGTCCCCGGACAGCATACGCGCGGTAGAGGGAAAGGCACAATCTCGCGATTGTTTTTCTCTTCAATCAACGGGAAGATTTTCTCCGGTCAAGTGAGACCCAACACACGATCCCAGAGGTTTTCGCTAACTTACCTCGCTACACTCTGATAATATTACACTGGGGTATAATTTCACAAATAAAAACGAATTTTCATCCAAAAATATTAATGAAAAGAGGCCCCACAATAATGAAAAATCACCCCAATCGGACTATCAAACGTTGTTGTTGCTTCCTATATAATTTTTTGGGGCCTTTTGTAATTTTTTTTTTGGGCCATTTTTCATTGGGGCATAATTTCATGGAGCCGGCCCGCACAAGAGAAAAATTGAAATTCTAAATTTATGGAAAGTAAACAAAGATCAGCCAGTATATGGATCACAGGGGCGCTCAGTTCCACTCCTTCAGCTGCTTTAGACGCAACACTATACCTTCTTTCTGTCGATATCTACGGGAAATTAGTTGCGCCTATGGCAGCCTTAAGACTAAGGGAATCTAAGAAATCGACTAGGCCATATGAGTATCCTCCCTAGCTCAATTCCAGATAAAACGGATTATACTATTCCCTTGGAGGACTTTCATAAAATACAAAGCAATAATCCCAGAACGTTTCGAATGGGAGAACGTCACAATAGAAAATAGCTATACCTACACTTAAAGTCTATACAGATGGATCCAAAATGGCGGAAGGCAAGGGAGCGGGAGTATATTCTCAGTCACCCGAAATCAATATTGCCTTACGCCTCCCAGACCACTGTAGCATTTTTCAGGCTGAAATGATGGCTATACCTACGAAAAGCAGCCTGCAGATTTGCCTTGTTTTGCGATAAACGGGAAAGCTATGTTAATGTAGGTACATAGACAGTCAGGCAGCCGTAAAAGTCCTGAATACACCAACAACCAGATCTAAGTTGGTAAATCAATGCCGGCAATCTCTTATCGAAATTGCGGACAGAAGTTCAGTAACCCTGTGCTGGATTCCATAGGTCACAGCGACATTCCGGGAAACTGCAAAGCGGACGAACTAGTCAGACAAGGAAGCGGCCTTCACCTATGCAATCGATCAAATTCTTCTTATTCAAAGAAGCAATAAGGGTCGCAAAAAAATAGGTAGAACAGCATAAATACCTGCGTCACATCCAAGCACGCTTGCAGATTGGGAACACACAATAATTTTTGCAGGAGCTGCATGGGTAAGGAAAAAGAGGAAACCGTTCTTCATCTTCTTTGCACATGCCCAGCTCTTGATAAATTTGGGTGAAACCAAATTAGGAGACTTGTCTCTTATAGCCATACGCTGTATCACCAAATTCTTAACCAAGGCCAAATGGCTTCAATGATCTTCCATATATACTCAGCGTTAGCAGCTCCTACCGACTACTGATGCCCCCATCTTTTAGACGTGCTGTTTGTGGATTAAAATCGAGCGGTAGACTGCTTCGGTCACCCTTTCTATATCCGATACAAATTGTAACCCGGTCAAACTCACCTTTTGACCAAGTTGAAACACATCGCAATATGCGTAGTAATCAGGCCGATTGCTCCAATTACCACCATTAATACGCTTTTTGCACTACCCGCCCTATTTGGATTATTCGCCAGAGGATGCATCCTCTGAGGGTCTAACCGATACGGTCACCACCAGTCTATCAAAAGGCATACTATCGACCAGTCACCCTCTTCTTGACCAACTACATTAAACCTTAAGCAAGGTATACAACGAATGGGCCGATCTACTAATTACCGATTCTGGAGCAAACCGGCGAGGGGAAAACTGTTTCGGTCACCCTTCCCCAATTTGAGGATTAACCCCTCCGACTCTCTCGACGGGACGCAGAACAGAGCATAAAGACAGCAATAACAATGCGTCCACTACCATGTCCTCATGTGGTATCGAAAAGGACCTAAATAAATTTGGTCCAAGTGTGTCTTTCTGGACAGCATCCTAACCTAACCTAAACTAACCTATGGTCATTGTATATACTGGACCAAAAAAATTCGCGGAATGAGATTCAGTTATTACTGCCGTGACTTGTACAATGTACATATCGTATAAGGAACCTGGGCAGCTCCGAACTGTTGTGCCACAGCAATGATTCAGTAGCTGAGTCACATTATTCTCAATAGATAAAAAGAATCTATCTTGTCGCAATAATTCTAAACATGTACGATAGTAAACGGGGTGCAAGTCTGATGAGTCATTAATTTACAATAAATCTTTATCAAAGTCCGCCTGTTGCGGTTCACAAGCGTTTCAGTGTTACACCATACGATATGAAATCCACTTATATTTGCATACAATATTAAAAAATACTCAAATGTCGCAATAGATTAATATTACCCATTCATAAATATTTGATTCAAGAAGGCTTAATTTTTTCTCGCTACAGACCTTTAGGATCCCTGCACAACATTTTTGGGATTATTTTCAAACTTTCCCCATATAATAAACTAGTTCCCACTCATTATCGTCATTGGATACCGAGTCTTGTTAACGTTGGATCCAAAAGCACCTGGGAATTTTCCCCAATAAACTGACACTTCATTTACTCGAAACTCATCAATCATTGTTATACGTGGCCGACGTCAGCTATTATACCATACCTAGTACTAGTACGTAATCTGATCTTATTGCATATGATTTCACCCTATCGCCAAATATAAAGCTATAATCAATTGTGTAATTTTATATAAATACAGCGAGGCATTTTGCATGATGCTCTCTCCCATACTAAGCGTACCATACCGGGTGAGGTGGTAAGCTATTAAGCCTTATTGATTGTTCATTCATACTTACTAACAACAATCGAAAACAGTGGCCCTATGAAAAAGGCCATTGAGCAGTAAGGTAATGTGGAGAGCTGTCAGTGAGTCTCTCTGAAAATTGTTAATTAAAATTTCAACTCAACTGTGTTGAATAGATTATCCTTGAAGGCTATAAATATAATACATAGACACACTGCGGATCAATACGGCAGAGTGTATTGTGTGCTAGAGATTCTTTGTTTGCGTTAGATAGATTGGAATCTCGAAATTTGCGTTAATTGCATTGCGACATGGAGACCCATGCTGTGGACCAACATTATTTGTTTTGTGACGATAGGATCCATATGTATATGTAGTCCTTAAAAAATAATCTGCGAATGCATTCCAATTGTGGTTGAAGTCGAATATAGGTCTGGACACAGAGCCAGTGATGACCATTTAAATTCGTTGCTGGGAATTTGTTTCTTAACTCGTAGAAAAGCGCGTTATCTTCGACATAACCAAGTGGGTGCAGTGTTGCAAGAAGGTTATGAATGAATATACCGCTCAAAAATCCCTTTAGCCCTTAACTAAATAAAACGCCAAAGATAGAGAATGTTTATTATTATTTATTAGAAAATTAGATTAGTTAGATAAGATCCTAACTAAGACAGAATTATCACAAGTGAACTTGAGTGGTTATTTGTTATTAAGAAATAAAAGAAAGTTAATTAAGTTTTTAAATTAAAAGAAAAGAATTGCAATTAAATTCAAAAAGTCAAGAAATTCGTGACTGAGTAGGTATACTAAGTTGACATTTATTTTGTTGTCATCGTCAGCACTCTCTCGCTCTCTTTTTTTTCTTGTTTGGGAACACGTGGAACTTTTTCAATAAAAAAAAAAACAATTTATAAATGCATTTACCTATAACAATGAATGTAAAAGGAATAAATGTTGAGTATGGCTTTTTGGATAGTTTTACTTGTTCTCTATCCATCTTATTATAAATATGAATGTATATAAAATTAAAAACTATAAAAACTTTCAAGCTGAACTGCGATGTGAACGCGCGTAAAAATGGGCACCAAAAGTGCGGAACACAGTCGCCCCCACTTATTGTTAATAATATCTTTTTATATACATATATTTGGTTTTTAAAATATAATTCACTTTAATACGTGAGAGCAAATGGATTCTGTGTTATTTTTTATCTTTTGTTTTATTTTGGCTGGAATTTCGTTAACTGTTTTTTTTTCCAGTCAAATCTGACTGGAAGGCGGATTTCAAAATGGCAATAATGACTACTCAGGGAAGAAGAAAAGAGATAACAAGCAAACATTTTCTCAAAATTAACTATCAAGTGAGAGCATTAAAAACCCGACATATGATGATGGATGAAAATGGATAAACAAAAACAATATTTATATTTGATACCTACTACCATGGTGTGTCCTACTACAATGGTGTGTCCTGCCATTTTATGAGTATAAAATTCGTTTTTTCGGTTTCATGTAGCTATATTTAGTGAATTGACTGGTGAAAATGTTGAAAGGGAAGTCGGTAGGTATCGGGTTATATGGACGCCATGCCACTGGTAAAAGTTCTGATTGTCAATAGACATAGCTTCTACGTCATCAGCCAGTCTTAGGCTGGAATCACCTACGTTTTGCAGCATATAGGCAGTACAAACGATACTTGCGTCATTACTTTCAACTTTTATTGAATTTCTTGAACGTCATCTGAACCTAGCCGTGCAGGTTTATCAGAAATTTAGCGTCAGCGCGACCTGTGATCTTGTCTAATTGGGAACAATTTTTTAGAGTTCTTATATGTAAATACAGCAGTTTCAGAGGGTACCGGAGTTACGCAGAGTCTTTGTGAAGTTTGGGTTTCTTTACAAACTTTCGCCTGCACAGAATAACTTATGGCCCAAAAAAGGGCAATTTTTCTTCAGTATTGCCTTCCTCATCCAACATTTCTTTCGCATCCATGTAACGGAAAAATCCGAATTTCCCGATTTTTCGTTACATGCCCACAAGCTTTATTTTTCGGAGTCGTCACGATTTGGTGCATAGAAATTCTTATTGACACATGTCATGTAACTTCGAAAATTCCGGCTCACCAACGCTCTCGCAAAAAATATGAGCCCGCGCTGTCGGCAGCGTTCATAGAATTTTACCTCTTTACTTTGTAGTTATTCGTTATGTATATGGTTAGTATTATTTTTTTATTTTTTTTGGTAATAAGTGTACATTTGCTTACAGTATTTCTGCAAAACGATAACTGCAGAATATTCGTAGGAAAATAGTTTCTATTCTAAGCAAACTTTTTTTAGTTATTTTTTTTTTTTTTTTTGTGTTGGGAATGCGCTGGAAGTAAAAAATCATCGAAAGACATTGCAGATCTATACGCGAGGGATGCTTCTGCAATAGTGATGGACTTTAACTCGTCTAAAAAAAACTCCCGGGGGACTGACGCTTATGTCATAAGCCATCCCGAAAAAGATTGCACACCTCCCGAACTGTAACTCCAAAAACTCCAAATCCGAGGTTTGAACGTAATCCGGGAAGCCGTTTAGTCTGTAGGCCTGTGGAAGGACGGACAGACCGACAGACCGGACAGAATTTTATGACCCACTTTTTTGAGTTTCTCTATCATCGTACCTAATATCAGAATTGGTTAAAATCGCGAGTTCGAAATTTTGTACGAAACCAATATCTTTCTCTTACTGCGTAGGTAATGGAGAAAGTTAAAAAGGAAAGCAAAATGCCGGAATTTTGAGGGGTCCTCGGGTCTCGGTATGATTTTTCAATAACTATCACTAGCTAACTTGGTTATAGGTTTAGTATACCTTTCAATTACGACTCTGCGAACTTTTTCGAAAAAGATTATAAATGGTGCATAAGCATAAGCTGGAAATATTTTCTTCTGCTCGACACTGTTGATTATCGTTAAACTTCACGGACAGTTTTTTTTTTTGCTGGACCATTTTCTAGACAATGTCCCTTCGCCTTAGCACGTAGCAGTTCATAATAGACTTTTTGTATTATGTATATATATTATAACAGAACTAAACTTTTAACAAGAGGAAAAAACATTCAAATTGGTCACGTTATCGTCAGAGGCCATAAGCTATATCCATTTATATTCTCCCATCACTTTCCGAGTAATCCAGCATAAAGGAAAATCCTTTCTGAGAAAAACCCCAGTCTGTAGGGCAGAAATTTGTGAAAGAGCAAGAAAAAATAGTCGTAGATACTATTTGATGCAAAGACCACTTGCGGCAGGCAATAGGTAGGTTTACGTTCATCATAGATGGTATGTGATGAATACACATGTAGGACTGTACGTGCATGGAAGTTATCGATCATATTTTTTTTTAAATCATAAAAGAATATCCCAAACTCTTCAGCATTGTTGGTAGCAACTATTATTCTAGTAGGGTAAACTGTCCCACAGCGGCTCACGACCTCACATCCCACAGTGAATCTTTTAAATTTATTTAATCTCTACTTATAAGAGAAGAACGAAGTTAAGAGAAAATAAACCGCGTTACGCTTACGATCCTTTGTGAATTTACCTGGAAGTTGAAGTAGTGCGCACGTCTGTGTCAGTTGTGCTCAAGAAAAAGTGATTTTAGTTATAAGTAAATAAGAAATCGTGCTTCTTGTTTGTGTTCCATTTAAAACAGTATTGTGCTTTACGAGATTTGTGGGATACAATTTAAAATGTTAATTATTATTATTAATTAAAATTACTATGTCAATAAAATTTGTGAAACGTTTTTTTTTATAAAAATATTTTTCACCAAAAAAGGCACTGGTCCAACAGTGAACCAGCTCCTAGTGGTACACAGTGAACAATGGTAAATACGGTAGCACTTCCCAGCTTCAGAATTCCATATTTTTATTAAGCATTTAACAACGACCAGCATTTAACATTCGTTACTCTTATTTGTCGTTATAGCTATAAGTTTTGTGATATTACTGAAGTCCTTGAAAGTTGTTTTTGTTAATGTTTTGCTATTGTTTACTGTTGTTATGACTTTTCGTCGCTTTTATTACATATGTTTTTGTATTTTTCTGTTTTTTTAATGTAAATAAAAAAATAAAAACTGATTTGTACCAATTACTTGTTTTTGTTCTTAATTTTGCTTATGGAATAAAAAATAAACACCATAGGTTCACTGTGAACTACCTGGTGGTTCACTGTATCCACCCTCTAGTATACACAGGAAACCAGTTGAGGTGCTTTTTAAAAAACTCAAAATTTAGTATTTTCTACAATCTTTCTAAAGCTTGACGTGGTTAAATACAAAGCTAATAAAGCATATAATAACTACCTTCAAACCGTTTAAATATTAAACAAATAATTTAAAAACAAAATCTAGTCAAACGCAAATTGGTCCACTGTTGGACAGTTTACCCTACGCCATAAAGCATGATATTTCTCTAAGGAGCGAACAGTAGGTAATTGTAAAAATTCGAGTCCACAAAACTGATATGGAGACTTTATAATGGCTATACTTTATACAGGAATACATTTTAAAAAGAATTTGCCACAATTTGTGACTGCATACAATATTCGTTTCTTAGTTGTGTTTTAATCACTGCCTTTTGAATTTACCTACTACAACCTATCACTGCCAATCAGTGACGTTTACTCTGCACACCCAATCCAAATCTATGTTATTATTATTATGTACTTAAATAAAGTTCATTATGAATCAGATTTATGTTTCCTGTAATAATAATTTAGATAACTAATCAATATTTGCAAATCAATAGTTGAAATCAACGTAAAGTGTTAAAAAAATCATATCGAACGAAAATATTTATAAGACTCCCTGTATCGATAATTCCAATCCACAGTCAAAGTAACTTGGGGGAAATGAAACTCACCCCGGGCAACTGCAAGGCGGGCGAACTAGCCGGAGAAGGAATCGGTCTTCACTCAACCAAAAACAGTGAACCGTACGTTCCAATGCAATCTATCAATTTCTCCGTATTCAAACTCATGTGGTATCAAAAAGGACCTAAATCAATTTGGTCTATGTGTGTCTTTGTAGACAGCCACCTTATCTAACCTAACCTAAGACTAAGATTGATTGAGAAAATACATAAAAATAATAATCTATGTGCCAGATTTAATCAAAAGTCTGTGTTTTGTTTGAAGATGGTAAAGCATATTTGATTTCCCTCAAAGGCTTTTTTTCTTCTTACAGTTATTCTGTGAACCTGTTGGCTTTCAAATTTATGGTTTGGAATCAGTGTTCTATTCGAATGAAGTCCTTGTCAAACAAATGTCTTTATAAACTTTTTCCTATACAAAAATAAAAGATACCAAACTAAATGTTGTGCGAAAAGCTTTTCAACACTATCAACTATTATACCGTTTCTCATCTTAGATCTGGGAACTGGGTGGTCGGCAGTTATCTTGACTATAAAGAATGTTTATGTTACCAATCGCAATAATGCTAGGTGCTTGTCACCTGAGGTGGCTCTTCGTGTTCCACACAAAAGTTAACGAAGTCAGATCAAACCAGTTAGTATTAACCTTTGAAAGAGCCACTTCAATTAATTCCAATTCTAAAGTGCATATTAAAAATGAGGTAATGGCCGATGTGTACTTCAAACTACACCATAAGAGTAGTCATAACCTCTCTAGCGCGTGTTTATTATAAAAAAAAACATCAGCGTCGAGTAGCGATTTAAATATACCCAAAATTTTCTTGCACTTTACCTCAAAGACATACGGCCTTTTCCTTATTAGGTAATAATATTTTTTTACAATCACACTTAGGTGGAAAGCGGGAGACTTGAACATATGAATGTGAGACTTGAGCCACTCTCAATAATTTGCTCAAATTCCATTGAAATCCAACAAGTGTAAGTGCATGCGATGCAGACAGTTAATTGCACACAAAAATAATTCTAAATCATCAGCTGTCTCTGGTTGGTGGGAGAGAAAAGGTGTTTTGCAGTGGCAAAAGTAAAACAAAATGTTTTTTTCTTTTTTCTGTATAAAATTGATCTGTAACGCAATATGTAAATAAATTTGATGTTACCTAATAATATTGATATTCTACATTGTAAATATTACCATGAAACCATTCTGGCTTGTAAGTTACAAAAGTTATGAATAAAAATTTGTTAAACAATGTGAAAGGGAGACTTGAGACAGTTTCTGAAGGGACAGTTGATCAGTGGTTCAAGTCTCCATTTCCTCTGATTAAATACTATGTAAGTGTTTTAAAGCCATGTATTTAGTTTGAATTCATTAAAAAAATAATTTAGTTAAAAAAAAACAGAAAAATCAACCTACTACAATTAAAAAATCCCGATAAATCATGGTTTTGCTTTATGTGCAAAACTGTTGATATTATGGACATGCATCTTTGCGCCTTATGCAACATCTGAGCACAAGATTTTTGTCGGACTGACCAAAAATGACAACGAAACCTTTTTTCTTACTTCATTTATGCTAAGAAACCAAAGTACCTACTTTTTTCGTTTTATTCGTCTTAAATCAGGGATGGCTTTCTGTGTCTTTGGTTATACTCGATGTTGGATGTATTCGATTGAATGGCAAAAAAGAGGCTTGCCTCATGCGCACATTCTCATTTGGTTAGTCGAAAGAATGCAACCAGAGATTCCAGATCCAGAAACCGATCCAGACCTGCATGGTGTCATAATTACAAACATGATTCATGGACCGTGTGGCGCCATTAACCCACAATCACCGTGCATGGTCGACGGCAAGTGTTCCAAGCGTTATTTACGAAATCTGACTAATGAGACCATCACTGGCAACGATGGTTACCCACTGAATCGGCGTCGATCATCTGGTGATGGCGGCAGAACAATCACAGTCAAAGTGAAAGGAAATTATTTCGTGGTCGACAACTTATGGGTTGTTCCGTATTCGCCACTTCTTTCCAAAACATTCAAGGCGCATTGTAACGTGGAGTATTACAATTCAGTGAAGTCCATCAAGTACATCTGCAAATATGGCACGAAAGGCAGTGACATAGCGGCTTTTGGTCTTCAAGCTCCTGATCCCAATGATGAAATTAAGCGCTATCAAATTGGCCAATGCAATGAGGCTATTTGGCGTATATTCTCATTTCCCATTCACGAACGCTACCCGACTGTTACACATTTGGCAGTGCATCTGGAGAACGGTCAACGAGTTTATTTCACTGCAGCAAATGCCGCTCAACGTGCTCAAAACCCACCAGCGACAACATTGACCAGCTTTTTTTCGATTTGCCAAAGTGATCAGTTTGTAAGTATATACGTTACTTTAGTCAGATTTGCCGCGTTATTACACTTGGAATGCTTCATCGAAGGAATTTCAACGTCGAAAGCAAGGCGATGTAGTTCCGGATGTGTGTTCTACTGAAGCTCTTGGCCGTATTTATACTGTTAATCCGAAGAATGATGAATGCTTTTACTTATACGACTATTGCTGTTGAATGTTCGTGGGCCGACATTTGAACCACTGTCCACAGCTCAATTTGCTTGAAAACGATACGCATTGGGACACGACAATCACTGAAGCAACTGTTTCCGTATCTCCAAGTCAGATTTGCATATTATTTGCGATCATTATTTCCACATGTTTTCCATCGAATCCACGTGAATTGTGGGACAAGTACAAGAATGACATGTTAGAAGACATTTTGCATCGAGTTCGTGTCCATTCAGAGAATCCACATTTTGAGGTGAATGAAGAGATGCACAACCAGGCTTTGGTAGAAAAAGACATGAGTGTTACCTCATGTGCGGCATTGGTTCGAACGAATGTACCTTTGTTAAATCCCCAACAAAAAGAAGTGTACGATACGGTGATGATGTCATTTGATGATGGAAATGCTGGCATGTTTTTCCTTGATGCGCCTGGTGGCACTGGTAAGACATTCCTCATATCATTGGTTTTGGCTACAGTTCGTACAAGATCGGAAATTGCTGTAGCAGTTGCATCTTCTGGAATAGCGGCTACGCTGCTGGAAAGTTGCCGAACCGCTTATTCGGCATTGAAATTGCCATCAAACCTTCAAGCGGTTGAAGAACCAACATGTAACATAGCGAAACATTCAGCAATGCCAGAAGTTTTGGTAGCAAGCAAAATTATTATCTGGGACGAGTGCACAATGTCGCATATGCGTGCGTTAGAACGCTCTGAATCGCACTATGAAAGATCTGCGTAATGACGCAAGACGTCTTGGGGGTTCATTGATTTTTCACTCAGGCTATTCAGAACGGCTTGCCATTGGCATTAAAGCGTCTACATAAAGTGGCATGTGCATTGTGCATGCTCGGAATTATTAGTTAACGAATTTGGGCGGAACGAAATTCGCGGGGTCAGCTAGTAAACTGTAAAATACAACTCAATCACAAATGTTATTGTAAATGTTTTATTGCGCATTCGTCTACTTTACCTACTTTACTTTGCTGAGATAGGTCAATAGGTGTTCAAAATTACTTAATTTGCCTTGCCGATGTCCGGCTTCAGCTTAAACGAGACTGCGCAGTGTCTTAGGGAGCCGTTCTTTGACGAACTTCCAATGACAACGTTTTCTTACTCAATTCCACAAGGTCTCGTGAAATGTGAATCACAACGGCACTAACAAAGATTCACTAGATAGGCTGGATTTTTTTCCTATAAACAATGAAATAATTACTGTGTTAAAGAAAATATAAACAGAACCACCTTGTGGTCAATGGCACTCATTAAATCAATGACACTTTGTTTATTCAAATCACAAAGAAATGTGAAATATTCTCAAGGACTTAATTTGCGACTACAATCCACTTTCGAAAAAAAAAAAATTGTTATGCTCATAAGTGTCAAACTTTACATGCAGACTTTGATATGTGTCTTCTTTTCGCAATACGTGAACATGGAATCTCTCGGAAAAAGCTGTCACCCCATGTCAGGCGTCTGCATTCACGCGTATACCTATACAAAATAAACATTCATAACATAAAAGGTTTGCATACGTAATAAACCGAAAACAAAAATAAAAGTAACAGCCAAAAGAACCGAAAACAAAAACAAAATCCATAGAAATGAGAAAAGCTGAAATGAAAAATCTAATTTGGGAATCCTACATTGTTGCGAGTAGGTACGAGAACTGTTCTATGCAAAACAAAATATACCCCGCCGGGCAATGTTTATGTAAAAACCTTACAGGATTAGGATCTGCACAGAGGTTTCTTTTTTCGTCTTGCTTTTTTTATTACAAAATATTTTTATTCCATGACCTTTCTTTCTTCCATCATCGTCATCATCATCGCACTCCATACATTTTTTTTAATTTACTCGCTTTGTACTGCAAAAGGGTTAGTAAATAAAGAATGGTTTTTCCAACAACACGGATACACAACCATTTCGCTGCATAGTGTATTTCAAGTCGGTATATAGGTACTACATACAAAGTTTAGTAACTGTTAGACACCACTGCTAACTCTATTGGTTGGAGGCAGTCATATTTAGAAGTGGAATGCGAAGTTTTGAAGTCTTAAGAAGAGTGAAAATAGGCTGCCTTGCAATAATAAATCATTTGCACTTTAGAAGATTATGTTTTAAAATACGCGGAAACCTAAAAATACATTTCTTGTTATGAATCGCTCATAACCTCAAAAGCCGACCCTTATATAACTAAGAAAGAAAATTATATCTCGTAATAAGGAAGAACATTCAGACCTATTTCACTATTCGGGTGGTGGCCACTTTTTAACGAGAACACTCTTGTCGTACCGATTATAAACCTAGTCAAGCGCCAAATTTTATTGCAGCAGAAATTTTGAGATGTGAATGACACAATACACAATTTAATAATAAAAAAAAATGCTTGTGATTTAAAACCTGACATTTAAACAGTAGTCCAGCAAATTTATTTGAGCGTTTTTCTTTTAAAGCCATTGGCTTCGGGCCAGAAGCAGGGTTGTTTGACCCTCTTACGGCATAAATTGTGTCTTACATCTAATGGACCGTTGAAAAGAAAGTCTAGATGGATTTTGGATACAATGAAAAACTCGCAACGCAAAAATCTTACAGCTGCATTGTTCATTGCCTGTGTTATCTGCTTTGGAAAAATGCGAAAAGGCGGAAACGGGTCTCCATTTGTATAAAAAACGAAATAGTTGTGTTTTGCTCTTATTAATATTTTATTAGAATTTAGGTTTTTTTTGTTTGCTTTTAATTAGCTCCGTTCGCGCTGACAGAAAGATTAACAATGACCGATGCTCGTCATCGTCGCCACTGCGTTCGCTTGAGTCGAAACCGGGAAAAACGGTGTGTTGTTGCTGCACTTGCTCTCGAGCTGAAGATGGTATCAGCGCGCCGTGCGAGGATGCCGTTGAGATTTGTATTTCTTCGTTGTACTTGGCCTCGCGCTGCTTGAGCTTGCCGTTAGCTGTGTGTATGGTCGAATGTCGTTGATTGTCGCGCCGCTCGAGGTTACCGTTGGTTTCAATAGGCCGTGGTTTATTGCGTTGCTCTATCGTATGTTTCGAACATTCCCCCCCCCCCAATTGAAGCATGGTCTTCAATTGCTAATCGTCTTGCTCGGTCGGGAGCACGCAAAGTTTTTGGATTGGTCGTACCAGCGTCGAGTGCTCGGTTTTTATTTCCGCACTTCGCACTAGTCCGTCCTTGCCCTTGTGAACTGCTGAGATTCGCCCTAAGAGCCACACGGTAGGTGGCAGGTTATCCTGTTTGATTAGTACTAAGCTGCCCACCTTAAGATTCTCACGATCTTGGCTCCATTTGCAGCGCTGTTGCAACGTATGTATGTACTCTCTGCTCCATCTCTTCCAGAAGTGCTGCTGCATCTGGTAGATCACACTCCACAGTTTCAGCCGATTCTGTGGGACTTCGCTGAAATCTGCAGTGAGTGGCTGCACAATCTGCTCACCGATGAGGAAGTGTCCTGGTGTCAACGCGCCCAAGTCGTCCGGGTCGTCTGTCAATGCTGTAAGTGGCCTCGAATTGAGACAGGCCTCGGTCAACACGAGAGTGGTAGCCAGCGTTTCAAATGTGAAAATTTGTTTGCCCATGATTCTCCGTAGATGATATTTCATCGATTTCACGCCAGCTTCCCAAATTCCGCCTGCATGTGGTGCACCTGGCGCGATAAACTTCCACTCCGTCCCCATCGCGCTGATTTGCTCAACTGGAAGAATCGCTCTCCATTCCTCTGCCCTTGCTCTCAGCTCCTTGTCAGCACCGACAAATGTTGTTGCGTTATCGCTCCACAGTACTGAACATGCACCGCGCCGTCCGGTAAACCTTTGGAATGCAGCCAGGAAGGCGTCTGCGGTCTGGTTAGTGACAGGCTCTAGGTGTATTGCGCGTGTCACTAGACAGACGAAAACGGCAATGTATCCCTTTTCTATTATCCTGGATCTGCCTGATCTCGCCTTAGTTTGTATTGGGCCAGCATAGTCTACGCCGCTGTGCTTGAATGCTCTTGTTGGTCGCACACGGTCCTTAGGAAGATTGCCCATTAGCTGCTCCGCTACCTTCTGATTTTGCCGGAAACACTTCATGCATCTCGCAATGGATGATTTTAATGCCCGTCGAAGTGATGGTATCCAGAAGCTCTGTCTGACGTACTGCATGCACAGTTGAACTCCACCATGTTGCGTTCGGATGTGTGCTTCCTTTAGTACAAGTTCCGTCAGCCTGCTTTTTGTGGGTAGAATTATCGGATGAATATTTTCGTACGCTAGTGTTGACTCCTGGAGGCGACCGTAGACTCGGAGAACATCGTTTGAGTCCAAGAAGGGGCGCAATGTGTGGATGCTGCTCGAACTTTCAACTGGTCGCCCTGCCCTTATAAGCCCTATCTCGTGTGGGTAGGCTGCTCGCTGCGTTGATTTTGCCCAGTATTCCAAAGCATCGTTTCGCTCCATTGCTGTAGTTAGGCCGCATTCCGCCTTCTTCCTCGACTTGGTGGCCAATCGAACAAATTTGATTACGTAAGCGGTTATCCTCAGCACGCTCTGTAATGTTGAATTGCGTTCAAGAAGACTTTCGCCATTGATGCTCAGCTCTGATGATTTCGGCGGCACGAGATTCACAACAGCGACTAACTTGTTAGCTGCGGATGCCCTTGCCCGCTCCTTTGCACTCAAGGATAGCTGTGTGTTTGGCCAACGATGCTCGGGTTGACCTAGCCATTGGGGCCCTTGCCACCATAAGTTTGACTTGACGAGTTGCGCTGCTGGAATTCCTCGTGATCCCAAGTCCGCTGGATTGTCCCCGGAAGCAATGTGTTTCCAAGGTCGACTTCCAGTTAGCTCTTGAATGGAAACTATTCTATTGGCGACGAATGGTTTCAGCTCAGCTGGCACCTTCGTGATCCAATGAAGCACAATCATTGAATCCGACCAGTAAGTTATGGGCACATGCTGGAGCTCTGCTGCAGTCACCACCTGGGCCATAAGTCTGCACAGTAAATGGGCAGCGCATAGCTCTAGCTTAGGAATCGTAATCGTTTTAAGTGGCGCTACTCTTGTCTTCGACGCCACTATCACGCATTTTGTTGTTCCATCGCTCGATTTGGAACGTAGGTAAATTACAGCTGCGTATGCTCTCGTTGATGCGTCCGAAAATCCGTGGAGCTGCACGTTGGCTCCGTTCTCACAACCTAACCATCTTGGCACTCTGACGAGGGTTAGGTGTGGTAACTGTTCTTGGAAGTTGTTCCATACCGGAACGAGAGCCGCAGGTATGCTCTCATCCCATTGCACGCCAGATCGCCACAGGTCCTGGATCAGAATCTTGGCCAAGATAATGACCGGTGCGAGGTATCCGTTGGGATCATACAGCTTGGCTATTGCGCTGACCACAGCTCGTTTAGTCGACTTGACTTCGTTCGTTCCTTGATGCACCTTGAAGTGGATTTCGTCGTTAATTGAGTCCCAGCTCAGGCCCAGTATCGAAGTGTCATACTCCTTGGGGAAGGTCAGCTCAGTTTGTTTGTCTTCCTTACTCTTGCACAGCTCCGAAAGTACTCGACCGCTTGATGACATGAACTTGTCTAACTCGAAGCCTCCCGCTCCGAGCGACGCCACAATCTCTCTGCCCAAAGAGGTGGCTTCCTCTTCGCTCTCTCCGCCGGTCAGCATGTCATCGACATAGAAATTTCGTCGTATTGCTTTACATGCTCTAGGGTATGTCAGCTGATTGTCGGTGGCGCATTGTTGCATCGCCCTTACCGCGTTAAAGCCGCTGGATGTCATCCCATACGTTACCACGGTAAGCCAGTATTCCTGCAGGGGGTCATCTGGATGTTGTCTCCAGAAAATTCTCTGAAGATCCCATTGGCTCTGATCTATTCGCACCTGTCGGAACATCTTTTTGACGTCCGCAGTAACTGCGACCTTGAAACACCTGAAGCGGGTGATGATGTCAGCCAGATCGTCTTGACGTTTCTCGCCCGGAAACTGCGTATCGTTGAGTGATATGCCGCTGTCCGTCTTGCACGAAGCATCAAACACTACACGAAATTTTTTGGTCACACAATGGTGTGGGATATGGTACACAGGCCCTTCTGCAATGTGATCCTTTGTGACCGGAGTCATATGCCCCAACTGCTGGTACTCGCGCATGAATTCGACATACCTGGCTCTTAGATCTGAGTTTGCTTGCAGCTTCTTCTCTAACTGAAAAAATCTCTGTAGGGCTGCTGCTCTAGAACTTCCCAAGCTCTGGATCTGTGGGCTTAATGGTATGGTCACGACATACCTTCCTGATGAGTCACGGTAATGTGTTTTATGGAAATTCTCCTCCGCCCATTGGTCATCTGCTGACATTGGAATGACTCTATCCTGCTCTTGTATTTCCCAGAACTTTCTCAGGAGCTCGTTCAGCTCTTGGTTAGATGGCTCTACGACCGCTATCATGACTCTTGCTCCCGGCGCTGAAGGCGATCGTGGCTGTCCAAAGATGATCCAGCCCAAATGAGTGTCCTGCGCTGTCAGACCGGAATCATATCGTTGTATCCTGCTCTGAATGATTTTCGCCCATACTTGAACTCCCAGCAAAATGTCTATGCTGGATGCCTTATTGAAGCTCGTGTCCGCTAAACTCAGTTCGCTGAAGTCTGCACCTTGGGTTGGAAGAAGGTCTCTTTCAGGTAAATCTGATATTATACGCGCCATAGTGTAACATCTGCACCGTACAGTGAATGATGGTTCTTTCTGGGACCGAATACAGAGATACACGACTCCAGACAGCTGCACATTGGTATTTGCTCCGATACCCGATATTTGGAGATCCGGCCTGTACGTTCTTATGCCCATATCCCGTACGAACTGCTCTGTAACGATGTTGATTTGGCTTCCACTGTCCAGAAGCGCTCGTGCCTCCAGTGTACGCCCGGCTCCGCTGATGACATCGACACGTGCTGTTGCTAGCAGTGCCGCTTCTGGCTCTGTCTCGGTCTCTGTCGCACCAGTACTGCTCAAAAGTTGCCTGGCTGGTGACCTGCTCCTTAGTTGCTATGCCTCTGGTTGACTTCTCTGCTCCCTGGCAGGCGATGGTTGACTCCTCTGCTCTTGAACGGCCGCTACAGTGATGCTTGCTCGGGGGGTGTACTGCTCTGGACACAAAACACTGTTATGTTTCCGGTTGCATCTGCGGCAACTGCCGCCCTGGCAATTGAGCGCAGTATGACCGCTTTTGAAGCAGTTGGCACATAATTTCCACTGCCGTACCTTGTCGAACCTCGACTGGGATGAAAGAGCAAGGAAGTCTTGGCAACGATAAAGAGCATGCTCTGCTCTGCACAGTGGACATCTAGGGATGGTTGCTGCTCTGCTGCCACTAGGCGCGCTGTTGGTGGGTCTCGGCTTCCTCTGCTCTTCGTTGGTAGGATACTCGATACGATCAAGAAAGGCTGAATCCAGTGCACTAGTCCGCTTTTCCAGGAATTTCAAAAATTCGGAGAGCGAAGCTATCTTCCTGACATCCTCCCTTGCCATCTGCCACGCTTGGTTGGTTTCAGCGTCCAACCGTGCTCTGATCATGTTGACAATCAGTGGATCCCACGAATCAGTCTCCAATCCAAGAGCCCTCAAGGATGTTAGGTGAGCGTTTGTCTCGTTAATAAGATCACGCATTTCTCGTGACCTTGATGGGCCTCTACCAATGCTCGGCATGGCGTGGAGGGCGTTGAGATGTGCATCCACAATGGTCTGTGGATTGTCATAGACCTCGTTGAGTTTTGCCCATGCCTCAGCGTAATTAGCATCCGTTACTTGCCAGCGGTTGATCAATCTAGCGGGGGCCCCTTCCAGGGCTTGCTTCAGCTCATTTAATTTGGTGACGTTTGCCATTGCTCCATTGCTGTGCACCTCGGTGACGAACATGTCGCGAAACTCACGCCACTTGGTGAAATCGCCTCTAAAGGTCACCAATTTAGTAGGACGCTCTTGTCGCACTTGAATTATGCTGCCCTGTGAAGCACCTGCTCCCGTGCCTGCGGCTGCTGCACTAGCATGTTTCTGAAGCTCCAAAATGCGAGCTCTTATTTTTGCTATTGCTAGGTGATGAGTGTCTTCGATACTAGCGAGGTAAGCATCGTGAGCCTCTAGCTCATCGCTCTTAGCGGCTTGCTGTAGTAACAGCTCGTGCACTGACATCAATTTTTCAAATGAGATCTCGGCTGCCGCTAATTTTGTGCTCAAAAGAAACTCGTCAGCAGTCTCGAAATCATCAGCATCAACAAATTTCGCTGTGCGCATCAACGATGCCCGAAAGCCGTCTCTGCGCGCGAGATCACCCATTGCACTGCTCTT
Organism: Cheilosia vernalis; assembly: GCA_949126925.1. Lineage (NCBI taxonomy): Eukaryota > Metazoa > Arthropoda > Insecta > Diptera > Syrphidae > Cheilosia > Cheilosia vernalis. The sequence goes on along the minus strand of OX421358.1, from coordinate 79,149,309 downwards.
TAGAGTGATTATGAATTTTATTGATTCCTTGCCCGTTAGACCGTCGACGGCTTACAGTAGTTCAGGTCGACCCTTCGAAAACCACTGCAGTCGAGAACGGAATTGGAATATCACTATAAACACTTTGTCTATTGCACGAAGTTACTTTAAATTGAAATTACTGTTTAATGCACGTTATGAAAAATGCTCTGAGGAGCCTACTAATTGATTTGCACTTGCACTGAATTGTTTTAATTCTTTTAATACGCACTGTATTAGTTCACTGGCTTCAAACGCACTTTCTTAGCTATTTGGCTCGAAAGGACCAGATGTATAAAAAACGAAATAGTTGTGTTTTGCTCTTATTAATATTTTATTAGAATTTAGGTTTTTTTTTGTTTGCTTTTAATTAGCTCCGTTCGCGCTGACAGAAAGATTAACAATGACCGATGCTCGTCATCGTCGCCACTGCGTTCGCTTGAGTCGAAACCGGGAAAAACGGTGTGTTGTTGCTGCACTTGCTCTCGAGCTGAAGATGGTATCAGCGCGCCGTGCGAGGATGCCGTTGAGATTTGTATTTCTTCGTTGTACTTGGCCTCGCGCTGCTTGAGCTTGCCGTTAGCTGTGTGTATGGTCGAATGTCGTTGATTGTCGCGCCGCTCGAGGTTACCGTTGGTTTCAATAGGCCGTGGTTTATTGCGTTGCTCTATCGTATGTTTCGAACACCATTGAAGGAAACAACCAACTTGGAAAAGAACATATACGTTGATGGTTTTTCAGGAGCCATAGCACCGATGCTTGCACTTGATTTATTAAGGAATTAGAATCTTTATAATAGATACGGATCATCGTCTGTCTAGAAAAGCCTGGCTCTGCAGGGTTCCCAGGCAGAATGGGGTACTCGAAAAGTATTTAAGCTGATGCGCTGATAACAAAAGGGCCCTCTCTTGGACTTCTAAACCTATAACAACTTTGTCAAGTCAAAACAAAAACTAATCGTGATGGGAATAATCCAAATTGACACTAGCAGACTATACAACGAGAATAAAGAATTAGCAGAACTCCTTATGTGTAACTATAACTTTATAATAAGAATACGTCAACACAATAAACATATCTGACAGTCTTCTCAAAGACCTACTAGGGGTCATTTCCAAGTCAGGTATTATGAGCGAGCTCTAATAGAAGTAAATCCCAATGGGCAAACTCGTGGCCGCAGTGATAATAGTAAGTTGATTCCACCTCTCTAAAGCAATGTAATCTTATAATCTTGAACTAAAATCGTAGCAGTCATTCATAAATTTATAAGCATTATAATGTTTGCTCTCTATAAAGTTTCTCGTTGGTATTTTCAACAGACATAAGAGGTCGATACATCATACAAATGCAAATAGAATCTATCACAAAATGGTCTGCGCAGAAGAAACTTTTTACAGCACTTAGGGTTCAACAAGTTCCTCTTTGGGGTCCATAACCCATGGATCTAAGCCAATGGGGGTGTAGGATTATCTTGTACTATTAGCTCTTTCACTTAACCTTACATATCGAATCTTTCTCTGAATATTCCCTAAATCTGGGGGGAGATACATATTGTTTATTTTTTTTAAATTCTATTTTATGAGTATTTTGCTATAATTTTTGTTTTGATGGTAACCTTAAAATGATCCTAGATAGAAAAAAAATGAATAGCCATTCTGTAAACGTAAGAAACGCTGAGTAACTTATACATTAGTTAAGATTGAGATAGGTATACCTAAAAACATCGTAGAAATTTTTCGTTCTGAGGCCAGAGACAACACTGAAACTCCCAACTCGCCATTTTATTTTCCTATTAGTGTTATGTCAATTTATTATCCGTCAGACATGCAAAAACATCCAAAAAATATAAAATAAAAAAATTCCAACGGCCAACCATATAGGGGAATGTGATAGAGTTCGGGAATACCACATTTTAAAATTACTGAGTGCTATTGGTTAGTTATTTATTCTTAAAAGGCGAATAATATAATTTTTTGGTTAATAAAACCATATAAATGAGATGTTTTGTATACTAGGAACATATTACGACTAGGAACATTTTTCGCTTTTGAATAACCTTAACTCCAATTTCATGAGTAAACTTTTCTTAAATAACTGAAGAAAAATTGCTCAAAATGTTTTTATTTCACCTTAACCAATCTACTTGTTGATTTTTTACAAATATTTTAAGCAAAGGCACACTTATTCCTAAAAAAATGCTGTCCGCATGTAACGAATAATCTCAAATTTAACGGATAAAATTCTATGAACTCTGACAGAAACTTTGCCGACAGTGGAAATTGCTCATATGTTAGAGTGTGTTGCTGAGCCGGAGTTTTGGAGTTTCGTGAATTTTGTCAATACGAATTTCTATGTATCAATACTAGCGCACCAAATCAAGGCACTTCCGTAAAAATATAGCTTGTAGGCAGAGAATGGGAAATCAGCCGAATTTGGGGGTCAGTATTGTCTCTGGTTAAAACATTTAAAAACGCTTCATTTTCATTTAATTTCATTTATTGATTTGACATATTTTACACATAGACGTAAAGCCTTTAAAATTGTAAAAGTTAAAATAATAATTCATTTTGAGAATATAAGCATTAAAAACTAACATTACATTCTGATTGAACGAGAAGCATTATAAATACAATGAGATCTACTTAAGAATAATTTATTTATTTATCAGCCAAAAATCTAAACGTCGCCCTCTCGAATTGCGTGGCTCCTTGCCGTTTTCTAATGAAAAGAGGTAGTGAGTTATATTGCCTGATGACGTAAACAAAAAATTGACGCTCTGAGCTGTTACAAACACTTATTCACTTGAATTGTTAAAACACTAGAATAGGCTTTTGTCACGATCACGATCCATTTCTATATTCATATTCTGATAACCGAACTTATTGCTGCTAAGAAAAATTGCTAATCAAATTTTACCATTCAGTTGAAGATAAACAACGAAGATCCCACGAAAACATTATTAGCTTAGTAAATGCAGGATCTCTGCAGTTGTAAAGATTTAATCAACGTTGTATCTGAAAGTTTAGCCTGTGATACGACAAGTCCAACACACAGCCGAAACCCGAAGAACGATATTTTTAAATTAGTAAAGCCAAAAGCACTAAGGTTACAAGCGCAGTGCCAAAAACAGCAAAGAGATCTTGAACGTCATTAGCATTAGCGTCTTACATCTTAGTGTTTAAGATTACCTCAAAACCTTTAATTTAAAATTTGTTAAGATTCCTGACGCACAAACCAAAGTTGCCGCACTCAATGTATTAAAAATATCTTTTTCCTTAAAAAAAAACATTGAACAATAGATAGATATGCGTTAGTATTTCAGGCATACAAGATACAATGGGTTGCTGTTCTCAGATATAAACAAAAGTACGTCTAAAGAAGGACCTGCCCTTAACTTAATTAAAACAAACTTATTTCAAATTTAACTCTAAATTGGAATGGAATACTATTATAAAGGAAATCGAGTTCCTCCATGAACAGGAAACGAATCCTCTTATTTATTCATAACTTTCCTATACAACGCCGTTCATATCGACATACAATAACAAATCGATAGGCACAGTAATGGCTCTTGCCTCTATTAATTCCGTAGATCAATAGTTTCTATTTCGGTCATCAACAGTGAACAAGGCTTCTCAAAAAATTGTTTTCAACTTTCGCTGATAGCAATTTTTATTTTCTATAGAGGGATAGTAAATAGAAGCAGGGCTCTTTTAAAGATGTATTTATATCGATGACAAATAGAAAACATGATTAGAGTCCTTTGCCCCTAGTAATTCAACTAAGAGAACGCGAATTAAATGAAAATTACGAGTATTTCGAATTCACAGTTCATAAAGTGCTTCAAAATTCATATGCGCTGCAACCAAATAAAATCCAGCAAACCTAGTTAATTCGAACTTGAGTGAATGGGCACTTGAGAATTCTAGGATCCTGATGATGCCGTAAGTGCTGATATTTGAATGTGATGTGTCTGGTATAAATTGATAGAAGAATTGTCGTTGAAAGGTTCCACCCAACCTAGGTATGTATTTAATGTCTGCAACGCTCTGACTCTGGACCAATTGGTCGATGTAGGTAATAAAAGGGAACAAAACCCCTGAGTAGTGCTACTCCACAGACTTTTGCTGATTTCATTAATGCCTTGAAATTATTTTAAGAAGCGATGCGATGTTTTAAATGTTGTCGGTGAATAGCTATTTTAAATGCTTGAACGAAAGCAATTCAAAAAGGAGTCGAAAGGAGGTGGCAGAGTTGGATTTTAATTAAAACAAAACGCAAAGTTGTTTATTATAGGTATATAGCTAGTATTAATAGGTAATTATACAAGGTATGCAAAAGGAGGATATACTGCACGATTTGGGTTTTCGTACTGTAAATTTATGCAAAATAAACCCTAGGTGCTATTTATGGATATGTAATTAAGGGATGAAGACACATAAGAATGAATTTCTTAAAGTTACCAAAGGTGCGTAGAATAATTGTCATCGCTCTCAAAAAGAAAAATAATTGCATTATATAATTGAGATCTCGTTCGCGAGAAAAGTTCAAGCTATCAGAAAAGTCTCTTGATATATTAAAAATCCACCTAGGATAGCATTACTTGAACTAAAATATTGATTAAGTAGAAATGAACTTCTCTTGAAATATCGGAACTACAATGTCGGATGGGAATCCTCGAGGCATATTTCAAGCAAGCTCTGAATTATCATTAGAGAATAGCGAATTGACAACTTCAAACTTTCAGTGTGAATGCGCCCTTAAACCGATTACCAAACTGTCAATGTCAAAATATTAAGTAGAATAAGCATTTGCATCATGGTGAAGCACACTAAGGCATTATAGTTACATTTACGAATAACTAAAACTACCGAAATACCGAGTCCCAGGTTGAAGTGTTTAGGGTAATATTTAGTTTTCATCGACGAAGCGCATTTTTTGTTAAACGGCTTCGCCATAAGCAAAATATTCGTTACTGGACAGGTGATAGCCCTTATGTGCTTCATAGAGCAAAAATTTATTGGGCCCTTTTTTCGTCGATGGAAATGACCATCACGTTACGATAAATGGTAATCGCTACAGAGACATAATTGGAACATTATTTCTTTGAGCAATTGCATAAATCTTACAACAGTGATCTAGCGGAGAATATTATCCCCTCACGGCGTAGCTGAAGAGCATGGCGTAGCAGAGAACTGTTCTCCTTAGTTAGACTCTCATTGGTGTAAATACGAGTGCAAGCAGAACCAGAATCGGAGGCGGAGGTGAGGTTGTGTTGTTGTCAGCAAATGAATCGTTTCCTAACTGAGCGAGTGTAAGACCATTGTTCGCACGAAAGGCAGCTAGCAGTGCACTTTGCTCAGCCTGAGAAGAGTGCCTGATCAGCAGCGGACTTTGACCATCGTTAGATTTATTTCTCAGTCGAAATGCATCAAAGTGGGGAGTGATGTTGTACTGCAGTTTTTCAGCGATGTTTTTTACCGGATGCCGCGAACAATCACATCACATAGGCGCTCTTTTCGTCGAAAGTCAGCTAGCTCCTCTTTTAGTTTGCGGTTATCGTCACGTAGTTCCAAAATATCGCTCTCGAATTGTGCCACTTTGTTACTAAGAGAAGCAATGGCTTCACACAATCTCCAAGTTACGAAGATGGTTAGATAGGGATGGTTTTTTATTGGTTGGCTTCACAAGTGGTGAGTAAGATTTCGGTTGGCTGTTACTTAATTGGGATTTATCTGGAGTCACTGCAGCAGCCATAGCGGATTGCTCTTTGAGTGTCTGTTGTCGAGTAGTTGACATATTTTGATGGGCAATAACACAAATCACACAAATCACAAATCGCAAAACACGATACGATTCCAAGGCATTGGGATTTGAGAGAATAATAATAATAATAATACTAGTTGGCGCAACAGGTCTGTAGGGACCCAGGGCCTAGCTTCTCGCAACCATTCGTTTTGTGTGAGTTTTTAATTTTTGGAACGAATGGAAGGGATCTACAATTTTATGCCGGTTCCAAACGGGCCGATTGAGAAGCTCCTTCATAACAGTTATACTCTCGGATGTTTGTCAGACGTTCGCGAGAGGTGGCGCAGTGAAAAAAACCCTGAGTTGGAATTTGAGAGAAACAGTTCATAAAAACGTTCCTCTGATGAATGAACATAAAAACATGCGTACGATACACCCATGAAAGTGGTTAACGATAGAACTGGAGGAATTTTCTTTTAAAGTTATGGAAAATTGTCAAAACAATCGATTATAATAATAAATATGTAAGCTACTCTCAACGTAGTCTTCATGATAATATTTCTCCAATATTAAGTTTGGAAATGACATCTACCTACATTCAAAGTGTTGCATAGTCAATTAGAAGTTGTTTTAAAACGCCATCCACTTCAAAACGTTGCGTGTTTATTGTTATGTCTTAATTTAACAATATCTACAAATGGGTGGATCAACGTTAGTTTAGACTTTAGAGTGTTTCATATTGATTTTAATTACATTGGCTATTACATTGATGTTATTCCTTTAAATAATCTAATTGCACCTAATTTTATTGCTCTTTGTTTTTAATAGCTTTTTCCTTATTAAAAAAAATAATGTTATTTCAGCCTATGAGAAAACATTATAAGACGAACATATTTAACAAACGCTCAGAGAGATGAGTTTAGGGAGAAATTATTTAAGTAAAAAAAAGGGGTATAAGAACTATTATTCAAAAAATCAAAACTATAACCGGATTTTATATCACATGCAGTATAGTATCCAATTGAAGACGATTCGAATTTCCTCAACTCAAATGTAGGTATTGAATTGGCAGAAAAAGAATTCTAAGCCCAGACACCACAAATTCTTTACGTTTAAAGTAAGTAAAAAATGAGAAAACGACCATGTTGAAACTAATTTTATTTAGATAAAAACAAACTTTTTCTTTAGTTTAATAAATGGTTTAATATTATTGAAAAAACAAAACATTTTTAAGAAATTAAAATTGTTGTATGTTTTTTTTCTAAAAAAAAAATTAAAGATGTGGATAAGCGTGATATTTTCAAAGTCTGAAGAGGTTATATGTACGAAGCATCATGGTAAGATTAAAGTTACAAAAATTATTTTTTTTTTTTTTTTTATCCGAGGGTAGGTGAAAATCTTCCAAAGACACTATGAGAACAGCTGGCGCGTTCTCATAGTAGTGTCAGATTTTTACTGACTAAAAACACCACCCTTCTAAAGATTGTTAGATACTGCAACTAAGATAAAACTTATCAAGCAATTTTCTATCATGAAATAACAACTTTTGACAGGTTACTTTCCAGTGAAAGTTCCTGCGTGTTCCGCAAATTAGACGCGGTTAATCTTATCTTGCCAAGTCGAACGGTTTCGTTCTTTGTAGTCGGCGCAATAAATTGCTCTCGTCCAAGATTTGTCGGACTGTATTGTTGGTATGTCCGATTAGTCGGTTTCTATGCTTTCTCGCGAAGCTTCTAGTTTCAGCTTCGATTGTTGCAATTCCGAGATCCCTATGGATATCGTCGTTTCTAATATACCATGGTGCTTGTACAATTTCTCTAAGCACTTTATTTTGAAAAGTTTGTAGAATATTGACATTTGTTTTCTTGGTACAACCCCAAAGTTGTATACCGTAGTCCACACCGGCTTTAGCACTTGCTTGTATAAAAGCAGTTTGTTCTCAGTACTGAGCTGGGTATGTTTTCCGAGTAACCAGTACATTTCTCTATATTTGATATCGAGTTCTTTACGTTTCATTTTCACGTGCGAACTCCATTTCAGTTTGCGTCGAGTGTCATTCCCAGGTATTTGGCCTCGTTTGCAAAGGGTATTCGGGCCAAGTTTAGAAAAATTGGCAAGTCATTAGTTTTCTTATAAGTGAAATTCACGTGAACAGATTTAGTTTCGTTGAGGGCGATCCGCCAGTTCCTTGTCCATTCATTTACCTTATTCACTGCGGCTTGCAGTTTTGTAGTCGCTTCTTCGATTGTATTACCTACAGCTAGGATAGCTGTGTCGTCGGCGAACGTAGCAAGGGTAGTGCCATCTTCCCTTGGTATATCGCGAGTATATAACACATAGAGAAGCGGACCAAGGACGCTTCCTTGCGGTACCCCGGCCGAAATTTCTTTTAGCTCCGAGTATTCGTTTCCATTTCTAACCCGGATGACTCTATTCCCGAGATATGATTCTAGAATATCATATAGGCTTGCGGGGAGAACTTGTCGTAATTTAAATTTCAAGCCGTCGTGCCACACCTTATCAAAGGCTTGTGAGACGTCAAGGAATACGCTTGAATGTCAATCGTCGAATGCTTGGTTCTGAACCCAAACTGGTGGTCAGGGATAAGATTATTGTCTTCAATAACCGGTTGAAGGCGCCTAAGCAATATTCTCTCGAAGACTTTGGAAATGACCGGAAGAAGGGAAATCGGTCTATACGATTTTACTTCATTTGGCGGTTTCCCTAGTTTTAAAACCATTATGACCTCCGCGACTTTCCATTGACTCGGCACGTGTTTTAGTCTGAGCGCGGCATTTATAATATGAAGAAGCTTAATTAATGCTTTCGTGGATCGCTTCGCCATCGTACTGCTTATAAGTTTCTTCTAAATGAGCGGCAAAAACGTCCGCTTTTTCCTTATCTTCCCTTGCCCATTCATTTTGATTTATTCTAATTGGCGGCGCGGGGATTTTGGGCCTTTTGGTGCCTTTTACAGCTTTCCAAAGTGAATAATAATCGAACGATTTTTAAAATCATTAATAACTGTCTTCAACAAATTGCACAAATAATTCAAATGTGCTTTATGTTGCGGAGCGCGACTCTGTTGCCATTTCTTACGCGCCTTCCTTTTTTCGTTGACCAATTCTTTTATTTCGGGAGGATATCGTAGCCCGTATTTGGCCGGTGTTTTCCTTGGATTGGGCGTATTATTCCAGGAGGCGAGCTGTACGATCGCGATTTAAGCAGGTTAGTGAAATCACTTTTTTCAAGCGCGGAACGCGGTGGACAGTAGATAGATGAAATTCTAAGAGTACGCTGACTATTTTTAACTCGAATCGTGCACAGTTGCATAGTTTCGAGCTCTATCTTCAGGTCTTCGTATTGTTCAATGCAGTCTTTAATAAGCAATGATGATCCACCTCTGGCGTTTCCCGATGGGTGATAAGCGTGGAAATCATTATAGCCTTTTATTTTTAAATACGATCCCTTTTTCACGTGCGTTTCAGAAATCAAGCAAATGTCAATATCTTTCTCGCGTATGAATATTTCCAAATCGCCGAGTTTTTGTAAAAGGCAGTTTGCATTCCAAGTGCATATTTTTAACATTGGTTTTTCATTCATGTTATTTTTGAAGCACGCGTTTTCCGTGAATTATTTTCGAGCTTAACCAAGCGATCGAGAATATTGTTTATTTTGCATTGTTCTTCAAGTTTCTCGAGAATAACGGAGAAAACATGAGAAACAGGGTCCGGCGAAGTTTCAACGTTTTTTGCTCCTTCGAATGCCGCGGCCTGAGCGTAGGTCTGCACTCTGGCTGTCCGAGGGCCACTATTAGATGGCTTTCCTGATGGTAACTTTTCAGCGGCATTTCTTTTGACAACAGAGGTCGAGGGCCTTTCTGTTGTCTCTCTTTCTCTGGCAATGTTACGCTTGTGAACCTCCTGGGCGGTCCTACGCTTTGTCTTGGTAAGCGGCTTTGTTTTTCTATTTTGCGTTTTGAGGAGCACATCTCTCCGTTTTTGCAACTCCTTAGCTACTTCACAGATTCAATAATTCGCCGGTTCCCTTGCAATTAGCACAGGTAGCGGAAGATTGTTTATTTGCTCCACAGTCTTGGGAGAAATGACTTCCGGCGCATTTTACACATCGCGGCTCTTTTTTGCAATACATTTGCGTATGATTAAATTCTTGGCAACGTTTGCACTGTGGAATTATTTTTAGATTTCTGCGTATGGGCTCGATTTTTACCACAATATTAACTATGGTTTTAATTCGGTAGATATCTTCGATATTATCAGACCTATCGAAGGTAAGCATAAAGAGCGGAAGCCCACGCCTTACCAGGATGTCCTTATCTTCCTCCGTTTTTTGCTTCTCTTTCTTGATGATATTTACGGCATCAAGAATTTTAAACCCTTTGGAACGGAGGTCGTTTACAACCTCTTCTTTGGTTGCATGAGGGGTGGAGTCCCCTCGCTACAACACTATTCAAAATGACTTCACTTTGAATTACTACCTGAACGAAGTTAAATTAAAGCTTAAACATAGTCAGAATTATTTATAAACGTATTATAGAGAGTGTATTTATAAAAAACTTTAACGCATAAGCTAAACGCGTTTGGAGGTTGTTTAGTGCCTGTATAGAGGTAGAATAGTATGGAAATGTCACTTTGACTTCACAGTATTGAGCAAAAACATTTCGCATTCTTTTTTGAGCGAATTATTATGGACGTTTTCATATTGAATTATTACGATTTTTTCCTATGTTGTGTTAAAATTTTGTGTTTTAATTCACATCACATTACTTATGTGAAAACGTTTTCATTAGGTGTGTCAATTCCACGAACGTCATATTTTTACTTTTTTCGTTTTAACTTTTAAGATTGAATTCATTTCATTTTGAATTTAATTCGTATTTTCGCAAGCTGCAAAGTTTTTTTTTTTTGTCTTTTTGGACAAATAAATGTAATAGACTTCTCCTTTTTAGTACGTTTTCTGGCACAAGCCCTGCATAGCCAATATGCATTGGAAAATGTTTTATAAATAAAAATATTTGGGAGCGTGTATAAATTATGTATTAATATTTATACATTCCACAACTATACTCCTGTCTAGGGGCATTTCAGCAAGTTAGATGAAACTAGAAAAAAAACTATTTTTTTAAATCAATGAAACAATTTGAATTACTGTCATGCCACTTCGATTTAAAAATTATCGTAGTCGAAGCTAAATCGTTATGAAAAATATTTAAATCGAAGTGGTTTTCATTGTTTGTTTCTTTTGAATGCACTACCTATTCCCGTTTCGTGTTTTATAACTAATTATTACAAACAAAATATTTAAGACTACGCTTCTTAGCTATTGAAAAATGTCGCTGGACTTGTCATTCGCTCGACACGTTTGTGTTTTTAGAAAAAAAAATATTTAGCTGTTTTGTAAGCTACCTATCCAGATCATCCTAGAAATGACGCAATTTGTTAGATTCGCATACAGTGGGGGAAATTGTTTGTTCATCACGTACCTATGTCATATTATACTTTCTCCACAGATGATAAGCAAATACCGGAGCCAATTCATCGGCTCTTATTGTTTTGTTTTCATTTGATTTTAACTGAAACTACTGCTAAGATTTGTGGAGTGTAAACGGGTACCTGAAATTTGGCCCCAATGAAAAATTACCCCAAAATCGGGGCGTTGTTTCGTAATGAAAAATTTACCCCAATTTCAAAATGAAAATATCACCCCAAACAAAATAATTATAATCCGAAAGAATGATAAACGTCAAGGAAATAGTTGCCATTATTTGCTTTCTTTCAAATCAATATGGAACTTGTATTTATGATGAAAAGTAAACTGTGATGAAAATTTAAAGCTTGCCGTCTTCATTCAAAGAGCTTTTAATGTTTGACTTTTTTTTAAATATAATATACATACCAACAGGATTTCGCTAGGCGATAGAAACCGAATGAGCTCATCTTTATCCATTTTGATTATTAAGTTCATGTTTCAGCTGAGCCATTCAAATACGTAAGGCATCATATAAGTAGTTGTTCTCTTAACACTGTTTGTATCTTTTGAGTATCTGAAAAGAGGAAGACAATATAAGTTTGATTTTTGCAGCGGAACAAAAAAAAATGGTATCCCCTACCCTACAGCTACAAGTTGTCTCTCATAATATGACTTAAACTAAACATACTAATTTAAAGGAATTGGAAGTTGTACAAATAGCATCCCAAATTTTGGACTTTCTGACAAGTAGGTACTAATTATAAGGAAATAGGACATCTTGTACGCATGAATCATGATCCCATCTCATTTTTGCTGAAAAACGGGAGAAATTCACAAAATCGTAGCGTTTCACAGGTTTTTTATTTAGAAAAAAAGGTGTAAAACAGGAGTTCAATGTGAGTACTAATTTAATGTTTAATGTAACAAAAATACGTAATAATATTATGTATTTAAGAATATTTAAAAAATGCTTAGTCAATAATCATCATCATCTTCAAGGTCAATGTCGAAGTCGTCATCTGTTTCTACGTTGGCATCAGCGGAGCGCAAATTGTATTTTTCTTTTGTCGAATGTCGATGAAAAGAAAGCATTGATTGCTTGGCTGCCAGACGCTGCGTTCAAGGCTTGGCGGTGAACGTTTGTTTTTAGATGTCGAACGATATCTGAATTGCCACCTGAAGCGATGGAAAATTCTTTGTTGCACTTTTTACAGCGAACATCACTTTCACTTTTGATTTTTTCAAGATACGGATATTGTTCCTTAAGTTTAGCAGAAAAAACACATTTATATTTGTTCGGCATTTTCTTTCTTTTTTAATTAAATAAATAGATATTATTTAGTTTATGATTCGCGTACACTGACTGAAAAAGTGAGAGAGGGAGTATGTCCGTAAGTCCGTATGTAATTTTTGCTCCGTTAGCTTTTTCGCGCAGTTGCCAGTTCACTGCGATGTTCTGTTCGACGTGAAGCGACGTTGACACGTTTGAAATTTTAAACTTTAGTGCGTTAAAATCATCTTTGGTAAAAAACCGGTTTTTCGAGGGCAAAAACAGCTCACAGGTTTTCGGTCCAAAAACAGGAGTCTCCTGCGCAAAACAGGAGAGATGGGATCATCATGCGGCATGATGGTAGTTTGAGAATTTAACTATCTAAAGTCTCCTTTCACAAACTTGTTACTCTACTACTTTTCCCCAAGCCGTTGCATGGCTGATGGTTTATATGACATAAATATTCATGGACAGCACAACCGAAATTAAATTAGCTATAAGCGGTAGCGGACTGTGCATCTTTTCACTGATGCATCAGATAACTGCACAGTGCAACCTCTCTCTTTGGTTGGTCAGGTCGATGTGCCACTTTATAACTAATAGGTCCGTACCAACAAACATTTTTACGATTAGTTGCGTCTTTAAATTAAGGCAGCTATATTTTCCACACCAAATTCGCAATTGTGAGCTTAGTAAAATTTAAGTGAAGATTACAATTTATTATTAGTATGTATACGGTGCATAGAGAAAACATGTTGTTTAATAACATTTATTCCATAAAATAATACTAAGGAAATAGCTTGGCAAGTATGGGTAATCCAATGATTACGATTATTTTTCACAATGTAATTGTGCTTCGAAGAAATCCCATAAAGATGTAGACACCATATAGACACCCTATAATGGGTACGTGCAAATTGTTTAATTTAATGAGCTGTCCAGCCGGAAAAATGCAGCCAAAAATGGTCTTTGTTTATGCATCATACTCTTTCCAAGCAAAAAACCATTTTCCCATCTGCGACATTAAATTTTAATTTGTTTTTCTGCTACAATTACTATTCGCCCATGGAAGCGCCGCCGTCGCATGACCAGTATAATGAACTCTACGATATTCTTAAAATATCACGTTCATGGCTGGTATTTCAAGCTAGTGATTTCCACAACCATGTATTTATTGGAAGCTTTCCCCAACTTCATTATTGTTGTTTTGCTTATTACTATTTTGAATCACTGTCACTAGACAATTACTCATTTAACTATAATTGGCAAAACCTATATAGATAGGTACAGCCAGTTTTGTAACGTGCTTGGTATTGCTATTAATGTTCTCATTTCGCATTTTTTGTGTAAATGAATAAATGAAATGCATACAGATGATAGTCGATTTAAATTTGAACCGACGACATACGCGTACGTCTATGCATCACTTGAAATCGGCTGCTTCTGGAACATGCTCTTAAATGCTTGTATAATCCAACAACTTAATAACAAAATGTCAAAGTTTTAAAGCATTCGTGGGTATAGAATATCTTACAACGGTAATTTAGCCCAACTAAAATTTTAGTGGATAACGGCGTCCTGTCTGAAACATTTATCTGCAAAGGTAAATTTACAGCTGCTTATGGACACCCTATAATTGTGCCATTACTATGTCAATCTGAAGGCATTTTCACTTAATGTGTTTAGTTTGAAAAAAAAAATAATTAAAAAAAGATCCAAAATGTAATTTTTTCGTCTGGCTTGGGAAAAAATATCGTGGTCTACTTTTTTTGCGAGTCGTTTGTATATAGTTAAACGGAATCGGCCATTAAAGAACGATTTTTTCCCCTTACTTTTGGTCTTTTAATGTTGCTTATTTCCAGATATCGTTTGTTTTCAAGTGTTCCTTTTTACATATTCTTCGCTGCTTGCAATGACATTGGCTTATCTTATACCATGTTCCCACCAACGTGATTTAGCTCATAGCCTGTATCACGATCACGCTTTGGAGCTTCGCGTTGACAAACGCTTTCAGTTCAGCCATAGGAAAACAATGCAATGAAACCTACCACAAACCTGCGTTGCGTCTGAACTTCAAAACGACATTCGTATAACCTTAACGTAATGTTTTGTAACGTTGCCGTAAAGCGACGAAAGTCAAAGCGAATGTTGAAAAAAGCTTGAATTGTCAAACTATTTCTCGATTGTTATTGCTGGTGGCTTTGTGTGGTTTGGTCGGGAGTTTTTATTTATGGCGTTTTCAATTGAAGAAAATAATTGCCCTTTCTATGAAAAGAGCAAATCTAGAAGTGCTCTTTCTATGTTTCCTATGTTTTATTGAAATGAAAAATGCACTTCCAGTTCAATTCTTAACACAACAGAAGTGTTCGGAATATTTTTAAAGAATTGCCCTGAACTCACCAACACAAACTTGAAAAATGTCAGATTGAAATACAATGTTATGTTGTTGGAAACACAATTTGCGCTATGTGATTCGAAAATATACAATTAGGCGTGCAAAATGTGAGCATAAATTGAACAAAATTGATTTGTCCTATTAAAACATATTTACTGTAGAAAAAAAAAAGTAATAACATAATACCCAACCTCACACAATGGTGTCTACCACTATTACAAAAGTGCCCCAACGAATTTCATTTAAAGAGTAATTCTGGATTTCGGTGCAATTCTCTCGGATATACAATGAAAAACGACATTAGTTTTTAAGGTAAGTAAATGGTAATGAATTCATACGTTCAAATGTCTTTCGAAGAATCCCTTATCACCTGGTAAGAGATAGGGAGTTTATTTACAACACTAAATTGAAGCAGTACAAAAATGTTAACAAACGAATTGAATTGGGAGGAAATAAGACGGTTGCTGGAGAGATCAGGTAATTTAACACATAGGTACTAAAGTTCAAGTTGTATTACAATTCTAAGCTAAACATTTCTAGCTGATGATTGCAAACAGCGATGGAAAAGTTTGAGGGACAGGTTTGTCAGGGAAAAAGGTCTAAGGATCTCCCATCCGGCAGTTGAGCGAGACTAAAGGGAGCATTATTCATGCTTGGAGTTCCTCATCTGCCTCCATATATTTTAAGTAATCGCGATATGCGGTATACGCAATTCTTATGCCATGTAATAAAACAAGCCAAGATCCAATCATGCGCGATGCAAGGAAAAAGCATTTGAAGAAAAAAAGATATGCTCTACTATATTTCTCGATATAGCACAAGCTTTCGACAAAGTATGGCACAAAGGACTGGTCTATAAATTGCAAAAGCATCTGCCAAAACAATTTTCAGAAATTTTAGAGTCCTATATATTAGAGAGATTCTTTAGAATTAAACAAGGAAATGACTACTCCACATTAAGAGAAATAAAAGCTGGTGTACCACAAGGAAGTGTGTTAGGTCCTCTATTATATCTCTTATTTACTAGCGACTTGCCGAATAGTGACGAAACAACTGTGTCAACATTTGCAGATGATATTGCTGTACTCGCTGTGGGAGAAACTGTCGAAGTAGCGACAAAGAAACTACAGAAGGCAGTGAACAATATATCAAAATGGACCAAAAAAATGGCAACTTAAACTATATGACCTAAAGTCGGTCCATATAAATTTTACGAATAGAAATGTTCAGCACCTACCGGTATTCATAAATGATAAAGAACTAGAGTACGCAAGCACAGCCAAATACCTAGGCATGACACTGGACGCAAAACTGCCCTGGAAAGCACGTCATGTAAAGAAAAAAAGAGAAGAACTAAATATGCGCTACAGTAAAATGTATTGGCTTATAGGGAAATACTCTTGTTTGTCAAATTACAATAAATTACTGCTTTATAAGCAAATTCTAAAACCAGTATAGACCTACGGGCTCCAGCTGTGGGCTGGACAAATTTACAAAAAATACAAACATTTCAAAACAAGTTCTACGGAATATAGTAGGTAAATGCACCATGGTACTTAAAAAACGCTGATCTGCATAGAGATCTAGAAATAGAAATGATTGAAGATGAAGTCAAAAAAGTAGCTAATAGACATAAACTTAGGCTTCTCAATCACGTGAGCTCAGAAATGAAGGAACTATTAAATACTAGCAATATCACTAGCAGGTTAAGAAGAATAAAACCTTTTGAGCTAGCTACATAGCTTGAAAAATAAAACAAAAACAGTATTAAATCCTCTATGGACAAATACTTAGAGTATGAATATCAAAATATGAAAGACAAATTGCTGATTGGTTTAACTACTAGGTGCACTAAGTGGAAAGCTGGCTAATCCCCGCCCTGCGACAATGAAATACCAAGAAGGTTGTATCGCAGGGAAAACGGGAAGATGGGAGAAGTGGTTAGGGCGTAGAAATCACCACACTGTTACTGAGTACGGGCTCGGTTTCGTCTTTGGAAGATTACCACCTCCTAGCGTAGAAAAAAAAAATGTAATAAAACAGATGTGCCGGGATTCATTTATAATTTAATTTTTTACAAACAGCTGTAACAAACAAAACATTTGCAACAGCCGAGCTTAGTGTAACGTCAAAGCGCTCGTAAAGCTTTAGTACGTAAGGTGAAGCAACGCAGGTTTCAAAGCGTGTTTACTGTGATACAGGCATTATAAATCACGAAAGGCGTCTCCACCGAACTTTACGTGTTTTAGTTTGACATCCAGGAAAAAGAGTTAACCCCATGTTCGGACCTGGTAGTTTTTTTTTTTTGTGTTGTTTTTGTTTTGTTCCCATACCTGCCACAAATAAAACAATTTATGATTTTATGTATAGATACTTAATAAAAATCTCGCCGAAACACAAAGAATATTGGCCTTAAAATAATTTGTTTGACATTTTTTTTTTGTTTGTTGAATAAAATGGAATTGAATTGGATTGAAACAACAACAGGTATGTTCGGTTTTATTTTGTGTGGATTTGCGATGACAGATACGTAATTAAAATTTAAACACGTATAAATCATGTAATTAGTAATCACGAAAATATATGGTAAATCACGTAATTTATGAGATGATTTCCCTAAATCAAGTGGATTTAGCTAAATCACGTTGGTGAGCTAAATCACGTTGGTGAGGACATGGTATTCGGCAATTAGGCATGCTTAGTCACCATTTAACAATTTTCATGATAATGTAGACACTTGCTTTGTTGCGATCAACTTCATGTGTAAAATGTCACCTATTCGCAATAGCAGCGAGCAATATAATGCTCCTTACCCGATGATGGTGCTATGATTTATGTTACTATTTCTTTTGTAAAAGAATTAGCAAAAGAAATTAAACCGATAGATTAGATAAGATTAATTGGCGCAGGTGGAACAAGTTGCCATATCACTGCGGCCACGAGTGGGCCTATTGTGATTTCTTCCATTTATATCTCACTCATGATACCAGACTTAGTGATGAGTCCTAGTATGTCTTTGAGTGTGCTGTCAGATGTGCGTACCCTGGTTAGTGTCGATGTCCCCTTTATAGTAGCCTGCTCTGGGAACGTTCGGTCGATGTTGTTCGATGGTTCCCATGATTGGTCGTTACTATGCCAGATGTAGCTTCGAGTTGGTCTGGTAGGGGTTGAATGATGCAGGTTGTTGTATCCTTTTACGATGGTACGCCAGATGTTTTACATTGGTTGTCACGATCGTCCGTTGTTCCCAAAATAGTTTGAGAATTGGTTTTAACCCCCTGCATTCATTGGTTCGGCGTTATTTTGATAGGGATAGCTAAGCGGCAGAACTAAGGTGTTAACTTGCATGTAGCAAAATATTTCAATTATGAAAGAAATAACGTATATTTTTATGTAGGATTTAGATCGCAATCAAAAATAATAAAGGGCATTCAAATAAGACTTAATTCTCTTACCTGAACCACTGTATTTTTTTGCTGGTAAAGGGATTTAAAACTTCGTTCTAAAAATATTAATGGCATATATGCTTCTTTGGATTGTTTAGTTGAGAGAATGGTACTATGTACGCTATCGCTATGAATAACCTTTATTAGAAGTAACGAACAAACATATTATAATATAATAAGCTTATGAAGTTTTCTCGCATACTTTGTCGTGTTTTTTTTTTTTTTTTTTTTTTGAGAAAAAACTTTGTACGTGATTACATGCATTGGAAACATTGTTTAACTAACCCTTCTTCTCAGTGACGTTTATTCAAAGGTGCGCAGGTGTTCTCTGCACACCCTGTCCAAATCTTATTTTATGCCTTGTGTAATTAACGTTCATTAATCGTAAACACATTTCTGTTTCTTCGAAATATTTTGCATATTACCTAATCAGTATTTTAGAATAAGTGATTAAAATCTAAACAACATGTTACAAAAATTGTATCGAACAAAAATCCAAAACTCCCTGTATCGTTATTCCATTCCAATTAATACCTAGCCAAAGTAACTTGGTGATAATGAAACGCATCAGGGTCTGTTCCAGGGTGTTCATCTCGCTTTAGAGTTTAGAGCACCGTGCCCAGGCAGAATAACATACAAAAACAAAGACAAAATACAAAATAAAAAACCCTTCTCCCTCATAAATTTACCTGGCTACGGCTACGGCTAGGTGTTCTCCTACATCGAGCGCACCTCTTTCCAATTCACATTTCTTCACATCACACTTGGGGTTTCATTTTCGTTATCGTTCCACACTCCAGGCATAGAGTGTTTTATGATATGACATATGAGGTGCGTCGTGTCTCGTGTGTGTTTTGTTTTTGTGTTCTCTTCAAACACAGAACACAGAAGTTCATCTTCATCTCATCGTCATCATCCAAATTCAACTCCGACACTCGACTCGAACGTCGAACAGCCAGTGAGCCTAATATTTCGTTCTCCTGTGTGGCCTGTGTGCTTTCGCTGTGCCTGTGGCTAGGGAAGGTGCGCTATGCTTTACAGAACCTTGTACGAGTAGTAGGTATGATGTATGAATAATTATTCATTTCCACTCTGGTCCTCTCAGTGTATAGATATGGAATTTAATATAAAGGTCGGTTACACAGAGGCCAACTACTGACAAAAATATGAATTCGAATATTTGAAATTGCAACTGCTTTAATTAAAAAACCTACTTGCGAGACCAAAGCTGTGAACTTTGTTTAGCTGATAAATTGGAAATAATTCACTATGGTAGACCAATTCCACTTTTTCCAAATTTAGTTTAATCTTTTATTTGGCACTTTCATGAAAAAATTGTGATTCCAAGCTTTGGCTGTGTGGTTGCCCTTTTGTAAGCAAAGTCTTCTGTCTTGACTTCTTTAAACAAATTATCTAACCATTTTAGAGTTGCTTTAAAATAGAACATAAATAGCAACAAAATATATATATATGTATATGTATGTATATACCTACTCGTATAGGTACCTACCTATAAAAAAACAAATAAATGTGATAGTTGTCTATCACGTCCTCGTAGTATCCTGGAACCTGGAATATAACTAAAAATACACTATCTTACTATGTTAGAAAATTAGTGAACACCCTACTGAAAGCACCACGGCACGTCACTGCTTCTTCTGTATTCTGTTATGTCAAGGCACAAGGAATATTATAATAACTTATAAAACTCCAACAAAAATCAATAGTTGCAATACATTAGCACAACAGAAAAAAATCTTTCGCCAACCCCAATGTACGATAGCGTAGACATTTTTAGATTATAATGCTTCCACTTTTGTGATATTAATTATTATAGCTTCTGATTGTGAAGGTTTGTATGTTCATTCTCGTAATCTCTTTCACCACGAGTTTGCTTTCGAAAATTGAAATACTTTTCAATAAAGTAGGTATAGGTACCTACACAAAAAAAAAGTGGAAGGTGCATTCAGATCGTTCTCGACTTCTCGTACACACATCAGCAGTATTATTATACATATTGTATTGAAGTCAGACTGAATAATCGACATCTACGAAAGCGTACAAAGGAAACCACTTTTTGACATATCAACGAGTCGGTTTGCATATTATTTTGCCAATGCGGAGCATAGCACAATACACGCAAATTTTAAATAAATTTCCATTAAAGAAGATGCGATTTTTTTTTGGAAAGAAATAGATCTAATTTGATGACATGAATGAAAGGAAAAAAATCGAAAATCATTTGAAAGCCGATAAAAATAGAGTATCTCAACAAAAGGAAGAGCAGACTCAAGTCAACTTAATTTATTTACGAAATTAATCGTATTACATACTTTGAAGATGGATACTTGTCTGAATTACTCGAAGTAGGTACCTAGGTAATGTGGGAAGGACCTAGGCATTTATTCACAACCATAAATCAAATGCAACAGATTGTATTGTACACCTATTTTGTGGTTTGATGTTATTCCAAGGACTTATTTGGATTTTTTTTAGAAATGAAGCTCAATTTTTAAATTGTTGCGATTTATGCTCCTGCACCCCTTCTTTTATTATGTATAAAATATGTAGATTGTCTTTCGATTTTGTGTGCCAAATTAAATTAAAGAAAATGGTGCTTTAAGAAGCCAATAAACTTACTTATGCCGTTCGTGCACTACAGACGTACCTACAGAGACAATACTGAGACCCCCACTTTCGGGCTATATTTTTTTTTTTTGAGTGATCACGATTTGTGCGTTAGAATTGTTGGAAAGAAACTCGTATTGACAAATGTCACGTAACTTCAAAAATTACGGCTCACAACCCCAACACCAAATATGAGCCACTTCCGCACTGTCGGTAAAGTTGCTGTCATAGAATTTTACCCGTAATTGAAATTGTGTCCTTTGCTTCTGGCTGCACTTTACTTCTAGCAGCTAAACCGATATTAATCCAAATCAGCCCAAGTCAATTTTCTCCCTAATCCAACCAGGTGGTGACCCAAAGTCACCGTATTAAAAAATATTATTCCAAGCTTTTTTTTTTAAATTTTTTATTTATAACTAAATACTAACTCCATTTTTAATGTGTTTAATTTGTTAGTTTTTTATTCGGTTAATTTATTTTTAAGGTACAAACCTGGCATACAACGGATGCTCTTCTTGCATTTACAACATATTTGTTTTGAAGCGTGTCCTTTATCATGAGAACAATGTAACATCGTTTCTTCTTTCTAGACGTGTCAGCTTTGTTGTCTTCAGAATTATTTGCTGCGGATGGCACTATTTTACCAATAACATGTTTTAGTGGCCCTGATAAATACCTAGTCTTGCGGCGTACAATACAATGTGAGGTGTAACTAATCCCATTGCAAGATCTCTGAGAAATAGTGGTCTTGCTTTATGCTTTTTAGGGGCTTTCCAATTTGGATATGTTTTCATCCAAATACCATATGCAGCTATACCCGTTGCATTAATGAGGTAGTGGAAAATTACAATGGGCCACCTGTTTGACTTGCGTTTGACTGAAAATGCATGGCACATTTGATCCAACGTATCAACCCCCCCTTTAGGCCCATTTTATTCACTCGAAGTTAAACACAACTTGGGGATTTTTATATGGGAAACTTCCCAAGTTGTGTTCAACTTCGAGTGAATAAAATGGGCCTTAGTTGAGTTGTAAAACAAGTTAACTTCCGGTTTGGTTTTGTTGTTGATGGCCATTGTTTTGGTGTGATGCATGGTTGATAAGAACAAAACTGATTTGTTTTTTTTTATACGTAAATCACTAATAGTATTTTTTTTCTGAACGCAAATAAATTTGACTCCAGATACTTGCTTTTATTGGGAAGAAATTCTTTTGGAATGCATGCTTTATTTTTTCTTAGAGTTTCAACACTGGTGAGACCTCTGCTCAATAAATGATTTGCCAGATGATATGATGTAAACAATTTATCAAACGTAAGATTGTGGTTCGATCCAGAGTAAGACTCGGAAAGCATCAACACCACATTCGCCGCTTGATAACAATTTCTTTTATTCCCTTCCTTTCCAAAGTAAGGAATACCAAACAATGAATAAGATGTAGAGCTATCACATATCCACCAGATCTTCATGCTCTATTTATCGGGCTTTGAAGGGATATATTGTTTGAATTGCGCTCTTCCTCGGAAGGGGACCAGTTGCTCATCAATTGTCAGGTTCATACCAGGCACATACATCTTCTTCAAATTTGTCATAACAGAGTTTCATAGTTTCCTTATTGGTGCAAATTTGTCTCTCTGTCGTCTATCTGATCTAGTTGATGTGTCATCGAATCGTAAATGTTTCGAAATTTTGGCGAACCGATTCTTTGACATTGTTGCCCTGAACACTGGATGGCCATGAACTTCATCCCAAAATTCTGTAAAATCAAAAATGCCTTCTTTTTTTAGTTCCAGCGTAAATAAGCAGTCCTATAAAACTTCTTATTTCAATGACGTCAGTGAGCTTCCATATCTGCCCTTCCTTTTCTTTGCCATGACAGTTCGTAAATTTGACAATGAGACCAATAATTGTGCTATCAAAGAAAAAGTCGAATGCATCACTTACGTCGTCAATATGCTTTCCAGGCGGTAAAACAACTTTATCTAATTGGCCTCTAATAATGTTATGACTCGCCGATCTTCCTTGACTGAATGGTTCAGAGTTCCATTCAGTTCCATCCTTCCCAAGATATTTTTCAGCTTCAATGATTATGTTATCATCCTTATCATTTATTCCTATTTCATCGTCCCATTCCTCAAAGATTTCAGTACCATCTTCCTCATTATCTTCACTATCCAAATTTTCAAAGTCACTTTCCGAGTCAGCTTCAAACGCCATTCTTATATCCTTTTGTGTAAGAATTTTTCTTTGAGCCATTACTGCTTGAAAGTCAATCTGTTTATAATAACATAATTGTCTTATACATCTTCTATAGTCCATGAAAAAGCCTACCTTTCAATATTCACAAAAATGTAAGAACACAAACTGCAATCCGGATCAACTTACTTGAGCACAAAATATTTGAACTAATAACCTGTGTTCTATTAACACCTGGAACCTGGTGCAAAGCGCAAAAAAATTAACGAACTCTAAATAAAGTTTCTCGTTAGTAACTGTGACAATTCAAGCCACCTAGCATACAAAATACACAAGACATGCTTTTCCGTGTATTCTTTTATTTTTACAATACAGGTGACTCGTGACTGAAACACCACCTGGGTGGATTAGGTTGGCAAATGAAAATGGCGGTATATCCATTTTACAGTAATACATTCTTCACTATTTATTTCATTTCTATACAGTGTTTCCTTAGGGAAACAAAGTCAATTAGTGCGAAAGGGATTGCTTTTCAAAAAATTTTGAAAATTACTCTCGAAACTGAAACGGTGACCCAAGACACCGGGTGGGCGGATTAGGGTTTTAAAGATTCTTTTTCTATCAGAAAATTTCGCGGAGGGGGTGAGTCGTGCTCTTTCACTTTGTGAAAGCGAAATAACACCGACTTTAAATGTTCGGTCTTATTTCACTTTGCTGAAGTGAAATAAAGCCGAGTCGGCCTTATTTCACTTTGCATTTATAAATACATTTTTGAATTACCTATTATTTTTTTAAAATTCTAAATGATGAAATAAATAGAATGGTCGAGAACTTAACCAGTACTTTAACTATGTATTATAAGTAAGAATTCTCGGACATTCTTTTTATTTCAGCATTTAAAATTTGAAAAAATAATAGTTCAGCATTTAGAATTTGAAAAAATAATAGTTCAAAATTAGCGCGAATTTCGAACTATGAGTTTTTCAAATTCTAAATGCTGAAAAAATAGAATGGTCGAGAACTTAACCACTATTTTAACTATATATTATAATAAAAATTCCCGACCATTCTATTTTTTCAGCATTTAGAATTTGAAAAAATAATAGTTCGAAATTCAATGCCGAATTGTGGAAACATTTGCTTCGGCTTCATTTCACAAGAAATGTACGGCTTTATTTCACTTTGTCAATTCACTTTGTGAAAGCGCAATAAAGCCGAGTTTTGCAATTCGGCGTTATTTCGCTCGGCTTTATTTCACGTCACCGAATGCTCTGTGTTACACAACTTTCGAAATATAAGATCTCGAAAGTATTTTTTATATGGGAGGTGTCACGCCCCTTTGTCCAATTTTGACAAATCTTCACAGGAATACTCCTGGGCCTATACGTAAGATTATTTGTAAATTTAAAATCAATCGACTGGGTGGTTTTCGAGATTTACGATTTTGATTGTTTTTTTGTATGGGCGGTGCCACGGCTCATGAACTCATGAACCAATAGACATGGTATTAAAGTCATCTTTCATGGGAAATTTCCAGAATCAAAATCGGTTCACGCATTACAGAGACAAAAACAATATAACTTATTTTTATATACGTACGTATGTACAATCGTACATAATCTACATATCACATCTCATCTCTCGTACGAAGAGAAAGAAAATATCTGTAAATTACCTACTTGAAATTGTGCTTATGCAGTGCATGCTCTGCTTAAATTTTAATCTGTGTCTACCGTGTCCGTGTTCCAATGCACGAACTGAAAGAGCATTTTCAATCATGAATAACGTGGAGCAGTGACAAATCTACTATATAAAAATAAGTCGGGTTTTTCTTCCTGACGATATAACTCCAGAACGGCTCAACCGATTTGAATGATTTTTATTTTGTTTTGTTCGTCTTAAATCAGGGATGGTTTATGAAAAAAGAAAAGTCGGAAAATTCTCAACAGTTGGCGTTGTAGGCACATATTTCGTTTTTCATGGGGAAATGCACTTTGAAAAAAATATAAACTGGATAGAAATCGAGTAGTTTCAAATACAAAAAAAAAATATTTTAAATTTTAAAAGCAATATTGTTGTTGTCAATTATTTTAATGATTTTCCATGCAAATTGTTGTTGTCAAAAATTTTGAAATTTATTTTTTAATATACGATATATGTAGCTAGCTACCTAATAAGTTTGTTTATGTTTACTATGTTACATTAAGTAACTTTTTGAAATGAAGTAGATACTTTGATTTGTTTGTATCCATCATTTTTGTTTGGGAAGTACCTATTTTCAATATCCTTGCATTTGAATAGGTGGGTAAGTTCAAATGGAGGGGTGATTGAGATGACGAGGACAATGGTGACAGGCAACAGGAGTTGCTGAGCGTTTTGAGTGTTCACGAAGGGGTTGTTACGAAAAATGAATGAGTAACAATCATGGTACTACGCTCATTCGTGAGTAGGGTTATGGGGAGGGCAGCTCAAAGCTACCATAACACCTTCGGTACCGGTGTGGAGAGTGAAGGGAGAAGGCTTACCAACCAAGTTGATAGGTGTGGTTAGTTTTCTTCTAGGCTGTTAAAGTTACAAATATTTCTTTTAGAGTTAGTGTTTATTGATGGCGAATAAAGTGCGCAGTTGGGCATGATATCATTCAACCACGAATTGCAAAGAGAACAAAGAGAACAACAAAACAATACGATACTGCAGCAATAGCCGAAGCAGTTCGTAAAAATGTTCTGCAATTGAATCGACAACAAATGATTGCGTATGACTCTTTGATGGAAGCTGTGAACAAAAGAACTGGTAGCATTTACTTTCTGGGTGCTCCCGGAGGTACTGCCAAAACGTTCTTAATTTCATTGACTTTGGCACGGATTTGATCGCAGCATGAGTTGCCCTGGCATTGGTTTCATCTGGAATAACAGCAACTTTGTTAGAAGGCTACCGAACTGCACATTCAGCATTGATATTGCCTCTGAACATGCAAATCAACCAGACACATTCTTGAAAAATCGAAGAAAAAATGCGAAGATTTTACAATGATGCAAATTGATCGATTGGGTCGAATGTACGATGGCCCCACAAAAGGTCATTGGTGGCGGTGGACAGGACGTTGAAAGATCTTCGTGTCAATCAAAACATTTTTTGAATACCCATGGTTGTATTATCCGGTGATTTTCGGGAGACTCTTCCAGTTATTCCCACGATCAATTGCAGCTGACGAACTAAATGCGTGCTTGAAAGCATCAAATTTGTGGCTTCATGTCAAGACACTCCGATTGACGAGATCAAACTGCAGATGTGTTTTCGAAGCAATTGTTGGACATTGGTAATGAAAAGATTGCAGTTGATATCTCGACCGGACTTATCACTTTGGTGGATCAGCTGAATGTGCGGTGCAATATACAGGGAACACAACAGTTAAAGAGACGAATTATTGAACAGTTGCAAGCAATTTTTCATTTAGAAAATCATTGTTTTTCACATGGGCAGCTATACGTTGCGTATTCACGAGTTGGGAAACCATCCGCTTTGTTTGTGTTAACCTCAGACCAAAAAACAAAAAATGTGGTTTACCAAAGAGCACTTCAATGAAACGGATAATTTGCGGACACGTACAACGCTTCGATTCAGGGGTGGAATCGGCTAAGGTGATTGTTGATAGTTGACAATCAAAATCATAGCTTTGCGTCCACGTAAGGTGATTATCAAACTGACAATCGCTTTTTTGCGATCAATTTCATGTGACAGCTTTTAGGTGTCGCTTTCATACATTTGTGTCATTTTCAAAGGTATGCACCTCGACTTCGACTCCAAATAAATTAAATACTTTCGTGAAAAAAGAACAATATTAAATAAATTAAAATAAAAAAAGTGACATTTGAAAATTCGTGAAGTGCAATTATCTTCATTGGAACTTTTCTTCACAAATGAAGAAAATAATTACAAAAAAGTCCAAGTATGCATTATGTAATAAACTTTCATTGTTAATTGGTGCCTTTTTAGATTTTTGGAAAACTTTCGCTTATCAAAAGAAGCGTTTGTGTTTGTTTTGGAATTGGTTGATCTACCAACAAGTAAGGTCAACGCATGTTCCAACCATCCTACAATTGGCTAGAATCTTAAATCTTCTTTGGGGGTGGTGCCTATTTTAAATTTGCCCTTTAAATTTTGCAGTTAAAGGGTTGACGGAAATCATATCATGATGATAAGGCCAACGGAAAATGAGAACATGTTCTTCAATCGTGGAAAGGATACATATTTGCTCTTTATTAGCTTGAGACCTTAAAAAAAATACAAAAAAATATTGTAATTTGTGAACACGAGTATTATTATTCTCAAATACACTTACAATTTTCAAAATAAAAAAGAAACATTTCGAATATGAACCCATCAGCTGTTGAGAATGACAGTGTCGGCAAGGAAGTGACATCCAAAGCTCTAAGTGCTGCCAATAATCAACCATTTTTTAGTGATCGTCTTACGCAGAGCAAAGAAGAGTTGATAATCAAAAACGACAATCAAAAAAGTGACAATCAACTATCACCTTAGCCGATTCCAGCCCAGTATTTACTTTGGATTTACTTTCATTTTTTACTTCGAGAAGTTCAACTAAATTACACTTCATTTTTATAATCGAAATGAATTCATTACTGTTGTGAAATGAAATAAAATTTTCCATTTTCAAATACAAGAAAAAAATAATAATTTTTCTTCATCTTTTAATCCTCAAACGAAATGTTACAAAAAACGAAGCCATCTGGTGGCGAAACGGAGTTCGCCGGGTTTGCTAGTCTACTATATAAAAATAAGTCGGGTTTTCCTTCCTGACGATATAACTCCAGAACGGCTCAACCGATTTGAATGATTTTTGTTTTGTTTTCTTCGTCTTAAATCAGGGATGGTTTATGAAAAAAGAAAAGTCGGAAAATTCTTAACAGTTGGCGTTGTAGGCACATATTTCGTTTTTCATGGGGAAATGCACTTTGAAAAAAATATAAACTGGATAGAAATCGAGTAGTTTCAAATACAAAAAAAAAAAAAAATAATTTAAATTTTAAAAGCAATATTGTTGTTGTCAATTATTTTAATGATTTTCTAAGCAAATTGTTGTTGTCAAAAATTTTGAAACTTATTTTTTAATATACATACGATATAGCTAGCTACCTAATAAGTTTGTTTATGTTTACTATGTTACATTAAGTAACTTTTTGAAATGAAGTATGTAGATATGTACTTTGATTTGTTTGTATCCATCATTTTTGTTTGGGAAGTACCTATTTTCAATATCCTTGCATTTGACTACGTGGGTAAGTTCAAATGGAGGGATGATTGAGATGACGAGGACAATGATGACAGGCACAGGAGTTGCTGAGCGTTTTGAGTATTCACGAAGGGGTTGTTACGAAAAATGAATGAGTAACAATCATGGTACTATGCTCATTCGTGAGTAGGGTTATGGGGAGGGCAGCTCAAAGCTACCATAACACCTTCGGTACCGGTGTGGAGAGTGAAGGGAGAAGGCTTACCAACCAAGTTGATATAGGTGTGGTTAGTTTTCTTCTAGGCTGTTAAAGTTACAAATATTTCTTTTAGAGTTAGTGTTTATTGATGGCGAATAAAGTGCGCAGTTGGGCATGATATCACCTAATCGTCCAATACACGATGCATGTAACCACGAATTCCAAAGAGAACAACAAAACAATACGATACTGGAGCAATAGCCGAAGCAGTTCGTAAAAATGTTCTGCAATTGAATCGACAACAAATGATTGCGTATGACTCTTTGATGGAAGCTGTGAACAAAAGAACTGGTAGCATTTACTTTCTGGGTGCTCCCGGAGGTACTGCCAAAACGTTCTTAATTTCATTGCTTTTGGCACGGATTTGATCGCAGCATGAGTTGCCCTGGCATTGGCTTCATCTGGAATAACAGCAACTTTGTTAGAAGGCTACCGAACTGCACATTCAGCATTGATATTGCCACTGAACATGCAAATCAACCAGACACATTCTTGAAAAATCGAAGAAAAAATGCGAAGATTTTACAATGATGCAAATTGATCGATTGGGTCGAATGTACGATGGCCCCACAAAAGGTCAATGGTGGCGGTGGACAGGACGTTGAAAGATCTTCGTGTCAATTAAAACATTTTTTTAATAGCCATGGTTGTATTAGCCGGTGATTTTCGGGAGACTCTTCCAGTTATTCCCACGATCAATTGCAGCTGACGAACTAAATGCGTGCTTGAAAGCATCAAATTTGTGGCTTCATGTCAAGACACTCCGATTGACGAGATCAAACTGCAGATGTGTTTTCGAAGCAATTGTTGGACATTGGTAATGAAAAGATTGCAGTTGATATCTCGACCGGACTTATCACTTTGCCCACTGATTTCTGCCACATGATCGATTCTAAGGAAGAGCTCATTCGAAGTGTTTTTCCGGGCATACCGCAGAATATAGAGGAGAAGATGTGTTGATTCCACGCATCCCGATGATTCCAACGGACTTACCATTCGAATTCAAACGACTGCAATTTTTTACTACAAATCTTTGCATTGAATGTTAATATCATCTATTTTACAGGAAAATAAAAGGCATTGAATTAATTTGAATTACTAACAAAATTTATTTAATCGCCAAACTAAGTTTAAATCGAAAAAAAAAGCTTCAAATAGATAAAAATTAGGTGGTACGAAGTTCACCAGGTCAGCCAACACCAGATGAACCGCATCAATTTCTGCAAATATATTTCATTTCGTCGATGGTGGATCAGCTGAATGTGCGGTGCAATATACAGGGAACACAACAATTAAAGAGACGAATTATTGAACAGTTGCAAGCAATTTTTCATTTAGAAAATCATTGTTTTTTACATGGGCAGCTATACGTTGCCTATTCACGAGTTGGGAAACCATCCGCTTTGTTTGTGTTAACGTCAGACCAAAAAACAAAAAATGTGGTTTACCAAGGAGCACTTCAATGAAACGGATAATTTGCGGACGCGTATAACGCTTCGATTCAGTATTTACTTTGGATTCACTTTTATTTTTTACTTAGAGAAGTTCAACTAAATTACACTTCAATTTTGTAATCGAAATTAATTCATTACTGTTGTGAAATGAAATAAAATTTTCCATTTTCAAATACAAGAAAAAAATAATAATTTTTCTTCATCTTTTAATCCTCAAACGAAATGTTACAAAAAACGAAGCCATCTGGTGGCGAAACGGAGTTCGCCGGGTTTGCTAGTCACAAATGAATGTAAATATTGTTAAGGCTAATAGTTATAAACTAAATGCAATTTCGGAAAAAGCTGGTTAGAATTACAAAATTTTCTTAAAGAAAATGAAGATAGCTATTTGGAAATCTATTAACTCTTCTCAAAAATACGAAAAGTGAGAGTGATAAAAATATATAATTTAAGCTAGATACTGTGAAATGCACCTTTTAAAAAGATTTTCAAATTAATTGCTAGGTACCTACCTTTCCCACTCTTTGTGAATTTATCCAATGACGAAAAAAAGTTTTTTTTTTTTTCTTTAGAACCCACATAACAATGTGAATGAATAATGAATAACAAAAAGTTCGCCCTTTATTTTCTTTCCACAAATACGATTATGGTCACCGTAATTATTGTCAACCGAACGAATTTTTAGCATGTTCTAACAAAACAGGTGCGAATTAGGATGTGTTAAAAGTGTATGTTTTGCACGCAAAGAAGGTTTTGCTTCGATTTTTTTTCTTCGCTAGCTTGTGTTGGCCATTAACATTGATTAACTGCGGTAACGAAACGCGTAAAATGTGACACATTTGAAGGTGATTAATGTGTATAGAATTGTAAATGCCCATCCCAGGCCCGTGTTGCTTTTCTAATAAAAATGAAAAGACCAAACCAAGTCCGGTATAAATTAGGTATGGTATATGTGTTGGCCATTATCATTGAGCGGTACAGATTACACCATTACTCGTCTTTACGGAGCTTAAGAGTATGTGCACCCCTTTTATCTTTTTAAGCATCCATAAAACAAATAAAGTTGTAAACGGGTACGGATATAATCCCCGATCAGGGAGCATCTCTCTGAAAACGTTGCAGGTTAATATATATAGAACTTTAGGTTGGCAACACTATTTTAACCGGCGGCCATTTTGTCAGCTGTTAAGTAATTAATTTTTATTTTGGTTTGGCATTTCAATATGAATAGAGAACAACGCTTCCAAATTGTGCAAATTTATTTTGAAAATCACGGTTCTGTTCGAAATACGTATCGTGCACTACGTCAATTTTCATAAGCGAATTTTGTTTAGGGATGAAGCTTACTGTTAGTTGAATGGATACCTACGTCGATAAACAAAACTGCCATATTTGTAGTGATGATTATCCTCAAGTGTATGTTGAGACACCGTTACATCCACAAAACTGCTTTATGGGTTTGTGGAATCATTGGTCCGTACTTCTTTATAACACAAAGCTGGCCAGAACGTTATAGTCAATGGTGACCGCTATAGAGCCATTATTACTGACTTTTTCGTTCATCAACTGAACATGATGTGCAGAAGCTGTAGTTTCAACCAGAGACGGTGCAACATGTCACACAGGACACAGCTCGTGCCACAATTGATTTATTGACCCGTGAATTGGCCTCCAAAATCGGGCTTTTGAACGCGCGCCGCTTGACTATTTTCTGTGGGAATATGTAGAGTCGCTAGTATACGCCGATAAGCCCGAAACGATTGACCACTTGGAGGGCAAAATTCGCCTCGTTATTGCCATGTACGGCCACAAATGTTGGAAAAAGTCATCGAAAATTGGACCTCCAGATTAGATAATCTTTGTTTTATTCCATTTTAAAGCTCTATGCCTCTAAAAAAACACACTTTATATGGCATTAGGTCTGTCACATAGCTATTCTTCCCCAACCTCTATATGATATTTAAAAAGATTTCCCCAAAGCATTTACGTAATAGGATTGCCAATAAATTGCTTTTACAGAAAGAAGCACCAACAACAAAGTTACCTTAATAAATTTATATTTCCTCATACTTGAGAATTGGCACACAAGTTAGCGGTTAGCATGAATAGTTGGTTGCTTTTAGTTTTGGGGGCCGATTCTAAGTTTTCCTTTTTGTTTGATTTCCTGAATGGGTTTTCGGTTGGAATGGTACCCACAGAGTTTTATAATGGGAGTGAAAATGCAGTCAAAGGCAAAAAACAACAAAGTTGTGTAAAGTTTTTAAGGAACTTGCCCATTGCAGTGCCAGTATTGTTGCTTCGTTGTCATATGTATTTGCCCAAAGAAGAGCATACCAACATGTATTTACAAATGCATTGATGTATGTTACACATTTAAAGCAGGTCAAGGCGTCCCCAAGTATTGCTTTGTGAAAAGGGCTTTCCTCTTGAAAGCCGGACTAACTTTGAGCATGACATAGTATGTGGACTACTGTGGCGATTTCGGGTCAACACAATGCATACAATATTTATGCTTTTGTGTTATGGTAGTCAAGAACGAGAAAGAAAAACTAACCTAGAAGAAGCCTTTGGATAGGGCAACGATTAGCAGGTTCAACAAACAAGACGGATGGATAAAAATGCTCCGGCCCGCAGATATTCTATTCCAAATCAAAGGAACAATTTAAAGACCTCATTAATTAACTTGAAGTGCGCGACTTGAGGCATATTTGTTTAGAGGCCAAGGTGCATACCAGGGACTAAAGACTATCCAAATTAGACGGTCAGCTCCCAGCCCCTACCCGATTTTCCCCGCAAATTTCGAATGACAGCCCTCTCTCGTGCTTAACATAACATAGCAAAAAATTTGTAAATAAATTTATAGCAATAAATGTACAAAGAATAAATTTTGGGTATAGTTTTTAAGTAGCTTTACATTTGAACATTTGAATTTTTTTTTAATTTTCTTTATATGAATAATATTTTGACAGCAAAATTCATACAGCTATCTTGGGGGTTGTTTCAAAAATAGGTTTAATATTCAAGTTATACCCAAGTTTCCACTAGGATATAGGACACTCGTTTTCTATGGATATATTCTTTTGCAAACTATATAACAATGCATTTTGAAATGTAAACTGTTATTTTTACAAGTTTCTCTAAATTATTCATTAACAAAACAAGTGCAATATGTTTTTGGAATACCGACGTATTGAAATTCGTATTTCACGTAAATAAAGGGCGTTCTACATAGGATTTGTTTATTGTGGAACTTACCAGAAAAAAAAAAAGAAATACATACATACATAGTTGAATTTAAGAAATATCTAATTATGTTTATTAATTTAACAAGGACATACCTGCAGGCACGTAGCCAGGGGGGGGGGGGGGGGCTTGAGGGGCTGAAGCTTCAAGCTCTGCTCCCAGGTTTTGCTGTAGTTGGGCGAGTGAAGGAAATATAAAAGCTAACATATTACTTTGATAATGCAATTTCGTTGAGAGCTGTAAAAGCTGAGCACATTCTTTGGTGCGAAGAAATATCGTCGAGTGATCCTTCTACCGAAATTTTGAAATTGCTTGATATATGTGAAAATACGTGAACTTTAGAGGTATAAACTTTTTGCTGTCGGTTTTGGCCACGTTTCCAGTGACCACGGCTAGTGTTGAAAGAAGATTTTCAACTATGAAAAGGATTAAAACAGTGTTCCGAAGCGTTATGGGGAATGCCAGATTAAGCTCACTTGCTATGATATCTGTTCATTTGGATGTTAATGTGGATCGATCCAGATAAGGTGCTTGATCTCTTGTCAAAAAAAATTAAGATTTCTTCTGCTTTAAAAAAAAGTGTGTGAAAAAAATAATTTAAGTTTGTTCGTTTGAGTACTACATACGATTTAAAAACTAATAAAAATCAATGGATTGGAATATACCTATATAGTTTTGTGTTTAAAGAATTCCTCATAAGATTTGGAAGCAAGCTCCCCCCGAAACAAAATCCTAGCTACGGCACTGCATACTTGCCTACATTATTTTGCAAGTATGTATGGATTTTAAGTACAAATTACAGATTAATTATTATGCTAAAACCTTTTCCCTAAACTGTGTTAAAATAATTA
The DNA here is from genome assembly GCA_949126925.1 of Cheilosia vernalis. Classification (NCBI taxonomy): domain Eukaryota; kingdom Metazoa; phylum Arthropoda; class Insecta; order Diptera; family Syrphidae; genus Cheilosia; species Cheilosia vernalis. Next base: position 79,115,058 of record OX421358.1, on the reverse strand, counting down.
TTTTGTTTGAAATTAAAAGCATTCAATGAAAGCAATGAAAGTGTATTTTATTTCAAATACATATATTTACAACTAGCTGTGCCCGCAACTTCGTACGCGGCGTGAGACTGTGTAACTTCCAATAAAAGAGATAATAATAGTTAAGTTTCAATACATGAGGTAATTATATTTGATATGATATTTTTTTTTACAAATCTTCTTGAAATACAATATTTGAGGTTCTGTTGCCTGGAGCATACACGTATGCAATTTTGCTTTCGCTGACTCGGGAAAGAGACACGTATAATTGAACGTGCGAGAAACAGTCGTTGGTGACGTCTACACCCGCAGTGCACAACGTCACAGGCCTGAGTCATACCACCGATACCACAAATTAGGCATAATTAATTTCTTTTGTGTAATAAAATTCACTTCTGATTTAATTTACCCCCGAAGTATACCTATGTGTTTCTTTGCAATGATGTGGTCTGATATTTTTCATCCGTTTTCTGTGATCTAACTCGTCTCATATTTCTAGATCTTGTTGAGCTTCGATTAAGATTTGACCGTTTTCGCGACGGCATATTTGTTTAAAATCAACAGTATAGCTAAAACAAAGCGGTGAACATTAGCCGTGTTTTTTTTGAGCTTCTACGCTATACCTGAAACTTCGAGACTCGCCATAGTTGTTGTAATTGCGTGCTGAAAATACCACTTTACTTTGCTTTCCTGTGATCGAAGCTCAAAAAAACAGGCCTATTATCAATGTGAAACAATAAATCAAACAAATCTATTTACCTAAGACACTAATTTAAGAAAATTAAATTCAACAGCGTAAGTACTAAAGTTCCACTTCCTAACTGTAGGTATCGCCGTAGGTACTATAACAACCGTTAAAACAAAAACCTTGAACTCAGTTTCTATATAGGTACACCACCATATTATGTACGTTCATGAGCGCACTTCATCAGCCACCTGCGCATTTCCTCAGAAACACATTGCCGCTGTTGATTACATACACATTCACGTCGTATACTTCTCTTCCGTTTCACTTAATTCGGAGAAAACACCAAGCAGTTTTTTTTTATATGAATGTGCGATGTGCGCCACCCAACCACCCCAAAGCAGAAGAACGATCAAGAACCGCGGCTGCTGATAATGGTCGATTTGAGAAAATATTTTTTTTTTTTTGCATGTTAGATTTTAGGTTGTAGCTCAGCTTATACAGAACATAGAAAGCTGATTGATGGCTTGAAATAACTGTGAAAGTGTTGGCTCTTATTTTGTTTTATTTGCATTGATTAAGAATTGTTTGAGTAATGGCGAGTTAAAGGCAGTAAAGTTAGTAAAAAAAACACATTTTGGTCAAAAACGCTCCCAAAAACAGGCATGACAATGAAAGGAATAACCTATGTCCTTCTCAGAATCTTAACATTTCAAAAAAAGTTTCATCGAAATCTGTGCGGTAGTTTTCACGCCAACCGCGAACATATGAAAACGGCTACAGTTTTATTTTATGTATAGATAGATATAGATAGATAAAAGCTCGAAGTTTCAACTTTTTTTTTAGAAAAGCGCAAAAAAACCGTTTTGCTTAATTTCTCTCTGATTTATATCGAGAGATGGATTTCTGCTAGACATTGACAAAAAACCATGATTATAATGGGTCATTTATTTTTCTGTTTCGAAAAAAAAAAGCTAAATAAAACACACACAGTCGGGAAAATTCGCACAGCCTATTTTTTTATATGTTTCTTTTACAGTGCTTCCTTATTAGTCCTTGCGGATTCGTTGTTTTTCATAGAGTTCTTGCTGGCTGATTTGTCCCATACAAACTCTATAAAAAAATTGTATTTAAAATAAAACAATTGTATATTAAGCTCCATCGTAAAATTATTTTTGTTTGCCTATAGTATTATTTCGCAAGATGTACAAAAAAAAACAAAACCTAATCAAAAACCACTACTCGATCTAAATAACCAATCTATTGTACTATTACGTCAGTTAAAGTTAATAAGTTACAATAAGAAGATTTCTTAATTTTTTTCAGGGCTTAACAGTTCTTAAAGAACGTCTTCTTTCTAATTAGGTACTTAAAATAATTTAAATCGAAGTACTTGCAACACTTAATACGAACGAAAACTGATTTGATATAACTCGAAAGCATAAAATTGAGCAATAAAGAACAATACTGCGTATAACTACCTTAAATGCGAACATGTCTGATTTTTAATTCAGAAAGGAATAAAGGTAAAAGGATATGCTTTTATATTAGAGGATTTAATGAACAGAAGCAACTCATGGCATATATAAATAGTAAGAAAGCAAAGAGACAATAGTACCACAAGATACCAACTAAACAGATACAGGGTGCGCCGTCTTTTCGGAATGTAATCATTGTTGATCTGTCAACCAATTGATTTAAGTATACATGTTAATTTGTATTAACTTTACTAATTAGTGCTTATCATGTAGATTAAAAATTAATTCCATACTAGTTGTCAAAGGATTACACTTAATTTTATTACTCTTTGTCTGTAAAGCTTTTTCCCAAGAGAAAACATTTAAAGACTAACATTAAAGTTTAGAAAAACAGAGGTAATAATTATTATTAACTAGCTGACCTGTGCTCGCCTTGCTTCGCCAAAGTTCCACTTCTCAAATTTAAAACAAAATAATTAGCGTTATACAAACCCACTCCGCGAAATTTGTTAATAAAAAAAGGATCATATCCATGGTTTAGCTTATAGTTATAAATTTATAAAGTGAAGTGTAGCCAGAAACAGAAACAATAACTTAGTTTTATAATATTAGGGATAGAGACTTATTAAAAGAGATTAAAAGAGAGCAACGCAAAGCGCAAAATATGCATAAAACATAGAAAGAAAAAAAAGTTTATTTCAAAACCAAAAAACACAACTAACTGTAAATAAAAAAAAAACATCAGGCACTCCGAGTGCCGACAAAAGTTATTACTTGAACAATTACGCGTGTATTTTTCGAATCGTCAGGAAATATTTTATTGCGCAGGAATTGTTTAAAACTGTTTTGGGAGTAAAAAGTAAAAACAGCGAACAAAAAAGTCGACAACAGCGCCACCTATCGGGTCCAAAACTATCCTATCTTTCTACCTGTATACAAACATGCACACATACAAAGTTTCATTGAGATCAGTTGAGTTTCTCAAAAAAATCGACAACAGCGCCGCCTATCGGGGCCAAAACTATCCTATCTTTATAGCTGCATACAATCATGAACATAAACAAAGTTGCATTGAGATCGGTTAAGTTTCTCAAAAAAATCTACAACAGCGCCACCTATCGGGTCCAGAACTATCCTATCTTTCTAGCTGCATACAAACATGGACACATACAAAGTTTCATTGAGATCGGTTGAGTTTCTCAAAAAAAATCGACAACAGCGCCACCTATCGGGTCCAAAACTTTCCTATTTTTCTAGCTGCATCCAACCATGCACACAAACAAAGTTTCATTGAGATCGGTTGAGTTTCTCAGAAAATGGACAACAGCGCCACCTATCGGATCCAAAACTATCCCATCTTTCTAGCTGCATAGAACCATGCACACCAACAAAGTTTCATTAAGATCGGTTGAGTTTCTCAGAAAATGGACAACATTGCCACCTATCGGGTGGCGGTTTCTCGGTGACGATGACGCGGTGTCTTTTTAAAGGTAACGCGAATTCATTAATTTCTTCCCATCTAAAAGTGCCCATCGCGCCTAAAGAAGTAATAACCTAATAACTTCAAAAAACTAAGAAAAACATTAACCAGGAACTCACACTATACCTACACAATAGCTGCATACCTTGCTAGTTCAAAGAAAGAAGAGAGAAGAAAAAAAAATTGATAAACGTGTTCGCACCCGCTATCCACTGGTGGGCTGTTGATTGCAATGACCTACGCATATCTGTGAAATATGTAAGTCTCAAATAATTACATTTTTGCTTATAACTTCTTTTATACGAATCAGAGAATAAAGATTGATACATCAATCTCTTCATCGGGAAGTGTACTAATCGAAGAATGAAGTCATATTCAAATTTGTTTCGTAGTAATATGTGTTTAAACCATAAAAAATGGTCTTTTTTTAGTTAAAAAATCATATAGAATGGGTTTAAAGGACCAATAACGGACTTTAGGATACTAGAAACCATCCTATGTAATACCGATACTCACGACAAATCGATTAATATATATATTGTTTAGGTTTCGTTACATACCTAGTCCCTACTCGCGGACAAACAGAAAAATGTGTTCTCTTTTATAGAGGTAGAGATTATTATTAACATCATTAAAATTATAACCGGATTTTATATCAAGTGCATTATAGTATCCAAATGAAACGATTCGGAATTCCTCAACTAAAATGTCCTGAATTGACAGAAAAAAAATGTAAGGCCAAATTGATTAGCAGTCCCAGAGTCCACAAATTCTTTACATTTATAGTAACTAAATATTGGAAAAACCTATGTGTTAAAACAAATTTCATTAAGATAAAAATAAACTTTTTGTATATATCTAGTTTATTAAACGATTAATGTTTTTTTTTTGTAATTTTAGTTGTTGTATGTTTTTTTTTATTAAATCAGGTTATGTCTACGAAGCATCATGTCAAGATTAAAGTTAAAAAAAATGTACTCAGAATAGCAGCCTTAGTTTCTCAAAGTACTTAGGTACCGCAGACCATTTGCAAACCTGGCAACACTAGTACAACTAAATAAGTAACTTAAAAATACTGTAATATAATCACTCTTTATACTAAAACAGGAAAACTCTGTTGTTAAAAAATAAGTTACTGTTCATTCGTATTGAAGTTGAAGTCACGTCATTGATCAGTAATCCTTTATATTAAGTTTATCTAAGAAGAAATGGTCGTTTTTTTTCTTTTACGTTTGGGTAATTCGCAATCGAGATGTCTGGCATTAAATAATGTCAGATCGTTCAAAATGGGTTCACTTTGAATCAACGAAGTGAAATTAAAGCTTGAACATAGTACATTCAAAGTTGGATTTGTTTTAACACACAATGCACAGTGATTAGTTGTACATATGTGGTTGTAGTGTTTTTAAAGTCAAATACATTTGATTGTACCATAAGTCATTGTCAAATTAAAGTTAAAGCATAGTATTTTCAAAGTTAAATGTATTTAAATCTAAGATGCATTATTGTTGGCTCGAAATTTATAAACATTGTTTTAAAAATGGGTGAATTTGATTTAATAATGATTCCACATCAAACCCAGATGAATGCGTGGTCAGATCAATTTGAATTAATGCCATCCCACTTTGATTTAAACATTTTCGTAGTCGAAGCTAAATCATTCCGAAAAATATTTAAATCGAAGTGGTTTTCTTTGGTTTTGGGTGGAGGTAATAATCGATTACGAAATTAAATTTAATAGAAATTTTAATAATTGACAAAATTCATGAAATTACATTTAAAAATAATCGACGAAAATGAATTTATTCTTAAAATGTATGGGAAAGAACGAAATTCAAAATGTATATCAGAAAAATCTATATATTATGTAAAAATCAATTTCTGTGCGTTAGTCGGGTAAAGGCTCGAGAACTGCCAAACCGATTTGAATGATTTTTGTTTCATTTTGTTCGTCTTGAATCAACGATGGTGAAGGAAAAAAGAAAAGTCGGAAAATTCTCAACAGGTGGCGTTGCAGGCACACATTTCGTTTTTTATGGGGAAATGCACTTTGAAAAAAATATAAACTGGATAGAAATCGAGTAGTTTCAAATACAAAAAAAAATATTTTAAATTTTAAAAGCAATTATTGTTGTTGTCAATTATTTTAATTATTTTCCAAGCAAATTGTTGTTGTCAAAAATTTTGAAATTTCTTTTTTTGTTTAATATAGGTACCTAATAACTTTCTTTATGTTTACTATGTCACATTAAGTAACTTTTTGAAATGGAGTAGACACTTTGATTTGTTTGATGGTGTTTGAATCCATCATATTTGTTTGTCAAGTATTTTCAGGATCCTTACATTAGTTCAAACTTCTGAAAGCAGAAATACACTATGTTTATTGATGGCGAATAAAGTGCGCAGTTGGGCATGATATCACCTAATCGTCCAATACACGATGCATGTAACCACGAATTCCAAAGAGAACAACAAAACAATACGATACTGGAGCAATAGCCGAAGCAGTTCGTAAAAATGTTCTGCAATTGAATCGACAACAAATGATTGCGTATGACTCTTTGATGGAAGCTGTGAACAAAAGAACTGGTAGCATTTACTTTCTGGGTGCTCCCGGAGGTACTGCCAAAACGTTCTTAATTTCATTGCTTTTGGCACGGATTTGATCGCAGCATGAGTTGCCCTGGCAATGGCTTCATATGGAATAACAGCAACTTTGTTAGAAGGCTACCGAACTGCACATTCAGCATTGATATTGCCACTGAAAATGCAAATCAACCAGACACCATCTTGAAAAATCGAAAAAAAAAATGCGAAGATTGTACAATGATGCAAATTGATCGATTGGGTCGAATGCACGATGGCCCACAAAAGGTCAATGGTCAATGGTGGCGGTGGACAGGACGTTGAAAGATCTTCGTGTCAATCATAACATTTTTGGAATAGCCATGGTTGTATTATCCGGTGATTTTCGGGAGACTCTTCCAGTTATTCCCACGATCAATTGCAGCTGACGAACTAAATGCGTGCTTGAAAGCATCAAATTTGTGGCTACATGTCAAGACACTCCGATTGACGAGATTAATCTGTAGATGTGTTTTCGAAGCAATTGTTGGACATTGGGAATGGAAAGATTGCAGTTTATATCTCGATCACTTTGCCCACTGATTTCTGCCACATGACGTGTTTTTCCGGGCATACCGCTGAATATAGAGGAGAAGATGTTTTGATTCCACGCATCCCGACGATTCCAACGGACTTACCATTCGAATTCAAACGACTGCAATTTTTTACTACAAATCTTTGCATTGAATGCTAATATCATCTATATTTCATTTCGTCGATGGTGGAACAGCTGAATGTGCGGTGCAATATACAGGGAACACAACAGATAAAGAGACGAATTATTGAACAGTTGCAAGCATTTTTTCATTTAGAAAATCATTGTTTTTCACATGGGCAGCTATACGTTGCGTGTCAACGAGTTGTGAAACCATCCGCTTTGTTTGTGTTAACGTCAGACCAAAAAACCAAAAATGTGGTTTACCAAAGAGCACTTCAATGAAACATATAATATGCGGACACGTACCTATAACTACTCATTGATTCAGTATTTACTTTGGATTCACTTTCATTTTTTACTTAGAGAAGTTCAACTAAATTACACTTCATTTTTGTAATCGAAATGAATTCATTACTGCTGTGAAATGAAATAAAGTTTTTCCTTTTCAAATATAAAAAAAAAAATATTATTCTTCATCTTTTAATCCTCAAACGAAATGTTACAAAAAACGAAGCCATATGGTGGCGAAACGGAGTGCGCCGGGCTTGCTAGTAGTAGATAAAATGAATAATAATGATAATAATAACAATTTGATAAACAAAGCCTCGAACAAAGCACTTCACATGTAACAGAATTATTTAAATTTTTTCAAATTTAGTTTAACCCTTGTAATTTGGCAAATGTACGTAATCGTATATTATAGGAAGCGTTCTGAAAAATTTGACAGCAACGAAAAAAGGCGTTGCATGTCACATTTCTAGGAGCTGTTCAAATTATTTATGATGGATTTAATACGAAAGATAAAGCATGGTTAAAGCCGGCAGAGTAGGTATACAGCTCGTAAACTCTAAAAGTGATATTACATCAGTTTTGAAGTGAAGTATCGTTATATCTTCGGTCTAGCAAGGTGAATGAGTGGTAAGGCCCTGTAAAGAAACACTTAGAGGAGATTTTATAAAATCCTCTGATTCAACAGGAAGCTGTAAGAGCTGTGTGGCGGCATCGATTTTGTCAACAAATTACGAATGAACCGTCTTAGATGAATAAAAATATCTAACACCTACGCACAGTCCACCCAAATAGTTATCGATACAAACCTAGAGGAAAACCCAGCTAAAGTGAACCGCATAATTACTAGGAACACTCTCATAACTCAAAAGTTGAAATGCGCAACTGTAAGCAGTTATCCAGAGATGGTTCAAACTGGACAAACATATTGGTTGAGCCTTAGGTAGGCCCCGGAATAAAATGCTACATAAGTAGGTAAGTAAGCACGATCATTTGTGTTGTCCAATAACTATAAACAGTGTTTAGTTGAAGCTATAGCTAGAGTTAATTTGCAGTTGGCAAACATGGAACTTCATCGGAGGTTTAAAGATGTTATAGAATTTGTTGTTGCCTCTAAGATTTCCAACTGTATTGAGGTAGATTTCCCTGCAACCGAGTCCATCCAATAAGGGCAAGTAGCCCTCAAGCTGAGTCGCTATGGATAATGTTGCTCCATTGTTGGTCCATCCCAGAACAACAGGCTAGCCATATAATTAATAAAAAGGACAAAACAAAATTTCGTCTCCTTTTAATACCTACATTAATTCCTCTTTCTAGTAACGTAAACAACTCCTTTGCGCTTAAAGTGCTATCAATTTCAAAAATTCGTTAAAATACACCTCCAGCGTATCCTTCGTCTTCCTATTTAGGACAAGGTATAAGCAAAGGCGCTTAAGAGTGTAATAAATGCATATAATACAACGCACACAATCACATCTAGAAGTCATAACCGACTGAAGATAACAAACGAGTGGCTTGTTTAATTCACTTTTGTTCATCCTCTTTTTGTGTAAGTTTATTACGTACAAACATGATTGTAGTCACTTGGCTTTTATTACCTGGCGGGTGTGTAGCATGTAGCTATCAATGGGATGTATGGTAACAATGGAAACGTTTCACGACGTGCACAGAGTACAGCCAACACTGTAGTAATTGTTATCCCAATCCTACCCACTTAATGTAATCAAAGAGAATTTAACATACACCGGCTTCTTTAAATACCCATCCAAGCCCACTATACCTTGCTGTATTGCCAGACTCAGGGCCGTAACCACTCATCCTCTCGAAACCCTCAACCCCACGTCATCTCTGTTGTTGATTATGTTTACACTATCGCAACAGCCAGCCTATTAACATCGCCACCGTAATTTTTCTCTCGGATACTTGAAATAGGTGGTTGGTGGTTGCTGGTAAAAAAAAAGAAAGAAATTATTTTCACTTGAGGACTTTCCTTCCTCTCTTTGAATGAGCAATCGGTGTATATAATTCCGGCGATTCTATCTACCTACATGTGAATAGCTTATATGTGCCGCATATACATAAAGTGTAAACAGTTTTTACATCATGTGTTGCCGTTATTTTCGAGGAGGGGAGCGTAAGTTTGCTTAATTTCAGTTGTAAAAAAACCAAAAGCTGAATCCCTATGATTAATTTTTTGTAGTAAAACGTTGTAGCTGCAATATATGAATGGTTCCTATTCAGCTTACTTCGTCCTTCAAAATGTGTCCAAGGATACAATGAGCTCAAGGAATGTACGTATGAGCACCCACATATGTGTAATTAGGATTTTCTTCTCCATATGCTCAACGGAAGAGCTCACACACAATCAAGGATTAGTTAGCTCTCGGTCTGGTCTGGGAGATGTGGTGGTTACAAAAGTTGAAATCGTAGTTTGAATAGGACCTACAAAATGTAAACACCTTTTAGTCTTTATTCAGTTTTTGCCAACCCGTACTAAAGGGGAAGGATTCACTAGCGAAAGGTAGTTCTCTTTGCATTGCACGCAAATGTATGAACAGGAACACAAATATGCCTAGTACCGTTGCGAACGAGAGAGTAGATTTGCATTGGGATATGGGATGCCATGAGGGGGCTTTAAGTATTCTCACTTTTTTTTATTTGTTTGCGTAGGTATTTTGCTGTGTTCATTGATTTTTCTTATTTCAGAAGTATCTCTTTTTCTTTTGCACGTTGCACGACATGCGAATTAATGTCAAGGATACAATAAACAAAGAGTTGGTTCTGTTCATCAAATCCTCTAATGGAAAAGCATCTTTGTGATTTTATTCTTTTCTCATAATATTGAATAACTAAGCTCGCTTCAGCGGCAGAGTCACTGTATTGTGTGGACACTTTATTTCAAAGTGGTAAGTGGCTTCCCTTTGAAGATTACAAATTTCACAGACACCTGTGTTCAAATTGTATGACATTGGATGGTTTTTTTTTTAATTTCTAAAAAAGGGATTAGTGCACCTTAATATGAGTACCAAGAGTAGCTAAACGTGGATGGAATGTCAAACGTCCTTTGTAATCGTATAAGCTTCTTATTCGCTTTAAGTTACTTGGAGTCACAATGAATGCGAGAGCTCTTTAAGCTAAGATTTAAAATGGCGTGTAGAGTTGATTTTCAACCACAAACCGAAACCACATAAATATGTGAGTGACCACTGACCGACCATACTGGGTACGTAATCAAATGCGAAGTTTGGGCTTAATGGAAATGGATGAACGAAGTGGAACAAACGATAATGTCATCTAAATAGATTAGTATGCACATACCAAGGTTGACTAGCGCTATCCGGAATTGGTTCATCAACCTCTGGAACGTAGCTGGAGCGTTTCTTAGCTCAAAAGCCATGCGTTTGAAGCGATATATCCCAAAGGGTGTGATGAATGCTGTCTTGTTTATATCCTCGTCGGCTATCTTGATTTGATAGTAGCCTGACTGTAGGTCTAGCGTACTTTTAAATGACGTATTCTTCGTAGAGTGCAACAAATCATCTATCCTAGGCAAAGGATACCTATCTGGGACAGTGATGGTGTTTAGCTGTCGATAGTCGATGCAAACCCGAATACCACCATCCTTTTTGGGTACTAAAACAACAGGTGCTGCCCAAGGAGATTCACACTCTTCAATGATACCGCTATTAATCATTTTTATTAGCTCTGCTTTTAGCTGTTCTCTTCGAGTTGGCGAAAGTCTGTACGGAGTGGCAGCAATTGGATTGTGATCACCAGTGTTGATTCGATGAACCGCGTATGGCGTTGGCTCTGAAACTTCGTTAAAAATGTCGCATTCTTGATGTAGGAGTTGATTTAACTTGTGTCGATCGTTTTCGTTCAACTCAACTGCTTCATTTTGCCTCAGTTCTACATAGATGGCATTGATTTCCGTGAAGAAGGAATCAGGATTAATATCCTCTTGAGTACGCACTAGACTGGGAAACAAATTCTCTTTATCCTTGTATCGCTTGGGTGTAACGTCCGTACTTCGTAGCGAGTCGGCGAACAGGTTTTGTATTCCGTTTGGCGAATACTTGTATTTTTGGCCGGAGATTGACGGTGAAGTATTTTTCCTTTTTGGCGGCGAGGAGTAAGTCGTGATTTTGAAATTTCGCTTTTGAATCGGAGTTGCAGAAAGTGGCGAAATAGGTTTTGGAGGTTGGAACCATGCCAGAAACGCATTTATATTTGATGTCGGTGTAGACTCAGCAACAGGTGGCGACCTCTCCTTTGGCAAGGTCGCGCTTGCCTCCAGCTGAGATCTCTCGTTCGAATTTGGAATGGGAATGGGTTTGAAGAGCTTTCCCCCCGGGAGTAGAACCTGGACATCGGTTACTATCGGTCTTTCATTTCTTTTCGATATCTTGGTGTGCGTGGTGTCGAAGAAATCAAACTTCTTCTCGGACTGGTCAGTAAAGTACCACACTCGTTGGCCGAGATCAAGGACTATACCATTTTCCTCCAGAAAATCTATTCCTATTAGCGTTCGATTATCTGTAGCTTTAGGTAATGCAATGAATTTGATTGGTCTCAATCTATTACCAATTATTATATTTGTATCTGCTACGCAAATTTCTTGCGACGTAGCATGACCATCAGCAAGTGTGACGGTTGCGTCGATGCTTTTGAATTTCGTTCCATTCCGGAGAAGATGCGTGAAGAGTTCTCTGCCGGCGACGCTTGTGCGTGCGGCGGTGTCGATGTACGCTATTCCGGACTCGCCATGATATGTAATAGGTATGGTTGGAAGATCCTTTCCTAAAGTTGTTTTTATGCAATTGAATGTCACCGTTGATGGACCTTTTGGCAAAGTCTTGCAATTGGGACAGTTTGATCGTATGTACCCAGGTGCTTTACATTGGTAGCAGTGCAGCTTTGATTCAGTTGGTGCTGGAACATTCGACTTCTTTTTGAACTCGTCGCTTTGTTTGCGTCTACAATCTTTTATCGTGTGACCCATGTGTCCGGAATAATTGCACCTTTTCTTTTCGCGTGTTTCGGATTTTGGTGGTTCGTTTACAACCTTTTCTTGATGTGCGATTTCTACCGCTCTTGCTTTGGTGAGTAGCTGCTCAAAGATGTTAACGCTTTCTCTAGGAACACCGTCGCGAATTTTTATGTTCAGTAGCCCGTACACCAAGTCAATCATCACTTTCTTTGCTGGGACCGGGCTAGGTAGCTTCGACAGTAAGGCCCTTTTGACGCAAATGAAATCATCAGTTGGTTCTTGAGGCTTCTGCTTCTGGCCAAAGACTTCCATATAAATGCGGTAAGCAGGCATAGCTGGTGCATATGCATTACGCAGTAAGGTGAGGACATCTTGCCACGTCTTTGCCCCTAACATCACACCTTGCCACCAATTGACAGCGTTATCTTCTAGCAGAAGAGGGAAACCTCTTATCGCATCGTCATCAGTTATGCGCTCGATGTCTTTATATACGCTTATCGTTGTGATGAAGCGTTCAACCACAGTGGGATCTCGGTCACCATTGAATCTGGCAGTGCAGTTGCTGAAGCTGCCTTTGGTAACAGACGAGATTTGAACAGCTGCAATGAATTCTTTTAATTGTTCTTGCGTGAACTGTGCCATTGTTCTTTCAGCAGCTCGAATGGGGATTGTTTGTGCTGCAATACGCTCGCTTCTGCGCAACTCGTTGCCTTCCGTTGTGGGAGTACTTTCGGTAAGAAACTCGGCCCCACGTTGGGCGCCAGTGTAACGTGTGTAATGAGTGAAGCGGGGTCGGTAGGAGCGGGGAAGTGTAGGCTCTCGGTTTTCTTCCAGTACAGCAGCGGATGGCAGGATAAAACGCGAGTTGGGGATTTCTCTACCACTGTTATGCTGTCCGTAGACTACAGTAACTGTTGAATAGGCAAACCAACAACTTTATTCCGTTTAAGAAAAAAAAAAATAAAAAATAAAACGCGCAGTAAAATATTTTAAAATAATTACAAAAAAATAGTTTATCCAAAGAAAATAATTTCGATACAAAGGTTTAACAATGTACTACGATCGCTCTTGCTCCCAATCTCTTCGACGTTATGCTGTCCGTGGGACTACAGTAACGCACATAGGCAATGCGAGCAAAATGATATCAAGGGAAAAGTGCGTGGCGTGAAGCGCAGCGAATTGTATTTGCTTTCTAGTTGAGACGGTAGAGAACCTTCGTCAATTAGCGAGCAGACAAAATTGACAATTGTTCTTAACAAGAGTGTCCTTTTTATACTTGTTAGGAGAAGAGCTTTCGTAATGCATTTTGATTGTTTACAATAGTTGTTGTTGTTTACATTACGTTACATTTATGATCGCATGTTAGTTGTTTACATTGTTTGTTGTTGTTCACATAATGTTAGGAATGAGCTTTTTATTTAAGGGTGTTGCCATATTGAAATTGAAAATATAATTAAAATTTTAACATTAAGAAATAAAATTAAAATTAACATTCTACAAATCATTTGAAATATTTCTTATTATGTTATATATATATATAATGTTAGGAATGAGCTTTTTATTTAAGGGTGTTGCCATATTGAAATTGAAAATATAATTAAAATTTTAACATTAAGAAATAAAATTAAAATTAACATTCTACAATTCATTTGAAATATTTCTTATTAAATGATATTTTAATATGATGATGATGATGATGATGATGATGATGATGATGATGTTGATGGTAGGAGGTTGTTACAACATCACTTTAATTACATAACCGAGCTAGTTCGTACTTTATCTATAGGTATTATAAAACCTAGAGGCACAATGCGTATGTTACCTCTTACGGCCGTAATCTATAACCAATTATAGCCGGTATATGTACATAGTTAACACCAAATCGATTGAGCAAGCATTTATCGACAAAAGCTAAGTTTGGTCAAAATTATACATTCAAAATTATATCTGTGGCAACAAGGAAAAACAGCATAAGGCATTTTTAGCCCCTTTTCAGGAGCGCAGGATAAAGGTTTGCCTGCATATGGCGGAAGACGACTTATGCGTTTTTGTTTTTCCTGATTCATAACACAGAAACCGTAAGATATATTTGAATCAAAAAATATGACATATAGAGAAGGGTTCGGTGCATCCGATAGTAACGTTAACTTAATTTTGGCATAAGTCGACTTATGCTGTTTTTCCCTGTTGCCACAGATATGTGCAGAAACACTCTATTTCTCGGCTTATGTTCTAAAAACTATTGCTTTGATAAACAAAGAACTTTGGAAAAAAAATTACAGGGATAGAAAAACGGTTTTATATAGATACCTGATTGACAGAAATTAAGACAATTAAGATTATTAATGCTTGTTTTAATACGAAAGGTAAGGCACGGGCAAGCCGGGCGAGTACAGCTAGTTTTTGAATAAAGAGGAAAGATTTTGCGTTTCTTTATTTCCTATTCCTCCCAACCCTTCTTCTTTATTGTCGTTTAATTTCTACCGCCACACTTTTGTTTCATGCTTAGGGAGGGACTGCAGCAATATTTGAATTTAATTCATGCATTTATAAAACCGCCTATATTTTTTTTATTGCTTTTATTCCATTAAATTAAATGCAAATCTTCAGCTCCTGGAGCAACTAATTATATAAAAAGGAAGGAGCTTGACATTAACACTAGCCTTCCGCAATCAACTGTATAAAATACAAATTCGAATCCCAGACTTACGCGTCCGCAATTTTTTACCCGAATCAAGTAATATTCTATACTGGTTACAATATGGGATGGCACATGGCACACGTATGCATAGGCAGCCGGATGCATGTCAACATAACTTTAGATGCTTTCGCTTTTGCGAATGTGTTTAAATTAACTTATTTTTCTATTTGCGAGTGCAATTGAACTATAATGCTTATCGCCGTCAATATTTAGATTTACCTATTGTAATCTGATGTACTTTGTGCTGTGATGCGAACCAATTGTGATGTAGCAAAAATATTTCTAAAATTAACTCGATTATCTGGTCTATGAGTGCCGCCAATGCATTACGTTTAAAGGTCAAAGCACAGCTGCAACAACTGTTGTTGCTCTGGCAGATGAAAAGTTGTAGTTCATTCTTGTGCCAACCAACTCAAACTCAATTAGTTATTCATATTGACTTTTGTTTTTCCTTTATTCTAATAGCCTGGTTAGTTCTATGACGATCTTTACTATACGACTATATATTAACGCAATACTGCTTTCTCTAAAGATGTGATTTTTTTTGTCAAATGGTGCACATTGTAGGTTCCTGTCTTACGAGTAGGTATATAATGTTATAAGGTGTATTTACAGAAGCGAACCACTTACTTTTGAAAATGGGACATTAAGTTTTGTTCTCTAAGAAAATGTATAGACACAAACAAAGAGTAACTAGAGTCGTTTTTATGATGTCTAAATATTATAGACGTGTTACCTAAATATTTTTGAATAATTATAAAAATAATAAAATTGAGACTCTCTTCTAATCGATCATTAAATTTTTGATCATGGAATTATAAAAGGATTGTTGATTAAGTGGAAAGAGGGTGAAAGTGGTTTATTGTTGTATATCTATTCGACTCCTCAGACATCCTCATGAACAAAAGTTTACCTCACCCGAATGTCCCTCCTTCACTCAATTTCTTTGTGAACATATACTATACATATCTTTTCACTATAAATTTAATTCTTATACCTAACAAAATTCCTGAAAGATCTTTATATACGAGTATACCTATTCAGCCGAATAAAAGTCACATTATTTTCCCGCAAATATTCAAAGAACTGAGTACCCCATTAATGTACTTTGAATATTTTTGGAATCGGTTTTCAAGAAATTAAAAATCTCATTTATCTCATAGGACCGTTTTACATTTGGAACTTTTTTGGTATTAAACAAAATCCAACTACATATATCATCACTATAATCTAAGACACACATTTTCTATGCGGTAAGTCCAAACTGATGAACTTAATGAATACAAAGCTAGTTTTTCATGGTGAAGCAGGTATTTATTGGTTATAATATCTTGACTAAAATAGGTTAACAGTGCTTGTTAAAATGAACCGATGAAACAATAGCAATATTCTGATTGAGTGACGTGTAAAAATAGACAAGCTTTGCACTGGAATATAACCCTAGTGCTTCAATTGAAATTCGTTAACTCTTGATTTTAAAGAAACAGAATTTGATATAATGGTATTAGAATTATTTTAAAGGTTTATTGCCTGGATATTAGTTCTTTACTTCCGGCGTTCCAAGTGTCCAACTATTCAGTAGATATACTTTGCAGTTTTATCACGCAGGATCATCTTACGACGATAAATTGGCTATGGTAGTGGTAGATATATGATTTGCCTTTCCTTAAGACTTTGCCAATGCCAATCTCTAAGCCAACAATCCACATACTTTGGATGTAAAAGCCAACAATATAAGATGTAATACGATTAATAAATTCACAATTGAATTCAATAGCAAAGCCCTACTCTTGAACCAATTTACTAAAATGTATAATGATCCTGAGGATAGCACATCAAAAAGTTTAATGTGCAGGAGCTTTTTTTTTAAATAATAAAAAAAGGTTGCATTTATTTTTGTTATCTATTAACTAACATTTTTGTTTAGAAACAAACTGAATTTCTACGCAACCTCTTAGTCAGATTAGTCACAGTGGTACTAATATTAATCCATCGGAAGGATCTAAACGCCCGCTTAAGGAAGTTCTGAAAGATTCTAGTCTACAACTCCAGCTACCTACAAGATCCTATTTTACAACTCCAGCTACCTTTGGCGAAAATAACTCTTTGATCCAACACGCAAGGTAAATCGCCATCAGGGAGTATCATACCTATTGAAGTCAACGATAGCGACAATACTGCCTCAATTCCGATTGACAAAGCATCTACTAGTGTGGTGGTCTTGAATTCCCACCAACGCAACGATTGATCGGTGTTCCGAGTACGGAGTGGTAGATACCAATCCACTTTGCAGTATTTTTGTCACGACTTGAATATGGTACCAAAAGCAGTGAAATTGTTAGCTACCATGGGCAAGGTATTGATACCAGCAATATAAAATTCTACAGCCTGGCAGCGGATAACCTTAAAGGTCGCTTGACATCGTCATTCAAACTTTTATCGACTCATCCAACCAGAAAACTGCTGGTAAACCCGAACTTTTGGCCTAAGAATATTCTTGTAAAAGAATTCGTGAGCCGACCTAGCTCCAAGAAGACTCAACCAAAAAACTTCAATCAAATAGTTGGCTGTAGGATGCCTTTAGGCCCATTTTATTCACAAAATGGGCCTTAGTCCCTACTACCAAAATACTGGTGGTCTGAGAACTAAGCTCCGAGGTGCTTTGTTTTTCTCTTCATCTGGTCAATATGATATTATTGTTTTCACTAAGACGTGGCTTTCGCATCAGAATCATCACAACGAAGAATTGTTCAATAAGGATCAGTACGAAGTTTTCCGCAAGAACCGTTGCTCCGTTGTAACCGATTGTGAGAGAGGTGGTGGAGTATTGGTTTCAAGCGGTTCCGTAATAGTAATAACGACATGGAACTTTTGGAAGTTAATCGGATGCTCCAAAAACAATTTCATGTTTTAAATAACTTTCTTTACCGACAATATGTTCTTTCTGTCGAATCTAATTAAAAGACAAATAGTTAACGCTTTTGGACTTTCATTAATAACAAAAAGCAATCTAATGGTATTCCTAACTGTATGCATCTTAATAACGTAACTTCTACTGATCTATCAACCATCTGTAATATGCAAAGCAATCTAATGGTATTCCTAACTGTATGCGTCTTAATAACGTAACTTCTACTGATATATAATATATAATGTAATATGTTCGCCAACCACTTCAGTATATTATTGTGGTACTACCACACCTATAGTTTCTAGAAATACCTCAATGTCCTGTGATTTCTTTAATATTGGCAATTTAGAGAAGTTCAAATTGTTCTTTCTTTATTAAATTTAGATAAAAATCCTGGTATAGATGGCATTCCGCCAATTTTACTTCGGTCCGGTCTGGAAATTGTTTTTTTGAAAATTGGAAGAGTTCATTTTTAACGCCCATAGGTATATAAGTCTATATCGAGACATGATATTATTAACTATCGCCCAATCTGTAAGATTTCTACCATTCCTAATTTGTTTGAAAAACAACTTATACACCTCTCTTAAAGAGATTTATCTCCCCGTTTCAACACGGCTTTGTAGCAGGAAGATCTACTACCACAATTCTCTCAATTTTCTATAATTCTGCCTTCAATTTCCTCGAGAATGGCTTGCAATGTGATGTAATATGATAAATCGTTTAATCGCGTTAACCACAATTATATTGATTTCCAAACTAACTGTTTTAGGACTCCATTCCAATTTCCTAAAGTGGATTCATTCCTACTTAACGGATAGTACCCAGTATGTTCGTATAAATGACACGCTCTCGTCACCAATTTATGTTGCCTCTGGCGTACCCCAAGGTAGTCATTTAGGCCCTCTGCTCTTTCTTTTATTTATCCTGACTTGTTTTTGAGCTCCCAATGTCTAATGTTTGCTGACGAATTGAAGGTGTTTCGACCTGTACGTTCAGTTTACGATTGTATTCATTTACAAGAGGATCTTCAACGACTTTCCATATTTTGTCACGATAATGGTCTTCATCTCAATGTCTCTAAATGTCAAAGCCTTTCTTTTTTTCGTAACCTCTCTCCAATACACTTTACGTACGTAATCCATAATACCCCTCTGTCCATTATTTCAACCAAAAAAGATCTTGGAGTAATTTTTTACGTAAAACTTAGCTTTTGCAAGTACATTGAGTCTTTGGTTGCCAAAGGTCATCAGATGTTCGGTTTCATACCTATTGCGGAACTCGAAGGACTTTCAAGATCCACATATGTACCTAGTCTTGAATGTTTATTTTTTGCATTTGTCCGATCTCATCTTGAGTACTGCAGTACAGTATGGAATCCTTTTTATGAAGTACACTATTCTTTACTAGAATAGAGAAAACCCAAAAGCGTCTTACTGGAGTAGTCTTTTGTAGACTGCAATGGAATATTGAAATGTCATCTTACGAGACGATTTGCAACTTATTTGGAATCTTACCTCTTTTTGAACGTATAGGCAATATTTTTCAATTATGTTTATTCGTGATTTGATAAATGGTCATATCGATTGCCCTTTCCTATTATCATTAGTTGGATTATATGCTCCTGCGAGAGTTCTTAAAAATCGTCTTTTATTTTATGTATCTTATCATAGAGTTAATTATGGATACAATGAACCAATTTCTAGATGCCTTAGGGAATTCAATAAATATTCTAGTATATTTGATTTTTATATTGGTAGGGTAGGGATTCATTTAGAAATAAGTTAATTCTGTTGTTATAGGCTTTGGTGGTGTACGGTGCCGTAAAATAAGGCCAAATCTAAAAGCGCAATATCACAAATTTGGCGTTATTGCACTTTATCGGAGTGAAATAAGACCAACTGTTGAAATATGGCTTTATTTCACTTTTGTAAGTGAAAAAAGGCCAAATTGTCATATTTGGCCTTATTTCGCTTGGCCTTATTTCACGGCTCCGTGGTGTACTCATTTGATTGATCGAAATAAAATTTCTTATTATTAATTCTAGGTTAAAACTTTGGGGTGACAGCTCACCTCTGTTCCCAATGGCTTATGAAAAATAATGTTTTGCTTTTCTTGAAATGTCGCTGAGCAGAGCACATCGTTGCGTTCTCGCATTAGGCCATGAAATCCTTTCTCTTTCCCATCTACCATATTCTTGTCTGAATATACTTGTCTCTTTTATTCCAATACGTAGTTTCAGCGCTACAAGCGACCATTCACCACTCAGCCATCGTGGAAATGAAAAACAAGTGTCAAACTGCACAGAAATTGCAGCCCATTTCATGAAATCGATACCATGAAATGAGCTGTGAAATACTTGTCATGGAATTGGTTTCTTCGTGAAATTTGTGATCTCCATGTGCAATCTGTCATTTCATGCAAAGGAAATTGCACGTGGAGACACCGTGTAAGAAGGTTCAATTGCGAATACGGCTGCAGTATGAATAACATAAAACAAAACAAATAACAATGCCATATCGTACCTTCTTATCTACCCACCTTGAAAATAAAAGTTCAATTCACTATTGTAATCCAAATTTTGGTTAATGGAACGATTTTCGGTCACCTAAATCCAATGTTGGTAATTTATTTTGCGAAGTGTATCAAAAGCAAGGTCATTGTCAGCCAATTAATTAGTCAGCAAATTCCAATGAAATTATATTTTTAACTTTTCACGGCATACAAGGGGTAGGTACCTAGAACTTTTGGTGTAGTCACATGTTGTAAAGGCCAACAAAGCTTAGCACTGGATTTTGTCATATCTATGCATATGCTCTATTCGCTTGAGTTCAATTGCTTTAATTAGTGGGCCAACCCTCTCGGGATTGAGGACGGTTACATGCGCTATATAATTTAACTCGATTTTAATAGAAATCGGAATTTTATGTAGGTGTCTATGTATACCTAATGTTTTATCACACACTTGAGGGATTGTGTTGACTACTTCACCCAAATTAAGGTGTCCGCACCTAATTATATGGATAAATTCCATTAATATCGTAGTGTTCAAGCTAAGCCAAGCTGAACAATTTAATGAAAGGCGGCGCCATTGCTGCAGAGAAATATTTCCATAGCTGTGCGCTGTGCCTATATAATGTACATATATGCATAGACCTGATTTAAGATTTTTTAAAGTAAATTAAATTCGATATAGCACTCTACTTGACACTTCTGAGAATCACACTTAGTATTTATTCAAAGTAGAAATGTCTTGACACCAGTACCATATCTTAAACCGTTCCGGTGTAGTGTTTATGGCTATGCTAGTGATCTGTTCAAGCGAGCGGGATTTAGGAGAACATTGAAGTAAACTAAAAGTCCCGAGTCCCGACACTTTTTTTTTTAAATGTAACGACATTAGTTTTCATTTAAGCTTTTACAATGGTAGGAAAGAGTTCAGTTTTTGTACTGAAACTTGGGTGAATAAAGATATTGTATTCGTATAAAATTTTGAACTCAGATGTTAATCAATTCTGACATTACAATTACAATTACGATTCTGTCGGTCACTATATCCCGAGGCCTACAGCGCAAACGGCTACCGGGATTTCATTTAATCTTCGGATTTCGAGTTTGGGGGATTATAGTTCGTGTCGGTTTTTTTTTTTTGCAAGGTAACCTCAATATTTAAGGTACTTCCCCTATAAAATGTTCATACCAGTTTGATAACGTGTACTCAGTTTTCAACTAAATAGCTAAGCAATAACATTTTTCAAAATAAACATTGCAATATTTGGTTCTGTCTTATCGGCCTAATTTTGCAAAAACCGCTCTAACGATTTTGATCAAAATACATATTAAAGAAAATATAAGTACATAATATGTATTTTAAATAAGATCCCCTAGGTACTTTGTTTTTCTAAACAAAAATACGAACAAGTCAGCCAAGAATGAGTAGGTACCTAAAAGCCGATCTTTAAAAATGCAATAACAGTGACGCAACACTTATTTTTAGCCAATATTACCAACTTCTTTTTTTTTCAACCATATTGAATATGCACTTTAAGATGATTGCAACATCTTGGAGCTTACACAGTAAGAATATCCCAATTCATTTGCACCCAAACACACGTCCATAGCGATGAGGGTTGCCACACGTCCCGAATTCAATGCATAATTTCGCTTAGATAACTGTCACTAGGTTAAGTTAGGTTGAAGCGGCTGTCGGTCGGCTATTCGACACACTTAAACCATTATAAGATCCCTTGTGATACCACATGAATCTATGTATTTAATTGTTAATACTCGTTGCAACAACCAACAAAACTTTTGATCAACGAGAAAGTTTCGTTCGACCTAGTCGTGCACTATATATTTTGTAGTGCGTAACTAAATTGGCAAGTTGTTAGAAAAAGCAACAAAATTGCTTGATTTTCCATCAATACAATTTTTTTTGCGTTTGTAAACACCTTTGACTGTTACAAACTTTTATTGTTAATAAATACGTAGATATTTTTGTAAAACCTATTTGTTCGTATATCTACAGCAGTTTTTAACCGTTGGCGTTGGATTTACCCAGTCAATTAGAAAAGAAAACAAGCAATAACTAAAGGAAAAATCTTGATTTAGTTCGAGAGTCGCATTAATCGAGAGTCGATCATGGGGGGCTGAACCTGAACGCTGACACATGGATCGGTAGGTACTCTTTCATTTTACGCCCCAGTTGTGTTTAATCGTTCCACATGTTTTTACAAATTAATAGACCTCTGTTCCTTTCGAATCGTGTCAGAAATATAATTCGCACAGGTTGCCACAAGCTATGTATATATAGAAGGAGCATGTTACTTAAACCGTTTGTATGATAGTTATATTTTATTATAGCCTGAAGAAGACTATCTATAACTATGCACCAAGTTCCATAGTAGTGATATATATTTCCTTAAGTGTCAATTTTGCGTCTTACAAGAAACAGGGTATAACATTTCTATTACAGGTTTACTAAATGTGTAACTTGATGTCAAAACGTTAAATTAACGCATGGGGGTATAATTTCATGCAGCATACACACCTAAATATATTGCTTGGCCTAAAGCTATGTGTGTGTTAAAACTGATTGCATTTTTATAGATCACGGTTATAGGCTTGAAATTACGCAACAACAGGCATTCGACCAAGCACATATATCAGTGGCACTATCTCAAATGACACGGAGCATCGGATACGTAAATATCGTAAGATTTACTTTCGATTTTCTTGCCCACTTCAGAGACGATTTATCTTGACTTTGGGATTGTCATTGTGCGCATTTGAGAAATTTGCATTTTTAGCGTGGGGGTGTGCCTACAGTTGAATTTTAAGATATCAATATGACGTTAAATTATTATTTTTGATTTGACTTACTATTGAGTCTATTCATTATAGTTTAATTTAGTTCCGCTGCAGTAGCTTTGTGCCAAAGACTCTGATCTGTTTGATGACTTTCAAATAAATCGTGACTTCTACTTTTCATTCTTTACTTTTTATATTTTTTTTCCATCACAACAATCACCACAGTTTGAAAATCACGACTCACGTCAAACAGAAACATTCTCGACTCAAATCGCAAACACAGGACATACTGCGAAACAGTGAAATAAGGCATACACACAAAAATCACAAGCCAAATGGGAAAATAGCGAATTTTCGAGTGCTTTTTTAGGAATATGTTTGAGTTTACTATTTATAAGAATAAACAAATGGTTATGGTCAAACGGAACCTATCTAATTTTGTATATGCAATAACAAAATATGTAGGCATCAGACTATAAATATTTGTCTGAAAAAAATCATAAAACATGGCATTGCAGTACCTACAGTGAGTTCGCAAGTCGCAATCACAATAACAATTTAAATTCACAGCGATTTGAAAATAACAGTAGCAGTTTAACCGTAGCTCATCTCTATTTCTCAGTCAACAACGGATATTTGAAGCCAAATCGCTGTAAATTGTGGAAACGAAAGAGATAATAGAATACAAGAAAGTGTCAAACCTACATCTGTGGCAACAAGGAAAAACAACATTAGTCGACTTATGCTAAAATTGAGTTAATGTTACTATCGTTTTCATTCCAATATCTCTTACGGCTCCTGTGTTATGGATCAGGACAAAAAAACGCATAGGTCGTCTTCCCCCATATATAGGCAAAACATTATCCTGCGTTCCACAAAAGGGGCTAAAAATGACATGCTGTTTTTCCTTGTTGACACAGAAATATGTAGGTATATATCGAAAACACTAGCAAAATAAAAAAAGGAAAAATAGCGAGTTTGTAAATGAAGAGCAATCTAAAAGTGAAAAAGCCTATGCCGGTGTTTTGAGAAAAAGTGAACCATCCGTCCATGTATCTCCTAAAAATAAACAAGAGTCCAATGAAACCCGAAAGGAAATAAAACAAAATATAGATCTAACCAACATAAATATTAGTCATGTGGTGGATAAAAACAGTCAACAATTGTTATTAAATGTGCTCATAAATTGTCTTTAGAGAAAAGATAATTATAATGTGTCATACCAATGATGTCAAACCCAAAAGTCGTCTTAAGTGATGAAATCAAAGATACGATTGTGTATAAAATTAAGAAGCAAAATCCCGAGTTGGTTGATTGTAAATTGCATTCATTTATAAACATAGTTCTAGATGCTGACAGTGATTGTTTGATAAAACTAGTTTCGCTTGTGGTCGAAAATCGACCTTCCCTTTTAGTTATAGGTAAGGAGGTAGAACTAGAAAACGTACCACAATTCTCGATAATTATTTGTTGTTATAAGCGAAAAAGCGACATCTAGATATCAAACAAATGCTCCCATTTGAAAATAGTTTTATTCAAGATTAATATTTTAGTACGTTACTATGAAAATTTAGAGCAAAACATTTTCGTTTCCATAGTAACATCATTGAAACCAACCGTCGTCAACAACTCGCAGATATCATTACCTATCACAGGAGTTCCCTAACTGTGCGTCGCGACGCCCTGGGGCGTCGCTGCGCTATCCTAAGAGCGTCGCAAGATGGTACGCACAGGTCGACATTTCTATCGCTTTATTTTTATTTTTTCACAGCTGTCAGAACAAAAGTTAAGTCGACTAGATTGGTCTGGACAAGACGAAACCTGAATGCAAAAACTAACTAGATTGGTCGGGAACGTCACTTTTTGGAGTGGGACCTAAGTGGGGGCGACTGTGTTCCGCACTTTTGGTGCCCGGAAAAAAATTACAACCTGCCAAGGGAGTCGCGGTATAAAAAAGTTTGGGAACCACTGACCTATCATATATTATGCCCCTGAATTAAAATTGGGTTTACAATTGCTTACTTTTAGGTGTGATTGCATTCCTTGAAAAATAGCTTCTTATCTATACATACGAGGGGAGTTCAATATATTCGCGGTATGGGGGGGATACTCCAAAGATGTGAAAAAATTATTTCGTGATTTTAGTAGCCCCGTTATTCAAGTGTTTAACTGTAAAATTTCATTTGGCTGTGATTATAAGTTTGCTTTGTATTTTGCGTTGAACGAAGGTGAAATGGCTGGTGTCGCGATTATCACTAAAATTGAGAACCGCGCAGTGATAAAATTTCTTACTAAACAAGGAAAAAGTAAAAAAAATATTCACGAAGAGATGGTGGCTGTTTTTCGAGATTCTGCACCTTCGTTGTCGAGTGTTCAAAAGTGGTCAAGTTTATTTTAAAGGGACAGGGAGAGCATTGAAGACGACCTTCGCTCAGTCTGCCCACTAACTGGCTGCACCGGAGAAAACATTACACAAGTCGAGAAACTTGTACTTGAGGATGCCCGAGTAAAGGTTAAAATGATAGCTATAAAGATTAACCTTTCTATTGGTACCATACACACCATTCTTCATGACTGTCTAAATCTTTCCAAAGTCAGTGCAAGATGGGTGCCTCGAATGCTCACATCGTTCACAATGCTCCGGTGCACACGGCATGGATTTCTAAGGCTGTTGTACGGGATTGTGGTACGGACCTTGCCCCTAGTGATTAATTTTTGTTCCCAGATTAGAAAAAAACCTTCGTGGTAAGCGATTTACCGATGATGAGGAGCTCAAAACTGCAATAAATGAACATTTTGGAGAGAAAGATGAAAACTATTTTTTTGAGGGTATAGAAAAGTTAATCTCAAGATGTAATAAATGCATTAATGTTAAGAGAAGATTATATTGAAAAATAAAAATATTTTTAATTTAATTCGTGTTTTCCTTCTTGTCGATACCGCGAATATATTGAACTCCCCTCGTATATATTTGAATAGGTACGTTACTATGGCATTAAGCCGACGAAAATTGAATGTCACCAGAATGGGTTCAATTAACTGATAAGCATTTTGTATAGAGAATTCTTAAGACTTAACATCATTTTACCGGTCTTAATGGCTACATATATACCTACGATTTTTGTTTGTGCACATCTATAGCACAGTACCTTTCGAATGATATAAGTTTCATTCTATTCATCTATATATATAAAAGGCAATGAAGTCCGTGTGTGCGCGCATAACTCGATAAAGGATTGTTGGATTTCAACGATTTTAGGCTTGACGGTTTCGTTTTGGACCAAGGAAGGTTATAGGTTACTTTTTGTCGCGAAAACAGAACTTTGAGGGGATGAAAAAGGTTATGAAAGTTTGTATGGGGAAATGCACTTTGAAAAAAATAAACGGGGTGGAAATCGAGTAGTGATACTTCATATACAAAAAAAAAATTTTAATTTTAATGCCAATTGTTGTTGTCAATTATTTCAATTATTTTGCAAGCAAATTGTTGTTGCAAACAATTTTGAAATTTCTTTTTTTTAAATACACCTAATAAGATTGCTTATGTTTACTATGTCACATTAAGTAGCTTTTTGAAATGGAGTAGATACTTATTTGTTTGATGGCGTTTGAATGCATCATTTTTGTTTGCCAAATATTTTCAGGATCCTTGCATTAGTATGAGAGTGAGTAAGTTGAAATGTTTGAGATGATGATGATGATAGGCAACACAGGAGTTGTTGAGCATTTTGAGTTTTTACGCACATAACTCGAAAGAGGATGGTTAGTTTTTAAAGATTTTGAGCTTGATGGTTTCGATTGGGCCCAAGGAAGGCCATAGGCTACTTTATGTCTCGAAAACAAAACTTTGACAGGATGATATAGGGGATGAAAGTTTGTGTGGGATTCGGCGATTCCAAGACAAATTTGATCATGCCGCCAGTGCGAAGGTCAAACGTTTCACGTCGCAGAAAATCAGGACGAACAGTTAGATCGGAATATTAACAATCGATAGAATATTTCGGAACTTCAGGAAAGAATACCATGCAGTCGTCCATACTGGAGACCGAGATAGACAACAACACAATCATCATCAGCATAGCGTTCCATGTTTCTCACATGGTCAATTGTATGTGGCGTGCTCACGTGTCGGCAAACCTCTCGCTTTGTACGCGTACGCACCCGTAAATGGAACGTAAAATGATATTTATCATAAAGCACTTCAGTAAAAAAGCGGTAGGTTGACCGACAAGTAAATCGCTGCGGTTATTGCAATTGTATTTCACCGGGCCAGCTGAATCTGAATCCTGAATATTTCTTTAGCGCGTGGTATTTGTAGTAAAACAGATTTTCGTTAAAATATTTTTCACTCGGGTACGAAGATATGCAATTATTAAATTCGCATTATATTACCCCCATTACCATTTTCATGACACTTTGTTCGTTTAGGTACTTTAGCATCCCCATTAAAGAGGAAAGGTACCAGTATTTCTATATCACATTTTCTTTTTCGTGCGAACCAACTTACAAACACATGAAAACTAATTTGACAGCTCACTTAAATTCGGGAACATTCCGGTAACAAGTCATACCCAAAATATGTGTTTCCCGAAATAGTAATTTTATAAGCTAAAACTTTCCTCACTTTGGCCAACTTTCCATTCTGCACTGGAAATAAAGGGTTTTTCAACAGGGACGATTTGACGCCGTTAGACTATTTCCTGTGGGGCTACGTCAAGTCTATGGTATATGCCAACAAGCCAGCGACGATTGATGAACTTCGTAGGAATATCGAACGTGAAATTGCAGCAGTATCGGCCGATTTATGCTTGAAAACCGTCGTAAATTGGGTTCAGCGTCTGGACTTCTGCAAGCGTGCCCGTGGTGGCCATGCAAAAGAAATCGAGTTCCATACATAATGCCATCGAACGTACTTTCACAGGAATAAAGAATTTCATTGATATCCAAAACCGTTTTTGTTTTATTTAAAAAAAAACTTTTGTAGCGCTCTTATTGAAAAAGCCTTTAGTCACTCTGATACACTATGCACACTGTTATCTACTGTTACGGAAGCATGTCAGAAATGTAGGAACATCGCTTACACTATAACCAACAATTTCCACTTGGGCTATGGACCCGATAGCTGGTGCTGTCGTCGATCTCCGAAACCACACAACTCTTTTCAATGAAATATTGTGCATGTTTATGGCTGGTTCCCGGTTGAAAGATAGGACACCATCCTAAAGGTGATACCTTGCAAACCATAAGCGCAAAACGGGTTGTGGCACCTTTCATTCAAAAATCAAATCAAACGCTATTTCTATAAAGTTGTATAATTAGGTAAAATCATAAATGGACATGGTCCAAATAAAGCACTTTTAAGAAATCTGAGCAAGACTTAAAACGAAACATACGGTCAAAGCCGGGTGGGTACAGCTATATATAAAAAAGACTGACGTCCGTATGTGCACTCATAACTCGGGAATAAATCGATAGATTTTTATTATTTTTGGTTTAAAAAAGAACATGTTATGCTACTTTTTGTCGAGAAAACTCAATACCTTATTGGGATAGAATTTAGTATGGAGAATCGCATTTTGAAAAAAAATTACTGGATAGTGCCACTTCCAATAGGTGCAACAAAAAATATGTAAGACTTTAAATTTTTGAATTCCTTAGATATTCCGTGCTTACCGCTACACAATTTGAAATTGTAAGTCGGCCCAGTTATAATTTTGTTGTGAAACATCAATGCACCGCAAGTTTGCGAATGAAAGACATCGACATTGCTATACTTCAGTCATTTCTATTGCATAACTATAAGTTTTGAAAAAAGAATTTGAATTGACCGAATTACATAAAGTAGCATTAGCATTGTGCACGCTCGAAATTATTATTTTTATTACATTAAAGAAATTGGGCGGAACAAAGTTCGCCGGGTCAGCTAGTTTCATAATAAATATCTACTAAAAAAGTGTACGGAAACTTCGGATTTTCACGTATTAATATGATAATTGATCTAGAAAAGATAAAAATAGGAAGGGTAAAGTGTCAAGTCAGAAAATATTTTAATCTAATACACGGTGTTTTCATTGTCAGGGCTACAATCACAAATCAGGAGCTTGTAGGAAATGTGGGGGAGAACATTCAACCAAGACTGTAACAGTGCTCAAATTGTGACATTGTGTGCAAAATTAACTCTGTCTTAGGAATAAAGTTTGATTGGCATTTTTCATAGCATACTTTTTTAGTATGAAGAGAATGCCAACGAGAACACACAATGAAGACTATACCTTGGCAGTATTGGAAGAACAAATCGTCGCTTGAAAAGCAAACTGTCATAAGTCAAAATTCATCAATTTTCAGAAAAGCTATTTGAAGTTTTACATTACTTAAAAAAATAATTTTAGCTTGGAATTTCAATGAATACCAAAAAGTTGTAGAGTAAAAAAGTATTATATTTTTTTCATCTTTCAAGTGGTGTATCAAAATTAGTAAAAACAACCGTTTTTAAAAAAAAAGTTTTAGACTTATGTAGACAAAGAGAGAAAT
Organism: Cheilosia vernalis; assembly: GCA_949126925.1. Lineage (NCBI taxonomy): Eukaryota > Metazoa > Arthropoda > Insecta > Diptera > Syrphidae > Cheilosia > Cheilosia vernalis. The sequence continues at coordinate 79,085,380 of OX421358.1, read as the reverse complement.
TGTTTGAAAAAGTGTCGTCTTACTTCGAAATAAAATAAAAAAAATGTTTATATTGCAAAAATTATATTGCTTTATTTAATTTTGAAATAATTCATATTTTACTCAAGAAATAACATGGGCAAGCATAGCGGTTATGTTAAACTTAAACATTTGTTCAGCAGTCTTCTTTTTTAAAAATAAATTTTGTGTTTTACAAACAATATTATATTTTTTATTATTTAACTAATTTAAAAAAAACAAAAAAGGATTATAAAACAAAGCTAATACTGTTCGTCAGTCTTTTTTATATCTAGCAGGAACAACCCACTATAATTAGTATTTAGTGATAATTAAAAATAAATATAGGAACTTTGAGGTATAAGTAGGTATCATGGTTACAAAAAGATATTTAGTTATTAAAAATATCGAAAATTAAATTCACGATTTGTACTTATGTAAGAGTTTTGTAACTTTGTAATAATTTGTTAATTATTATATTAGTTTTAAGATTGTTTAGCCTTATTCACTTAGGGATGTCATACGCCCCCCTTTAGGGGGGACAGTCCCGCATTTTCATACAAAAATGCTGTTTGTCACCCCTAACACAAACTACTGTCCCCGTTAATAAGTCAAAATTCATTCAATTGAAAATTTTTAAAATACTTTCTTTTAATATTTTTAACAAGATTCTTTGTGAACACATCCATTTGAAGTGCAAGAAAACTTTCAACGCTATTTTTATTTCATATTTTTTGGACTCTGGTTATCAATAATAAAAAAAAATATTTGTCCCCCTTTTTTAACACTTGTCCTCCCTAGAAAACTCACGTTGTCCCCCTTTTCGTATTTTTTAATCTGGCATCCCTATATTCACTAGATTCCTTTAATCAATAGATTAACACTGTCACCACTAACTCACGTCAAATGAGTTAATTTGGCTTTAGTCTTCTTGTTGAAAATGTTTATTCATAAGAATATTTTTTTCGTGGAGTACCTACATAGCTCATCTATTAATTAAGCAAAACTACTCTGAAAATCTGGCAGCACAAAAGGGTTGTATAAATTAAGGTCACGTCTACAAAATCATCGATGTTATTATTATAATAGTGCATTTAATATGCTTATTAGTTTTTTCCAAATGATCTATCCAACTTTAATTATTAAACGTCTATATAGTATAGCATTGCTATAGAGTGTAATGATTTACTGTCATAATTTTAAAACTAAAATGCAACTCTTAAATAATTTAGTTTTTGTTTCTACAACACAATATTTTTATATACCACAATGGGTAGGTAGTAGTGCCTGCAAATAAGAGCGGTAAAGTAAGAGTGCAATAAATGTATCTCACTCACGTAGATGTTTAAAGCGCTATTATGGTGCTCCTATAAGTCGACACGCTGATGAATATTAAGTATATCATGCTCGCATCAAATCGAATCGAGTCATACCGTGTATCGTACCATTTCTATTTCTGATGAAATCATGTCAAACGTGCCCAATAGCCATACCAGAACAGTAAACACTGAACAGAACAGTTTGACAGTGAAATTTCTTCAAACCTAATTACCTACCTCTAATGTGGATGTATCTAAATATACATATTGTATTATATGTGCTAATGCCTTTGATACCGAAAGGAAAATATTAGAAAATTCCAAATACAGGTAATAAACAAATTTACAAACGCCGGATCATAAACTGAATGCTACTCGAAATGTTTACTTCGGCGCGTCACGGTAAATCAATGTCACATATTGATTGGAGAAAAAAGAAAGAAAACAGTAAATAGATAAATAAATACTGGAAAAATTTATGCACATCATGTATCCACGAATGAGTTTTTATTTTTAATTTAGTCTTGCTTCGTTATGATTTACGTAGGTTTGGCTATAATTTAGAAGGAATGCATCGATTTGAAACGAATTACGATATTCTCATAAATGATCTCCTACAAGTTAATTTTGATGGTTGAAATGTTCACACTTTTAGTAGGTAATATGGCAGTTGCATACAGCAAAGAAATTTTATACACTAGAGGTCATTAACTTGGAGAAGAACAGACATTTTTGGTAAGTAAAATGTCTACCGCTACATGATAGATGGAGGAGTAGTTATGTTATCGGAATTTTTTTAACTTTAAGAATGCAAGTGGGCGGGACGGCGAAACTTTAAACATTAAAAAATACTGCTGCTTGTCTGATTAAGTCAAGAATACGGAATTAAATCGGTTAAATAGAATAAATGCATTCAAATTAGTGATGTACTTTGTGAAGTGGTTATTCTGGAACACCATAATACATAGCTACTCAATGTCAAGGAGCTTATTTTTCGAACAAACGTGGGTGGGCAAAACATTTTGCTTGATACGCTGAAGGATTTGTAAGAAATTTCCGGATTCGCGAATCTAAAAGCAAACAGTTAACACAATACACAACTTCTGAAAAGGAATAAAGAAGTGACAAAAAGGTAATAAATTACCAATGTTTTTGACAATGTAATTTAAAGGAGAGTATACTTGGGCGAAAAACGTTAAGGCGGAAATGCAATTGTGATTTCAGAATGTAGCAAGAACACAAATTAATGAGAAAACATACACGTGCTTGCTTATCATGCATTTTTATAAAAATATAAAATAAAATACCTACGTTTACAGCAAACGGTTTTAAATATTAAAAATCTGTCCATTTTCCCCAACGGAGCAATTTTTTAGTCGAAAATATTTACATGTAGGGATTAGATTAGATTAGAGGCATGAAAGCCTTCGAGGGGCTCTGGAAATGCGGCTTCTTAAAGGAGCCTGGGAATTGTACCTTCCCTTTTAGTTCCTAGAGCCATCTTTTTACTCCAGAGGCAGTCAGGAAGACAAGTATCTTCTCTGGGTGTATGTCAGCAAGGGATGCTGGATTAACGAATTAATCCCCTACGATGTCTTTCCTAAGACGATGAAGAGCCGGATAGTCAGTGAGTATGTGAAGAGAGGACTCGTCACTCTCAAAACAAAGTCTTCAGATTGGATCCGGTGAGACACCAATGCGGTGGAGGTATGTTTTGACGAGACAGTGGCCACTTATTATTCCTGTTAGGATTCTCAGGTTATTTTTGTCAAGATTAATCAGAAAAAGTGTTTTTCTGGGGTAGTATTTAGAGAAAAAATTGCTGGTTCAATTCTGCCCAACTGTGATTTGCCTCTCGTTTGATTCAGTGTGAGATAGGTTCCTAGTATAGTTCCTGAAGAGGTTTTTACTGACTCCGCAGAAGGGTTCAGTTCCGATAAATGGGGAGGAGTCGGCTGATTCGTTGCCTTAAAATCCTCTATGGGCTGGGATCCAGTGGAGGATGACTAGGTTTTAGGTTCGTAGATGATAGTGAATGTTTTTAGGATTAGTTTGGATTTTATAACCGATGAGTCAAAATTTACAGAAAGACCTTCTTTGATGCACCATCTCTGAACAACAGTTAGGGCGAGTTGCAGTATTTCTGAAACTGTGCTTTCGAATTTGCCACTGACAACGATTGCTACGTCGTCGGCATATCCTATGGCATAGATCCCCTGATTTGTCAAGGACTGAAGTAAATCGTCAATGTCAAGGTACCATAAAAGGGGCGAGAGAACAACCCATTGAGGACACCCCCTAGGTATAGTTGTGAGTGCCTAAATTTCCAAATCATCGATGCGGGTCTGAATTATTCTACCATTCAGCATTGACATTATCCATCTTCCTATATGATGGGAGATAGATTCATATTATTTAGAGCCGTGTTAGTGGACTCAAAGAAAATGTAGTTGAAGGCTCCTTCAATATCGAGGAAAGCGACAAGGAAGATTTCCAAATGTAGAATTCAAAGAAAGATTTAGATACGCGTGAGACAGATTGTTCATTTTAATTACAATTTTTCGTTTGAAAGAACAGATGATGTAACCATGCTCACTACTCATATAGCTTGAGAGTTATCATTCGCCTTTGAAAACATATGATCTTTTTTGTTAAAAGACGGAAGAAGGCACGTATAGTAATAGCTTTATTACTTAAGAATTTTAACAAAGCAAAAGACAATGAGCAGGGACTAAAATTACTTAATTAATGATGCTGTTGATCTTTTAAAACCATAACTAAACTAAATAATATAACAGACTTAATATAAAAATATCCTAAAGAGTTACAGTAACTAATTTGAAAGTCAGTTCTACCCAACCCATGCTATCACCAATATGTTCATATTTGCGAGTTTGTCATTAAGAACTGCTCGCAGCAATTTATTTTCTTTTTCTCAAAAGGACACTCACCATATGGTGGTTTCTTAATTTAAATAAAACTGCTTTGAATAACAAATTACAATAGAATCGTCGCTAATTCCCATTGAGTTTAGAACATTGTTTTGTTAGAACCTCAAAAACGACCTGAATGGAATATAAGTTGTCTAGTTTCATGGTTGTTATCATTATTGTATTATCACACAATTCATTCTGCGCGGTACTCAAAATGTTCTACTATTTTTGTTCACACACATGCAATCACAGCATTTCTATATGGTCGCTTAAATTTTTAATTACGAAGATGAAATTTACCCAACCTTGTTTGACATCCTTTGGTAAATGCTGCACTTGAGTACCTATACAAAATGATTCTTTTTAAAATTACTTATTGGTGTACTATCACTCCTGCTAAAGGTAATCAGTATACCTAATAGTTTTTAGAATCTGAATAAATAGCAGAAACAGCACTTATCACTCCTCATCGTTAATCGAAGCTCTGACATCGACATGAACATCCTATTGAGACATGATGTAATTTTCAACAAACCTTGATTTATTTAGTGCTTTCGCCGCTTTCGTTGGAACCACATACACTCTCTTAAAATTTGTATCAAAATCCAGCGGCTTGTTAGCGTAATCGCTTCCAACACTCAGCCGAACCACCAATTATTGCGAAATACTTTTTTTCTGTCAGTCACCATAGTGGCACTATGTCAGAATAAGCCTAATCATTATCAAAATCGAAAGAGACAAATGTACTGTGGCGTCAAAGTTATAGACACATATTCAATAATGAAGTCCACGCACAGATTTGTCGCACTTCATATTAGATAGTGTTATAGTCGTTTACCTTACCTTGCACTCCCAGTGAAATTTGTTGAGTCTACCTACAGCACAAATTTGTTTGCGAAAAATAAAATAAAGCTACGCAAGTACATTACAGCTGCTACTCAATCAACGTCTCAAATTTATGCACTATTAGCCCAAATACCTGGGTTTGCTGAAGCTGGTTCCACTTGTCCGAAAGGAGATCCAATTAAAGTGCGTGGCAGAGCATTCTCTGTTCAAAACGCACCTGCCATATATACCTTATCAAAAGTCACAATATATGCAATTACGGGATACATTTGCAATTTATCACCGCATAAATTGCAGAGCACAGGCTTCCTAGCAGTATATTTGCGACGATGTCTAGAGTGGAATCGTTTGGAAATTAAATTGATTAGCTTACCGAAATAAATTCTGTGAATATTCCAATAGCCTGACACACGCTGCAGCAGCTCAACCACTCAACCGTTTATAGTTAAGTTTGCACCTTTTAGTTAACACAAACACACTTTGTAGATCGTAAAACTTAGAATTTATCATAGACAATTTGAGATAATACTCGGTGAAAATTTTTTTGTTTAAAACAATTATATTTCCAGCTCACTAGAGTAGGCAAAAAAAAGTTGAACACAAATCGACTAAAAACAATCTATCTTTCTTTTTTTTTTGATAATTACAAAATCAGCATTTTAGCTGCATGAATATTTTACATAACTTCTCGATGATGGCATTTTCTGTACAGAGCGCCCGAACACACGTTCTGTAATTGATACCGCAAACCCCAGTAAACCATATAGCACACCTGCACTTCAGTGGGAATATAATTTTTTTATTTTAAAATTATGCACATCACACTGTTAATATTATTTTTGTTAAAACTTTTTCCATTCTAATTTATTAATTATAATTATTTTGTAATTTGTTTTCATCAATGATCACTTTCCGTAGAATTCGACGAGTAATTCACATTCCATAGAGCGAAGATTTTAAACCACTAGTGGTACACTTTAAAGGCGGTTATCTAAGTACAAAATCCGTTATCCGAATATTTGAACGCTTTGCGGTAGTTGTCCTTTAGGGACTAAATTCTTTGAGCGACTGGCATATTCCAAGCATTCCTTGAATGAAAATCCCTTTGGGAAAACTGCAATCGGATGAATAGAATCAGAAGAAGCGCTTTTACAACATCGATGAATGTAATGAACCACCATTGCATCGTCGCACGCTGCCGATTTGAAATCTTTAAACTTAGCGCACGGCTGGTGGTACGTTGCTGAGCTTCTACGACAGGTTGTTGGGTGAACACTGAAAGCCAAACAAACAGCACGCTTTTCACAATGTGGAATGCATTTCCTCCAGTGGCTAAGGGGAAATGCGCTTAAACTTTGACTTGCCTAACAGTGCGGAGAAAAACATCGAAAACTTTGGAAAATAGATTCCACAAAGCATTTCCCCATATTGACGAGTGGGGACTGGGGAGTGCCAGATGCCAGTGCATCTGCAACAACAGGAGACATTGGTGAGCTTACAGGCACAGAGCTTGTGTTACGTAAAGCACATGGGAAAGCATTTTTGCTTTTCCGATTGTGACACTATGCTGGCAGGACAGAGGACAGCTGGCGATAAATATAACTTTTCTGGAACTGTGTTGGCTGTTCAACGAAGTGGAAAAAGCTAGATAAGATTATGCCCATGCATCTTTTCAAAGGCTTTAAAAGCAACCACTGCTAACATTTGGCAAATATGAACCGTATGAATGCCGAAACTTCCACATAGACACATTTACTGGATTGATAGTGAGCGATGTGACGTTACGCATTAGGTAAGATTTGGAACGAGATGATAGTAAAGCTTTTTGCCTTTCTCGCGAATATAGTTCGTTAGGGGTTAAGCGACTATATAGTGTGCAAAGTTTTCTTATAAGGTAGGTAGGTACATACCTAATAAAGAAAAAAAAAAAAATATTGGGTGCAACAGGTCCACGTAAATTCAGTACCTACTCTACTCTCTTACTTCCCATAACAATTTAAAAGCGGATATTTTATATGTTGAACGAATGAAGGGGATAATTTGTTGCCATATTCGTACAAAGAAGATTTTTGTCGAAAAAATATCTCCAGATTCCAGAATGTTTGTGAGACGTTCACGAATTCTTTTTGTTCTAGAAGATAAATAAATTTGAAATAATTTGAAGACGTAAGGGGATGCACTTAATAAGGTAGCTCGATTCGGGTATCTGTCATGTAGATATTCAGCCATATGTATGACGCGGTGTTAGGTCGTCTAGTACAAAACCATAAGCAAGTCATAAGCAAGACTTCGCGAAATTAAAACGAATAAAGCGTCAAAGCCCAAACGGAATGAATTAACCAACAATGCAATTATCGAATGTCAATTAATTGTTCCTTTACTTTTGTAGTAATAATGGAAAAGATTGTCAAATTGGCAGTGTTGAAGATTAATTTTCTCACAGAGAGAGACACTTACAAAACAGTAGGGGAAGGGAACGCTTATTCCAAAAGTGGTACGAAAAGTCATTCAAATATTTGATAAACTCGACGAATTAGCTAATTTAATAACAAAATTAGTTGGTTTACCTTTACCAAGCGATGAAAGTGATTTGGAATTAATCGAACATTTCCTTGATGAATCCGAGTAGGTACATGAAACAGTTTGTACTGACTAAACTACAAGCATTCAAGGAGCGGAAAAGTGACGCTGCATTAAAAATTACATGGAGGAGATTGTGACTTCTTAGAGCAAGGAAGAATTTCGTCGCCACTATCGAAAATAATCTTGAGGAGAACATTGAATTTTATTTTGCCGCCTGTTGATAAGCAGGAAACCAAACACTTATGCCAAATGGGGCAAACGATTTAAAATAAGCTGTTATTTGTAAGGCGACCGACAGTGTTTCTACTTTTTACACTATAAGGTTCTCTTTTACGAATTTTTTCGAGTTAAGGGACGGCAAAGTGTAGCCTAAGCATTCAAGAAATTGACATTGACCAAAATATATAACGAACTGCAACTGTCTATACCTACTAAGTTATCTATATAAGAAATGAGTTCCACTGTCAAGATATACAGTTTTGGAAAAGGAAAAAAAAGTAGAACCAAAAGCGATCAAGCGAAATGCTCAAGTAGATAACTTTATACACAAGACCTAAGACTCTTACAAATGTTCCAAGCCGATCTTGCTTATAAAAGCCTAATTCTAAAGCAAAATAAAGTACCTACACAGACGGTTCTTGAACTGTATAGTCTATGGGCCAACATCAGAAGAAAAAGAATCAAACACCTTTCAAGCGGAGGTGCAAGTTGTATAGATATGCAGTCGGTGGCAAAATTATTTGCAGATTGTATTTTTCATACCGAAAACTAAAATGGTAAAACTATTTGCACATTGAAAAAACATGGCAAAATTATTTCCACAAGTGCATTCAACGGTCTGACTTATTTGACTATTAAATTCAAAGGAAACGAAACGTCTGCATAGTTCAGCTGTAAGTTCATCGAATGGCATTGATGGGAGGACCAAAAGGTAGAGCTCGATCGGTCGTCCATAAACCGATAAGTGCGTAGAAATTTGTTCGCAGCCAATATCTCGCTTCGACATATGTTTCGTCGCACTTATATATCCGCACACGAGTAATATGAACTCAATAGTTACAGGAATATTGAACAGAATGATTATGAAGACACAGCATGAATGGTAGTCGCATCTGAACTCATTAGGACATTCAAGCAGCTTTAAAGACCCAAGCTTGATTGTGAGAGTTTTGAAAATCTGTATAGTTGCCTTTGAGTCGTAAAAGCTCAAAGAAAATATGATAATAATAATAATAATAATAATAGTTGGCGCAACAGGTCTGTAGGGACCCAGGGCCTAGCTTCTCGCAACCATTCGTTTTGTGTGAGTTTTTAGTTTTTGGAACGAATGGAAGGGAAAAGAAAATATGATAGCCTTTCCTAATACTGAACAACGCGGGGCTAAATAATTGATAATCCAAGTTCATAGGAAAGCCTAACGGCTACTTAACAACACCAATGAACAGGTATTTTAAGCGGTTGCTAACCAATAAGACAATATTTTTTGAAGAAATATACGATTCCAACTCCCACCGACTCTGAGGAGAAGCGGAGGAGCCGATCGCATACATACTCTGTGAATGAGTTGCTGTTATAAGGATCCTCGGTATATCACTTTGTTAAAGGAATGAGAACATAGCTTTCTTGCCAGCTCATTAACTTAAAAAAAAACACTGGACTGAAATTTGACATTTAAAGTCTAGACCAGCATTTGACAGCAAAAAATCATTTTGTTTTGGTAATTCTCGGAAATACAGGTGCGCGGATACAATTATGGCTGATCTTCGACTTTCGCAGTGATACCTATACAGAGTGAGCAATTGTGGAATTACAAAAACCCGATTTATAAAAGGATCGATTTAAAAGAAATCCTTGGGAGGAAATTTCCAGGCGATTCGGAGTGGATGTGAAGAATGTGAAAAATAAAGTGAAGTCCTTGCGCTCGGCTACTATGTAGCGGAAAAAAAAAGAGTAGACTTTTTTATTTTGAATCGTTTTCGTTCCTGGGTGATGTTATTTTTTTGCGAAAAACGATGCCAAATATGTTCTGGTAAGAGACGATGAATATGATGAAAACAATGATTTATTGTTGCCATTGACTTCTTCCGCAAAGCGCATAAGCCGAGAACTTAATATTACATCAAAATATGAAGATATAAATAAACATTTAAACCTCTTTAAAAAGAAAAGCACTTATCTAAATATGATAAATTTACAGACTTCGGCAGAAGTATCGAAAGTCAGTTAAAGGATTTATCGCCAATCGAAGCCACTGCTGCAATGGCTGATTTACAGCAAACATTGTCTCCCCACATAATTCTGCGTCTATTTCGTTAAAGTAAAGTAACGATATCTTGCATTGTGCAATAATTATCAATTCCGAAATGCATATTTGATAGCGACGATTTTATGTTATTATGTACCTACCTACCTAATAGAAATTTATAAAATGGATTCAAAACATGAATGTGATATTATTTATAAATAAAGTGCACGACTGGGTCGAACGAAACTTTCTCGATACTAGATTAAAGAAAACAAAAAATTGGATATCTATCTCAAATGGCAGTAACATAAAATAACAATATAAGTTTTTAAAAGTTTAAGCTCTCAGTAACAGGCAATTGTAGCAAGTTCTGGCTAGAGGGCTATAAGCGGCTACTGCACTATTTTATAGGGTCTTACAACTCACAAGATATGGGTCATTAAGCCTATTACAAAAATATACCGTAGACATATGTGAAAATACATAGATCGTGATTTCTGTAGTATTTTTTGATAAATAATTTAAAAAACTCACATCTTCGAATTTTTTGAGAAAAAGAAAGTACGGGATCTTATTAATAATACTTATATTATCTTTTATATGTATATTGGTCAAAATCGTTAGATCGGTTTTTGTAAAATTTGCCAGACAAAACAGTATAAACAAACAAAAATATTGCAATGTTTAATTTGAAAAATACTATTGCGTAAATATTTAGGTGAAAACCGATTATAAGTTATTGTTCGGTATGTAAGCATTGCTTCGTAGTTTTATCGAAATCAACGATGGGGTTTTCGAGATATGAGCAGTTTTTAAAATTAGCGTTTTCGGTGCTTCGAATTGAAAATTAAGGACACTATAGTTTTGAAAACATCCATTTGACTTTAAGTCTGCATTTTGGTCAGAGTCTTTGTTGCCGTTTTTAGGTAAACTAAACAAAACAAAATTTAAAAAAAAATACAATTTTCAAAAATCCTTTGTACGATATTAATGAGAAAAACTGAGTTTGCTGTTGTTATAATGGACCACATTACTTTAAAAATGAATTTTTGTTACAATCGTATAGGTAGACCGTTTTTGAGATATGTCGAAATTTCAAAAGTACCGTTGTTCGAATTTTTAGCCAAAAACTGGGTACGCAGTCCTGGTAACCTCACCTACTTAAGCTTAAATATCGATTTTGGTTGAAATCGTTAGAGCCGTTTTCGATCAAATCAAACTGGTACGAAACTTTTATATGGGTAGTACCATTAATACTGAGGTTACCTTGAAAAAAAAAACACCTCCCGAACTGTAAGCCCAAAAACTCCAAATTTGAGGTTTGAACGTAATCCGGGAAGCCGTTTAGGCTGTAGGCCTGTGGAAGGACGGACAGACGGACAGACCGGACAGAATTTTGTGACTCACTTTTTTGAGTTCCTCTATCATCGTAATATCAGAATTGATTAAAATCTCGAGTTCGAAATTTTGTACGAAACCAATATCTTTCTCTTACTACGTAATGGAGAAAGTTAAAAATATATTTATGTAGGTAATGTTAATAGCACTTTTTTTATTTTTACACGGCTGATAGGGAACATCGTCAACAACGCAAAATTTTCTAACGTTATCGCGAATTCTGGTTGCCATTTTATATCCGCTTAGTTCGTTCGTAGTAAGCTTTATCATTGTACTCGGAAGATCCACATATATTTTGTCTATCCATTTCAGCTGCTGCCTCTCTGGTCAAATTGGGGGAAAGCAAATTATGTAAAACGCAGCAGGTCTTAATTAATAGATCGCAAGTAGGTATCCGCTGACCCTTCAATGGGCCTATGAAAAACTCGGAGACAAGCAGCAAGTCTGCCAAATGTCATTTCAAAAGTCAAACGAGTCAAACGTGCGCGGCTCAATATGTAGTTGTTATTGTAAGCCTCTTGAAATACTGCCAGTTTAGTGTTCCTGTCACATCACTTCATATGTTAAAGACTTTTGTAAAGTCCAAAAATGTTATCACTTATCACCGATGAAGAAATATGGCGTCAAAGTATCTTTTTTTTTTTTTTTTTATAGATTCCCACACCCAGTTGGCTGACACTGCGACCAGAAAGATCTATTGTATCAATTGGGAATAGGTTATTCTAAGAGACTAGTGACCTCCCCGATGAAGGTCAGTAAGTCCTTAGTAGCAGAGTTCGCTATGTCTGCTGGCGAGCGAGTCTCTCGGTTAAAGAAACGTTTTCTTAACCAATGAAGAGCTGGACAGTCACAAAGGATGTGCTCAGAGGATTCAACATCCTCCAGACAGAATCTGCATTCTGTTTCCGGACATAGGTTCATTTTGTTGAGGTGATATCTGAGGCCACAATGACCTGTGAGGAAGCCTGTAAGCTTTCTTATATTATCCTTGCTGAGTCTAAAGATTTCTTTGTATGAATAAGGCCTAATTAAACGTTTGGATTGTCTTAGACCTGGGACATGTTCCCAGTGTTCGAGACGAAGTTGTTTTTCCCAGTCGTTAATTTGTCTTAGCGCAGTAGTCCAATTGACTGTGCAGTAGGGTTCTGGTCCACAGAGGAGAGATTCGGAACCAGCTCTAGCTAATCTATCGGCCTGTTCGTTGCCTGCAATACCCCGATGACCCGGCACCCAGCCAAGCCTTACCTTGTTGTGCTTGGATAGGGCTTGCAGAGCATCGTGACAGCATTTAACTGTTCTGGAGTCCATTGTATTGGACGCCAAAGCTTTTAAGGCTGCCTGACTGTCTGAGAAGTTTTGAATGATTGCGCCTTTCATACCTTTTTTGGATATTAGGTTAGCGCAAATTTCTATAGCATGGATTTCCGCTTGAAAGACCGTGGGACACATTCCCATGGATATCGAGATTTTTGGTGTTGGGCCCAAAGACACCAGCTCCAACTCCGGAATCCATTTTTGATCCGTCGGTGTACCATACTAAGCTTTTTGGGTCAAGTGTCGGAACACCATTAGTCCAAGAGGCACGTTCAAGTATTTCTACTTCGTACAACTTCCCGAAGCTGTATTCCCTAACCATAGTGTCCGGGAGTGAGCAGAACATATTCAAGTTTGGGATTAGGTTGAGTATTTTCAGATGTCCCACATGGTTAACTGATTTAAACCTATATTCTAGCTGCAGTTTGATTGCGCATCTAGCTGCAGTCTTCATAATGAAGTACTGCAAGGGTAAGAGCCCAATAATGGCTTCAAGTTATGTTGTAGGACAGGTGCGCATTGCACCTGTGATACCGAGACAGGCAATCCTTTGAAGCTTCTGAAGCTTGTTTGCCGTGGTTCGTTCAAGTACTTTTGGCCACCAGACGATTGCCGCGTACGAGATAATGGGTCTTACCATCATGGTATAGAGCCAGTGTATCATTCTGGGATTTAGACCCCAAGTTCTGCCGTACAGACACCTACTGGCCCACATGGCTCTAGAGGCACGTTCTATGGCAGACTTGATGTGCAAGTTCCAGTTTAGTTTCTTATCTAGGATGATACCTAGATATTTAACTTCGTTGGAATATGTTAAAGTAGTTCCGTTCAGGATAAGGGGACCTAAATTGACAAGTCTCCTTCTGGTGAAAGGAACTAGAATAGTTTTGCTAGGATTGATGGATAAACCTTCCGCAGTACACCATTCTGAGACATGTAGTAGAGCACTCCTCATTCTACTATTAACGGTAGCACAATGCTTACCCCTAATAACAATCGCCAAGTCGTCGGCATAACCGATTGCGTCATAACCTAGATTATGTAACTTGACTAATAGGCTGTCTATGACCAATGACCATAGCAATGGGGATAGTACACCTCCTTGAGGGCATCCTCTGACTGCTGTCACTGACACAGCCACTTCTCCTGACGAGGATGTTATTTCTCGATTTACCAGCATGGCTCGGATCCAGCGGTTCGTCGAGTCTTCGATACCTTTACAACTGATTGCCCTAGCAATCGAGTCGTATCCTGTATTGTCGAAAGCACCCTCAACATCTAAGAATGCACCTAGGGCAATTTCCTTGTGGTGAAAGGCGTCTTCTATCTTTTTGACAAGATGGTGAAGAGCACCTTCAGTGGACTTGCCTTCAAAGTATCTTGGCCCTGTATATTAAGTCTACCGTGAGTTAGCGGCGAATATAAAGTGCTGTTTTTTAAGACAACGACATCTGAAGCCCTACAATTACCTCCAACGTCTATATAAATAAATCTGCTGTGCGCCTACGCATTTACCACAGGTACTAAAACGATGAAAGTCCCAGAATTTATCAAAATCCTCGGCGATTTTGAACCAATCACTTTCTGTAGACGGCATCTGATGGACTGTAATTTAAAAACTCAATTTCCATACATAAATATCTGAATTGACTGTCATATGTTTACTTTAAAGTCCGTTGTAAATTGCTGTTGGAACTTGTGGTACGAATTAACTAACGATTTTCCTCGATTCACGTGAAAGGAACTCCATAGGTCGGTAGATACGAATCCGCAGGAGCAACATATCGTAACGTGAATACAAGACGTATTCTCGATGTTATTGCATATCTCATTATTGTATCTTGCTTTTTTATCGATAAAATGCAAAAAAAATAATTAAGCCTTACCAGACGACATTCAAACTTATCTATTGACATTCGGCAAAAGTTTTTGTAACACGATGCATTGTCCCATAAAACATCTTTTAACAAATGCGCTTTCAAATCGTGTAGCTCTCGCTTCAGAAGAAACGGATTCACCCACAATATGAGCTTTCTTTTGTTTTCGGCTAACATCTGGTTTTCTAATTTTTCTAGGTCGTTATGTTTTCAAAGCGAGAACCACTTTCACTTGTTTCTTCGTTGATGGCATCTTGTGAAATGAAATGTCGTAACACAATTTGCCCAACCAAAGGAATGCAAATATGGCGGACAAAAGACCTACGTGAAGTTAGCCCGCACTTTTTCTAGAATGAAAAACGTGAAATGCAGTTCGATAGACATTCGTTTGTAGTTGTTTGTAGTGAAATTTTTTTCGTTTGTAGTTCAACCGTTAGAAAGTTAGAAGCATTAGAAAAAAATTTCAGCCCGCACTTTTGGCTTTTTGAAATAAAAACTAGCCAGTTGCATTCGAAATCGTTTGTAGTTGTTTGTAGTGAAATTCTTTTTTAACAGAAATGTCTTATTTCCGAGATATAAGGACATTTGTGTTTGCACCTGTAACTCCGAATTTACAAAAGAGAGAAATAATTTAAAACTACTGGTGCATAAAGCATATCCTAACTTAAATAACTGCATTTAAAATTTCTGATTTCACTTAAGCGTTACTTAATAAAAAGCAATCAAAGTCAAAAAACGCATCCCTTTAGAGTTGCATCCATATATGAGCTTCCCAACAACAACAAAACAACGGTAAACACATTTTCGCAAAGCACTCATCTGTGCCCATCGACATGAGTCACTACCTGCCAATTAGCAACAACAACCAATCAATGAACCCCGATTTTATCCCACAATTTTTTCTATTCCTTCGAATAACATTAAAACCTAACACCTTTGAAACAATTTATAACAACAAAAATGCAATTTCTGCAAAGCCTGTATTCCTGACTATCTAATCCAATTCAAATTTTGTGATTATATCACAAAGAAAAAAAATTAGATGAAACTTAAGCGAACACTACGTCGTCGTATAAACTCATATCCATATTTCAGTTATTAAGCAACTCAAAATAGTGAAATCTATTTTTTTCTAATGCTTTCTGTTAGATGTATCTAATGGAGCAAAAAAAATTACCTCTTATCAATAGATAACGATTTATTGAAAATTTAAGAAAATGGTTGAAATCGTCTTCGCAGACTGATTTAAGGGGACGGATATTTCAAATGCTGGACAACTACAAACGACAAAAACTAGTTGGTTGTTAGAAAGCATGTGTGCTCTATCTAATAAAACCTTAAATGTCGAAATTGACCAAACCAAAAAGAATTTATAAGCAATTTAAGCAGGCGATATAAGACCGCGTTATCTTCGAAACGGTACATTGCCGAGTGATGAAATTTCCTATTTCAACAGTTTTCCACCTCACCAATCTAATAAAAAAAAAATTGTATCAATCAGCCTAACGGTTTGGGATTTATATGGAATTTAAGCGAAATTGCAGCTTAATTTTTTTTGTGAAGTTAGCCCGCACTTTTTCTAGAATGAAAAACTGAGTTTGCAGTTCTATAGGCATTCGTTTGTAGTTGTTTGTAGTGAAATTTTTTTCGTTTGTAGTTCAACCGTTAGAAAGTTAGAAGCATTAGAAAAAAAAAATTTCAATCCCTTAAAACCTTGTTATCTCCGAAACCGTGGTAAGCAGAGCGATGAAATTTTCTGTGTCGAAAGTGTTTGCCATTATTAATCTAATAGAATTCAAATTATACAAATCGGCCTAACGGTTTATGATTTATTTGAAATTTAAGCAAAATTTGGGCTTCTAACTTAAGGTCCCCATAACTCAAAAACGGTTGAACTACAAACGATGAAACTTTGCATTTCTATTCTCTGAACCCTTTTTTACCTATGATATCAAATAGAAGACAGCCCGCATTACTGGACACTTTTTATTCGCAATTTAAGGGGAACCTATAATGGTCTAAATTGACCCATTTTTAAGCGATCCGATATTTCCATTGCAGTTCAGTGGAAAACGATTTTGGATCACTTTCTTAGAAGAGGGTGGGTTGTTGCATTAGAAAAAAACATATTTCACTCTTCATAACTCGTTAGGAGTGGAAATATCGGATCGCTTAAAAATGGGTCAATTTAGACCATTATAGGTTCCCCTTAAATTGCGAATAAAAAGTGTCCAGTAATGCGGGCTGTCTTCTATTTGATATCATAGGTAAAAAAGGGTTCAGAGAATAGAAATGCAAAGTTTCATCGTTTGTAGTTCAACCGTTTTTGAGTTATGGGGACCTTAAGTTAGAAGCCCAAATTTTGCTTAAATTTCAAATAAATCATAAACCGTTAGGCCGATTTGTATAATTTGAATTCTATTAGATTAATAATGGCAAACACTTTCGACACAGAAAATTTCATCGCTCTGCTTACCACGGTTTCGGAGATAACAAGGTTTTAAGGGATTGAAATTTTTTTTTTCTAATGCTTCTAACTTTCTAACGGTTGAACTACAAACGAAAAAAATTTCACTACAAACAACTACAAACGAATGCCTATAGAACTGCAAACTCAGTTTTTCATTCTAGAAAAAGTGCGGGCTAACTTCACAAAAAAAATTAAGCTGCAATTTCGCTTAAATTCCATATAAATCCCAAACCGTTAGGCTGATTGATACAATTTTTTTTTTATTAGATTGGTGAGGTGGAAAACTGTTGAAATAGGAAATTTCATCACTCGGCAATGTACCGTTTCGAAGATAACGCGGTCTTATATCGCCTGCTTAAATTGCTTATAAATTCTTTTTGGTTTGGTCAATTTCGACATTTAAGGTTTTATTAGATAGAGCACACATGCTTTCTAACAACCAACTAGTTTTTGTCGTTTGTAGTTGTCCAGCATTTGAAATATCCGTCCCCTTAAATCAGTCTGCGAAGACGATTTCAACCATTTTCTTAAATTTTCAATAAATCGTTATCTATTGATAAGAGGTAATTTTTTTTGCTCCATTAGATACATCTAACAGAAAGCATTAGAAAAAAATAGATTTCACTATTTTGAGTTGCTTAATAACTGAAATATGGATATGAGTTTATACGACGACGTAGTGTTCGCTTAAGTTTCATCTAATTTTTTTTCTTTGTGATATAATCACAAAATTTGAATTGGATTAGATAGTCAGGAATACAGGCTTTGCAGAAATTGCATTTTTGTTGTTATAAATTGTTTCAAAGGTGTTAGGTTTTAATGTTATTCGAAGGAATAGAAAAAATTGTGGGATAAAATCGGGGTTCATTGATTGGTTGTTGTTGCTAATTGACAGGTAGTGACTCATGTCGATGGGCACAGATGAGTGCTTTGCGAAAATGTGTTTACCGTTGTTTTGTTGTTGTTGGGAAGCTCATATATGGATGCAACTCTAAAGGGATGCGTTTTTTGACTTTGATTGCTTTTTATTAAGTAACGCTTAAGTGAATTCAGAAATTTTAAATGCAGTTATTTAAGTTAGGATATGCTTTATGCACCAGTAGTTTTAAATTATTTCTCTCTTTTGTAAATTCGGAGTTACAGGTGCAAACACAAATGTCCTTATATCTCGGAAATAAGACATTTCTGTTAAAAAAAGAATTTCACTACAAACAACTACAAACGATTTCGAATGCAACTGGCTAGTTTTTATTTCAAAAAGCCAAAAGTGCGGGCTGAAATTTTTTTCTAATGCTTCTAACTTTCTAACGGTTGAACTACAAACGAAAAAAATTTCACTACAAACAACTACAAACGAATGTCTATCGAACTGCAATTCACGTTTTTCATTCTAGAAAAAGTGCGGGCTAACTTCACGTAGGTGGACAAAAGGTCTCACTTAAAAGTCCGACATAATTCATACTCGTGGAGCTTGCAAGCAAATGGGAGCCTCCAATTACATAATATTCAGTGATTGGGTCTTTGAATATGTCGTCTGGTGACTTTCTTAGTTTGCTGCAAAAGGGCAATGCATATGTTTTAATGGAGTACTGAAGACCGCTGCAACTGTAACTTTGGGCATACTTTTCTATATGCTGTCGCTAGATGGCAGCAAATAGACACCAAAACAGTTCCATAAATATGCATTCCATTCAATAATTGGTGATTGGTACTAAGTTACTTTATTTCTAGTTGCGGGTTCCTGATGTGTTTAGCCTAGCTAAAGATGAAACTCAATTTTGAAAGAGGGAGTAACATCACTTTTTTTAACCATCTAAAGAACTGGGTGCAATAGCATTCTATACTATAGTCCTTTGTACGCCCCGCCGATGAAAATATTTGGAAACGTAGGCAAGTTATCCAAGATTTAGAACTATTATGAGTTTGCTTTGGTGTTACAAAACAATATATATACGATACAACAGTCTAGAATTTTGCAATTTCATGACAAGTTGCACATTTGGTTTTTTAAAAGCTTACACATGTTTAAAGTTGAATATAGGCAACTCCATCCCCCTCACGTATAACTACACAAATGCTTATGTGCATTTAAGCATTTGCATTGCACATTGAAAGGCAACTATATAGTTGAACTACACGCTGTCGCCCACTGGGGAACCCTATGAAATCGATCGTAAATAAACACACAACTATATTATGTACCTTGTTCAGATAGACCCATTTAGTTTCCGAAATTGGACAAAGTGTCAATGTCAAGTCAATGCAGAGAGATATAGTGCGAGATATTTCGCATTTATAATGCAGTAGCCGTACGCCTTAATCAGATAATTTATTCCGTTTATGTGTCTCCCGGTTATAGCCGGCAATGCGAATGCACTTAGTTATTAGTGCCTTTGTATTTTCCAATGTAAAATACACCTCCGGTCCCGAAAGTCGTTCGAACTTGGGCACAACTATAGAGTAACTTTGTTTTTTAAACAAGAATAACTGCTCACGCAAGAGTAGCGCCACTATGAAGCAAAAAGAATGCGAAATTGAAATCTAAATAGAGGCAGACAAGAGTGTCACCCATAGTAGGAATAGGATCTGAACTTGAATTAATTATTCCTCCATCAGTGAGTTTATAAATGACACAACAAAAGCATGCATAATTCGAATACGCTCCTACAATGATGAAAGCAAAACGGCGCGGCGCATGAACCCCGATTTATTTATTCCCAAAGAAATCGAAAATCATTTTTATTCCATTCGTTCGTTGCTTTTATCTTCCTTTCTTGATTAAACAGCTTTTTGTATTCAATAGATGGTTGATTTTACCTGCCTACGCCTGAATCGAACTCTCATTCAGTGTAAGAAATTGAGTTCAATAATAATGAAAATAAATCTTCTTATTTCTATTGGTTTCGGTAAAATTCCCGACCCGATTCCCAGATAAGACGAATCAGCTGTTGTTCCACGGGATCGTTTTAGTGGGGTTGAGGGAGAGACGTAGCATCTTCACCATGAAATTGCATAATTAATGTTTTATTCATGAAAGATGGCGAGGGAAGGTATCGGTATTAGAAAACTCTTAACGCATGGATATTCTTAAGCACTTTGAGAGACTAGGCAATAAATGACGTAACAACTTTTTTTCAACTGAACAAGGATTTACAGAAAAAATATACTTCATTTATGAGCTATGAACTTATGGTTATCCTTATGAAGGCTTAATTCTTCAAAATTAGCATAACATAAGAGCAAATGTGTGACCGCTTGGGAACATCGCGTGTCGTTGGCATTTCACCAGGCTGAGATGATTGCATTGTGCTGCATGCGTTGGACTACTTGCTTTGAGGGTCAGGTGGAGGGAAGAAATATCCTTATAGCACTGGACTGGTGATCAGACACATGAATGAAACATTACAACATCATTGGCACTGGGGTGGCTGGCAGAAGAATGAAGATCTTGGGACATCATTGGGTGGAGACCCAGTCGATGAAACAGATCTCACATAAAAAACAGATGCTGGCGGTAACACTATAGGAATCGAACCCAGAGAAATCCAGAGAACCTATATCTGGTAAAGATTTATAGTGGTATAGAGACGAAAAGAGACCCGTCAATGGTGGTCTGATTCGAATATATCTCAAAAATATATATACCTAGTTATAATATAGGAGCAAACCAATACAACCAATGTGCTGAATACGACTCTTCAATCATATCTTAACGCAAATTTTAGCAAAGGAGGACTTTCTTTGTAGGACGGTACGACTACACTAGTCGGCAAAAGTATTTGAAAGAAATGCAAGCCACTTTTCAGGCGAATAACTCCTAATGGGTAGGTACGGAATAACTGTCTACAGTTTTCACTCAGTAATTGAATATTATGCGTCCTATGATTGTGTGTGTAAATAAGATGATTTTAGACCCATGGCTGGATAGCTCAGGCCTATTTGTGGTTAAACTGTGATTTTTTGACTTATAAAGTATTTTCACAAATTCATATTTCAAGGTTTGTTTGCCGAAAAATAATGTTATAGCTTGATCGTATGATAGTGTGTACCTACAGGTCAGTTTTGATTCCTGACTACTAGGTAATCTAAATATTTAAGATTGGTTTTTCTGTAAAAAAAAAAATAGGGAAGAATTTAATTGTCAAAGAGACCTGTAAATATCAAAATGATTAATCACAAAAGAAAGATCTCTGTGCAAATTTTACCTCCCTCGGGTAAAAAACGAAAAGTTACAGGTGCCGAAGAAGATAAACGGATGGAAGATATATTTTCTAAATGGTTGTTAAAAAAACAAGTTTAAGTCCGGAAATTCTTGAGCTAAAAATCAAAAATATGCTGAAAACCCATTTATCGAAAGGATATTTCAGAGGCGCTTTGCTGAGCTCGATTTGGATACATGTCCTGTAAGAAAAGTACCGGCTACAATAATTCCCAAGAGTTTAATGTTTAAGCCCATAGGGTGTGGAACCTGGTCCACACTGAACGAAAGAGAGTCCATTTTGATGCCGAAATTATTTCCTGAAAAATACGTACCAGTCGTTCAGAGCAGTAAGCATGTGGGCGGGCTTGTAATGTTTTAGGTTTGAACAGTGTACACTGTCCAACGGATGTGCAGATTTGGTTCCAATCGATGGAATGGATGATCCAGAACAAACTTTAAACAATGTCGCATTCCCATCTATCGATAGACTAATCCGGTACTCATTTATTCTCCAACAGAATAACGCTCTTTGTCACAAAAGCTAAATGGTGATTTAACTTTTGCGGGATAACCAGAAACACACAACTGGCCACCCCGACGTGTACGATGCTGCATTAAATGAAAAATAAACGTTTTTCTGATATGGAGCAGAGGGGAGATCGTTTTTCCAGTAACCTGCAAAAACTCGTCAAAACGGTTCCAAGAAAATTACAGTTAGTGAGGCTAAAACAGGTATATTGATTTAAAAGAGAATTTTATTTTTTTCATTTCGTAATTTCGAAATATTTTTTTGTCTTAAGTAAAGCCTATTTGTGAAAATAATATTATGCCAAGGTAAAAAGTTAATTATATAATGTATGGACAACTATTTGTTCCATAATTTATGTTCCCATTTGAAAATGTATATACTGGATTGTAGTCGACGGAAATGACCAAGAACTCCAATATACACGTCATGGTCATATCGACCAGTTAGGTTTGTGGGTTTTCGAGGAGTAATCCTTTCCACACTGACGTCAATACAGATACAGATCAATTGTGAAACCAGTCGGAAGGGAGAGTTAGTCCATTATAAGTAATAACCGTATCTATGTGTCATATAATTGACTATTTACGTACAACCCATCCCGATGATTCTATGAAGTTCTTGATTTTGTCAGTGGATATGATATATTTATATCTAGTTCGGTTTATGGAATTTCTTCCTAAAACTTTGGAGGCCTCGGCAATGAGATAGGAAGTCAGTGGATTCTGAGCTCCCTCATTGCCCGCTGTTCTTCTTCCTTATGTAGCGTAAAGTAGATGTGTGTCGCGCCAAGCAGAAATTTTTAATAGCTACTTGTCTACCTTATTGGCGGTTAGAAATATACAGTCCACGACGGATATAAGAAACCTATAAAATCCAACAAATTTGTTGCTTGTTCTTATAATGCGAACACATAAATGTAAGGAACAAAGTAACACATATGTAAGTAGACTGTAGTATATTTGGGTGCAGTTGATGGGATACTAATCGTTCATTGCGCCTTTGGGCATCTGCAACGCAAATTGAAATATTATGCATAATGTCTATTAAAAGCAAAACATGCTCTTGTCCATCACATGTCATTCTGAGAAAAAACGAGAAAACTTCCTGTTCCTTAAAAAATTGAAAACCTCATTTACAAAAACATTTGTTGATTTAAAAACGATAAGTTAAGTTTAAAGAAACTTGTCTCGCACGTTTTAAGTTAATTTATTGGAAGTAATTAATAATTGAAAAAAGAATAAGGATGTTTTTGGTATACTAAAATATATAAGGCATGTTTTGCTTTTAACTCAAGTGGATAAAGTACATTTTGACCAGAAGGATTATTATTTTTTCTAATAGTATTTAAAATTGTATTTTATTTTTCATATTATTATAAAGATATAAAAAGTAGGGATAGAGGTTTTATCAATTAAAACAAAAACTTAATAACCTAGTGACTAACTTCATTGCACTCTTACGATTCAAAATTGAAATTTTAGTGATTTTCATTGCACTTTTTCCTTATTCCTTATTCCTTACTAATAATAAAACTGTAACTTTTTTCCGGCTTTAAATAGTTTGTGTGCTCAAGGCACAAGAAGTACTGCACGAAATTGATTTCGGTTTTCACAATTGCATTGGAAATTGTCGATATTAGAATTTAGGATAATGTTTAATCATTATCCGCTGTCCGGAAGCGGAGGTTTAAGCTGATATCTAACAAAAGTTGTAATTCTCGAATGCCTTCTAGCTCCTAGCTTTGGAATGACTCAACCGAATAAAATAGGTTTTCTTTAATATAAAGTTCAATTATGTACAAAGATTTTAAGATATAAATAATCTTTGTACGTAGTCCTGAAGCTGTACAATAGGCATTAAACTATAAATTTTATACAACTCAAAAAAGTAAAATGTTCGATTGAAGCTAGATCGTTGGATTTGCCCGGCATTCAGTGGAGCAAATTTTGTGTGTGTGTGCGGCAAAACCTGTTTCTCTCTCTGCTGAATGCTGTATGCTTTTTGTTTCTCTTTTTTTTCATACACCTTTTGTGCTTTGTGTTGTTTTTTTTTTCTCACTTCTTTTAAATTGAAATTGAACTGGTGATAGTGGAGAGAGTGGAGTTGTGGCCTTGTGGGTGGAGTATTAATGTGTGGGAGGGAGATAGGTCAGGTCAGGTATGTAATGTAATTGAGATTCGGAGGGAGTCACACTCAATTGAGATTTAAAATGCGCTATATTGATTGTGATCTGATGATGCATGCCACGAACGAATCCCGTTTGTGCTCGGTATTGTTTTTTTTTCGTATGCATGTATATGCAACTGCACCTTTTCTGCCTTATGTTTTTTTGAGGTTATTATTTCTTTAGGCGCGTTTGGCACTTTTAGATAAGAAGAAATTAATGAATTTGGGTTACTTTTAAAACGAAACCGCGTCATCGACACCGAGCGACCGACACCTGATAGGTGGCGCTTTTTTTTTTTGAGAAACTCAACCGATCTCAATGAAACTTTGTTTGTGTGCGTGGTTGTGTGCCGCTAGAAAAATAGGATAGTTTTGGACCCGATAGGTGGCGCTGTTGTCGATTTTTTTGAGAAACTCAACCGATCTCAATGAAACTTTGTTTGTGTGCATGGTTGGATGCAGCTAGAAAAATAGGATAGTTTTGGACCCGATAGGTGGCGCTGTTGTCGATTTTTTTTGATAAACTCAACCGATCTCAATGAAACTTTGTTTGTGTGCGTGGTTGTGTGCCGCTAGAAAGATAGGATAGTTTTGGACCCGATAGGTGGCGCTGTTGTCGATTTTTTTGAGAAACTCAACCGATCTCAATGAAACTTTGTTTGTTTTTGTGGTTGTGTGCCGCTAGAAAGATAGGATAGTTTTGGACCCGATAGGTGGCGCTGTTGTCGATTTTTTTGAGAAACTCAACCGATCTCAATGAAACTTTGTTTGTGTGCATGGTTGGATGCAGCTAGAAAAATAGGATAGTTTTGGACCCGATAGGTGGCGCTGTTGTCGATTTTTTTTTGATAAACTCAACCGATCTCAATGAAACTTTGTTTGTGTGCGTGGTTGTGTGCCGCTAGAAAGATAGGATAGTTTTGGACCCGATAGGTGGCGCTGTTGTCGGTTTTTTTGAGAAACTCAACCGATCTCAATGAAACTTTGTTTGTGTTTGTGGTTGTGTGCCGCTAGAATGATAGGATAGTTTTGGATCCGATAGGTGGCGCTGTTGTCGATTTTTTTGAGAAACTCAACCGATCTCAATGAAACTTTGTTTGTGTGCATGGTTGGATGCAGCTAGAAAAATAGGATAGTTTTGGACCCGATAGGTGGCGCTGTTGTCGATTTTTTTTGAGAAACTCAACCGATCTCAATGAAACTTTGTTTGTGTGCGTGGTTGTGTGCCGCTAGAAAGATAGGATAGTTTTGGACCCGATAGGTGGCGCTGTTGTCGATTTTTTTGAGAAACTCAACCGATCTCAACGAAACTTTGTTTGTGTTTGTGGTTGTGTGCCGCTAGAAAGATAGGATAGTTTTGGACCCGATAGGTGGCGCTGTTGTCAATTTTTTTGAGAAACTCAACCGATCTCAATGAAACTTTGTTTGTGTGCATGGTTGGATGCAGCTAGAAAAATAGGATAGTTTTGGACCCAATAGGTGGCGCTGTTGTCGATTTTTTTTGATAAACTCAACCGATCTCAATGAAACTTTGTTTGTGCGCATGGTTGGATGCAGCTGGAAAAATAGGATAGTTTTGGACCCGATAGGTGGCGCTGTTGTCGATTTTTTTGAGAAACTCAACCGATCTCAACGAAACTTTGTTTGTGTTTGTGGTTGTGTGCCGCTAGAAAGATAGGATAGTTTTGGACCCGATAGGTGGCGCTGTTGTCGATTTTTTTGAGAAACTTAACCGATCTCAATGAAACTTTGTTTGTGTGCATGGTTGGATGCAGCTAGAAAAATAGGATACTTTTGGACCCGATAGGTGGCGCTGTTGTCGATTTTTTTTTGATAAACTCAACCGATCTCAATGAAACTTTGTTTGTGTGCGTGGTTGTGTGCCGCTAAAAAGATAGGATAATTTTGGAGCCGATAGGTGGCGCTGTTGTCGATTTTTTTGAGAAACTCAACCGATCTCAATGAAACTTTGTTTGTGTTTGTGGTTGTGTGCCGCTAGAAAGATAGGATAGTTTTGAACCCGATAGGTCCCGAATAGCACAGAATGCGATTTGCAACAAAACTTCGATTGCATTTCTGTTATATTTAAGTAGTCTGTAACACAATCGTTCTATATCAGTTTTATTCATGTTATCGTGTTACTATTTATAACTTTGTCATTCGAAATGTTGTAAACACGTTTTTTTAAGTTTTAATTCTGTTCACAAAAAGGGGGAGATGTTTGAAAATTGTTTTACAAAAGTTCGTAAGTTAGAGTTTTGAAATAAAAAAAAAAAAAAGAGTTTTGAAATAGTTGGTAATATATTACAGTTACGTTTGGTAAAGTTTCATTTTGGGTACTTTTAACTAAAAAGTCATTGAAACTTTTGTATAGCAGAATCTTAACAACGAAGTAACTTAATTAAGACCAAAAGACGAAAAGTTTTTAATATGTAAAAATCCCTAATATTTTAACTTCATTATAACTTAACATACCCCACTACATCAGGCAGTTGTAATCAGCGTTGCCAAATCAGCTTCCCGCAATAATTCTATATTCGTCAATGCACAAAAAGAAGATAAAACCCCGAATGTAAAATCGGCGTTCAAGCAAACGATTCGCTATTAAAAAACATGTATTAAAATTAAATCATAATTTTTATCTTCGAAAAGTTTTGATTTGTAGTTTTATCATTTAAAAACTAAAAATGTAAGTCCGCAATCAAATGTAAGTTAAAAAGTTTAATGTGACTCAGATTTTTGAGAAAAATATTGTTTACGTTGTGCTCAACTCGATAAAGACACGTAACAGACGAGGTTAATAATTTATTACAATAATTGTCACATAGCCGTGCTATATATTTTCCCTGGTAAGGTATATCTTATATTCATTTTTTTCTCGGATGAAGTTCCAAAGTTCACAATCTAATATGCAAATTATAGGAAAAAAAACATTGTATAGTAAAAATTTTGCATTTATCGAAGGTATTTGTTAAAGCTGAAAGGCTCAAGTTTAGTAATAAGGAAAAACAAAAACTACAAAAATCAACGCCGAACATTTCTAAAATAATCTTCTGAAAATGTTTGGCAACAGTGGCTACAATGTGTTCGACCAAATCAAAGCAAGTTATAAAGAAGTGTCAGATAAATACTAATTCAGTTTCAACGCGTTATTGCAATAATTTTATAAGTATATTGCAACTAACTCCAACTAGAATATTTTATGACATTTACGACAAAGAGAAACGTTAGTTATAAAAATGTTTAAGATCGTTTTCAGTGATAATAGTGTTATGATAGTGTTTACGTTACATTGTTAGTGAAATTGAGATACAGGAATCTTTCTTGCTTTCAGGGTTGCCGGAGGATTTTGTACTCATATAGTGACAACATCTTATTTTATGTCTATAGAATTTTTCGACTACAACGTGCCAACAGAAATATTTTCTTTATTTTAGAGCAGTTTGAGCATGCTGATTTTTACAAAATGAATTAAATAAATCTTGGCTATTGCACTTAAATTCATTTATTTGTCTTCAAAATAAAACAAAAAATACAAAATTATTACACTGATTTTGAAATTTCTGAAAATCTCCGATACCTATTGTAGCAAAATATGAATTCAATCGGGATGAAGACAATTTTCTGTAGTTAAGCTATCGTGCTAAGCAGTGCTTTTTGAATTAATAGATCTGATCCAAAAAGCACATAGCAGCAATAACATAAGATCTAGTTCTTCACATATATTTTGCAGAGCAAACTCCATTTAGATTAGATGTGAGATGTATATTTCATAATACAAAGAAGCTAAAAATCAAAACAAATTTGTTATTTAGGCGGCAGCACTGATTATTGATAACCGAATGAAATATTCGCTTATTTGTTGTTGTCACATCCCATTAATGTTGAAATAACAGTTTCGAACATTCAGTTGCTATTTTGTTGTAACTTAATTTCAATAGCATTTCAATGAAAATTTTGTTATAATATTATGATTCATGTTTTAATGATGTTTCATGTAACAACCGCCATATTTTCCACCATCTTTTATACATGGTTAACCATATGTTTTAAGATGTGAAAAATACATTTCAATTTTCGCAATACTTTTCATAGTTTCTACAATAAATTTGTATAGAAAGTGATAAACAACGTATATAAAAATTCGTTTCTGGAAGTTTTATGGGATTTTGAAGGTTAAATACAAATTGTTATATATTCTGATTTTCAAACGTTTCTTCTATTTAACAATTTTTTGGAGGCGCGTGAATTTTGCGGACCCAAAACATTAATGTTCATGACAAAAATAGTATGCGTTGTAAGATTTTGGTGAGAAATCACCGCAAATTCGAACTTACAATAACATATTTTATATACCTACTACCTAATACCTTTCAGATCGCATACATTTACCTTTACTTCATAATTTGTTTCTCCACATGCGCAAATCAAAAAGGATTATAATAACAACTTATTTAAAACTTCTGCAATGTTTACAGAAACATTTCTTAAACTGAATGTAACTAGCACGCTTCTCCTAATTTTGTTGCAGAATCGTTTAAATCATTTTGGTGGTAACATTGAGTTGTTACATAAACAACAGAACAGCTCAAAAGTAACTTAATGGTTATATTAAATGCAACATGTTTTCGTTGAAACAACGTAATGAAAACTATCATTTAACAAAGAATAACCTAAGTAAAACACAAATACTACAAACTTGTTGCAAAATATGAGGGGAAATGCGGCTATTTTGGTTACAATGTGGGATGTGACAATGTTCTTGCAATACTTAGGAAATAACTTGATAATTGTATTAGAGTTGCATATACCATATTAAAACCCAAGTGTGCTATTCGGGGTGGCGCTGTTGTCGATCTTTTTGAGAAACTCAACCGATCTCAATGAAACTTTGTTTGTGTGCATGGTTGGATGCAGCTAGAAAAATAGGATAGTTTTGGACCCGATAGGTGGCGCTGTTGTCGATTTTTTTTTTAGAAACTCAACCGATCTCAATGAAACTTTGTTTGTGTGCGTGGTTGTGTGCCGCTAGAAAGATAGGATAGTTTTGGACCCGATAGGTGGCGCTGTTGTCGATTTTTTTGAGAAACTCAACCGATCTCAATGAAACTTTGTTTGTGTTTGTGGTTGTGTGCCGCTAGAAAGATAGGATAGTTTTGGACCTGATAGGTGGCGCTGTTGTCGATTTTTTTGAGAAACTCAATCGATCTCAATGAAACTTTGTTTGTGTGCATGGTTGTATGCAGCTAGAAAGATAGGATAGGTTTGGACCCGATAGGTGGCGCTGTTGTCGATTTTTTTGTTCGCTAGGGAAATTTAATAATTTGAATGTAATGTGGTATTCGATTGGGCGCTCTGAGAGCACTTTTTTTTCTCTCAGAGCAATTTATATGTTCGCTTGGTACAAATAAAGCAATCTTTTTCAAATTTCAGAGCACTTTTGCGAACCAAGATATTTTTTCAGATTTACCAATAACAAATGCGTTTGAATTTGACAACTGGTAGAGTTTGTTTACATTTTAGTGATGTTTTTCTCCAGCAAAGAAAGGCATTGCATCGAGTGAATCAATTTTTGTAAATTATTTATGTATAAATATTTAATAATCAATCGGGCCGGATATTTCTAATGTTTTAATACAAAATTTAACCAGTGAATGGAAATCGCTTAGAAGTGTCCAAGACTGTACATATTCAAATCGCACGAATAGGTATCAACACAAAAAAGAGCAGGTGACGTTTTTATGTGCGACAAGGCACACGAAATCGGAAATCTGAGAACAAATCTGAAGAAGCCGAATCGAATACTATACATAAATGAGATTGTGAGGGAATAATAGAAGAGGCTAACTATTTGTTTGGGTTGTTTTACTGACAGTTTTTCTTCTCTTTTTTGGGTAAGAGTGGCTGGATTCCACTGAAGTCTATGTTATATTTACAAAAACTACATAATTAAAAAATCCCTACTATTATAAAACTAAGTCATTCTTTCCTTTGTTTCTTGCTACACGTCACTTACAGCACCGAAGTGGGTTTGTATAGCTCTTATTATTTTATTTTAAATTTGAAAAGTGGAACTCTGGCGAAGCAAGGCGAGCACGGGTCAGCTAGTCGTAAATAAAATCATATTAAATTTATGACAGTTTTTAAGAACTAGCACTCATATTTACGTTTTAGTAAAAAATAAACTTATCTTTACGAAATCTGTATCTGCAATGATTTTAACAGGTAAACGAAACTGACTTTTTGAGCGAGAATAAAAACAAAAATAAGATTACTTTTTGCTTTTGCAGAACGTATTTTGTGGGAACTTTGTATCGGATAAGGTATGTTTTGCTTTACTCCTGCGTTGATGGATAACATAATGTTTTGGAGTAAACTGTCAGATGGATAAGATATGGTAGCAGTTTTCTTCTTACTTTTAGTAAGGGATAACATCGATTTTGTAATATACAAGTGAATTGGTCATATAGCTGTCAAAATTTGAAATATAACGCCATCTTTAATTCAAAAAATGTTTTGCTTTTAACAGACACTCGTAGTTGTAGCTCTTTTAGCTGCGGTGGTGGTTTAAGGCATTTAGACTCTAGTCAAAAGTTGTTTGAAAACTGTCTATAATTATTAGCAGAGAGTTGCAGTTGCCTGTCTAACTCAAATGTGAATTCGATCAAAGTAGGCCGAATTTGCATGACATCATTTTTCCGTGATTTTTTTTTTTCAAAAACACATAACAACGCATAAACACTCATAAAAACACATCCAACGCAATAGGCACAAACAGGGAGACACTTCTTCCACGACCTAGACGAGCTTTCCAGCACACCAGTATAGACAAGATAATGTGTTTCGGCAAATCCACGGGATGATTTGTATACCAGCACAGTGAGTAATTAGTTACAATTTTATAGACAGGGCTATTATGGGTACGGGGAAACCTTTCCCCTATGGGCATCACAATGGGCAACATTGGCCCTGAGTGTGGCACGGAGTAGGTACTCAACGCCAGCCCACATACCTAACCTAACCTATAGCAAATAAATACATAAAATGCTGTGTTTCGTAAAGTTGTTCAAACGCCATTTGTGATGCGCTTTTGTATATAAGGCTGGATCAGCGGTACGAGTTAATTTCATAAACAAAAAACTATCATTGTGTAATATATTATTTATTGGATCGAATGAATTAATACAAATATAATGATAATATTCTTATCTGCTATATATATTTTCGCTCTCTTCGGCGGCGTCGTCGTTAATTCAAAACTTCCAAAGTGAAGTTGGTTGAGGTTTTTTCCTCTGACATCTGACACACTGACATCTGGCACAATAGCTCTTAAGGCAATACTTAAATCGTTACAACTTATACAATAGAACCTGAATAAAACATTACAACTCGGCCAGTCTGACTATCGATCGACCTCGATCGTTTTACAACATTTTGTCATTCCTCAGTGTCTCTTAAATATTCATAATCAGTATAATAATTTTCATCTACGGACTCTACAGTGTTGCCTTCTTGGTCCAATAAATTTGTGCCCTGATCTGGCTCCAACCACTTTTTCATTCTGGTAGAGTCTACCACACTATTATAGGGCAATTGCGTTACTTGGCAATTTTCTACATCTGTTATAACATATCGATCATGACCTAAAAGTTTACGTATTACATATGGACCTTTATATTTATTAATGAGTTTTTTATTTTTACCAACTGTTGTATCAACATTTTTAATAACTACTAAATCACCTACTTCATATTCAACTGGAGGTCTATGATGCTCCTCATGATACCTCTGATTGTAGGACTGAGACTTCTGTATGGCACTTTGGGCTTCTTCTCTTATTACTTCCAAATTACTTGATTCTTTAGAATACACATCATGCAGATACTCTGTCAACTCTTCGAACACTTTTCCACGTTGTTCAACACCAAACAACATTTGGCTGGGTGTCTTCTTGGTTGTACAATGTACAGTATTATTTAATGCGAACTCGACATCCGACAATCTAGCCTTCCAGTCAGTATGACTTATGGGTTCAGTTATCTTTGCCAGCATAGCCTTCAAAACACGATTGACCCTTTCAACTTGACCATTGGATTGAGGTGATGCTACTGCATTAAGCACATGGCTAACGTTTTGGTCCCGACAGAATTTTTCAAATTCCGAGGAAGTAAAACAACTGCCTCGATCACTTATGATTCTTCGTGGGCGACTATAATCCAAAAAGTATTTCTTAAGTACACAAATAGACTCTTTTGCACTAGTATTTACCCCATACAGTTTTACAAACTTTGTAAATGAGTCTATTACAACTAACACATGCTTATGTCTGGAATTCACTGTTTCTAAGGGACCAAAATGATCAATGTGTAAGGTATCCCAGGGTTCTGCTTTCTTTGGAATACTGTACAAGTTACGCTCATTACTCCGGTGTGGTGCAGAGTAATAAATGCACTTTAAACAATTCCTAATAAACTTATTTAGCTTCTCACGCATCGAGGGAAACCAATAATGTTTCTGCAATTGGTTTGTACACTTATCAATGCCCAAATGACCATAGCCCTCATGTATCATTCTCATTACACTGTCTTCCATTTCACTTGGTACAAAAAGCTGCTGACACGGACCACTGATACGGAAAACTAAACCATTTTCGAGTTCATAACCTGGTACTTCTGATATTTCTAATCGTTCTCTTAACTGTCGAATATTAGCATCACGTGTTTGAGCAATTTGAATGTTCAGATCTATTTCGTTTTCTTCAATAGGACAGACAACTGGTAGACGACTCAGCGCGTCCACATGGGCCATCTGTTCTCCTGGACGATGACGAACTGTGAAGTCAAAATTAGCAAAACCCAATGTCCAACGTGCAATCCGGGGATTAATCAGTTTCTTTTCTAATGTCAAAACCAAGGAGTTGCAGTCTGTGACGACGACAAATGGGATACCGTCCAAAAACGTTTTAAACCTTTCTAATGCATTAACAATAGCCAAGGTTTCCAACTCATAACTATGATAACGAGATTCTACATCAGTTGTAGTCTTAGAATAGAAAGCGACTGGATGAAATTTTCCATCTTCTTGCTTCTGCAATAACACAGCACCGTACCCACGAGAACTGGCATCTGTATGAAGCTCTGTTTCACGGTCACGATCAAATATACTCAAAATAGGGGGCTCTGTTAGTTTATCCCTCAAAACCAAGAACGAATTCATGCATTCGTCAGTCCACTCAAACTTAGCATCTTTCTGCATAAGGCGGTTCAGAGGTCGCGCTGTGCGAGAAAAGTCAGGGACGAACCGTCTGAAATATGAAAAAAGTCCTATACACCTTTGTACCTCCTTTGTATTTGTAGGTACTGAATAGTTCTTAATTGCATTTAGGTGAGCCTCGTTTGGACGAATACCTCTTTTATTCACACGATATCCTAAATATTCCAACTCCTGATAAGCAAACTTACACTTTTTCAAATTTAACTTCAAGCCAGCTTCTGCTAACAATCGCAACACTTCACCCAATACTTGGATATGCTCTGGGAATGTCTTCGTCGCCACATTTATATCATCTAGATAGACAACAATTTTGCCGGAGTCTATTAGTGGTTTAAGAACCAATGAAATAAATCTCTGAAACACTGGCGGAGAGTTTGTCAGTCCAAATGGCATATAACAATACTCGTATTGACCCATCGGTGTGACGAATGCGGTCAAATGTTTTGAGTCTTCATGTACTGGTACCTGATGGAATCCGTTCTTCAGATCCAATGTACTGAAAAAAGACTTTCCCCCCAGGTATTCCAAGCAATCTTCAATGAGTGGTAACGGAAAGTGATCTCTTAGAGTGATCTTATTTAATGCGCGATAGTCAACGCACATTCTTAATTCCCCATTCTTTTTCCGTACTAAGACTATAGGGGAGGCATAGGGTGAGTCACTTGGTCTAATAATTCCTTGGGCCAATAAGTCATCTATAGTTTGCTGTACTTCAACTTTTTCCTTAAATGATAATCTACGCGGTCTACTGTACACTGGGATGTCGTCCCTCAATCTAATTTTCATAGAATAACTACTCAACTTACTACTTCTTTCCGATGTGTTCATATAATTTTCAAAAATTGTCGACCTCAAAGCATCTGCATCTGTTTTGTTCAACTGTTTATCAATATCAATCAATTCCTCAAAATCTCCAATCTCAGTCCCACTTATCAGCAATATTACTTCTTCATATTCTTTAATCAAATCTATTTCATTTAAGGCAATGGGACTTCGTTTATTGTTTTTAATCTCAATATTTCATTAAAGTTATATTTTATTTTAGCAATCTGGCAAAGATGGATTTGCATTTTATCCATTAAATCACGTCCGATCAGTAGTGGTACCACTGCTTCCTCATCCGTGTGTGCTTAGCCGTTTGTTGCCCATGCCACGATATTTTGTTGGCTGCCGGTCATCATTCAAGTTCAGTGGTACGCACGATCGACGCACAAAGCTAATCGGACAAATTTATACCAGGGATGGAAAAGTCGATACAATTGTATCGAATTCGATACAAATGAGTTTGCTCTAGTACAAAAGTACAATTTGCCGTATTTCGATACAATTTATCTTTCAAATTCTCTTGCAATTTGTGGTTTTCCTAAAATGGAAAATCAAATCAATTAACGAACTATTTGTATTAAGTTTTACACAAAGCATTGACTGGATTCGACTTTGCATTAGAAACTCACCCCGTTATGAGTTTCAAGCTCAGGACAATATTTGAATATGAATGTGCAAAATGAGAGTATTAAGCCTGAAGAGCTCAGGGATTAATATATAAACTACTAACTGTTTCCGCCCTGGTTAGCAAGGTCCCTTATTTTGACAGTGCAGAATTTTAGCTGCCATATTAAAATAATGTGAAGTTGCCGCTAATAGTTGTTGCATACTACCGAAAATCCAATTGCAAATTAGCACAAGAAATGATTTCCGTAAAAAAATCTCCGAAAACAAGAAAATCAGACAAAACTCTTGACAAACACGATCACACTGTACCCATATTAAAATGTTTAACAATCCCCTTAGGGAAAATCAATTTCTACGAATTTTCCCAATCCCCGTTTAAAATTTTCCAATTTTTTCACTGTATGAACCTTCCTTAAGGTAAAATTATACTGAATGCCAAGTGGTCATAAAATGCCAATTTCTGATCCAAATATGTTCATACAATGTATGCTCTAATGACCTGAATGCCACATTTGACCAGACTGATTTTGACAGATAAAAATGCCCAAATAGCATAGGGTAATCGGACAATAAGCACGAATGCCAGCATAAAGTCCTATATGCCCATATGCACTTTATTTTGTTGTCATCGGTGTTTTTGATGAGTTCGTAGAATTGGGATTAATTTTGCGTTTTTACATTTATGTGCATAATTGGCATACAGTCTACTTACTTACTTAGGTGGCGCTACAGTTCGGGGTGAACCAGGGCCTCAACCAACAAGCCTCTCCAGCTGGCCCGGTCCTTAGCCAACTGCCTCCAGTTGCGCACTCCAAGTTGGTTGAGGTCGTTTTCTACTTGTGCGCGCCACCTTAGGCGAGGTCTTTCTCTACTGCGTTGACCCTCTGGGTTGGAGTCGAAAACTCTGCGGGCCGGAGCGTTGATGTCCATTCGCTCTACATGTCCTAGCCATCTCAAACGTCCAATTCGCAGTTTTTTGACTAGGTCGATGTCGCTGTACAGCTCGTATATTTCGTCGTTGAATCGTCTCCTCCAAAACCCGTCAACGCATACGGGACCGAATATCTTACGAAGAATTTTTCTCTCGAATCGACCAAGGATATCTTCATCCGCCTTGGAAATAGTCCATGCTTCAGATCCGTACAGCAGGACTGGGATGATGAGGGTCTTATACAGAGTCTCCTTAGTCTTTCGGGAGAGGGCCTTACTACACAGTTGCCTTCTCAGCCCAAAGAAACAGCGGTTGGCAAGAGTTATTCTCCGTTTGATTTCTGATGAGATGTCATTTTCAGATGTTATAGCAGAGCCAAGGTAGACAAAGTCCCTTACTACCTCAAAGTTATAGCTATCTATTGTGATGTTCTGCCCGATTCGTCGATGTTGGGTGTCCCTTCTTGTTGACAGCATATACTTTGTTTTGCCCTCGTTAACCGCTAAGCCCATTTTAGCCGCTTCTGTGTCTATACTTGCAAACGCGCCAGTGACAGCTCGCTGTGTTCGTCCAATTATGTCAATATCGTCCGCATATGCAAGTAATTGCACAGACTTTTGAAAGATCGTACCTCGTATGTTAGCTTGAGAGTTTCGCACAATTCGTTCAAGTATGATGTTAAAGAAGTCACATGACAGCGCATCGCCTTGTCTAAATCCTTTTTTGACATCAAAGGTCTACCTAATCAAAGAAAAAATAGCTCATATCGGACGACCCGTTCCCGAGTTTTGAGCGGCCTTAGGCATGCAACTTTTTTTAAATATATATTTTTTTAGGTGTGTCCAATTTTGTTAACAAAATATTTTGAATTCACTTTCTTATACGCAAAATTGTTTTCAATACAATTGGCTCCATTTCAGTACAATCTTACAACAGTTTTCAGTACAAATCTAAAATGGCATTTTCCATCCCTGATTTATACTGGCCAACTGATGAGCTAACCGCTTCTCTTCTACTTCTTCGGCGATGGCTGCTGCCACTGCTGCTGCCTCTCCAGTCTTCCTCCGCTTCGGACACTGGTGACGGGTGTGCCCAATTTCGGAGCACACAAAACAAGAATTTGGTGGGCGTCGAGGTGCCAAGCAGGCGCTTTGGTAATGCCCATATTGGAAGCAGTTAAAGCAGCGTATGGCGGACGGCTCCGGTTTCATTGCAGCACTGGTACTAGCACCCGTACTTACACTGGCAACTGTGGTTGTCCTCGGTTTTATGAATACACGTCGCTTTTTCTCGTAGCGCTCCATTAGAACCTTCAACTCGGCCACTGTGGTAGCGCTGTACAGCATGGAAATCTGTGCTGACTTGTCGTTTATCCCGTCGATAATAATGTCCATCAGATCGATTTCAGCGATGTTCGCCCGCCTTGCTATATGCTGCATCTCAACAACATATTGTCGCGGTGATTCACCTGGCTGCAGAGTTCGCAATTTGAGTTGGTTTAGCACATCTTGTACCGAAAAAACACGTCTGAACTCTGTGAGCAGGGCTTGCTTTAACTCGTCGTAGGTGCGTGCCATGACGATGTCGGTAAATCGCTTTGCATGTCCTGTCATCAAATAGCGAGCAGCGACCAACTTGTCACGTTCACTGTACTGGTATGCCTCGAACACGTTTTCCAAGTCACCAATCCATTTGGTGATATCGTGTAAATCAGAACCGTCAAAATTGCTCATCATTGCATTCAATATGGCCAGATCAATGCGTCGGCTTTCGAGCTGATTCAGGTTTGCTTGCAATTCCAACAGCTCACGCTTCTTTCTGGCAATGGCCAACAATTTGTCCAGTCGTGCTTCTTCCACACGTAGATTTAGCTGTTCAACTGACTCTGCCTGCTGTAGTGCTCCTGGCTGCTGTAAGGCTTCTGACTGCTGTAGTGCCCCTTGCTGCTGTACTGCTTCTGGCTGCTGTAAGGCTTCTGACTGCTGTAGTGCCCCTTGCTGCTGTAGTGCTCCTGGCTGTTGTAAAGCTTCTGACTGCTGTGCGTCAAAGAATTCTGGTTGTCCAATTTTCACATAAATGGCCCGTAGTTGTACCAACGTGGCTTCTTCGTCAAACTCCACTCCCGATTCCCTTAGGGCAGAAATCACCTGCGCTCGTGTTAATTGTTCTTCCATGTTGTTCGAACCCCACATCTGATTTTTGTAATATATTATTTATTGGATCGAATGAATTAATACAAATATAATGATAATATTCTTATCTGCTATATATATTTTCGCTCTCTTCGGCGGCGTCGTCGTTAATTCAAAACTTCCAAAGTGAAGTTGGTTGAGGTTTTTTCCTCTGACATCTGACACACTGACATCTGGCACAATAGCTCTTAAGGCAATACTTAAATCGTTACAACTTATACAATAGAACCTGAATAAAACATTACAATTGCAATTTCTAGATCTCGTTACTTATTTTAAAGGTAGACCTAGGTTCTTCACCCCGCTTGTAAAATATTCATAGTACCCTTCGACATAAGCTATGTTCAGACGATTGCCAGATCTGACAATATTGTCAGGCCTACATATGAAAAAAATTGTCCCAAAATTGTCTGCCAACCGCGTGAACTGGCAATTTTGTACACAATTTGCAGAAAAGTCATTGTCAGATAATTGACACCCAATTTTATCATTTTCAGACCATTTCCAGACGCTTAGGACATTTGCTGACTCATTTGCTATTGGCAGATGTACTGCGGTTGCGACATCTGCAAATTTTTCTTTTCTAAACAAATATTTTTCATGAAAAAATCGAAGCTTTGGTGTTATTTTCCTTGCATTTTTCTATTAAATAATTTGAAATATGTACGTGGACGAAAAAGTCAATATAACAACGAAAAGGACAATCCTTTCCTTTTTTAATGATGCTTCTTAAAGGATGTAGAAATGTTTATGATCTTTTCTATTCACTTTTTGTTTTAGGTATATTATATATTTTCCGTTTTATGATGCTCGTAAAAGTCTGGAAATGTGTATGATCCTTTGTAGTTACTTTTTGTCTTGTCATTTGTATTCTCCCCATCCTTTTATGACCCTTGCAAAAGTATCTAGAAATATTTATGATCCTTTGTCCAATGCAGTTTGGAAATTACAAATTTAGCTGAATGAAGTGCAAAAAGAGCTTTTCCTTTCGAAACTGACAGGAATTATACAAGTATGATGGGAACGTGATCTACCGGCTAATCGCTAATGAGTGTATTTGTGTACCTATTTGTTTTTAGAACTTGTAGAACATGGTCGGGGGTCGAGCTATCCACAAAGAGAAAATTTCAAATTGAGGAGAAATATACAGAGCGCACTATACGATACGAACTTGTTCTTGTACATCCGATTTTTTAATCTTTTTTGTACTTTTGTTTTGATGTAGTTCATCGATTTGTTTGGAATTCATACTCAAACAATTGCGATACAATTATGGCTCCTCAGTTCCTGCTGATGGTCGGGTCGGGTAACCCTATCCTTCGTGCAAAAACACCCATTTTTTGTTTTCGTTACAACTAAAAAAATAAAGCATATTTTAATTTAAAACATAAATATATTATAACTCTTTGTTTAATTTAAAGAACATAAAATATCAACATAATTATAATTCATAGTTGGTAACAAAAAAAACGCAAAAGTTAAAAAAAAAAAAAAGTTCATTAAAAAACTAGAGGGTGATTTGGCACCCATAGGAGGGTGAGTCTTGGAGTTTGTCTTCCCAAACCTGTTAGAAGTGTTTAAAAAGATGTATTTACGAGTCGTGCGACCAAAAATGAAATATTAGACGAGATTTAATATTTAAATATTATGGAAAATAAATACATTTGGTAATTAAAAGCACACAAATAAATTTCTAAAGAGGGTAGTAATTAGAGTAAGGGAAAATAAGGAAAAAGCGTTGGATTTAGACAAAATGATATAACCATTGTAACTTGGTTCCCATGTAACCTGAGCGTATGTCCCAGTGTTCTCATACAGCATCAAATAAAAAACACTTTAAATTTCCACTGTACTTATTACTTTTTTTTGTATAGGTCCTTTACATTTTTAATAATAATAATTTCTGTGTGTCGACCAAATAAAATATATTTGAGAATTAAAAAAAAGTGAAGGAGAAATATTGAGACAAGAAAGAAAAAGAAGAAGGGTTAAATTATAGAAATTATTATTTGAAAACTTTATGAACATAAGATCTGTTTTCTTTTCCTAACAGTTTTTAGCTGTCACTTGGATATGTCGTTTTATTATTTGGCACTGACGTTATCGGGAACTACCCTTGCCCTACTGAAAACCAGGTTACATTTTTTTGACATCTCTGTGAACCATTAGCCCTTTAATGGTTGGCTAACTTTTGGTCAATGGCACGAAATGTCGGTTTTGATTTGTAGCTTGCAGTCCAAAAAATACAAAAATTAAATCCATCCAATTCCAATCTAAAGAAAAATTTAAAAGAGAAAAGAATCTAACCACAAAGAATAACTATACAAAAATAATAATAATAATAGCAATAATAATTATTTATATTTGCGTTAATAGTAACTAGTTTATTCAATTCTATTTGTTTCTTCTCAGTTACACTAATTTTAAATTGTTAAAAACAAATCAAATCATTATTATACTTATCATATTTATATTATTAATAACTTCTACATTGTTATTAATTACTGTTAATCTTGTCTATTGATTGAAAAATTAGTTCATAATACCAAAACACCGAGTTTAGCTAAAAACAAACCAAGATTTTCGTGCGGATTTTAAAGGTAGATAAATTTTATTTTGTTCTTAATTATATTTTGTTTTCTCTGAATTTTTCATTCAGTATCAATACATTATATAAACGTTTTTTACCTGACTGGACACTGGACACAGGGAGGGTTACGTGTTTCGCGCGTATCCTATGTACGTTCCTACGGGACGCCATGTAGCCCCAACGGCTTAACCGATTTTGAAGATTGAGGTGTCATTAGATTCTTCCCCGGAGTGTCATAGGCTAAAAAAATTTAAATAAAAACAGTTTACCTAAAATCGAAAAAACCCGACTGACTGTAAATAAAAAAACTAAAAAAACTAATTAAATATTAATATTAAATATATTTAAAAACGAAAAAAACTAAAAAAAATATTAACCAGACACTATACTTAACTAATTGACAATCGGAGACTATACCTACACAGCTAAACAAAAATCTGAGTATCCTCCGACTGCCAAATAGTTAGGTATAGTGTGTGGTTAATATTTTTTTTAGTTTTTTTGGTTTTTAAATTAACTTTTTTTATTACGTATTGCATGTAATTAAGGTAATTTTTCTTCTGCACCAAGGATTACTCTAAATTTTGCTTTAAATGATCAGTTATTATTTGTCTTTTATTTGACTGTGCTGTCGCCTTAACCAGCCCTTAGCCGGGCCTGCCACATCAACAAGATTTGCTACCTCTCTATCCACACAGTTACACCATGTACAAAATTTTAAAAGAAGTTTTAGACTCTCGATTCCTTTTAAAAAGTGGTGTTCAATTGTTTTTCGCATGAGAAAAAAGTATGTAGTTTACATTTTAAAGAATTCGATATATTAAAGCCAATTGCAAGAGATATAATAAAAGATACTGCACGCGTTTGATCAAAGGAGCATTTCCAAGCGGAAACCTTTCAAAATTAGCATAAGGTTGGTTATCGAGAAAGTCTGAGATAAATCTCGGTCCGCCATTGGTATTTGAGATAATGCTGCACAATAAATAGAATATTAACAACAATTTAAAGAACTTTAAGCAGTTAAAAAAGAGTCTAATCCAAAAAACAAAATTCTTTTCACGAAACCAACACACATTTTTCATTCCACTCTTAAACGACACATTTTATTGGCCCAGGGTTATTTTATTTTACATAAACAATACTTGCATTTTAGACCGACAAGGCATTTATATCAATTAAAATAGTTTTTCATTTATAAAATAAATAAATTATTTTACAAAAATTCACGTCCCGCTTACCGATGACAGATTCCTGTATGTCTAATAGGGTTATTTTCTTTGCCACCAGAGATCACAGGCCAACTTGTACCTACAGTAGTTGTCAATTGAGCTCATTCAAGAATAAGATCAGAAATGACAAGATTGGGTTTCATTAAAAGATTCCGCCCATATTTTAGAAGTTAATACTTAAACTGCCATTTAAAGAAATAACTTTCTATTTTTCATAACTAAACTTCAGCTAGATCTGTGGGGAATATTCATCTAGTTTGGGGTTTATTTACAGTACATTCAGTTTACATTCACAGTATCAGCCTTATTTATAAACTCAACGTAGAGTCTGCTTATCTGTACGCACCCTCTTAAATGCCCTTACGCAGGAAAATGTTATTTATAAAGATTTTTCGAACTTAAGCAACGTTGCTTTAAGGCTGCGTAAGTTAAACGCGAAAATTTGCGTTTAGAGGCTGCGTAGAGCTTGCATAAATGTGTTTTTGCATCAAATGTCATTTGGTCGTCGTCGAATTGTAAACAAAACCAAAAAGTGAAATTAATTTTTGTTTGTTCGTTCATTTCCCATGCTGTGCAAAATTTCTGTTAAACGAATTTCGTTTGCATATGCAATTATAAGATTGAAATTATATTTAATAAATACAAATATATAAAATATTGTGCATTTGTGATA
This sequence comes from Cheilosia vernalis, assembly GCA_949126925.1. Taxonomy (NCBI): domain Eukaryota; kingdom Metazoa; phylum Arthropoda; class Insecta; order Diptera; family Syrphidae; genus Cheilosia; species Cheilosia vernalis. The sequence continues at coordinate 79,043,162 of OX421358.1, read as the reverse complement.
TTATTTCTTCTAATTCAGTTTTGTTGCTTGTGAGGAATGTCTTAGGATGTGTGTGAATATGTCTACAAGTGGTCTGGCATTGGATTTGGCGGTGGTTGGTAGAATAGAAATAGGAATCAATATGGATATAGGAAGACACATAGATAATGATTGCAGTTTGATATTTCAGCAGTACCTTCGAAGACTTTTCGGAATTGTTTTAGATAATTTGACTTTTTATTGTGTAAAATTATTTCATTTACAAAGCTAATCAGAGCTGATGTCGGTTTCAGGGCAAAAAGGTAATAGATTTCTTTGTTTTCTGTAATAGTTCATCGAAATTCTTACCTATTTAGACACAAACCTCGTTTAGTAAAATTACCGCGGGAAAATGTTTATAAATCACAATTTCAGAAAAGTCACGTAGAGGCTGCGTAAATCTTTACGCGATGTTTAACTAAACAACGTCGTAGAGGCGTCGTAAGGGAATCTAATAAATACGGCTGTATGTTTCTATTATACATATCCAGCCGTATTTATTAGATTCGCTTACGACGCCTCTACGACGTTGTTTAGTTAAACATCGCGTAAAGATTTACGAAGCCTCTACGTGGCTTTCATGAAATTGTGATTTATAAACATTTTTCCGCGGAAACGAGGTTTGTGTCTAAATAGGTAAGAATTTCGATAAACTATTACAGAAAACATAGAAATCTATTACCTTTTTTCCCTAAAACCGACATCAACTGTGATTAGCTTTGTAAATGAATTCATTTTACACACTAAAAAGTCAAATTATCTAAAACAATTCCGAAAAGTCTTCGAAGGTACTGCTGAAATATCAAACTGCAAACATATATCTATGTGTCTTCCTATATCCATATTCCTATTTCTGTTCTACCAACCACCGCCAAATCCAATGCCAGGCCATTTGTAAACATATTCACACACATCCTAAGACATTCCCCACAAGCAACAAAACTGAAGTTGAAGAAATAATATCACAAACGCACAATGTTTTATATATTTTCATTTATTAAATATAATTTCAATCTTATAATTGCATATGCAAACGAAATTGCTTTGGCAGAAATTTGCACAGCATTCGAATTGAATGAATAAACAAAAATGAATTTCACTTTTTAGTTTTGTTTACAATTCGACGACGACCAAATGACATTGATGCAAAAACTTATTTACGTGAGCTCTACGCAGGCTCTAAACGCAAATTTTCGCGTTTAACTTACGCAGCCGTAAAGCAACGTTCGAAAAATCTTTATAAATAACATTTTCCTGCGTAAGAGCATTTTAGAGGGTGCGTATAGATAAGCAGACTCTACGATGAGTTTATAAATAAGGCTGATCGTTTATATTTTAATTCGAAAGATAAGTTTTCTTTTCTGTAAACTGCGCCATCTTCAGCTAATGAATGTAATAGTAATTCACCTAAGTTATCTACCTATCCAAGTATGTATACATTGATTATTATAGGATTATACAATGCCCACTCATCAAAGCAACTCAACAAAAAAGTGAAATTACCTGCCTAGAAGTATGCAATGTATACGCACGTACTTTTGAAAATAAACAGATTCTGGTTGGTAATTTTTTCTGCATACAGGAATCAATTCTGCAGTTCAGTATTCAGTGTACCTATCTAATTTTCTGTGGTGTGGAATGTATCGTGTAACCTAAAATGGTGAAGTGAAAACAACCCCTTAGTCACCTAACAAGTTCCACCCAAGTGTCACTTCCAATTGGAGACTGGAACCTGTCAAGTAAATGTATTTCACCACTGAACCTTGTTCTAGAACCACTTAGAATTAGCTAGAAAGTTCTCGTCAGATGGCGGAGCGGGTATAAAAGGACAGCTTTTAGAAGAGGGCGAGACAGTTGATTTATAACAGTGATTGGTTAAAGTTCGAGATAGTAATAGTTTGTGAAGATAAATAAGTGAAAAGTAATAGAGTAAATTAAGTGATTGGTTTGAAACGTTGAAGAATTGTTTAAGTAATAGTGTTCTGGTACTTAATAAGTGAAATATTAGAATAGTCGATAAGAGTGTAATAAAAGTGAATTTTATCAGAAAAATTAAACAGAATAGTGTTTTATCTTTACGAATCCCAGCCTGAATGTAACAATTCCGACGACTGATCAGCTGCCAAATGTTGAATTGTCCGGGAATGAGTTGCGATGACTCCCGCGGACAGTGTATAAATATTTGGGGTGTCATCCCCGGACAAATCGATTCTTCAGATTCTCTAAAGTTAAAATAATAAGTTTTTTTGAGAAAAGAAATGGAGCTTCAGAGAATTTGAGAAAATAAAAGTAAAAAATTCGATCGAATTTACTCAAATTTTCTGAAGCCAAAAGTAGATTTCTCTCCTCAAAAAAACTTATCATTTTAGCTTTGCTAAGAAATTAAAAGACAAATAGTCAATTATTTCCTTTCCTCAGAAAAACTTTTTTGTTTTAGCTTGATGTAAATATAATACCAATGTGCCAGATTATAGTCGGATAGAGACCACTCAAAATTAGTTTAGTAAGTGACAAAGCTCGTATTAGTATTTTTCTAATTATAGTCGTCATAAAACTAACTTTATAGTTGTAACCTGGTATTAATTTAAAACAAAAAAAAAAACTTTTAAATAAAATAAGAAACTTACTTACTTACTTAACGGGCTCCCGACCCGTGAAGAGTCTCTGCCTGAGACACTGCAGCCTTCCATCCTCTGCGATCCCGGGCACGCTGCTTCCAGTTTGCCAGACCAAGCGCTCTGGCATCCGCGATGGCTTGGTCTTTAAAACGGAGGTTCGGTCTTCCTTGTCGCCTCGAACCTGGGGGCTGGGATTCAAAGATCCTCTTAGCTGGAGCATTGTCGTCCATTCGCTCGATGTGGCCGAGCCAATGTAGTCGACGTGTTTTGGCTTTTTGGACTACATCCACATCTTGGTACAGCTCATAGAGTTCGCGGTTGTATCTTCTCCTCCATTCGCCCTCCTCGCACACAGGACCAAAAATCCGACGAAGAATTTTTCTTTCAAAGGAGCCCAATATCAGCTCTCCCTTCCTGCTTATCGTCCAGCACTCGGCCCCATAAAGCAGAACTGGCAGGATGAGTGTTTTGTAGAGCGTACATTTCGTCCTTCGAGTTAGGAGTTTTGAACCCAATTGTTTTGCCAAACCGAAGTAGCAGCGGTTTCCTAGGGTAATTCTTCGCCTGATCTCCACTAGGGTGTCATTCGTGGAGTTCATATTTACACCGAGGTAGATAAACTCCTTAACTACCTCGAAATTGTTGCTATCAATAGTGACGTTTTGTCCTAGGCGGTGGACAGATGTGTTTTTGTTTGTTGATAGCATATACTTGGTCTTGTCCTCGTTTACTTCAAGGCCAACAAATTTCGCCTGTTCCTCAATCGCCGTAAAAGCCTCAGTCACGGCACGCTGGGAGCGACCGATGATGTCGATATCGTCCGCATACCCCAGTAGCTGAACGGATCTGTTGAAGATAGTGCCTTCCGTGTTGACACCTGCCCTGCGCACTATCTGCTCCAGCACGAGATTGAAGAAGTCACATGATAGCGCATCTCCTTGCCGAAATCCGGTGCATGTTTGGAATAGTTCGGAGGAGCTACTTCCAAATTGCACGTAGCAGCGCGTGTTCTCCAGCGTTACGCGACACAGCTGGATCAGTTTTGCCGGGATCCCGAATTCGGCCATCGCCATATAGAGCTCCTGACGATGAATGCTATCATATGCGGCTTTGAAGTCGATAAATAGGTGGTGAGTCTCGACTTGAAATTCATTGGTCTTTTCCAGGATTTGCCTCAGTGTGAAAATTTGGTCTATGGTCGATCTGCCGGGCCGGAAGCCACACTGGTATGTGCCGATTAGTGTGTTGCAGAACGGTTTAAGACGTTCACACAGTACGTTGGATAGGATCTTGTATGCGACATTAAGCAGGGATATGCCTCGGTAATTCTTGCAAGACATAGGATCGCCTTTTTTGTAGATGGGACATATGGAGCTGATAGCCCAGTCATCGGGCATGCTTTCTTCCATCCATACCTGGTTGATGATTTGGTGCATGCGCCCTACCAAAATATCACCACCGTATTTGAAGAGCTCCGCTGGTAAACCATCAGAGCCTGCGGCCTTGTTGTTCTTGAGCTTTTTTATAGCTAAGCCAACTTCTTCTATACTGGGTGGTGGAACTGGTTCTTCATTGACTGGACGTGGGTTCTCTTCCTGCCCTATCACTCTCTCTACATGATGCCCATTTAGCAGCTGCTGGAAGTGCTGCTTAAACACATCTACTATTCCCTGCGCTTCGGTGACTAGGTCTCCTTCGCTGTTTCGAAGAGCCTGCGTTCCGGTCTTGAAGCCAGCAGCCAGTTGCTTGGCTTTCTTGTAAAATCTCCGGATGTTGTTTCGATCGCGAGACTCTTCGATCTCCTTGAGCTGGGAGGCTGCGTAAGCCCTCTTCTTTCGACGCAGTATCTTCTTCTCCTCCCTCCTCCTGGCTCGATACTCTTCCCTCGCTGCCCTTGTTTTGCGCTGCAGCATCTTCATATGTGCATCTTCTGTCACCTTTTTCCGACGTACGCATTCATCATCATACCACGGGCTTTTTCTCTGGGGTGGCTGGTACCCTATAGTAGTTTCGGCTACCTCCTTGATGATGTCGCGATACTGGGACCACTGGTTGTTGGCGTCTGTGGTAGGTGAATGCACAGTGGGGAGTTTCTCACTCAGGCGCTCTCTGTAGGCTCTGGCTACTCCAGGTGTGCTTAGGCGTCCAACGTCGAATTTCTTCTTTTGAGCGGTTCGCAGCTTCTTCTCGTTGGACAGTCGAGCTCTGAATTTAGCAGCGACAAGAAAATGGTCAGAGTCGACGTTTGCCCCTCGGAATGTGTGCACGTCGAGGATGTTGGATGCGTGCCTAGCATCGATTAGCACATGGTCGATTTGGTTGGCGGTTCGACCGTCTGGAGAGCGCCAGGTTGCTGTGTGGATCCTTAGCCTTGGAAACCTAGTGCTACTTATCACCGTATTACGAGCTGCTGCAAAGTCAATTAGTCGGTAGCCGTTGTCTGTTGTCGTTTCGTGGATTCTGTGCTTACCAACTAACCCGCCAAAGATGTTTTCCTGACCGATTTTGGCATTGAAGTCCCCGAGCACAACTTTGACGTCATACTCCGGACAGGCTCCGTAGGCTCTATCCAGGAGGTCATAGAACTCCTCCTTGGTAGGGTCTTCAGCCTCATCGGTAGGGGCGTGTGCACATATTAGGCTAATGTTTTGGAACGTAGCTTTGATGCGGATCACAGCCAGGCGATCACTTATCGGCTTAAAGTCAATAACTTTTGACCTTAGCCGATTTCCCACGACGAATCCGCACCCTAATACATGCAATCTTTTATGGCAGCTGTAATAAATGTCGCAATTTTTCCTTTTCATCATACCTGATCCTATCCATCGTATCTCCTGGACCGCGGTAATGTCTGCCTTGTACCGCGCGAGGACAGACTCAAGTTTTTGAGTAGCACCTGGAGTATAAAGCGTCCGCACGTTCCAGGTGCATACTCTTAGGTCGTTGTCCGTTGACGTTCCGGGTCTGGTTGCCGTTTGAGGGAATTCGTTATCCGAGGCTCCTCGTGTCTCTCCCATAACTAATGCTTTTTTCCATGGTCGGGAAGTTACCCCGACGGCACAACCCCCAACCTGGAGGGCCAGGTCCTTGTTTTCACCCTAGGACAGCGGGCCGGATAATCCGAGGCCAGTAACCCACTTCGGGATATGAGCGCTGCCGTTGACCCATTAAGGGTTCATCCGCCACCAACTCTTTTCCAATAACCTGGCGTGTTATTGGAGATCCCTATAGACCTGGGGTCCGAGTACGTCGAAGCAGCTCTTATAGGGATATCACTAAGTAATTCGGCCTAACTGGAATTGTAGACGCCACCGTTGACTCCATCTAGGGAATTCGTCCGCTGCCGTCTGGAACAGGAGGAAGTGTCTTAGTGAGGAGACACTCCTCCCCCCTCTCTCGTCCGCTGCCTCCAACGACCTTCCAAAGGGGTTGGTTACCCAATCTCCAGTCGAGGTACTAGGCACCCACCGGTCACCAACGTGGAGGTGAGAGTAGGAGTTGATTGTGAGAGGCTAAGTGAGAACGCTTGTGTTCTCATAAAACGCATCACAACCCTTCAACCAGCATAATAAAATAAGAAAACCAAAATAAAACCGGAGCAAATCCTTTTGAAGATTTTGATGACGAACCCCTTGCTACAGATTCATTCCATACAGAGTGGCGTAGCTATCATAGGGGCAGGTGGTTTAAAAAATTGAAAAAAAAATAAAATTTTCTTTTTTTGTTATTCAATCAACATCACCAATGATAAAACTCCTTATTTGACATTTTCAACACATGCGCCAAGCGTCCTCGATAAGCATGTGCTGTTTGTTTGTCTGTTATCGTTATTTCAGTTATATGGTATTTTGGATGAGTACGCCCGTAGCACATTGGATCAGCTCACGTGCTTGACGGTCGTGAGATCAATTCGCCAATTCCGCCCATCAACTTTTTAAAGAAGTTTTCATTCGCGCTTGCCTTGCATCAGTATTTGTGGCGATGTTTTGAACTTTCTGGGGTCTGTGACGTACTACACCAGTTGATGCTATGTGTGTCGCTGACTGTTGTTATTCGTAATTCCCTACAACCAGCCTTATTTCATCAAGTCTCACCGCACTAATGCTATGATTTCTATTCCGCACATCCATCCATCTGGCACCAAATTCTGGTAAAAGTCATTTTTCCAAAAAAAAAATTCTGATGGCAGGATATGTATGATACGTTGCAGCACAACGCTAACCGTATAATCTATGATAGATCTCAACCTGATCGGCAACCAACGTTTTTCTAAACTCAAGTTCAAATTGACAAACGAGATACTATAGAAACTATAATATCTTCATATGAGTTAATATTGATTTTACCGCATCATTACCAAACAAGCTGTTTTATGGTTCTTTTTTGTTGAGCTTCCAGTAATCTATACTAAACATTGACAAGCAATATAGGAAAATCTCAGTAAGTATTCCGAATTTCTAAAATTTCGATAGTTAACAGTTGAAAATTATGGAAAGAAAAAAGGAACGTAGCGGTGCCGCAAAACGGAAACAACGTCAAGAAAGAGAAGAAAGTATAAACAAAAATTGCCCAAGCTAGATAGCTTTTTTTACGAAACCGCTTTCTGCTACAGTTCCTTCAACAGCAGAAATATCGGTCAAAAGTGACAAGTGTTCATTTATTGATAGCGCCGACGCAGCTGTGTTAATTAATAAAGTGACTCGAGTAGATCAGGATCCAATAACTACCAATACTACCATCAATGCCCCTGCTGAAAATGACTACCTCGACGCTTCCGTGCAACCTACAGTAGATCTTAAATTATTTAAGAAACAGCATTCGTCAAGATCGCCTCCGAGGCACCGACATTATTTATCGTTAATTGCAATAGAAAATTAGGCGGCATCAAACTTGGATTTGAGTGAAATTATAGACGAATTCGCAAAAATTAAAGCGCGCAAGAGATTGTGAATCGGACGGGGAATTCTCTTAAAAATCGTTTTTTCTCTTAATTAATAAATATTCTATATTTTCATGTGCGTCGTTGTTTATTTACTCCATTTTTCTTCCATTGAACACAATCATGAAGATTTTGATAGAGACGTCGTATGGATTTAGGCCCATTTTATTCACTCGAAGTTGAACACAACTTCGGGATTTTAATATGGAAAACTCCCCGAGTTGTGTTCAACTTCGAGTGAATAAAATGGGCCTTAGCCTACTAGGGATCATTCAACTCACTGTTTCCTATTCTTATTCCCTATTAATAATTTTGAAGGCCAATATAAGTTCAAACTACGCGGAAAGAGGGGAGGAGGGCCCGATTCTCTCCCTATGCACCAGGGCCCTTGTCCCCCTAGCTACGCCACTGATTCCATATCTATTTTTATTTTGCTGTCATTCCATTAATGTGAATTTCATCGATCCACATCGAGCATTGAATAATGCTGCATTTACATGGTCACACATTCCTATCACGCAAAATTAAAGGGATGCTAAATACTAAATAGCCGTGTGACCGAAAGGGACAGCATTACCTAACACGCAAAAAAACGTGACACGTATTTAGGTCGGCCATCTTGTTTGCGTGATAGGAATTATAGGAAAGCTCTGCATGTTGATATTTTTATAGCGATGACTAAAGAAATTCCGCATTCCTATAAAACAATATGGCTTCCGGAAATGATGAACGGACAATTATTTATTTTTTTCGTGTAACTGATTGATTAATTGTTGGTTTATTTTACTGAAACTAATAACCAATCGCATTTCACATGTTCCAAATCAGAAATATTAATGTTTTCAAGCAATTGCAGAAATGTTGGTGAGCGGAACCTGTGTCTATTTCCGTTTTACGTATCTATAATTATGGGTAGAGCATCCATGACACCATAGGCGTCTGATTTGTGATCTCATTCTTACGCCTTTAATAGTATTGACTCCGGATAAACGGATCTCTCTTTTCGGTTTTGTTGCAAAATTGCGCGTGCGTGATGATGTAAATGCGGTTTAAAGCCGTTTTCGATTTGGAAATAATGCAGATTAGTGATTTTGAGAAAAAATCTAAATTTTTTCTCATGTCGTTTTCGATTTTGATTTGAGATTTTAGATTTTTGCTCAAATCCGAATTTTAGGCCGTGTGTCAATTGCGCTAAATAATTATCCTCGGATAATTTTTTGACATTTCTGTGTGTGTTGAATCAAAATTTAGCTTTTGTGAAATTTGGCTGTGTCGATTGGGCTAAATTTTTGAGATTTCTCAGAAGACTTTTGACGATAGCACAACACAATACGAAGCACAACACAAAGAACAGACATACAACTAATTCAATAACAACAACTGATAATATGGATCATAAATTCGATGTATTAATTCCCCTTGATGTCAATGATATTGCTGCGGTATCAAAGCCTTATAAGCCACGATTAATTGCCCCCACACAGAAGACGAACAAGAGAAGTGTAATTTTATATTCAATCGGTATGAATTCAAACTCCGTAACCGAATCACTTTTTTTTTGTCATCATGCGTCCCTATAAATTAAGCAAATTATATTAAAAACTTTATTAATTTTCCTTCATTATTTAGATACATGTTGTAGGTAGTACGGTTTGTTATTATTTTTTTTTTTTCTTTCGTTGATTTGCTGCCATTTGAAATGAAAAACTCGAACGTAAAAAATTTATCCTATGAAGATAAATTATTATCCTGCTCCCGGAGCAGGATAATTTTTTGACAGCTGAAAATTTCGTTTTCCACCACGATAGTGTCAGAATATTAGCCGAGGATAATTATTTAGCGCAATTGACACACGGCCTTATTGGTTCTCGTGTGTATTAGTTGGCAACAAACAAAAACTTTTCACTTGTACTGGAAATTAATTTCAATTGATTTTCAAACATTCATAATAACGCATTTCAAATTAATTTAATATGAAAACTCGATCGTGTGCCTATGCGAACATAAAAACTTCACGTGCTCTTTTTTTTGTTGATATTCGTGCGATTTGAATATGTGTAGTCTTCGACACTTTTCTAAGCGATTTCCATTCAATAGTTCAATTTTGTATTAAAACGTTAGAAATATCTGTACCTCTACCGATTGATTTCTAAATATTTATAGGTACATAAGTAATTTACAAAAATAGATTCACCCGATGCAATGCCTTTCTTTGCTGGAGCAAAAATTCACTAAAAATGTAAACAAACTCCATCAGTTGTCAAACTAAAACGCACTTGTATTGGTAAATCTGAGAAAATATATTCGCAAAAGTGCTCTGAAATCTGAAAAAGATTAATTTTTCCAAACGAACATAAAAATTGCTCTTAGAGCGCCCAATCGAATACCACATAATAATGAGGAAATCATGAGACAAAAATATAGGTAGTGTCATACAGGCTTTATAAAAACGTTAAAATTACCGAACAAGCCTTCCCGTGCTTGACAATTGCAGTTTTAGTACATTTGATTTCGCGCCTCTGCTGTCAAAATGGAAGTCGTGTTTGCGGTTTTTTGTTTGGCGTTTGTAAACAATTTGAAATGTTATAAGAGAATATAGACTCGAATTAAATAATTTACAGAACATTTTTAATACTTATTTTGCACAAAAAATACAAAGAATATGCATGACGTTGGAAAATTTAATAACATTGAGAAAATTGGCGAAGGCACCTATGGCATTGTTTACAAAGCAAGGGACACAAAAACTTTTAAAGATGTTGCTCTCAAAAAAATTCGTTTAGAAAGGTATTAAAACATATAATTATTATTATAATAAGATATCAATTATTCAAAATATTTATAAAAATAAGCAATATCGTAAAGTTATCCTTTAAGTGTAGATATGGCACGGTTGCTGGTGGGTTATACCCTTTGTCCTTGATAAATCATTGACTGCCCAAACCACATCCTTTTTCTTCTCCTAGCACAAGCAACTTGTTTTTTTTAAGAAAACTGGAGTAATGCAAATTTAGCATAAACATGATATCTCCTGTCATTATGCACCAAAGCAATATCATTACTGGAGTAGTGACCTTCTGGAGAACCAAGCCTGAATGGTGTGAGTGCTTCGTTGATATTTTAATTCGTAGCACCACATGATTCGGCTTGGCTTTTCAGGCTACTCAACGTCCAAAACTAAATGCAAAAAGTGGTTGCCGAATGTTGTGATTTGTGAATGATTAGGATCTGTAAATATAAGATCTCTTTTAGCAAGGGGAGCTCTACCTTTAAACGAACAATTAAATCTCGAAAAAAATGGAGTACAAGCATGACTGTATTCAACATCATGTTCAGTAAAAATTAGGCAAATTCACACAAATTTTAATTTCAAATTAAATTTAAATAAATTCTTAAAGGGCGAGGGCACTTTTTTTGAGTTTGATTGATCCTTAAAATCCATTCTTCAAGTATTTAATAAAGTATTTGGTTCTTCTGAATGTTTGAAGTGATTAGGAAATACTAAGCTTATTAAGTAGGTATATGAGCAACCTAATGCAAACTATTTAGAAAATAAGTGAAAAGAGTATGATTTGTCGCCGACGCAAGTATCCAGTAGTCAGCCCCAATTTAATTTACACAGTTTCATAAGGAGGGCGGCTGACGACTAGAGAACGTTTAAAGGAACCGTGTCTCTCGTAGTCAGCCCCCATTTCTCTAGAAAATGTAAAGAAAAATCAAAGAAAATTTATCGACATTTTTGTGAGAATGAACACTGATTGAAGTTTCCATTCATTTTGCATACTCAGTTATGGAAAAAAATAAAGGTAGTCTGCAGTAGTCAGCCGTGGGGCTGAGCCTTGGATTATTATACAAATAATGTCTCACAAGTTCAGCCCCTCTTAATTATTTAACAAAAAACATAATAACATTTTAAGTTAAGAATCAAGAAAAACAAAGTGTCGATATCATAATAATAATCATAAAATGCAAATACCTTTAGTATATTCGGAATCAGTTTTACAAATTCACTTCCACTATTTTGTTTTTTTTTTTAACCATGAGTGACACTTATGAAAACTGTACGCTGTACTGGACTTATATTTTTTACTCGCGTAATAGCATCTGGATTGTATCAATTTTTTTCAGTAAGGGAGAAGAACTGTTAACCAAGAGACAAATATTTTTTGTTTGGAAGAAAGACAAAGGCATTTACTACTGCGCTGTACTTTGTATGTCGGAAGCTGACTACTGGAGGGGGTTGAACTTACGAGCCATAACCATATTCGTCATAACAACGTGTAGGCTTGTCTTATAATTTTATTGACAAGGCGATTGGAAAAAGTAATCGTTAATTGTTTTCGTACATGCGGAAAAGCAGAGCCGAGGAAGACAAAGTTGGCCGTTAAAATAAACTCTATTCCCTAACAATAATATATTCGAACATAATTAGTCAAACATTGATCCCTTATGCAAAATTTAAGTAGAATGGGAGGAAGGTTGCCTAAATTCGATATGGAACAGGCCTAAAGCATAATTATCAGATTTTGTACAATGTTTTAAAGAAACCTAAAGCTGATCCACGATTGCTTTATCTGGCCAAATCTTTAAATTTAATTGGTCCATACTATAGGTATATACGAATGCGGACTAAAATAATGTCTTATTTGCTGATGATGGTCTTTTGTATGTTAGTGATGATAATTGTAAAAGAAAATTAATCGAAGACTTAAAAAATGTCAAAAGATATCTTAACATGAATAAGCTAAAATTAAATGCGGAAAAAACCAAAGTAATGTTTATAAACGAAAATAATGCAGGCTTTACATTTGAAGAATTTGAATGCGTTGATGAAATAAAATACTTAGGAATAATTGTAGACAGCAAGCTAAAGATTGAGAACCATTTTAATTTCCTAATTAAAAAAGTAGCTAGTAAAATCGGTTTCTTTCGAAGAATAAGAAAGAAAATTAGTATTTCAATGGCTATAAAAATATATAATACCGTAATTAGACCCCATTTAGAGTATTGCCCAACAATACTGTTACTTGGATCTGTTGGTATTCATGAAAAATTGCAAAAATTACAAAATAGGGCTATGCGGTCTATACTTAAATGTAATATGTATACTCCTATTATTTATATGTTGCAGACGCTAAATTGGCTTAATGTTAAACAGCGTATAATCATGAACTGTTTTTTATTTATATATAGAATACAAAATAATTTAATGCCTGACTACCTAAACGAAAAATTGTCAATTAGAAGAGATGTCCAGCCGTATAATTTAAGGAATAATTTGAATTTCAATCTTAAACTGTTTAAGAATAAAAAAACTCAAAACATGCTTTTTATAAAGGGTTAAACTTATATAATAATCTCCCGAATGCTATTAAAAATGAGAGGAACTTTATACAATTTAAAAGAGAATTAACAATGTAATTATTAATGAATTGTCTGTAATACAAAGCGGCTAAACTTAAAAATGTAATGTGAAACACAACAATTGTTCAATTAGCTTTAATTATGCTAAATAAAACATTTACCTAACTAACTAACTAAATAATGTGGGGTCGACACTCCTGTAACAGAATATAACCGTAGTTTCTTACAATCGTTCGTTCGTGTTGAGTTATATTTTTAAAAAGATTGGGAGGAATCTATAATTTTTTACCGACTTATTTGGAAACTGTTTTTTATGTTCATAATATATTCCTATAGAATTCGAATAAATCACTTTAACATTTTGTATAATGTAACGTTTTTGAAAAATTAATTTCTTATTACATACTTGCAATCGCTTACGGTAAGCAGAAGTAAGGTTAAAGTAATAAGTATTGATTTTATAGTGAAACAGAGGGCGTACCATCAACGGCTATACGAGAGATATCCCTTCTGAAGGACCTTAAACACCCCTCTATTGTTCAATTGTTCGATGTTGTGATCTCCAATGATAGTGTGTACATGGTGTTCGAGTATCTCAATATGGATTTGAAGAAACTGCTGGATAAGAAGAAAGAGATCTTCGTCCCAGCACTCGTAAAAGTAAAATAAATTGCATTCTTCTTTGTCACATTCCATGATTAAAAACTCTTTCCGCAGAGCTACATGCATCAAATGTTGGACGCCATAGCGTTTTGTCATACCAATCGGATACTGCATCGAGACCTCAAACCACAAAATCTTCTCGTCGACACTATAGGTAATATTAAGGTTTGTATTCGTCGCTGCAATTATAGATAGTCTATTTAAATGCTTACTGTTAGTTGGCGGACTTTGGATTAGCACGTGCTTTCAACGTTCCTATGAGAGCCTACACTCACGAAGTGATCACGTTGTGGTACAGGGCACCAGAAATTCTCTTAGGGACTAAATTCTACGCAACAGGAGTTGATATATGGAGTTTGGGATGCATATTTGCGGAAATGGTAAGAAAGCGCAATTCGTCAAAGAACATTTATAAATAGCATTATTTGCAGATAATGAGGCGTTCCCTGTTCCCTGGAGACAGTGAAATTGATCAGTTGTATAGGATTTTCAGAACCCTAGGGACCCCAGATGAAAGTATGTGGCCCGGAGTTTCACAAATGCCTGACTACAAGTCGTCATTCCCGAAATGGGGCATGAATATTCCCGAAACAATCCTTAAACACGAGGCTTATAATCTATTTAAAGTAAGTTACATTATACAAAACACTTAACGGAGCTATTTACTGATTAAAGTCATTAATATTAGGCGATGATGGTCTTTGATCCGAATCTAAGAATATCTGCTAAGACGGCTATGCAGCACCCATATTTTAAGAATGTTGAACGGATTCCTCACGTGGCACTTCCAATCATCAATAATCCCTAGCCAAAGACTAAAGCCACCATATCCATATCATCAACAAAAAGGAGAACAAATACAAGTCCATCCCGTTTTATCACCTCAAACGCTGCCTATGCTTGATAATAGGTCTGTTCCGTTACGATAATGCATTCGAGTACATCAGTCAAACTTCGTTCCCTTACGCAAAAGTTGGTTAGAAGTGAACGAAGTTTGACTAATGTATTCGAATGTATTCGAATGCATTATTGTAAGGGAACAGATCTAATATGGAGAACATGTGTTTTTTTGTTCTTTTTTTATAAGGATAAATATTTTGTACACATTTTCACAAAACAATTTATTTAGTTAATATAATTCCCATCAAGTGCTATTTAAGCATAGCGTTTCCTTGAGATCTATTTTTAAAAAGTTGCTAAACTCAAATTCAAGCATTAGTCCACGACCTCCAACATTACACTTGTTGATATATTTCCGGTGCATGATTGGACAACAAAAAGATAAAATGGAAGCTTTTAAATTCTTTATTACAGACAAATACATGAGCCTTTCTCAGACAGCAGAAATAACTTTGAAAGGGGCCATAGCAACAGCCAAAACCAAAAGCTCAGACTAAAACACTTTCCCTACTGCGTGACTGTGGACTCAAAAATCAAAGAATACGGCCAACTCAAGGCGTGTTTATACTTTTCCTATGTCTGCACATATTTTACAGTTTATAGTCTGATCATCGCCTCAAAACCTGGTTATCCTTAAAGGATACGTATAGAAGAAAAGTTGTTAAACTTATAAGCGACAACGCATGCTATCAAATGGTAAGGGAACCAACACGAATAACAAAATCTAAACGAACTTTATTAGATAATGTTGTGACTAAAAATAAAAACTTAACAGTTAGAAAAGAAAATGATCTAAGAATAAGTGGTCATGAGACAATAGTTACTCAATCTATATATATAAAAATGGATCTTGGTTTGTTCGGATGCTTAAAACTCGAAAACGACTGGACCAAATTGGATACTTCCTTCTGCGGATTTGTTCGTAATTGCTCCGCGAAGGTTTAGGGAAAAAGAAAAATTGAAAAATTCTCAACAGGTGGCGCTGTAGGCGGTCATTCCATTTGATAGCACAGTATATTTTCTTTGTGATTTGATTATTTGGGCTGTGTGGTCACGGAGGAGGGGGGGGGGGGGGGGGGGTAAATCAAGAAAGAAAAATAAAACAACATTTGAAAGAAATTCAAATTAATTTTAAATAAAATTTTTAAATTTACTATTATTATTATTGTTTTGTTAGATCGTTAAGTGTTTTGTTTTTTTTTCCAGTAGGGTGCGAAATGTATACGGGACTGAAAGAAAATGATTTAACATTTGAAACAAATACCTGTTAAAATTACCGAGGAAGACAAATTATTTTATGCAGTGGGAAGAAGTATCATGTTATTGGCCAACTCAAGCGTTATGAGAATATATATTTTTTGGGAAAAAAATGGCCCCCTACAAGATAGCAAATTTCTTAGATCTTTTTTCCATCAACTGTTCTGAAACCACATTTTGCACGGGCGAAGCCGGGGGTACAGCTAGTTAAATATAAAGAATAAAGTAGTTATAGCGGAGCATTATACCGAAATATTAAAATATAATAAAAATAGTTATTATCGTGAACTACAAATCAATCAAATGCGCAATATTATCAAAGTGAAGCTGGCGCTATGTTTGCAAACTTACTTAAACGGCAGCAAAATGTATAGAAAAAAGAAGTAAGAAACATAGTGAAAACGGGTGGTTCAACAGTTCTTTACAAAGCTTAAGAAAAATAAAAATAGATAGTCATGCAAAGGCGGTGCTTATCGGTTTAGATGATGACTGGAAACAGTATACAAATGCCAGGAACAAATTCAAGCAGGAGATAAGAAAAAGAAAACTCAAATATATTTAAATCAAAGCGGACAACGCAAATAACCAAAAGGACATGTGTCGTAATTTGAAAAAAGAAGAAAGTGTGATTAACCATGTAATTTTCGACAATATAAGTGTTAGTAATAATAAGCAAATAGCCAATAGATTTAATGATTTCTTTGTTGACAGTGTTAGTGAAATAAACATCTCCATTCCGTATGTCTCTTTCGCTAATTGTATAAATAACTGTGCTTCCGTATTTACCTTCGTTTCAGTGTCATTGTCTGATATTCGACAAGTGATAAATAAACTAAAAAATAAAACTGATTGCACATCAATGCATCGTAAAATATTTGAAGATAATTTTAATTTGTTGGGTCCTGTCATACAATAAATTGTGAATAAGTCTTTTCAAACAGGAATCTTTCCGGACGCATGGAAAGTATCAGTTGTGACTCCGATAGCGAAAGTTTAAAATACAAAAGAAGTGACGAATTTAGATCAGCTAACTCTATGCCCTTATATGAAAAAATTGTTTAAAAGATAGTATTTAAACAACTTGAAGACTACTTTGAAAGAAACTGCCTGCTAATAGAAAATCCCACTCATGTGAAACTGCATAGAGTTACGTTTTAACTAACTGGAAAGAATGTATAGCAAACAAAAACTGTGTATACAGCATTTTTGTGGACTTCAGGAGAGCTTCTGAAACCATCGATAGGGATGTACTGCTCAAAACGTAGGAAAAATATGGAATCAATAACCAGGAAATAAGCTGGTTTGCTTCTTATCTGGAAAATCGACATCAAATGGTCAGATTAAATGGCGAGCTCTCCGATTTAAAGGACGTAAAATTGTGAGTACCTCAAGGGTCGGTGCTTGGAACTTTATATACATTAACGACATCCAGCGCGTGGTAAAGAATGGACAACTGGCGCTCTTTGTTGATGACTCTTACTCATTGCTGGAGAGGACGTTGAAGATTGTCATCGTAAAATTCAACAAGATTATGGCTTTGCAAAAACAAGTTGTAAATCAATGTATGATACTTAACAATAGGAGAAACTTTATTTTGAATATAAGTATTGAAAGTGAAGAAATAGAAAATGTTGAAGAAATTAAATCTACCTACTGGTATAATTATAGATACGGATCTAATTTTTCAAAACCACATAGACTATTTATGTAAAAAAAATTAATTGGTTTTCTGAAAATAATTAGAAAAGATTTGTCCACATTAACGTCAATTAATATATGTACATATTGTTAAACCTAATTTTGAATATTGTTCAAATGTATTTATGAGATCAGAATAAGCAGGCTCCAATTAGGCCATGAGAACTATCTTCAAGTGCAATAGACATACATCAAAAAATGTTACGATAATTTCGTTAAAGTGGTTAACGTGACGCAGTGAATTGTTATGAATATGTTAATGTTTGTCTTTAATATTAAACATATCTTAACCCATTAACACCCAAGGGTATTAAAAATAAAAAACATCTAATGTTTTTAGTATTTTCAGTTTATTTTACGCAAATTTAGGATATTTACAAAATAAAAACATTTAAAAAAATTGTCGGTTAAGAGTTATGAAGGTGTACTTTATTTAGTATACTGGGATCATGCATACCTAATTAATTTTGAGTTATATGACCATTTTTGAAACAGTCTTTTCCGATACACAGTGTAACATTACACATTTCGCAGCACCATTTCGATCTATTATGACATTGGCGACATCGTAATTGTTTTGGGTTTTTTTGGGAAAGTGATACCCTGTGCTTTCAACAATGCTTCATTGTACAGATAATTTAGGGCGTCCTTGTTTTAACGTATGAACCCTTAGGTAATGGAGAGTTATTGCTCTTATGAATTCAAGTAAATCGCCTTTATAATTGTTTGTTAGCTTGTGGAGCTTCCATGCATTGAACGAAGTAGAAATCATAGTTGTAAATAAGTTCTACCACCACTTCTTCCCTTTGATTTCAATTGGGTACGTGTTGATAAATTGGTCATGTAGATCGACTCCGCCCATATTCATGTTAGTTTTTGAAAAGTAGGGGCTGGGGAATGTTTACTTTTTTCTTTTGCTCCTTGCTCCACCTGTTGACATTTTCACAAGGTTCGATTTTGTCATAGTTTGTGGCCATTGTAACAATACTGTTGTCCTTCCACTTAATAAAAAGCAATTTGTTTGTCTGATCAAACATGGGTTGGCTTACAATAAGTTGTCTTACCTCGGCATCAAACAATTTTTCAAATACTTGAACTTCGTTGAGTCCAACTAACTCTGAAGCACAGTTTTGGATTCTTTCCAAGTAATTTTCTGTTCCTTGGATTTGCATTGTTGGTGAAATGGACTTCGTCCAAAGTGGAGGAGCTATTGATTTTTTTTAAATCGGACAATGGGATGTCATCTTCGCTGTCGAACCGATCATCACCTGGTACTAAAAAGGACTCTCCAAATATCTCGACCTCACCTGGAACATCTTGTGGTATTCCTAATGTCTTCATGTTGTCTTCATCTATGTCCTCTTCATCTGTTACATAGTCCACCGGTGGAGGAATCACATCGATGTCTAGCGAGCGTTGACTAAATTGGTATTACTTGATAGCTCGTCTAGAGCAGAATCGAGATTACAGAAACGTTTTCCGTTAAAATATTTGCTAGAAATCGCTTTTAAATCCATTCTAAAATCGAAAAATAAATGTACATGCATGAACCCACTGTACTTTTAAAAGTACATATAACTTTGGTTCTACTTACTTCCGTCTATATATAATTAAGCATATGGGGATATATTTTTTCCTCAACTTTATCTTTATTTTAAATGAATATTGAAAAAAGATAAAGAAAATATTGATTTCATGAGCTTTTTTCACACACAAACTTCTTTGATGAGAGCAAAATGGAAAATAGTTAAAAAGTGACACTCATCAAATTCAATTTAAAATGCACCTACTACGATTTAAAAGGAAAGAAAAGCTGTAAAAAATTGAAAATGTTCTAGTGAGTCAATAAACAGTTTACGTATTTAATTGGAATTACAGAGCCTACTTTTATTGACACATTTACGAACTGAATATTTTAATGCCAAAGTATTTGTCAAAACATGTTCTACATGTTAGTGAAATTCAACCTTATAGTCTGAGAAATATGTGTGACCTTAGATTACCAAATTGTTAGACAGCAAGGGCACAAAATTCTCCACTATATAAAGGCTTTAAATTATTTAAACAGATGCCTAATTTTGCTAAAAGTATAAGAAACTTAAGATCTTATAAATGTTGTGTTATTAAATTCGTAAGACTTAAATTTGAATCAATCAATTTAAAAATTGAAATTAATAGCATAAAGCAAAGCTAAATAAAAAAATCCATCAATCAATCAATGGAATTGTTTCTCAATCAAATAATGTTGTTTTGCATTGGGACAGAGAAATCACTTTATTTCAGATTCTGCTCTCGAACTCAGCTGGCTTATCGACATTTACACCTACTTTAACTAACCCCAAATCGTTTGTCAAACTTTAAAGCGTGTTATAACTACGTTTTTAAACTACAAGTCTCTGAAAAATAGGGAAAAATTACATCTGGCCGCTGCAATATCATATAAATTAAATTAACTCTTATAAACACAAATTGCAATAAAGAAGAGCTGACTATTGAAAGACGTACCACCCCAAATGCAAAGAAAAAAAAATCTCGTTTTATGTTCCAGTGGGCACGAAAAACTTGAAAGCTGGATAGGATATCATCCACTTTTGAAAGAATTCATAAATCATGTCAATAACTTTATGGAATATGTACAGCGATCGGGAAGAGCTACTTTTCATTTGATTTCTGATGAAATGGAATTTTCAGATGTTGAAGCAGACAAACTCCCTTACTAATACTTCAAAGTAATAGGTGCTGCCAAAATGTGTAGACAACTTGTTTTTTCGAATTATTGATGGGATATTTTATTAAAATGTAATTCAGGTGCAAGTTTCTTTCTGACGTTTATGGCTTCCAAAGTTTTAGTAGTCCGTCTTCGCCATAAGTTGCCAGCAAATTCTGATGCGGGTGGTGCGACAATCCGATGACATCTTTTTCATGCACCTGCAAAGCAAAATATATTAATTAGAGATTAACAGCTATGAAAGTAATCTACTTACGTTGAGAGTCCTTTCCAGTTTTCCGGAGGATACTGAAAAGCAGTACAGCACCTTGTCCTCCCCTGCGCAGTATATGAATTCACCGCGTGGTGATAAGGTAGCTGAAATAAATGAACCGCCTTCTCGCTTACCCGAAGAAAATGATCTCACAATCTGTCCCTGCATGTTCATAATTACAACAGTGTTCGATCTGTTACACACGATGAAATGTTCCGGATTCTTTGGTAAGAGAAGGACTGTATTAACAGCCAATTCGTTGCCAAGCGGCTTATATGTAGACAGGCACTCTGTGGTTTTGAGAGACCATACCTTTACTGTTCCATCAGAAGATGCACTCAAGAGACTATGGCCATCGGGGGTGAATGTTACTTCATTAACAAACGACTGGTGTCCCTTGAACTCTTTCAACAGCTTTCCGGACTTGAGGCCGTGCAATCGAATGGTGTGGTCAAAGGATGCACTCAAAACATGACTATTGTCGCGAGAAAACTGCAGGCAAGTGATTCCCTTAACGTGCGCTTTTTCAAATTTCCGTAGACACTGCCCCGTTGTAATGCGCCACACCTTTATCTGACCATCTTGTGAGCCAGATGCCACCATTTCAGAATCTCTTGAAAATGATAGTGCAAGAATGGGTTGTTCCATCATCATGAATTGATCCTGAGCTTGGTACTTTAAATCTTTTCTTATTTTGCCTGTGGTAAAGTTCCACACTTCGATGAAGCCATCGACACTTCCTGTTATCAAATATTGCCCATCAGCGGAAAACTGCGCACACTCGACGTGCGATTTCTGACCAAATTTGATTTGCCTTGCCATTTGTGTTGGGTACATTTCCTCTTCTTGATCCTTCATAGCAGCCTTACCACGGAACAAATCAATAGTTGTACCTGGAGGCAACAGACCTTGATTTTGCTGCCATTTGAGCGCTTGACCCAGTAACGCTAAAAGACGAGATGAAGGTACGACGTGAACTTCTCCGCTGAGTTCCTGTGCAATAACTGTACGACGTTTCTCTTTACTGCTTCCTTCGGGATACGCCTCTCTAGGGTCGAAATAAGCCCTTTGCAACATGTTTTCTAAAATAGTTTTAATTTTGTTTTAATAGCTGTGCGTTTGTTTTCATCGATAACACTCGGCATACCCAAATGAATGTATCGCTCAGGTTCCTGTTGTTTCAGCATGATCATGGGGTCAGTTTGTCGTAGCAAGGAACGCGCTGCACCTAATTCACGAAGCTCAATCAACTCTAGAATGATTTGCTCGTAGAGATTTAGAAGTTTCTTATCTGGCAACTTAAGGGACTGTATGACTTTGAGAACGGTATCCCAGTGTCCATTCTGAATGTCTTGTATAAATCCATCCACACTGTCAACTGTATTTAATGAAACGCCAGTTTCCTCCTAAAAGTTGATGAATTTTAATTTAACATTCAGACAACCGAGATACCTCTTACCTGAAGAGTTTGCAGAGTTTTACAAAGATTTGATTCTTTCAGGTATTGCTGGATCAGACGAATAACACTGAAATCAGGAGCCATAAGAGAAATTATATATATGTGATTTACTACTTACTCTGCCGATTCGATTTCGATGGACATGTTTAGTATTAGGACTAGTTTCAAATGCTAAAGAATTGCTTTAAAATTTATGTTTATTCGACTTCCGAGTTTACTTTTCTTTCTTTCGTCAATCTGTTAACTGCAAACCCCAAATGTCAGAATAACATTAAGTTGAATGCACATGAATTACTAGAGATGTGCTGACTATATATTTTGGCAAGCTCTGTGCTCGAAATATGTGCGCAGTTTCAGCGCTTCGTAGCGGAATAATAACCTGGGCTCTCATCGCGTAACTTTTGAAACGATAGTCGTCGAAACGATTGAACACAACGATATTGTTTTTAGTTTGCTTCATATAACATCATCGTCAGATCGTTCAATCGAATCGTTCATCGTTTTCATTTTGAACAGTTTGAACATGACTGTAAACAAACTCTGACACCTAAACAATCAAAAAATGTATGGAAATTGTTTTTTTTTCTTGAATTTGTGTATTTTTTTTAGGTGTCATTGCAGAAATGATTAGGAATAAGGAATCTATAACACATCAATGCAAGTAAATACTAATCGCCCAAGCAGAGTCAAATGTGAAAGTGAATTATCAAAACCATTCTATTGGATAGGAAGAATTAAAATAATAAGCCAAAGTGTATGCAGATGTAGGAGAATTTTTATTTGCTCAATTTGTTGTAAAGAAAAAATAAAATAAATGAAACTAAAGTGCAATAATCATTTCTTTTACAACTCGTATAAGTGTCTTTTCCTTTAAATATTTTGCTATACTTTTCTTCAAAACTGAAATTCCCTATTTAAAACTGAAAATATGATGAATGAATGAATGAATGTACCTACTTTATTTAGCTTTAAAAGCCATTTAGATTACAATTTTTGAACAATATTTACAATTTAGTTTACAATTATTATATACATTGAACATATGAGTAAAAAGTTTTTTTTTTAAATTCATTTATATTTGTTATATTTTTAATTTCTCTAGGAAGATTGTTGAATCCATTGAAGCCCATGTAGAAGATAGTCCTTTGACCTCTCATAGTCCTTGATCTCTCTATTCTAAGATCCGCATTGTTTCGTAGGTTGTATTCCATCATTTCATTAGTATGTACATTTTCACATAAATAATTGGGAAACAAATTATTTTTAATTTTAAATACAAATATCATACACAACATAAAAAGACGTTGGTTTATATTTAACCATTTCAAAGCATTTAACATAAATCTTATTGGTGTATATTTACTACATTTTAGGATAATTCGCATACATTTGTTTTGCAATATTTGCAGCCTATCTTTGTGACTTTGTGGACACATATACAATAAACTAGCACAATAATCAAAATGTGGTTTAACTAAAACATTACATATATTTACTGCAGTACTCATGGATATATTTCTCCTTATTTTTCTCAATACACCGACTTTTTTAGATATTTTTTTACATATATAATTCACATGATCGTTGAAGTTAAGTTGTTCATCTAATACAACGCCAAGATATTGTTACATTCAGGCTGGGATTCGTAAAGATAAAACACTATTCCGTTTAACTTCTCTAATAAAATTCACTTTTATTACACTTTTATCGACTATTCTAATATTTCACTTATTAAGTACCAGAACACTATTACTTAAACAATTCTTCAACGTTTCAAACCAATCACGTAGTTTACTCTATTACTTTTCACTTATTTATCTTCACAAACTATTACTATCTCGAACTTTAACCAATCACTTTTATAAATCAACTGTCTCGCCCTCTTCTAAAAGCTGTCCTTTTATACCCGCTCCGCCATCTGACGAGAACTTTCTAGCTAATTCTAAGTGGTTCTAGAACAAGGTTCAGTGGTGACAGATTCCAGTCTCCAATTGGAAGTGACACTTGAGTGGAACTTGTTTTGTGACTTTAAGGCCTGGTTTCACCAAAATGTCTAAGGCCTGGTTTCACCAAACTGTGACTAAGGGCTTGTTTCACCACTTAAGTTACACGATACCTTCCACGCCACAATATCCCCCTCTTAAACTTGTTCGTCCCGAACAAACTCGTTAACATTTTCACCATTATAACGATGAAGACGATCCACATGAACGACTTTCAGCTTGCCTCTTCCTCGTTGGATGCGATAGACAACGTCGTTGATGCGCTTTACGATTGTATAGGGCCCTTCCCAGTCTTGTTGCAACTTAGGCGATAAACCTTTCCTTCGATGAGGGTTATATAGCCATACCAGATCTCCTTCCCGGAATCCTGTAGTTGTCGTTTTAGTATCGTACCTCGTTTTCATGCGGTCACTGGCTATCTTAATCTTATCCCTAGTGTCTCGATGTACGTCCCTGATGATATCCCTGAGGTCTGTAACGTAGTCCTCCTCATTCTTGGGCTCTTCGCATGGATATCCAAACATCAACTCGCTAGGTAGGCGGACTGTTCGACCAAATAAGATTTCAGATGGAGTATGTCCTGTGGTGTTATGCACTGCTCCTCGATAAGCCAATAAAAACATGGGAATCTGCTTATCCCAGTCTCTCTGGTCTTCGCCAACGACCTTAGAGAGGTGTTCATTCAGTGTCCTGTTAAAGCGCTCCACCATCCCATCTGATTGTGGATGAAGCGGGGTTGTCCTTGTCTTGTGAATCCCGAGTAACTGGCACACTCCTTGGAAAATCTTCGACTCGAAGTTCCGTCCTTGGTCTGAATGCAGTTCCATTGGTACACCGAATCTGCTTACCCAGTTATTGACGATTTGCTCCACCACGGTTTTAGCTTCTTGATTTGGGATAGCAAATGCTTCAGGCCACTTACTGAAATAGTCCATAACAACGAGGATGTAACGATTTCCATTGTTTGTTTCAGGAAACGGTCCCGCAATATCAACTGCTATCCTTTCGAAAGGGGCTCCAACATTGTATTGATGCATTTTGCCACGGACTTTCAGTCTCGGACCTTTGCTGGCCGCACATGTAACGCATTTCCTGCACCAAGTTTCAACGTCCTCCCTTGAATGAATCCAGTAAAAGCGTTCCCGCACTTTTTCGAGCGTTTTATTGATTCCCAAGTGGCCTCCAGACACTCCATCATGCAATTCCCTGAGCACTTCCATAACCTTTGACCTGGGTACAACAAGCTGCATTACGAACGACTTTCCATCCGGGCTTTCCCATCTTCTTTTTAGAATGCCGTCTTGTACGTGAAGGGAGTCCCACTGCGCCCAGTATGCCTTCAGCTCGGGGCTCCTATTGGATATCTCCTGCCAGTCTGGTTTTCCCTCATGCTCCTTCCAGGCGATAATCGGTTCGATATCCGGATCTTCCCTTTGAGCCTCCCGTATTTCCCGCGCACTCCAACCACCAATGGGCATAGCTCTCACCCTTTGAACGGACGCGACATCTTTTTCCTCGTGTCGTAAGCAATGTTTGCAATTTGCTTTGCACGGTCGACGGGAGAGAGCGTCTGCATTAGAGTGAAGACTTCCCTTTCGATGTTGTATTTCGTAGTCGTACATCTGCAGCCGTTCGATCCACCTTGCGACTTGGCCTTCAGGATTCTTAAAGTGCAGCAGCCACTTTAAAGATGCGTGGTCTGTGCGGAGGATGAATTTCCGCCCATAAAGGTACTTATGGAAATGTTTTGTCGCCAATACCAAAGCAAGGAGTTCGCGCCTGGTAACACAGTAGTTCCTTTCTGGCTTTGAGAGAACTTTGCTGAAGTAGGAAACTACTTTCTCTTGGCCATCGTGCACCTGGGAAAGGACGGCTCCAATTCCCACATTACTAGCGTCTGCATCCACAATAAATGTTTTCCCAGGGGTGGGGTACGCTAGTATGGGGGCGTTGCACAACTGTTGCTTAAGTTCCTTGAAGCTGTTTTCGCACTCACCTGACCATTTGAATTGTTTGCCTTTTTCTGTCAGTTGATGCAAGCTCTTTGCGATCCTGGCAAAGTCCTTAACAAATCGTCTGTAATAGGTCGCAAGTCCCAGGAAGCTTCTCAGTTGATGTTTGTCTTTGGGAACCGGCCAGTTTTTCACTGCATCGACCTTCTCCGGATCAGTCTTGACTCCTTTGGAAGAGATGATGTGCCCGAGGTACTTCACTTCTGGTCTAAATAGCGAACACTTCTTCGGGTTAAGTTTTAGTTGCGCACTTCGTAGCCTTTGGAACACCTCCTTAAGGTTATCTCGATGTTCGTTAAATGTTTTTCCTACTACGATGACATCGTCCAGGTAGACCAAGCAGGTTTTCCACGTTAGTCCCAGCAAAACGCGCTCCATTAGACGTTCAAAGGTAGCCGGAGCATTGCACAGTCCAAATGGCATTACTGTAAACTGCCAAAGCCCGTTTCCTGCTGTGAATGCTGTTTTCTCGCGGTCTTCTGGATGGATCTGCACTTGCCAGTAGCCACTCTTCAGATCGAGAGTCGAAAACCATTTGGCTCCGGATAGTGTGTCCAGGGTGTCGTCAATTCTTGGAAGGGGGTAGCTATCCTTCTTGGTGACGTTGTTGAGTTGGCGATAGTCCACGCAGAATCTCGTACTTCCGTCTTTCTTCTTGACCAGGACGACCGGCGATGCCCACGGACTTTTTGAGCTTTCAATCAGTCCCTCCTTTTCCATCGTCGAAACCATTTCTGCAACCTCCGTCTGCTTAGCCAATGGTAGTCGTCGGGGAGGCTGACGAATCGGTCTCGCATCTCCGGTGTCGATTCGGTGTTGTACGAGATGTGTTCGGCCATACTCGCTGTTCTGCGAAGCAAATATATCAGCGAACTCGTTGATTAAACTACCTGCCATGGACCGCTGCTCCTGATCCAGCTCGCACTCTCCGAGTATATTCTTTTTCATCTCCGATATCTCCGCAGGTCTAACCGGTTTCACAGGACTTGCATTGGACAACTTTGTGACCGCAGTAATCGGTACGCACTTTCCAATCACTTCCCCTTGCTTTAGTTTCACGCTTTTGTTTTCCACATTGAGGACACGAACGGGAACCAAGTTGTTTTTAGGTTCAACCAGCATCTTTCCGACGATATACCTCTGATAATAATTTTCTGCATCTGGCTCGACTAGGTAGAATCGGTGGCTCCCAGGGTCACCTTCCAGCTTTGTCCAAATAACTGTCTCTGACGAAGGTGGTAATATTTCGTCCTCACTTACAACTGTCCTTAGAGCTGCGACGTTCTCGTTCCCGTAGACCATCGGAATCTCGACGTTCTTGTACTTTAAAACTTGCGAACCGATGTCGAGCACTATATCATGCGTTTTCATAAAGTCGATTCCGATGATGCATTCGTCACATATATCAGCCACTAAGAATGCATGGGAGAAGACTATTCCTGCAAGGTTTATCGTCAAGAGTACCTCACCATACACCTTTGCTGTTGCTCCAGTTGCTGTTTTCAGACAGTAGCTGCTGGTGTTGTGCAGCCATGATTGGCGAACGATGTCCCTCCTGACTATGGAAGCGGTGGCACCTGTATCGATTGTGGCGACATACTTCTTTTGGTCGATATGGGCTTCCACTGTCAAGCTTCTATTACACCGTTTGGTCTGGGAAACCTGAATTGCGGTCCTGGGGGCGTCGGTTCCAGAAACCAGCTTCTGCCCCGCGAAGTTGGTTCTTACTCGTTTCCCATCCGCCGAATGCTCAAACGCCTCCACGTTCCTAGTTCTGCAATGTGGACAACTGCCCTGTCTACGTTCGGCTCTGCACTGTCGTTGTAAATGTCCAATTTTGTTGCAGTTCCAGCAACGGATCGGTCCCCTTCGAGAACTGTTACGGTCTACTACTTCTGTTCTCTGGCACGAACATTCAACAGATGTCATTTCTCTCACGCGGTGAAATCCTTGAGATGCTTGGTCAGCAGCTTTCATGGTTAAGGCAAATGCCAGTGCCTCAGGAAGAGTTCTCTTTCCAGCCATTCGTAGAGCCATCTGCAGTTGTCTGTCCTCTATGGCTTGTGTAAATGCCTCAATAGCCATTTCATTGATGACGTCCTCGCCGGCATTGGGATAAGACAAGTGCGCTAGCCGTTCGATATCAGCTTGCAGTTGCTGGAGTGTTTCTCCCCTCTTCTGGATTCTACTGCGCAGTTGCACCCTATACACTTGCTGCATGTGGTCGTCACCAAATCGCATCTCAATAGCCTTCACCAAAGTCTCGTAGTCGCGTTGTTTTTCTTCGGAGATAGTTTGAAGCAATTCTGCAGCTGTACCTCGTAATGCGAGCGTTAATGCAATCGACTTATCCTCGTCGTCCCATCCATTGGTCGTTGCAGCTGCTTCGAACTGTCTCCGATAAATCGGCCATGATGTTTGACCATCAAAAACGGGTGGCTGCATCTCCTTCTTTCTTGGGCAGTCAGCAGAATATTCCCGAGCCTTCTGTTTCTTGACTATTTCGAGCTCTTTAGTTATATTCTTGATGTTTGTTCCGAGCTCTTTAGCTATGTTCTCGATGTTTGTCTCGTGTTTTTGAAACGTTTTGTTAATTTCCTCAAACTTTGTTTCATGCTCGTTTAATTTTTCATCAATCGCGTCGATTTTTACATCTAGAACATTCTTAAATTCTTCCACTGCATCTTTTTGTGCGGCGACAATGGAATTTGTCTGATCTTCAAGAGAATTTTTCTGTTCTTCTAGAGAATTCTTCTGTTCTGCGAACTTCAATTCCATGGAATTCTTCTGCTCTTCGAACTTTAATTCCATAGAATTTTTCTGTTGTTCTAGAGAATTCTTTTGTTCTGCGAACTTAGATTCCATAGAATTTTTCTGTTCTGCGAACTTAGATTCCATAGAATATTTCTGTTCTTCCATCTTCGCAAGAAGTAATTCCATCATAGAGCTAATGTCAACGCCTGTACTTACTTGTTCTTCTGACACGTCGAATAGCATGGTTTTTGGATCTTCTCCCTCGTTTTGGACAGCTTCCTGCAGACGAAGTATGAGGTCACTTTTCCCTCCAGCTGTGGAGAGATTCCGCTTTTCTAGTTCACTTTTCAATTGGGGTATGCTTAGATGTAGCAATACACGACCCATTTTGTTTGTCTCTTGTAATTTCAAAAAAAATCACAAATTCACTTTTTTTTTTTTTTTTTTTTTTTTTTTTTTTTTTTAACTACACTTAGACACTTAGCACAGAATAAGTTTTATCCCACTTCTGACACCAATGTTACATTCAGGCTGGGATTCGTAAAGATAAAACACTATTCCGTTTAACTTCTCTAATAAAATTCACTTTTATTACACTTTTATCGACTATTCTAATATTTCACTTATTAAGTACCAGAACACTATTACTTAAACAATTCTTCAACGTTTCAAACCAATCACGTAGTTTACTCTATTACTTTTCACTTATTTATCTTCACAAACTATTACTATCTCGAACTTTAACCAATCACTTTTATAAATCAACTGTCTCGCCCTCTTCTAAAAGCTGTCCTTTTATACCCGCTCCGCCATCTGACGAGAACTTTCTAGCTAATTCTAAGTGGTTCTAGAACAAGGTTCAGTGGTGACAGATTCCAGTCTCCAATTGGAAGTGACACTTGAGTGGAACTTGTTTTGTGACTTTAAGGCCTGGTTTCACCAAAATGTCTAAGGCCTGGTTTCACCAAACTGTGACTAAGGGCTTGTTTCACCACTTAAGTTACACGATACCTTCCACGCCACAATATTTAATTAGCTTTACTTGTTCAATTTGTTCACGGTTTATATATAAATTTATATTAACAGACGAACTTACAGGACTACACCCGAATATCATATATTTAGTTTTTGCAACATTAAGAACCAGTCTATTTATTCGAAGCCATGTATTTATTCTGTCTAGGTCTTGATTTATTTCATTCATACACTCAGTAGTATTTTTTTTAGTGATGTAGAGTAACCCATCATCAGCAAACAAGACAAGTTTCGAGGATTTTACTACTTTGCTCATATCGTTTATAAACATTAGAAATAGCCACACACCCAGTACTGTTCCCTGCGGCACACCCACACTAACAGGAATTGCTGACGATATCATACCATTTACAGAAGTTCGCTGCGTTCGACCGGATAAATACGATTTAAACCATTTGTATTCAACAGATTTGACACCGTAACACTTTAACTTTTTTAATAAAATTTTGTGGTCTACTGTTTCAAATGCTCGTTTTAGGTCTAAGAAAACAGCAACCACCACATTTTTCGCATCAATTTCCCTCCTCCAATCATTTATTACAAAGTTCAAACACGTTTCACACGAGTGATGTGCACGAAACCCTGATTGCCAGTTATCCAGAAGGCATTGGCCCTCTAAATGCGCTTGCAATTGCATAACAACGGTTTTTTTCTAAAATTTTTTCATACAAGGGCATCATATTTATTGGTCGATAGTCACTGAAAGTTTTTGCATTTGGGACCTTTTTTATCGGTATTATGAGTGATTCCTTCCAGGATTGTGGAAAAATTCCCGCAGTTAAAGATACATTTATAATCCTTTCCATCACAGGGCCAAGCACACCCAGAGAGTCTTTAATCATTTTCACACTCATAAAATTAAAGTCACTTTTCTTGTTAAGCATTTCTACTGCACATCTAGTAGTTTCTATATTGACTGTACTGAACTTAAAATCTATATTGCACTCCTCAATCAAATTTGTATAATCACAGTATATCACAGATCTTGTTATTTCATTTATGGACTGGACAAAAAATTTGTTGAATTTGTTACATCAAATTGCACTATCGTTTATCACAGAGCCATCTTCCGATTGAACCTCGGATATTGTTTCATTACTTTTCTTAAAAACGTATTTCTTTAATTTTTTCCACATATCTTTTTGAGAACTTGCAGAGTCAATTTGTCTTTTTATAAAATTAGACTTTGCTAATTGAAGTTTTCTTTTGTATTGGTTTCTATATTGATGGTACTCATGCCAATCATTTGTGCCATTGCTGATTACCGCTCTTCTCTCTATACCGGACTACCCACTAATTTTAGTTTTGCATTTGGAGCAATCCATTTATGTTTTTTTTTTTTTCGAGAATTTCAGCCTTTTGCGCACCGTATTTGATGTGCAGCAAACCGGAATTCAATATAGTAGTTTTGTGATAGCAAAAAAACCACCCGATAAGATAAAAATAGATATTATTCAACTTTTATTCACCAGTACTTTTTATACGTCTACCACTTTCAACTAGTATCAAATATAAAGATATAAATAAATATATAAATATAAATATGGACCAAAAACGATGAAACGATTGCAAAATAGCTATCGTTCAATCGAATCGTTTCGACGAGGGTATTTGACGTTTGAATTAGTAGCGTGAATCAACAAAAAACGATGATCGTCCAATCGTTTCGACGATTATCATTAGGTTTGTTTGACGTGGCTAGCACTAGTGCCCACTAGTGCGCACTGAGAAGTGTCAGCTGATTTTCGCGCCTACCCAAAAACCTGCACAACCCTGAAAATTCGGCTATCATATCGAACGCAAAATATGCTGCCCTGAAGTCTGGCAGTTTTTGAATTTGAAAAATACTTACGTTTTGGTGAACGAAGTACGAAGATGGTAACACTTTGTTCTGTTTATTGTTAAAAATGAGTGAACTCAATTCTGATCTTGTGCTTGCCATAATGCAAACAAGTTGATAAAACTGTTTGCAATATATGCGATGCACTAAAAAATGTAATCAGCTTTGATTCCAAATTTTGTTCATTCCATTTATCTTTAAAATAAGGTTTTAGTTCATAAACATTGTTGTTTTCAAACAATTCCCCTTTAAATATCAAATTTATTGTATTTATCTTTATGACGATATTCAAATAAACGAATAACAGCAAGCGAAATGACAGCGCAACTCAGCACTGAGTTCTTGCCCCGACAAAATAACTGGGGTCAGTTCAGTGCACAACTAGGGCGCCCTAGAAGTC
The DNA here is from genome assembly GCA_949126925.1 of Cheilosia vernalis. Classification (NCBI taxonomy): domain Eukaryota; kingdom Metazoa; phylum Arthropoda; class Insecta; order Diptera; family Syrphidae; genus Cheilosia; species Cheilosia vernalis. The sequence goes on along the minus strand of OX421358.1, from coordinate 79,011,221 downwards.
ATGTCAAACACAGGTTTTCAGTACTAGGGTGAGTTCAGTGCTATATCGAATACATTAGGGTTAACCCAGTGCGCACTAGGGCCCACGTCAAACAAACCTATTTTTGGTTGTTACACGAAGTAGAAGTATCGTCGAGACGATAGCGTTCGATCGTTTTGTGCTTACGCGATTAGAGCCCTGTGAAGGACATACCCAACTAGGCGATGGAGCAGAAAGCCGATCCTGTCTGACGTCGGTTTTAAGAGAGAAAAAATAACATGTATCCTTCGATTATTTGATCTGAGATTTCAGATTTCTGCTGCCAAATCGAATATGAAATCCGAGTTTTTTTTTTTGGTTCTTGGGTGCATTGAGTTTACCGCAAAAAAATAACTTTTTTTGACTTGCAGTGGAAATCCATTTGAATTGATTTTCAAACATTTATAATAAAACTGCATTTACACCACCACGCACGGGCATTTTTCATGAAACAGGACAGAGAGATCCGTTTATCCGCAGTCAATGCTATTAAAGGCGTAAGAAAGATATCACAAATTAGACGCTCAAGGTGCCATGGGTACGTAAAACGGAACCTGTGTTCCGCCCACCAACATTTCTGGCAATTGCTGAAAAACATTTCTATTTATGTTTTGAAACACGTGTAATGGGAGTGGTAATTAGTTTCAGTAAATAAAACCAACAATTCATTAATCAGTTGCACGAAAAAAATAAATAATTGTCCGTTCATCATTTCCGGATGTCATATTGTTTTATAGGAACGCGGAATTTTTTTAACCATCGCTATAAAAATATCAACATGCAGAACTTTCCTATAACTCCTATCACGTAAAAAAAATGGCGGACCTAAATACGTGTCACGTTTTTTTGTGTGTTAGGTGATGCTGTCCCTTTCAGTCACACTGCTATTTAGTATTCAGAATCCCTTTAATTTTCCGTGATAGGAATGTGTGACCGTGTAAATGCAACATAAAGCATTTCGAAATAAATTATTATAAAAAAACATTTCCATAAGCGTAAAATGAATAATTCAACGATAAATAATTTGTAACCGGCAGCCAGAGATGAATGATTAAAAGAGATGTACGAACGTCTATCCCCTCAAAACTCATTAGTTTACATTTTTACTTTGCTTTGCTGAGATTGAAGCTCAAAAAACACACCTATTGTTGAATTTGTAGTTTCAACCCCCCTATGTGAATACGTGTGCTCTCATGAAACTTGGAGACTTTCAATAGGTAGTTGTTGCAATTGGGTGCTGAAAATCCTACTTCACTTTGCTTTGCTGAGATCGAAGAAAAAAAAAGCACACCAATTCGACTGGAACTAATGTCGTTTTCCATTGGGACAGATAAAGCACTTTTTTTGAGAGTCAGAACAGTTTTTCTGCTCTCGAAATCAGCTGGCTGTCAGATTTCATGTTCCATATTCCATGGGCCGCAAAAAAAAAAACACACGAAATCTGTGCCTTGATTTTGTGCGGTTTTTGAGGCGATGTCGCTAGGGAACGTTCCGAATCGGATTTGAGTGTGTGAGTGAGGCCGCGCTGTGACCAACGTGACCGTAGTGCAATTTATTTGGCACTTTTTCGAGGACCCCCATATTTGTTGCTACTTTTTCCCTTTTTTTAGTATGAAAATTCACTTTGGGAATTTTAGTAACGCTGTGATTTCCAAATGAATTTCTATAAAATATAACGGTGCTGTCTATCAGAACACGATTTTAGTGTTAGGAGAGCCAACAATTGTTAAATATTGTGCGAAAATTCTTAAATTGCAGAGTAGCTTTAGAAATGACACTTTTTTTTTGTTGCTTTTCACAATTTCGCGACGATCTCCCGGATTGTTAGAGAAAGGTTATAAATTTTGGTTTTTGTTTCACAATTCAATATAGACTGTAAACAGATCACTCTCTCACAACGTTTCTTTTATAAATAAACCCAAAACAACCAAATAACATTAGAATTAGATGTCTTTAAGGTTGTTCTGCGGGTAAGCTAGACAGTACTTTAGTTGCAATTCGTTTTCAAATGACAAATTTTAAAATGAAAACCTTTTAGCTTTGATTTTTATTTATAAATATATACAAAATTAATTGAATTTTGTTTATAAATTATATATCAACTCATTTTTATATCTACTTTTAAGATCTCTTTCAATTTAGTTTTGTGTGCCTTTTTCTGACGGTGTTACATAAATTCAGTATTTTCTCCCAATATTTAACAAGTATTAGCCGGCTTTACACTATTTACGCTTAATTTTTTTAAACATATTCATTTTGAGATCACAGTTTTTGAAAACTTTTTTAAGTACCTACTATTCACATGAGCGCGAATTGCGAACAAATGAATTTAATTGTATTTATGAATTGAAAATTGATTTGTATACTATTTACCACCAAAGCCTTATATTAAATTAATCTTAAGTCTAATCTAAAAAAAAATCGGAATCTCAATCGATTTAAATAGCTCAATTTACAATTATTACAGCAATTGAAAATTCTTGCAGCGAATTGTCACACTTTATTCACAATCCTACATAAGATATTCGCGGATCCACAAACCCACGAATGAAAAAATTCTATCGAAGTTAACATTGAAAAATGATTGAAGTGATTGAAGTGTCAAAAATATTCGCTTGTTCGCTGTTCGTTCGCAATTGGCTCTCATGTGAATAGTCCTAAAATGTGAATTTTCCAACTAATAAAAAGGAACAAAGGAATAACAAATTGTATTAGTGTCCTCGAAAAAGGTACCAAATTGTCGAACAACGGTCACGCTGTTGTCATTTCTTCTCATCCGACATCCTTCTCGCTACCTATAAAGGTCGCGTGTGGGAAAGCTCGCCTGGAATTTGCAGGAACAAAGCGATATAAGAACAGAAAAAATTGGAAGTTGTCAGTTCGCGACATCACTCACACATTTATAGAATCCGCCTATACGTGAACCCTTTCCGACACCGCCATTGCGGAAAAAACCGCACAAAATCAAGGCACTGAAATCTGTGCCTTGATTTTGTGCGGTTTTTGAGGCGATGTCGCTAGGGAACGTTCCGAATCGGATTTGAGTGTGTGAGTAAGCCGCGCGCTGTGACCAACGTGACCGTAGTGCAATAATTTGGCACTTTTTCGAGGACCCTCATACTATTTGTTGCTACTTTTTCCCTTTTTTTAGTATGAAAATTCACTTTGGGAATTTTAGAAACGCTGTGATTTCCAAATGAATTTCTATAAAATATAATGGTGCTGTCTATCAGAACACGATTATAGTGTTAGGAGAGCCAACAATTGTTAAATATTGTGCGAAAATTCTTAAATTGCAGAGCAGCTTTAGAAATGACACTTTTTTCTTTCACCGTTCTTTTTTTTTTTGTTGCTACTTTTAAGAATTTTGCAACAATCTCCCGGATTGTTAGAGAAAGGTTATAAATTTTAGTTTTAGTTTCACAATACAATATAGACTGTAAAAAGATCACTCTCTCAGATGTCCTTAAGGTTGTTCTCGGGTAAGCTAGATGCAATTCGTTTTCAAATGACAAATTTTAAAATGAAAACCTTTGATTTTTATTTATAAATATATAAAAAATTAATTGAATTTTGCTTATAAATTATATCAACTCATTTTTATATCTACTTTTAAGATCTCTTTCAATTTAGTTTTAAAAAGTCAAGGGGCGACGAAAGAAAAATGTGCCTTTTTCTGAAGCTGTTACATAAATTTAATATTTTCTCCCAATATTTAACAAGTATTAGCCGGCTTTACACTATTTACGCGTTATTTTTTTAAACATATTCATTTTGAAATCACAGTTTTTGAAAACTTTTTTAAGTACCTACTATTCACATGAGCGTGAATTGCGAACAAATGAATTTAATTGTATTTATGAATTGAAAATTGATTTGTATACTATTTACCACCAAAGCCTTATATTAAGTTAATCTTAAGTCTAATCTAAAATAAAATCGGACTCTCAATCGATTTAAATAGCTCAATTTACAATTATTACAGCAATTGAAAATTCTTGCAGCGAATTGTCACATTTTATTCACAATCCACATAAAACATTCGCGGATCCACAAACCCACGAATGAAAAAATTCTATCGAATTTAACATTAAACAATGATTGAAGTAATTGAAGTGTTAAAAAATTCGCTTGTTCGTAGTTCGTTCGCCATTGGAACAACAAATTGTATTAGTGGCCTCAAAAAAGGTACCAAATTGTCGCACAACGGTCACGCTGTTGTCATTTCTTCTCATCCGACATCCTTCTCGCTACCTAAAAAGGTCGCGTGTGGGAAAGCTCGCCTGGAATTTGCAGGAACAAAGCGATATAAGAACAAGAAAAATTGGAAGTTGTCAGTTCGCGACATCACTCACACATTTATAGAATCCGCCTATACGTGAACCCTTTCCGACACCGCCATTGCGGAAAAAACCGCACAAAATCAAGGCACTGACACACAAGAAAGGTTTCAATAGGTACAACTGCTGCTGCCAAAGTGCCAACTGCCAAGACACTTCTACTTGGCATCCATACGACCATACCTATTGTGAATCTCGGAAATGTCAAGTAGGATGTAGTATGTACATGTAGTTGTTGCAATTGCGTACTGAAAATTCTTCTTTACTTTGCTGGTAAAAGCTAAAAAAAAAAAAAACTTTATAAATGTACCTACTATAAAAATCATAAAAAGCCCCTGCCGAGCGAGTTATTAGCTTTACATAAACGTGTCATTTTTAGTACATATATTCGCATGAAGGTGTCATACCAGTAGAAGTACCTTTGTTGTCATGCAATGCCAAACTTTCGCGCCGGAAGAAATAATTCATACGCAATTTTCAATTCTTGGGTTTGCGGTTCATTCGGTTCTTGTGAAATAAAGTTAACCACTCAATTTATCTTTTTTTATTTGAACGATTTTCAGCATTTCGAGTAGTATTTTTAATTGGAATCATGCCTGCATTTGCACTATTATCAACAGGATGCATGGAGGTAGTACGATTAAGTTGAATTTTCGTAATTTAGTTAATAAACATTCCAAATTCTACAGACCATAATGACCGGTGGCGATTTTGAAAAGCCAATTCTTCAGATACTGGGAACGAAGAAAATATCTGGAGGTGAAAATGAACGTTACCGGCTTTTGGTCTCGGATGGTAAATACTTGAATAGCTTCGCCATGTTAGCCACTCAACTTAATGATTTGTACAAGGAGGGCAATCTTGCGGAATACACAATCATTCGAGTTGATCGGTATATCACCTCGATGGTCAACAAATCTGATAAAGTCGATAAGTGAGTATTCAATTTTTATTCCGATGTATAAAATGTGCATTTTTAATCGCTTTAGCCTTGAGTGCAGCATGAAGAATTAAAATTCGTGTTTTAACATGTCGCGTCTTGCTTTTAATTTGTTAACTATCCTTGGTCTTGGTCACCTAGGTATCTCCTCCAACTGTATGCAGCACATACTATTCTTCACGATCAGGTTTTCTTGGACTAGGTAGTAGCTTCTTTTTCTCGTATTGGTACCAGTGCCTTAATAAGACCATGCACTTGCTTAAATTTATTAGCGGCATTTCCACTTGATATTGTTGTGTTTAATTTAAACAATAGTTACAACCTTTGCTCCTTATCTATGAGTTTGTAATTTTTAGAAGCTGTAATTAGTAATGACAGCTATTGGTTTATTAATCGCTGCACCAACAAATATTTCTAAATACGACGTTTTCAATGTTTTCCTTGCCTTGCAGGCGAGTACTAATCATTCTTGAGCTTACCGTGTTGAATCATGGCTCAGAAGTAACTAGGAAAATTGGAAATCCTGTTCAATTTTCTGGCGAACCATCTGCCGAGAACAGAGCTACTGCTGCGGCACCAAAACCAAGCAACAACACAACATTTGGATTAAAGGCCCCAAGTGGAAACTCAACAATTGCCTCAACGAACAATAATAACACAACAATGAATCAGTCCATCAATTCGTCGATGACAGCTCCTATTGCTAGTTTGACTCCGTACCAAAACAAATGGGTCATCAAGGCTCGTGTTACAGCCAAATCAACAATACGCACCTGGAGTAACCCGAAAGGTGAAGGAAAACTCTTCAGTATGGACTTGTTGGATGAATCTGGAGAGATTCGTGCGACAGCTTTTAAGGAAATGTGCGATCGCTATTACAGTATGATTGAAGTCGACCGAGTTTATTTCTTTTCCAAGTGCCAGCTGAAACCAGCGAACAAGCAGTATTCCTCACTCAAGAATGACTACGAAATGACATTCACTTCAGATACACTCGTACAGCCTTGTGATGAAGAAGACGATGGCATTCCACAGGTCCAATACAATTTGGTGCCCATATCGCAAATTGCTAACATTGAGGCGAAGGCTGCTGTTGGTAAGAATTATATTGCGACGACTTTATTGAGGGTTCAAAATAGAAGGGTTTACATTTTAGATACGATTGGAGTGTGCCGCGATGTCGGTGAGCTACAAACTTTCACGTCGAGGGCAAACAAGGAATTTAAGAAACGAGAGCTTACCCTCGTCGATATAAGTAATGCAGCGGTAAGCTCAGAAGTACATTTTAATATTAAAGTGAGACTTGGGCGATCACTTGCAAACGTAGCATCTACTTGTGTACCATTGGCTATTAACAGTTTGGCTATAATTTGGTGCAAAATACTATTTGAATAATAGCCGGGTTCGTTTCTTGCTATTGTTTCCGGTTTTGAGAGACTGCTTACAACCAGCTTTAGGAATGCAGTATATTACGGGGTCAATACGGTGAAGTTTTTCTGGGAGGTGCTTTCCTTCATTATGCTTGCTTGCAACTGATTTTCGCATTCAATGTTGGAACTGCTGCGAATGATACAAATTATAATTATTCCGCCTACTAATAACAAAGTATAGTCTCTATTTTAAATTTACAGAAGCTCACAATTGCGAAATTTGTATGGAAAATATAGCCACTGTGAACTATTTAAATTTAGAGTCGAAACTAAAAATGTTTATTGGTCAATATTTTGTAGGTCGCAATGAGTAATTTTATATCGAAAATTTGGCCATTGTGACTTCGTAAAATTAAGCATCGACACTAAATATGATTATTAGTATCACGCATTTAGTATTCTTTGTCTTTTGAGAACTGACAGCTAGCACCTCAATTTCCAATTATTTAGATAGGCACTTTACATTTTCATGTTGTAGGTACAATTAACACTTTGGGGTGAAGAGGCAGAAAACTTTGACGGCGGCTCGCAGCATGTAATTCTTGTGAAAGGAGCGCGTGTCTCGGAATTTGGTGGTGGCAAGAGTTTAACGATGAGTGCCGGTGCTGTATTGAAAATAAATCCAGACATCCCCGAGGGTCATAAACTGAGAGGATGGTTTGATAATGGCGGCGGAGCAAACATTTCCAGTAGCGTATCTACAAGGTAAGCAAATTACGCTTAGAAATTTCTATTCCCATATCAAATATCATTGATTTCAAAGGACTGCCGGCAGCGGAGGATACAATGCTGATTGGGTATCGTTTCATGAGGCTCGCATCAAAAATTTAGGTGCAGGCGAAAAGCCAGACTATTTCCAATGCAAAGCTGTTGTCCGGATTATTCGTAGCACCAATGCCACATACAAAGCATGTCCACAGCCAGACTGTAACAAGAAAGTTATTGATGAGAATAACGGTCATTATCGGTGTGAGAAATGTAACGCCATATTTCCAGACTTCAAGTACAGGGTACTGGTCAATGTAAGTTCACCTTTCAAACATAAAACGTATACGTAATCACATGAAAATCACTTTTTCGTAGATGGAAATTGGCGATTGGACTTCTAGTCGTTGGGTAACCTGCTTCAGTGATCTAGCCGAGCAGTTGCTGGGCAAAACGGCTCAGGAGATTGGTCAAGCTCTTGAAAATGATCCTCAGGAAGCTGAACAGATATTCTCCTCAATAAACTTTCATGAATTTATTTTTAAATTGAGGGCAAAAGTGGAAATATACGGTGTAAGTTTGGTTGCACTATGCTAATAAAGAAGTTAATTGGAAAATGGTTTCAATTTTAGGACATGCATCGCAATAAGCTCACAGTGGTTGCTGCGACTCCAGTCAACTACAAAGAATACAACAAATATCTGATAAATTCCTTGAAAGAATTAACCGGAATTGGAAGAATGTGAATCGACTATTACTCTTACTTTTTTTCATTAATTATTAATATACCAGTAAATAGAAATTATTAAAAAATGTACTTGTTTTATTTTGATAACGGTTTGCACAAGTCAGTGTCAAGATTACCAATTAGGTAATCAATTAATTACCTGACAAAGAAAGTGGTATCGTGCACAAAGAAGTTTTTGTATTAGCTTAAAGAAACTGACGTACGTCACAGCGACGCAGGCTTCGGAGTTCAATCCCTGAGCTGAAGTCGCAGATGAGGTAACTTTTTAGTTTAGGCGATGGGTCTGGCTGCAAATGAAGACAAAAAGAGAAAGGACTCGGGAAAAAACGTCACGATGAAGACTGCCTACCTGATCTCCACAATTGCAGTTTCTTCGGCTTGCTGAGGCATCTAAAAAGTAAAACCTTTCAAGGGAGATATCATATAAGACCCTAATCGAACCGGTCCTGATGAATGGTGAAAAAGCATGGGCTTTTAAAAGTGGTTAAGCGATATTCGGTCGTCTATTTATTTTATTGGGTGTCGAGAAGATTTAACGACGAGCCTCATGGACTAGGTATACGGCGATGGTAGCCTCCTCAAAAAGCTGATATTCAACGGCTGACATGGCTGGGGCAAGCTCAAGCCTGAGTCTTTGAATCCAACCATAGGGGATAACGCAGCAGAATAATAAAAGGGCGACCTCAAGTAACTTGATGTGCCTAAGTGGAGGCAGCTAGAACCTAGAAGGGTTTGTTGGTTGAGGCCGTGGTCGATACCGGATTGCAAGCGCAACCAAGTTACAAAAAAATCAAATAAAAAAGTAATTATAATGTTACATAAATGCACTAGATATTATTTTATTAAGCTCAGTTTTCAGATGTAAGAGATTTTATAAACTTTTTTTTCTCCAAGTCGTCAGAGCATGAGGCAACACCTTCCAGAAACATATTAAAAAGTTGTTCATCTGGATTATGGGCAAGGCAGATGGCAGCATATCGTACAAACGATAGAAAAAATAAATTGTGATCCCTTCTATTGGATGGTTTCGATATGGTCAGGATGCTGGCTAAATTTTTCCAATCTCTTTGAAGAAGACATATCCGTGCTTCCTCCAACAGTTTGAAAATGGTGTACCTATAACTTTGGCGGGTAACTGGACTAATTTTTTGAATTGCAACCGAACACCTATTTTCAGTACAGGCCCTTCCCCATTCAATGTCTTTATGGACTATTTGTAAAACTTCTTCCAGCTTTTCTTTTGGAATATCATATTCTTTCTTTGTATTCAATTTGCGTTTGGCAGTCTTCCTTCTATATGACTTATTAAATGGATCTAGTTGAGAATTCGTTTTTGATTCTAATTCTTTTTTTGGAGGCATTTTCGTTGAAAACAAACTGAAGTACTGCAATCTTTTAGTGCAAGTTTGACTTTTATTTTTTTGAGTTCCTGACCAAAGATAATAGAAGAGATATATAGCTTTCCAGTGGAAAGGCGGCAGCCTAAAAGCTGTTTTCCTGAAAAATTCATGAATTTACATACACTTGCTCATTTCTACAATTGCTGGAAAATATTTCTATTTCTGTTCCTTGATTTTGTGCGGTTTTTGAGGCGATGTCGCTAGGGAACGTTCCGAATCGGATTTGAGTGTGTGAGTGAGCCGCGTGCTGTAACCAACGTGACCGTAGTGCAATAATTTGGCACTTTTTCGAGGACCCTCATACTATTTGTTGCTACTTTTTCCCTTTTTTTAGTATGAAAATTCACTTTGGGAATTTTAGAAACGCAGTGATTTCCAAATGAATTTCTATAAAATATAACGGTGCTGTCTATCAGAACACGATTATAGTGTTAGGAGAGCCAACAATTGTTAAATATTGTGCGAAAATTCTTAAATTGCAGAGTAGCTTTAGAAATGACACTTTTTTCTTTCACCGTTCTTTTTTTTTTGGTACTTTTAAGAATTTTGCAACAATCTCCCGGATTGTTAGAAAAAGGTTATAAATTTTAGTTTTAGTTTTACAATAGCCGAGTTTTTTTGAGCTTCGATCTCAGCAAAGCAAAGTAAAGTAGGCTTTTCAGCACGCTAATAACAACAACTATTTCGAGTCCCGAAGTGTCAATTGGAATGTAGTTGTTGTAATTGCGTGCTGAAAATCCTACTTTGCTTTGCTTTGCTGAGATCGAAGCTCAAAAAAACTCGGCTAATACAATATAGACTGTAAAAAGAAAAAGATCAATCTCTCAGATGTCCTTAAGGTTGTTCTCGGGTAAGCTAGATGCAATTCGTTTTCAAATGACAAATTTTAAAATGAAAACCTTTAATTTTTATTTTTAAATATATAAAAAATTAATTGAATTTTGCTTATAAATTATATCAACTCATTTTTATATCTACTTTTAAGATCTCTTTCAATTTAGTTTTAAAAAGTCCATAAAAAAGGGGCGATGAAAGAAAAATGTGCCTTTTTCTGAAGCTGTTAATTAATATTTTCTCCCAATATTTAACAAGTATTAGCCGGCTTTACACTATTTACGCGTTATTTTTTTAAACATATTGTGGCGTGGAAGGTATCGTGTAACTTAAGTGGTGAAACAAGCCCTTAGTCACAGTTTGGTGAAACCAGGCCTTAGACAGTTTGGTGAAACCAGGCCTTAAAGTCACAAAACAAGTTCCACTCAAGTGTCACTTCCAATTGGAGACTGGAATCTGTCACCACTGAACCTTGTTCTAGAACCACTTAGAATTAGCTAGAAAGTTCTCGTCAGATGGCGGAGCGGGTATAAAAGGACAGCTTTTAGAAGAGGGCGAGACAGTTGATTTATAAAAGTGATTGGTTAAAGTTCGAGATAGTAATAGTTTGTGAAGATAAATAAGTGAAAAGTAATAGAGTAAATTAAGTGATTGGCTTGAAACGTTGAAGAATTGTTTAAGTAATAGTGTTCTGGTACTTAATAAGTGAAATATTAGAATATTCGATAAAAGTGTAATAAAAGTGAATTTTATTAGAGAAGTTAAACGGAATAGTGTTTTATCTTTACGAATCCCAGCCTGAATGTAACATTGGTGTCAGAAGTGGGATAAAACTTATTCTGTGCTAAGAGTCTATAAAAAAAAAAAAAAAGTGAATTTGTGTGAATTTCTAAATTAAAAGGGACAAACAAAATGGGTCGTATATTGCTGCAACTAAGCATACCCCAATTAAAAAGTGAACTAGAAAAACGGAATCTATCCACAGCTGGAGGAAAAAGTGACCTCATCCTTCGTCTGCAGGAAGCTGTCCAAAACGACGGAGAAGATCCAAAAACTATGCTATTCGACGTGGCAGAAGAACAAGTAAGTACAAGCGTGGATATTAGCGCTATGATGGAATTACTTCTTGCCAAGATGGAAGAACAGAAGAATTCTCTAGAAGAACAGAAAAATTCTATGGAATTGAAGTTCGCAGAACAGAAAAATTCTATGGAATCTAAGTTCGCAGATCAGAAGAATTCTCTAGAAGAACAGACAAATTCTATGGAATTGAAGTTCGCAGAACAGAAGAATTCTCTAGAAGAACAGAAGAATTCTTTAGAAGAACAGAAAAATTCCATTGTCGCCGCACAAAAAGACGCCGTGGAAGAATTTAAGAATGTTCTAGAAGTAAAAATCGACGAAATCGATGAAAAATTAAACGAGCATGAAACAAAGTTTGAGAAAATTAATGAAATGTTTCATAAACAAGGAACAAACATCGAGAACATAGCTAAAGAACTCGAAAAAGTCAAGAAGCAGAAGGCTCGGGAATACTCCGCTGACTGCCCAAGAAGGAAGGAGATGCAACCACCCGTTTTTGATGGTCAAACATCATGGCCAATTTATAAGAGACAGTTCGAAGCAGCTGCAACGACCAATGGATGGGACGACGAGGAAAAGTCGATTGCACTAACGCTCGCATTACGAGGTACAGCTGCAGAATTGCTTCAAACTGTCTCAGCAGAAAAACAACGCGATTACGACGCTTTGGTGAAGGCTATTGAGATGCGATTTGGTGACGACCATATGCAGCAAGTATATAGAGTGCAGCTTCGCAGTCGAATCCAGAAGAGGGGGGAAACACTCCAACAGTTGCAAGCGGATATCGAAAGGCTAGCGCACTTGTCTTATCCCAATGCCGGCGAAGATGTCATCAATGAAATGGCTATTGAGGCATTTACACAAGCCATAGAGGACAGACAACTGCAGATGGCTCTACGAATGGCTGGAAAGAGAACTCTTCCTGAGGCACTGGCATTTGCCTTAACGATGAAAGCTGCTGACCAAGCATCTCAAGGATTTCACCGCGTGAGAGAAATGACATCCGTTGAATGCTCGTGCCAGAGAGCCGAAGTAGTAGACCGTAACAGTTCTCGAAGGGGACCGATCCGTTGCTGGAACTGCAATAAAATTGGACATCTACAACGACAGTGCAGAGCCGAACGTAGACAGGGCAGTTGTCCACATTGCAGAGCTAGGAACGAGGAGGCGTTTGAGCGTTCGGCGGATGGAACATCACAAAGCCATCAGTCGGGAAACGAGTAAGAACCAACTTCGCGGGGCAGAAGCTGGTTTCTGGAATCGACGCCCCCAGGACCACAATTCAGGTTTCCCAGACCAAACGATGTAATAGGAGCCTGACAGTGGAAGCCCATATCGGCCAGAAAAAGTATGTGGCTACAATCGATACAGGTGCCACCGCTTCCATAATCAGAAGGGACATCGTTCGCCAATCATGGCTGCACAACACCAGCAGCTACTGTCTGAAAACAGCAACTGGAGCAACAGCAAAGGTGTATGGTGAGGTACTCTTGACGATAAACCTTGCAGGAATAGTCTTCTCCCATGCATTCTTAGTGGCTGATATATGTGACGAATGCATCATCGGAATCGACTTTATGAAGACGCATGATATAGTACTCGACATCGGTTTGCAAGTTATAAAGTACAAGAACGTCGAGATTCCGATGGTTTACGGGAACGAGAACGTCGCAGCTCTAAGGACAGCTGTAAGTGAGGACGAAATATTACCACCTTCGTCAGAGACAGTTATTTGGACAAAGCTGGAAGGTGATCCTGGGAGCCACCGATTCTACCTAGTCGAGCCAAATCCAGAAAATTATTATCAGAGCTATATTATCGGAAAGATGCTGGTTGAACCTAAAAACAACTTGGTTCCCGTTCGTGTCCTCAATGTGGAAAACAAAAGCGTGAAACTAAAGCAAGGGGAAGTGATTGGAAAGTGCGTACCGATTACTGCGGTCACAAAGTTGTCCAATGCAAGTCCTGTGAAAACGGTTAGACCTGCGGAGATATCGGAGATGAAAAAGAATATACTCGGAGAGTGCGAGCTGGATCAGGAGCAGCGGTCCATGGCAGGTAGTTTAATCAACGAGTTCGCTGATATATTTGCTTCGCAGAACAGCGAGTATGGCCGAACACATCTCGTACAACACCGAATCGACACCGGAGATGCGAGACCGATTCGTCAGCCTCCCCGACGACTACCATTGGCTAAGCAGACGGAGGTTGCAGAAATGGTGTCGACGATGGAAAAGGAGGGACTGATTGAAAGCTCAAAAAGTCCGTGGGCATCGCCGGTCGTCCTGGTCAAGAAGAAAGACGGAAGTACGAGATTCTGCGTGGACTATCGCCAACTCAACAACGTCACCAAGAAGGATAGCTACCCCCTGCCAAGAATTGACGACACCCTGGACACACTATCCGGAGCCAAATGGTTTTCGACTCTCGATCTGAAGAGTGGCTACTGGCAAGTGCAGATCCATCCAGAAGACCGCGAGAAAACAGCATTCACAGCAGGAAACGGGCTTTGGCAGTTTACAGTAATGCCATTTGGACTGTGCAATGCTCCAGCTACCTTTGAACGTCTAATGGAGCGCGTTCTGCTGGGACTAACGTGGAAAACCTGCTTGGTCTACCTGGACGATGTCATCGTAGTAGGAAAAACTTTTAACGAACATCGAGATAACCTTAAGGAGGTGTTCCAAAGGCTACGAAGTGCGCAACTAAAACTTAACCCGAAGAAGTGTTCCTTATTTAGACCAGAAGTGAAGTACCTCGGGCACATCATCTCTTCCAAAGGAGTCAAGACCGATCCGGAGAAGGTCGATGCAGTGAAAAACTGGCCGGTACCCAAAGACAAACATCAACTGAGAAGCTTCCTGGGACTTGCGACCTATTACAGACGATTTGTAAAGGACTTTGCCAGGATCGCAAAGAGCTTGCATCAACTGACAGAAAAAGGCAAACAATTTAAATGGTCAGGTGAGTGCGAAAAGAGCTTCAAGGAACTTAAACAACAGTTGTGCAACGCCCCCATACTAGCGTACCCCACCCCTGGGAAAACATTTATTGTGGATGCAGACGCTAGTAATGTGGGAATTGGAGCCGTCCTTTCCCAGGTGCACGATGGCCAAGAGAAAGTAGTTTCCTACTTCAGCAAAGTTCTCTCAAAGCCAGAAAGGAACTACTGTGTTACCAGGCGCGAGCTCCTTGCTTTGGTACTGGCAACAAAACATTTCCATAAGTACCTTTATGGGCGAAAATTCATCCTCCGCACAGACCATGCGTCTTTAAAGTGGCTACTACATTTTAAGAATCCTGAAGGCCAAGTCGCAAGGTGGATCGAACGGCTGCAGATGTACGACTACGAAATACAACATCGAAAGGGAAGTCTTCACTCTAATGCAGACGCTCTCTCCCGTCGACCGTGCAAAGCAAATTGCAAACATTGCTTACGACACGAGGAAAAAGATGTCGCGTCCGTTCAAAGGGTGAGAGCTATGCCCATTGGTGGCTGGAGTGCGCGGGAAATACGGGAGGCTCAAAGGGAAGATCCGGATATTGAACCGATTATCGCCTGGAAGGAGCATGAGGGAAAACCAGACTGGCAGGAGATATCCAATAGGAGCCCCGAGCTGAAGGCATACTGGGCGCAGTGGGACTCCCTTCACGTACAAGACGGCATTCTAAAAAGAAGATGGGAAAGCCCGGATGGAAAGTCGTTCGTAATGCAGCTTGTTGTACCCAGGTCAAAGGTAATGGAAGTGCTCAGGGAATTGCATGATGGAGTGTCTGGAGGCCACTTGGGAATCAATAAAACGCTCGAAAAAGTGCGGGAACGCTTTTACTGGATTCATTCAAGGCAGGACGTTGAAACTTGGTGCAGGAAATGCGTTACATGTGCGGCCAGCAAAGGTCCGAGACTGAAAGTCCGTGGCAAAATGCATCAATACAATGTTGGAGCCCCTTTCGAAAGGATAGCAGTTGATATTGCGGGACCGTTTCCTGAAACAAACAATGGAAATCGTTACATCCTCGTTGTTATGGACTATTTCAGTAAGTGGCCTGAAGCATTTGCTATCCCTAATCAAGAAGCTAAAACCGTGGTGGAGCAAATCGTCAATAACTGGGTAAGCAGATTCGGTGTACCAATGGAACTGCATTCAGACCAAGGACGGAACTTCGAATCGAAGATTTTCCAAGGAGTGTGCCAGTTACTCGGGATTCACAAGACAAGGACAACCCCGCTTCATCCACAATCAGATGGGATGGTGGAGCGCTTCAACAGGACACTGAATGAACACCTCTCTAAGGTCGTTGGCGAAGACCAGAGAGACTGGGATAAGCAGATTCCCATGTTTTTATTGGCTTATCGAGGAGCAGTGCATAACACCACAGGACATACTCCATCTGAAATCTTATTTGGTCGAACAGTCCGCCTACCTAGCGAGTTGATGTTTGGATATCCATGCGAAGAGCCCAAGAATGAGGAGGAATACGTTACAGACCTCAGGGATATCATCAGGGACGTGCATCGAGACACTAGGGATAAGATTAAGATAGCCAGTGACCGCATGAAAACGAGGTACGATACTAAAACGACAACTACAGGATTCCAGGAAGGAGATCTGGTATGGCTATATAACCCTCATCGAAGGAAAGGTTTATCGCCTAAGTTGCAACAAGACTGGGAAGGGCCCTATACAATCGTAAAGCACATCAACGACGTTGTCTATCGCATCCAACGAGGAAGAGGCAAGCTGAAAGTCGTTCATGTGGATCGTCTTCATCGTTATAATGGTGAAAATGCTAACGAGTTTGTTCGGGACGAACAAGTTTAAGAGGGGGATATTGTGGCGTGGAAGGTATCGTGTAACTTAAGTGGTGAAACAAGCCCTTAGTCACAGTTTGGTGAAACCAGGCCTTAGACAGTTTGGTGAAACCAGGCCTTAAAGTCACAAAACAAGTTCCACTCAAGTGTCACTTCCAATTGGAGACTGGAATCTGTCACCACTGAACCTTGTTCTAGAACCACTTAGAATTAGCTAGAAAGTTCTCGTCAGATGGCGGAGCGGGTATAAAAGGACAGCTTTTAGAAGAGGGCGAGACAGTTGATTTATAAAAGTGATTGGTTAAAGTTCGAGATAGTAATAGTTTGTGAAGATAAATAAGTGAAAAGTAATAGAGTAAATTAAGTGATTGGCTTGAAACGTTGAAGAATTGTTTAAGTAATAGTGTTCTGGTACTTAATAAGTGAAATATTAGAATATTCGATAAAAGTGTAATAAAAGTGAATTTTATTAGAGAAGTTAAACGGAATAGTGTTTTATCTTTACGAATCCCAGCCTGAATGTAACATTGGTGTCAGAAGTGGGATAAAACTTATTCTGTGCTAAGAGTCTATAAAAAAAAAAAAAAAGTGAATTTGTGTGAATTTCTAAATTACAAGGGACAAACAAAATGGGTCGTATATTGCTGCAACTAAGCATACCCCAATTAAAAAGTGAACTAGAAAAACGGAATCTATCCACAGCTGGAGGAAAAAGTGACCTCATCCTTCGTCTGCAGGAAGCTGTCCAAAACGACGGAGAAGATCCAAAAACTATGCTATTCGACGTGGCAGAAGAACAAGTAAGTACAAGCGTGGATATTAGCGCTATGATGGAATTACTTCTTGCCAAGATGGAAGAACAGAAGAATTCTCTAGAAGAACAGAAAAATTCTATGGAATTGAAGTTCGCAGAACAGAAAAATTCTATGGAATCTAAGTTCGCAGATCAGAAGAATTCTCTAGAAGAACAGACAAATTCTATGGAATTGAAGTTCGCAGAACAGAAGAATTCTCTAGAAGAACAGAAGAATTCTTTAGAAGAACAGAAAAATTCCATTGTCGCCGCACAAAAAGACGCCGTGGAAGAATTTAAGAATGTTCTAGAAGTAAAAATCGACGAAATCGATGAAAAATTAAACGAGCATGAAACAAAGTTTGAGAAAATTAATGAAATGTTTCATAAACAAGGAACAAACATCGAGAACATAGCTAAAGAACTCGAAAAAGTCAAGAAGCAGAAGGCTCGGGAATACTCCGCTGACTGCCCAAGAAGGAAGGAGATGCAACCACCCGTTTTTGATGGTCAAACATCATGGCCAATTTATAAGAGACAGTTCGAAGCAGCTGCAACGACCAATGGATGGGACGACGAGGAAAAGTCGATTGCACTAACGCTCGCATTACGAGGTACAGCTGCAGAATTGCTTCAAACTGTCTCAGCAGAAAAACAACGCGATTACGACGCTTTGGTGAAGGCTATTGAGATGCGATTTGGTGACGACCATATGCAGCAAGTATATAGAGTGCAGCTTCGCAGTCGAATCCAGAAGAGGGGGGAAACACTCCAACAGTTGCAAGCGGATATCGAAAGGCTAGCGCACTTGTCTTATCCCAATGCCGGCGAAGATGTCATCAATGAAATGGCTATTGAGGCATTTACACAAGCCATAGAGGACAGACAACTGCAGATGGCTCTACGAATGGCTGGAAAGAGAACTCTTCCTGAGGCACTGGCATTTGCCTTAACGATGAAAGCTGCTGACCAAGCATCTCAAGGATTTCACCGCGTGAGAGAAATGACATCCGTTGAATGCTCGTGCCAGAGAGCCGAAGTAGTAGACCGTAACAGTTCTCGAAGGGGACCGATCCGTTGCTGGAACTGCAATAAAATTGGACATCTACAACGACAGTGCAGAGCCGAACGTAGACAGGGCAGTTGTCCACATTGCAGAGCTAGGAACGAGGAGGCGTTTGAGCGTTCGGCGGATGGAACATCACAAAGCCATCAGTCGGGAAACGAGTAAGAACCAACTTCGCGGGGCAGAAGCTGGTTTCTGGAATCGACGCCCCCAGGACCACAATTCAGGTTTCCCAGACCAAACGATGTAATAGGAGCCTGACAGTGGAAGCCCATATCGGCCAGAAAAAGTATGTGGCTACAATCGATACAGGTGCCACCGCTTCCATAATCAGAAGGGACATCGTTCGCCAATCATGGCTGCACAACACCAGCAGCTACTGTCTGAAAACAGCAACTGGAGCAACAGCAAAGGTGTATGGTGAGGTACTCTTGACGATAAACCTTGCAGGAATAGTCTTCTCCCATGCATTCTTAGTGGCTGATATATGTGACGAATGCATCATCGGAATCGACTTTATGAAGACGCATGATATAGTACTCGACATCGGTTTGCAAGTTATAAAGTACAAGAACGTCGAGATTCCGATGGTTTACGGGAACGAGAACGTCGCAGCTCTAAGGACAGCTGTAAGTGAGGACGAAATATTACCACCTTCGTCAGAGACAGTTATTTGGACAAAGCTGGAAGGTGATCCTGGGAGCCACCGATTCTACCTAGTCGAGCCAAATCCAGAAAATTATTATCAGAGCTATATTGTCGGAAAGATGCTGGTTGAACCTAAAAACAACTTGGTTCCCGTTCGTGTCCTCAATGTGGAAAACAAAAGCGTGAAACTAAAGCAAGGGGAAGTGATTGGAAAGTGCGTACCGATTACTGCGGTCACAAAGTTGTCCAATGCAAGTCCTGTGAAAACGGTTAGACCTGCGGAGATATCGGAGATGAAAAAGAATATACTCGGAGAGTGCGAGCTGGATCAGGAGCAGCGGTCCATGGCAGGTAGTTTAATCAACGAGTTCGCTGATATATTTGCTTCGCAGAACAGCGAGTATGGCCGAACACATCTCGTACAACACCGAATCGACACCGGAGATGCGAGACCGATTCGTCAGCCTCCCCGACGACTACCATTGGCTAAGCAGACGGAGGTTGCAGAAATGGTGTCGACGATGGAAAAGGAGGGACTGATTGAAAGCTCAAAAAGTCCGTGGGCATCGCCGGTCGTCCTGGTCAAGAAGAAAGACGGAAGTACGAGATTCTGCGTGGACTATCGCCAACTCAACAACGTCACCAAGAAGGATAGCTACCCCCTGCCAAGAATTGACGACACCCTGGACACACTATCCGGAGCCAAATGGTTTTCGACTCTCGATCTGAAGAGTGGCTACTGGCAAGTGCAGATCCATCCAGAAGACCGCGAGAAAACAGCATTCACAGCAGGAAACGGGCTTTGGCAGTTTACAGTAATGCCATTTGGACTGTGCAATGCTCCAGCTACCTTTGAACGTCTAATGGAGCGCGTTCTGCTGGGACTAACGTGGAAAACCTGCTTGGTCTACCTGGACGATGTCATCGTAGTAGGAAAAACTTTTAACGAACATCGAGATAACCTTAAGGAGGTGTTCCAAAGGCTACGAAGTGCGCAACTAAAACTTAACCCGAAGAAGTGTTCCTTATTTAGACCAGAAGTGAAGTACCTCGGGCACATCATCTCTTCCAAAGGAGTCAAGACCGATCCGGAGAAGGTCGATGCAGTGAAAAACTGGCCGGTACCCAAAGACAAACATCAACTGAGAAGCTTCCTGGGACTTGCGACCTATTACAGACGATTTGTAAAGGACTTTGCCAGGATCGCAAAGAGCTTGCATCAACTGACAGAAAAAGGCAAACAATTTAAATGGTCAGGTGAGTGCGAAAAGAGCTTCAAGGAACTTAAACAACAGTTGTGCAACGCCCCCATACTAGCGTACCCCACCCCTGGGAAAACATTTATTGTGGATGCAGACGCTAGTAATGTGGGAATTGGAGCCGTCCTTTCCCAGGTGCACGATGGCCAAGAGAAAGTAGTTTCCTACTTCAGCAAAGTTCTCTCAAAGCCAGAAAGGAACTACTGTGTTACCAGGCGCGAGCTCCTTGCTTTGGTACTGGCAACAAAACATTTCCATAAGTACCTTTATGGGCGAAAATTCATCCTCCGCACAGACCATGCGTCTTTAAAGTGGCTACTACATTTTAAGAATCCTGAAGGCCAAGTCGCAAGGTGGATCGAACGGCTGCAGATGTACGACTACGAAATACAACATCGAAAGGGAAGTCTTCACTCTAATGCAGACGCTCTCTCCCGTCGACCGTGCAAAGCAAATTGCAAACATTGCTTACGACACGAGGAAAAAGATGTCGCGTCCGTTCAAAGGGTGAGAGCTATGCCCATTGGTGGCTGGAGTGCGCGGGAAATACGGGAGGCTCAAAGGGAAGATCCGGATATTGAACCGATTATCGCCTGGAAGGAGCATGAGGGAAAACCAGACTGGCAGGAGATATCCAATAGGAGCCCCGAGCTGAAGGCATACTGGGCGCAGTGGGACTCCCTTCACGTACAAGACGGCATTCTAAAAAGAAGATGGGAAAGCCCGGATGGAAAGTCGTTCGTAATGCAGCTTGTTGTACCCAGGTCAAAGGTAATGGAAGTACTCAGGGAATTGCATGATGGAGTGTCTGGAGGCCACTTGGGAATCAATAAAACGCTCGAAAAAGTGCGGGAACGCTTTTACTGGATTCATTCAAGGCAGGACGTTGAAACTTGGTGCAGGAAATGCGTTACATGTGCGGCCAGCAAAGGTCCGAGACTGAAAGTCCGTGGCAAAATGCATCAATACAATGTTGGAGCCCCTTTCGAAAGGATAGCAGTTGATATTGCGGGACCGTTTCCTGAAACAAACAATGGAAATCGTTACATCCTCGTTGTTATGGACTATTTCAGTAAGTGGCCTGAAGCATTTGCTATCCCTAATCAAGAAGCTAAAACCGTGGTGGAGCAAATCGTCAATAACTGGGTAAGCAGATTCGGTGTACCAATGGAACTGCATTCAGACCAAGGACGGAACTTCGAATCGAAGATTTTCCAAGGAGTGTGCCAGTTACTCGGGATTCACAAGACAAGGACAACCCCGCTTCATCCACAATCAGATGGGATGGTGGAGCGCTTCAACAGGACACTGAATGAACACCTCTCTAAGGTCGTTGGCGAAGACCAGAGAGACTGGGATAAGCAGATTCCCATGTTTTTATTGGCTTATCGAGGAGCAGTGCATAACACCACAGGACATACTCCATCTGAAATCTTATTTGGTCGAACAGTCCGCCTACCTAGCGAGTTGATGTTTGGATATCCATGCGAAGAGCCCAAGAATGAGGAGGAATACGTTACAGACCTCAGGGATATCATCAGGGACGTGCATCGAGACACTAGGGATAAGATTAAGATAGCCAGTGACCGCATGAAAACGAGGTACGATACTAAAACGACAACTACAGGATTCCAGGAAGGAGATCTGGTATGGCTATATAACCCTCATCGAAGGAAAGGTTTATCGCCTAAGTTGCAACAAGACTGGGAAGGGCCCTATACAATCGTAAAGCACATCAACGACGTTGTCTATCGCATCCAACGAGGAAGAGGCAAGCTGAAAGTCGTTCATGTGGATCGTCTTCATCGTTATAATGGTGAAAATGCTAACGAGTTTGTTCGGGACGAACAAGTTTAAGAGGGGGATATTGTGGCGTGGAAGGTATCGTGTAACTTAAGTGGTGAAACAAGCCCTTAGTCACAGTTTGGTGAAACCAGGCCTTAGACAGTTTGGTGAAACCAGGCCTTAAAGTCACAAAACAAGTTCCACTCAAGTGTCACTTCCAATTGGAGACTGGAATCTGTCACCACTGAACCTTGTTCTAGAACCACTTAGAATTAGCTAGAAAGTTCTCGTCAGATGGCGGAGCGGGTATAAAAGGACAGCTTTTAGAAGAGGGCGAGACAGTTGATTTATAAAAGTGATTGGTTAAAGTTCGAGATAGTAATAGTTTGTGAAGATAAATAAGTGAAAAGTAATAGAGTAAATTAAGTGATTGGCTTGAAACGTTGAAGAATTGTTTAAGTAATAGTGTTCTGGTACTTAATAAGTGAAATATTAGAATATTCGATAAAAGTGTAATAAAAGTGAATTTTATTAGAGAAGTTAAACGGAATAGTGTTTTATCTTTACGAATCCCAGCCTGAATGTAACAATATTCATTTTGAAATCACAGTTTTTGAAAACTTTTTTAAGTAACTACTATTCACATGAGCGTGAATTGCGAACAAATGAATTTAATTGTATTTATGAATTGAAAATTGATTTGTATACTATTTACCACCAAAGCCTTATATTAAGTTAAGCTTAAGTCTAATCTAAAAAAAAATCGGACTCTCAATCGATTTAAATAGCTCAATTTACAATTATTACAGCAATTGAAAATTCTTGCAGCGAATTGTCACATTTTATTCACAATCCACATAAAACATTCGCGGATCCACAAACCCACGAATGAAAAAATTCTATCGAATTTAACATTAAACAATGATTGAAGTAATTGAAGTGTAAAAAAATTCGCTTGTTCGTAGTTCGTTCGCCATTGGCTCTCATGCGAATAGTCAATAGTCCTAAAATGTGAATTTTCCAAATAATAAAAAGGAACAAAGGAACAACAAATTGTATTAGTGTCCTCAAAAAAGGTACCAAATTGTCGCACAACGGTCACGCTGTTGTCATTTCTTCTCATCCGACATCCTTCTCGCTACCTAAAAAGGTCGCGTGTGGGAAAGCTCGCCTGGAATTTGCAGGAACAAAGCGATATAAGAACAAGAAAAATTGGAAGTTGTCAGTTCGCGACATCACTCACACATTTATAGAATCCGCCTATACATGAACCCTTTCCGACACCGCCATTGCGGAAAAAACCGCACAAAATCAAGGCACTGGTTTGAAACAAGTGAAAGGAGAGTGGTAACTGGTAGTAACTAGTGGTAACTAGTCTAGGTAAATTAAACCAACAATTCATCAATCAGTTACACGAAAAAAGCAAATAATTGTTCGTTCATCATTTCCGGAAGCCATATTGTTTTATAGGAACGCGGAATTTCTTATGTGGTATTCGTTTGGGCTTCTTCAGATTTGCCCTCAGATTCCAGATTTCGTGTGGCTAATCGAACATAAAACTTGCTCTTGCTCTTTTTTGTGTTGATATTCGTGCGATTTGAATATGTGTAGTCTTCGACACTTTTCTAAGCGATTTCCATTCACTGGTTAAATTTTGTATTAAAACATTAGAAATATTTGTCCCGATTGATTTCTAAATATTTATATACCTATAAATAATTTACAAAAATAGATTCACTCGATGCAATGCCTTTCTTTGCTGGAGAAAAAATTCACTAAAAAAGTAAACAAACTCCATCAGTTGTCAAACTCAAACGCACTTGTATTGGTAAATCTGAGAAAATATCTAGATTCGCAAAAGTGCTCTGAAATCTGAAAAAGATTGCTTTTTCCTGTACCAAACGAACATAAAAATTGCTCTGAGAGCAAAAAAAGTGCTCTGAGAGCGCCCAATCGATTACCACATTAGTCATCGCTATAAAAATATCAACATGATGCGGAGCTTTCCTATAATTTATATCACGTAAACAAGATGGGCGATCTAAATACGGTCACATTTTTTTGCGTGTTAGGTAATGCTGTCCCTTTCGGTCACACGGCTATTTAGTAATTAGCATCTCTTTAATCTTCCGTGATAGGAAAATGTTACCGTGTAAATGCATCATTATTGTTGGCCACACGTATATTCACCCTGTGTCTCCACTAGCAATTTTTCATAACTTGAAATCTGTCAAATTTAATAGTAAGAAAGGACGATACTATGCAATATAATGTAGGGTGGGCATTTCATTGCTTACTATTTTATTCATTCAAATGTCGCTGAACGCAACGATGTACTTGTGCGTTCTCGCATTAATGCCTCTGTATCACAATCACGCTTTGGAACTTCGCGTTGACAAACGCATTCAGTCCAGTCATAGGAAAACAATGAAACCTACCACAAACCAGCGTTGCGTCTGAACTTCAACCTTAACCTTAACCTTAACGTTATGTTTTGTAACGTTGCCGTAAAGCGACGAAAGTCAAAGCGAATGTTGAAAAAAGCTTGAATTGTCAAACTATTTCTCGATTGTTATTGCTGGTTGCTTTGTGTGGTTTGGTCGAGAGTTTTTAGTTATTTAAATATTTCTAGCTGATGATTGCAAACGAGCAATGGAAAAGTTTGAGAGACAGGTTTGTCAGGAAAAAAAGGGCTAAGGATCTCCCATCCGGCAGTGAAGCAAGACTAAGGGAGGAATGGGAGTACTATTCGTGCTTGGAGTTCCTCATCTGCCTCCATATATTTTAAGTAACCGCGGTATGCGATATACGCAATTTTTATGCCATGTAATTAAACAAATGTGCCGGGATTAATTTTTAATTTAATTTAATTCAAATTGTATTGCAATTGTTGATAGGTAAACAAAAGATTTACACACAGCTGTGACAAACAAAACATTTGCAACAGCTGAGTTTAGTGAAACGACAAAGTGCTCGTAAAGCTTTAGTACGTAAGGTGAAGCAACGCAGGTTTCAAAGCGTGATTGTGTTACAGGCATAAAGGCCATGAATTCCTTTCTCTACTCCCATCTACCTAATCCTTCGCATGGATATACTTGTCTCGTTTTTATTCAAATACGTTGTTTCAGCGCTACAAGGGACCATTCGCCACTCAGACATTGTGGAAATGAAAAACAAATGGCAAACTACACATAAATGACAGCTCATTTATACTATCAATTTATCAATAGCAAGCATGACACAACAAGACAAGATAGCGCAATACGCATGTCGTTCATTCTTGCTGTTCATCTTCAACGAATTATGACGTCACAGAAGCGCATACACAAAAGTAAAACTCGAGGGGAAACGGAAAATTTACGGCTTGTGATACTTAAGGTAAGATTAGACTGTATGCCAAGAGTTCATAAAATGCCAATTTCTGACAGTTCTCTTTAATTAAACAATACGATGCTCATGAAAGCAAGATGATTCGCGGTCGTCCATTAGCAGCATGCTCTTTTGTTGGTCACACGTATTCACAGACGGGGGTTGAGATTACAAAAACAACAATGTAAACAAATGGGTTTTGGGGGGATAGACGTACGAAAGATAACCATCTCTTTTATTCATTCATCTCTGACATGAACCCTTTCCGACACCGCCATTGCGGCAAAAACCGCACAAAATCAAGGCACTGCGGATTTTAAGCGGCGAATGGAACATGCAACGAAATTGATCTGCTTTTGTAAATGTATTAGTGCGTTATTTGGCAGCAATACCAGCTGTGCTAATTGGTTTGGTTTTTGCAAAAATCACAAATGGATATCGACTTGAAAAATGTTTCCCCTATTGCATATACAAATGGACTATTTTTGGTGATTCGTAGTCTTCAGTGCCTTGATTTTGTGCGGTTTTTGAAGCGATGTCGCTAGGGAACGGCCCGAATCGGTTTTGAATGTGTGAGTGAGCCGCGCGCTGTGACCAACGTGACCGTTGTGCAATAATTTGGCACTTTTTTCGAGGATCCTGATACAATATGTTGCTACTGTATCCCTTTTTTTAGTTTGAAAAGGAACTTTGCAATTTTTAGAATCACTGTGATTTTCAAATGAATTTTAGTAAAATATAACGCTGCTGTTTATCAGAACACAATTATAGTGTTACGAGAGCCAACAATTGTTAAATATTGTGCGAAAATTCTTAAATTTCAGAGAATCTTTACAAAAGAAACTTTTTTCTTACACCGTTCTTTTTTTTTGCTACTTTTCAGAATTTTGCAATTTGTTAGAGAAAGGTTATAAATTTTAGTTTTAGTTTTACAATACAATATAGACTGTAAATACTCGTAGATCATTCCCACACAACTTTTCTTTTATAAATTGAACCAAATCACTTTACAATTAGATGTCGTTTAGATTGTTCCGCTTGTGAGCTAGACACTAGACACTACATCTATGAAACAGTAGATGCACGTTTTCAAATACATTTGTAAATGAAAACCTTTTAGCTTTGATTTTTATTTATAAATATATAAAAATTAATTGAATATTGTTCATAAATTATACCTATCAACTCATTTTTATATCTACTTTTAAGATCGCGTTCAATTTAGTTTTAAAAAGTCCCTAAAAAAGGGGACGATGAACGAAAAATGTGCCTTTTTCTGATGCTACTACGTAAATTTAGTATTTTCTCCCAATATTTAACAAGTATTAGCCGTCTTTACGCTATGATGGGGAACCGCGTTATATTTTAAACATATTCATTTTGAAATCACAGTTTTTGAAAAAAAATTTAAGTACCTACTATTCACATGAGCGCGAGTTGCGAACAAATAAAATTAATTGCATTTATGAATTGAAAATTGATTTTTATAGATACTAGCTCAATTTACAATTATTACAGCAATTGAAAATTTTTGCAGTGAACTGTCCCACTTTATTCACAATCCACATAAAACATTCGCGGATCCACAAACCGAGGGGGAAGTAATCAATATTTTTGAGTAGTCCTTGACTACAGATTTTCTAGTTGTGGTTGCATGCGAATTCGTTTGAATACACTGTGATACACTGCGATTCACCATGAATACGCACAGAAAAGTTCCTTGAATACACCTGATTACTTCCCCCTCGCCACAAACCCACGAATGAAAAAATTCTATCGGAGCTAACATTGAACAATGATTGAAGTGTCAAAAATATTCGCTTGTTCGCTGTTCGTTCGCAATTGGCTCTCATGTGAATAGTCCTAAAATGTGAATTTTCCAACTAATAAAAAGGAACAAAGAAATAACAAATTGTATTAGTGTCCTCGAAAAAGGTACCAAATTGTCGCACAACGGTCACGCTGTTCTCATCCGACATCCTTCTCGCTACCTAAAAAGGTTGCGTGTGGGAAAGCTCGCCTGGAATATTCAGGAACAAAGCGATATAAGAACAGGAAAAATTGGAAGTTGTCAGTTCGCGATATCACTCACACATTTATAGAATCCGCCTATACGTGAATCCTTTCCGACACCGCCATTGCGGAAAAAACCGCACAAAATCAAGGCACAGATGACGTGACGAGGAAAACTGTTAAGATAATATTTCCTCCTGAATTATATCCATGGCTATTAATGTATTTCGTTATTTTGGTCTTCAAAGAAAACTTCTTAAAATGACGTCAAACAGCTGTGCAAAGTATATTGGTATTGTGAGAGTGTGTGTAGATCCTGAGCAAGATCCACAGCCACACCTACTTACATCAAAACATTTGTCTTTTGTCCAGTCATGTCTGTGAAAAATAGAGAAAAATTTACATTTGGCTTTGCTGCAGCCAGCAAATTATGTTGAGTGGATTTTTATGAGCATAAATTACAATTTAAGAACAGCTGACTTTTTAAACACGCACTACCACAAATGAAAAGAAAGGAAAATCTCGTTTTATGTTTCATTGGTCAGGAAAAATCCGAAATCTGAGAGCAAAATCCGAAAATCCCAATGGAAAACGACTAGTTCATGTTTTATAGTAAAGTACAAGGTACAACCGCAAAGATAATGGATAATGGAATACAGAGATATATAACTTTCCAGTGGAAGGGCGGCTGCCTACAAGCTGTTTTCCAGAAAAATTCATGAAGTCACACACACCTGCTCATTTCTATTATAGGATATGTGAGTTCATGAATTGGCATTTGATGCAAGAATTAGGTATTCTCTATTGTGTATTTCACTATTTTTTTAGTTTAATCAACACCTCCACAGAAACCAAACAAATTCAAAATGAAACACAAAATAATTAAACACCGCGATACTCATAAAAGCAAGATGATTCGCGGTCGTCCATTAGCAGCATGCTTTTTTGTTGGTCAGGGTCACACGTATTCACAGACGGGGGTTGAAATTACAAAAAAAAACAATGTAAACAAATGGGTTTTGGGGGGATAGACGTACGAAAGATAACCATCTCTTTTATTCATTCATCTCCGTACAACCGTTTCACAGGATTCACATTTCACTAGTGTTCCTTAAACATCGATATCATCGAAACCTCTTGATCTGTAAGATTAGACTAGGGCTAAGAAATTAGATACTGATTTCAAACAAAACAAATTCAAAAATCCGACAAACGGCGGATTTATCTCTTTAAATTCATTGAATAATTCAAAAATTAATTGCTGATTAGTCGTACGACTAGGTGCAATCTAATTCGGGATGGCGAATGTCAGTCCCCCGGGAGTTTTTTTTAGGTTAGGTTAAAGTCCATCACTATTGCAGGAGCATCCCTCGCGTACTAGCTCTGCAATGTCTTTCGATGATTTTTTACTTCCAGTCCAGCGAATTCCCAACACACGGAGTAAAACTATCGATAGTATCGATACTATAGTTTTAGATAGTATCGATACTATCGATAGTTTTATATACATACGTTTTCTAAAGACGGGTTTGTAAATTTGTCCATAATTTATTAATTAAAAAACATTTAAAAACAAACATATTTTATTAAACGAAGAAGACAAACCATCTTGATCATGAGAAGTTCTAGCGAGCACTCCCGACTAATGCTTACGCTTCAAGTGGTCGGAGAGATTACTCGTGTTACCAGAGTGCTTGTACTCCTTTTGGCACAAAGTACACTTAACAAATTTATTGTCACCTTCAACATACTTAAACTATTTCCACACAACCGATTTTTTACTTCGATTCATTTTTCACTACAAGTTTTCACTTTAATTTTCAAGAAATAACTTTACTAATTTATTGTTATTGGTCAGTAAACTTGAACTCAACCCTAAGAACATCCACCTTCAAGTGATTTGCATCTACAAAGTTAGAAGACACGCAGCACTTGCAGCACTACCTACGATTGTAAATGCTACCATAGGATATGCACATATATGCAAAAATGTTTTATTTGTTGACACAAGAAAAAAACATAAAACCTATGTACAAAAAACAAAAATTCCAAATCACTTTCACCAGCGTCAGCGGCCACTTGTTGTTTCGTGGAAGGGTTAAAAGAAGTAGGTACATACTCGCATATGCACATTGCGCACATAGTCGCGCAAACGCAATTTGCAGTAAAGAGGCTACCTCTCTTTTGCCAAAGTTTTGTTATTTTTGGTTCTTTTTTTATTACAGCATCATAAACCAGATGCATACCTAGACCGATGCCTAGACAGTGCAAAATATTAGAATACCGAAGCAGCTGTGGTCAAGAAATGTTTTAAAAGGACTCGCATTTTGTAATTCATTATAGTTTAATTAAAGGCGCTTATCTTTTTTTCAGTACAAAAGAAGTACTTCCTTATACGTAGAAAAGTAGTTCTCCTACTAACGAAGTACTTCTCTTACGTACATGTTTCACATGTTTTATTAGTACTTCTACTTTTGCTTCGAATATGTGCTCATTATATGCATTTCGATAGTATCGATAGTTTTTTCTGAACCATCGATAGTATCGATAGTAAAAAACTATCGATAGACTATCGATGTTTAAGGAACACTACATTTCACGATAATTGATATGTGTACTCCTGTGACATGCGATACCCAACATTTTGTCAGACACAAAGCGTAACGTTTAGAATAAACTTTCTATGTCGCTCTGCCATATTTGAAGAAGTAATCATTTTGTTTCGTTAATTCCAAAAATATATAGCTAACAATTTTTCCAACGTTAGTTACTTCATCGGTATTCTGATCAGGTACTCCAATGGACGGATTTGTGGGTTGACTTGACATCAATTTCAAATAAAACAGTAATAATTCGTAATTGTAGGCGTATTATATATTTGTATCTCTTTGACTAGTTTTACAATATAAAAATATACAATAAAAATTACGTTACTTGCACATCATCGCAATTTGATTTCGTTTCTTACTTGAGATTTGTGCATCTCATAATATATTGCATGTTTTCGATTCTATTTTTTAAGACAAAGACATAAATTTTCTTACAAAGAAAAACAATAAGCAAAATAAGTGTACATATAGGTATGTTATAAATATTTACCACATATAATCATTAAGTTAAAGAAATATACCACTCGAACGGTTTTTTTTCCTAATACGAGAAATACTGAGATTAAAATGAGAATTTGCTTTGCGCGAAAGAATAGCAATGTTTGTTTTATAAAACATGACAAATCGTAATTTATTTGAATATGTATGTATGTATGAATATAAAAACTTAAATACAAAAAGCACAATTTTTCCACAACCTTGGGTACGTTCTTGGGGATGATGGTGTTACCTAGGAGTGAACGGTGCAAACGAATAAAAATTCATTATGCAAGCTCTCAAAGGAGACGTATATCGATAAACTATAATTCATTTGGATTCAATTTTTGGCACAAAGAACGTAAAACTAACTTAGGAATTTATTTTGTTTCGGTCAGCTTTGGCGCAGAGGAAATATTTGCGGTGGCTGACTTCCCTCAAGACATTATGCGTTTACAAAGCTTCAAATTACTTAAAAATAGCTTAGAGTAAGAGTGATTACATAATATTGATGTGTGTTGCAAATCCATATGTCACATGTTTAGTATAGGTTTGCTCATAACGCATCAGGCATGAACGCGCTTTTCGAATTCTTTGGTGTTATGTATCCCTCGTTGGTGCCGTTTTCAAGACAGTGCTGCGAGCATGATGAATGAATACGCTCATCACAGTCAGGTGTGGTGACATTGAGGGATTTCGGTGGAATCGGTGGCGGTAATGGAAGATCCAATTCAAATGAATTAACAGAATGTTCATGGTTTATGTTCATTCCAAGGTCAGCGTCTTGATGGTCAGCGCCCTCTAGTAAATTAAAATTGTTCAGTTGATTCAGATCGTTGGAGCTGGTCGAAATTCCAGAATCACGGAAGTCGTTTGGAGGATAACAGATATTAATTTGGCCATCGGCGTTCATATGTTGGTTAAAGTCTGCTTCTGGCTCATCAAAACTTATATCAACTACCGAGTATTTTTGACCCTGACGTCGGGAGGTCGAATTCGTATTACAAGATTGATCAGCGAAATCGTTGAATTGAAGTGGAGTATTAGAGGCTCTTTTGTCAGGGGTAATGCCACGGGGTGGAAGCGGTGGAGCATTGGGAGAAGAGCCACCACGATCACGCGGCAGTGTTTTGGGTGGTACTTCTGGACTGTCGATATTGCCAACAAATCCCGTTGATTTTGGTCTGTTCGGCACTGGTGGCGCTTGAGACTTTGGATCTGATCGAGATATTTCCGAAATATTCAGGTTTTCTTTGCTCAAAGTTTGATATGAATTAACAATCTGTCCAAGGGAGAGGTTCTCCACTGGCCTCAGCGTGTCGCCAGGTCTGGTGTAGATTTCATCATGCTCATAGATACCATAGGAGTTCCCACCCAAACTTAGTGTACGCTTTTGTGTATCTGTAGGTAGAGGAGGCAGTGGAGTGTTTACAATGCTCTCTGAATGTTGCCGTTTCAAGCGGCCCATTCCCGATAGGCTTTGCTTGAGCTGAGAAAATCGTTCCAATAAGCGATTATGTAATGGCTGAACGCCAGGAGGTGCTAGTTGGCCATGCAACTCTAGTGCCGTTTCCAAGACCTGAATTTGCTCCAGAATAAGGCATTTTAATTTTTGAACATTAGCCTGCTGTCCATGACCCTGCGTTGATTTAAGGAAGTTTTCGCTAAAGAAAGCCTCCTGGTATTTGCTTATTCCACCCATGACATTGGCGTCGATAATACCTTGCAGCCGCATAGAGAATGGATTGATATTTCGTTTTGGGTCGCTTCTATATTGCACGATTAAATCCCAGAGCTCTTTTCCGACATTGTTCATCGTCTCGCATGCAAACTCGACAGGAGTTATTTCTTGAACCGATTTAGCCGTTACTTCAAACCACCGTAAGATTCCAGGTAATGGACTTCCTATATCAAGTGTTGTCCTTTCGATCCACAAACTTTTGAATTCATTATCTTTGTCAATGGGGCCTTTGTATATGGGTCTGTCATATATAAAACGTGTTACATCATTGACCTATAAATAAACAAGTAAACAATGGATCACATTGTGGTTGGTACTTTAAATGCTTTATTTAATTTTGTTTTAAACATACAAAGGAAGTCAGGGGACTTAATAAATAATATACTGCTTAAAAATTGAGCAATTGGTATTGGTTCTCATAAAGATAGAGGGTAGCACAAATTCTATTCCTAATTTGATAAAAAAAAATCAGCACTTCTGTTCTTTCTTTTGGTACTTATAGAATAAATTTGGGAGATCTACTAAGACAAATTTCAGTGCCAAACTCTGATGATTTTATTTGAAAATAAGCACTGGATTATTTGAACCCAAGAACTAATTTTCATGTGAGAAATCCACCATAAAATCAAACTCTTCTAAACTGAATAAAATTACTGCAATATTGCATCACCGGTGTATCTAGAAGGTCTTTTCCAAGAGTTGCCAAGGCCGAGAATTGCTGACTGTCTTGGAGTTTCTTTCCGCAGAACAGAGCAACTACTGTGGTAACAAGGGCGCTACTAATATTTCCTTTCTTTGTAACGTAACCTAAATACCACTTTTTACCTTTTGTACTACATACTACATTTTAGAGTGCTTGTAACCTTTACTTAACATTTCCTGTTAAATTTCTTATTCTTATAAATAAGTCCCTTTTCGCTTACGGCCCACGGTACGAAAATCTACGCTAAATAGGTCAGAACATTATGCACTGGTGCGTTTATTGGATCACAAACTACAGGAATTTGATTGATAGCTTACATTTTTTTTAACGTTTAAAACAAAAACAAAAAAACCGATGACACGCTAACTGCCGCTAAGCTAACACTCCGCGACTGGTGCCCCTGGCCAAGAGCTGATGCCACACTCCGGACACCCATATGCATCAACCTCCTATTGTTCTCTATGCCGCTTAAAACGACAAATAAAAAAGGAAGCAGGGGAAATTATAAATCGGTCCACCGATTTATCTGTTAAATTTTCTTTCCCTGTCTTTTTAACTTTCTCCATTACGTAGTAAGAGAAAGACATTGGTTTCGTACAAAATCTCGAACTCGAGATTTTAATCAATTCTGATATTACGATGATAGAGGAACTCAAAAAAGTGGGTCGCAAAATTCTGTCCGGTCTGTCCGTCTGTCCGTCCTTCAACGGGCCTACAGTCTAAACGGCTTCCCGGATTACGTTCAAACCTCGGATTTGGAGTTTTTGGGCTTACAGTTCGGGAGGTGTTTTTTTTTTTTTCAATGTAACCTCAATATTAATGGTACTTCCCATACAACATTTTCGTACCAGTTTGATTTGATCGAAAACGGCTCTAACGATTTCAACCAAAATTGATATTTAAGCTTAAGTAGGTGCGGTTACCATGACTGCGTACCCAGTTTTTGGCTAAAAATTCGAGCAACGGTACTTTTGAAATTTCGACATATCTCGAAAACGGTCTATACGATTGTAGCAAAAATTTATTTCTAAGGTAATGTGGTCATTTATAACTTAATAGCAAGCTCAGTTTTTCTCTATATTATCGTACAATCGATTTATGAAAATAGCAATTTTTTAAAAATATAGTTTTGTCTAGTTAACAAAACGGCAATAACGATTTTGACCAAAATGCAAACTTGGAGTCAAATGGATGTTTTCAAAACTATTGTATCCTTAATTTTCAATTCGAAGTACCGAAAACGCTAATTTTAAAAACTGCTCATATCTCGAAAAACCATCTTCGATTTCGATAAAATGTCAAAAACGAAGTATTTCTTTTTTCGTTGTAGAACTGAAGTGTTCCAGAAGAAGCAGGATAAGTCGATGGCAGACAAAGGCAATGATCGCGGACAAAGCAAAAAACTGATCGGATTACCAGACAAAGGCAAGGTTGTCTCAAGATCAAACTGTTGTACTGGATTACGTTAAGAGAACGGCGAATTAAAACAACTTATTTGTACCACGTTATAAAATATAATGATTTTCCTTTTCTTCATTTGACAATTAACAATTTGTGTCTTTGTTTACATTTTACATTTTGACATTTGGGCATTGTTGTTAATTGCTGCATTCAACCCAATTTGGACTTCATTCATTTTGTCGGCTGGACTTTGCTTTGGAGACGTCGTAGTCTCCAACATTCTTATATCCGGAACAATATCATACAGTCAGTTTTCAGTTTCATAGTTACGCAATAGTATTTTTCCAACTAAACATTGCAATATTTGCAACTGTTATGTCTCGATAATTGTACAAAAACTTAATTTGCACCGCACACACGAGCGTCGGGATATTCAATTTGTAACTACTAATGCAAAATCACAAATGCCTGAATTATTACATAATCTATCTTAAGATATCGGTCTATCACGAGCAATACTTCCAATAATTGAAAACTTAAATCATATTCCAATCAAAACTAAAAACATATCCTTAGGTCAAAAACAGAAACTGCTACTAGGTACGCTTGTCCTGTACTCAAAAATCAAGTGAAATCAAGTGATATAAAAACTTATATTGCTATTTTATATAACTGCCATATGAGATGAATATCCAAAAGAGGATTTTGTTTTCTTTTGTATATCTAGTATCGAGAAAGTTTCGTTCGACCCAGTCGTGCACATTATTTTTTTTTTTTTTTGTTTGCAGCAAGGAAGTAAATAAAGGCATTACGCTCTTGTGGTTGCTGAGTCTGAGCCACAAGAAAAGTTTACTTCCCAAATTGTGGGTACAATCCAGTCGTTACATAGTTACATGAATCCTAGCCTTTGATTAGCTCTGCAACTATGTTGTCTATATGCAATGAAAAGTTTAGCTCAGGTTCAAAGATAACTCCAAAGTGTTTTTGGACTGAAACCCTACCTACTTTCATGTTTTCTAGTTTATCACATAATATGTGAGTGTCCAGCCCCATGTGGAATCAGGAGAACTATCTTCTACAGGGAGCTTCTAAGCCCTAAAGAGATGAAGAAGTCATCTGCCAGCAGCTTAATTAACTTTATTAGAAAAGTGGAGAATCTGCTAGCCTAAACATTGTTCTGGCCCTATGACACGATAGATCTTATAGCTCGACGTGCTCTTCATCGCTCAGGCGTAGTCAGAAGGTTAAAAAAAAAAAAACAAAATGAGCGAATATTTCCAACAGTCTTGAGACTCGCCAGTAGTTAAAGATAAATAATTTAAATTACAAGTAATCCCTAGAGGATCAGATAGGGTATATTTTTAAATAACTCACTAACCAAATTCGACTTGACAAATTTAGAAAACATATTACATATATCATTTAGTTTATGTACTACTATAAATTCCGTTCAGTGACGTACAAGAATACAAGGTATTCCTAAAGATTTCCGTCTAGTATTATCGCGCTATGTTAGTTTCAATAGTTGTAACATAGTTTTTGTAGACGAACTTCTTTAAAAAATCATATTCCTTTCAAACGCCAAAACTCATGGCGCAGATGGATGGTTTTTCTCTGTTTAAACATCTTATATGTATAATTCTTCAAACTATAGACTTCTGTTAAACATACAGGCACATGTACTTTTTTAAATTCCAAAAACTTATCTGGAACGATTTTTTGTAGAAATCGGTAAAAAATGTGCAGAAAAAGCTCATTCTTTTGACACCTTCTTTGTTAACATTGGTAGATCGCGGGAGCAAGAAAATGAAAATTTATCATAGACGCATTATTTTTTTGTTGCGTAAACTGAAGTGCAATCTATTGCTGTGGAAAATTATTTGCTTGTGACTTTACTCGCTTAGATTGGTTTAGAGTAATAGTAAACAAAGCGATAATAGCAATAGAAATAATATGGTTTATCGTAATCCGAGACCATTTTTTTTCTTCTATGAAAACAGTGCACGTTTTAGAGATAATTTTGTAGCAAAAATAATTCCAAAAAACTAGTTATAACTTTTTAACTATCCAATTATAAAACATGTCAGTTCAATTTATATTAACAGGTTTTTCTTTGACTTCATTTACATTCAGAGGGCATAGAACATAAAATTTGTTCACGTTTACCTTTATTTCAGTTTCACACTGATACAAACATATCGAGTGCCCGCTGAAGTCCAGTTTGGGGGATCCAAGCCCAAGGATGACCAAGTCAGCAAAATGTAGCAACTGATTTATCCTAATTAAATCGCATATAATATTTTTGTTTCCACAGTGCTACAACAGCGGTAGGAGTTACCTGATCTCAGGAGATTACTGCCCCAATTTAATGTACCACGAGAGTACGCTTCGGTCTGGCTTTATCCCGCCTGAGGCATTTTTTCATGTAGACATGAAAAAGATTGTGTGCCGGTATTGTACCACAGCCACCGCGGCGCGAGGGATAAGCGGCTCATCCACGACGGGTACGCCGCCAATGCTCAGGAGCTCCTCCGTTTTAGCACCGCAATTGCGGATCGGGACAGGGTCGATACTGTAAAGCAGTTCACCGAATTTTGGTGGCTTGAGGAAGAGGTGAGGGTGGATACGCTCTCCCGGGCCGGTGCGCTACTTACATAGCATCCTCCTTAGTTTTAAGCTAGATATTAAGCTTGTAGGTTTAGGTTAGAATAGGTGGTCATTGGGAGTGACTGGGCTAGCCGACATGTATGAGCTACCGAGGCTCGACCGATGCTTTTGGCCTCGCTCGAGTCTCGGCCGCACGGGTGAACCCTTTTTGGCGGCTGTCAGGCACACATGGATGCAATCAGGATGGTGACCAATCCATAAGACTGCTCACCACCCTGATTATAATTAATTTAGGC
This sequence comes from Cheilosia vernalis, assembly GCA_949126925.1. Classification (NCBI taxonomy): domain Eukaryota; kingdom Metazoa; phylum Arthropoda; class Insecta; order Diptera; family Syrphidae; genus Cheilosia; species Cheilosia vernalis. Next base: position 78,974,143 of record OX421358.1, on the reverse strand, counting down.
TAAGTAGCTTAGGTAGTTTTAAGTAGTTGTAAGCAAAACCCAGTAATAAAGATTTCAAGTTTTCTAAAGTTTCTTGAAAATTAAAAAAACAAAACAAATCATAGATATAGATAGATTTAAGGCCGAAAGGCAATAATTTTAAGTATATTGATAGCTTTAGAGTGCTCGCTCAGAGCCAGTAAGCTAGAATAAGACAAATGTTAGTTTTTAATTTGATTTAATCGTTTTTGTCTAGTATATAAGTTAAAGAAAGAACTAATTTTAATGTAAAAAAAAACAGCGGTAGGAGCACCGAAAACCTTATAAATTTGGAGTACACAGGGCACAAAAGGTATGTAAACCTAACTATACATATGTTCCCACAAACTGATCGTCAATAGATGATAATGATAATCTAGGCCGAATCTAAGCAAAATGAAAAGACAGACTTCTTTTACTTTTTACACGTTTAATATCGTCACTCGATTTGACTGCCCAAACCAACCACCTTTGATAATGTCATACTAAATCAATGCATGTATAGTAAATCAATAACTTACCTCATAAAACCTTGCAATTTTTTCTGGCACTGGAACCATTGCAGTCTTTAAAGCCTGTGCATCTCCTACTGGACGAATATTGCTTATTTGAATATACTGTTCGGGTGCTGACAATATTGACGCATCCGGAGGACTGTTATTTGTTAAGATCTGAGCTTGAGGGAATTCTGTTTGCAGTCTTTGGGTGAACGCTCCTATTCGTTCATACTCCAGACCACGATAGACAAATTGTTTATTCTACATAAAAATAAACATTAGATTTTAATTGGTAGTAATTGTATTAACTTACTCTAACGAAAAGTGGAAATCCCATGCCGTAGAAACCAACTCGAAAATATTCAGGTTCCGGTCTAAGCTGGGTTAAGATATTCTGAAAGAATTTTGCTTCAAGATTTAGGATTTCACTGAGTTTGTTATAATCGAATCGTCGAGTTTCGTACAAATGAGCCAATTCCTTGCAAAGAGGTATGCCTTTCTCCCAACATTTGCCTTTATCGAAATATTTCAAAATCTGGAAATGGAAAAAGTTATATTTATGCATTTATAAAGAAAACTTACAAAGCTTCTTACCTCATGGTAAAGTTTTTCCTTTCGTTGCCATTCTGGTTGACCTGCATTGTCGTTGGGTGCGAATGAAAGCGATTCTCTGTCCCAAGTTAGCATACTCGCATAAAGTTTTAGAGTAAAACCGGCTTCGGTGTAGTTTTCCGCTTGCAGGTGCAGATCATGCAGTTTATAAATATATCTTAAATAACAGTAGTTATTCGTTGTGCTATTTTTTATTTAAAAACGTAATAATAAAATTGCAATAGGTACCTCAGATACATCTCCTTGCGATTAATTTCATTATTATAAAAGTTTAAAAGGTTAACTGTGCAAGACATGCGCTTGTCGCGATTCTCTTCTCCTTGCATTACACTGCGGTAATCCAAAAGACGCTCCAGTAATCGAGTCACCGATGTGATGAAAGCGATGCCAGAATCTTTCCAGTTTGGATTTTCAGATTGCACCTTCTCTAGTAAACTGTAATAGTGAGATGTAAGGTGAGTTAAATGAAATTTGTTTTTAATATAATGTTGTATCGTAAGGGCGATGTGCGCTAAAACAAAAAAGTGTTGCTACTAATGTAATAAAATCAACAGATAGGCTAGGAGCGCACATGCGATTTCTTGTCGCACCGATAGAAAAATCGTAGTCGCAAAAAAAAATTACCATACACGCACTTGTGGTCTTCTGTCGCACAATTATTTAGTCGCAAAAAATAGAACATACCGCTTTTAATGTCAATACACACATATGCGACCAAATAATCGCTACGTCAAAAAAATCGTTTCTGAAAATGGATCTTGCTACGTTTTTTTAATCGCTGCGGTTATTTAGTTGCATATGTGTGCATTCATGTATAAAACAATGGGTCTCATATTTTGCGACTAAATTATGATGCGATAGAAAATCGCAAGTGCGTGCATACCCACATCTTGTTGCGACAACGATTTTTTAATCGCAACGATTTAAATCGCAAGTGTGTGTATATTGCTTGAAGTTGATATGGCTTATTTATTTTGGCGACAATCGCGTCGCTCTAAAAATGGAGCAAATCGCGGGATAATAAACGCTGCAATTAGTAGATGTTGAGTGCGCGCATTCACATTGAAATGTGTGTGTTACATTTTTTGCGACTAAGCAGTCGTGCGATTGAAATCGCATGTGCGCTCCTAGCCATACAGTGGAGAGTTTGAAGAAAAAAGGGGGTCAGTAGTTAATGAATAGCGTTACAGAATTTACGGATTATACGTTCTTTTGTGGTGTTACACATTAAATTTCTTCAAATAGTAATACTGTGATGAAATGTAAATTCAATGTGGAAAACACTCCACCAAACATAAAAAAGTTTTTGATTTTTAATATTGACACAAAGGTAGTACCCTATTAACGAATTTTGATAACCATTAATATGTGAGTTTTTGTGTTTACAAGAAACAGAATAATCACAGTAATCAGTTTTTTTGTGTGATTCTATCCGACTCAGTAGTAAAGCAGATTTACCTCTGAGCCTCCTTTAAGTGAAAGGACAATGGGAGCCCCAATTTCGCTGTCAGGCAGAACAAAAAAATTGAAGATCGAAAAAAAACAAGCTTTTGTCCAAAAGACCTTAAATCTGTTCGGATGAAAATGTATGCTTGATAAATCTGAGGTTGTTTGCCCGGCTCACAGCAAAATCCAGTTTAAGTTCGTAATGAACTGCTCGGCAGATGAAAACTTGGAGTCAATTATTGCCCCAGATCGGTTTTGTATGGGTTAATAGTGAAATGGTCATACTCGATATGCTCGAATTCTCTAAACGTTCTCCGGAGTTGTTACAGTTGTTTGATATCCTATACTCCTTATCTACACACTTTAAAAATAATTGCACGGAGGAAAAATTACCCAAGCAAACTGTAAACCCTTAGCGACAAGACCGGTGCACAGCGACAATCAAGACCACGTGTTTGGCTTTTACCGAAAAAGTACTTATAACTATTTGGATATTAATGTACGAAGTAACTGGGAGATTGATTGATTTATAGTTTGGCACTTGCAACGCGTTCCATTAATAATAATGGAAACAGTGTATTCCATCTTATTGAACAGTGAGATTAAGAGGGTTTTTATTTGGTCGCTTGATGAGTACATAAGATCGAACAAATACAAAATAAACACCCAAATTCACTCTCACAGATCTTTCAGATATTTATAAGAGTCTCCGTTGTTCTTGGCATAAAATGGTTGCGTTAGATCATGCTGGACTTTTACACAAAATTAAAATTAATAAAAGTAAAGCAAAATAACGGTGTACTATATTTAAATAATTCTGCGAAAATTCTTGAAATAGTGAAAGACGAAAAACAGAAAAACAAGCATGCACAAACAAAAAGCAGAAAAAGTTAGATATTGACTTACACCAAGCTCAGATGTTCCCTTTTAATGTATGAAACATTGTAAAGCGTGAATATGAGTAAATTTTACACGTGGACATGTTATGATGGCGTAGAATTTATATACAATTATTCGATAAAATGTACAACACTTGTGCTCTTACAATATATACTTACATCGTACTAAACAGCTCTCTGTACTCATCATCACCTTTGTTTTCACTTATTAGCAAGTCAAGCTTATCGATGAGTTCGCTTTCAACCAGCCTAAATGAGCCCCGTGCACTCTGTGCGATGTTAAAATAACAGTTAGAAATTCGTTTTAGAATGATTGATTATACAAAGCTATTACCTGTTCACACTGCATCATATCATAGAATACCGACAAAGTAGCTTTTCGCAGGGCCGGTTCTGGTACAAGGGTGACTTCAAGAAATGGCCCCACCATCGAAGGAATAAAGTGCAACTTCTGCTCACCTAGTTGCGACCACATGCTGAGGATTTGAAATCCCATTAGAACTCGCATGTCACCATGGGAATGGAGAATTTTTCTCCTTTTCGGCTCCCCATACTGTTCCAGTTGTAATGAGGGCTGTGTGAGAAATGCCACTGCCAAGCTAAAGTATGACCACCACAACTGCGAGTCGAACGAATTCGGTCCAAGAAAACGATACACCAATGGTTTGGCGAATTCCTCGAGAGCCTTTCGGAGGACGTCATTCGCTGCCAGTTTCATTACCAGCCAATCGGAGGGAAAGACTTGCCAGTCTTGTGTCAACAGTTCTTCAAATACGAGAAGACTCTTGTTGAGGAATTCCTTTAGGTCTCTGGGGTCCTTGTTTGCGCTCAGCTCATCCCAGTAGCGCTTGTAGTGCGTTTCATCTAGAAGTTGCAGAAGACCCAGGAGACAAGCCACCAACTGCGGTAGAACTGAGTTCGATCCGTCCATCATAATAATGATTGTCTTCATTAGGATGCCCAATATATTCTTGCACAATGAGTCGAGATCGTGTTGCAATGTGTTGGTTACTTTTTCTTTTTGTTCGCGTTGAAGGTCGTAAAGGTGGGTAAGAATTTCTGATATAATTTCAGAACAAAGCTTAAGCTCATCGCGTCGACCAAGGTGCATCCGGAGGTGCTTACATGCTACTGACAGCACAACAGTTCGTGAATCTATAGGAAAAAAAAGTTCTACAACAATTCGATAGGGGACACAAAAATCATACCATCTTCGTGAAATAACTCTCCGGAGACAAGATTCTTGACCGCATGCAATTTTGCCTGAATCAGCCTAATAGGAGCATCTCTTGGAATAGCATCTAACATATTACGTGCAAGCATGCCAAGTTCCGGAGCCGGGAGAGTGTCCTTTAGTTGCTCCAAAACCACACCCGTTGAATGAAGTAGCGCTTCTTGAGTTGGAATGATAACGTCATATGATGGAACGGCTAACATGCCATTCAGAGCTGTAAACAAGGAATGTAGGTCTCTTCGAAACGAATCCTCATATTGGCCACCGGTAGCACGGGCAAACAACTTCCTAGACTGTATGAGCAGCTTAAAAATATACTCTAGGGACCCAAAACATTTCTGGAATGGATCTGGATGCTCCGCTTTTGTCATAAATACCGCCATATGCTCAACCGAAGTAATTAAACCCTTGTACACTAGAGCCGCAGCAAAGTGGTCCTCTATATAGGCATTCATGACGGGCTTAAAATGCTGGAATTTGTTGCTCTGCAGAAGGCTAAATATACTGACAAGCACGTGAAATACTAAACCCGAATGTTGAGTGCTATTTCCTTCCTCGTTGGAAAACATGGCGAAAAGAGCATCAAGAACATCTTGAAGGAACTTAACTAACTCCTCGTCATTCAGACGCAGCACACCAGTCAGGGAGTCCTGAATAGTTTCTGGATGAGCGCGCCACTGGAGCAATGACAACAAGTCACTGTTTTGAGTAAGCTTAGTGGAACATAAAAGTGAGTTGCACACAAACACCTCTTTGGAACTACGGTGGAACAAAGAACTGGATTCGTGTTCTGCTTGGGGGTCTTTCGGTTTGCATGGTAACTTTAAATAGTTTGAAGTTGCCAGCTTTCCCGCATCCTCACACTTATATACATACAGCTCATGCTGACCGTCGGTTAGAGTCGCCCCACCTGGATCCATCAATCGAGCAAAACTAAAACCAAACATCTTCGGCTCAGACTTTTCACGCGTTGAGCAGTGCCGGAATTCAAAGCGTACATGGGCGGTAGAGAATTTATCAATGGGAACACTCAACCTGATCATTTCATTCCAGCATGGCGAGTTTTGGTGATAGAGAATCATCGATTTGTACGATTTCTGCGATTCCATGCCAGAAGCACCCCACAACGAGTCTGATAGAATATTTCCATCCACATCCAATACCAGTACGGTAACCATAATGTTTTTAGCTGTGTTTTTACCCCCACGTTCGAATTCGCCTCGTTCAAGAGTAATAAACATGTCGTTGCGTACGTCACCTGGCATAATGACATCTGGAAAACCCATCTTTCTAGTAATGGTGGTTCCCTGAAAAAGTAGAGGTTGCTCTTGTCGAGCTTGTCCCAAACCGCCATGCAGCAACTTCAATGAGACAGCAATTCCATGTGTGCCTTGATTTCCAGTGGTAACTGGGCCGAATTTTCCACTAGATTTTTTTATAATCAATTCATGTAGTTGGTGAAAGTCTTTTTCTTCACATTGATATATCTGCAAGGAAATATGGAGGTCAAAAAAGAAATAGATTCGATTAATTGACAGACTCGTCTTTGGCCTACCTTAAAGTTGTATTCTTTCTCTTCAGATTCGACTGTGTTATCGAATTGGCAAATGTCTCCTAAGCATAGCACACCAACGCCAAAGGGTCGACGAAATGTCGGACAATAGGTGGCGGTGTTACTCTTCTCGATTTTCTTCACCGATTCGGAATGAATGATTTTCCCTACTCGCATTACTACCGCTACAAGGTACAGCTCCTCACCCAGATCTGCTGCACCTTCAGTGTTAAACAAAAATTCATGAATACCGTTCAATGCTAAGACTTAACATCATACCTAGATCGGTGAACACAGTACAATTACTGTGAAGTTTCTCAATATAATTTGAAAAGCCATCTTTTGAGATTTTCACTAAAAATCTCTCTGATAGAGCTGTCATCTTGGAGGGGCTTCCATCGAAGAGGTAAAAGTAAACTTCAGCGTCATCACCACCTATGCGATGACCAAAATCTCTCATGCAAAAGTACAAATGATGGGTTAGAATTTTCCGAGTAGTTTTTCTTCGCAACGTTCCACGACTCTGTGGACATTTAAAGAAAAATGTATTAGGTTGAGCTTAAGTATAATAATTACTCCTTTTCTTACAGATGAATCTTTGGCATTGTCCGCACTAGTCACATGCACCTGATACAAGCGGACTATTCCCATATTATTTGGGTCCACTGCCAATGGCCCAACACGGGGCACGAGATCTAGTCCAAGCTTTCTGTAATGAAATCAAATAAAAATATATTTAAATCGGATCTTGGATAGTGCCGACAGAAACTACTTCATATGTCTAATTCCAGGGTAAGACTTGAAATTATATGTTGGAACGTTTGGCTAGGTTTGCTGTTTTCTCCCGCCATTTCATGCTCTTCCGAAACAACGGTTTGTAATATAACCCTATTGCCTTTCCATTTCAAAGACTTACAGCGATATATTAGCAATAACAATACATGTTTATATGTTGGATAACAAAAACAAAACATATTTTATGCATCAAGAGGTTGGTTAGATGGTTTAAGTGGCTGTATATTCCCGTTACTGACAAGGCAAAAACAGAAGTAGCGCATTGAGCTCCGTTTTAAAACCACAACTAACGGAAGGAAGTTAAGGGAGCTCAAAACTAGCCTGTGGAGCTGAGAAATTTGATAATATTGTTGAAATATATGCTTTGGATGGCCGAAAGGGCAAGAGGAGTCCCAATTGTTCTTCAATGACAGCCCTATTTTAGGTAGGTAAACTTAGACCATCAGTTTGGTCCATTGTGTCCACTGTCCTATTTTGCTCGACACAGTTTTCATATGCTCATTTTCTACTACCTTTTCCTCATGCTTGCTTGGGGTAGCTAGATTTAATTCGACTAGATCTCTGACGACGTCGCTTTAATACAGGGAAACGTTGGAAAGAGCTGTTCTGCGTACTCTTTGGACAGTCACACACGCTACAGGAAATTCGTCAAAGTGACAGTGAAAACGGATTTTGTCTGCAACACATAAAGCGCCTTGGTAAATAGTAAGGCCATCATAGTACTGACTATGGCCAGCACGAAACTTTAACCAGATTGCTTCGCAAAGCAAACATTCTTCCCAACATATTTGACCTAAATTTCACCAAAGCGACTTTTAAAATTGCGCTTTACAAGTTACATTAACATTGAACATCCCATTTCCTTCTAACTAAAAAAATTGTTATATTTAAAAATCATTTGCGTTTACAATTAAATGGTATAATTATTTTGACCAATAAGTTTCACTTAAAAATATATATGTATACATATTTTTGGAAATTAAAGAAGGAAAAAAATAAAATTATTTTATAAGAAAATATATCTGCCTTAGCCGCAATAACATTCTGTAATTTTTTTGAAACCGTTTCGACGAGTTTTGGCAGTATATCTATCTGCCACGTCATCCCAAAAATTTGTTACTGCAAAAACGATCTCCTCTCTGCTCCGTTTCAGAAAAACAGATATTTTTCCATTAAAGAACATCATACATATTCAATAACATTAAACTGCGCCTCGAGGTGGTCAGTTGTGGGTTTCTGATTCAATATCACGTAAAAGTTATCACCATTGAGAGCGTTATCATGTTCGAGAATAAATGAGCGCCAGATGGTAACATGAAAATGTTTAAAGTTTGAGCTGGGACATCGTTCCATCGGTTGGAACCAAATCTTCACAACCGTTGGACAGTGTACAACGCTAAAACATTACAAACCCGCCACCATGCTAACTGGTCTGAACGACTGGTGCGCATTTTTCACGATATAATTATGGCATTCGAACAAATCTTGTTTACGGTGATCCATGAGGTTCAAAAAAACTCTCTCCAGTTCATAAAACCGGTTCCACACCTTATGGGTTTATTTTTATACCAATTGTAGCCTCTTTATTTTGTTTTCGTGGTTATATCTTCCATATTTAGCTTTGTCGCTTTTCCCAACCCGAGTAGAAATTGTCGGTTATAGTGTAAGCGCCGTTCCTACATTTCAGAAATGTTTCCGTAACAGTAACAGTGTTTATAGTGTACCGAAATGCGAACTCTTTCCAGTGCAGGATGGAACGTTGACCAAAGGCGTTTATGGTTTTTAGTTCAGATCAGAGCCTCAACTGGTATACAAAAAATTCGTGTTTATCTTTTCATGAAACACTTTCTGAGCTCAGAATAAATTGACTGAGCAGGTTGAGTAAAAATCTGATGACACATATTCACACAAACTTGCCGTCACATTTGACAGAAGAAAAAATATCAGGAAAAAACATTAATTTTTAGGTTTTGAAAGTAAAGCTAAATAAATTATGGTTTCAGGCTGTAGCTGCTTGAATCTTTTCCAGATTGTTGACATAGCACCGGTCCTCCCCACAAAAAAAAGTCCCAAGGGCTTAAATGGTAGCTCCGAGCCGGCCAATTTACATCGCCCAAATCCATGTCTTCAATACGTCGGATAACATAGACGGAAACGTTGTTACCAGCCTCACTGTCGAAGAAAAATGGTCCAATGATGCCACCACTCCACAATTCGCACCAAACTGTCACTCTCTGTGGATGCATTGGCTTCTCGACAATAACTAGTGCATGGTCATGGTTGCCACTATTTTCAAAAATAAATTTCCCTGGCTTTCCCTGACCAATTTTGAAGTTTTCCCTGATCAAATTCTGCAAATATACCATCAAAAAACAACGCATTTAAACACTAGTACCTTTGTATATACAAAGATAGTACTTGAGATCACTAAGTTACCTATATAAAGTTTACTTTTTTGTTTGAAATAAATCACAATCAATAAATGTATGGGTAAAAGCTTTGTATATACATTTTTATAGTAGCGCCAATCCAGTAGTACCAGTATCCTAATAGGTGTCGCTACCCATACCAAATCGAGAATAAAATTACTGAGAGCTTTGAGCCTTTGATAATTTTATTCCTTGTGAAAAAAGCTTTCGTTGAGAATTTATTCATTCGATAACTGTTCGTCGTTCAGTTTCGATTTGTGTTTATTGTGTGAATTTCTTATAAATTAAAAATAATATGAAAAATGTTTTGTGCATTCAGAATTGGATGCATTTCTAACAAAGCAATATCAAATCCTAGAATCAGTCTCTGAAATTAGGGATTCAAATCTTAAGGCTCAAAAACCACGTCAAAATCAGCAACAATACAATACAATTTTTGGCGCAACAGGTCCGTGGGACCCTAGGCCTAGCTTCTCGCAACCATTCGTTTTGTGTGAGTTTTCATTTTTGGAACGAATGGAAGGGATCTACAATTTTATGCCGACTCCAAACGGCTAATTGAGAAGCTCTTTCATGACAGTTATACTCTCGGATGTTTGTCAGACGTTCGCGAGAGGTGGCGCAGTGAAAAAACCCTGAGTTGGAAATTGGGTTTTTTTTGCGGGATTCGAACCTGAACCCCTCGCTTAGTAGTCCAACACACTAACCACTAAGCCACTGCGCACACAAAAATCAAAATCAGCAACACCATCGTGTATTTCACACTAAAACGAATAATTTCAACTGTCGTTTATGCAATTCCCCTCATCCATTGACATACTATACATGGACGGCTACTGAAATGTCAATTCCATATAATCTCAGCCCAGGCAATGACGCCAACATAACTAGCGCTCGTGGTTCCATGCGAAAAATAAGTGAAACAAAATGACAACCATCTTGGATTTCTCCATAGAATACTAGAGCCACCTATTGGGCGTGAGTAGATTTGCCAAGTGAAACGGTTGCAATTCAAATTGTTGCGGCATTGTTTGCACTAGACGTCCTCTCGAAATTGTTCTAGTTCAAATAATTAATAATAGATGGAACCAACAAAATTTAAATAAAAAATCGTTTTTCATTGTCCCATAAATTGCACAATTTTCGTATATTAATTGCGAATCAGTTTTTTATGTTGTTTTTCATTTGTCTTTTTGGAAATATAATGTAATATCACTTTGGCGTATATTTCAATCACATTTCGGATTAATAAAATACTTATGATTGTCAAGAATATCACATTCAAGTACATGAGAATTTAATTCTTCATATAAACTACTTACATCTATATTTCTTAAAGTACTTATAATTATCAGGCTATAAATCTTATTGCACCCTAATTTATTTTGTAATTCATACAAAGACACAGTTTTTTGGACTGTTTCCAATTTATTCCGCTCTGAACCACGAGCGCTAGCGCTAATGTTGGAACCAACGCGAAGTTGTCTACTACCAGTCCATATATAATAAGTCAATGCCCTCATCCACTTCGTTTCTGTTCAAAGTTTTTTGCAACTCACAATTCCCAATAGGATTGCAAAAGTTTCAACGCTTATTGTGGAAATTATCTTTCATCAACACACACGGTTAACGAGTATCGAAGGCAGTTCACTTGTAAGCTATGACGGCAACGACATCACACACTCTTACATACTACCGATCAAGCACAAGTGCACCAGGATTCACATTCTACTAATAACACGGGTATTTTTTCATCTCCATTTTGACTTCGATGGAAGGGCTGTCCGGTTAAGAAAGCAAGGCAGGCATAATTGTTTAAGCCAGTGCTTAGCTCGTCGGAGGGGTGGGATCTTGTGCTTGTCTTGCAGACTACCGTACTTTTACGTGAGTTGAAATTTTGATGGGGAAGTCTTAAAATTGGGAATATTAAATGGATAGGAAGATAATAGGGAAAGGATTGACTCTAAACGAAATGAAACTTTAACAGCTCCTCCTCAAAATCGGACTTTGGGGCATGATTGTGGAGTAACTTTCCGTTGAAAATTCGCTCTATCTCTCATGTTCTAACACCCATGCCAAGAATGAAATGCACGTGATCTTTGGAATCCACCAAAGACTAAAGTCATCGTAATTTATTTGGAAAAGCAAACACAATTTCAATTTAGTGTTTGCAGCTAAATACAAAAAAATATCTACCTACATACATATACAAATTGAATATCTACCTACAGAGCCTAGAGCCTCTCGAAGGCTTTCCCGCTTAATAATCTACCTACTTCTATAGCAGCTGAAAATACTACATTGCTATGGTGACGGATCTAGACATTTGGCAACAAATCTTGTATAGTGATCGGGGTGATCATTACGAAAGTGATTGTTACGAAAGTAGCATGCCGTTCCCACTCTGGGTGTATCTTCCCTGACATCGGAACAAAACCAAGACAATGAATTAAAAGAATTAGTAAAAAATCAATCATCATCATACAAATTAGAAAAAATTCATATCCCGGTTGAAGATTTGCACATTTGGTGTGAAACAACAATATCGACAAATCGTCCTTATGTCCCTGAAATACTAAGGCGAACAATATTCGACAATATTCATTGTCTCTCCCACCCAAGTATACGATGCACACGGAAGCTGGTCGCAACAAAATATTTTTGGCCATCCTTGAATACGGATGTAAATAGATGGTCAAAAAGCTGCATTGCTTGCCAAAGATCTAAAATTGGAAAGCATACAAAATCGGAATACGGTAAATTTAACATACCAGAAGGCAGATTGTGCCATACACATGGATTTGGTCGGACCTTTACAACAATCAAATGGTTATACATACATCCTAACCATCAAAGACCGATTTACTTCTTGGACAGAGGCAATTCCGATACGAAGTACTACCTCAACGGTAGTTTCCGCTTTCATTCGCAATTGGGTATCCAGATTCGGCGTACCGCAAACAATAACAACGGATCAAGGAACCCAATTCGAATCGTCCCTTTTTAAAGAAATTTTAAAAATATTCGGATGTCAAAGAATTCGGACAACCATCCACAAGCGAACGGTTTGGTTGAACGCTTCCATCGACAACTCAAGGAAGCTCTGAGATGTCACGACGACAAGAAAAATTGGTATGACAATCTTCCCTGGACACTACTAGGCATTCGTTCAGCAATAATAACTGACTTAGATCTTTCTCCATCCCAACTCTTGTACGGCCAAGCTTTGCGTCTCCCCGGAGAATTAATAGTATCGGATCCCAACGACGCAAATCAACTAACTTCCAACAAAGCACAAGAATTAAGACAGACCATTTTGAAAATTCGTCCGGAACCGAAAATGGATAGACAGCAAAAATATATATTTATTCCAAAAGCTTTAATCTCCTACTCACAAGTTTTGGTTAGGGAAGAAGTTCAAATGGGAAGTTTAATACATCCATACAAAGGTCCATACAAGGTTATAGAAAAGAAAGACAAATTTTTCCCTGTGGCCGTCGAAGAGAAGCAACAAACAATATCAATTGATCGTCTGAAGCCAGCTTTTGTGGCAAATGAGCATGCAGAACCAGGTTCCGACAGAGAGAGAAGATCAACGCACAAACCCAGAGTGTCTTTTATATTATAAATGAACAAAACAACATTAAAATGAAGTACACTATAAAATGTTTAAACCATTCTTTGAAGTAAAGTACAACTTTAATAAGTAAAATATATTTGTAAAAATAGTTATAATATTAGGAATTGAAAATTGTTATCAACATTTTTTATAAGGGGGAAGTGATGTGGCATCATATTAATACTCCGACGTTTCTACCGTCCAGCAGAGGGCGCAGTCCGCATATGATGGTCAGTTGGAATTTGACACATGACGTGGCAGACAAAGAGGAGACGGGAGTTCTTTCTTCAGTCGCTGTTCATCACTCGCCATACAACGTGCCCCAATAAAATTGCTGACAATAAAGCGCATAGTTTTTTATTTTGCTTATGCCACCATACCGGCATAGGTACCCAGCATTCATACTCGAACCCTCATGCGGCTCTTGTGATTGAACGGGCTGCTGAAGAGGGTGACCTTGAGCGGCGCCTGTCTAAGGGACAGCAGAGAAGGAAGTTGTTGGTTCTGCGGCGCAATGATGCTTTATCTGCTGAATGCGCAAGCACATCTTTCAGCTCTTCGGCGGTGCCTTTGAAAAGGAATAGGTCGGTTGAGGTCTCACCAATTGAAGCCAGCCAATCCCTCGGATCGGGCGCTGCCTCCTCTTCTGCCGAACCGAAAAGCAAAAAGAAGCGACCCAAGCTTGTACCTAAAGGCTTGGGCTCCGGAGGCTCTCCAATCGTTGGAGCTGCTAGTGCACTTGTAACGAATGATGCAGGTGCAGAAACCAACTCAGGTTGCAGTACCAGCGGACAGAACATGGTTGTCGCGGAAGGCTCTATCGGTCAGAGTGCTTCTTTCGAACGCAGAACAGCTAAAGTGCTTGATAGTGGGTTGTGCTATAAGGATGCTGCTGTCTCCTCTTTAGTAGTTCGTATAGGGAAAGCAGGCAATGATAATAGTATGAGCGATGCAGAGTTAAACACTGCAAAGCCCATCTTTTGGAGCTTGTTGCGGCAACAAATGCTTGCATCCAGGTTGAATGCTGTGAGTTCAAGGACGGAACCTTCATGGTGAAGACCTCCTCGCAGCAAACATCTGAATGGGTCAGCAGTATGGTGCCGAAAATCCCTCCCCTTGGGACCACAATTTTTGAGGTCTACAAACCACCCAATCTTAACCGTGCTGTCTGCTGGATCCCTGTAAAACTGGGGAAATCGGCGGACGTGCTAAAACGTTTGCATACACAGAATCTTGATCTCGACACAAAAGCCTGGATTGTCCGTTCTCACAGGCCGAGCAAAAACCGTCACGATGAAGATGGTAGTTCTCTGGTTGTGACCATAGACAAGACATGGCTTCTGCTGAGACCATTAAGTCAAGGTACGACATGCGACCCTATCTGCATCTTGTCAGGATTCGTTTCCATTTCAATGCCAAATAGTGCAAATAGTAGTCGTAACCCAGAGTTTACATCAATTTTGTCTACTCAGATAAACCTACAGTACTGCAAGGCTGCTACTGCTCTTTTAAGTAGCAGGCTTGCTGCCCGTAGAACAAAAAACTGCATAACATCCTTCCAGGAACCATGGGTGTGGAAATATCGCATCAGCGGCCTTGGTGTGTTGAGCAGTTCGCATAACGCTCTTTACGGTGAGCTGTCCGAGAGACCTAGGACATGTCTTGTTGTATCGAAATCCCTTACGGCAGTTACAATCAAACGGTTCTGTTGCCAAGATTTGGTTGCTGCAACTATTACCTACCACGCAAACGGCAATTGGGAAACCTTTGTCGTTGCATTGGCTTACTTTTAGTACTACTCTTTAACTCCTCCACCACCAAAGGCTGATTTTGAGCTCGTAGAGTATGCGAGTCCAAAAAGATAGGTCTCATCCTGTGTTGCGATGCTAATGCTCAAAACACTATTTGGGGCAGCAGCAAATGCAATATACGAGGGGATCGTCTTCTGGACTTCACCTTATCGTCTGACATCACCATCAACAATGTGGATTAGAGACCTACATTTGTTACAGCCAGGAGACAGCAGGTAATCGATGTTAACCTGTCCAACAGGCATTCCAAGACTATCAGAAATTGGAGGGTATCGCCAGATAGCACTCTGTCAGACCACAGATACATCGAATTTCAAATCTACTGTGAAGTTTCACCTTCGCAAGAGAGGAGAAATCCAAGAAAAACAAATTGAGCCCGGTTTGAGGCGGAGCTTGGCAATTCTGTCAAAGCTCCACCCAAACTTAGATCAATACAGGGGATGGAGAGGTCTGCTCAGGATCTGAGCGGCGTCATCACCCGTTGTTTTGAATTAGAGTGTCCAGTTACAAAAAACTCCTGTAGAAAACCGGTACCTTGGTGGAATACCGAACTGCAGTGTATCCGCAAAGAAACCAGGAAGCTCCTAAATCGGTCTTTAAAAACCAACTTAGAAGAAGACTGGAATCTGTATCGATCGAAGCAAAAAGAATTTAAGAGACTGATTCGTAAATCGAAGAACGACTCTTATAGGAAATTTTGTGAGGAGGTCGTATCACTAAGTGCAACCAGCAGGCTTGTTAAAGTCCTCAAAAGGGACAGATCAAGTAAGCTGGAACCGCTCCAAAAATTTTATGGTACCTACACTGAGACAAAGGCGGAGACTTTTAGTCTCCTGCTGGAGACTCACTTCCCGGGAAATCAGGGGCCCGATTCTGTAAGGCGAAACGTTAAAACGTTTTCGTTTGCACGAAGAAATTTGCATGTGTAACATAGGGCAAATCATTCGTGCGCACGAAAACGTTTGATCGTTTCGCCTTACAGAATCTGGGCCCAGGTCACTACGCGTTCTTCAGTGGTACCGGAAACGGTGGCCACTTCTGAACTGACTAACACCACGCGGCGTAGCTGGTATATTGCATCCAGAGTGGTGACGGATGAAGCTATCAAATATGCAATTGCATCGTTTGAGGCTTTCAAGTCACCGGGTCCGGATGGAATTTCTCCGGCTATGCTAAAACATGGTTGTAGCCAGCTGATGCCGACGCTGAAAAGAATTTTCACCGCCAGCTTGGCCCTGGCCTACATACCTTCTCCCTGGCGTATGGTTAAAGTCGTCTCGCCAAGAGCTTCAGACCCATAAGTCTGTCCTCCTTCTTGCTGAAAAGCTTGGAGAGACTGGTTGAGCTGCACGTGCGAAATGTTGCTCTTCGATCGCATCCTCTTTCAGCGATGCAACATGCCTATCAGCGTGGAAAATCTTGTGAAACTGCGCTCCAGAACCTCGTTGGCAGGATCGAGAGTGCTCTTGATCGGAAGGAGTACGCATTAGGTATCTTCATCGATATTGAGGGTGCTTTTGACAATGCGACTTTTGATAGTATGTGCAATGCAGCCAGACATCATGGTGTAGATGAAACATTAGTGTTGTGGATTAAAGCAATGTTAATGAACAGGACGCTGATTGCCGAGGCGGACTGTGGCAAATGTGTCATGACAGGGGTAGACAGGGGCTGCCCTCAAGGTGGTGTTCTGTCTCCCCTTTTATGGTGTATGGTAGTTGACTCTCTGCTAACGGCTCTCAATCTTCCTGGAACCTACACAGGCCTACGCGGATGATGTCGCCGTTCTGTCTGTCGGTTCCGACCTAGGGACTGTCTGCTCTCAGGCGCAGAGATCCTTGGGCTTAATCGATGATTGGTGCGCAAGTAATGGGCTTTCAGTGAATCCTCTTAAAACTACGGTTGTTCTCTTCACGAGAAGGAGGAATGTCACTGGTCTGACTCAGCTTGTGCTAAAAGGCGTCACTATCCCGATCTCCAATGAAGTCAAATATCTGGGAGTAATCCCCGATAGAAAGCTTCTTTGGTCCTAGCATGTTGAATCAAAAACCGATAAAGCACTGTCAACTTTCTGGCAGTGCAAAGGCGATTTTGGCAAGACATGGGGCTTATCTCCTAAAAGGGTCCTTTGGATCTATACGGCAAATTGTAAGACCACTTCTCTCATATGCATCGGTTGTATGGTGGAACAGGCTTTCGCGGAAACGTGTTACTGCCTCTTTTGCCAAACTTCAAAGAACGGTCTGTCTTGGATGCACAGGGGCCTTCCCTAGCACTCCGGGCTCTGCTCTAGATGCTATGATGAACCTCCCCCCTCTTGATATTTTTATCATGGGGTGTACGCTGAAAACCATCTCTCGATTAAAGAGAGGTGGTTTTTGGTACCACGCGCATTGGAGTTTTGAAGAACTTGTGCGAGAATTATCCTTTGACTCCTGTCTTATGGATATGCCCTCTGACGCAATGACACCAGAAATCCTACTGCGACAAAACTACCAAGTCAACTTTCCTCAGGCGACGGAATGGCTTCGGCCAGACTCTGAGCCAGGAAAAGAATGCCATCGTATATTCACGGACGGCTCCAGGACCGAACAAGGATCTGGTTCTGGGGTCTTTGTGGAAAGCGAGAACATTAGACTACACTACCCATTAGGTAACTATGCGTCTGTCTTCCAAGCGGAGATTTTCGCTATCCTTATGGCTATGCGCTATATTCTGACAAACAGGTATGGAGGGCTAGAAGCATATGCGTTTGCAGCGATAGCCAAGCTGCATTAAAAGCACTGCTTAACCCTCTTACCGTGTCTAAATTAGTGCTTTAACTCAAGCTATCTCTGAACTTAGTCGGTAGGCTAAGCACAGTTGTCTAGGATTTACTTATGGGCAAACAATTGTAATTTGCCCTATCAGAGTTCTTTCCCAATTTGTTACGGCTAATATGGTTTTTGTGATCTTTTTTTCATCGGTCTGGTCTGACTTACGCTCTAACCAAACTAATAAATTCATTCATTCATTTTCTTCTAATTAAATTAAATAAACTCACTCCAAGCTATTTTATACCATATATTTTTGGTGCCTCCTGTGAGGATTCAAAAGATTAGCTAAACCACTTGTTACGAGACTTACCTGCGATCCAGGATCGCAGAGAATACGAGCTAGGCGCTGTTCATTTAAATCTCGTAACAAGTACTGTTGAGTAGTTGTGTCTGAGTGCTCCAACGGATAGTAACTACCTCCGAAAAAAAAGTCCAAATTATTTTCTTTGATAACATCCCCAATAAGTAGCATTCGTTCGTTTTAATACAGCTTTTGTTTTGACGAAACACATGTATAAATCAATTAAGGGCACAAACCAGTTTTCATTATTGAGGGAATGAAGCGCCAAGGCTTCTGTGGGATACTGCATACTGGTACCACATTTTTATTAGATTTCTTGGCGCTACTATAGCCATAGGAATGTATATAAATGCAAAGGTAATAGTTATAAAAGTAATTGTAGGATGCTGGTTCAAGGTCATAAATTCTTTTAAATATTTTGCGTAAACGTGGTGGTAGACTTTAGAGGTCGAAATAATTAATTTAAAAAAATAAATAATCCGAAGTGAATTTTAGTGCTGTGACCGAAGTGGGACATAAGTCCACTGAAATTATGTCCCTTCTTACATGTTTTCCCAGACCTGACATGTCAGACTCTTAAGAGATCTTTGCCCAGAAATCGAGCAAAAAATTACATTTTGTTTTAATGACTGATAAATTATTACTGAAGCTATTGAATTCAGACTGAATGCCTTTAAAAGCACAGAATTTCTGAGAAATGCATAAACTAAGTAACGTGCAGAATAATTATTTGAAAAAAAAAAAAATAATTTAAACTCGGTAATTTGTGACAAAATACACGTAAATAAATATAAGTTTTTAGTTATTTCAAATGCATTCTGTTTCAATTCAATCGCTCCAGTAATAAATTATCAGTCAGAGAAACAAAAAATGTATTTTTGTTTTCACTTTTGCTCGACTCTGGGTAGAGGCCTCTTAAGCATCCAGCGGCCCTATTGTAGTTAGAACGATGGTTCATTAAGTTTGGACTATTTTCTGAATTTTAAATTTGGGCTATTTCTCATACTAAATAATATCCTATATTGATTAAAATGGAAAGCAAAATATGTATTATTTTGGGCGATCTTTTATTTTCTCAAATTTCCCGAAGCCAAAAAAAGTTGTTTGTCAAATAAATTGAATTTTACAGCTCGATTCTAGCAAACCTCACTGATACCACACAAGTCACAAAACATTCGCAAGGTGAGGTGAAATTGATTTTGCGTTGTTTTCGTATTCTGTCAGCATCGATGAATTTGATTTGCAACAAATATCGTTAATAAATTGTATCCTTCAGTTCTTAAACATTTCTATGTTTATATTTCGCGTACTTTGCCCAAAAAAAAAATATTTTATATATCTTTACTAATGCATTTTTTTTTGCCCATTTGAAAGTCACCATTATGAGGTAAATGAGGAGTTTTGTTGTGAGAATTATCGTAGAATTCGGAAAAAGTTATCGAATCACAATAAACTTCACAATAGCTTGTTACTTGTGAGGCCTCACAAAGGGAGAATCAGCTTTAGAATTGTTTTCTTCTTTTTCGTTGAAATAAACCTTAAATTCTTAATGACAATAATGTGTTAAGAATGTGGGTGCTATTTTTCTGTTTTTTTTGTTTTTAATTCTGAAACGTGGGTTTTGGATTTTTTTTATGATAGCCTAATTATTATTTTACTTACAAAGTGTTGGAATTGTCCCGTCTTTGAAAAATAAATTAAATAAATTATGGACTTATAGGTAGCCAACTTTGGAGGGACATAATTCCACAATCAAGTTTTGAACTGATATCCCAATGAGCCGTGAATTCCCTGACTGTTTTCGACATTCCCTGACTTTCCCTGGCATTCCCTCCAGTGGCAACCATGTAGTGTTGTCCACTAGCATACCAGTCTTAGCAGGCGCGGAGGATGCTTCATTTCGGCCAAAACTTCTTTTCAAGAAAACGCACTGTTTGGACTACACAGTACTCACTTTGGAAATAAGTTTTCAATATTTCCCAACGTTGTTCAAGCCACTCGATGGCCCACCTTTATGTCAACTATGAAGCAAAATGACGTTAGCCCGCTTATTAATGTGGTTTTCGATTGGGCTTCTTCAGATTTGCTCTCAGATTTCAGATTTTGTGTGGCTAATCGAACATAAAAATGTCACTTGCTCTTTTTTTGTGTTGATATTTGTGCGATTTCAATATGTGTAGTCTTCGACACTTTTCTAAGCGATTCCCATTCACTGGTTACATTTTGTATTAAAACATTAGAAATATCTGTTCTGATTGATTTCTAAATATTTATCCATAAATAATTTACAAAACTAGATTCACCCGATGCAATGCCTTCCTTTGCTGAAGAAAAAAATTCACTAAAAATGTAAACAAACTCCATCAGTTGTCAAACTCAAACGTACTTGTATTGGTAAATCTGAGAAAACATCTAGATTCGCAAAAGTGCTTTGAAATCTGAAATAGATTGTTTTTTCCTGTACCAAACGAACATAAAAATTGCTCTGAGAGCAAAAAAAAGTGATCTGAGAGCGCCTAATCGAATACCACATAAAATAGTTTTTCGAAAGTACCCACTTTCTGCAATACCAGGTTCGATTCGCTAACAATTAATAAAAATGGTGAAGTTAAACGTACGATTTTATTTAACTTTTATTTATCATGATAAGTAATTGTAGTCTTGGAATTTATCGCTAGTCATACTTTTAACAGCATATTCTGTAAAAATAAACCGCTTTAGCAAGCAACACTTCTTCAAGCTCAGATTTAAACACGCAAACTGACAACATCGCTTTAAAATGCTCCCAGTGTTGAATGTCTATAGCTACAAAAAAAGAGCAACAACACTGCCGCAGGTAGACTTTTATTGAATCATCTCAAACTCGACTAAAACTTGTTTTCTACCTGTCTTACGCGATTGCAATATTTCTCGTGATGTTAATTTTGAGTGAAACCATACAGTCAAAGAAGTTTTGTATATACAATGTACAGTACATACATTGGCATATCTCTGGGTTAGATATGTATGTTAAAACGAGGATAGAACAACTCATGTGCATGCATGAGAATGTTAAAAAAGATATAAACTGCAGAAATAATCCATTTAGAGAACTATTATTTGGTCGTCTACTTTATATTGTATTCAAAGCCAGAGCTAAACGATGTAGACCGATCACGATCAGTTAGTAGGTACAACCAGGGTAGGTAGGACCACGGACAAGTTCGGCTTTGGCTGGCAGATGATTGAACGTTGACGTCGGTTTTATATTTTGATCCTTCGCTTTATCTAAATAAGTTTTAGATACCTAACTTCTCATAGTAATTTCTCTGCATTTGGTTTGGTAAAATACTTTCTCTGAACGCCATGTTCATTTCTACTTTATTTGCACTTGGAGTACCACACCCATTTAAATACTTATCTCGTTGTCACAGCGTTTTTATTGCCTCTTTATTTTTATTTTATTTGAAATGCTGACAATCCTAGCACGAAATAAATACGAAATTCGGGGAGAAAAGAAGTAGGTAATTCAAAAAAGAATGCAAGGATTCATGCGTGTACTCATGAAAGATACATATTCGTATTTGACAAAAAGATGTTACAATTTCTCAGTAGGTAGGTATAGTGTTTTAAGATGAATAACCTGACGTCCGTTGGTAGGGTTACCAATATATAAAGTAAATATTTCGTGTAAAGTTTGGTGTGAAGTACTCCCACACAGTATTTGGTAACGTGTAGGGAAGAATGAATAAAGCTTTACAATATGTAAAGTGTGTGGGCTTGGAATTGGAATTAGACTACAAGAACGTGGAGTAATTTCCCAATCGTTTATTTAGTGTCTTGAAGTGATTATAGACGCTTGTCCCTTCAAACTCCATTGAGTATAAAGGGTGTTTTTTTTTTACAGGTATATAACTTTAAGTTGGCAACACTATTTTAACTGGCGGCCATTTTGTCAGCTGTGATTTATTTTTAGTTTGGTTTGGCACTTCAATATGAATAGACTGACGCCTGAACAACACTTCCAAATTGTGCAAAATTAATTTTGAAAATCATGGTTCTGTTCGAAATACGTATCGTGAATTTTGTTTAGCGATGAAACTCACTTTTGGTTGAATGGGTACGTCAATAAACAAAACTGCCATATTTGGAGTGATGATAATCCTCAAGTGCATGTTGAGACACCGTAACATCCACAAAAACTGACTGTTTGGTGTGCTTTATGGGTTTGTGGAATAATTGGTCTGTACTTCTTTAAAAAACGAAGCTGGCCAAAACGTTATAGTCAATGGTGACCGCTATAGAGCCATTATTACTCAATGGAACAACCATGATGTGCGTGAGCTGTGGTTTCAACAAGACGGCGGCGCAACATATCACACAGCTCGTGCAACAATTAATTTGTTTGGTAACCGCCTCCAAGATCGTGCGATTTAACGCCTATTGACTATTTTCTGTGGGGATATGTGATGTCGCTAGTCTACGCCGATAAGCTCGAAACGATTGACCACTTGGAGGACAACATTCGCCGCGTTATTACCGATATACGGGCTCAAATGTGGGAAAAAGTCATCGAAAATTGGACCACCATATTAGACTACGTCCAAGCCAGCCGTGGCGGTCATATGCCAGAAATCATATTTAATAAAGTAAATTTCATGTCAATTTAAAAAAATCATCTTTCTTTTATTCCATTTCAAAGTTCTAACCTCTAAAAAAAACACCCTTTACTTTTAAAATAACATAAAAACTACAAGGCTAATAAGTAACATCGGAGTCTTATTCAGACTTATTTTGTAAGCATAGGTATTAAAAATATGGCCAAGTAAAAGAAAAGTCTAATCCTTCCACCGCCTCTGCGCAAAAGGTGCATTTGTGCGTTTCGAACGATACGATACTCGTTGTATCTTCAATGCTAAAGAAATAAAAAAAAAACAATTAAGCTGAACTCGAAAGGAGTCACAGTAACACAACTAATCTAAGGGAAGATTGACTCACCAGGTTCATACGGCATACCAATGATTGATGCATGATGGATCATGACGAAACAAACTTCTATCGTAATCAGTTCGTAACTGGTCATGTCTGTTACATAGAATATCTTTTTAAGCACGACCATGCAACCATCCAAACTTGCTAAACCGTTTCAGAACGGAACGCGAAAGACGTGTTTTATTGCCCCACCATAGAGACCATCAGATTCACCCTATACGATAGTGGCCCAATCCAAATACGTAATGCTAAATTATATACACATACTTTAAAACGGCGAAAAATGGACAATTGTTAAAAAACGTGGCGCAGCGACCTGTGGGGTTTAGAGCTCCAATGTAAAGCGAATTGTTTAAATAACAGAATACCTTTAATCCAATTTTCACGAAATAAATTCCGCCCTAGAGAAGTGTTTTAGCCAGTAAGAATCCTCCACTACCAATTGATGCTGAGCATTGGCGCCTCGTGCAACGTTTTAAGGATTTCGTTGACGTTGCCCAAAAGGCTTACTGCTGTAATAGCCTTTTTAGTGCGCAGGTGAAATGTAATAAAGTCGTGATTGCGACACTTTCTTTAGGTTTTAACCTTTAGGAAGGTAACCCAAAATATTCTTAAGTAAAATATAACTGGGTTGAGGGCTCACTCCTAGGGACCAACAAACAAATATTGTCGCAAGTTCACATATTTATTTCGTAGCACAAATACAAGGTACTGTAACCCTACCGGAAGATCCTATAGTTTTTGCAAATGGAAGCAAATGTCAATTCTATTTTAACGTTGTTGAAGGTAAATATTGATACAAAATACATGTTAACAAGACATAAGTCGCTAAATACTCCTAAAGAACTCGTAATACATAATTGTTTCGATTTTGTTGGGGATTATTTCGTCCGTGGAGTTGGCTCAGATTTCCCGGTCTTCCGACACCAACTGGGCAAACATGTATACGAAGTTTAGACTATCGCTTGGAAGGATATGGGACAACACGAGGTGCTGCCAGGTCTGGCCGGACTCGGAGTTGCCATTCTATTGAGAATATCGCAGCTGTATCTGGAGATGAGTATCGATGTCGATTAGTCGATGTACCACGCATTTGGGCATCAATCAGCGTTCTTTAACATGGGATCGGGACTGGATAACTGCTTCCCACAGGATGGAGCAATTGCGCATACATCACGAGACACATCCGGAATTATAAGTGCAGCATTTACGGGGTGCCTATATATTCCTCATTTTGGTGATTGCACTGGCCAAAAAGATCACCGATTTAACCGTTCCAGACGTATTTTTGTGTCAGGAATCTATGGTAACAAGTCTCAGACTCTTGAAGCCCTCAAGAGAATATACCTACGTCAAGTATGCGAGGACCTAAGCAATAGTTTTGGTGATTTGCACTGTCACTAATCGGTCCCAAATGGTCATCTATAAAAAATAACAGAAAAATAATATCGGGTGACAACTTTTGGACCACCTTGTGTATATGATGGCTATTTTGAAGTTTTCTAAATAGTATGCAAATTTATCAATTAAACTAACATTTTCGTCGCCGTAAGTCCGAAAAAGTTGCTGTAAGTGAAATGAAATGTTCATTCACAGTTCATTGCTCTGGTTACCCTATTCGAAACTACCTAGGCCAGCCATTCAGGCACGTCTGCATGCTCACAGCACAGTATCATATTTTCGAACACCAAACAAAGGGAATACATAAGTAGCTACAGGCTGTATATACAACCATAATAGCATAAGAATTCGTAATGCACTTTTTTTCTGTGTTTGCCAAACTGCATAACATGAAACCACACATAGCAATGAACACATATGAGCAGGAGCAACAGCAAAAGCATTGCAAGTAGCAGCAGTGAAAGAATATACAAGCGATTCACAATTTTTTCGATTTCGTTATACTTCATGTTCGTCTACTCCAAATACATAGCCTAAACACGCTGTAGATCCATCTCAACCCTCACTTATTCAACCAGCAGTGTGAGTATCGATAGCAACGAGCGAGAGTAGCATAAACCGCAGACGCAACTGAACAACAGTGGCCAGCGTCCAGCGACAGCAGCATAGCGAGATCACAACCTTCGGATTTGTTTCAGCCGGCGCAGTGTAAAGTGTAATATTTGCGGGTTCTAAAATCACTCAATCGGGATACATCTACCAGTTAAGTTTTAGTCGCCATCACGGCTGAATCGTTTCTCTCGACTTAGCCGGATACTAATAATAGAAATCTTATGTAAGACTAATAAATTAACAATTCAAAGTAAAAACCTTTAAAGGTGAACTTATAAAAACAAAACGCACATATATTTGAAATCGTATAATGCCTAGCATTTGAACAAAGGCTGAGCTATTGCTTGTATCCAACAATTGAGTCAAGTTTTTTTTCTAGTGAATTTTACATTAGATATACTCGAGACAAAAAGAAAAAAAACATCAACAGGCGCATACCAACTCTGAAACCAGTTTGGGTTTTTGAATTATCAACCACCAACCTCAAAACTGGGTACGTGGTACTTTCAAGAGTTGCTGCCTTGATTTTCGATATAGATACATTTCAGTGTTTGATACAGAAATTATATTTTGTGAATACCTAAAAAAAAAAAGAATTATACCAAACTGTCAAAATAATGTGCAATGCTGGTTAAAACTACTGTCAAAAACGTATTTAAAGCTACAGATGTTTGTATATCACGTTTCTGTTTGCAATAAAAAGTGTAATGCCGGAGAACGAGATTATGCGCTATTTACACATGGCATAGTGTCGGTGATATATACACACTACCCCCTGTACCTATATACAACCAAGTGTTATACCGCGGTGCTAGAATTGAGTCGTGCTTAGGTTCAATTTCAATTTGAGAGATAATAACTACGAGTTAAAAAAAATAAAATAAAAAAAAGTGTGCCTCTCTGTAACGAGACCAAACTAAACAGAAAGGAAGTTTTCGATTGGTGTTTATAAACTTTTCCTTGACTTTGTTGCATAAATTATTAACAAAGTACATTTTGAGATCTACCCACATATGGTAGCTTAACAAAGAAAATTGCTTGGCAAGATTTATCATTCATTTCGTTGAACGACCCCTTTATCGTCTGCTTAGTGAAAAAAAGTGGTTTTCTTATATTTGCCTTTGCGGTTTTTCGTAAACATTACTCATTTTCTTGTGAAATTTGCACAAGTCACAGGAATTCACACAAAACTATTCTTTTTCTTTTTACAGAGAAAATTTCGACTAGCAGGATCAATATATAAAATCACAACAATATGGCGGTGTTTGGAATGGTGTCTGCCGTTTCCGGCTTTGTCAAAATAAGACACCTTTTAGATAGAGCAATCATAGACAATATGGTATTCCGTTGCCATTACAGAATTACAACAGCAATATTATTTGTGTGCTGCATCATTGTAACGGCGAATAATTTAATTGGTAAGTTTAAGTTTAGCTACATTACCTTATATTTGTGTAAACGCATAAGTGGGTGCTGGTTCTCTGTTTGTATTTATTTCGCACGATTTAACACTCGGCATGTGTTAATTAGTTCAGGGACAACAAGTCCAGTTATGCGTGATAAAATAAAATTATATTACTACAATAATAATAGGTGATAATAAAAATGGTAGCACATTACGATGAAAAGGGAGGTGTTAAACTAGGAATGCGCTTGTTTATTTGCTTTTATTGCTTTTCTGAAAGTGAATCCTTTCTGCACACCGATGCGGTGATTAATGCTATAAGGCGTTTATTTTTGCTGTTCTTTTTTTGAAGTGGGAATAGTAACTAACTCTAAGTAGGTGATATCTATTTAAAAGTTAAAGCTTCTTTCTAAGTACCTACTTTATTACAGCGACACTCACGTGAGCGTAATCCTAGCTTCAAATCACGATACAATTTTAAATTTACATCGACAAAATAGACGACAAAAACTTGCTGGCTATCGTCAGGATGTGTGTAGGCTGGGCGTTAACAACTTAAGAACTTTTCAAGTGATTACAACAATGTAGACTATTTAGGCAATTTTCAAAAAAAAAACTCAAATATGTATGTCCATAAAATTGATATATGCACGTATGTATAAATGTGTTTTTCGTTGGAAATTGTACCCTATTATGTTTTAGACTTCTTATTTCGCAATAGTGAAATATGTGTTATGAGAAAGCAAATTACTAAAATACGCAAATATTACATGTGAGGATTGAATGGAGAAATGCATGGAGGTGGCCATCTGGATATGGACAGACAAAGCATGTGGGCCTTCAGGCACGGATACATGCACATTTTTGTTATGACATTTTGTGCCTACATAATTCTTTAGCAGCATGAAAGAGGTGTGACTTCACGTATCGACCACATGAAGATCTTAAATTTTTGTAGGGGAGTGGAATGCTTCAGGGAACATTAACAGGTTTTTTCATCTGGTATTTGTTTGTTTTTCTCGGAATCCCAAGGTACTGCCTCAGTTAATTATAATGTATTGTGACGGCTCTCCTCCCAACCCCTGTGTCTAATTTAATGCTTCCTTACCTCACACGAATGTTTAAACTTTCAACAAACTCTCTAAAGCAGAGGTGACCAAAGTGTTTTTCTAAAAATCAACAACACATTTCTAAAGCAAACGCAGCTATGAAGGCAGTAACCTTGACGTATTGTCAAATGTCAAGTTTACTGCCTTCTTAGCTGTTATTTGAGTGTAATGAAATCCAAGTACCTTCCTTATACAAATTGCTTTATGTTTCCATTTAAATTAGGGTTTTTTATTCGGACTGTGTTTGAACAAAAAATATTTGTTTCATATGCCGTTATTCGTTAAACCTCAATTATTCTTTGCATCAAATGCCAAATCCATCTAGGAAGTATTTTGCGAAATATATTCAATATAAACCTAGAATAAACAGAATCTGTAAAGGATCATTCACATGAGAGCGACCAACTACCTACGAACGAACGAATATTCGCAAGTTTTGACAGTCCATTCACATGATACATTTAATTTGGTCGCAGAAACCCGCGAATCCAATGACAGTCGCCGTTATTTGTCTCTATAACATTTTGAGTTTGAGGTTAAGTTCGAACGAATGCTTTATTCGTTACTTTGTGGAACGCGAATTGAATGATGTGGATTGTGAATAAACTTTGACAATTCGCGCCAAGGGTGTATTCGTTCGCGGCAAAAAGTTTGCAATTCGAAATTTCGTTATTTAAACTGTTTATTAACATGTTTTCTTAATACATTTTGATGGGATAATTAACTATCCTCCTCTTGGAATAGTAAAATGTACAATTTTCTGTTCATAAATGCATCAAAAGTGGTTTGTTCGCATTTCAGCAATTCGTTCGCTCGCTCTCATGAATAGTCCTTAAAAGCTTCAATATCTCCATGAATCATCAAACTGAAACTTGTACACTGGCATAGTTGTGCATTCGGGTGGCGGCTCAACTCAATTCACGAACGGAACTAATACTAAATACACAAACCGAACAACTGCCGTATCATTTCGTTATCGACTGCAGTTTTTCTTTATCAAAGTCAACTGTGAAATGAGATGTATAGCGGAGATTGTTTTTTTTAAGTTAAACGTTAAAATGTCAAATTTGCAGACTGGGATATTCAATTATAAATTCGATGTACCTACTTTGCGATGAGCTGGTATTTAAAAGAAATATGCACCTTTCAATTACTTTACTTCCAATAAAGTGGTTCCTTCACTTGTATTGGTTGTTGGTGAAAACTTTTTGGAGTTATTTCACAATCAACCTTTTGCATTTTACAAGTCTATGCATGTCGGATATAATTTCCTGAGCTCTTAAAAACGTTTATATGCCAAACTGAGTTATTTCAAAGGCACATTTGCGTTAAATATCGAATCTAGTTCATGTGTTCTGACCATTTTAAATAGGTAGCAGATTTCAGTTAAACATATAAACTATAACTTGTTTCTCAACTAAAAACTGATTATGACAGCCCTATGTTGCTCTAGTTGCAGCTGTTTATTCGCTGCAAATTCAGGTTCATTTTGAAATTAGTTAAAGCTGGGATTGTTTTGCCTGCAAATTCGTATTCATTCTATTCTAAAAAAAAATCTAATCTAAAATGGCTTTCTGACAGTTTTAAATGAATTGAGCTGAAAACTATGTTATTGCTTTGTTTATTTAACCGACCTAATGCAATTGTGTATGGAGATTTTGCTAATAAAAATTACATTTGACATTTAAATGTATCGTCATCACAACCAAAGTGAAGTTTACGACTTTGCGTTTCCCTTTGAAAAACCAAGCACAAGCAAATGATTGCGAGGAGGGTAGTTCCACTTCCATATACCAAGGAATGATGTCACAATACCCGTCTGTTTTGGTTTCCTTTCGGAAGTAGCGTCAACAAATACCAAATTTAGTTTATCCAGTCACTGTGTGATAAAAAATACTTCAAGCTAACTGCTGCATAATGAAATGACTCTTACAGCTTAAAAGAACATCATATTTATACCACGATTTGCTAAGAATATAAACTGCAGTTGGTGAAACAAAGTTTGTTTTTGCAGTTGGAAACGTTTCCCCTGTGGTTTCGCAATTACAAGATACTTTATAGTACAAACTGAACTTTGTTTTCGCTGACAGTTATGCCTACTTTTACACGCATTTTAAATGAATTTACTGAGTTTTCGATCCCGGATCCATTATATTCACCACAGACCTTATTCGCATAGCAGAATACATATCGGTAAGTTAAAAGGAAAATATCTACTCCTTTTTTAATGTGCCAACTTGTATTATGTAATATGAAACTAGTTCACCTTTAGTTGATATTACGTTTCAGTAAGAAAATCCATACAAATGGCGCAAAGAAATCGTTTACTTAACAGCCGTTTGTATTCTTTAAAAACTTCAGAGCAAGAAAAAAACTTTGATTTCGAATCATAAACAAAAAAGATTTGTATACTCAACTGAACTGTTTTGTGGGTGCGCATTTGTGGATCAGCCATGACAAGAGGTCGCCGCTTATCGGTATTGATAGTTTGAAAGCAAAGTTGAGTCACATTAAACGCGAAGCTATGTAATGAGTTATTTTTATGCGCTGAATTCTTTGACTCAGCATTGTAACTCGAGCAGAGAACTTGTACCGCATATAATTTATATATTTACATTAGCAACATATTGTGCAACTGCTGTTCTGTGTTTAGAGATACAGTTCGGCTAACCGGGTCAACAATTCTTTGTTACAGTAGCCTGTGTTAAGGTTATCGACTTTAAGGCGGTAACACTTTCTTTTGAAGTCACGAGTGTCCGTCACGGAACTTTACATCGCGTAGTCCAATCCACAGTTTCATTTGTCGGTCAGTAGCTGTAGTTATATATAAGCATAGTATGTGTGTCGCTAATTATCACAATTTCCATTACGATTTGCATTTCTCTATGTGCACAGTTTGCTAGCTAAATTGAATACTAAAAATAAAAACACGTCTACGGAGATCTTAGCTCTCGTAACTAATTAATTAATTAACTTGTTTTGAGCAGCAGATGGCGGCCGCCGGTCTCTATTAATACTGGCAAACATGTCTTTAGGTCGATCTCGAGTACAGACTAATTCAGACAAACATTGATTTAATCAGGTGATTGGAAGAAGAACCATGAAGAATTTGAATTTTTGTACAATTGTACATATTTGGGAATAAAACAAGTAATACTATAACTACGTGTGACAATAAATATGCGCAATCATCCGACTAGTACAATTCATTGGAACGATTATGTGGAACTTAAATTGCTATGAGTCATATAACTAACAGCTTATAAATTGGACCAAATAACATTCTCAAGATCTCTTGAACTGCTCTCTAATAACTTGAGTTCCGACGGATTGCACATCCCTTCCAAAACTCTCAACGCAACTGTATTTAATGTATGCCAAGAAACTATGTACAAGAAGAATTACATCCGCAGACCGATCAAGGTTTTTGAAGATTTTTCGAGCCGAATACTAAAAATCAAATTACAAAAAAATAATAACTCACTCAATACACTTTCAGCTAAACACTAACTTGTTTCAATTTGCAATACTACTCGATTGCTAGAGTTAATCTTTCCGCTTTTTTATTCCCACGAATAAATTTTTGGGAGATTTGTTTTTACTGTATTTGTTAACTTTTTGTATTACTTTTACATTATTTACAAGCACATGACATAAGAAACTTTTTTGGGCTAAATAGGGTTAAGGTGGGAATTAATCGATCGTTACTCGTTGTTTTGCTTATACACATTATTTTCTTTACAAAGTGGGTAGACTCAGTTCGACTGCGAGCTAATTAATTCGACTGTGATCGACGATTTAATTTATATGAAGTGACGAATAGACGTTCACAATTAAATCTGTGATTAAGAATTACATCCCCTAATTTGGACCCCACTTTGGTAAATAATTGACAAATTTGATACATATGAGAACATATAATGTATTTTGTAATAATGTCCGTTGTAAAGTCAAGCTTACGAAAGGTTTACTTTATGAACTTGCTTTATTTATCGGTCTTCCTTATTACTCTATTTTGAAGTTTCTGGTCACAAATTCCCACATAGGTGAGATATAAGACTCGAATCGGACCACTCCACTTATGTATGTCGCACCTAACATATTTTTTTGAAATAAGAATTTTTAGATTGGTTTCGTACTGCGGGATTTAATAACTCTAGAAAAGCACCTTTAAATTTAATGTTTTGGGAATTTAAGAAAACAAAACAAAAAAATCACTCGATCCTTTCGGGACTTAGAGCCCTTCACTACAAATAAATATAGTACCATTCAAAAGGTGTTAAACAATAAAAGTAGTTGTACGTTAAAAGTTGCAGCACAGCAACTTCTTTTTTTTCATTAACTGATCTAAGCTTTGTGATTTGCAACATTACTGAAATTGGTTTCTACATTACGACCTAAAATTTAAATGAATTAAATAACTAAAAACAAAAATGAACACACTTTATTGTTGTAATGTACTTTTTTTTCCCCTTTTCAGGTGACCCTATATCATGCATAAATGATGGCTCAATACCCATGCACGTGATAAACACATTTTGTTGGATAACATACACGTTTACTATACCCGGACAGCAACATAGGCAAATTGGTACCGATGTTGCTTCTCATGGTCTTGGCAACGAGTTTGGCAACGAGAAAAGGTACCACAGCTACTACCAATGGGTACCATTTGTGCTGTTCTTTCAGGTTTGAAATTTGCAATAAACCACATTAACCATTCATAAAAACTAACTAGGATGACATATTGTAGGGTCTCATGTTTTATGTTCCACATTGGATTTGGAAAAATCTCGAAGATGGTAAAATTCGTATGATCACTGAAGGACTACGTGGAATGGTCACCATACCCGACGAATACCGTAAGGGCAGACAGAATCGTATCGTGCAATATTTCATCGATAGTCTCAACAGCCATAATGGGTACTCGTTTGCCTACTTCTTTTGCGAAACGCTGAATTTCGCCAATGTTATTTTGAATATATTCATGGTAGATAAATTCCTTGGAGGTGCGTTTATGACCTACGGCACAGAAGTGATTAAATTTTCGAACATGAACCAAGAGAATCGATACGATCCAATGATCGAAATCTTTCCGAGGCTGACCAAATGTACATTCCACAAATTCGGCCCTGGAGGTTCACCACAGAGACACGACACTCTCTGCGTATTGGCCTTAAATATTTTGAATGAGAAGATCTACATTTTCTTGTGGTAAGTTCTGAACAAAACGCTTCCTTATTTGTTACCCAACAAATGTTTTTTTTTTTTTTTCAACCAGGTTTTGGTTTATAATCCTGTCTCTTATTTCCGGAGCGGCTTTACTTTATTCCTTTGTCGTCATTATGATGCCAACAACTCGTGAAACTATTTTGAAGAGAAGATACCGTGAGGGATCAAGCAAAGATATTGAAGGATTGGTGCGCACCATTGATGTAAGCAATCTGAAGATGTACTTTCATACCTTGACTTAATTTAATTTCTTTTTCTCTCTGCAGATTGGTGATTTCCTAATTTTACACTTTTTGGGACAAAACTTGAATACGAAATGCTATACCGACTTGTTGCATGAGATATGTAATAAGATGGACTGTAACAGAACTCCTTCTGCTCCGTCTACCTTGGAAATGCATCCCATATATCCGCAGGTAGACAAGTTTAGCAAAGAAACTGAAACATAGATCATCAGTGTCAAAAATGTCATCGTATCTAAATTATCATAAATATATATTTTTTTTTAAATTAGTAAAACAAGCATTAAAAAATGTAAGACTGTTTTGGATTACGAGTTTAAACACCGAAAGTAAAAAACCGCCATTATATGAAAGTCAACTTAGTTAGAAGAAGTTAAGTGTCAAATGCTGATCTATGCGAAATAAATCGACCCAACTAACACGAAGGGGTTAATCATATACTTATCTAAGAATGTCAAAAACAAATACATTTAAATTTTTCATCTTTATGCGAGTAGGAAATGATTAAATAAAGTTATTCGATTTTTTTTGTAAAGAAAAACCTTGTGATTGTAAGTAAAAAGGCTCATTTTAATTAAAACGTATTTTTTATTTAGAAGATTTTTTTCCTATGAAGAGCATATTATTATCGGACTAAGCCGCAAAGATATTCGCATACTCACAGGGGTCATTACTAGACACTGTGCGATAGGCGTACATGCGGAACGGCTGGGGATACTTCATAATGATTTTTGCAGAAGCTGCAGGCGCAGTCGATTAATGGTTAGTGTGTTGGACTACCAAGCGAGGGGTCGGTCCCAGGTTCGAATCCCGCAAAAACCCAAATTCCAACTTAGGTTTTTTTTTTACTGCGCCACCTCTCGCGAACGTCTGACAAACATCCGAGAGTAGATATAACTGTCTTGAAAGAGCTTCTCAATCGGCCGTTTGGAATCGGCATAAAATTGTAGATTCCTTCCATTCTTTCCAAAAACTAAAAAACTCATACAAAACGAATGGTTGCGAGAAGCTAGGCCCAGGGTCCATACATACCTGTTGCGGCAACTATGTATTATTATTTATTATTCACGCTTATTTTGAGATTCGATTTCGTTCGAAAGTGTCTCGAATTCGAAGAATCTGTATTTTGACATTTGAACAGATAAGAAATTCATCCTATCAATCGAAAGTTTATTTGTCATTCGAATGTTGATCGTATTTTGACATTCTAATCGTTCGAAACAAATGTAATTTTTTATTCGTGTGCAATTTCCTATCGCTTAAACAGCGACTGCTTTGGTTTCGTCCATATTCTTGGCGGATAAGATTTGCAAAAATGTAATTTATCTCGTCCTTTTCTTCCTCACTAGCTAGGATACGTTTTGTACCCATTTGGGGCAAAGTTTAGCTTCCAATGCGTTTGTTACAATTTGTATGCACTTTGATAAGGATGATTGAGACATAAAAAAAAAAATTATTTATATCTTTCTCTACTCCAAATTGGTAGCAACCTTCTGCGACAAATCTTAAGGTGGTCGTTAGCATTGAGATGGGAGGAATAAATAATATTGTCCCTATCCTTTAAATTCTGCTACTAACTCATCCAGAGCATATTTAAATGGATTTTTGTTGAGGCGAAAATTCCTTACAAATATTTAAACAAATGATAATATTAAGTAGATTAAACGTACTTGGAACAATTGCCATGTTTTTAATGTTTTATTTTCACAATATGAGTTTTGTATACAAATAGAAATGTCAAATGACATCAGACAGCTGATTTCGAAAGTTGAATTCACTTGAATTCATTTGATGACATTCTCGATAGTGAATTTTATTCGTTCGAATCTCAAAATACACAAAGTTCATTCGAACGAATAGAGACATTCGTTAGAATTGACTAATCGTTCGAATCTCAAAATAAGCATGATTATTATAGAAGCTGCAGGGACGTTGAAGAAATAGAATCTGTTCGTTACCTACTTTGCGATGCCCAGCCCTTAAAAACAGCAGACAGAGGATTCTCAACACTTCTTCGGTGACCTAGATGATTTGAAGAATGTTGATCTCAATGCACTCCTGAGATTCATATTCAAATCTGGGTGGTTCTAGTAGACAAACAGACTTCACATCATTGGTTAATCGTAGGACATACTTTAGTATCATGGTAAAACGGAGCATTAGGAACCCATGAGATTCATACCAATCTATGTGGCTTCAATATAAAAAGCGGTTTATTTTTCTCTTTCAACAGTTCACACTGGATGGTTCCCGTAACTGGACACAATGGACCCAACTGATGGTCTAAGTGAAGCTGTGGCAAATTGCCACAAGAGCACCCATTTTCCACCCAAGTTCCCACCAATGGATGTGCTTCATATTAAATCATTCATTCATGCCTTTTTTATGTTTTACCTCAGCAAAGCACAGCGCCATCACTTTCTGGTAATGTGGTTGAAAATTGTCCTGTCGGAAACTAATAACGAGATACACAACACTTTAAACCATTTCAAACCACTCAAGCACAAGTGTGATTTTTTTTTTGGCATTCGTATACTTTTCTTAACTTATAACTTATAATGTGCTCGAAAAAACACTCCTAAGGACAGGTTCGCTCGTTCCATTAATATTTGCTACTTTTAACGTGCTTCATCTCAATTTATCAAAAATGCAAAAGTCAACAGTGTTCGTTGACACTAAAGTAGAAAGTAAACCTACTTTATGCATTGCATCCAGCATATGTGTGACTTTTCTTTGGTTTTATTCTATGCGTATCGATACAGACGATAGCCAAATAAACGTGTAGCCTATAAATATGCAATCGATCTAAAGGAGAAAATAAATATCTACTTCATCTGTTCATCCATTAATATGCAACGCTTTCTTTCTTTCGTTTCAAAAATAAGTTTTATACCCTGTTCTCATTACAGAAGTGAAAGTAATTTATACATCACAAGTGGGATGCCAATATTCTGGACTACGGTTGTGAGTAAAATCCCGGAAAAGGAATATCCGAGGACTACATTAAAATAGAAAATAAAGATGATATTTTATCAGATCAGAACCAGGGAGCGTACTAACTAATAAATCAGCAGCTAAAGGCAATCCTTAAAATCCTTTCGCCCCTTCTTTTTATCTCTATCGTTAACATGATCCTGATTAATTTAAGTTAAGTGGAGTCAAGGCAGTTGCCTTTGTAGATGGTCTAGCACTACCTGCGAATGGATAATATTCACTCCCAGTTACCAAGTAAAGAGAGAGTGATCTAGTTATCGTTAATACATAGACAAAGTAATGCGAAGTAACTATCAGGGTTCCTACAATTTAAGGGCATCCGCTAGAAATTTCTGATCCTGGAAATAGCCGAGCCTGAGGTTTTAGTGCTTAGATAATCATGGCGATATGAAAAAAATTAAAAAAAATGTGGCAATTAAGTCTGGTGGCAGCCGCATTCCAAGGCCACAAGTATTAAAACTATGCAAAATA
The DNA here is from genome assembly GCA_949126925.1 of Cheilosia vernalis. Classification (NCBI taxonomy): domain Eukaryota; kingdom Metazoa; phylum Arthropoda; class Insecta; order Diptera; family Syrphidae; genus Cheilosia; species Cheilosia vernalis. The sequence continues at coordinate 78,937,677 of OX421358.1, read as the reverse complement.
TTCAAAGAATGGTCTGCACAGGCATCACTGGGGTCATGCGAACCAACTTCATAGCGGGGCAACCCTAGAGGCTACATATTTCCGTACAGAAAACTATTTCAAGAGTTCCCTTCGGCTATGCCAGGCTATAGCTGAAATCTCAACTTGATGCATAATGGCATGACTTTGTAACACCATTTTTCATTTGTTCCCAAGTAGCGATGAATGGCGACAAGACCAACTGATAGTCATCGGCACAACTATACCAATATGGGCAGATATAGACGTGGGGCTGGTGCAGGATTTAATTTTGAAAGCCTTGGTGGGCTTTCTAGTTCAGTCTGCTGAACAGATGTTACTCTTTCATTAACATTTAAGCGGCAGTAGAACAAACTCTGCCGTAATCGAAGCTCGTTAATGGCTGACGCGGAAAGCTACGGGTTCTTGGCACACAGGGTATAAAACAATCAACAATGAATTGTGATCTCCGATCTTCTTTGGAACCAAGTGCTTTACAAATGGTATTAGATCCTGGAAAGTGGGGGTGCAAGGTAATTGCCTATGCAGATGGCGCTGTTACCGCTTGCTTATGGATACACTTTAATAAATTGACCAAAAATTGTGGCACCGTCAATCCCCAAAATTCTAAAGCTAACAGAAAATCTTCAACGAAATAAGCCAAATAATTGACAATTATAAACTAGTTGAGCACACGCTCTATTCAGACGATCTCATCATTTTCTCCAAATTCAAACCCTGCTGACACAAATCTTCACTTCCATCCCTGAAGACCTTTCAAAATGGGGGAAACAGTGTGGCGCCAAAATATCTCTCCAAAAATGTAGCATACTCTGCATATGTAAAAAATATAGCTGTGAAAAGAACATTCCAGTCGCTTTTAAAAATGTTAATTCCAAAAAAATACTCGGTGTTACATTTAACTCTAAGTACAGCTTTAAAAATCATTGTATCCAAAAAAAAAAAAGAAAGCTACTAGATGGTATTCAGTCATATCCGTTTGCTCTATTTAGTTTCTATTTCTTAGTAATTATTTTTGTAAACTAATCATTGTTATAAACTAATGTCTATGAAAATTTAAGTATTTTGTTGACAAATGTAGCACACCACATTATCGACCACAATAACACCCCTGGTGTTTTCTTTTATCTATAGTGGTAGTGCATAGACCACAACAAATAAAAAAAAAAAATGTTATTAAATTTATTATCCTATCGAGAATTGACTATGGTCTCCCAATATACGGCAAATGTTCGAAATCATCCATTCAACTCATCTCTACACCATATCATGCAGCCATCGGAGCCAATTTGAGAGCCTTTCGAACAACTCCTATTCTCCACATTCTCACCGAAGCTGGATTACCCTAGGTAACCGAAAAAATTTAGGTACCTCACCGCACTACTTATACAAAAAGTCAACGCTCCAAACAACGCCCATCCACACTGATGTAAAAAAAAATCGAATACATAAAAAACACAAAAATATCCATCAGCCAACACCTCCATCATTACTGTAGCCAAGGAATTGGGCATACCAATTTTGATCAAAAACAACAAAACGATATCACAACCACCCTGGAACCTACCAAAAACGCCATCAACACCGAATTAAACCAGTATCCGAAATCATCAACAACGGACGAAATGTATAGAGCTATGTTCACATAGATTATTTTTTATTACAAAGAACGCGGATATAGTTTCCTATTAATCGATGCCTCAAAAACAGTTGACGGAACTTCTTTTGCTGTTGTCGACGAAAATGGATCATTCGTCTCCAAGGGCCTCCTTCCAACTTTTACATCAATCTTCACACGCAGATACTGCTGCATACTCAGCAGTAAGAGAACCGCTACAAATGTTCTACTTCTATAATCATAAGGACCTAAAAAAACTACCTACTGACCACTTGGAAATACAAAAGGACCCTGTACCCTACAAATGTCTCACATCTTCTTATAAATAAAATTGGTGTAGTTCTGTTCGACTTAGAATGAATTTGACTGCCTGTGTTTAAATGCAAGAATCTTAGAAACTACTGAATATATTTTGGTGTACTTTTCACAGGCCTATAGAGCATACCTAGGCTTTGCGTTCGAAACAACTGGGAGCATTTAAATATAGTAAATACCACCTTATAGAGGACATCTGCAGGTTCCAGTTAGGCTATCTATTTACACGATAACTTAAAAGGTTTTTGAATAAATAGGCAAAATTTAAATAATATCTTCGATTTTCACCTGGGTGAGTTGATATGCACTTCATTCTCAAATCAAACATACACGCAATATAATGACATCTCTTTTGACATTAGTTTACTCTTGCGACGGAGAGGGAGACAGACATAGGCAGTATTTTGTCTGGTTTGCTAGAAAAAAAGAAATGTCAAACCAGTGATCACAGACTTTAGAAGCAGGTTATATCAAAAAAAATTCTTTCTACCCATCGCCAAAATTTAAAAAATCCCACATTTATTCCACGAAATATTAAATTAAAAAAAAAAAGTATTTCATTAAATTTACACTTTTTTTATTATTAACAAATACAAGTTACAATAGGCGTATTTTTTTTAGCTTCGATTTCAGCAAAGCAAAGTAAAGCAGGATTTTCAAGTGTCAAGTATAGCGTAGTTGTTGTTATTGAGTTCTGAAAAACATACTTTACTTTGCTTTGCTGAGATCGAAGCTCAAAAAAACATGCCATATGAAAGCTAACAAAAATAAATACATATGTATGTATTTGAAAATGGCTGGTATGCAAACAACTTTATTTCGAAATGTTTGAACCGCAAACTGTCTTGCAATCTCGGTTTTGCCGCAGAAGAAAATGAATGCATTCACATATTTTGAATGACTTTTTTATAATCAAGAAAATATTTAATTTGATCGTAGGTTGACTATTTTTTTTTATTCTGAAAGCATTTTAAGAACAAAAAGTAAAATCCATTTTTTTGTACTATTAGGTTTGAAAAATCCCTTTGACCCTTTTAACTTATTGCCGATCTGGTATCACTGTCAAGTAAGACTAATGCGACGGAGAGAGAGACAGAGGCAGTATTTTGTTTGGTTTGCCAAGAAAAAAGCCATAAAAAAAATGTCAAATATGTAGAAAAGGTATCTCTGTTTTGCTTTAAAAAAAAAAAAGTATCTTCGTCTTGCTCTCTTGGTCAGTTCCTATTATGTCTCTCATTCATTCATAAATCCTTTACACACCTGGTAATCCTTTACACACGGTAACGGTAATAAGAAGGGAAACGATTTATTCTATGTAGGGGTAAGAACTATTTTCTACTCTCTGCACAAACGCAGGTGAGTATGTGTATAGTCTATTTAATAGGAATGAGAGAGATGCCTTATCATTAAGGCTAGGAGCGCACATGCGATTTCAATCGCACGACTGCTTAGTCGCAAAAAATGTAACACACACATTTCAATGTGAATGCGCGCACTCAACATCTACTAATTGCAGCGTTTATTATCCCGCGATTTGCTCCATTTTTAGAGCGACGCGATTGTCGCCAAAATAAATAGCCCATATCAGCTTCAAGCAATATACACACACTTGCGATTTAAATAGTTGCGATTAAAAAATCGTTGTCGCAACAAGATGTGGGTATGCACGCACTTGCGATTTTCTATCGCATCATAATTTAGTCGCAAAATATGAGACCCATTGTTTTATACATGAATGCACACATATGCAACTAAATAACCGCAGCGATTAAAAAAACGTAGCAAGATCCATTTTCAGAAACGATTTTTTTGACGTAGCGATTATTTGGTCGCATATGTGTGTATTGACATTAAAAGCGGTATGTTCTATTTTTTGCGACTAAATAATTGTGCGACAGAAGACCACAAGTGCGTGCATGGTATTTTTTTTTTTGCGACTACGATTTTTCTATCGGTGCGACAAGAAATCGCATGTGCGCTCCTATCCTAAGGAGTAAAGCAGCCTAGTATACACCTCATATACTTGCATGTGCATGCACAATCAGTGATGTAAAATTAACTTTTCAGATTGTACTTTTCACAGATTGAAATTGTAACTTTTAGGACTGAAGTGTAACTGCCGTTATGGAAATTCGTAGGTATATGAAGTTAAGTTAAGTTAAGTTAAAATATGCCCAAATACTTTTTACTACATATTTACTAAGCTCTTGATTTAAAAAACAAATATGTTTCCTCCTTGGCCTTTAATTAAAATAAGTCAATATTTCGAAAACATTATTATTGATGACATAACATATGACCATAATAAAAAAAAGTTACATCGTTTTTGAAAACATAGGAATTCAGACTTTCAAAGGATAAAATAATAATAATAGTCCCACCTCAGGATTTATACTTATTACTGCGCCTTCTTTCCTAAAAGAAAACTTTAAATTTTAAAATTATGACATGCGTCATTTTTTGTTAACAAATTCTGGGTTTCAATTCACTGAACATTTGTAATATTTGTATCAACTATCAACTGATACAATTGTAGGTATCTGCTTTTCAATCGAACTACAGCGGGTGAAGGTATGAAAGGTGTAGACACTTTTGCACCGTCTTTGTCCGTCTTTGGTCAATTTATATTTCATTTCATTTTATTAATCCATAAATCGCATTTTAAATTTAGATGGAATGTGGTGTGAGGGGGCTTGGGATTGAAAGAGATAGGGTGTGAAATGTATACGGGACTGAAAGAGAGTGATTTACAATTTGAAACGAATACCTGTAACGGTAATAAGAAGGAAGACGAATTATTTTATACAGTGGTAGGAAATATCTCTTATTGGCTAACTCAGGCGTTATGTAAAAAATATTTTTTTTTTCGAAAAAATGCTCCCCTACAAGATAGCAAATTTCTTAGATGTTATTTTTCCAACAACTGTTCTGAATCTGAAACAGGCGAAGGCAAGGCACGGGCGAAGCCGGGGGTTTCAGCTAGTAAGAAAATAAAAACATAAGAATAACCCATGAACACCTCATCGCAAAACAACCACCGCCAATCTGTGAACTACTACCCCTAGATTCACAATCAGTCACCTACTTGTCTGCGAAGAAGTCGATCGAATCTGCAAAACTATTTCCGACAAAAGCCTCCTTGAACTATTGACCATAGTCAACGATAAAAATATAAACAATGTATTGTTTATATAGCATAATTTCAGAAGTTAAGTTTGGAAATTGTATTTAAGTTCTTGATTATGTTCCTTACTACTAGCCGAAAGCCCTAGCTGCTGGCGCTATCGTGCATATCAGCTAATATTGTAATTATAGTTCCATATTAATAAAATTATAATAATAACTAGCTGAAACCCCCGGCTTCGCCCGTGCCTTGCCTTCGCCTGTTTCAGAACAGTTGTTGGAAAAATAACATCTAAGAAATTTTCTATCTTGTAGGGGGGCATGTTTTTCGGAAAAATGTATTTTTCTCATAACGCCTGAGTTAGCGAATAAGAGATATTTCCTACCACTGTCTAAAATAATTCGTCTTCCTTCTTATTACCGTTAGGCTAGGAGCGCACATGCGATTTTTTGTCGCACCGATAGAAAAATCGTAGTCGCAAAAAAAATTACCATGCACGCACTTGTGGTCTTCTGTCGCTCGATTATTTAGTCGCAAAAAATATAACATACTGCTTCTAATGTCACTACACACATATGCGACCAAATAATCGCAACGGCAAAAAATCGTTTCTAAAAATGGAACTTGCTGCGTTTTTTTTAATCGCTGTGGTTATTTAGCTGCATATGTGTGCATTCATGTGTAAAGCAATGGGTCTCATATTTTGCGACTAAATAATGATGCGATAGAAAACCGCAAGTGCGTGCGTACCCACATCTGGATGCGACAACGATTTTTCAATCGCAACGATTTAAATCGCAAGTGTGTGTATATTGTTTGAAGTTGATATGCGTTATTTATTTTGGCGACAATCGCGTCGCTCTAAAAATGGAACAAATCGCGGGATAATAACGCTGCGATTTGTAGATGTTGAGTGCGCGCATTCACATTGAAATGTGTGTGCTACATTTTTTGCGACTAAGTAGTCGTGCGATTGAAATCGCATGTGCGCTCCTAGCCTTACAGGTATTCGTTTGAAATTGTAAATCACTCTCTTTCAGTCCCGTATACATTTCACACCCTATCTATTTCAATCCCAAGCCCCCCACACACCACATTCAATCTAAATTTAAAATGCGATTTATGGATGAATAAAATGAAATAGAAATTGGCCAAAAGAGTAGGACAAAGACGGTGCAAAAGTGTCTACACCTTTCATACCTTCACCCGCTGTAGTGCGATTGAAAAGCGGATACAATTATTGTATCGGTTGATAGTTGTACAAATACCTATTACAAATGTTCAGTGAATTGAAACCCAGAATTTGTTAACAAATGACGCATGTAATAATTTTAAAATTGAAAGTTTTCTTTTAGGAAAGAACTCACACATAATCCTAGTGATATTGATCAAGGCGCAGTAATAAGCATAAATCCTGAGGTGGGACTAACTAATATTATTATTTTATCAAAAACAATGTGATGTATTTTGAATTATGTCATATGTTATGTCACCAATAATGTTTTTGAAATATTGACTTCTTTTAATTAAAGGCCAAGGAGGAAACATATTTGTTTTTTAAATCAAGAGCTTAGTAAATATGTAGTAAAAATAATGATAGCATATTTAACTTAACTTCATATACCTACGAATCTCCATAACGGCAGTTACACTTCAGTCCTAAAAGCTACAATTTCATTTTCAACTCGTGAAAAGTACAATCTGAAAAGTTAATTTTACATCACTGATTGTGCATGCATAGCATACTTATGATTGCATTGCACATCCAAGTATATGAGGTGTATAGGCCGCTTTACTCTTTAATGATAAGGCATCTCTCTCCTTCCTATTTAATAGACTACACACATATTCACCTGCGTTTGTGCAGAGATAAATACATAAAATAAATCGTTTCTTATTACCGTTACGGTACCAGGTGTGTACAGGATTTATGAATGAATGAGAGACATAGGAACTGACCAAGAGAGCAAGACGAAGATACTTTTTTTTTTAAAAGCAAAACAGAGATAAACAAACCTTTCCTACATATTTGACATTTCTTCTTGGCAAATCAAACAAAATACTACTTCTGTCTCTCTCTTTCCGTCGCATAAGTCTTATTATTTGACAGTGATACCAGATCGGCAATAAGTTAAAAGAAGTTAAATAAAAAAATTTGTTAACCTACGATCAAATTAAATATTTTCTTGATTAGAAAAAAGTCATTCAAAATATATGAATGCATTCATTTTCTTCTGCGGCAAAACCGAGATCGCAAGACAGTTTGCGGTTCAAACATTTCGAAATAAAGTTGTTTGCATACCAACCATTTTCAAATACATAGGTATGTATTTATTTTTGTTAGCATTCATATGGCATGTTTTTTTGAGCTTCGATCTCATCAAAGAAAAGTAAAGTAAATTTTCTGAACTCAATAACAACAACTACGCTATACTTGACACTTCGGGACTCGCAATAGTTGTTGTAATTGCGTGCTGAAAATCATACTTTACTTTGCTATGCTGAAATCGAAGCTAAAATAACGCCTATTGTAACTTGTATTTGTTAATAATAAGAAAAGAGTAAATTTAATGAAATACCTTTTTTTAAATTTTGGCGATGGATAGAAGGAATTTTTTTTGGTATAACCGTGGGATAACCTGCTTCTAATCACTGATTTGACATTTCTTTTTTTTTTCAGCAAACCAAACAAAATACTGCCTATGTCTGTCTCCCTTTGCGTCCCAAGAGTAAACTAATGTCAAAAGAGATGTCATTATATTGCGTGTATGTTTGATTTGAGAATGAAGTGCATATCAACTCACCCAGGTGAAAATCGAAGATATTATTTAAATTTTGCCTATTAATTCAAAAACCTTTTAAGTTATCGTGTAAATAGATAGCCTTACTGGAACCTGCAGATGTCCTCTATAAGATGGTATTTACTTTATTTAAATGCTCCCAGTATTTTCGAACGCAAAGCGTTGCAAAGCAAAAACCGAAACGAAACAAAAAAATAAATTACTCTTGTCCAATTTTTTCCGGAATTAGTGGAGATATAGAGTTAAAACAAAGTGGAGATTGTGGGCCTAGGTATCCTCTATAGGCCTGTGTAAAATGCACCAGAATATATTCAGTAGTTTGTAAGATTTTTGCATTTAAAGACAGGCAGTCAAATTCATTCTAAGTCGAACAGAACTACACCAATTTTATTTATAAGAGAAGAAGAAGAAGAAGAAGAAGAAGAAGAAGAAGAAGATAATACAAATTTCCTCATATCCTGTTACGGAAGCTCAGTACTGCTGTAAAAAAAGCTCTTGGGAGCAACTGTACCCACCCTTGAATTACATATTGGTTACGCCAGCTATTTGTTATGGTGTGATCGTCTGTTAGATGAGTCTTCTTTAGTGCGCTGATGACCACTCCAATGCAGCTATGGAGATATTGGGTTACGCAGAATAATTCTCTAATAGTTTGAGATCGGGTTTATATGCAAACAGAAACTTCCATTGAACTGTAAACTAACCATTTTTAAGGCAGATAAAAAAGTTTCTTTTACATTCGACCCATTGTTAAGCATGATACCGCAAGATATATTATTGCAAACACGTGGCAAAATCGAAACTAATATCCCCTCCAAAAATGACTAGGAGGTTGATGCAGGGTCTCGCAGGAAGTCTATAAAACGGTCCAAAACGAAAACAGACGTGTGGAGTTGTTTTCTCTTACGATCTAAATTGCAAGATCTTCCTTGGCCTTCTTCCTTCGTCGTGAGGCCCTTTCGTGGGTAATGGCATATGTCTTAACGAGTCAACGAAACTATTTAAAGTGCTCCTTGTTGCCCCAGCGAGAAATTAGAAGGCATATTGCCCCGATTATAAGTCGAAGGCGAAGCGCATATGAATAATTACAAGCTATTGGGATAAACGCTTCTGACAGTGGGTGGTTGCACTGTCACGTTCTCTAGACATGACCTTTGCTTGCATAGGGAATTGACGGAAAATTCGGGCACAGCGTTCAAGATGCCAAATCCCTTTGAAAACACATTAACTTACCGATTTCCCCAATCGATTTTGGACACAACAATCATTTGCAACTCCAGTGTTTGATCTTGGGTTAGAGTCGCTCCGAGTAGTTCTTTGCGGCTTTCCAGTATGGAAAGCATTACTTTCCGTAATGTATTGAATTTGTACGATGATTCTCTGTCCTGAAAAATAAAACAATAAATGTGCGCATTTTCAACCAAAAAATTAACAAAATCTTACCACATAGAGCTTTTTCCATATTTCTGACCATTCGCGTAGTACTTGCGTACATTCGCTTACAACCGGATCGATTTTTGATAGATCCTTTATATGAATATAGGATTTAGGAAATAAGCCCACCGCTCTCGATTTTCGTGGACATGTTCCTCTATACCACTCGCCACATTCTTCTAGAATTTCAACAGAGTCGCCAACGTCCAGTGGTAGACCATACCGAACCTCTCCATGCCAATTGTGAATGGCTGCAAAGAAATAACGATAAAAATATACATTTAGAAAGGTCTTGTAAAAATACAAATATGTATTTTGGCGTTTTTGTCACACAAAACCTATACGCATAACGTGGATTTGGGCTTTTTTAACGAGCTCTCTTTTCACAAGACTTAATAACTTTTTAAATACCTTTGTTGAATTATAACTTCGCAGCTGTTTATAGCCTGCTGGTAAATCGATTTGAGAGCTCGTGAATCGCGGTAAAATGTGCCACTGGTAGAGTGTATTTGGGTCGTAAAAATTACACAAAATCGGTTGAAAACCGGTCGTCGGTCGGCGGAAATCAATTTGAAAGCCGGTAACAATTGAGTGCAAATGGAAATTGAGATAATATTGCAATTATTATCATAGAGCTTAGTGATAATCGCTGAACAAAAATTGACTTTGTTGCGTTGCACATAATTACAAGTAGCTAATTTTAATTCGTCATTGGATTTCTTTGTATAGGAGCCTGGTAAATGGTAGTACATTGTAGGGAGAGAGGGTATAGGTACTTATGGCTTTCTGGGGAGCCTGTACTTCTGGCGACTTGACGAAGTTCCGGCATTATCTTTCACATCGCTGGTATCCGTAAACGTATCTCGGCTTCAACTTGGCAGCGATCTTCAAAATTCTCTAAGCTTTCCGCAGCCCTAATCGTATCAAATTTTTTTTTTTGCTTAACTGTCATACTGCTCGGGAAATATAGGTCGTAGAATTGTATAGATTATTCCTCTGATTGTAGGTACTCAACAGACTCAGAATCTTGTTTAAATCGGCTAAAAGGGTCACTCGATGAATGGTTTTCTATCTTCAATTGCGTAATTGAATGTCTGCACAAAATTTGAAGATGAGTTCCTAAGTGTTCATGTTCATATGCTTTGTTGATGTCTCAGCCATCTTATTTTAGTGGCATCGGCATATATGAGTGATTGCACCGACTTTTGAAAGATTCTTATTTCGAAATTGACAATTATTGAGCAAGAATTATAAAGAATCTCATCCTGCACAAACGAACAATTTTGTCAAGTTTGTTAAAGCTTTGGCTTTGAACAGCACTTCTTCCAAAAAGCTATCAGAGACAGACCTAATCTCGATGGCTGTTGAATTGGAATCATTTCGTTTCCAAGACCTGGGGTATTGTGAAAATAGTTCGTCGATGGTGGACTTCAAGAACTAGAATAGCACTACCAAAGATGATCGGTTTTAGGTATTTTTGAGGAAGAAAGTGTATCCTTGTGTTGTTCGCACCGATGCTGACTTGAACCTTTTGTCCAGTGTTGGTAAATTTGGCACTTGCTTGGCTGTATGTGATCGACAGAAGTCGTCATCTAACAATGGATTTTTTCTTCATTGTCGCACATTAGAGGCTCTACTTTTGATGGTTTCCTCGGCTTTTGAAGTTAAAGATGGGCGTCACGGGTTTTCTTAAACGTCGAACTTCCTAGCAATATTTCCCAGATTCCGGACTTTTCGAAACATCCGCCAATGTTAAAAATTTATATATAAAGGGTTTTTCATTAAGAGACAATACTGCAAATGCTAAGTGCGTTAGTATTGTTACACAGAAAATCGGATTGAAAAATGTCATGAAACTTCAAAAATTCCCGTCACCAACACACTCGCACCTTTCATACGCCACTTCCGCTGTCGGCAAAATTTCTGGCAGCGTTCATAGAATTTCATCCGTTAAATTTTAAATTATTTTTTATGTTTGGATAGTGTTTTTATTTTTTAGGAATAAGTGTACTTTTGCTTAAAGTATATATGAACAATGAGTAATATAGATTGGTTGAGGGAAAATAAAAACATTTTGAGCCATTTTTCTTCAGTTATTTAAGAAAAATGTATCTACTCATGAAATTAAAGTTAATAACATTCATAAGCAGAAAATACACAACCATGTTTGTCCTAATTAGTTTCTAATACACAGAGCATTTCCTTTAAATAAATTTACTAACCAAAAAAATCAAATTAATCGCCTTTTACCATTCAGTAATATTAAAATGTGGTATTTCCGAACTCTAGCACATTCTCCCACGGTTGGCAGCATTTAATTAATATTAGGTCTGTTCCTTTACTTTTATATCTTACGAATTTTTACGAATTCTTACGAATTTTTACTCAATGCCGTTCCTTAACTCGAAAAATTCGTAAAAGAGAGCGTCGTCGAGAGAGCAAAATATTACCCCTCCACTGAGAATCTTACGAATTTTTACTCAACAAATTTCTTGGTGTAAGAAATTTGAAGGGCTGTCAGTCACCAAACAATTAACAGCTGATTTGAAATTTCTTGTCATATTTGACATTCGATTGAATTTGTTTTGATTTCTTGCGTTCTATTAAAATGGTATCAACAGGCGGCAAAATAAATATTGAATGTTCTCCCCGAACATTCCATCGTATTGAAAATATTCTTTACCACTGCAATTTATGGAATTATTTATCTGTCATATCTGTCATTTTTCATAGTTTACTACAAAAGCGTTCCCTAACTTTTTCGTAAGTGTCTCTCTCTGTGAGAGAATTTATCCCCACCACTGCCATTTTAATTGTCTTTTAAATTCTTACTACAAAAGTAAGGGAACAGACCTATTGCTTGCATGTTTTTGCATATCACACAGATTCTGTATAACACCGATAGGAAAACAATGATTAGAGCCCAGAAGTGAATGAGTTCGGTTACAAATAATACATTTTTGGTCGTGTTCGCACCAGAAAGATGCAGAAAATTTCTGATGGGGTGTTGAAAAAAAGTTATGTTGCAGCTTTGTGGTGTCGAAAAATTCCGTAAACGGAGAAACCTCAAAAAGATGACAAATTGCAAATTTTTTTTAAAAAGATTACTTTTACTTTTAGATAAAAAGAGGACATGTCTTCTTAAAAGAGGATAGCCTACTTATGATACTCAAAGGTAGCACATCATCTTCGTCGTAATCAGTGAATATACGATCAAGAAGGAAAATATACAAATAGCGAACGAAATAAAAGTTCATGAAACAATAGTTAATTTTATCGAGTTAGCTTTTTTGTGAGGAGTTGCAATTAATGAGCCAACAATCGTAAGATTTAGGCCCATTTTATTCACTCGAAGTTGAACACAACTTGGGAAGTTTCCCAAGCCACTAGGAACGCGTTGGATTGGATTGCTTATTGTCTGTTGAATGTGATTTGAAATCGAATAGTAAAAGTTTTTGGAAATTCATAAACGCTAAAAAACAATCAAATGGCATTCCTAATTTAATGCGTCACGATGGCATATCATCTTCCGATCTTTTAGTAATAGGTAATATGTTTGCTAAACATTTTCAATCCGTTTATTTAGATATCTCTCCGAATATACCTCTTGGTAACCAATTAAATAACTCTGATAGTTATTTTAGCTTTGGTAGTTTAGTCCTTTCAACTTCAGAAATTGAACAAGTGTTAACTAAGATTAAAGTTGACACACTACTTGATATGGATGGAATTGCTCCTATTATTTTACAGAGGTGTGCGAAAGTCTTTGCTGTACCTTTAAAAATAATTTTCAATCGTTCGCTTGAAAGTGGAGAGTTTTTAGAAAAGTGGAAGCGCTCTATAATTACACCAATTTATAAATCAGGAAGTAGACAGGAAGTTTCTAACTACCGCCCTATTTGTAAAATTACTACTATTCCAAAAAATTTTGAAAAACTGATCTATATAAAACTAACTTAACTTCTTAAAAGTATGATTTCTCCCCGTCAACATGGTTTTGTTGCTGGTAGATCTACTAGCACAAACCTAACAATTTTTTCAAATTACATATTAAATGGACTTGAGGAAGGGTATCAATTTGATGTTGTGTATACAGACTTCTCCAAAGCATTTGATCGTGTTAATCATGATATCTTACTAATGAAGTTAAATAAATAAATTCTGAGTGCCTTATGTATGCGGACGATTTGAAAATCTATAGGTGTATCAAAACTGAGCATGATTGTATGTTACTACAAGAAGATCTTGAGAGATTATCAAATTGGTGTTTGATTAACTCCTTACACCTCAATATTGAAAAATGTCAAAGTTTAACGTTTTGTCGAAATCGATCAAGTATTAACTTTTCTTATAGAATAAATGGGATATTTATTTCAATGATAACCTATAAAAAAGACCTAGGTGTAATTTTTGACCAAAAACTTGATTTCTTAAAACATATAGATTTTTTAGTCGCCAAAGGTAATTCGATGTTGGGTTTCATTCTGCGTAATTCAAAGGAATTCTCTGATGCACACACTTTGAAATGTCTATTTTTTGCATTTGTTAGATCCACTCTTGAATATTGTAGTACAATTTGGAGTCCTGTATATGAGGTTCACTCTTTTCGAATCGAGAAAATACAAAAACGTTTTACAAGGGTATTAATGAAAAGACTTCACTGGGACATTGATATGCCTTCATATGGAACAAGGTGCAAATTATTTGGAATCTTGCCTCTTAACATTCGTAGAAAGTTCTCTGAGGTTATGTTCATTCGTGACGTATTGACTCATCATATTGATTGTTCTGATATCTTAGGCTTAATTAATTTCAATGTGCCTGCGAGGATGCTTAGAAACCAATCGTTTTTTCAGATTCCATATCACAGAACAAATTATGCTGCCAATGAACCATTGTCTAGGTGCTTAAGAGAAGCCAATACAGTTTGCGATATGATCGATTTTAGTGTAAGTAGATTGTCATTTAAAAATAATTTGCTATTAATCCTAAGCAACTCTAATGGTGGCAATGTTTAATTTTTATTTTATTTTATATTATATATTATATTCATGTAATCACTAAAGTATTATAACTTTGTTTGATGAAATAAACTAAACTAAATAATGATTGCAATATGAAATTTTTAAATAAATAAATGCACCTCCCTACTGCTGTATTACGATTATAATATTGTAAAGATTTGATTTTGAAATAAAATTTCTTAATACAATCCAACTACAACACAATTTTATTTAACCCTAAGACTAATTTACGTCGATTCGTCGACGTCGCATTCGTAATCTTACTGTCTCTCTTCAACCCGATACAAAAAAAAAAAATGGGCAAAGTAACTTAACAAAAATACAACCCATTTTAATATTTAAAGCTCTCAGTAACAGACAATTGTCGCAAGTTCTGGCTAGAAAGTTATAAGCACCTATACTGTACTATTTTGTAAGGTCTTACACCTCACACGATTTTTAAGTACAAATGTAGCAGACAAACGTACCTAGTACGAGTTTCTGTTTTTGACCTACTAGGATAATGTTTTTGATTTTGACTGGAATATGAATATGATTAAAGTTTTCAATGACTGGAAGTATTGTTCGTGATTCATATACATAGATATACCTATTTGTAAGAATTCAGGCATTTGTAAATTTGCATTAAGAGTTATTAATTGAATATCCCGATGCTCGTGTGTAGGGTGCAAATAAAGTTTGATTTTCTGATTGTGTAAGCCCCTAATGGTTGGCATTATTTTAAGATGCATGTTGAATATTGTTGAAGAAGTGGGTTGTATTTGCTTAAAATAAGATTTGCGTAGATATGGGGCATTAAGCCTATTTTTAAAAATGTAGTATTTTTGGAGAAATAATTAAAAAAACTGACGACTTCGAATTTTTTCAGGAAAATTAAGAACGGGGTCCTACTTAGAATACTTATGTTATCTTTAATATAATTATACTTTTCAGGTAAACTAAACAAAAAAAAAACAATTGTTCGATAATACTATAGAGAAAAACTGAGTTTGCTATTAAGTTATAAATGACCGCATTACCTTAGAAATTAATATCTAGTACCTAAGAATTTTTAGCCAAAAACTGGGTATGCAGTCATTGTAACCGTACCTACTTAAGCTTAAATATCAATTTTGGTTAAAATCGTTAGAGACGTCTTCGATCCAATCAAACTGGTATGAACATTTTATATGGGAAGTAGCATTAACATTGAGGTTACCTTGCCAATAAAACGGCCCCCAACTGTAGGCCCACAAACTCCAAATCTGAAATTTAGGCTGTAGACTTGTGGAAGGACGGAAAGACGGACAGAAATTTGCGACCCACTTTTTTGATTTCCTCTATCATCGTAATGTCAGAATTGATTAACATCTTGAGTTAGAAATGTTATATATATGATTTATATGAAGTATAAGAGAATTAGTTATTATGTATTAATAAGCATTGCATGTAAGTGTAGGCTAAGTTAGTTTTAAGAAGAGACAATAAAGTCAGTTGTCGTCTAACAACCAAGCGTGTACTTTCTTTCTGATCGGTCGTCTTGTCCGTCATAACACATGGCGACGAGGATAAAATTTTCTTTGGAAAAATTAAAATTTAAAGTGCGTAATTAATAAAAGCTTAAGAAAATATAATTGCGTTATCAGGGAACATGGTTTCTACTGCGGAGGACGTGAAAATGAATATCGGAGCACTGCCGACAACTGCATTGATGGGGAACATTGAGTTTTTCAATATAGGAGACGACTTCAAATTGTACCAGCAGCGCATGACACAGCTATTGAAGTTAAATAGGATTTCAGCGGACGAAGACAAGGTGTCTTTTTTTATAAGTATGGCTGGAGGCGAGTTATACAAAATTCTTAACTCCCTTGCGTCGCCAACGGATCCCGCTACACTTAAGTATGACGAAATTATTCAAAAGCTCTCATCGTATTTCGCTCCTAAAACAAACGTCATAGCACAACGCTTCAAATTTTATAAGCGAGATCAGAAACATAATGAATCGTTGGCTGATTATATTGTCGAGCTAAAGTTCCTGGCAAAGACTTGCGAGTTTAAAGAGTTTCTCGGAGAAGCACTAAGAGACAAGTTGGTGTGCGGTATAAAAAACGAAAAAATTCAAGAGCGGTTACTTAACGAACCGGAGTTAACACTCGAAAAAGCTCAAGAGCTTGCTGCTACAATGGAAATGACAGAGAGTGAGATTAGGATGATGAATCCCGTAAACACTAATGCTATACGATCAACACATAGATCTTCACGCCGATATACTTCACCAGAAAGCAAATGTTCAAGTACATGGAATAATCAAACGGCTAATCGTAACCGTAAGTACAGATCGCCAAGAGAAAGTCAACACAGAATCGGTAATAGAGATAGAGCAAGGAGTTTTTCCCGAGGGGCCGCACGTGTACAATGCTTCCAATGTAAGCGGTGGGGACATTTCGCTCGCGATTGCTGGTCCAGTGTTAAAGAGAACAACAAACAACGTGAAGGTAGACAGCAGAAGAAGCAGATAAAATCGTTATCAAGGGGAACCGAAGAAGAAGAAACTGGGGATGAGATGCTGAATATTGGTTATATAAATAATTTAACTTTAGACGATCCTTTAATTGCTAAAATATGTGTTAATGATATGCTAATTAATTTTGAGGTTGATTCTGGTGCATGTGCGTCTGTTGTTTATATAAATGATTATAAAAAGTACTTTAGCGATTTTTCTATAACACAATGTTCTAAAATATTGCAGGTAGTGACTGGAGAAAAAGTCGATGTGGTCGGAGCTCTATCAGTTAATGTAAAAGATCCTGAAAAGGTAAATAAATTGCATGCTTTACGTTTGGTGATTTTAAGAACCAACAAATATTTCCGCCCGTTGTTGGGAAGAAATTGGATAGGTGTACTTTACCCTAATTGGCAAAAATGTTTTATTACTAATAGTAATAATATTCAATTAAAGGAAATGAATATAAATGCGGTAAATATTCATTCGGGAAATAAGATTTCATTAGTGGAAAAACTTAAAGCTAAATATGTAAAGGTTTTTTCCGGGGATTTTAATGAACCTATTAAATGTTTCGAGGTTGACATAAGTTTGAGACCGGACGCGACACCAATTTTTTTAAAGCCATATGTTGTGCCCTTTGGGATGAGAAAACAGGTTGAAAAAGAGATAGACCGTTTGTGCAGCGCAGGAATTCTCCAATCAGTTACGCATAGTCGGTGGGCTACTCCAATCGTCTCAGTGGCAAAAAAAGACGGCAGTCTAAGAATTTGTATGAACTGCAAAGTGACTATTAACCGATTAGTTGATAACGTGCATTATCCACTGCCGGTGATAGATGACCTTTTGGCATCATTAGGGGGAAGCAATTTCTTTTGTGTGCTTGATTTGGCAGGTGCGTATCAGCAATTGGCAGTAAGTGATAGGTCAAAAGAACTCTTGACGGTGAATACACATAAGGGACTATACAGGTATAATAGGCTACCATTTGGAGTCAGTACAGCGCCAGCGACATTTCAAAAAGTAATGGACCAAATTCTGAGCGGATTTAGTAAGGTACAAACGTATTTAGATGATGTATTGGTAGCAGGGTCAACTTTCGAAGAGTGTTACGACAATTTGGAAAAGGTTTTGAAACGGTTAGAAGAGTTTAATGTTAGAGTTAATGAGAAAAAGTGTAAATTTTTTGAATGTGAAGTGGAATATTTAGGGCACCGAATTAGTGCAGATGGGATTCGTCCAAATTTACGGAAGATTCAAGCGATTTGGAATGCTCCTGCACCGGATTCGGAAACCAAATTGAGGTCCTATTTAGGTTTACTTCAATATTACTCACGATTTGTTCCACACTTGTCGGGTGAGTTGCATAAGCTGTACGATGCTTTGAAAAAAGAAAATAAGCCTTTCAAATGGACAGATGTGTGTGAGAAAACTTTTAGGAAGAGCAAAAAGTTACTATTGGAAAACAAGTTACTCGCTCATTACGATCCAAATCAACCTATAGTGATCAGTTGTGATGCTAGTCCATATGGTGTAGGTGGTGTATTATCACATATAATTGATGGACAAGAGCGACCAGTGTATTTCGTGTCCAGTACATTAAATAAAGCGGAACAGGGCTATTCGCAAACTCATAAAGAAGCGTTAGGGATTATGTTTTCAGTGAGAAAATTTCAATTATGCTGTTGCCGTTAGTCGCCTGCAAACGTGGTCCATTGAGTTGTCCATGTATGATTACGATGTAAAATACCGTGCAGGTGATAAAATGAAGCACGCTGACGCTTTATCAAGACTTCCCCTAAGTGAGAATACTGGCGATGAATTTTATATGATAAATTGGTTCAATGTGTCAAATGATTTGCCTATTAAATTAGTAGATGTGGCTGATGCTACTAGACAGGATCCGACTCTTAGCAGAATATATGACTATGTGAGGAGTGGTTGGCCGGAATCAATTACTAATAAGGACATTAGGTCTTATTTTCAAAAACAAGAATGTTTGGCTGCAGAAAACGGTTGTTTGTTCTATGGAGAAAGAGTTATAGTACCCTCAAATCTTAAAACTGAAATTCTAAGGTATTTACACGATGGGCATATAGGAATCGCTAGAATGAAGGAACTAGGAAGAGCGTATGTTTGGTGGATAGGTATAGATACTGATGTGGAAATTTTTGTAAAAGAGTGTAAGGTGTGTGCTATGACTCAGAATAAAAAGAAATCAGCCGATCTCAATCCGTGGCCTAGTGCACAGAAACCTTTAGAGAGGATTCACTTAGATTTTTGTCAGTTGGAAGGGCATCATATGTTGGTCTTAATAGATGCTTACTCAAAATTTATGGATGTCAAGTTATTTAATCGCACCACGGCTCAAGCACTTATATCAACCTTGCGAACAATATTTGCTTATTTCGGATTGCCGAAAGAAATTGTTACTGACAATGGACAACCATTTGCCTCAAATGAATTTATAGAATTTTGTAATAACAACTCAATCAAGGTCTTAAAATCGCCACCGTATCATCCGCAATCTAACGGATTAGCAGAACGAGCAGTGCAAACTCTTAAACGTTCTTTAAAAAAGTTTTTAATAGATTCGCAAACGAAAAGTCTGCCGATGCAATGGAAGATTGACAATTTTTTTTTTCAATACAGAAATACCCCGACCACCACGATGCATAAATCTCCAACACAACTAATTTTTAAATACACGCCTAATACATTACTTAGCAACTTAAATAGAAGATCAGTTAGTAATGAATTAAAAGGGAAGAGGAATGAGAAATCAAGTGAAAAACACAATAAAGAGGTAACAACTCTTATTAGAAAAGCTAATAATGTTGTTGTAAATGATATTTGTAAATTTAAGGCGAATGAAATTGTACGGTATAGAAACGTTTATAAAGATTATTGTAATTACGTACTAGCACAGGTAATCAAGCAGTTAAGTAGAAGCTTATATGAAATAGATTTAAATGGTATTAGGAGAACGGCACATGTTGGCGATTTGAAGAAAGCGTATCATGTAAAAAGGGTGAGATTTTCACCGTCAAATATTAGAATTCCTATAGAAAATGCAGAACAATTATTGAATACAAATAAAAGAAACCGCTCAGAATTAGAAGATAATTCTGACAGCGGAAATGATAATCAAGGTAAAGAAGAAACGAAAAAGAATAAATATGTTTCACTCAGGCGTTCTAAAAGAATCAAATTAAAGTCCCAAAATAAAAGAACGGCTTATAGATAAAACAATACAACCAATAAGGGTGTATTCTTACATAAACTCTGAGAATGAATTTTGTGTATAGGTAATATGACATAAAAACCAATTATGAATTTTTATTTAAAAAGGGAAGAAGTGTTATATATATGATTTATATGAAGTATAAGAGAATTAGTTATTATGTATTAATAAGCATTGCATGTAAGTGTAGGCTAAGTTAGTTTTAAGAAGAGACAATAAAGTCAGTTGTCGTCTAACAACCAAGCGTGTACTTTCTTTCTGATCGGTCGTCTTGTCCGTCATAACAAGAAATTTTGTACGAAAACAATATCTTTCTCTTACTACGTAATGGAGAAATTAAAAAAAAGAACAATTTGAAATAGATAGAAAGAGAAAAGAAAAATGAGAGGAAATAATTAATATGTAATAATAAAAATTGGGCATTATGCAACTATATATGCGGAAGGCGGTGGCTGGCAAGCGTCATTACTTTCAGTATATACTACACATGCCACCAAAACAGTCTCAATTCCTCATTTTCCAAAAACCATTTTTCTTGCCTTGCGTTCATTCCAGCTCCGTTTCGAATCACCACTACTCCGCCAGAATGATAATATCATCCGCATAAAGTAAAAGCTTTATATGAATACCATAAAATACGATGCCGCCCTGCAGGAATATCTTAAGATCGTCAACGAAAATTGGAAAGAGGAGTAGGTTCAAAAGACAGCCTTGCTTAGCCCCCATATCGGATTCGAAATCATTTTCCCCTACCCAGTTTGTCAGGCGTTCTAAGATGAATGAAATACATCTATAATAATTGCTCGGATCATTCGGGTCCCCTTTTTTGAACAATTGAAATATTATGCTTCTCCTTAAGCTATCTGATACTTCACCCGTTTCGAAGATGTAATTGTATGCTATTGTTAGTTTTCCAAGGAACCCTTTTGTAGCAAACTTTAAAAAAAAACTCGTAGGGAGTTCGTCATTCTATTGGTGCTTTATTTAGGTTACAAACTTAGGTTGCAAACTCCTTGCAGCAAAATCTCACTGTCTAGAGAGTCCACTCTCGTGTATATGGGAGAGCATAACTTAGGCAAGAATGTATAGTCATTTCAACATGGATGCTCCTTTGCAAAACCTACACCGTTAAGGGTCCTGACAAGTTTCCAAAATGAGTAACTATCTTTTGTCACTTTTTCCAAGTACCGCGATTCTTTACGTCTGCAAATGTTTTTATACGCCTTGTCTGCAACCTGGTACATAATTGTTGCCGTGCTGGTGCCCAATTCTCTGACCAAAGGAAAAAGACTTTCTCGTCTCAGCTAGTCATACTCACTCCCAGTCATACCATTGTTGCTTTCTCTTGTACCTTCCTGACAGTTGAAAGTTTTTCGCAGCATCCGATACACAAATCGGATTGATGTTATAGCTGTCTTATATTTCGTTCAATCTCAAATCGAGGTTACTTGTATAAATTAAATTTCAACAATATAAGCAACAAACTGAATTTTGTTATACAGAAAACCGTGCATTTTTTAAGTTTTGTTTAGAATTATATGCTAACACGATTTTTTTATCATTTAAAATTAGCACAATATTTCAATAATTCGATTGCATTTGCAAACACAATACCTAGGTTATGTGTTAAGTGAGGAAATGCAAATTCCCCACTCAATACTTGTGCGGAAGTGTGGCTGCATTTGGAAAGAGAAATGAACCTTTTACATCACACGGCATTAAACCATTCTTAGAACGCTGGCTTCTTTGGGATTGAATATAGTACTGGCCGGATGACAAAACATACGACTTACGGTGCGTAACACTTGCAATCAGGCTCGCAGAGTGGTGAAAGTAGAATACAGAAAACATAGCTCCATAACAAATATTTTTTTAGACTAAAAGATAAAAGTCGCAACAAACAACATAATCGCAAAAAAACACTATTGTTATAGCTGAGTTGCAAAAAACTAGAGAAACTACGTTATGACGGTTTGATAAAAAATGTGCTCTCATTTTTTCGTTCCATTTCTGTTTGAATGCTTTCATCAAGAACATTACAAATTCGCAAAGAAAAGCACATGCCAATGCGGCTCCTGGGTGTTCATATACATAAAGTATATGTTTATTGAACTTAAATTACATTATGCCTAAATCGGCGGAAATTGTTTCTACAATAATATACCTACCAATGTACACTGTACAGCCATATGTGCGCGCGTAAAGTTAAAAAATAAAAAAAGGAAAGACAATGCAAGAATTCGAATACAATAGAACGAGTAGAACAGTGGACATCATTTTCACTTAAACTCTTACCATTCACATTATGAATTCCGTGCACAAACATCAGATATCTTGAGAGCAAGAAAAAAAAAACGCTGTTTCCTGTTTAGTTAGGCCTTCCCCTTTTTATCAATGTGCATTTTGCTGGCACTGATACAGTGATGGATACCCCTTACATTTTTGAAATTATGTTTCACTAAGTATGCGGTATTCAGCTATCGCTTTGTTTGTATATAGGTAGGTAAGTATTCATTTTTGTATTGCCAGTTGGAATTGAATAAAATTTGCAAAGGTAGCCTAGGTTCACTGGAATCACTTTCAATTTCAAGTGAGTATTATGGGAAATGCGAATTTACCCGGAAAATGCTGTTCGATATCTGAAAACTTAAGAAGTCCACGGCCACGATCAAGTGAGTTAAATACGCGTCTCAATATGTAGGTAGTTCACCTTTAAGGCAAGTCGGCAAATGCAATTTGTGTAACTATTGCAGCTAAAGTGTAAAATTCCATCGCGTGAGACGATAACTTTGCGCCGATGTTGACTTGGCGATAAGTTCGCTTTATGCTTTAACTTGAAAATGATTATCGTTCCAACGACATCGTTTCAGAGGTGACAGCTTCTGCTTTATGTAATGCAGAACAATATCGAAAACTAACGTCTTGGGGCGATGGTATTTTTTTTTTGCATTTTATGTCGTTTTTTATAGGGATTTTCAGGTTTTGCTCTCAGATTTCCGATTTTTCGTACCCAAGAGAACATAAAAGGAGATTTTTCTTTCTTTACATTTGCGGCGGTGTTTTAAAAGTCAGCTGTTCTTAAATTGTTATGTGTGTCTATAAAAATCTATTCAGTTTATGTTAATATCCGTTGCAGCGGCCGACTGAAAATTTTTCTCTATTTTTCACAGACTTGTCGTCTCTGAAAACGTAAAATAACACACTTTAAAGATTGTCAAATGACAAATGTTTTGGTGTTCCTGTAAGCAGCTCACACCTTGTTCTGACTCTGTAAAAAAGCCTTTCCTGTATAAATGGAAAACGACATTAAAGATTTCGTCGAAGCATCCGAGGGTATAACTGTCTTGCAAGAGGTTGTAATTAGACGTTTGGACTCGGCGTAAAATTGAAGATCCCTTCCATTAACACATTAACACAAAACGAATGGTTGCGAGAAGCTAGGCCTGGGGGTCCCTACGAACCTGTTGCGCCAACCAGGATCTAAGGGGTTAAGGGGGACATTTTCAAAACACCGCAACATAACTTACACAATTATTTTCAATTCTTTACGACGTAAAAATTAAGCATCGCCTCATATTTGGTTAGGAAGCTATAGCCCGAAAGAGAAGTGCATATACTTTTGTTGTGTTATCCCTCAAAAAATTGGGAGTCACTTTGATAAATCAACATTGTTACATAAATTTAGACTTCTTATCAACATTTGTAGTTAATATACATACAACTAACAGGTCAATGTAGGATAGGCACGGCTTTAAGGCCTTATATGTTGACACACCGCCATGACAGATCTGGCGAAATTTGAAACATAAGGACAAAAACTGTTTTCGCGATTTTTAAATTTAATACTCGCAGCAGGGGATTGATCTGGTCGACTTTTCGGACAGATGCCACACTTTAATAATGAATGTATAGAACACACTTGACCCTTAAACAGACATTACAACTTTCAGCTGCTGATACTCCAGTCTGAGTCATGTTCAAAGTAACTATCTAGCTGTTTTCCTAATAGCGGTTAGAAGCTCTCCGCTTACCAATTAAGACTCTTCGATAAATATATGCCGAGAGCTACTAGTTACAAATATTTGAATACTTTCAATACATACCTTGGTTGGAGAGGGTCGATTTCAAGGGTCCATTGTTACACATCGAAAATTATGACATTTTAAACACGTTAATTGTGACTATCGAAAATTATGACATTTTAAACACGTTAATCAAACACACGTGTTTAAAATGTCATAATTTTCGATAGTCACAAAAACTAATGTTCTGAATATTCGGGAAATATTTTTGTTTTTTGATGACCGTTAATGTAATAATTGTAAGGCATGAGGAGGTTTATAGACTTTGGTAGGACTAGTCGGAAAATGCGAAATAAAACTCTATTTTGAATGGAGATGAGAGAAGGGCAGAGAATGTGCCCTTTGATGTAGCATGTAGCTACAAAGACTTTCGCTATAAGCATAGGAATGAGAAGGAAGCCAATGAGCTGTGACAGCTCAACCATACACTAAATCACAAAAGAGCTGAGAGATAGTCATTCATTTAGTCAACACAGGGTGAAGGCCTTAGATCGTTCTCTTTGTTTTCAATACGGACTAGATCAAAGGGAGAAAGGAACATTTTCTCTGAAGGCGAAATCCCATCAATTAATTGTGAAAAATGATTTTAATTTGTGAGTTGTGACATTTGTTCGGTCAGCCATTTTGCTGAACATTGCAAAAGATGTGTTTGTTCCCACAACCCAACGATTGGAAGCAGTGATGGGAAATGATTTTTTCAGATTGTACTTTTCACAAGTTGAAATTGTATCTTTTAGGACACAAGTGTAATTTTGCCGTTGTGGAAATTCGTAGCTATGTGAATATCAGGCGTTTTTCTTTTTTAGTTCAGAGCACCTTATTGGTGACATACCATGATATGACCATAATAAAAATTAATAATTAAAAAAGGCATTGTTTTTGAAAACAAAAGAGTTTTTTTTTTTTTTTTTTTTTTTTTATAATAAACACGCGCTAAAGAGGTTATGACTACTCTTATGGTGTAGTTTGAAGTACACAGCGCGGGCGTTAAGGAAATTGGGATAGAGAAGATAGGAGATTCCGATGCACATTGGTTTTAAATGTCTGCAAATTGAACCGAGGGGGAAAGACAGAGCCAGGCAAGGCGTTCCACATTCGCGTGGTACGGCTTATGAAGGAATCTCTATATTTCATAGTACGACCGAAAATAGGCTGAAGGGTAAACTGATGGGCATTCCTGGCTTGGCGAGTATTGCGGTTGAATTGTTGAAGGGGTGGAATGCAGCTGGCGATTTCGCTTGAGCACTGTTTGTAGAAATAGCGATAAAACAATGAAAGACATGTTACATTTCTGCGATGTTCGAGCGCATTTATAGAATTCGCTATATTTGTGTCTCCAATGAGTTTTAAAGCACGATTCTGTATCCTATCCAGCAGGTGCAGTGGGGTTTTGGGCGCACCAGACCAGATATGAGAGTTATACTCAAGTTTGGGGCGAATGAACGCCTTGTATATGGTAGCCAGATCAGAAAGGGTAAAATATTTCTTGCACCTTTTAAGGAAACCTAGACATTTCGCAGCGTTCTTGGCGACTTCGTGTATGTGGTCATTCCAACGAAGTTTGTCATGGACACACATACCGAGGATGGAAAGTCTTTCGGTTTCGGCGATGCAAGTGCCATTCATGGATAATGGCTGAGGATTCTGGTTTCGCTTTAATGACAACAGACAGCATTGTGTTTTGGAAGCATTAAATTCCACTCTATTGGCTAAACCCCATTTTATAATGCTGTCGAGATCGGAATTTAATGAGCTTAACATACGTTGCCGTTCCAGTTCTACGGCCGAAGAGCAGGGACGTGAGTCCTGGAATGAATATGAGAAGCTGAGGGTGCTGTCATCGGCGAAGGAGTGGATTGGATTAGAGGTTGCAGACAGGAGATCATTTATGAAAATGAGAAAGAGAGTCGGAGACAAAACGGAGCCTTGGGGAACACCAGCGTTTATATGGTGAATTTCAGACTTGAAGCCATCCAATACAACTTGAATTGAACGGCCAGAGAGGTAGTTTCTAATCCATTGAAGAAGAGACGCATCGATCCCATATGCACGCATTTTCGACAAAAGAGCTTGGTGCCAAACTCTGTCAAATGCCTTTGAAATATCAAGCGCAACAATCTTCGTTTCACCAGAGTGATGTAGAGATTGGTTCCACTTTTCGGTGAGATAAGCCATCAAATCACCAGTGGATCTGTTGCCACGAAAACCGTACTGCCGGTCATTAATGAGTTTTCGTGATTCAAGATATTTCATGAGCTGACGATTTATCAGCGTTTCCATGACCTTAGAAAGAATGGATGTAAGTGCTATGGGTCGGTAGTTGGTGGGAGAAGAAGATTCGCCTTTTTTGGGGACGGGCTGGACAAATGCTGTTTTCCACCTTCTCGGGAAGAGTCCAGAAGAATAGGACAGATGGAAAAGCTTACGCAGTGGTTTTGCCAGCGTGGAAGAACACCTCTTCAGAACAATTGGGGAAATACAATCTGGACCAGCGGATTTATTTATGTTGAGATCATTAAGTACTCTTGCCACTGTACGAGTGCGAAAATGGATTTGTCCCATGGTGTATTCGACGCTCTCAAGTACAGGTAGAGGCAAAGCGCAATCTGGTAGCATTGAGCTGGCTGCAAAATGTGCAGCAAGCAGATTCGCTTTGTCTAAAGAGTTGACAGCTGGAATGTCATTGTAAATGAGCGTTGGGATCGAAGATGAGACCGAATTCTTTATATTTTTTACAAAAGACCAAAAGTTTTTACTACCCTTGGGACAAGTTTAAGGGACAAAATAATAATAATCATGCTTATTCTGAGATTCGATCGAATCGACTGTTCCTCGAATTTAAAAATTCATTATCGAATGGTCACTGGATGAATTTGATTTTCTAAATCAGCTGTTTAACGGTTTAGCTGTCAGATTACGATTTTTTGTTTTACTTCAATCAAATATAATATATGGCTTTATATGTATTTTTGGAGGAAGAATCGGTCAACTTGGATCGAAGAATACTGCGAGACAAATCGAATCCATTTAATCTACCGGACGAAATTTTCATAAGACAAACAAAAATGCTTCCTAGTTCATAATATACGTTTTATATGCATTTTGTGATAAAAGTAAGCAATATTGGATTCAAGTTATTAAAAAAAACAAGTCCACTTTCATTTTTATCCAGCTTTCGGCCAGAAATTTCCGCTCGAGTAAATTTGTCATTTAACTCGATACAATCGAAACTGAGAATGCGGGGAGAAATGAACAAACAATGAATTTCTATCGAAATCGAAAGTACGAATGCCAGTTTGAGGAAATCGAATAGCTTTCTATTCGATTCGGATCTCAGAATAGAGGTGAATATGTCTCTCCTCAGGATTTTTGCTTACTAGTTCGCCTTGATCAATATCACCGACCGTCATGATGCCAGTGATACGTTACTGAATTTACACTTCACGGAGGTCTTCCGCAAAAACCTTGTAATAATGTTTTGCATGCAGCTTATGTTTTAGTATTTCATGATTTGGCACATTGTATCTTTTAAAGAAGGATTGTAACTGCGTAACTTTTGAAGCAAAAATATGTTTGGTAAATTGTAACTTTTTCGAGTGGATTGTATCTGTGTAACTTTATTTTCTGATTGTATCCAAAAGATACAATTGTATCCGCTTTTCCATCACTGATTGGAAGTCGTTTTCGTGGTGTTTTCTTAAATGAACCTGTTAATAGCCCGGAAAATCTATTAGTACGCTGAGTGAAATTCTCAGAATTTAACTCTGTAGCCGCTGCAGAAGCAAAGGAGGTGTTAACCATATTCTCCACTACCTTTTTTTGGCCTTCCCCTGTAAGAATAATGTTCCATTTTAGTGCTCATTCCCATGTCAGAAAGGACATATTGCAGTACTAAGTGGACAGAAAATAAAAAACCAATCAACAATGGTCCGGAGACTAACAATAGCTGATGTTGCCTATGTACCTGGACAGAATGTATCTATGCCATCAATCTGAGCACTATGTTTGACCTATTATTTATAAGAAGAATAGAACGCGATAGTAACAACTAGTCACTAACTCACACCGAAAACTGTTGCAAAGTTGGCTTCAATAATTAAATCCCACTTAGATAAAATATAGAAAAAAAATGTTTCTTTGAGAAGCCAGTGTCAGAAAGTGTATCAATTTATGCCTGATAAGCTTTAACAACTACACTGTATGTGCCAAATGTAAAGTGGATAGCCTCACTCTTAAAATGTAAGTTCATATTGGCAGCACTAAGGCAGTGACGCGGGAAGAGTGATTAAGGGAGGTGCGGGTGTGGATTAGTGCGTAGAGGCCCACTCCTGGCATCGATTATTGGGGTTTGCATGTTGGTAGCACGGGCTACAGCATCTTTAAAACACATCCATTGACGCACCCAAAAAATAAAAACTCCAGGACTGGGTCGAACGAATCTTTCTGATTCATTAGAAGTTTGGTTAGTTGTTGCTTTCTTATTTTATTAGGTCTGAATAAAACTGAGTATGCAGCCGATTTCGAACAAATCAAACTGCACCATTAGTGTTGAAGTCCCCTTGAAAAAATAGGCCCCGAACCGTAGACCCCCCCAACTCAAAATCAGAAGTTTGAACCAAGTTTCAACCGTGCAGCCGTTTAGGCTATAGGCTTCGGGAGGATATGGACAAACGGACAGAATTTCGAAAACCACTTTTTTGAGTTTCTCTATCACAGTAATGTCAGAATTGATTCAATATCGAATTCTAAATTTTGTAAGAATAAAAAATATTTCTCTCACTACGTAACCGAGAAAGTTAAAAAGAAAAAAAAGGTAGGAATTATAAACTAAACTTTGATAGTGAGCAACCAATAACTTTAATAACTTGTGCGATCAAATTTTGTTTAAAATGAAAAAAACAGTAAACACTCTGATCAAGGAAAAGTTAGTGCCTAACAAAAACGCTGATTAGTTCAATAGTGATCTCCAACAAATTAAGTTGTTAAAAATAAATTTTATAAAAAAACTTATATTATATGGTAATCACAATGACTGGAACGCATACAACGAATGTAGGAATCGATATAAGAGATTTAGATTTGCAGCAAAATCAGCATTCCTAAAAAGACGGATAGAAAATGCTAGTATTTTTTATGGGGGTTTTCAAATATATAATAACCTATTGAGCAGTCTACAAAATATACATAATTTGAATGAATTTAAAACAAATTAAATTGAATACGCGTGATTTAATTGTCAATAACAACATTTTAAATTTATTTGTAACATTTCTGAGTTGTGTACTATTATATGTATATAAACTAAATGACTAAAATATCAAAATGGCCTAAATGAGCTAAATGAACTACTAATTACTACTAACTAATCTACTTTAGCTCTATGTCTGACGCATATTAATAGACACTGACCTTACTTCCTACTAAAAAGGAATTGGATTAACGATTGCAAGATTGCAACAGATATACAAGGAGTAACCAATACAATTCACAAAATATATTTTCATTAATGTAATTGTAATGTATCCACACAGGGCCCCGTGGTCTGTTAATAAAAACGAAAAAACCCTTGCACAACTTTTTTGCTCACCATTTACCAGCAACCATTTACCAGTCATATTCATTGTTATAGTCACAGTAGTCAAAAAAAACTAGCCAAATACAGGAAGAACTGAAACAATAAGTTGATATGAACTTGATGACGTCTGCCTTTTGAGTAGCAACAAAAACATTAAAAGAAGAACACAGCCACGAGAGACACTCAATGTAGGTACGGCGAAGTACTTTTCATATCCATGTGAGTAGAGCTCTGACATAGGCCACCAGAGAATTTGAATGGGCAGGTTAATTGGGTTAATTACATTATAAAACCTATTATTTCGGCACTTTATTTCTTTCTTTAGTTTTGCTAGAAAAACCGTTCTTTTAATTTGTTCTTTTCTTGTAGTATAGTTTATTTAGTATACGTATGTGTAACTGTCAAAGTTCTTCAATCTAGTTGTAAAATTATCTTGTAAAATTTAAACATCTACGTTAAATACACCTTAGCATTGAATGATCAATTGTTCGCTCACGACAGCTGTTTTTTTGGTTGTATTACTTTTCGACCTAGAGTGGAAACAAAAACGTTAATTGGTAAGACCCATAGAAATTTGCTGTTTTATTCGAGTATCAAATAAATTAGTCGGTATTTTGGGAATCGATGAATTTAGACTGTTTCGTTCGATAAGAAGTCTAAAAACTAACCATATAAAGTTAGCAAAAGTGCTTTGATCGAGTATGAGGAGTAAACCTGAAGTCAGAAGACTGCAAACGATTGTTTCCAGAGATCAAGTTTCCAATGGGACTCATTCGTATTATAGAGTGGAGGAAATAGTGAAAACACTGGCTAAGAGAAACGACGTCCTGATTAAGGTACACTGTGGAGGCATGATCAGAACTAACCAACAAAGTAGCTTCCCCTAACTTATGTTTGCAATAATTCATACTTAGACTTTTTTCCACGAGGCGCTATTCGAGTGCGCTTTTAATCAGCTACATATCTTATAAATAATATTAGTGTAGTTCTGTTCGACTTAGAATGAATTTGACTGCCTGTCTTTAAATGCAAAAATCTTGAAAACTACTGAACATATTCTGGTGCACTTTTCACAGGCCTATAGAGCATACCTAGGCCAACAATCTCCACTTTGTTTTAACTCCATATCTCCACAAATTTATTTTTTCGTTTCTTTCGCTTTTTTCTTTGCAACGCTTTGCGTTCGAAACAACTGGGAGCATTTAAATATAGTAAATACCACCTTATAGAGGACATCTGCAGGTTTCAGTTAGGATATCCATTTACTCGATAACTTAAAAGGTTTTTGAATAAATAGACAAAATTTAAATAATTTCTTCGATTTTCACCTGGGTGAGTTGATATGCACTTCATTTTCAAATCAAACATACACGCAATATAATGACATCTCTTTTGACATTTGAACCGCAAACTGTCTTGCGATCTCGGTTTTGCCGCAGCAGAAAATGAATGCATACCTACATTTATTTTGAATAACTTTTTTCTAATCAAGAAAATATTTAATTTGATCGTAGGTTGACTGATTTTTTTATTCCTAAATCATTTTAGGAACAAATATTTAACAAAAAGTAAAATCCATTTTTTTGTACTATTAGGTTTGAATAATCCCTTTGACCCTTTTAACTTATTCCCGATCTGATATCACTGTCAAATATGACTAATGCGAAGGAGATAGAGACAGGCAGGGGCAGTATTTTGTTTGGTTTGCTAAGAAAATGAGCACGTTCAAGTATCTAGTTTAGTAAGTCTGACAGCTGTCTGACTAGATCTATCTCGATTTTTATTGGCCCAGAATTGTCGCGTGCTTAGTTTTGGCAGTTGACGTTTATGGAAGGGTAGCCGACGAATCTAGTCAAGAAATTCCCGACTGAGTACTAAGTTGACGTTTATTTTGCTGTCACCGTGAGCAAAGAGTAAGCTCTCTCTCGCTCTTTTTTTTTTTCTTGTCTGTGAATAGGTACATGGAACTTTTTCAATAAAAAACAATTTGTAAATGACTTTATAGCAATAGATGTAAAAGGAATAAATGTTGAATATGGTTTTCTAGATAGCTTGATTTTTTCTCTATCCATTTTAGTTTTCTTTACATGAAAAATATTTTTGACAGAAAAATTCATGCAATTACTTTTGGGAGTTGTTCAAAAAATAGGTTAAGCCCAAGTTTTCACTAGGCAAAAGTGTGTTTTTTTTATAAATATTCCCGAACTTTGCATAAATTTCCAGTAATTGGTAGGTGTTTTGAACTTGGTTTTTTAGCACCATATCTGTACAAAATCAAAATATGATTGGGAATTCTTTTTTTTAATAAGAGTGAACCGTTTTGATATTACTTACGAACACTAAAAATGCAAGTTTTATTAATATAAAAAAAGTGGTAATTCTAGGAACGTAAATTCGTAAAAACGAGTACATAATGATTGAACTCCTAACAAAAAGAAAGTATAATATGCCATTTAATATAATTCTGCGATTTGATTTCAGATTTTGCATATTCAATCGAAAGTAGGAATCCAAATAGTTTTGTTATTAATTGTTCGCATGGTTCGCATGTTCGATTTCGTTTTCTATAGATACATTCTTTAGCAAATTTAATAACATTGTATTTTGAAATGTCCACTGATGTTTTTATAAGCCTCTCTAAATTTTTAATTAACAAAAATAAGTGAACTTTGTTAAGATGATTGTCCAAAAAACAGGCCTTATTTTCCATAAATTAAGGATGATCTAACGGGTGATTTTTTAAGAGGTTTAGAACTTTAAAAAAAAAAAAACACAAAAAATTCGAAAAAATGAATGAAATATTTATTTGAATCGATAGTTTGAACCTTGCAATTTAATGTTTAAAGATAATTTCATGCAAATGTTGACCGCGGCTGCTTCTCAGGTAGCCCATCCGCTGAGTCCAATTTTGGCATACTCTTTCACACATATCGGCCGGTATCTCACGAATGAATGCATGGATGTTGGCTTCCAGTGCGTCAATCGAAGCGGGCTTGTCCCTATACACATTAGCCTTGACATACCCCTACAAAAAATAATCTAATGGTGTCAAATCGCACGATCTAGGCGGCCAATTGACCGGCCCGAAACGTGAAATTAACTGTTCACCAAACTCGCCTCGCAATTGCGCCATTGTTTCGCGTGCTGTGTGGCATGTGGCACCGTCTTGTTGAAACCACATATCATGCAAGTCAAGAACTTCCATTTCGGGCAAAAAAAAAGTTTGTTATCATCGCTCGGTAGCGTTCACCATTGACAGTAACGCTGCGATTCGCATCATCTTTGAAGAAATATGGCCCAATAATGCCGCCGGCCCATAAACCGCACCAAACAGTGGCTTTTTCGGGATGCATTGGTAGCTGTTGCAATGCTTCTGGCTGATCTTCACTCCAAATGCGGCAATTTTGCTTATTTACGTACCCATTCAACCAAAAATGAGCCTCATCGCTGAACACAATTTTTCGATAAAAAAGCGGATCCTCGGCCAGCTTTCCAAGAGCCCATTCACCAAAAATTCGGCGTTGTGGTAGGTCGGCTGGCATTAGTTCTTGCACCAGCTGTATCTTAAAAGGCTTTACGCCCGAATCCTTTCGCAAAATTTTCCACGTAGTGCTGTAACAAAGGCCTAACTGCTGGGAACGGCGCCGAATCGACATTTCGCGGTCTTCTGTCACACTAGCTGATACGGCCGCAATATTTTCTTCACTACGCACAGTACGTAAACGTGTTGGTGGTTTAATGTCCAACAAAGTAAATTTGGTGCGAAATTTGGTCACAATCTTCCGAATAGACTGCTCAGAAGGTCGAGAATGCCGATCATAAAATGGAAGCAGCGCGCGATGAACATTTCGAACCGAGCACGAATTTTGATAGTAAAATTCAATAATTTGCAAGCGTTGTTCATTTGTAAGACGATCCATGGTTAAATTGCAAACCAAACTGAAGCTGTTTGACAGTGACACAAGGTACTAAACACACGTCAGCTGTCAAAACCAGTGTTGCCAAAACCAAACCAGCTAAAAAATCACCCGTTACATAGATTTTTTTTTATTATGGGATTTACCAGAAAATGGAAAAAATATAGAATTTAACAAATGCTTACTTGCATTTACGGTATTGTTCAAGTATCATTCACAGATTAAAAATAATTCTAAAACAAAAATATCTTTTACTCCACAGTATGAAAAAATGATTTCCCCAAACTGTGTCTGAACATTTATTTTGTTTCCAAATGACTTCGAAAAAGCTTGAAGTTACAAAATTTCTTAAGTGCAAAAACCGTTTAAGTTAATTTTACCATGAGATGGATTTCTATTAGATAAACAATGATTTTATTAAGGTATTTGGCATTGTGACGAAGTTATATCAGCAAATCCAATTTAAAATAATTGCATAAACAATAAAAACTTTCAAACTGAACTGCGATGTGAACGCCGTGTAACTAATGGGCACCAAAATTGCCGAACACAGTCGCCCCTCTTAAATCCCACGTCAAAAAGTGACGTTCCCGACCAATATAGTTAGTTTTGCCGTTCAGGTTATTTCTTATCCAGACCCAGAGATTACTGAGTAAAAGAGATGGTTATCTTTCGTACGTCTATCCCCCCAAAACCCATTTATTTACATTGTTGTTTTTGTAATTTCAACCCCAGTCTGTGAATACGTGTGGCTAACAAAAAAGCATGTTGCTAATGGACGACCGCGAATCATCTTGCTTTTATGAGCATCGCGGTGTTTAATTGTTTTGTGTTACGTTTTGAATTTGTTTAGTTTTTGTGGAGGTGTTGATTAAACTGAAAAAGATAGTGAAATACACATTAGAGAATACCGAATTCTTGCATTAAAGTCCAATTCATGAACTCACATATATTATAATAGAAATAAGCAGGTGTGTGTGACTTCATGAATTTTTCTGGAAAACAGCTTGTAGGCAGTCGCCCTTCCACTGGAAAGATATCTATCTCTGTATTCCATTATCTTTGTCCAGACCAATCAAGTCGACTTAAGTCAACTAGATACTTGAATGCGGCCAATAAGAAAGCCATAAACGAAATGTCAAATATGTAGGATAGGAAAGGTTTGTTTATCTCTGCCTTGATTAAAAAAAACAAGTATCTTCGTCTTGCTCTCTGGGTCAGTTCCTATTCCCGTGTCTCTCATGTATTCATAAATCCTGGACACACCTGGTACCGTAACGGTAATAAGAAGGGTAACGATTTATTCTATGTAGGGGTAAGAACTACTTTCTACTCTCTTCACAAACGCAGGTGAATATGTGTATAGTCTATTAAATAGGAAGGAGAGAAATGCCTTATCATTAAAGAGTAAAGCGGCCCATACACCTCATATATGTACTTGCATGTGCAATGCAATCATAAACTATGCATGCACAATCAATCAGTTATGTAAAATTAACTTTTCAGATTGTACGTTTCACAGATTGAAATTGTAACTTTTAGGACTGAAGTGTAACTGCCGTTATGGAAATTCGTAGGTATATGAAGTTAAGTTAAATATGCCCAAATACTTTTTACTACATATTTACTAAGCTCTTGATTTAAAAAAAAACAAATATATTCCCTATTTGGCCTTTAATTAAAAGAAGTCAATATTTCGAAAACATTATTGGTGACATTACATATTATGAAAATAATAAAAAATACATCACATTGTTTTTGAAAACAAAGGAATTCAGACTTTCAAAGGATAAAATAATAATAATAGTTAAGTCCCACCTCAGGATTTATGCTTATTACTGTGCCTTGATCAATATCACTAGACACTTTTGCACCGTCTTTGTCCTGCTCTTTTGGACAATTTATATTTCATTTCATTTTATTCATCCATAAATCGCATTTTAAATTTAAATTGAATGTGGCGTCTGTGGGGCTTGGGATTGAAAGAGATAGGGTGTGAAACGTATACGGTACTGAAAGAGAGTGATTTGCAATTTGAAACGAATACCTGTAACGGTAATAAGAAGGAGGACTAATTATTTTATACAGTGGTAGGCTCAAAAAAAAAAAAAAAAACGAGCGAGCAGGATGGAGAGGACGGCGTTCTGCGATCGCAAAATCGAAGGCGGCCGAGGTTGGGGTAGCAACATTCTCACCCTTTAAAACTGCAAGGTCGGATGGTATATTTTCACGTCTTATGTAAGGTGGAGCACACGTAATTGCACCAAGGCTCAGAAATATATATACGCTGCATGCCTAGCAATAGTCTTCATACCGATTACTTGGAGGTAAAAAAAAAATGTTTTAAATATTAGATAGCATGCTTACAGGGCAGTAGATATGCTTTGAAAGTCTAGAACCAGCGATGGAAAAACGTAGGGTTAGCCCAATTATGGTTAGATGCTATACAAAGGCGGTAAATATTCAAAAGGGCACCTTAAAACTCAAAGGAAGGATCAACAGAGGTTGCCCAAAAGAAGGTGTTCTTTCACCTACACTGTGGAGTGGACTATCACTGGGGACTCTCTTCTCGACAGACTTGATGCACCTGCCATTCAAACAGGGGGATATTAAGATGACGTAGCAATAATGACAAGAGTCCAATTCCAAGACACCGCACCGCAGATATCATGAGGAATGCACTCAAAGTGGTGGTGTCTCGAAAAAGGGTTTTCCATGCGAAGAAAATAGATCTAATAATCTTCACTCGGAAGGGGAAAAATCTGTAATTTAAAGCCTTAAAGGATCATTCACATGAGAGCGACCAACTACCTACGAACGAACGAATATTCGCAAGTTTTGACAGTCCATTCACATGATACATTTAATTTGGTCGCAGAAACCCGCGAATCCAATGACAGTCGCCGTTATTTGCCTCTATAACATTTTGAGTTTGAGGTTAAGTTCGAACGAATGCTTTATTCGTTAGTTTGTGGAACGCGAATTGAATGATGTGGATTGTGAATAAACTTTGACAATTCGCGCCAAGGGTGTATTCGTTCGATGCAAAATATTTGCAATTCGAAATTTCGTTATTTTAACTGTTTATTAACATGTTTTCTTAATACATTTTGATGGGATAATTAACTATCCTCCTCTTGGAATAGTAAAATGTACAATTTTCTGTTCATAAATGCATCAAAAGTGGTTTGTTCGCATTTCAGCAATTCGTTCGCTCGCTCTCATGTGAATAGTCCTTAACACTTTTCGGATCGGAACTAAAAAAGACCAATGAGTAAGTATTTAGGAGTCTACGAAGATATTTTCTCTCGAAACGCACTAGTGATACGGGTTACACCTCGCAAGTCCATAAACCTTAATGAGAATTCTTTGAAGAATGGTCTTCAAATATGTTAACGCCGACTCATGTTCAATAGCCATTAGTTGCTTTGTGGACTGTATTTTTGTTACCTGCTTTTATTATGCTTCTGATTTCTTGATAATTCCTTTTAAAAAATGATTTGAAAAAAACAAATAAACTCTTTCAGGCTAAAACAAAATTGTAATTGAAAGAATAAAAAGTAACAAAAAGTATAACAAGAAAAAATAACAAAATCTTAAAAGTAAAAATTAAATCGCAAAGTGAAATTGAGGACAGTGTCTTATCGCGTGTCGGCGTTAACAAAATAGTCTATACATTTTTTTTTTTGGCATCAAAACTTCGGTTAGGTCTCGCTGCATAAACTGACAAAATGCCAATAATATTAAACTTTTCTGAAATGACGCTGTTATCTTCCTTGAGTTTTATGAGCGAATCATTAAGGCCCGTTTGCTGATACTACTCATAGCGATTTAAGTTCTACTTAAATACCTTATGGGCTACTTTTTCTATGTCATAAACTGTCACATAGTGGTCGCAGTGGCTTAGTGGTTAGTGTGTTGGACTACTAAGCGAGGGGTCCAGGTTCGAATCCCGCAAAAACCCAATTTCCAACTCAGGGTTTTTTCACTGCGCCACCTCTCGCGAACGTCTGACAAACATCCGAGAGTATAACTGTCATGAAAGAGCTTCTCAATCGGCCCGTTTGGAACCGGCATAAAATTGTAGATCCCTTCCATTCGTTCCAAAAATTAAAAACTCACACAAAACGTATGGTTGCGAGAAGCTAGGCCCTGGGTCTCTACAGACCTGTTGCGCCAACTATTATTATTATAAACTGTCACATAAGATTTTAAGTGGAACTTAAATCGCTATGAGTAGTATCAGCAAACGGGTCTAAAAGACTCTGCTCGTCTTTTACAATTTATTTAATAGAATTCAAAATAGCAAAAAAATACAAATTACTTTAATTACAAGATGTGGAAAATAGAAGTGCAGCGTGCACCGATTAATACAAAAACGAAAACAAAAGAATGACAGCCGATGACAACCGAGCGAATTATCGCTCAGTAGCGGCTTGTAGCAGGCAGGCTTCAAGCGGTGCCAAGTACCAACTCGCGGATGCAACAGACGCTGATATAACTAATAGCAGGTAAAAACAAATTTAGCCCACAATCTGACTTTAGAAGCACCTACTACTTCATATACCCAAAAGCTATATCAGAAACAAACGAAAAATGTTTGCCACATAAAAATCCATATTTGGAATTCACTAATCGCAATAAATAATTCATTTTTTTTTTCTGGGAATAAACACATAAATACATATTTAGCTGGCAAAAAGCCACGATTTTAATTTCAAAACAAATCATTAGATTTGAACCATTTGTGAAATGTTGGTGATTCATGGATAATTTTGTAGTTGATTGACTGAATGCTATGATGTTTTTGTTGGTGCAGCCGGCATTTGAAGTAAACAAATATTGTAGGCTAAAAACAACCGTAATAGTAAAGAGGCAACTACATACTTCGAAGTTCCTAGGTACACATGACTAAATCTTTCCACCGACCAAGCCTATTCTTTTTTTAATTAGTATGGAATAAGTACCCAACGCCCCAACGGTGACACTAGCATAAATCCAATAAAATAAAATTCTCCGCATATACTTTTCCATTTTCATGCATGCCACTGTTAAGCTACACCTCATATGGCCTTGTACTTCCGGTCAAAATGTAACTGAAAGCAATACCCACGACTGTTTGTTATGTGACATCCCCATCGTACACTACTGTGTGTGTGTGACTCCGTACAACTCGCTGCATGCTAATCAGCACAATCCTTTGTCTGACTAATTTTACTATGCTGTCAATTGCACTCGTTTTGTTTTCTGATTAGTAAATCGGAGCAGTATCCAATTATTGTGTTAAAGAGAAAACTTCTCTGTTTTGTTCCTGATTAATAATTAGCTATACGCCCATTTCGAGTTACATGCAATAACTAAATATCTAAGGATATGTTGTTCACACAAATGTTTAAACTGAGAGATAATATGTTGTTACAGCCAATTGGTTAATTAATCACAATATACGATTCAGATATGAATTGCAGACAAAGAAAATTTCACTAATTGGCGGCGAAGCGCAAGTGACCCACCTTAGAGGAACGAGGATATCTTTTTTAGTTATTTGCTAGTTACTTACCGACTCCGTACTTGTTATTCGAAGGTATCCACATTTCTCCAGCTAAACTCGGAGTAATTGAGCATTAACCAGCCTTGCAATTGATGATGGTTTTTGATGCTTAATAATTGTGAATAAACTTTAGGAAAACTATTTTTTGCTGTATGTGCAAATCTCGCTGTGAGGCGGTGCACTTTTTATACTACTAAATCCTAACACATTTTGCACATTAACTTCACATTTATTTATGCCGATATTACTGGGATTTTAATTTAATTTTGAAATAAACCTATCGCGACACAAATTAAGTGGAAAAATCAAGTAAATACAAACACTGAAAAAACTACGGCATAATAACACAAAAATCAATAAAATCCCGTAGTAAATAGATGCAAAGTACCAGTTCCACTTTCGATGACAGTACGTTAGTAAATGAAATGTCAAAATATACAGTGGCGCTGTAGAACAACTGCAAGCTGTGCCCTCTGTGCAGAAATGGCAATTGGGTTCTGAGGGTGAAAACGGAACGGAAGTGAAAAATATGCTGACGGAACTCGGGACAAAATATCGGTATAACGACTTAAAATATGAATTCAAGGAAAAATGTTTATGTTTAAAAATAACGAAAAATGTACTGCTGAAAAGATATTCCAACAGTTTGCAGTCTCTTAAAAAAGTGTTCTTGTTGAAAACCCAGATTGACAATTAGAAAAAAAAAAACATCTTTACATTTTCGATTGCTTTCTATACAATTTTAGAGTACCGGTTGCTACCATTAAGTACCAATACTAATGTGGTAATCGTTTGGGCTTCTTCAGATTTGCTCTCAGATTCCAGATTTCGTGTGGCTAATCGAACATAAAACTTGCTCTTGCTCTTTTTTGTGTTGATATTCGTGCGATTTGAATATGTGTAGTCTTCGACACTTTTCTAAGCGATTTCCATTCACTAGTTAAATTTTGTATTAAAACATTAGAAATAGCCGTTCCGATTGATTTCTAAATATATATACATAAATAATTTACACAAATAGATTCACCCGATGCAATGCCTTTCTTTGCTGGAGAAAAAATTCACTAAAAATGTAAACAAACTCCATCAGTTGTCAAACTCAAACGCACTTGTATTGGTAAATCTGAGAAAATATCTAGATTCGCAAAAGTGCTCTGAAATCTGAAAAAGATTGCTTTTTCCTGTACCAAACGAACATAAAAATTGCCCTGAGAGCAAAAAAAGTGCTCTGAGAGCGCCCAATCGAATACCACATAAGGTATGAGTACATTATTTGAAGTTTCGAAATTTTTTAAAATTTAATAGGCTAGAGAAGACATTTGGGCCTATTCTGCGAAATCTTTTATTCTGTTATGAATTTTCTGTTATGAATTATAAAAGGTCTCGACCATAAAAGATCTTTTATAAATCGTATTCTGGGTTTCGAACTTCTATGAAACTCTGTTATAGAACTTCGAAAATTGAAATCGGTTACGAACCTTCAAAACAAACAGCTTTGTTTTTATTTTTTTTTGTAAATACTAAGTGAGCACCTGATAAATTTGTTGCAAAATTGCATAAAATTGTCGGTGAAAGGAGTAAAGTTTTGAATTATTACTCACATCAGGAAGATCAAATGGGTTACTATATTAAATCTTAGTTCCAGCAAAAGTGATGGATGTTTTCGGCTAAACAAAAATATAAATTTCGGAACTATTTCAATTATTAGGTACATTTTTTATACACATTTATTACAGTTGTCTCCATTTGTAAGCATTTCGTTGA
This sequence comes from Cheilosia vernalis, assembly GCA_949126925.1. Taxonomy (NCBI): domain Eukaryota; kingdom Metazoa; phylum Arthropoda; class Insecta; order Diptera; family Syrphidae; genus Cheilosia; species Cheilosia vernalis. Next base: position 78,896,725 of record OX421358.1, on the reverse strand, counting down.
CTAGGAATTATATAGAGAACCATTTCAACCCAAGAATTCATAATTAATAAAAATATTTTATAATAAAAGTCACAAAATTCTATCTTTTATTCTGTTATGATTCTTAACAGAATTCATAAAAGATTTTTCCACACAGAATACCAAATCTAGAGCCCGTAAAAGATTTTTTGACACTTCGAACTTTTGTAGGGAAATTCATAACAGAATAACAGAATAAATTGATAAAAGATTTTGCCGAATAGGCCTGATTAGCCGAGTTTTTTTGAGCTTCTATCTCAGCAAAGCAAATTAAAGTAGGCTTTTCAGCACGCTAATTACAACAACAATTGCGAGTCCCGAAGTGTCAATTGGAATGTAGTTGTTGTAATTGCGTGCTGAAAATCCTACTTTGCTTTGCTTTGCTGAGAACGAAGCTCAAAAAAAATCGGCTATTGTTAAACTATTATAATTTTGTTTAAACAATCTGTATCTGCAAACCCAGAGTCAATCAGGCCTATTCGGCAGAATCTTTTATCAATTTATTCTGTTATTCTGTTATGAATTTCCCTACAAAAGTTCGAAGTGTCAAAAAATATTTTACGGGCTCTAGATTTGGTATTCGGCGTGGAAAAATCTTTTATGAATTCTGTTAAGAACCATAACAGAATAAAAGATTGAATTTTGTGACTTTTATTATAAAAGATTTTTATTTAATATGAATTCTTGGATTGAAATGTTTCTCTATATAATTCTTAGGCGACGAAATGCTTACAAATGGCGACAAAATGTAATAAATGTGTATAAAAAGTGTACCTAATAATTGAAATAGTTTCTAAATTTATATTTTTGTTCAGCCGAAAACACCCATCACTTTTGCTGGAGCTAAGATTAAATAGGAACCCGCATTTGATGTTCCTGATGTGAGTAATAATTCAAAATTTACTCCTTTCAGCGGACATTTTTATGCTATTTTACAAAAAATTAATCAGGTGCCCACTTAATATTTACAAAAAAGAAAAAAAAAACAAAGCTGTTTGTTTTGAAGGTTCGTAACAGATTTCAATTTTCGAAGCTCTATAACAGAGTTTCATAAAAGTTCGAAACCCAGAATACGATTTATAAAAGATCTGTTATGGTCGAGACCTTTTATGATTCATAACAGAAAATTCATAACAGAATAACAGATTTCGCAGAATAGGCCCAAATGAGTGCGGTAGTTGTTACCTAATGTTTTTACAGTTTGTTCTGAGAGGAAATTGGTAAGATGCTTTCACCTGAGTCCGAAAGATCTCAGATGTATTATGTCGTTTTCCATTGGGACTAAAAATCATTTTTTTTTTTTTGATCTAAATCACTTTTCATGTTTCATTGGAACCGAAAATCATTCTTTTTTTCGATTCGGAGCACTTTTTGCATATCTCGATATTTTTCCAGATCTACACAAACTCTCACAATACCAATATACTTCGCACAGCTATTTTACGTCATTTTAAGAAGTTCGCTTTCGAGACAAATGGGCGAATTTTCGTGAAAACCAAAATAACGAAATACATTAATAGCCATATGGATACCTATACTTTAGGAGGAATTGTTATCTTCATAGTTTTCCTTGTCATCTGAAGGCTATATGAATCACCGAAAATACTCCATTGGTAACATTATTGAAGTCGATATCCATTGTGATTTTTGTAAAAAATGCAATTTGAACAGCTGATATTATCCATTTTCTATTCCCATTTACCATATCCTTGTAATGACTATACTTGTGTCGTTTTTATTCAAATACCTAGTTTCAGCGCTACAACCTACAACCGACCATTCGCCACTCAGCTATCGTGAAAATGAAAAACAAGTGTCAAACTGCCCAGAAATTGCATTCCTTTTCATGAAATCAATACCATGAAATGAGCTGTGAAATACTTTTCATGAAATAGTTTTTTTTCGTGAAATTTGTGGTCTCCACGTGCACTGTCATTTCATGAAAAATTTGATGCAAAGGAAATTACAGGTGGAGACACCGTGTAATGGAATACAGAGATCAAAGATAATGGAATACAGAGATATATGTGGCAATAAGTTGAAGTAGCTTATGTCAATTTTGGTAGTGAGCAAAAGAAATTTATCTTAATTTTTTCAAATCTATTGTATTACATAGTCCAAGTAAATTAAAGCTGTTCAGTTTTCTTCATATTTAACGGTTCTTAATTGTCGTAGAGTGATGGGACCTGGACTAAAAGAAAGCTAAGGAAAACGAGAACTTTGTAATGTAAAAAACTCGAATGGCTTATGTTGACATAAGCTACTTCAACTTATTACCACAGATAACTTTCCAGTGGAAGGGCGGCTGCCTACAAGCTGTTTTCCAGAAAAATTCATGAAGTCACACACACCTGGGGCCTATGTCATAGATCATACATCACATACAATGTATGATTTAGACACTTCTGTTGTATTATTTCTGTTTCATAGAAACGTTGTATGATCAACAGTCATACATCAATGTATGTGAGGAGAATCTACAGGAAGTATTGGAATAATGTATGATTCTGTTTCATATTTATCATACATTTCATACAGCAATCGGTTTTGCTGTAAATCACAACTATGAGTTGCTAAGAAAAAATTGCGAAACTCTTCATCTTCCCACAAAACATCTTTTAATAAATGTTCCTCTAAATTGGGGATTTTCTCTTTTCCAGAAATGGATTTACCCAAAACCTACGTTTTCCTCTCTCAGCTCGTTTCCGCAATTCTTCTAATTCCTTCATGGCTTTTAATGCGAGTACGAAACGATGTACTCTGGTCAACGTTTTTGCAACGCGATCAAATTTGACAGATTTCATGAAAGACAATTTGCACGTGGCACGGTGTCTCCACCTGCAAATTTTCTTTCATGAAATCTGTCAAATTTGGTCGCGTTGAAAGAACGACAATTGCCGTGTTTTTTTGAGCTCCAATCTCAGCAAAGCAAAGTAAAGTAGGATTTTCAGCACGCAATTACAACAACTATTGCGATTCTCGAAGTGTCAAGTATAACGTAGTTGTTGTAATTAGCGTACTGAAAATCCTACTTTACTTTGCTTTGCTGAGATAGAAGCTCAAAAAAACACAGCTATTACAACCTACAAGCTACAAGCGACCATTCGCCACTTAGCCATCGTGAAAATGAAAAACAAGTCAAACTGCACAGAAATTTCAGCCCCTTTCATGAAATCAATACCATGAAAGGACCAGTGAAATACTTTTCATGAAATTGTTTTTTTCATGAAATTTGTGATCTCCACGTGCAATCTGTCATTTCATGAAAATTTTCATGCTAAGAAAATTGCAGGTGGAGACACCGTGTGGAGAGCACCCACCCTACATTTCTTTGCATACCTACCTACTGGTCTTTCTTTCAAAGCTATCAAATTTGACAGATTGCTGAAAGAAAAATTGCACGTGGAGACACCGTGTTAAGCATAGTCCAAAAAACAGCTTGCTTGTGCACTAACGGGACTCTTCGTATTACGACCTCCGATGCATTTGAAATCCTGTTTCACCTGGAACCCAGGCGAACGAGAGCTTCTGCAGAAGTAAACCTCCAAGCTACTTCACAATGGACCAGCAAAACAACGTTGTCATGCCGCTATCCTGAACAACAGGAGGAAGCATTCCTAGTCTAAGTCTAATCTCGGCTGAAAGAAAACGTGGTGTCTGGCAAAAATATCCATATCTTCTCAGATAGTCAAGTTGCTATCAAGTGCTTGGAATCAGTCTCTACAAATTCCATAACAGACCAAGAATGTCGTTCGTCTCTCAGAGAGATGGCGGAGCGGTTCAATATTCATCTCTTCTGGGTGCCGGGGCACAGGGACATCCCAGGTAATTCTAAGGCTGATAAACTCGCCAAACACGGAACTACACTACCTATGCTTCCATTTACGTATAATAAAGCTGGATGCTATCAATAGAATAGGTAAGGAGTAAATTTTGAATTATTACTCACATCAGGAACATCAAATGCGGGTTCCTATTTAATCTTAGCTCCAGCAAAAGTGATGGGTGTTTTCGGCTGAACAAAAATATAAATTTAGAAACTATTTCAATTATTAGGTACACTTTTTATACACATTTATTACATTTTGTCGCCATTTGTAAGCATTTCGTCGCCTAAGAATTATATAGAGAAACATTTCAATCCAAGAATTCATATTAAATAAAAATCTTTTATAATAAAAGTCACAAAATTCAATCTTTTATTCTGTTATGGTTCTTAACAGAATTCATAAAAGATTTTTCCACGCCGAATACCAAATCTAGAGCCCGTAAAATATTTTTTGACACTTCGAACTTTTGTAGGGAAATTCATAACAGAATAACAGAATAAATTGATAAAAGATTCTGCCGAATAGGCCTGATTGACTCTGGGTTTGCAGATACAGATTGTTTAAACAAAATTATAATAGTTTAACAATAGCCGATTTTTTTTGAGCTTCGTTCTCAGCAAAGCAAAGTAAAGTAGGATTTTCAGCACGCAATTACAACAACTATTGCGATTCTCGAAGTGTCAAGTATAACGTAGTTGTTGTAATTAGCGTACTGAAAATCCTACTTTACTTTGCTTTGCTGAGATAGAAGCTCAAAAAAACACAGCTATTACAACCTACAAGCTACAAGCGACCATTCGCCACTTAGCCATCGTGAAAATGAAAAACAAGTCAAACTGCACAGAAATTTCAGCCCCTTTCATGAAATCAATACCATGAAAGGACCAGTGAAATACTTTTCATGAAATTGTTTTTTTCATGAAATTTGTGATCTCCACGTGCAATCTGTCATTTCATGAAAATTTTCATGCTAAGAAAATTGCAGGTGGAGACACCGTGTGGAGAGCACCCACCCTACATTTCTTTGCATACCTACCTACTGGTCTTTCTTTCAAAGCTATCAAATTTGACAGATTGCTGAAAGAAAAATTGCACGTGGAGACACCGTGTTAAGCATAGTCCAAAAAACAGCTTGCTTGTGCACTAACGGGACTCTTCGTATTACGACCTCCGATGCATTTGAAATCCTGTTTCACCTGGAACCCAGGCGAACGAGAGCTTCTGCAGAAGTAAACCTCCAAGCTACTTCACAATGGACCAGCAAAATAACGTTGTCATGCCGCTATCCTGAACAACAGGAGGAAGCATTCCTAGTCTAAGTCTAATCTCGGCTGAAAGAAAACGTGGTGTCTGGCAAAAATATCCATATCTTCTCAGATAGTCAAGTTGCTATCAAGTGCTTGGAATCAGTCTCTACAAATTCCATAACAGACCAAGAATGTCGTTCGTCTCTCAGAGAGATGGCGGAGCGGTTCAATATTCATCTCTTCTGGGTGCCGGGGCACAGGGACATCCCAGGTAATTCTAAGGCTGATAAACTCGCCAAACACGGAACTACACTACCTATGCTTCCATTTACGTATAATAAAGCTGGATGCTATCAATAGAATAAATCTTAGGTGGACAGCCGGCTCGACTTATCTAGCGACAAAACAGATTTGGCCAAAGCTGGATCTTAAACATTCCAGATATTAGATCACCAGGCACTCCCAAACATGTTGACTTTAAAAAACGTGTTGCTTTGTTGACGTATCACACACTGTCTCCGTATTCTTTTTGCTGAGGGGCATGCAATCTCCTTACTTTCGAGAAACATCTGATTGGAGGATTTTTTTACACACTCGAATTAGGTAGGTATATAAGATGCTGGGTGATATGTGAGAATAATTCTTCACCACCTAGTTCACACTCTAACCAACACAATGGTTTGCGGGACCATATGAAGCTCGTGGAGTCGCGAGTTAAGCCCGACTCCTACCCATGCGTGAAATTTTGACCAGCAATACTCCCTCCTTTTAGACCTTCAAAGGGCGTCCTTATTTGAGATTTATATTTGTGGTTTGGTCTTCAAGTCATCTTGAGTGTGCGTGGGCATAAATGACATAAATGTACTTGATGATATCGGCTAAATGCGAGGATCAATAGAAGTATTTCTGCAAACGAACTCAGCACAATTCGCTTTATTCGAAGCTCAATCAAAAGAACTGTCCAATATCGTTTTCAAAAAAGTTTATACCATACAACTAGAGATAACTGATTTCTATAGAAAAATATAACAAATAATGCTCCAAGTGTTCTTTATCTTGTGACAATGATATAAAAGCTTTCCATTTAGATTATTGAATAACACAGCTCCTGTGCGAAGAAATTGTCTGCTCATCATCGATCTCTTTTGTACAAAGTATACTTTTTATGCTTTCAGCTTCTTTCATCCAAAATTCGATCTATTTAAGAAAATAAATATAAAGAATAACATCAAGAACAGCAAAATATTACCTGCTGAATTATCAGTTGTCTACGTTCGCTTTTTGGTTCGTTGTTCACAAACGGCACAAGAATTCCCAACGCAGATGTATAGCCTTCCATTGCGGCTTCAAACTTTTTTTCATATAAGTAAAGCTCTGCTTGCCGTCCGATTTCTAGACTGGTTTTCAACAGTGGGCTGGAATATGAAAGGGCATCTGAAAAATGTTAATTTCATCAAAGCTTACAAAGAAAATGTATAGACGCGAATGCTGATTTGACTAACATAACTGCTTGAAGCGTTCGTCGGGCTCGAGAACTTCTGAAACGCATGGTGGTTTTGTTTCATCGGCAGATTTTCTGTTGGCAGTTAAAATGACGGTTTTGATTTCTTCAGCTCTCTTGAGGTACGTTAAAGCTCTACTTCTTAGAACCTGCCGCTTAGCTGCATCTGGTTCTTCTGTTATTAAAGGCACGAAATATTGAAGGGAATTACAGTATAAATGATAAGCTTCTTTATATTTCCTTTTTTCATCACATTCGACAGCATTTGTAACCAATTGTATTGCTTTTTGGAGGGTCTGCGAAAAAGAAAATATAGAAAATAATTTGAATGAGCCTAAAAAAATAAAAATTGAGTCATTCTTTGTAACATTGGGAAGATGATCGCAATCGAACGCAGCTGGAAACGGGTATCAGCGTTTATCGAAACCGTGCTCAAAACCAAGAAGAGAGAAGAATGCCAGAGCACACCCTCATAGAAGAACAGGACGTTTATGAGGTAGAAGGAAAATAACGCCCCCCCCCCCCAAGTAATCCAGGGAGCTGTTGAAGAAAGCCAAAGGGAGAGGGGGAGTTTAGTCAGTAAGAGTCTGACACACAAGGAAAATTTAAATTTTTTGACGGTGCATGATGCTTCGCCCTCCCTATAGGAAACAAAAAAAAAAAAAAAAAACATTGACACGTCGCGTCGTCCAATTTTCGTTGTTTTTTTTTGATTTTGTTCATCAATTGTGAAGCTTTGTTAATACTCCGAATATGTACCTGTGGATTTATCCCAAAACATGCCATACATTGTTCGCTGACCTTGTTCGGTTCGACCAAATTCTGATCACTTTTCAACGAGGACAGTGTGATAAGTCAGCAACTTTTTGCATTTTTTGCTTAGTAACATCTTTGTATTTACATTCCTATAGTACCGCCAATCCAGTAGTACCAGTATCCTACCCATACCAAATCGATAATTAAATTACTGAGAGCTTTATCTCTTCTCTACCTCTATAAAAGAGAACACCTTTTTCTGTTTGTCGGCGAAAAGGGAGTAGGTTCGTAACGAAACCTCAACAATATATATATCAATCGATTTGTCGTAAGTAGCGGTATTACATAGGATGGTTTTTATGATCCTAAGTCCGTTATTGGTCCTTTATACCATGTTCCCACCAACGTGATTTAGCTCATATGATTTATAAATCACGAAAGGCGTCTCCACCGAATTTTACGTGATTTAGTTTGACATCCAGCAGAAAGAATTCGTCCACTTCGGAGAGGGTAGTTTTTTTTTTCGTTGTTTTTCTTTTGTTATCACACCTATGCCAAAAATAAAACAATTTATGATTGTTGTACTTAATAAAAATACCAAAATACACCGAAACACGAAGAAAATTGAATTTGGGATAATATTTTTGACATCTGTGTTGTTTTTTTTTTTGTTTGTTGAATAACATTGAATTGAATTGAAAGCGCTGCAGGTATGTTCGATTTTATTTTGCGTGGATTTGCGATGAGAGATACGTAATTAAAAATTAAACACGTCTAAATCACGTAATTAGTAATCACGAAAATGTATGGTAAATCACGTAATTTATGAGATGATTTAGCTAAATCAAGTGGATTTAGCTAAATCACGTTGGTGGGAACATGGTATTAAACCAATTTTATATGATTTTCTAACTAAAAAAGGACCATTTTTTATGGTTTACACACATATTACTACGAAATGGCTGAACAAATTTGAATATGACTTTAATCTTCGATTAGTATATTTCCTGGTGAAGAGATTGATGTTTCATTCATTATTCTCTGATTCGTGTAACGGAAGTAATAAGCAAAAATGTAATTATTTGAGACTTACATATTTCACAGATATGCGTAGATCATTGCAATCAACAGCCCACCAGTGGAGTGCAGGCACATACACGTTTATCAAACAATTTTTTTTTTCTCTCTTCTTTCTTTGGAATATGTATTGTAGGTATATAGTGTGAGTGTCTGGTTAATATTTTTTTAGTTTTTTGAAGTTATTACTTCTTTAGGTGCGTTGGGCACTTTTAGATGGGAAGAAATTGATGAATTCGCGTTACCTTTAAAACGACACTGCGTCATCGCCACCGAGAAACCGACACCCGATAGGTGGCGCTGTTGTCCATTTTCTGAGAAGCTCAACCGATCTCAATGAAACTTTGTTTGTGTGCATAATTGTATGCAGCTAGAAAGATAGGATAGTTTTGGACCCAATAGGTGGCGCTGTTGTCGATTTTTTGTTATTTCATAATATATGTATTAAGAATACGGTTATTACAATTCCCTTTTTTCTCAATGACGTGTATCGAGCCACACACATACCGCACGCACGGTGTTTACACATACATATTTCGGGACTGTTGGATACAGTCCCACATTTTGTTCTTTCTGTTTTTTATGCATCCTTTGTGTTTTATGTTGCTTTCTTTTTTAAATTGAGTAGTATGGCGAATGTGGCCACGGTTGCCATTTCAAAATAATGTTTGTGTCGAAAATTGAAAATAAAAATGACCAAATGTAACTAAAAATTACCAAAATAATTTAAGTCCGAAACAATCTGACGAAGCGCTATAAGTTGCATTAAAATTGAAGCCGATTGTCATTTTTTATTTCTTAAACAAATTACCAAATGGCATAAGAAATGACAATGTGACCAAGAGAAAAATTAATGGACAAATTTGGTCACAAATTACCACCGTGAATGTTGATGGTGGAATTGAGAGAGATAGCGTATGAAATGTAATTGAGATTGAGAGCAGATTGAGAGAGAGTCACACTCAATTGTGATCTAAAATGCGCTAGAGTGATTCCACTTTGTACAGTTTCCATTCCTTTACTGATTTTCATGTAAAAATACAACATACTACATACCTACAAGCTACAACTACATAATTAAGTCCCTACTATTATAAAACTAAGTTATTGTGTCCTCTGTTTCTGGCTACACTTCACTGAGGGCCACTTGGACCAAACTCATTAGACAAGAGTATTTATACATTTATCCACAGTTTAGTTCTATTCCGTAGATTAGGTATAACTTGTGTTGCATGACGACACTTATTCATCTATCCATGGATAAACTATTGAATATTTATTCATTTTCTAAATTCTGGATAGTTGTGTCCAAACGTCAAATAGTAAAATTAAAAAAATCTCCACAGTGGATTTGAATGAAGAAATTACAAATTTCATTCATATTGATTTTTTAAAACCAAACAACATTGGAAATAAAAATCATTTGGAAAATTTAATTTTTGTATTGATTTTTTTATGGTTGCTTGATATTTTTTTTTTTCAATTATAAGAGTATTGCTGAACCTTTCTAAATGGGAAAACAACAATATTAAATATTTCAGACGTTTTGAAATTGGAGATCGGATCGCTTTATGGCATAACCGCTATTTTTTTTTATAAATTATAGGTCCGTTCGTGTACTTTAAGCATAGAAAAATGAAAAATGTCAAATCTCTAAAATCGAGAGAGAAATCTTTCAATTTGAAAAGAAGTAGGTACCTGATCGGTTTTTTTACAAAAAGTTTAAGAAATGCAGTAATGCAGCATCTACAAAACAAATTGGAATTGAATTTTTTTCAAACTAAATGCCTATTAAACTTTCCAGGAGAACATTCAGTTATAACTTGTTCCTCTGACGTCGTTTTACATGTTTTACATGTCAAACTTTGGAGCTGTCACTTAGTTGGCAGTTTTCATTTTTCAGTAAGTCGAAATTCGGCGAGTAGAAAATTACGAAAAAATGAAAAGAGGGGAAATTCATTTCTCTCTCATTTTTTTAAATTTTCTCAGTAGGTGATCGCATTTGCACAGTTTCTTAGCAAATTTTAAATAATTTTACATTTGCAAAAAAGTACCCGAACGAACCTATTATTTTTACCGATTTTGTTACGTTAGAATTAGAATTTATTTGACAATTAAAATTTTTTCCGTAAGTATTGTCAAAATTAATATAATCTGAGATTACTTATGCAGACGGAATTTTGAACTTGTGCAACGTAAGGCAGGGGCTTATCTATTTATTTGTTTAATCAGAAAATTTCGAGGAGTGGGTTTCTATAACGCTAATTATTTTGTTTTAAATTTGAGAAGTGGAACTCTGGCGAAGCAAGGCGAGCACGGGTCAGCTAGTTCCTTATAAAAAACCTTTCGTTGAGATTTTTGCTCTTTTATTCACTCGATAATTATTGTTCGTCGTTCGGTTTCGATTTGTATTTATTGTGTGAATTTCTTACAAATTTAAAATATTAAAAAAAAATAAAAAAATTGAAATATTAAAAATTTAAAATATCAGAATTGGGCGCATTTCTAACCTAGCAATATCAAATCTTAGAATCAGTTTCTGATATTAGGGATTCAATTCTAAAGGCTCTAAAACCACGTCAAAATCAGCAACAACATCATGTATTTCACACTAAAACGAATAATTTCAACCGTCGTTTATGCAAATCCCCTCATCCATTTCGTTTCTGTTCAAAGTTTTTGCAACTCACTATTGTGGAAATTGTACACTTGTAAACTATGTCGGCAACGACATATCACACACTCTTACATCGTAATACTACCGATCAAGCACCAGTGCAACAGGATTCACATTCTACTAATAATACGAGTATTTCTCAGCCCAGTACTTCTCAACAAGTCGCTCAACAACACATACAGTCCACTAGCCCAACACCCAATTCACAAGTGCATTCTTTTTTTTCCAAAAATAGTGAACGTGTAATTCTTGCAACTACATAAATCGATATCTTTCATCTCGGTTACAAATTCACTCCAAGTGCTCTTCTCGACCCTGGATCGTAGGCTGGTCCTATCTCCGAAGATGCACAGCGCAGGCTACGACTTCCTGTAAGGCCCATCCAGGCCAACATTTCAGGTATGAGCTCTGTCGTAACCACAGCTTCATCAAAACTATGCTCTTTAGTCTTGAGTTCGAGGAACATAGAGTCTTTTAACGCCGTCGTTAACGCTATTGTTTTAAGACGTCTTACAGGTAATCTACCATCTTTCTATATTAGTTGCGATGATTTAGCTGGTCATGTCGATCTCTAATTAGCTGATCCCTTCTTATACCAAAGTAGTAATATCGATTTTATTATTAAATAACGGTATACATATAAATATATGTTACCCTTCCACTTTTAAATGCCTTGAAATTTTGATGGGGAAGTCTTAAAATTGGCAATATTAAAGGGATGGGAAGAAAATAGTTAAATACAAAACATATCTACCTATAGAATGCTTACTTGCTAAACATAATGTTATATATTAATCTGTATATCAAATAGTAACTGCAACTCTCTTATACAAGACTAGCTTTATGTTGATATGATATATGCCTACAACAATATTGTATTGGTCACTCAATAAACGAACTTCCTAGAACTCGGTCGTATTTTATCTTCGTAACGGCTACGAACACTACACACTATACCTACATACAAATACAAATTGAATAGGCACAATAGGCTCCTTTAAGACAAGAAGCTGCAGTGCCAAAGCCCCTCGAAGGCTCTCCCGATTCATAATCTAGATACTTCTATAGCAGCTGAAAATACTACATTGCTATGTTGACAGATCTAGACATTTGGCAACAAATCTTAAGGTTTGTTTGACGTGGGCCCTAGTGCGCACTGGGTTAACCCTAATGTGTTCGATATAGCACTGAACTCGCCCTGGTACTGAAAACCTGTGTTTGACATGACTTCTAGGGCGCCCTAGTTGTGCACTGAACTGACCCCAGTTATTTTGTCGGGGCAAGAACTCAGTGCTGAGTTGCGCTGTCATTTCACTTGCTGTTATTCGTTTATTTGAATATCGTAATAAAGATAAATACAATAAATTTTATATTCAAAGGGGAATTGTTTGGAAACAACAACGTTTATGGACTAAAACTGTTGAAGATCATTCTATATTATATCTGGTAATGACATCAAGAATATGTCAAATTAATGAAATATGTAATTCTACTGGCAACTCTGCTTATATTTTTTGTGTTCTTTGTTTCCTTCTTCTTTTGTCACTCATGAAATAAAATGGCTGCTTTTATTGCGTTCTAAAATTTATTCAAGAAAGGTTCACAGTTTTTTAATTAACAATAGGTTATGGGCCCAGTCACCCATTAAGGCATAAAAGTAATTAATAGTTGTGTTAAAAGAAAGGAATAATTAAGGAAATGGCAGCAGAAATAAAGTTTTCAGTTGCAAAACTGAACAATGGAAATTACTTCATATGGAAGTACAAATTGCAGATGCTGCTAATTAAGGAAAGCATATGGGACACCATTTGCCAAGACGCACCCAACCCAGTGACAGAGAAATGGAAATCTAAAGACGACATCGCGAGGGCTACAATTTGTTTCCCGTGGAAGATGACCAGCTGCACCACATCAGGAATTGTTCAACAGCGAAGGAAGTCTGGAGAGTCTTGGAAAAATATCATGAGCGGCAGACACTAAGCAATAAGGTAAGCATCATGCGGCAAATCTGTAGTTTACATCTTGCAGAAGGAGGTGATGTAGAGAAGCATATTGGTGCAATGCGGAATTTGTTCATGAAACTTGAGAGTCTTGGGGAAAATTCGTTCACCGAAAGCTGGAACGTGGCAATGCTTTTAAGCAGTTTGCCTAACAGTTTTGGCACCCTTATCACTGCTTTGGAATCGCGATCAGAAAATGAATTAACAATTGGTTACGTTGAATCAAAATTAATCGAGGAGTTCAGGCGGCGTCAATTGACTGAACAAAAGGAATCGCACAAGGCTTTGGTGACAGTGAACAAATTACCAAAGCAGTTTAACAAAAAATCTACCTCGCAGGTGGAATGCTATTTTTGTCACTTGAAAGGCCACATTAAACGGGATTGCCTACGTTACATCGACTGGAAGGCGAAGAATTCAAAACAGCAAGTCAGCGTAGCAGCAGTAGAGGCAGATGAAGAGTTCTGTTTGACGATAACTAATCAGAAATACGGAAAATGGATTGTAGATTCTGGCGCTTCATGCCACATTTGCAATGACAGGGATTTGTTCTTTGCATTCGATTCATCAGTGAAGAAAAAGGTAATACTTGCAAATGGGGCACACATCGAGTCGGAAGGTCAAGGAGCTATTCGATTGAAGCTTAAGAATCGGTTCAACAAGGAGACAATCGTACAGTTTCAGGAGGTTTTGTATGTTCCGTCAGTGAAAGTCAATCTACTATCCGTGAAGAAACTGACAACCAAGGGCTGTGACATAATGTTTGAAGGAGACACTTGTTATATTAATAAGAATGGTGTATCAGTTGGTTTAGCACAAATGCGTGCGAATTTATACTCTCTTAACAAGTATGAAAATATAAACGCTGTTCAGGAATGTGACAACAAATGCATTCATTACTGGCACAGAGCTCTGGGACATCGTTCTTCGGTTGGGATTTGACATATGAAATCTAAAGGTCTCGCAATAGGTATGGAAATAAAGAATTGCAAGAGGACGATGGTCTGCGATATATGTCCAATCGGAAAATCTACACGGGCACAATTTCCAAAGAAAAGTTGTCTAAGTTCAGAGGCGGTACTTGATATTATTCATACAGACGTATGTGGACCTATGGAAGTGCCAACCCCTTCCGGAAACAGGTATATGTTAACATTTATTGACGATTTCAGTAGATTTTGTAACATTTATTTGCTGAAACATAAATCGGATGTATTCGACAAATTAAAACAGTACATCGCTATGGTTAGAAACTTGTTTAACAAAAATCCAAAAGTAATTAGGTCCGACAGAGGTGGCGAATATATAGGAAAAGAAGTAGTCGATTACCTCACACGTGAAGGAGTGCAAATTCAGTACACCGCAGCTTATTCGCCGGAACAGAATGGAGTTGCAGAGCGCAAAAATCGGTCTTTAGTCGAGATGTCCAAGTGTATGCTAAGTGAAGCAAAATTACAGAAGGCGTTATGGGGTGAAGCTATTGTTACGGTTAATTATTTGCAAAATAGATTGGTGACTCGGACAACAGGTAAAACACCCTATGACCGCTGGTATAACAAAGTTCCAGATCTTAGCCATCTCAGACCATTTGGTTCAGAAGGGTTTGTGCATGTGCCCAAACAAAAGCGGCTAAAGTTTGATGACAAGTCTGTAAAGATGGTGTTGGTTGGCTATGACTCCAATTCTAAAGCGTATCGAATGCTGGGCAGTAATAATAACATTCAAATTTCAAGAGACGTTACTTTCATAAAGAAGAGTGTAGAACATATCGATTCTGATGTACATAGCGGAGGCGAATGCGACGAGGGATTTTCTTTCGAGAATAATGAAGTTGTATTTCCTGACAAACAAAACACTAAGTTTTCGGATGACAGTGACTCAAATTCATCATATGATTCATTTCATGGTTTTGAAATCAGTGATGAGGATTCAGATTGTGAGACAAACAGGACACAACTGAGGAGATCGACACGGGCAACTAAAGGAATACCTCCAGCGAGATATCTAAATCATATCGAAGAATCAGATCCCGAAACATTTGAAGAGGCTACGTGTGGTACTGATCGTGATAGTTGGGTAAATGCTATGGTGAAGGAGATGGGGTCGCTAGAGGAGAACAACACCTGGAATTTAGTGGACATGCCGAAGGATCGTACTCCCATAGGCTGTAAGTGGGTTTTCAAAAGAAAAACTGAGCCCGATGGAACTCGATATAAAGCGCGTTTGGTAGCACAAGGATTTACTCAGCGGTATGGGGTGGACTACGATGAGGTCTTCGCACCTGTAGTTTCCCATACGACGCTTAGAACGTTATTTGCAGTAGCAGGAAGGCGACAACTAATAGTTCATCACATCGATTGCAAGACAGCTTTCCTAAACAGTGACTTAAGTGAAGTCATCTACATGCGACAGCCAATTGGCTTCGAAAAGAAAGGGGAAGAAAGTAAAGTTTGCTTACTGAATAAGGCAATTTATGGATTGAAACAGTCAGCGCGAGTTAAGTATCCATAGCAAGACATATTGAGAAAAAAGATAACATTATTTGTATTCAATGATATCTTTAGTCTCTAGTACAGTCTTGCACACAACGCTACAATGATAACATATGTAAAAGAGATAATATCGTTTGTATACAATGTTGGAATATTATCTCTTCTTCATTATCAAGCAAGACGATTGTACGCTTGGGTCTCCTTGTAGATAGATAAGAAAAGTATATAAATACGACTGTATGATGAATTTATCAACAGTCTTATTGTAACTACATAGTAGCCTTAAGCTCCTTTTAGAATTAGTAAAAAGTATTTCAATAATAAAGGACATAGTTCCAAATAAATATTGTTTAATTTTAAAAGTAAGAAACAAGTGTTTTAATTGGCGATCCTGCCAGGAGGTTAAATATACTTTTTAACTTCAATCGAGCGGACCTCGGGAACAAGTAGTGAAATCTAGTATAAACAGAACACTCGCGTTACCGGTTACAAGAATTACCTAGCATAGCAGGTACAAATATAGCTTCTTCGTACGAAGCAGCAAAGCAATTCAGTGAAAGTGTATATGTGGAGAAAAAAAACACACAAATTCGACGACAACAGACACGAGTTCAAAATGGAACAACTCGCAGTATTAATGGCAAGATTAGAAGCTTTAGAAACCAGGAGCAACACAGTAACACAAACCCTAGAGCACACACGCACAGAGAATGCAAGGTTAGCAGCAATAATAACTAACCAAAATCAAATAAACACTAATTTAGAAACAAAACTAAATGAAGTAAAATCTGGATTAGGCATAGTACCAAACATACCTGTGCTAGAGGAAATAAGAACCACATATACAGATGGTAGTGAAATACAGTTAGACGCATTTAAAAGCCTACCTATTTTCAACGGCGATCAATCAAATTATCGGTCGTGGCGCGAAGAAGCATCCAGATTAATGGACAGCATTAAAAACTTCAAAACACACAGTAAGTACGCAGCAGCATTGACTATAGTGAAAAGTAAAATACAGGGTGCAGCCGCGAATGTGTTAACTAATTATAACACAATTTTTAATTTTGAGGCGATACGTAACAGATTAGATTATACGTACTCTAATCAAGAACCTCTATACGTGCTACAAGACATGATGAAAGCCATCACGCAAAAAAGAAGCACACTGTCTGAACACCACGACGAGATAAATAAAAATCTCAATTTAATAATATCAAAAATCACTATGTCAGGTGATCCGCCGAATATAATCGACAGACTAATTAAAAATGCTAACGACGACGCAGTTCGTATATTCATTGATGGTATGAGTGACAACTTTACAAGAGGATCATTATATTCAGCTACAATAAATGATCTAGAACACGCATTCGCAATTGCTCGCAGAATAGAACATGATAATGTGCACAGGCATTTACATCTCACTCAAGATAAGCACCACAAAAATATGCCACATGAACGCAGAAACGAAAGAAGACCAAATTATTCGAGCCAAACAACGAATTATCAACCCCAGAAGCAATACGATAATATGCAGCAACACAATCAAGGACCACAGCCGATGGAGATAAACTCGAGACAAATTGTACATGCACAGCGACAAAATTGGAATCAATACAAACCCGATGTATATAATCCACCAGCGAAACGTGAACACAGCGGGAGTTTCAACACACACAACAGACCGCAACGATCTTATCAGCAGAACTTCAAGCAGCAGAGAGTAAATAACTCCCGACAACAACGCAGAGACGATGTCAGCAGTACATATGCAGAAGCAGATGAAACGGAATGTATGGTAAATAATAACATAAGAATAGATCATTTAAACTAGTAGACGGGTTGCCCTGCTTAAATTTAACTAGTACTATTTCTAAGGAAATTTATAAAATTCTTATTGATACTGGTGCAACCCATAATTACATTAATAGAAAATGCGATTCTAGCGAAAAAATTAAAATTAAACCTATAAAAATAAAAACAATGCATGGTTATTCTATGGTAGATACAAAGAAAGTAGTTAGGATATTAAAGAAAAATATAACATTTTTTGAATTAGAGGATATTCAGTCTTTTGATATGATATTAGGATATGAAGGACTTAAAGTTCTAAACGCGGAAATAAATTTCAGTAATATGACTCTAACTACCATAAGCAGTGTCGAATCTATTCAGAAAATTAATTACATAATTGGGGAAAATAATATTTATAAAGCAGACATAGATAGACTGATGAAGATTAATAACAGCATAGGACCGTTACCCTTTACAGATACTATAGAAGCAAGCATTAGGACGACCAATGATAATCCGGTTTATGTTAAACAATATCCATATCCCATAGCAGATAACGAATTCGTAAACAAAGAAATACAGAAACTCTTACATGACGATATAATAGAAAAAAGCCATAGTCCTTATAACAGTCCCATATGGACAGTACCTAAAAAAGGTTTGGACGAAAAAGGAAAACCAAAACGGCGCATGGTTGTTGATTTCCAAAAACTTAACGTTCACACTGTAACAGACAGATACCCCATTCCGGATGTCAACATGACAATTCAAAATTTAGGTAAAGCCAAGTACTTTACAACATTAGATTTGGAGTCAGGTTTCCACCAAATTAAAATCAAAACAGATGATAAAGAAAAAACAGCTTTTGCTATAAATGGCGCAAAATATCATTTTAAACGAATGCCTTTCGGGCTCAAAAATGCACCAAGCATATTTCAGAGATGCGTGGACGACATTTTGAGAGACTTTGTAGGTAAATTCGTACACGTTTACATTGATGACGTATTGATATATTCTTCATCTGAGGAAGAACATATACAGCACATAAGTCAAGTATTCGACGTACTCAATAAAGCCACATTAAAAATATCTGATGAGAAAAGTAAGTTTTTTCAAGAAGAAGTAGAATACTTAGGTCACATAATCAGACATGGTAGAATCACTACGAACCCTGAGAAAATAGCAGCTATAGAAAATTTTCCAGTCCCACAAACGGTAAAGGATTTGAGAGGATTTTTAGGTCTTACAGGTTACTATCGTAAGTTTATAAAAGGATACGCAAGCATAGCCAAGCCCCTGACATTATATTTACGAGGAGATAACGGTAAAGTAAACAAAAAACAAAGTAAAAATATTAAGTTAAATCTGAATGATTCAGCATTAGAAGCGATTAGAATTTTAAAAAATTATTTGAAAGAACAAGTCGAACTTTTTCAACCGGATTATAGTAAACCATTCGAGCTTACTACTGATGCATCCAACATAGCTATTGGAGCCGTACTAAGTCAGAATAAGCAACCTATACACTTCTTGTCAAGAACACTGAGTAAGACAGAAGAGAACTATAGCACAAACGAGAAAGAGCTATTAGCGATCATATGGTCCTTACAAAAACTCAGAAACTACATATATGGTATAGCAGACTTAACCATATATACCGATCACCAGAGCCTTATATATTCTGTATCAGAAAAAAATCCCAACACAAAGCTGAAACGTTGGAAGGGAATCATTGAAGACTTTGGAGCAAAATTAGTTTATAAACCAGGAAACCTAAATCTTGTAGCTGACGCATTATCACGTCAACGCATAAATACTTCTACCATAGAAACAGCACATTCAGCTGAAAGTTCTTCTAATGATATAATAAAAACTGTGAATCAGCCTTTTAATGCATACACTGCACAGTTCGAACTTATTGAAGATATAACAAATAATATCGAAACACAAATCTATTTTAGTAACAAAATAAGACTCATAATAAAGTTTAAGGACAAAGACTCTTTACTAAGGCAGATGAAAGAAGTTATACAACCCCAAAAGATTGTAGCTTTGCATACGAAATTTGAAAACATATACAAATATGGTGAAAATATAAAAAAAGAATTCCCACTAGTAAGATTTATATTCACACCAAGAAAACTTCAAGACGTGACAAATTTGGAGGAACAACTAAAACTTGTAAGGGTAACTCACGAAAGAGCACACCGAGGGTTACGTAACAATATACAAGAAATCTCAGAGAAATATTACTGGCCCGATCTAAATAAACAAGCAAAGAGTTTCAACAGAAAATGCATAGCATGTCTATTTGGAAAATATGAAAGAAAACCTATCAGAGAACCTCTGAATAATTCAGAAATACCAACACATGTGGGAACACACATTCATATGGACATATACTTCAACGACAAGTATACTTTCCTTGTAACAGTAGATAAGTATTCTAAATATACAATCCTTCGGGAAATCGAAACTCGAAACAGACTGTACGACGTTATGGAAGAGGTCTTATCTAATTATTTCCCAAAATGTGAACGACTCATGACAGATAACGAGAAGGGATTCAAAACAGAAATGGTGAACCAAATGTGTTTGAAATACAACATAACTAAAGTAGAAACTCCAGTATACAGATCGACAGCGAACGGTCAGGTAGAACGTGTAAACGGTACAATAACTGAACTGTCTAGAATATTCACAATTCAGAATAAAACAAGACTTATCGAAGAAGTATTTAGAACAGTGCGTGAATTAAATAATTCTATACACTCAGTTACCGGTTTGAAACCTAGAGACATTTTCTTTAATCAAAATAAATATAGCAATAGTGAAATTATAATAAATAAACTAAACTCAGCATCCAAAAAAGTGATCGAACGTCTAAATAAAGGAACTCGACACAGAGAGTATAAAAAAGGAGATAAGATAATGGTAAGAATCACAGGTCTTAGAAAGAAATCTAACGCCAGATACATAACAAGAATAGTAGAAGAAGATAAAGGAGACACTGTAATCTCTAAAGAAGGAATAAAAATTCACAAGGATAACATAAAGAATTATCATTTTTCAGATGACGAAAATATTAATATTCCTAACATTACTAGGAATTGTACAGAGTCAAGAAGGGCAAGGAAACGTTCAAATAACTGAGTTACTAAACAAGAAGTTTATACTTACGCAAACAGATGACGTGTATTTATTCAAAGAACAAACTTATTTGTTACATGCCACCAACCTGACTTCGATATTTCAACCTTACGTAAATATCGTAACTAGTAAATATCAACCTACACAAGAAGAAAAAATTTGGTTAAGTAAAATTAAGAATTTAGCAGACCAATTACAAGAACATACTAGGCATACTAGATCAATTAACTTTTTAGGAACAGCTTTCAAATATGTGTTTGGTAATCCTGACCATTATGACTTAGTTAACATAGAAACGAGTATAAATAATCTCATAGAAAACAATAATAAACAAAAAACTATAAATTCTAGATTTGAACAAATTTTGCAACAATTCGAAGGTCAGAGCCTTAAAGAACATTTAGTAATAGAACAAGTGTACGAACAATTATTATTATTGACCAGAACAATTAATGCAGCAAAAAATAATGAATATTTATCAGAAAGCCTAGACTTAGATGACATTAAAAATATTATTCAACATGAAATAATTCAAGTACCCATAATAAATATACTTGAGTACTCTAAAATATTATTAGCTAGAACTGATGAATTCTTCATCACAATATATAAATATCCAGTTCTAATTAAATCATGTAAATTGTATAAAGTAACACCTTTAAATTCAAAACATGGAAAAATCATTACAGATAAAACAATTGCCTTATGTAACCAAACTTATTTAAGAACAAGAAATTGTCAAAATCATCTAAGTAAAAACATTTGTGAAATTAACTTTGAAGAAGAAAATTGTCTTATTCCACTTTTAAAGAATATAACTTCAAAATGCAACATTAAACAAGAATACGATTACGACTTAGAAATTGAATCCGGTGTTATGTTATTAAGCGGTAAGCATAAGTTAAATAATCAAACAATTAATGGTATAAACTTAGTTACTTATGAAAATACTATAAATCTAGACGATAAAATATACAAAAACATGCATAAGCAAATTAAAGAAGTTATATTAAGAAATCATAATTCAGAGTCTTACATCGACCAAATAATTAAAGAAGATACAATGTACAAATTCGATAACATAGATACTTTAAAAAAAACTAATTATTCCTTTTGAAGAAAAACCGATATTATCAACTATATACACAATTGTAACACTGATTGTTATTCTAGCATTTACGTACGTAATGATAAAAACTATACAATGTATAACAGATCGTCAAAAACAAAAAAAGATTGACGCATATAACAAAACTTATGAAAGAGAAATGTTAAAAATAGCGTCGAAAAATCGGGACGATTTCGTTTAACAAGGGGGGGAGTTAAGTATCCATAGCAAGACATATTGAGAAAAAAGATAACATTATTTGTATTCAATGATATCTTTAGTCTCTAGTACAGTCTTGCACACAACGCTACAATGATAACATATGTAAAAGAGATAATATCGTTTGTATACAATGTTGGAATATTATCTCTTCTTCATTATCAAGCAAGACGATTGTACGCTTGGGTCTCCTTGTAGATAGATAAGAAAAGTATATAAATACGACTGTATGATGAATTTATCAACAGTCTTATTGTAACTACATAGTAGCCTTAAGCTCCTTTTAGAATTAGTAAAAAGTATTTCAATAATAAAGGACATAGTTCCAAATAAATATTGTTTAATTTTAAAAGTAAGAAACAAGTGTTTTAATTCGCGTTCATGGAATAAGAACATTCACAGTGTATTGATTAAGTCGGAATTCACACAAAGTAAATCGGATCCTTGTTTGTATACATTGCTGAACGAGAACGCAGCGGTTTACGTTCCAATTTACGTAGACGATGTCCTTATAGCTACAAACAGTCAACTTGAAATGTGTAAAGTCAAGGAAAATCTGAAAGTCAATTTTAAAATTCGGGACTTAGGAGCAGTCAAAAATTATTTGGGATTGAAAGTTGAACGGGATGCTGAAGGAATATTTTCAATATCTCAGTCAGCTTACATTGAAAAAATTGTTTCTGATACCGGTCTTTCACTTGCGAAGGATTCACCGATTCCTTTGGAGCCGTCTTACGGAAAGTCATCAGATGTGCAGAAGGGGCTACTAATTAATAAAGCTTATCAAAAATTACTTGGTAGTCTTCTTTACGTGACATTAAATACGAGACCAGACATAAGTGCAGCTATATGTATCCTAAGCCAAAAGACAAGCAAGCCTACAGAAGAGGATTGGATAGAGCTGAAGAGAGTTGTAAGATATCTCAAAGGTACGTCACATTTAAAGCTATATTTAGGCGGAAGGAACAACACCGTACTATTTGGATATTCTGATGCTAACTGGGGCGAAGATAGAAACAACAGAAAGTCGAACAGTGGATACTTATTTATGGTGTATGGAGGACTTGTTTCCTGGAGTTGCAGAAAACAGACATGCGTTGCCTTATCATCAACGGAGGCGGAATTTATTGCTCTTGCTGAAGCTGTAAAAGAAGCAATATGGCTAAAACAACTGTTACATGATTTTAACGAACCAATTAATCAACCTGTACTTATCTACGAGGATAACCAAAGCTGTATTAAAATGGTGGAGGGGTACAAATTCAATAATAGATCCAAACATATAGATATCAAATATCATTTCGTCAGGGACTGGGTCGAGAAGAAAATGATCAAATGTGAGTACTGTCCAACTATGGATATGCTTGCTGATTTGCTAACTAAACCTCTACAAGCGAGCAAGGTGGTCGACATGCGGACTAGTCTTGGTTTAGCCAATCTAGAATGAGAAGGGGTGTTGAAGATCATTCTATATTATATCTGGTAATGACATCAAGAATATGTCAAATTAATGAAATATGTAATTCTACTGGCAACTCTGCTTATATTTTTTGTGTTCTTTGTTTCCTTCTTCTTTTGTCACTCATGAAATAAAATGGCTGCTTTTATTGCGTTCTAAAATTTATTCAAGAAAGGTTCACAGTTTTTTAATTAACAATAAAAACCTTATTTTAAAGATAAATGAAATGAAAAAAATCTGGAAGCAAAGCTAATTACATTTTTTAGTGCATCGCATATTGCAAACAGTTTTATCAGAATTGAGTTCACTCATTTTTAACAATAAACAGAACAAAGTGTTATCATCTTCGTACTTCGTTCACCAAAACATAAGTATTTCTCAAATTCAAAAACTGCCAGACTTCAGGGCAGCATATTTTGCGTTCGATATGATAGCCGAATTTTCAGGGTTGTGCAGGTTTTTGGGTAGGCGGGAAAATCAGCTGACACTTCTCAGTGCGCACTAGTGGGCACTAGTGCTAGCCACGTCAAACAAACCTTTAGAAAGCGACCGGGAAGGAACAAATTAAATATGGCAACCAGTCCAAAATTCAATTTATTTTCTTTGACAACATCCCGAATAAATAGCATGCGTTCGTTCAAATATAGCTTTTGTTTTGACGAAACACCGATAAAAACTAGGTTGTCTAGGTTTCCTTAAACGGTGCAAGAAATATTTTACCCCTGATCTGATCTGGCTACCATATACAAGGCGTTCATTCGCCCCAAACTTGAGTACAACTCTCATATCTGGTCTAGTGCGCCTAAGACCTCACTGCACCTGCTGGATAGGATACAGAATCGTGCCTTAAAATTCATTGGAGACATAAATATAGCGAATTCTATAAATTCGCTCGAACATCGCAGAAATGTAACAAGTCTCTCATTGTTTTATCGCTATTTCTACAAACAGTGTTCAAATGAAATTGCCAGCTGCATTCCACACCTTCAATAATTCCACCGCAATACTCGCCAAGCCAGGAATGCCCATCAGTTCACTCTCAGCCTATTTTCGGTCGTTCTCTGAAATATAGAGATTCTTTCATAAGCCGAACAACACGAATGTGGAATGCCTTGCCCAGCTC
Source organism: Cheilosia vernalis (assembly GCA_949126925.1). Taxonomy (NCBI): domain Eukaryota; kingdom Metazoa; phylum Arthropoda; class Insecta; order Diptera; family Syrphidae; genus Cheilosia; species Cheilosia vernalis. Next base: position 78,872,271 of record OX421358.1, on the reverse strand, counting down.
GGTCTTCCCCCCTCGGTGCAATTTGCAGACATTTAAAGCCAATGTGCATCGGAATCTCCTATCTTCTCTATCCCAATTTCCTTAAAGCCCGCGCTGTGTACATCAAACAACACCATAAGAGTAGTCATAACCTCTTTAGCGCGTGTTTATTAAAAAAAAGGGCCTTGATTTTGTGCGGTTTTTTCCGCAATGGCGGTGTCGGAAAGGGTTCACGTATAGGCGGATTCTATAAATGGGTGAGTGATGTCGCGAACTGACAACTTCCAATTTTTCCTGTTCTTATATCGCTTTGTTCCTGTAGCGAGAAGGATGTCGGATGAGAAGAAATGACAACAGCGTGACCGTTGTGCGACAATTTGGTACCTTTTTCGAGGACACTAATACAATTTGTTGTTCCTTTGTTCCTTTTTATTATTTGGAAAATTCACATTTAAGACTATTCGCATGAGAGCCAATGGCGAACGAACTGCAAACTAGCGAATTTTTTTTTACACTTCAATCACTTCAATCATTGTTTCAATTCATAAATACAATTAAATTCATTTGTTTGCAAATCGCGCTCATGTGAATAGTACTAAAAAAGTTTTCAAAAACTGTGATTTGAAATGAATATGTTTAAAAAATAACGCGTAAATAGTGTAAAGCCGGCTAAAACTTGTTAAATTTTGGGAGAAATTACTAAATTTATGTAACAGCGTCAGAAAAAGGCACACTTTTCTTTCAACGCCCCTTTTTTATGGACTTTTTTAAAACTAAATTGAAAGAAATCTTAAAATTAGATATAAAAATGAGTTGATATAATATATAAACTAAATTTAATTCATTTTTTATATATTTATAAATAAAAATCAAAGCTAAAAGGTTTTCATTTTAAAATTTGTCATTTGAAAACGAATTGCATCTAAATTACTGTCTAGCTTACCCGCAGAACAACCTTAAAGAAATCTAATTCTAATGTTATTTGGTTGTTTGTGTTTTATTTATAAAAGAAACGTTGTGAGAGAGTGATCTTTTTAAAGTCTATATTGTACTGTGAAACTAAAATTTATAACCTTTCTCTAACAATCCGGGAGATCGTTGCGAAATTGTGAAAAGCAACAAAAAAAAAAAGAGCGGTGAAAGAAAAAAGTGTCATTTCTAAAGCTACTCTGCAATTTAAGAATTTTCGCACAATATTTAACAATTGTTGGCTCTCCTAACACTATAATCGTGTTCTGATAGACAGCACCGTTATATTTTATAGAAATTCATTTGGAAATCACAGCGTTTCTAAAATGTTCAAAGTGAATTTTCATACTAAAAAAAGGGAAAAAGTAGCAACAAATAGTATGAGGGCCCTCGAAAAAGTGCCAAATTATTGCACTACGGTCACGTTGGTCACAGCGCGCGGCTCACTCACACACTCAAATCCGATTCGGAACGTTCCCTAGCGACATCGCCTCAAAAACCGCACAAAATCAAGGCACAGTTTTCATTATTGAGCGACTGAAGCGCCAAAGCTTCTGTGGGATACTGGAACAACATTTTTATTAGATTTCTTGGCGCTACTATAGGAATATACATATTCGGCCTTACCAATAATCAACTTTAGTCTGGCACTTTACGAAAAGACTCCACACTTTCCAAAATCCCTTTACCAATAAACAAATATAGTTGCCAGACTATCGCTAACTGTAGGGTTAAATGTTAGTGTTGAGAGATATACATCTCGGGCATTAGCTAAATAAATCCTCCCTTATGTCGTTTTGAAGACAAGTGTTGCCCAACCATCCAAAATCAAATCAGAATTTAATACGATGTTGTTCAGCCTGAGCGTTTACAATTATTAATTAATTTTAGTATATTGTGAATGTTTTCTAATTTTATTCGTTGTAATACAACAATGCAAATGGTTTTTAAGTCTATCAAACACAAATTTGTACAAATGTATGCAAAATATTGAAAAATATTGCGTTTTTGTTTTATTTCTAAACACGTGAAGCATATATTTCTGTGTTTTTCTTTCTGTTGCTTTTTGATTGGTTTTTATAGTTAGTTGCTTAATAAAAAATAAATTTTATATAAGTTTGGGATAATTCCAAGACTTTCTTGACAGTCGTCGCAAACAGAATAAAATATCTTCTTACCAAAGTTTGGACGGCTTATAGGTACCTTTTTGCAACAATTCTCAGTACCTTAGGCGACACAGGTAGATATTTTGTTGCAACCAAACCCTTTTCAAACTCTTTGCAAAAGGAGTTTGTTTACCGAGAATGAGGATCTCTAATGAGACAATGGTTGGCGTGAAAAAGTTCCCTTCGCGGAAAATATAGTTATAAAAATAGAATTATCAGAACTCAGCAAAATACATGCAAAATAACAAGTTTATTAACTTCTGGGGGTGCAAGTACAGCCTAACAGGTAGTACGAGAATATGCGTTTTATATTTTTCAGTTCGAATTTCAACTTTTGTCGGTTTCTAAGTTTCCCGAATTAAGTAATATATAAGCCATACAATTTTTTATAGCTTAAATTGTATTTATTTTCAAACCCGGAAGCGATAAGTTCTTAACACGCTTCCTACGTGCGATTGTTATTCATTCTGAAATGAATGAGCCAGACATTATTTCTATTTTCAAAAATATTCTCTTGCTAACGATGCAATTGTGATGTTTAGACCACTAATAATTTTTGATTTGCATTGTCAGCCTACGAATAAATGAAACCATTCAAATAAACTGTGCTCCGTTTATTGAATAATTTGAAAGAGATTATTACGACACAAATGCACTCATAAAGAAAGAAATGCGTACCATAAAAGTACTGAAAATCGTGTCCGATCGAACGATAGGGCATTACTGATTTGTATATGATATTTGACAGATCAGCGGATATTTTGTGCATTTCCTATTTTGTGTTTTGTTTTTTGCTTATAATAAGTCTCAAAGAGCATTGGAAAGTTATGTGTTGGGCAAATTTAATTGCAATTTATGTATTCCTTCTTTTAGGATAAAATCCTCCTTGTGAAAGAGACCATTGACCTTGTTTTTCACGAAAACAAATTATGAAATTTGAATTCTGCAATGACAACAAATGTAATAGATTCTAAGAAAGTTGTAGGACTAGTAAATGTGGAGGTCTAATTGTTTATTGGTACCATTTCACAAAAGCTGTACATTTTTACTAAAGCTGACATCTAACTAGTTGTCGACATTAGTGATTGATTATTAGTAAGGCCGATTATATACAAAGGTAACAGTAAATTTTTATTTTACTATCGTCAACTGCCATCTCTTAATACACTACTGTGAAATTTTGAGTAGTCGCCGTCATTTACTTTGTTTTTGAGAGCTATTTAAAGCAGTAAACCTCTACCATTTTAATAAAAATGGAAAAAAGTAAATTTCGTGTGCTGATTAAGTATCCCCGATAATCCACAACACAGATAAATACTATGGAGTATCTGCACCATCAATTTTAATGGTTAAAAAGTGGTTAACTGAGTTCCCAAAGAGGCCGTTACGCCAGAATTTGTCGATAAAATCCATGGAATGATATTGGACGACCGGAGAATAAAAATTCGTGAGATGGCAACATGGATCCACCACAACACACCAGAGACCAAATAACAATCAAAACAGTGAGTTTCTACAGGCGAACGTGCACCAAAGAAGGCTAAAGTGTGTCTTTCCTGCAACAAAGTCATGGACACATTATTTTGGGATGCACTCGGTATCATTCAAATCGATTATCTTGAGAAGGGTAAAACGATCACCGGCGTTTGGCGAAGAAAAAAGTGCTGTTTCATCAAGACAATGCCCGGGTGCACACGTGTGCAGTCAGCATTGCAAAAATCCACAAATTACGCTATGAACTGCTACCCCATCCAGCATATTCTCCAGATTTGGCCCCTTGTGACTATCTCCTGTTACCAAACCTAACAAAATTGCTTTGAGGTAAGAGATTTAGGTCCAATGAAGAGGTCATCATTGAAACAAATGCCTGTTTTGTAAGTTTTAAGAAAACCTATTATTCGGAGGGAAGTGTAAGTGTATCGAGCTAAAAGGAGATTATGTTGAGAAATAAAAACTTTTTGGCCAAAAAATATGTGTTATTCAAGTCACTGACTGATCAAAACTGATTTCTTAGCCCTAGCCAAATGTTACAGATCAAGAAGTTTTATCCGTCTCAATCTGCTGATTATAGTCATTATTTAAAAGTTCTCTAATTTCTGTGTTTACGTGGTTGAGAAGCCTATAATTCTGTGCCTCCGAGCAACCTTCTTAACCTCATCTTCAACCAATTCAACATTTAGATCTCTGTGCAGATCGGCATTGCGTATGTACCAAGGTGCAGAAACTATGTTCCTTAGTACTCTATTTTGGAAGACCTGAATTGTTTGTAAGTTTGTTTAGCAGATGCATGCCCACAACTAAAGACCCCGTAGGTTCATACGGTTTTAGAATTTGCGTGTAAGCAATATCTTATTGAAGTTGCACAGGGATAAGTATCTCCCAATAATCCCATACATCTTACTGTATCGCATGGTCAACTCATCTTTTTTTTTTCGTTTTTTCATTGTTGTTAATGTAGACTGGAATGTGTCATGTGTGGTACGTTTTTGGACTGACTAAAGGTCATTTATTCTGAATATTTCATTCTGAAATATATTTTGTTTGTTGATGTTTGAAGCTTTTTTGTTGCTACTTCCACAGTTGCTCCCACAGCAAGGACGGCTGTTGTTATCTGCAAAAGTAGCTACGGGTTTTTTTTTTCACTTGTAGGCGGATCGTTAGGTATAGAACTGGACCTAGCACACTGCCTTGGGTTTAATCTCTCTTAATGTTGTGCACTCTGTATCTTGCTTAATTCTGAAGAACCGTTCTGATATATAAGACTCCAGAATGGTCGAATACTGCTTCGGCAGTTGCTTTTGTAATTGCTGTATCAGTCCTTTGTGACAGACTTTATTGAAAGCTTGTGCTATATCAAGAAATACTGTAGAGCACACATTTTTGTCTTCAAATGCTTTTTCGATTTTATCTGTGATTCTATGCACCTGATCAATGGTAGAATGCTTATTTCTAAATCCCAATATGTGAATTGGAACTAGTAATTTTTCATCTATTATTTTTTGTAGGCGTTTAACCAGCACTTTTTCGAATAACTTGGACAACATTGGTAGAATAGATATTGGGCGATATGAGGAAACTTGTTAAGGTGGTTTGCCTGGTTTTGGTATCAATATTAGGTACTTCAGCGACTTTCCACATGCTTGGCACATATCTTAATTTAAATGCAGTATTTAGTATAATAATCTGCGCTAGTTTTTTTTTTTTCGTGGAAATAGTTTCAAATCTTCTCCTGTAATCAAATCTCACCCTGGGGCCCTTAGTTCGAGCCCTTAATAACTGCATATAAGGAAACGCATTGAAAGCTACAGAAAGTTCTTCGTTTGTAAATATAAGAGTCCGTTTGTATTATCATACAAACGTTAATCTTCGCTAAGAAAATATGTGAAAACTTTCAGGTACCGAATATGGAAAAGAATTCGAAAAATGGATTTTCATTCCGTACGTTCCTTTCGGTTTCTTAACATTTACTATTGACTTTGCATATTCCATTGCAATGGTCGCCACACCACAAATTTATTAAAACTGTTCAACACCTTTTTGTAACACATGTAGCTACAATCGGCTGTATAGTAATTTATTCTCTATAAAGTGTATAAAGTGCAAGTTAGTGTAGGCCTCAGATATTGGCCACATATTTGGAATTGAGTTTGGTACTGTTGGGATCCTGTTGTATCAAAATAGTCCAAATTTGAACACAAACTGCGACCTGTCACACATACCAAACCTAACCTAACCATGCAGTTCAGCCCAAAAACATTCATTCCGCCTATATTGACAAAAGTTCGCCATTAACATTATACCTATAGCCACTGTCGCACATTATAATTATATGTATAACTAATGTGTTCCAAGTGACTTTGAAAAATTATTCCTCGAAATGGGATATAATGAGGGCCTCATAGGAGACAACCAATTCAGATAACCTACTAGTACAGTTGAAAACAAAGAGGATAATGACATAATTCCAAATGATTATAACTTGCAGAACTAACACCTATCTGCTGAATTCGGTTCCAGATAGGTGTAAGTTAGAAGCTATACATACGTTTTTGGTAACAGAGTCTTGTGGTATTATCGCTGAAGAAAAATATTTAGCGTGTGAGTTTGCGGTTTCTACATTATCTACATATTTTTGCTAAAATCTGAACAAAAATTATCTTGGTTCATGCTAACGCATTAAGTCAATCATTTCATTACCTTTTCTGAAGGTATCGTTTTGAGATCAATAAAAGGATGTGTGAAAAAATCTTCAAACGATATTCTCTTGGATGGTTCGTGTTGCAACAGTCGTGTCAAGAGATCATTGCACTCTGCACTTAGCTTTGTATTGGGGGGGATTGTAATTTTCTCATTGCTTTTGATTTTTACGAGAAGTTCCTCAATTGTTTTAGATGTGTAGGGAGCCTTTCCAAAAAGACACTCGTATAGAATAATCCCAATGCTCCATAGATCGGCCTTTGCATCGTACTGGTGTTTGCTAACAATTTCTGGTGCCATATACAGAGGGGATCCTTTCAATGTCAGATTTATCTCTCCCAGTTTGAGATGTTGCGCAAACCTGAAAGGTGCATGTATGTAAGTTAATTTTTTACTTTAGAGTTCCATTTAGTGGAGGCCTACCCGAAATCGGCAATCTTAAGTGTCACATTTTGGCCTCTAGTTAGAAGCAAATTCTGAGGTTTTAAATCAAAATGACAGACATCGTTAGATCGCATATATTGGATACCTGACGCTAACTGACGAAGAAAGTATTTGCAAGTGCCTTCTGGTAAGGATTTGCGAGAACGTATAAAGGCGGATAAGTTTCCAGCATTACAGTACTCCAGTACAATATAGATGTTTCTTTAAGAAAAGTAATAAAACCATTATTATTGCACCTATTAAATTCCTAGGATAGTATTATCTTTGCTATATATGGAGTTCTGTTAAAAGTATTACTTACTTATCGTCCCAAAAGAAGTCATCAAGTCCCACAATGTACTTGTGACTTAAAGCCCTTAAGAGTTTTATTTCAGTGACTAGATTGTCTGTTGAACTTTTGGAAAGGGAACATTTTTCGACGCATTTGATGGCGTGAAATGATCGATTTTTCTAAAACGTAGCCAAACATGAGACAACTTGTGATATGTATGTAGTATGTTTTAAATTTTTGGTTGACGTTTATGTCACAAAACACAAACTAGGTACAAAAAATTTCATTCATAAGAATTTTGTTGTAGTCCGATGTCCCATTCCCATTTAGGGGAACAAAAAACTTCTTATTCTGTATTACCGACGATTTGTATTATCGACTCTGCACTGTTTGTTAAATATACAACCCTTAATATGCTTTTCACACCAAGCCCAAAACCTGGTTTTCCTCGAAAACTCGTCGATGCATTCACACCGACCACCAACTCGTTTTCGTTTGACATTTCAATCAGCTGTGAGACACTAGTCATTAAACTTCGGTGCAAACTTCTGTGGTTACAAATTTCGATCGCATTAATTTACACACAAAATTAATTTAGTGCACTTAAAAACAATATAAGCCCATCAATTAATTGTGGAAATGATTTTGAGATGTGAATTGTGACATTTGTTCGGTCAGCCATTTTTCTCTACCATTTTAATAAAAATGGAAAAAAGTAAATTTCGTGTGCTGATTAAGTATCCCCGATAATCCACAACACAGATAAATACTATGGAGTATCTGCACCATCAATTTTAATGGTTAAAAAGTGGTTAACTGAGTTCCCAAAGAGGCCGTTACGCCAGAATTTGTCGATAAAATCCATGGAATGATATTGGACGACCGGAGAATAAAAATTCGTGAGATGGCAACATGGATCCACCACAACACACCAGAGACCAAATAACAATCAAAACAGTGAGTTTCTACAGGCGAACGTGCACCAAAGAAGGCTAAAGTGTGTCTTTCCTGCAACAAAGTCATGGACACATTATTTTGGGATGCACTCGGTATCATTCAAATCGATTATCTTGAGAAGGGTAAAACGATCACCGGCGTTTGGCGAAGAAAAAAGTGCTGTTTCATCAAGACAATGCCCGGGTGCACACGTGTGCAGTCAGCATTGCAAAAATCCACAAATTACGCTATGAACTGCTACCCCATCCAGCATATTCTCCAGATTTGGCCCCTTGTGACTATCTCCTGTTACCAAACCTAACAAAATTGCTTTGAGGTAAGAGATTTAGGTCCAATGAAGAGGTCATCATTGAAACAAATGCCTGTTTTGTAAGTTTTAAGAAAACCTATTATTCGGAGGGAAGTGTAAGTGTATCGAGCTAAAAGGAGATTATGTTGAGAAATAAAAACTTTTTGGCCAAAAAATATGTGTTATTCAAGTCACTGACTGATCAAAACTGATTTCTTAGCCCTAGCCAAATGTTACAGATCAAGAAGTTTTATCCGTCTCAATCTGCTGATTATAGTCATTATTTAAAAGTTCTCTAATTTCTGTGTTTACGTGGTTGAGAAGCCTATAATTCTGTGCCTCCGAGCAACCTTCTTAACCTCATCTTCAACCAATTCAACATTTAGATCTCTGTGCAGATCGGCATTGCGTATGTACCAAGGTGCAGAAACTATGTTCCTTAGTACTCTATTTTGGAAGACCTGAATTGTTTGTAAGTTTGTTTAGCAGATGCATGCCCACAACTAAAGACCCCGTAGGTTCATACGGTTTTAGAATTTGCGTGTAAGCAATATCTTATTGAAGTTGCACAGGGATAAGTATCTCCCAATAATCCCATACATCTTACTGTATCGCATGGTCAACTCATCTTTTTTTTTTCGTTTTTTCATTGTTGTTAATGTAGACTGGAATGTGTCATGTGTGGTACGTTTTTGGACTGACTAAAGGTCATTTATTCTGAATATTTCATTCTGAAATATATTTTGTTTGTTGATGTTTGAAGCTTTTTTGTTGCTACTTCCACAGTTGCTCCCACAGCAAGGACGGCTGTTGTTATCTGCAAAAGTAGCTACGGGTTTTTTTTTTCACTTGTAGGCGGATCGTTAGGTATAGAACTGGACCTAGCACACTGCCTTGGGTTTAATCTCTCTTAATGTTGTGCACTCTGTATCTTGCTTAATTCTGAAGAACCGTTCTGATATATAAGACTCCAGAATGGTCGAATACTGCTTCGGCAGTTGCTTTTGTAATTGCTGTATCAGTCCTTTGTGACAGACTTTATTGAAAGCTTGTGCTATATCAAGAAATACTGTAGAGCACACATTTTTGTCTTCAAATGCTTTTTCGATTTTATCTGTGATTCTATGCACCTGATCAATGGTAGAATGCTTATTTCTAAATCCCAATATGTGAATTGGAACTAGTAATTTTTCATCTATTATTTTTTGTAGGCGTTTAACCAGCACTTTTTCGAATAACTTGGACAACATTGGTAGAATAGATATTGGGCGATATGAGGAAACTTGTTAAGGTGGTTTGCCTGGTTTTGGTATCAATATTAGGTACTTCAGCGACTTTCCACATGCTTGGCACATATCTTAATTTAAATGCAGTATTTAGTATAATAATCTGCGCTAGTTTTTTTTTTTTCGTGGAAATAGTTTCAAATCTTCTCCTGTAATCAAATCTCACCCTGGGGCCCTTAGTTCGAGCCCTTAATAACTGCATATAAGGAAACGCATTGAAAGCTACAGAAAGTTCTTCGTTTGTAAATATAAGAGTCCGTTTGTATTATCATACAAACGTTAATCTTCGCTAAGAAAATATGTGAAAACTTTCAGGTACCGAATATGGAAAAGAATTCGAAAAATGGATTTTCATTCCGTACGTTCCTTTCGGTTTCTTAACATTTACTATTGACTTTGCATATTCCATTGCAATGGTCGCCACACCACAAATTTATTAAAACTGTTCAACACCTTTTTGTAACACATGTAGCTACAATCGGCTGTATAGTAATTTATTCTCTATAAAGTGTATAAAGTGCAAGTTAGTGTAGGCCTCAGATATTGGCCACATATTTGGAATTGAGTTTGGTACTGTTGGGATCCTGTTGTATCAAAATAGTCCAAATTTGAACACAAACTGCGACCTGTCACACATACCAAACCTAACCTAACCATGCAGTTCAGCCCAAAAACATTCATTCCGCCTATATTGACAAAAGTTCGCCATTAACATTATACCTATAGCCACTGTCGCACATTATAATTATATGTATAACTAATGTGTTCCAAGTGACTTTGAAAAATTATTCCTCGAAATGGGATATAATGAGGGCCTCATAGGAGACAACCAATTCAGATAACCTACTAGTACAGTTGAAAACAAAGAGGATAATGACATAATTCCAAATGATTATAACTTGCAGAACTAACACCTATCTGCTGAATTCGGTTCCAGATAGGTGTAAGTTAGAAGCTATACATACGTTTTTGGTAACAGAGTCTTGTGGTATTATCGCTGAAGAAAAATATTTAGCGTGTGAGTTTGCGGTTTCTACATTATCTACATATTTTTGCTAAAATCTGAACAAAAATTATCTTGGTTCATGCTAACGCATTAAGTCAATCATTTCATTACCTTTTCTGAAGGTATCGTTTTGAGATCAATAAAAGGATGTGTGAAAAAATCTTCAAACGATATTCTCTTGGATGGTTCGTGTTGCAACAGTCGTGTCAAGAGATCATTGCACTCTGCACTTAGCTTTGTATTGGGGGGGATTGTAATTTTCTCATTGCTTTTGATTTTTACGAGAAGTTCCTCAATTGTTTTAGATGTGTAGGGAGCCTTTCCAAAAAGACACTCGTATAGAATAATCCCAATGCTCCATAGATCGGCCTTTGCATCGTACTGGTGTTTGCTAACAATTTCTGGTGCCATATACAGAGGGGATCCTTTCAATGTCAGATTTATCTCTCCCAGTTTGAGATGTTGCGCAAACCTGAAAGGTGCATGTATGTAAGTTAATTTTTTACTTTAGAGTTCCATTTAGTGGAGGCCTACCCGAAATCGGCAATCTTAAGTGTCACATTTTGGCCTCTAGTTAGAAGCAAATTCTGAGGTTTTAAATCAAAATGACAGACATCGTTAGATCGCATATATTGGATACCTGACGCTAACTGACGAAGAAAGTATTTGCAAGTGCCTTCTGGTAAGGATTTGCGAGAACGTATAAAGGCGGATAAGTTTCCAGCATTACAGTACTCCAGTACAATATAGATGTTTCTTTAAGAAAAGTAATAAAACCATTATTATTGCACCTATTAAATTCCTAGGATAGTATTATCTTTGCTATATATGGAGTTCTGTTAAAAGTATTACTTACTTATCGTCCCAAAAGAAGTCATCAAGTCCCACAATGTACTTGTGACTTAAAGCCCTTAAGAGTTTTATTTCAGTGACTAGATTGTCTGTTGAACTTTTGGAAAGGGAACATTTTTCGACGCATTTGATGGCGTGAAATGATCGATTTTTCTAAAACGTAGCCAAACATGAGACAACTTGTGATATGTATGTAGTATGTTTTAAATGGACTTACTTTGTGTTTTGCCTTGTAGACCGTAGAGTAACTTCCAACTCCTAACTTTTCTAATATTTCATAATCTGTTATACGAGGAATGGACATTTTAGAAAAATTAAAAAATTATTTTTAAACAAATGTAGACTTTTCACTCAAATAAACACAGCAATGAAAATATTTTGGTTTGTTGTGTTTTGGTTGACGTTTATGTCACAAAACACAAACTAGGTACAAAAAATTTCATTCATAAGAATTTTGTTGTAGTCCGATGTCCCATTCCCATTTAGGGGAACAAAAAACTTCTTATTCTGTATTACCGACGATTTGTATTATCGACTCTGCACTGTTTGTTAAATATACAACCCTTAATATGCTTTTCACACCAAGCCCAAAACCTGGTTTTCCTCGAAAACTCGTCGATGCATTCACACCGACCACCAACTCGTTTTCGTTTGACATTTCAATCAGCTGTGAGACACTAGTCATTAAACTTCGGTGCAAACTTCTGTGGTTACAAATTTCGATCGCATTAATTTACACACAAAATTAATTTAGTGCACTTAAAAACAATATAAGCCCATCAATTAATTGTGGAAATGATTTTGAGATGTGAATTGTGACATTTGTTCGGTCAGCCATTTTTCTGAACATTGCAAAAGGTGTGTTTGTTCCTACAACCCAACGACTGGAAGTCGTTTTCGTGGTGTTTTCGCGGAAAACGAGTGCAAACGACTCGTTTTGTAAACTGAAATATGTATGGGAAAACTTCTGTTTTCGATGAAGTTTTCGTGTGTTTTGGCGAAAACCAGGTTTTGGGCTTGGTGTGAAAAGCATATAAGGCTGGTACGCTGTTCGAGTGAAGTGAAATTTTCACTCCTCTCCAAAAAGTGCTGTGAAATTGAGAGTGAAATATTTTGTTGGAGATTTTATTGGAGAAATTTATGCAGGGTGACTGAGCTCAAAAGTTTTTTTTTTTTTGGCAGCTACTCCAATATTGAACTCTCGCACTTTTATTTTACTAGACAAGAAAACAGCAGGAACAAATTGGAAGCTTCACTTTTTGTGAATCATGTGATACCTACAGTAAAATGTATTGACTTATTGGAAGATATTCATCCGGGTTCAACCACAGTAACAATAAGTTATTGCTATAAAACCAAATTCTGCAACCAGTATGTACCTACGGGCACCAGTTGTGGGTATGCCGCGCCAAACGTATTTCTAAAAAATTAAGGTATTTCAAAAATATTTGAAAGAAACATAGTCATAGTCAATGCACTTTGGTACACGCACAACGCTGATCTAGATACGGATCTAGATATTGTAACAGTGGAGAAAGAAGTCGAACAAGTTGCTTAAATGCGCAGAGCTTCTCAACCACGTAGCTTAGAAAAAACCCAATTATTAAATACAGGCAGTGTAATCAGGAGATTAAGGCGGATAAAACACGTTGATCTATAAAAATTAGCTAAGTCAATATATTATTTTCTAACAAAAAAGTTCAAAAATTCTACAAACGAGGGATCTTTCGATTAGTCGAACGGCTAGGGGCAATCACATTCGGTATGGCAAAAGTCATTGCCCTCGGGAGGTGTTTTAGATCGGCTGAAAGGCCTTTCCCTATTGTCGAAGCATCTCTCTACTAGTTCTCGAATGACTTTCGATGATTTTCCCTTCCAGCGAACCTCCAAAAACACAAAACAAAAAAAAACAAAAAATGGTTCGTATTTTGTTTATGATAATTTTAATAGTTTTCAATTTGGAAAATAATGCCTGATTTGTAAAATAGACAGGACAGTCGTCAAATTTAAATAATTAACAGTGCATGGAAATTATACACATTTTCAAAGATCATCTGCTGGTATTGCTTCAACAAAACTGGCTAGAAAAATATTTTTGAGGCACCCTGCTTATGGAAAAGATCATCCATGCCACCAAATATTTGTACACCTAACATTATTGCACTATATTCAATGAAAAAACAATTTTATAAGTGCGAAAAACTTATTATTCTCTTAAGGAAACATCTGAAATTCCAATAAATTTCTAAACCGCATCCTACAAATTATTTTTCACGCTGAAATGTCAAAAAATTAATGCGACGGACAATAAAAACCAAGTGAAATAGCTGCGGAGAGATTTTAGTATCGCCACCTACGACTCAGTTTTGGAAGCGATATTTTCCACTCGAACAGCGTACCGCCTAGTGAAATTTTCATTTGGAAAATTCATTTTGACATTTCGCAGTGAAAAATTTGTATGAAAAATTGGATTTCACTTGAACTGCGTACCAGCCTTTACAGCTTTGTGAATACCGTTTTTTCTTGCTATGCGAAAATGTAAGGAAAATTAGTTATACACGAATGTTTTGTTATTGAAGTGATAAGAACGGTGCCGTGAAATAACGCCGAGCGAAATAACGCCGAACATTGTTTGTGAAAAAAAGCCGAAGCAAATGTTTCCACAATTCGGCATTGAATTTCTAACTATTATTTTTTTTTCAATTTCTAAATGCTAAAAAAAATAGAATATCAGTTACACGGTGTCTCCACGTGCAAATTTTCTTTCATGAAATCTGTCAAATTTGATCGCGTTGCAAGAACTACAATATGAAATGAAATGTAGGTTGGGCATTTCGTATCATGAAATTTCATTCGTTGAAATGTCGTTGACAGAGCACATCGTTGCGTTCTCGCATAAAAAGCCATGAAGGAATTAGAAGAATAGAAGGAAGAGAAGGAAAACGTAGGTTTTGGGTAAATCCATTTCTGGAAATAAGGGAAATGCACAATTTGAGGAACATTTATTGAAAAATGTTTTGTGGGAAGATGACGAGCTTCGCAATTTTTTCTCCACAACGTAGGCTGTTCGAAGTTTTCTCATTTTTTTTTTGTAGCTCTTCAATTGCAACCATGCATTTCTTTTAAGGTCCAACCCTTTGTAGTCTTTACTTTTATAGTTCCATAAACACTCGAATTTTTCATAATTGTTTATAAATTGAAGCACTTCTTCTACTCGCCACTCAGCCATCGCGGGAAAAAAACAAGAAATATTAGCCATGAAATCAATACCATGAAATGAGCTGGGAAATACTTTTCATGAAATTGTTTTTTTCATGAAATTTGTGGTCTCCACGTGAAATCTGTCATTTCATGGAAATTTTCATGCAAAGGAAATTGCAGGTGGAGACACCGTGTTAAATACAAGATAATGGAAAACAGGCGAATGCCTGACAGGAAAAAAGAGTTAAAATCCTGTTAGCGAGCGAAGCGAGCCACCCACCTCTACTTTAAATACACCAAACCAGAGATGAATGAATAAAAGAGATGGTTATCTTTCGTACGTCTATCCCCCCAAAACCCATTTGTTTACATTGTTGTTTTTGTAATTTCAACCCCCGTCTGTGAATACGTGTGACCAACAAAAAAGCATGCTGCTAATGGACGACCGCGAATCATCTTGCTTTTATGAGTATCGCGGTGTTTAATGATTTTGTGTTTTGTTTTGAATTTGTTTGGTTTTTGTGGAGGTGTGGATTAAAATGAAAAAAATAGTGAAATACACAATAGAGAGTACCTAATTTTTGCATCAAAGTCCAATTCATGAACTCACATATACTATAATAGAAATGAGCAGGTGTGTGTGACTTCATGAATTTTTCTGGAAAACAGCTTGTAGGCAGCCGCCCTTCCACTGGAAAGATATATATCTCTGTATTCCATTATCTTTGCACCAAACTTTCTTACAGGCACCTGCCTGACAGTTTTTGGTATACAATTATTAGGAAATAAGATCCCTTTGAAGAGTTGCTTTAAGCAGTTGTGCAATGTGCATGTGCATATAAATTTTCCTTTATTTATTTATTTATTATAACTACTATACATAATGTCACAGTTAATCAATAATGAAACAGATTTAATTTAAAAAGCTTAATATTATTTTACATTTCTTTCAATATTTTTTTTAAATTTAATTTTGATAGATTGAAATCAATCACATGATTGTACTCATTAAAATCCCTCGTCAGGTTATTGATGGGGCCATTACTCCCATAGTTACATCGAGATGTCCTTTGATATAAAAAATTAGGGTTCCTTGTTGTCCTCGGTCTGGTATTGATGTTAATGGAGTTGAGAACATATGTGGAGTTGACATTACCAGTCAGAACGCAAAAAAGGAATATAACATTGGATGTTTTTTAGGTCATTTTAAGCTAGAAAAAAATATGAAATTTTTCCTAAAGGGAGCATAATGGAAACCCTCCCCGCTTTGTCGAGATAGTCCAACAGGCAATGGAAAACTGAGGTCCCAGTTGTTTTTTTAACACTTAAACTTGATGGTGAACTTAATCTTAGTATTAATCTTGCTTATAAAGTTAGTTTATCGACAAAAACAAAAAAAATATGAATTTGTCAGTACGAAAAACTGTTCACGGCAAAAAAAAGAAAATATTTTTCTGGAAAATTTTAAGACAATCATTTTTTTTTTGATTCATAACATTTTAAGTGTTAAGACCAAGATTAAGTTCAACCATCGCATCAGTCTTATGACAGATACCGGGAGTAGGTATTGTGAGTTAAGTTATAAGTACAAGGTTGCAGGTGTTATTTGTTCCTGATTGAATTATTGTATTAGGAAATGTAGCTTTCTTAATTTTTTTTCTGCTTTCAGCCAACCGTCTGTCTGAAATAAGACTTAATTATTTAGCTGTAGGTACTTAGTAGAGCCAATTTATAGATTTAGCATTTCCTTGAAAAGAGGACAAGTAGGAATTACGCCTTATCCACAACGATACTCGCATCTACATAATTAGCCTGGTACAGGCTGAGACAGGAACAGCAATGTGAGCACCATAAGTAACGAATACAAAGTTTCATGGAAGGGGAGACAGGACGCCACATCGTGGGGTTTACTGAAAGATCGTTTGATGGTTATTCCAGCCAAATTAGAGTTTATAATCCGTCTGAGGATAAGCAACACATTAATAAACTCACCAAGTGCCAAGTGCATAAGCAATTCTACTTATCTCGTTTTACATTGGGCCAGGGATTCAGTGCAATTTTGGGAATATCGGTTTTTGAGCGAGTGGAGAAAATTTACATTTGGCCGCTGCAAAGGATATCAACATAAATTGAATAGATTCTTATAAACATACATAAATTACAATTTAACAACAGCTGACTTTTAAAACACCACCACAAATGCAAAGAAAGAAAAATCTCGTTGTATGTTGCATTGGACACGAAAGATCTGAAATCTGAGAGCAAAATCTGAAAATACCAATGGAAAACGACATAAAATCACCTTTAAATCCTCGTGTACCTCCTCGTCTTTGCAACCCCTACATATATCGTCATACCAAAGTTTCAATTTTATTGTGTGGTTTCTTAGGAAGTTGTGACCCGCCAGGGCCCCCAGGGCAGGGAACCTTAAGCTCTTCGCGGCACCGGCGAACTAGCTTCGATTTTATTTCAATAGCATACACT
This sequence comes from Cheilosia vernalis, assembly GCA_949126925.1. NCBI lineage: Eukaryota > Metazoa > Arthropoda > Insecta > Diptera > Syrphidae > Cheilosia > Cheilosia vernalis. The sequence goes on along the minus strand of OX421358.1, from coordinate 78,855,170 downwards.
GCTTTTATAGCCGCTTGACTGTAAATAAATATGGTAATATCATCATTTGGTAGGTACTACCAACATTGACACCATATGAGCAGCTTCGGCGATTGCCAGAACATCCGCCTGAAAGACACTACTGTGATCAGGCAATCTGATGGAGTGGTGTATAATTAACTCTTCAGTTAATTATCATCTACATCTCTTAGATACCCTTCGGGTAGGGGTTAGAAATTACCCGAGATAGGCATGCCTGTCGTAAGAGGCGACTAAAATCCAACCTCCGTATACCGAGCGTGTAGTGTATACAAAAAATGCAATGAACAAAACGAAAAGATTAATTACCCCAGGTGGCAGTCCATTTTTACTGGAAAATCCACCCTCTTCGGAGGTCGGCTCTACGGACTCCGGGGAGAGCTGCTTATTGCAATCCATTGACCCTTTTATCAAAAGTTCAAGGGTATCTCGATCGCCTCCATCAAGATTTAACAACCCCGGGAAGCGCCAGCGCGTGAAAAACGGCACTCAGTGAAAGATATAAGTTTTGAGGAAGAAATTAAGACACTCCGAATCAAGCAAGGAAATAGATCTACTCTATTAAGCTCTTAAGAAAGAGATATAACTGTTGAAGGAAGAAAATAATGCTCTAACACTCATTCTCAGAAAGAACGCGAATGTACTCCACCACGCTTGGCTAGTCGGGAATACCACACCGACGAGGAAGAGCTAGCACGCGAAACGAATCGGGTCCCTATGAAAAGACCTAGTAAGAAAAGGAGGGCCGGTTCTTCACCTGAAGTCGAGCCTCTAAAAGAACAAATGCGTAAAGTACCGCAAGAAAAACAACTCCGAGGGCAAATTCGTCCACCGCCTCCAATAAACGTCGTTGGGGTAACGGAGTATAATAAGTTACACAGCCTCCTTAAAGGAACGATAACATCGAAATTTAAGGTAACATCTTTAAGGAATAATGCGTGGAAAATTAACGTCGATAACCACGAAGACTACCGGGCAGTGTCCCAAAAGCTAAATACCGAGAAGATCCAGTGGTATACTTTTGAAATAAAGTCAGAAAGGCCACATCGTGTTGTAGTGAGGGGACTCTACCCATCTTGCACCAAAGAAGAGGTTATAAACGACCTCCATTCCAAAGGATTTAAAATTCTTGATGCCGTAAATATCATCAAGAAGGAGAAGCAAAAAACGAAAGAAGATAAGGACATGCTGGTAAGGCGTGGACTTCCACTCTTTATGCTTACCTTCGATAGGTCTGATTATTCTACAAACTTTTCAAAATAAAGTGCTTAGAGAAATTGTACAAATTGTTGAAACGACGATATCCATAGGGATCTCGGAATTCCAAAAATCGAAGCTGAAACTAGAAGCTTCGCTAGAAAGCATAGAAACCGACTAATCGGACATATCAACAATACAGTCCGACAAATCTTGGACGAGAGCAATTTACCTATTGCGCCGACTACAAAGAACGAAACCGTTCGACTTGGCAAGATAAGATTATAATAATAATAATATAGTTTTTGGCGCAACAGGTCCGTACGGACCCTAGGCCTAGCTTCTCGCAACCATTCGTTTTGTGTGAGTTTTCATTTTTGGAACGAAGGGATCTACAATTTTATGCCGATTCCAAACGGCTAATTGGGAAGATTTTTCAAGGCAGTTATACTCTCGGATGTTTCTCAGACGTTCGCGAGAGGTGGCGCAGTGAAAAAATTCTGAGTTGGAAATTGGGTTTTTGCGGGATTCGAACCTGAACCCCTCGCTTAGTAGTCCAACACACTAACCACTTAGCCACTGCGCCTACGTCTAATTTGCGGAACACGAATGATCTTTCATTGGAAAGTAACCTGTCAAAAGTTGTTATTTAATGATAGAAAAATTGATAAGTTATATCTTAGTTGCAGTATCTAACAATCTTTAGAAGGGTGGTGTTTCTAGTCAGTAAAAATCTGACAATACTATGAGAACGCGCTTGCTATTCTCATAGTGTCTTTGGAAGATTTTCACCTACCCTCGGATAAAAAAAAAATCTCTTATCTGTGTAGTGTAGGTGGATATCGATTTCCTTTTCCTCCCTTCTAGGAAAATAGACATTATTTGTATTTGTTAAGAATCTGTGCGTGTCCCGTTTTGTATGGTTTCAAGCTTTTGATTTGGCTGATTCTAAGGACACTTTTGGCTGCAGATTCTTGCAATTGTAGGTCTAATGGTACCAGGTTGAGGATAGCCTCCATTCCAGCGGTAGGTGTAGTTCTTATTGCGCCGGTTGTACCTTTACATGATAGTCTTTGAAATTTGGTCATTAGTTCGAGATTCAATGCTTTGTTTGTGCATTGCAACCAGACTAAGCTTCCGTACATGAGTATTGGACGCGTAGTAGCCGTATACATCCACAAAATTATTTTAGGGTTTGGTCCCCACCTTTTACAAAAGATTCGGTTGCATGCGTAAAAAGCACTTGCAGCTTCTTTTTACTCTTTCATGGACGTTTAATTTCCAATAAGGCTTTCTATCCAAGATTGTACACAGATATTTAGCACAATCCGCTACCCTGAGGGGTATACCCTCAATAGTTGGAGGATCGATGTTTGGAATTGCCCTTTTATTACTGAACAAGACTGTTTTGTACACATATTAAGTGTTCGCAATGCATTTTCTAGTAGTTCGCTTATGGTCGGTAGGAATTTGCCTGTAGAAAGAATTACTACTAGTGCACAAGCAATTACTTTGACCCCTCTGTTTTCGCATTTTAGTAATATTTCATTTATGACAAGGACCCAGAGTAGGAGGGAAATGACTCCTTCTTGTGGTGCACCTCTTGAGGCTGTCACTCTAAGTTCAATGCCACCTAGTCCTGCATTAATATTATTTTCATTGAGCAAACTTTCAATCACATTGGTAAGAGTTTGGTATTGCTCTCTTCAAGGCTCGCGCCTTAATATTGTTGAATGCTCCATTAATATCGAGGAACGCGGCTAGTGTGTATTCTTTGTCATTTTAAGGACTTTGTTATGATGCTAGAGTGAAGTGAACCAGATCCAGACAGCTTTTCAAAATGTTCTCCAACACTGGATAATGTCATTTAGAGATCTTTTAATTTGAGTTCAAACAATTTACAAAAAAAAAATAATTATAATCGCCGATCTTCTTCTGGTACGGAAACTAGCAAACAGTCATGGAAAAGATACAACCATTCGTATTTGCTATACAGTTGCAGGTTCCCTCCATTCCTTACAATAATACAGACTCAGCCAAACGCATTTGTACACATAATTGGCGCAGGGACATAAGTCCACGAGACATAAGTCCATAATGGACTAACGCCCCACTTCGGTGGAACATAAGTCCACTTTTTCATTATGGACTTAGCTATGTCTCATCGAAGCGGTGATGTTTTCAATAACAATTGCTGTCAAATAATGCACTAATCCATTTACAAAAGCAGATCAATTTTGTTGCATTTTCCGTAAGTCGCGTAAAATCTGAGATCTGAAAAAGATTTCTGGTGGTGGTGCAGGTCTCCAAAAAGTGACCCTAAATAAAATGTATCCCCAATTGAAGACAACATTATTGACAAGTAGGGCCAATTACAGTCGAATCCGTCGTTGATTTTTATTTCCTGCATTGTGTTCATACAGTAAAATGGAAATGAAATGAAATTTAACATTCACAGCGGGCTCTAGAAGGCAAGTAATACATTTAAAAGCCATTAATATTTGCATTTGTCAGAATAATGCAAAACTGAATGTCGAAAAAAAAACTCTGTCAAAGAAAAATGATTGTCCTGAATAAGGACAGGTTTTCTTTTCAGTTATTGCTTTTTTTTCCCTGTCTCAAAAACCAATTCATTCAAAAGTATTCTCTATTTGGTGTTGCCCAGTTATAAGTTGCATTTATTTAATTGGTTTGCTTGTTAATCCAGTCAATATAGTGTGACACTTTAGTATACACTCCAGGGTATGGAGCAACGGTGCAAGGCTTGATGCTCCATGACACAAGGCCAACTAGCACATCATTAGAGACAAGGGGACCACCAGAATCACCACTGCATTGTCCCTTACCACCTTCGTCGACACCTCCACAAATCTGGTCTTTTGTAGTCCTTCCATTGTGCCTTGCATTGCACTCCGCATCTGAATAAATCTTAAGTCCGACATGTTGCAGGTTCTTTTGAACAGATCCGCCGGTCTAGGTTAAAAAAAAAACGGATTTCGATTACCATAATCTTGATAAGAATGAATATTCCTCCATCTACTAACCTTTTCCAAGCCCCAACCAATCAACGTAGCTGCATCACCTGCGGGAACCTCATAACCTTGTTGTGGAAGATTTACAATGTCAATAGTTTTTCCGTTCAGCGATAGATGGCCTTCCAATTTCAAAACAGCAATATCATTCGCGTAGTTTTTGTTAGGATCATACTCTTCATGGATAATGATTTCCTGCACCTTAGCTACATTGGGTCCAGACGAAGCGATTGTCTTAACACCGTATTGAATGCTGATGGAAGATGGCAGCTTTCCAAGAACACAATGGGCAGCGGTCAAAATATACTGCTTACTGATTATACTTGCCCCACATGAATGCGACCCGGTAGAGCCGCGCAAGGAAACCTTTGGAATAAAGAAAAACCTTGAGAATTACTATCGGTAATTGTTATATCAACAAACTCGTTCTTACGATGAATGGGAACTGTCCTGGGTCCGCTTCTGTGCCGTTGACAACACGACTTGTACCGGGAAAGCAATAGGCCGATCCGACCAACAGCAACGCAACGACAATACCTTTGAACATGTTTCTGGTACCTATTTGGATCTACTAATGTCGATTTCATCGAAGTACGAATTTATATGTTTTTTTTTGTTGTCCGATAAGACAGTAATATACTGTCCGATTGTATCAATTGGATTGCGTGGCTGATATTTAGCTAATATACGAAGACTTTTGACAGAAAATGACGCGCGTTAAGGGCCTTTAAAATGCCAAAAAAAAGTAGGCTCATAAATTTCCCATTTGCAGATTTATTTCAGCAAGTTACCACCGATATTGATTAAAAAGTGAGGAGTGAAGTGATTGTCGATTAACTTATATGCAGGAACAAATAGTCTAGGTACTTGCGAGTATTCCTACGTGTTTTGTGGTTATCTAACAATACAACACGGTAGATAATCTTCAAACTGTAAGTTGATACTTCACTAACAAGCTGATAGTGTGACACTAATAAACGGATCGGCCGGTAATACCTACTTCTTTTGAAGTGCGTTATACATTTTGATTCGTATTAAACAGTAAATGGTGATGTTAGGGAGAAAGTTAATCCAATACCCTATAATAGTTCGAAACAGAGATCAGGACGTACTGCAGTCCAGGGGTTACTTTCAATACATCTAGGCAAATGGAAAAATCGCGAGAAATTTGTCCCGAAATGTTCCAAAGTAACAACTGTCAGCGCAATCATTTTAGCTTTTTATCTAGGTTATACAAAATATTAAACCCATTCGTTGTGCTATTTAATGTATCTACTCTCTAGATTCTAGAATTTATATCTTCGCCATCACCATCTTTCCCTCTGCTAATCAAATCACGCCATCTTAGTGGTATTATTTATACTTCTTAAATCACAACAGCTTAATTTTTACATATTTATATGGCGGTAGTTGGAAACGTCCAAACAAAGAATGCTTATCAAGAACAACGGAAATAAAATCAATCGGTTAGGCTTTGTTTTAATTTTTTATTTAGACATTTGTGCGATAAAAACATTTTATAACCACTTTTGTTAAGGCTTTTATTGCCATTACTGTTTTTCCAGTATATTAACAAAGCGACACGGACAGTGGTATAACATTAGCCTAGCACACTTAGGCCCATTTTATTCACTCGAAGTTGAACACAACTCGGGGAGTTTTCCATATAATGAATGAAATGGGCCTTAGATTCTTAGCAAAAGGAAAGTATTTGGTAATAACGCCAATAAGTTGTCTAAGGATTTTTCTGCTGAGAGACGGCAAGAATGGCTAAGATTCTAGAACCATGCGATAGCATCAGGTTTTTCGAGCCACGACTTGATATATTTAACTTATGATATGCAAATACCTAGGTATAAAGATTTTAACAAAATACATTATGATAATATGCCTTCTGATTGGAATCAAGTGGCATTTACTATATGCCGTCAGTAAACCAGCAGGTACAATTTCTTCAAAATAATTTGATGGAACTTTTCGGCCAACACGTCCCGCTAAGATATAAAACCCTCACAAACGGTTCCCCGGCTTGGTTCAACAGAGATATCTCAGACCTAATACAGAAACGCAATCTTGCCTATTCTCCAAGTGCTTTATAACACTTATCGTTTTTTTCGCAATTTAGTCGTCAATTGTCGAATCAAAAATGCAAAGCGACAATTTTTTGAATCCTGACACTCAGACTGGAAAGGGTTTATGGAAAAAGCTACGCAAACTAGGTAATGGGAAAAAGCGATAAGGTTTACCTACCGGGATAGACTGTTAGCTCCTCAACTCGCAATTTGTTGCTGCTTCTGCACCACCAATGGAAAGACAATCATAACTAATGATGGTACCGAACAATTTAACTTTAGTCGTCTAACAGATGAAGATGTAGTTGAAGCTTTGCTATCTATCAATATAAATGCAACAGGCCTGGATGAAATAAATCCTAAATTTATAAAACTTCTTCTTCCTTTTATTTTGAAGTATATACATAACGCACATATTTAATACCATACCAACCAACTGGGAGTACCCTCTTTTATGGAAAAAAAGTGACACCCGAGTATAGACCTATTGCTCTTCTACCCTTTCTATCCAAAGTATTTGAAAGGGCAATTCGAAAGCAGATGCAAGTATACCTAACCAACCATAACCTTTTAAGTTCCGCCCAATCCAGTTTCCGTGCGAAACGGAGTTGCACAACTGCACTCTTACTCATTGTCGATGACATTCGATGACAGTCAAACTAACTCTTTCCTATTTTACGGGGCGCCAACAATGCGTGGCAGTAGGAAATAAAATATCTTCTTTCTTTGGACTATCGGCAGGGGTGCAACAAAGTTCCATCCTAGGGCCGTTGTTGTTCTCTTTATATGTCAATATACTTCCTCAAATCACAAAATATTGCAATGTACCTACATATGTTTGCGACGATGTCCAATTGCTGCTCGATAAATATAAATGCAGCTATTCAATGGTATCCAATGTTTAACGATGCATCGATGTATTTCATTTGATTCATCGAAGCAAGAACTGTACAAAGCAGAGACAATACTGGAGACTCCCAACTTCGGCCGATTTCCAGTAACTTGCCCAGAAGCTATATTTTTATGGAGTTGTCTTTATGCACTATTATTGATCATATTGATCAATTCGTATTGAACAATTGTCACGAAACCTTAAAAAATTCCGGCTCACTAAAATACCCTCAAAAAATATGAACCACTTCCGCTGTGGCAAAGTTGCTACCAGCGTTCATATAATTTTATCCGTTAAATTTGAAATTATTCGTTACGTGTGGATAGTATTTTTTTTAGGAATAAGTGTACTTTTGCTTAAAATATTTATGAAATATCTATCAACAATGCTTGAGGGAAAATAAAAAACATTTTGAGCGATCTTTTTTAGCAAATAGCAAATTTTTCGAGTTCTTGAGATAGCTATTTCAATAACATTTCGTACAACATTTTTGAATTTTTTTTTTACTAGCCAACCGCTTAGGATACGTGTTAAAGTTCGAGAAAAACAAAGTCTTGTTTCGACTTTCGACTTCGACCCTACCTAGCTTTGTTCGGGGGCATTTTTTATTTTAATAATGAACGAATGGGTCCACCAATTTATGCCCAATCTAAATAGCGAATACTCTATATCTATTTTAATTTTTGCGGGGCTTGAAGCTGACCTGCCCAGCACACTTACCACCAATCTGGCGATAAGACTTTGACGAAACATCATCGCCCAACAACTTTTTTTTTCTGAGTGATATTTTTACAAGTATAGTTACTAATGATAATGAGAGTTCGTGAAAATTATTTTTTTCCGAAAACGTCTACAACAATTTTAACGAAATTGCAGTTTCGCACTTTAAATAAATCAATAACAAATACATGTTAGAGTATGACATACTTGTGTAAGTAAGCATTAAAGCATCACAACGAAGAGTGATATCAAGAGAGAGATATCAAAGAGTATTTTACACTCACATTTTGTGTAAGGAATAAGGACTAAGAAAGGGGTGCGTGAACTTGGCACCCCAATGTTAATTTTTTTTTGTTTTTTTTAGAGTTCCGGGGGGCTAAGCAAGAGTTCTAGAGTTCTTGCTAAGAATTTTGAAAAGTTCTGTTCGTTTACTATTTTTTTTAATTTTTTTAATTTTGGGTTGCTAAATTCACGGAGCACCCCATTTGTGAAAATATTATTTTTTTATTTTTTTCTTCGCATAGGAACAACATAGTTCTAGAGTTCCTCATAGTTTTTTTTTCAAAAAAATTGCCAAATTACGCCAAAAAAAATATTTTTGGATTATATGACAGCACCCCATTTTCAAAAAAAATCTTTTTTTTTATCAAAATAATGCACTACGCCAAGAGTTCTGGAGTTCTCTAAACATAAAAAAAAAATTGGAACGTAAACAAAAAAGTTATAGAACTTTGAAATTTTAACAAATTGAAAAAAATGAAAATCTATTTTTCGGAGTTCCGAAGAGTTCTGATTAGAGTTCTGGATAGTGCTTGAGAAACCCAACAAAAAATCCTTAAACAATTTCTTTCTAAACCCAAACACAAAAAAGTTAGAGCAAATTGAAAAAAATTAAAATCTATTTTTCGGAGTTCCGAAGAATTCTGATTAGAGTTCTGGATAGTGCTTGAGAAACCCAACAAAAAATCCTTAAACAATTTCTTTCTAAACCCAAACACAAAAAAGTTAGAGCAAATTGAAAAAAATGAAAATCTATTTTTCGGAGTTCCGAAGAGTTCTGATTAGAGTTCTGGATAGTGCTTGAGAAACCCAACAAAAAATCCTTAAACAATTTCTTTCTAAACCCAAACACAAAAAAATTAGAGCAAATTGAAAAAAAAATGAAAATCTATTTTTCGGAGTTCCGAAGAGTTCTGATTAGAGTTCTGGATAGTGCTTGAGAAACCCAACAAAAAATCCTTAAACAATTTCTTTCTAAACCCAAACACAAAAAAATTAGAGCAAATTGAAAAAAAAATGAAAATCTATTTTTCGGAGTTCCGAAGAGTTCTGATTAGAGTTCTGGATAGTGCTTGAGAAACCCAACAAAAAATCCTTAAACAATTTCTTTCTAAACCCAAACACAAAAAAATTAGAGCAAATTGAAAAAAAAATGAAAATCTATTTTTCGGAGTTCCGAAGAGTTCTGATTAGAGTTCTGGATAGTGCTTGAGAAACCCAACAAAAAATCCTTAAACAATTTCTTTCTTAATGTTTTTTTTTTTTTGGTTTTCAAATTTTTGTTGGTTTTAAATTTTGTATCTAGTATCGAGAAAGTTTCGTTCGACCCAGTCGTGCACTTTATTTTAACTTTCTGTTAGGAACTTTCCAGAACTGTAATTAATATTCAATGTAGATGCATTTATTGTGTTAAAATGTTTGCTCTAATATTTTGCTTAGAAAATTACTTTATATTATAACAGCCGTATTTATTAGATTTCCTTACGACGCCTCTACGATGTTGTTTAGTTAAACATCGCGTAAAGATTTACGCAGCCTCTAAGTGACTTTTCTAAAATTGTGATTTATAAACATTTTTCCGCAGTAATTTTACTAAACGAGGTTTGTGTCTAAATAGGTACGAATTTCGATAAACTATTACAGAAAACAAAGAAATCTATTACCTTTTTTCCCTGAAACCGACATCAGCTCTGATTAGCTTTGGAAATTAAATTATTTTACACAATAAAAAGTCAAATTATCTAAAACAATTCCAAAAAGTCTTCGAAGGTTTTGCTGAAATATCAAACTGCAATCATTTATCTATGTGTCTTCCTATTTCCATATTCCTATTTCTATTCTACCAACCACCGCCAAATCCTATGCCAGACCATTGGTAGACATAATCACACACATCCTAAGACATTCCCCACAAGCAACAAAACTGAAGTAAAAGAAATGATATCACAAACGCACAATGTTTTATTTATTTTAATTTATTAAATATAATTTCAATCTTATAATTGCATAAGCAAACGAAATTGCTTTGGCAGAAATTTTGCACAGCATGCGAAACGAACAAACAAAAATTAATTTCTCTTTTTGGTTTTGTTTACAATTCGACGACGACCAAATGACATTTGATGCAAAAACACATTTACGTAAGATCTACGCAGCCTCTAAACGCAAATTTTCGCGTTTAACTTACGCAGCCTTAAAGCAACGTTGCTTAAGTTCGAAAAATCTTTATAAATAACATTTTCCTGCGTAAGGGCATTTTAGAGGGTGCGTAGAGATAAGCAGACTCTACGTTGAGTTTATAAATAAGGCTGTAAATCTTTTGAAGATCATTGTGCACTTTATTGAACCCTAATCAGAACTCTTCGGAACTCCGAAAAATAGATTTTCATTTTTTTCAATTTGCTCTAACTTTTTTGTGTTTGGGTTTAGAAAGAAATTGTTTAAGGATTTTTTATTGGGTTTCTCAAGCACTATCCAGAACTCTAATCAGAACTCTTCGGAACTCCGAAAAATAGATTTTCATTTTTTTTCAATTTGCTCTAACTTTTTTGTGTTTGGGTTTAGAAAGAAATTGTTTAAGGATTTTTTGTTGGGTTTCTCAAGCACTATCCAGAACTCTAATCAGAACTCTTCGGAACTCCGAAAAATAGATTTTCATTTTTTTCAATTTGCTCTAGCTTTTTTGTGTTTGGGTTTAGAAAGAAATTGTTTAAGGATTTTTTGTTGCGTTTCTCAAGCACTATCCAGAACTCTAATCAGAACTCTTCGGAACTCCGAAAAATAGATTTTCATTTTTTTCAATTTGCTCTAACTTTTTTGTGTTTGGGTTTAGAAAGAAATTGTTTAAGGATTTTTTATTGGGTTTCTCAAGCACTATGCAGAACTCTAATCAGAACTCTTCGGAACTCCGAAAAATAGATTTTCATTTTTTTTTTCAATTTGCTCTAACTTTTTTGTGTTTGGGTTTAGAAAGAAATTGTTTAAGTATTTTTTGTTGGGTTTCTCAAGCACTATCCAGAACTCTAATCAGAACTCTTCGGAACTCCGAAAAATAGATTTTAATTTTTTTTTCAATTTGCTCTAACTTTTTTGTGTTTGGGTTTAGAAAGAAATTGTTTAAGGATTTTTTGTTGGGTTTCTCAAGCACTATCCAGAACTCTTCGGAACTCCGAAAAATAGATTTTCATTTTTTTCAATTTGCTCTAACTTTTTTGTGTTTGGGTTTAGAAAGAAATTGTTTAAGGATTTTTTATTGGGTTTCTCAAGCACTATCCAGAACTCTAATCAGAACTCTTCGGAACTCCGAAAAATAGATTTTCATTTTTTTCAATTTGTTAAATTTTCAAAGTTCTATAACTTTTTTGTTTACGTTCCAAATTTTTTTTTATGGTTAGAGAACTCCAGAACTCTTGGCGTAGTGCATTATTTTGATAAAAAAAAAAAGATTTTTTTTGAAAATGGGGTGCTGTCATATAATCCAAAAATATTTTTTTTGGCGTAATTTGGCAATTTTTTTGAAAAAAAAACTATGAGGAACTCTAGAACTATGTTGTTCCTATGCGAAGAAAAAATAAAAAAATAATATTTTCACAAATGGGGTGCTCCGTGAATTTAGCAACCCAAAATTAAAAAAATTAAAAAAAATAGTAAACGAACAGAACTTTTCAAAATTCTTAGCAAGAACTCTAGAACTCTTGCTTAGCCCCCCGGAACTCTAAAAAAAACAAAAAAAAATTAACATTGGGGTGCCAAGTTCACGCACCCCTAAGAAAGTTCTAAAGCCATACCTACTATGAAGGGTGATATTAATGAAGAGATGTCAGAAAGAGGAAATAAGAGAAGTAGAAATACAAATCTGTGTGTGCTCGACAGTAGTTGAACTGTGTGAGACGTCGCGGGTAGATGCGCCACAGAATTGTGCTTAATTGCTTTGTTCAACAAAATTAAAATTAATTTATCTATCATCAGAAGTGGGATTATAGAATCCAAGTGCGCTGTAAAAGAAAAAGAAATATAATATAAATAGTATTAATTAATTTTGTTATCCCAAAGTGCAGTGTGTTTGTTTTCGGTTCAAGCGTTTTAATTCCGTTCGCACCCTGTCCTGTCGTGTTCATGCGTGTCTGATTATTTCCATAAACACAAGATATTCTGTGTGTCCTTTCTGTGACTGTGTGGGTAAGAGCAGCTGAACTTTTTGTCTGGAAACAACGGGACTGCGGTTATCTGAGTCGGTGAGTGATGAACAGAAAAAATAGTAGTACGAAAAAAAAGACGAAGGAGGTGACAACGGGGTTGAGCGAAGAGGATCAGGATGTTGTCATTGATCGGTCGGAGAAGGGCGATGCAGGGAGAAACGAGGGTTTAATTATAACCGTAGACGCCATAAATGAAATTCTTCGAAACAACAACCAACGTGAAGGCAATAGCGCTGTTGGATTTCCCTGTTTCGACCCAGACTACTCCCGGGTTGATATTCAGAAATGGTGTGATGACGTGGATATAAGGGTACAGCGTGACCATTTGGCAAATTTTGATATCATTCCCAAAGTACAAGCAGCATTGTTAGGCAGGGCAAAATCGTGGTATGACAAATATGGCTACCAACATTACGAATGGGCTGATTTGCGCGCTTCCTTGATCCATTCATTTTCCAGCGGTGCAGACATCGTAAATCAGCTGCGAAGAGTTGCGAATTCCGAAAGCAACGAATTTGTCTCCTACAGTGACTTTGCAATGGAGAAAGTCTCTCAAATAAATCGTCTACCTTTCGATATTCCTGAGGACAAAATTGTGAGAATTGTTATAGGGTGCATTTCTGAGGTAGGCCTACGAAATTCCTTAACTTTTGTCATGCCGGCCTCGGTGCAGTGTTTAATTGACCATCTGTCCTCTATTCGCGAGAGTCCTCGTCGCAAGCACGATCTGCCAAGCCGTAGTCGTCAGGGGGGAGATTTAAGTGTTGTCAGGCATTTCCCTCCGCGTAGGCATGAAAGTGTGGACTTGCTATCTAAACATCCTCGAGTCGAAGAGAGACGCTGTTACGGCTGCGGAAAATCGGGACACATTCGAGCAAAATGTCCACAGATGACATCCCAGGAAAACAGAACCAGACAACAATCTCCTAAGCGAAAATTAGCAACTAGTTCTTGAGTTCAACTAGTTCCGAACTGCAACCCGTCGCGAACACACGTGTGTGCAGCCGTAGCCCTCTCCCCCTTTGTCGCGCAATCAACACGCAAATAGCGAAGAGCTTAAATTATTTAATTTTAAATTAAAATATAATAATAATCTTCTGCCGCGCAAACAAACTAATACTGAGTGCAGTGCCAGTGAAGTTTTGTGAAAAACAAGAAAGAGGAAAAAGAAAAAAAAAAGAGGAAAAAAAAAAACCACTAGCGTGGGCGATTCCCTCCTCCCCCATTCCAACTCGTTTGCTGTTGCACTTTCTTGGTCTTTGCAATCGCCGGCCGCCAACGTACAAGCGATTGTGCTTGTACTGTTGTACATAAGGCAATTGCAATGAGTGGGTGAGAGCAACATCTGGCGGATAGCGGGTTGTGTGTGAAGGTTTTTGTTGGTGAACCAAAGCAAATTGTCATACGGGCATAACACCTATGACAGTTTGATTTGAGAATCTAACATTGAATTTTCACTTCACAGCCTTGCTTAGAAGCGTCGGAGTTGTGTTTTTTGGTGTCTGCTTTTTGTATTGATGGGGAATTTTAGGGTTGACATGTGCAACATTCGTGGGCTACGATCGAATCTCTTCTCGGTGTACGTCCACGTTGCTAAATATAAACCAGCTGTTTTGGCGCTGAGCGAGACTCAGGTGGGTGTAAATTCTGATAAATCGGAGTTTGATCTGCCTGGGTATCGTTTAGTGCCTTTATTCTTTCTCCACCGCGGTCTCGCCATCTACGTACGTGATGATATTGCCTACCAAACTCCAGGTTCTTATGGCCAATGTTCCAATTCAGAATTTAATTTCATATGGCTGAAATTCCACATCCGTAGGCAAATCATTCATTATTGTTTCATCTACAGAAGCCCTAATCTAGATAGCAATTCGACTTTTAACGAGTTTGATGCGCTGTCACACACGTACCTGATATTGACGGTCAGAATGCCAACACTCTGGACTTGTTTCTTACCTCCCACCCTGATAAATACACTTTAGAAGTATTATCGCCTTTAGGCTCGTCGGACCACTGCATCATATCAGCTAATTTCTCGTACTCCAACCACACAGTTAAAGAAAAATCTCCGAAAAGAACCGTATGGCAATACGAGAAAGCCAACTGGAGCGGACTTAACAACTTCTTTAAGAGTTTTAACTGGTCGTTATGCTTCCTCGATAACGACGTGGATGCCGCCGCTGATATGGTGTCTAGTATTATCACCTTAGGTATGAAATCCTTTATTCCTAACAGGATAAAAAGTATCATACCGAAAGAAAATGCGTGGTACGACTCGAGCTGTAAAGAGGCTATCAGACAAAAGGAGTTAAGTTTTCGGTCATATAAGGCCAACCCATCTGAGGAAAACCGAAAAAAGTTCAAGCGAGCCAGAAATGACTGCAATACAATTATCAAGCGTGTTAAATTCTCGTATGACCAAAAGTTGAGGCAAAAAATACTACAATGTCCCAAGGGTAGTAAAAACTTTTGGTCTTTTGTAAAAAATATAAAGAATTCGGTCTCATCTTCGATCCCAACGCTCATTTACAATGACATTCCAGCTGTCAACTCTTTAGACAAAGCGAATCTGCTTGCTGCACATTTTGCAGCCAGCTCAATGCTCCCAGATTGCGCTTTGCCTCTACCTGTACTTGAGAGCGTCGAATACACCATGGGACAAATCCATTTTCGCACTCGTACAGTGGCAAGAGTACTTAATGATCTCAACATAAATAAATCCGCTGGTCCAGATTGTATTTCCCCAATTGTTCTGAAGAGGTGTTCTTCCACGCTGGCAAAACCACTGCGTAAGCTTTTCCATCTGTCCTATTCTTCTGGACTCTTCCCGAGAAGGTGGAAAACAGCATTTGTCCAGCCCGTCCCCAAAAAAGGCGAATCTTCTTCTCCCACCAACTACCGACCCATAGCACTTACATCCATTCTTTCTAAGGTCATGGAAACGCTGATAAATCGTCAGCTCATGAAATATCTTGAATCACGAAAACTCATTAATGACCGGCAGTACGGTTTTCGTGGCAACAGATCCACTGGTGATTTGATGGCTTATCTCACCGAAAAGTGGAACCAATCTCTACATCACTCTGGTGAAACAAGATTGTTGCGCTTGATATTTCAAAGGCATTTGACAGAGTTTGGCACCAAGCTCTTTTGTCGAAAATGCGTGCATATGGGATCGATGCGTCTCTTCTTCAATGGATTAGAAACTACCTCTCTGGCCGTTCAATTCAAGTTGTATTGGATGGCTTCAAGTCTGAAATTCACCATATAAATGCTGGTGTTCCCCAAGGCTCCGTTTTGTCTCCGACTCTCTTTCTCATTTTCATAAATGATCTCCTGTCTGTAACTTCTAATCCAATCCACTCCTTCGCCGATGACAGCACCCTCAGCTTCTCATATTCATTCCAAGACTCACGTCCCTGCTCTTCGGCCGTAGAACTGGAACGGCAACGTATGTTAAGCTCATTAAATTCCGATCTCGACAGCATTATAAAATGGGGTTTAGCCAATAGAGTGGAATTTAATGCTTCCAAAACACAATGCTGTCTGCTGTCATTAAAGCGAAACCAGAATCCTCAGCCATTATCCATGAATGGCACTTGCATCGCCGAAACCGAAAGACTTTCCATTCTCGGTATGTGTGTCCATGACAAACTTCGTTGGAATGACCACATACACGAAGTCGCCAAGAACGCTGCGAAATGTCTAGGTTTCCTCAAACGGTGCAAGAAATATTTTACCCCTTCTGATCTGGCTGCCATATACAAGGCGTTCATTCGCCCCAAACTTGAGTATAACTCTCATATCTGGTCTGGTGCGCCCAAAACCTCACTGCACCTGCTGGATAGGATACAGAATCGTGCTTTAAAACTAATTGGAGACACAAATATAGCGAATTCTATAAATTCGCTCGAACATCGCAGAAATGTAACATGTCTTTCATTGTTTTATCACTATTTCCATAAACAGTGCTCAAGTGAAATCGCCAGCTGCATTCCACCCCTTCAACAATTCAACCGCAATACTCGCCAAGCCAGGAATGCCCATCAGTTTACCCTTCAGCCTATTTTCGGTCGTACTATGAAATATAGAGATTCCTTCATAAGCCGTACCACTCGAATGTGGAACGCCTTGCCCGGCTCTGTCTTTCCCCCTCGGTTCAATTTGCAGACATTTAAAACCAATGTGCATCGGAATCTCCTATCTTCTCTATCCCAACTTCCTTAACGCCCGCGCTGTGTACTTCAAACTACACCATAAGAGTAGTCATAACCTCTTTAGCGCGTGTTAATTATAAAAAAAAAAAAAAAAAAAAAAGTACTGATAGGGATGAAAAATGTGGGTTTTGTCTAAAATCCGGTCATAATGAGAACACGTGTTGGGCAAAACAACGGGCTGAAAAGAAAAACGTTAACCTTTGTCGCGAGGCACTAACACCAGAAATGATGACGCCAATTATAATCAACGGGAAGTTGTATCACTGTCTGCTTGACACAGGGTCCGATTGCTCACTAATTAGGTCAGATATTGCCGATAAAATAAATGCAAAGAAAATATCATCCTTTCTCTCCGTGCAAGGAATTGGTAAAGACCCCATACTATTGACCGAACAAGTAGATCTTGTAGTAGAGTTTGAGGAAGCGACAGTTGAAATCGCCTTTCATGTTATCGGCGTTGAGTATATGAAAAATGAAATTATTGTTGGTAGGGACGTTTTGATAGATTCCTCTTTGAAGATAGTCGTCAATAGGCACGGATCCACCTTGAGGCAAAGTGAATCAGCTGTTTGTTTAATCACCCAGGTAGACACCATTCCGGAAATACCACCTCCGGACCTGGAGAAACTACAAAACATTCTAGACAAGTATTCCCAGCAAATTATTACTGGTCTACCCTTAGCAAAAGTTACGACAGGCTGTCTTTCTATTCGCTTATCTAAAGATGCCACCATCAACTATCGACCATATAGAATGTCACACAGCGAACGGCAGATAACATCAAAACTAATCAGCGATCTAAAGTCATGTAACATTATCAGAGATAGTAAGTCTCCATTCGCCAGCCCAGTAGTTCTTGTCAGAAAGAAAAACGGACAAAATCGGCTTTGTGTTGACTTTAGAGCATTAAATAGACTCACTGTTAGGGATCGATACCCGTTACCCCGAATTGAAGACCAATTAGATAGATTAAAAGGCAACAAATATTTCACTTCTTTAGACATGGCATCAGGCTTCCACCAAATCCCCATCGCAGATGACTCCATAGAAAAAACGGCTTTCGTTACGCCCGATGGACACTTCGAATACCTGAGAATGCCATTTGGCCTCACTAATGCTCCAGCCGTATTTCAGAGGGCAATCAACACGGCATTAGGTGAACTTAGAGATACTGTTGCACTGGTCTACTTAGACGATGTTCTCGTTCCGTCAATATCCGTGGAAGATGGACTTAAAAAGCTAGATGTTGTATTAGAGGCATTAACAACTAACGGGTTCTCTATCAATCTTGAGAAGTGTAAATTTTTGCAGACTAAAATTGAATACTTGGGACGGGAAATCACTTTCAGCGGAGTCCGGCCAAGTAAAACTAAAATTGACTCATTGGTAAGGTCACCAACCCCAGAAAGTGTAAAGCAAGTACGTCAGTTTATGGGATTGGCCAACTATTTTCGGAAGTATGTCCCAGAGTTCGCTGCAAAAACTAGTTGCATCACTGCATTAACCAAAGTCAATGCAAAATTTGAATGGACAAATGAGTGTGAAAAAGCGAGACAGTACATATTGCGACAGCTTACGTCACGACCACTACTGATAATATTTGATCCCAAACTCCCTACTGAATTGCATACTGACGCAAGCTCCATCGGATATGGTGCAGTTCTGTTTCAACGAATTGAGGGTCGGTTGCATGTAGTAGCGTATTATAGTCAGGCTACGAAGCCCTACGAAACCAACTACCATAGTTACGAGTTGGAGACTCTTGCGGTCGTAAATGCACTCAGACATTTCCGTACTTATCTTTTGGGTATTCGGTTCATTATAGTTACCGACTGTAACGCTCTTAAAGCCACCAAGCAAAAGAAAGACCTATTGCCCCGCGTTGCTCGATGGTGGATATACCTCCAAGATTTTGATTTTGACATCACGTATAGAAAAGGTCAGGCTATGGTCCATGCGGACTACCTCAGCCGCAATATACCACAGAAGGAATGTTACCACTTGAATAGTCTATCCGAGACTTGGCTGCATATCGAACAAAGACAAGATCCCGCCGCATTGGAACTCATAAACAGGATCAAAGAAGGTGATACTGACATACAGGCACAATATGCGATTCGTGGTGGATTACTTTATCGAAAGTTACAATCACTAGATCGGCTGTTTGTGCCACAACGGTGTCGACTAACTTTAATGAGACGATTTCACGAAGACAACTGCCATATTGGGTGGGAGAAGACACTTGCTAAATTGAAGGAACACTTTTGGATGCCGGGTATGACACGAAGCGTAAGGAAGTTTGTCGAATCCTGCATAATCTGCCTCGTAGCTAAGAGACCCTCGGGAAAGAAACAAAGTGAACTACATCCAATTGAAAAGAGACCAATACCATTTCATACTGTCCATATGGATTTCATGGGTCCGTTTCAGGCAAAATATCAAGAGGACCATCGATATATCTTCATAATTGTGGACGCTTTCACGAAATTTGTTGTTCTCCTTCCATGTAAAACCTTGCAGGCTTCGGAAACGGTCCAGCAATTCAATAATTATGTGATGTTATTCGGTGCGCCTTGTAAAATCGTGAGTGATAGAGGGTCAAACTTCACAAGCCACGAATTTAAGAAGTTTTGTGCATCACTTGGCACAGAACATCACCTAATTGCCCCAGGAGCTTGTAGGGCAAACGGACAAGCAGAAAGATACGTTGATACAGTCGCCAACCTTTTAAGAACAAATTTGGATATGAACTTGGAATGGACAACATATGTCAGTCGAGTACAGTTAGCCATGAATACTACCATAAACAAAACAACAGGATTGTCTCCGTTGAAAGTACTGACAGGAGTAACTGGACGTACTCCCGAAATCGGAGCACTTCTATCAAAATTAAATATCGAACCAGATTACGAAGATCCAGTAGCGATCCGCGCATTAGCAAATGAAAGGATTGAGGAAAATGCTTTACGTATGAAAGTGAGATATGACAGGAGCAAATGTAAACCAAAACCTTTGGATATCGGCGATAGAGTGGTGTATCGCAGTAACCAAATACGGAAGTCTAAGTTGGACGTTCATTATCAGGGACCGTACGAAGTTATTGGTATTCTCCCAAACGATAGGTACAAGCTAAAGAAGGACAATACGAATTCGATCATAGTAGCTACTAGGGAAGTGATTCGCCTAATAAATGGGGAAGAAGATGCAAGAGATCGCACCTAGAAGAAAAAAAAAAAAGGTGAGTTGTAGATCGTATTAAATAAAAAGATTAAAATGAAATCTATATTGATTAAATAGACAAGTTTTGTGCCGTAGGACAAAACCTCTGAGCTATGGTTATGAACAAGCTTAATATCGCCTCTGAGTCATAACGTTCATGGTTGAATTGAATTGAAACCAAGGAGTCAATTCACTCTTGGATTCTGACCTCTGAGTCGAAGTTCGTAGTCGGGGCACATAAGTATAGACAAGCTTAAGATTGCCTCTGAGCTGTGCTTCTGGGGTCCGGCCGACGAGAGTTTGAACAAGTTACGATCCTCGAGTGTCTGTGATTTGTGTTAAAATCTGAGTGATTGTGGTGGTTTAGACAAGCTTAAGATTGCCTCTGAGCTATTCCATCTGCAGTCATATGGTTGTGTACGATTATTAGTTCTGTTTATGATAAATGGTTAAAGCAACTTCAATATTTTTCAGATTGTTGTTGTCTTGCTGTGGCTATTGATAGTGAATGCCGAGGCAGCAGAGTACTGAAATGAACAGATGAGAAGCAGAAGAGTATCATTATAAAAGATAATGCTTCAATGAAATGAATTTTATAAATGAATTATGTTTTGTTTTGTTTTGAAGATTATGTTTCAATCAAATAAGTTTTATAAATGAATTACGTTAAAAGGGAAAGGCATTACTGTTTCATTCTATCGAGAGCGATGAATTTTACAGGATGGCCGTGTTAGAGTATGACATACTTGTGTAAGTAAGTATTAAAGCATCACAACGAAGAGTGATATCAAAGAGTATTTTACACTCACATTTTGTGTAAGGAATAAGGACTAAGAAAGTTCTAAAGCCATACCTACTATGAAGTGAAGGGTGATATTAATGAAGAGATGTCAGAAAGAGGAAATAAGAGAAGTAGAAATACAAATCTGTGTGTGCTCGACAGTAGTTGAACTGTGTGAGACGTCGCGGGTAGATGCGCCACAGAATTGTGCTTAATTGCTTTGTTCAACAAAATTAAAATTAATTTATCTATCATACATACTACAATCGTTATCAAATGCACCGACGCACGTGTGATTGCTGATATCTTATCAGTTATATCTACTTTGTTGTATCGGAATTAGCTTCTTCAGATTCGATCTAAGATTTCATGTGTCTAGTCGAAGATAAACACATCTATTTCTTTTTTTAAAGATTTTGACACTTTTCTAAGCGTTTTTCATTCACTGGTTGAATTTTATATTAAAACATTCCAAATTTGCACTCAGATTGATCTCTAAACATTTTTTTCTACTTAAATAGCTAACCAAAATAGATCCACCCTATGCAATGCGTTTCTTTGCAGTTGAAAATACAAACTAGCTCCGCTAGTTGTGGAACTAGAACGCACTTGTATTCTTAAATCTGAAGCAACTATGAGAAAAATTTTTGATTCGCAAAATCTGAAATCAGAAATACTCGTATTATTACCTACTGCGTATGCACTTTAGAATTGATTCAAGCTGTATTTTGTTTAAATAAAAAAAGACGATTTTATTCCTGATGTATACACAAAATAACGAACCGTTGCAGTACCCACCATGTAAGTATCTATTTCTAAGGCATTTTGCATTACCAAATAAGCTAAGAGGGCGAACAAAGAGCATTTTTCTATCTCTCAGAACAAAAAAAAAGGCATTTCAAATACTGAGTCTAAAAAAAGGCATCCTATCTCAATGTGGTGGAATATCGTCTGAGCTTTACTAACAACGGCACGAACAAAAAGTATATTTTTGATGATATTTTGCTAAGAATCTAAGGCCCATTTTATTCACTCGAAGTTGAAGCAAAAGGAAAGTATTCGGTAATAACGCCAATAAGTTGTCTACGGTTTTCTCTGCTGAGAGACGGCAAGAATGGCTAAGATTTCTAAGAATGATTTCTGAAAAGTCGTGCTCGTCCAACGATGCAGAAATATCCTTGAAAATGAGCTTTGGAGCTTTGCTTAGCGATCTCATCGGTGGTCGCATTTATCGAAATCGCAGTGGGATCTTGGACCTAGATAAGAGTCAATGGGCCTTATTAGATACTAATCATTTTTAGCCTTCACAGTTAATATTTCCTCTGTCAGAATATGCAATTTTGTATGGAAAATTTCGTTATTGTGTATTCGAAAAATTTAGCCGGACACTAAAAATGATGATTAGTAGGTACCGCAGAAATGACTCTAGATTTCTTGCATTTCTAAACTCAGCATGCCCGTCCACCGATTCTTAACAACATAGTCGGCAGTCATTAGGATGTAGCACAGAGCACCGCATGAAAAACAAAGCCAGGCTTGACTAACGAATAGGGACGTTTAGTATAAAAATCATAACACTTGACTCGTTTTGGAGTCATTCGTGCAGCCTCGAATACATTCTAATTTAGGCTCAGTATCTGACTAAAACGAATTATAAATTAACTCAGGGAAAGTCAATTTTAAATTTGCACACCAGTCGAAATTCCGGTTCCATATCATAGGATATGCTATCTGTGGCAGCACTTTAATAGTCAGAACATTCTATCGTCCAACCGAGGGCGCAGTCGGCATTTGAAGTTGAGATGTAGATGGGGCTAGGTGGGAAATTTGGCTGGGGATGAGTTGTCTCGTTCATCTTGAAATCAACTAGGCCGGCCGCCGCTTTATTTATTTCTTATTATTGGTGTTGTCTGATGAGGGCGAAATTAATAAATTGGTTCAAATTATGGTCTGTGAACCGAACAGGGTTGGTTCGATTCCTAGTGAAGGATAGCAGCACTTCGCCAGCGACTATAAAGAGAAATGTATAAATATTCAAAGTCTGGGAGCACTTTGTACACTGTTTTCCCCTTTTTAAAGTTCCGTACACAAAGGGGAAAAACGGGACCTTATTAGTTACGCTTTTGTCCATCTGTCCGAACTCACGAGACCAAATTTGTTCCTAGGTCTATCTCAAAAGCTAATTGACGTATAAGGCTGAAATTTGCACACAACATCCGGAATAACCTCTAGTTTAACGAAAAATGGTAGCGATACATCGACTGGTTTTAGAGTAATTAGTAATTTGGTGAAAAAATATTTTCATTTGCACAAAAAGCTGTTTTATTTCTTGATTTACAAAAAGTGGATATAAATATTATTTTTTTTTTGTAGATCATGCTCGTAGCTATAAATGTACCGAGGACTGTTTTGCAGGAAAGCTTTTACTTTAAAAGATATTTAAAAAAAGCTGTCAATCACTATAAAGAAGAGCGTACTTTTAACAGTCGTTATTGGTGTGTTCTCTTAATCAATTCAAATTGACATATACATATCTAATCTATAATCATTTTCATCCACACATATTGTTGATTGTTATGCACAAACATTCTCTTGGTCATTTCATTCTTATATGCTTTTCACACCTAGTCCAAAACCGTGTTTTCCCCGAAAACTCGGCGATGCATTCACACCAACCACCAACTAGTTTTCGTTTGATGTTTCAATCAGCTTTGAGACACTTGTCGTTAAACTTCGGTGCAACTTTTGCGGTTACAAATTTCGATTGCATTAATTTACAAGCAAAAATGAATTTAGTACATTTCAAAATAATATTAGCCCATCATTTAATTGTGGAAAATGATTTTTAATTGTGAGTTGTAACATTTGTTCGGTCAGCCATATTACTGAATATTGCAAAAGGTGTGTTTGTTCCAACAACCCAACGATTGGAAGTCGTTTTCGTGTTGTTTTCGTGGAAAACGAGTGCAAACGATTCGTTTTGAAAACTGAAATATGTATGGGAAAACTTCTGTTTTCGATAAAATTTTCGTGTGTTTTGGCAAAAACCCGTTTTTTTGCTTGGTGTGAAAGTCATATTAAATCGTGTTCTCTACTCTTATGCTTACAAATTACAATCATGTTGTTTACGAATTACGAGGTTCGATATAAATCGATCGCAATCGCACAAATTCTATACACGTTCTCATCAAAAATGACAGAAAAAGAGATAATGCAGAATGGTATGTTAACTATATATTTATTTGTGATATGGATTAGATGTTAAAGATGAAATTGGCTCAAAAAAAGCTCAAAGTCTATCCACGTACTTTGGGATATTTTTTTAGGCCTCTGAGAGAGTATCGCTCAATTTTGTATGTTTAACAGATTGTTAGGTGTTTGGCTCGGGAAAGTACGCGAATCTTCACAAATTCCAACTCTAAGGAAAGTATGATTTCTTCTTCTAGTATCAAAACGAGTAAATTTATTCAATGCACAAAAAGTTCTAAACCTTAATATGAATCAAAATATGTTTTCATAATATTTTAAAATCTTTTACGTTTTACAGAGATTTTGTAATCTCCCCCTTTTTTAAAACTTGTCCCTATTTTTTTCTTTTGGCGCTATTCCCTCCAATCTGGGTACAGTGTCGTAGTCTCTTCACCGCTGTTTGGTACCAATGATGCCAGACTCTTCGGATTGACTTGCTCACGATAATTATCAAAAATAAACTTCTTGTTCATGCCGTTGTTAGTAAAGCTCAGACGATATTCCACCACATTGAGATAGGATGCCTTTTTTCAGACTCAGTATTTGAAATGCCTTTTTTTTTTGTTCTGAGAGATAGAAAAATGCTCTTTGTTCGCCCTCTTAGCTTATTTGGTAATGCAAAATGCCTTAGAAATAGATACTTACATGGTGTGTACTGCAACGGTTCGTTATTTTGTGTATACATCAGGAATAAAATCGTCTTTTTTTATTTAAACAAAATACAGCTTGAATCAATTCTAAAGTGCATACGCAGTAGGTAATAATACGAGTATTTCTGATTTCAGATTTTGCGAATCAAAAATTTTTCTCATAGTTGCTTCAGATTTAAGAATACAAGTGCGTTCTAGTTCCATAACTAGCGGAGCTAGTTTGTATTTTCAACTGCAAAGAAACGCATTGCATAGGGTGGATCTATTTTGGTTAGCTATTTAAGTAGAAAAAAATGTTTAGAGATCAATCTGAGTGCAAATTTGGAATGTTTTAATATAAAATTCAACCAGTGAATGAAAAACGCTTAGAAAAGTGTCAAAAGCTTTAAAAAAAGAAATAGATGTGTTTATCTTCGACTAGACACATGAAATCTTAGATCGAATCTGAAGAAGCTAATTCCGATACAACAAAGTAGATATAACTGATAAGATA
The DNA here is from genome assembly GCA_949126925.1 of Cheilosia vernalis. Lineage (NCBI taxonomy): Eukaryota > Metazoa > Arthropoda > Insecta > Diptera > Syrphidae > Cheilosia > Cheilosia vernalis. The sequence goes on along the minus strand of OX421358.1, from coordinate 78,830,152 downwards.
TCAGCAATCACACGTGCGTCGGTGCATTTGATAACGATTGTAGTATGTATTTGTTATTGATTTATTTAAAGTGCGAAACTGCAATTTCGTTAAAATTGTTGTAGACGTTTTCGGAAAAAAATAATTTTCACGAACTCTCATTATCATTAGTAACTATACTTGTAAAAATATCACTCAGAAAAAAAAAGTTGTTGGGCGATGATGTTTCGTCAAAGTCTTATCGCCAGATTGGTGGTAAGTGTGCTGGGCAGGTCAGCTTCAAGCCCCGCAAAAATTAAAATAGATATAGAGTATTCGCTATTTAGATTGGGCATAAATTGGTGGACCCATTCGTTCATTATTAAAATAAAAAATGCCCCCGAACAAAGCTAGGTAGGGTCGAAGTCGAAAGTCGAAACAAGACTTTGTTTTTCTCGAACTTTAACACGTATCCTAAGCGGTTGGCTAGTAAAAAAAAAATTCAAAAATGTTGTACGAAATGTTATTGAAATAGCTATCTCAAGAACTCGAAAAATTTGCTATTTGCTAAAAAAGATTGCTCAAAATGTTTTTTATTTTCCCTCAAGCATTGTTGATAGATATTTCATAAATATTTTAAGCAAAAGTACACTTATTCCTAAAAAAAATACTATCCACACGTAACGAATAATTTCAAATTTAACGGATAAAATTATATGAACGCTGGTAGCAACTTTGCCACAGCGGAAGTGGTTCATATTTTTTGAGGGTATTTTGGTGAGCCGGAATTTTTTAAGGTTTCGTGACAATTGTTCAATACGAATTGATCAATATGATCAATAATAGTGCATAAAGACAACTCCATAAAAATATAGCTTCTGGGCAAGTTACTGGAAATCGGCCAAAGTTGGGAGTCTCCAGTATTGTCTCTGCTTTGTACAGTTCTTGCTTCGATGAATCAAATGAAATACATCGATGCATCGTTAAACATTGGATACCCTTGAATAGCTCCATTTATATTTATCGAGCAGCAATTGGACATTGTCGCAAACATATGTAGGTACATTGCAATATTTTGTGATTTGAGGAAGTATATTGACATATAAAGAGAACAACAACGGCCCTAGGATGGAACTTTGTTGCACCCCTGCCGATAGTCCAAAGAAAGAAGATATTTTATTTCCTACTGCCACGCATTGTTGGCGCCCCGTAAAATAGGAAAGAGTTAGTTTGACTGTCATCGAATGTCATCGACAATGAGTAAGAGTGCAGTTGTGCAACTCCGTTTCGCACGGAAACTGGATTGGGCGGAACTTAAAAGGTTATGGTTGGTTAGGTATACTTGCATCTGCTTTCGAATTGCCCTTTCAAATACTTTGGATAGAAAGGGTAGAAGAGCAATAGGTCTATACTCGGGTGTCACTTTTTTTCCATAAAAGAGGGTACTCCCAGTTGGTTGGTATGGTATTAAATATGTGCGTTATGTATATACTTCAAAATAAAAGGAAGAAGAAGTTTTATAAATTTACGATTTATTTCATCCAGGCCTGTTGCATTTATATTGATAGATAGCAAAGCTTCAACTACATCTTCATCTGTTAGACGACTAAAGTTAAATTGTTCGGTACCATCATTAGTTACAGCAACAAATTGCGAGTTGAGGAGCTAACAGTCTATCCCGGTAGGTAAACCTTATCGCTTTTTCCCATTACCTAGTTTGCGTAGCTTTTTCCATAAACCCTTTCCAGTCTGAGTGTCAGGATTCAAAAAATTGTCGCTTTGCATTTTTGATTCGACAATTGACGACTAAATTGCGAAAAAAACGATAAGTGTTATAAAGCACTTGGAGAATAGGCAAGATTGCGTTTCTGTATTAGGTCTGAGATATCTCTGTTGAACCAAGCCGGGGAACCGTTTGTGAGGGTTTTATGTCTTAGCGGGACGTGTTGGCCGAAAAGTTCCATCAAATTATTTTGAAGAAATTGTACCTGCTGGTTTACTGACGGTATATAGTAAATGCCACTTGATTCCAATCAGAGCGTATATTATCATATTGTATGTTATTAAAATCTCTATACCTAGGTATTTGCATATCATAAGTTAAATATATCAAGTCGTGGCTCGAAAAACCTGATGCTATCGCATGGTTCTAGAATAGAGTGTTATCAGCGTCACCTACGAAAAACACATATCAAGTAAAGTGGCTGGATCATTCGCAAAGTGGGTAGCGGTCGACACATTAACTAGCGTTAGGTCAATGCTCTTAAAACTGATAAGCAAATTGGCAGAGAACCGTGTGTTTAGCAAAATACAATTTAGATTGCCGCAAACAATAATATCAGATGTAGAACAGGATATCTCTTCCAATATGCTAATTGCAGGTGAAATATCTATATTTCTATTTGGCCTAGGCCCTAGATTACCCCATGTAGAAGACGTTTCGTACCACATGTAATATTCAGAAACAAATAATCGAAAGTACTATTTGCATTCGATTTGCAGATAGGATTGCATTTCATTCCGTCGCGCACATAAGCGGCCTCACCCCCACCCACTCTACCAATTCGATCACCACGAACAATTTGCAACCATCCACTTTATAAACTCCAGAACTTTACTTAAATATTTATGAAATATTTCGCTGGTCTTGTCATATCTTTGTAGAATTAGAAAGCAAAATCTCGAAGGACGGGAAATTTATTGGATGTGAGAAAATGCTTATAGATTTTTTGTGTTAAATTGTTTGTTTTTTTGGTTGAATTTTTAAGTCTGGCAACGTGACTGCGTGGCTTGGAATGAACAAACAACGCCAAACAATGCTGCGAGCAATAGTAGAAATAATTTTCAGATAATGGTTCACGATCTCGATTGAGGAGCAGGATCATATGCTGTTGTTGTAAGTGCAGAGGCAACCGTACAAAAATGTAAGAATAGGTTGTTTAATAAAATTCAAATCAAATATCAATTTTTTTTTTATTGATGTGTAAACATTTATGCGCGCGTTATTGGAATCTGGTAGAGTAATTCCAAACATAGGACTTGATGCAACGGATATGCGTCACGGATATACATTGCGCGTTGTTGGAATCTGTTGGAGTAATTCCAAACATTTAACTTGCCGTCACGGAAATGCGCCATTGCATATATTTTATCATTGCATATGTTTTTATCATTGCATACGTTTTTATCATTGCATACATTTATGAGCTGAAATAAAGCATGTTTTTGAAGTTATTACTTCTTTAGGCGCGGCGCGTTGGGCACTTTGGATGGAAAGAAACCAATAAACTCGCGTCACTGTTACTGTTACCGTCACCGTCACCGATCTCAACGAAACGTTGTATGTGTGCTGTGCATGGTTGTATGCAGCTAGAAAGATAGGATAGTTTTGGAACCGATAGGTGGCGCTGTTGTCCGTTTTCTGGGAAACTCAACCGATCTCAATGAAACTTTATATGTGGGCATGGTTGTATGCAGCTAGAAAGACAGGATAGTTTTGGACCCGATAGGTGGCGCTGTTGTCCGTTTTCTGAGAAACTCAACCGATCTCAATGAAACTTTGTATGTGTGCATGGTTGTATGCAGCTAGAAAGATAGGATCGTTTTGGACCCGATGGGTGGCGCTGTTGTCAGTTTTTTGAGAAATTCAACTGATCTCAATGAAACTTTGTATGTGTGCATGGTTGTATGCAGCTAGATATATAGGATAGTTTTGGACCCGATAGGTGGCGCTGTTGTCCGTTTTCTGAGAAACTTAACCGATCTCAATGAAACTTTGTATGTGTGCATGGTTGTATGCAGCTAGATATATAGGATAGTTTTGGACCCGATAGGTGGCGCTCTTGTCCGTTTTCTGAGAATCTCAACCGATCTCAATGAAACTTTGTATGTGTGCACGGTTGTATGCAGCTAGAAAGATAGGATAGTTTTGGACCTAATAGGTGGCGCTGTTGCTCGTTTTCTGAGAAACTCAACCGATCTCAATGAAACTTTGTGTGTGTGCATGGTTGTATGCAGCTAGAAAGACAGGATAGTTTTGGACCCGATAGGTGGCGCTGTTGTCCGTTTTCCGAGAATCTCAATCGATCTCAATGAAACTTTGTATGTCTCAATGGTTGTATGCAGCTAGATATATAGGATAGTTTTTGACCCGATAGGTGGCGCTGTTCTCGATTTTTTGTTTATAATATATTAAGAATACGGTTATTACAATATCCTCTTTTCTCAATGACGTGTATCAAGCCACACACATACCGCACGCACGGTGTTTACACATACATATTTCGGGACTGTTGGATACAGTCGCACAGTTTCTTTTTCAATCAAATGAGTACATCTACTGTTCTCGCTAGATTACTTAATACAAAAATATACTTAAAAATGACCAGCAAAGCCGATATTAGGCTTTAATTAATTTATTTTTAAATGAATCCCAAGATGAAAATCAAATATACTAGCAACTGGCATATACATATATATTGGATTCCCTAAGGCCCATTTTATTCACTCGAAGTTGAACACAACTTGGGGATTTTTATATGGGAAACTTCCCAAGTTGTGTTCAACTTCGAGTGAATTTTGGAATTGGGGATTTTTATATGGGAAACTTCCCAAGTTATGTTCAACTTCGAGTGAATAAAATGGGCCTAAGACATCTAGACATTGGTTCATTGTATCCATAATTAACTCTATGATAAGGTACATAAAATAAAAGACGATTTCTAAGAGCTCTCGAAGGAGCATAAAATCCAATTAATGATAAAAGGAAAGGGCAATCGATGTGACCATTTATCGAATCACGCATAAACATAATTGAAAAATATTGCCTACGTTTAAAAAGAGGCAATATACCAAGTAAATTGCACCTCGTCTCGTAAGATGGCATTTTTATATTCCATCGCAGTCTACGAAAGGCTACTCTAGTAAGACGCTTTTGGATTTTTTCTGTTCTAATAGTGTACTTCATAAAATGGATTCCGAACTATACTGCAGTACTCAAGATGAAATCGGACAAATGCAAAATATAAACATTTAAGAGTATATGGATCTTGAAAGTCTTTCGAGCTCCGCAATATGAAACCTAACATCTGATTACCTTTCGCAACCAAAGACTCAATGTGCTTGCAAAAGCTAAGTTTTACGTCAAAAATAAGGTACCCCAATATCTTTTTTGGATGAAATAATGGACAGAGGGGTGTTATGGATTACGCACGTAAAGTGTATTGGAGAGAGGTTACGATAAAAAGAAAGCCTTTGACATTTAGAGACTTGGAGATGAAGATCATTATTGTGACACCATATGGAAAGTCGTTCGAGATCCTCTTGTAAAAGAATACAATCGTGAACTGAACGTACAGGTCGAAACAACTTCAAATCGTCGGCAAACATAAGACATTGGGAACATAAAAGTAAGAGCAGAGGGCCTCAATGACTACCTTGAGGTACTCCAGAGGTAACATAAATTGGTGACGAGAACGTGTCATTTAAACGAAAATACTGGATACGATCTGCTAAGTAGGAATGAATCCACTTTAGGAAATTGGACTGGAGCCCTAAATCAGTTAGTTTGGAAATCAGTAATTGTGGTTAACGCGATCAAATGCTTTAGCAAAGTCCGTAGGTTTGGTTAGGTTACGTTGAGTGGGGTTGTGAGATCGTCACAAAAGACCAGGCACCATAGTGGGCCCATCGCCATCCCCAAAGAACCGTTACGGCTAAAAACCTAAACCAAATCGCCCAAACAATCAATTTCCCTACAGAATTTTATGATGATATCAATATTGTTTGAGGAACCAACCTCCTCTAAGTGATTAAAGAAGTACCTGCCAAGGTGCTTCCTTCTACTCCGAGCGATTGCTTGACACTCGCAGAGGATGTGGGAGATGTCTTCCGTGACCTCTAGGTCCACACAATACCTGCACGTGTCCGAATTAGTTAGCCCTAGTCTCATGGCATGCTTCCTTAAAAGGCAGTGTCCAGAGAGTATTCCTACCGTTAATCTTAGCTTTGTTCTACTGAAGTTGATTAATTCTTCAGACTTTTTTCCGGTTTACAGTGGGCCACAGTGCCTTTGAAACCCTGTGACTATCTAGCTGTGACCATCTTGTGGCTGCCAACTGGGAAGTTTTTTCGAAACCAACCCTTCTAGCTACGGCCATAGGTGGTCTTATAACCTCAATCATAGTGTCAAGTGGGAGCTCCGCTCCTTCCTTGGCCAGAGCGTCGGCCCTTTCACTACCTTCAATATTACAATGTCCAGGTACCCAACATAATCTGACACGGTTCTGCGAACATAATGCCTTGAGCATTGTGCGGCAATTCCTTACTAGTTCAGATTTAGTGGTATGTGACTCTAGCGCTTTAAGCGCAGCCTGACTATCAATGTAGATGGCGATATTCTTATTGGATATCGATCTCATCTCAAGTACCTCCGCAGCTTTGAGTACGGCCAGAATCTCTGCGTGGAACACACTGCATGTGCCCGAAAGTCTCAGGGCCAGATGTAAGTCTAGTTCATTGGAGAATACACCAGACCCTGTGCCCTCGCTAGTTTTGGAGCCGTCAGTATATATCGAGGTCTCATTCACCCTCGAAACCAAGTTCCTATACCAATCCTCTCTGTCAGGGTACAACACATCATACGGTGTGTCAAAATCTAGTGTACCAAGACCTTCATCCGCCTTTTCCGGTATTTCGGAGAATGCTTCCTTCAAAATACTGCTATGTCCTACTGTTCTTAAAGAGCCCAATATTAGTGAGCCGTAGCCCACTATTTCCTGCAATTGATTTTATTTGTACGTCCAGTGGCAAAAGAGTCATAAACGCCTCCAGTGTAGCCGTTGGTGTGGTACGTAAAGCACCCGTAACGGCAATGCAGGCTGTTCTTTGTACCCTGGTCAACATGTCCCGTACATACTTCTTGTTTGTGGCTTTCCACCAGACAAGAGCCCCATATGTAATTATGGGTCTTACTACCATTATGTATAACATTGACGGCTTCATGCCCCATTTCTTTCCTGCTGTTCTCCTGCCTGTCCTCTCCTGTCCTCTACGTCTTATTGGTGTTTCTCCAGCGGCGTCTGGGTTTTATATGGTCCATCTCGCCCTGGAGCGAATTTTGAGGTGAATCGGTTGGTAGCCTTGCTGTGGGTTTTGGTATCAACCCAAACGTAATCTCCTGGAGAGTAATTGGGATCCGGACGTCTTTTGATGTTGGTATATGCCTTCTGTCGATCTTGTTCTTATTCATAAACTTCGCGAGCCTTCTTGACGGTATCAGCCATTTTATCCAAGTACGGAACAATGCCGGAGATGAAATTTTCGGATTGAATGATGCCTCGAAAATCCCGTTAAACGTCAGCAGGAGCTCGTAATTCTCGTCCATAGTTTAAGAATGCTTGATTCCTAGGCAATGGGTAATATTTTACATAATGGCACTGACAAATTGTGTCCCGTTGTCGCTTATTAATCTTCTTGGAAGTCCAAGCCTGAAGAAAATTTTATTGATTAGGGTTTTACCACATGCAGTTGCTGTTGCTTCCTTTAAAGCGAATAGTTCTACCCATCGTGTGGTGACGTCTTCTACAATAAGGATCCATTTCAGATCTTCATTTGAAGGAGGTAGTGGCCCAAAGAGATCAATTGCAAGCACTTCGAATCGCTGATTTTGAGGTGTTGTTTGCAGTAGACCGGCTGGTTTCAAATTGGAAATCTTGTAGCGCTGTTAGTGGGTATACAATCTTTGACATACTTTGCTATGCCTCTTCGCATTCCTGGCCAAAATAGCGCGTAGAAATGCAGCGAATAGTTCGATCTGAAATCTGATCCGTAATGTCCAGCGGTTGGTTCATCGTGATAGGAACTCGTAATCTGTTGACGGTCTTCTTTTGGTAACACAAGTTGAGCTTCTTCAGAATCATTGTCTTGATCGTAGCGGTAAATTACTCCATCACAGAGCATAAAACCTCGGGCAGTCCAGCAGGAATATCGTTCTGGTTCAAACGATTCGAGCTCATTGAAAACTTTGTTAAGATCAGGGTCTTCTTTTTGACTTTCAGGAGTACCTATATCTTTTATACCTCGATGTGGAAAGTCAATGGATATAACGCAGTTGTCAACAGTCTGTACGTCTTCATCATCTGAAATAGGTGGGCGTGACAACATGTCAGCCAATACATTAGCATTAGGATATTTATAGTATATGACTGCAATTGAAGACACCACCTTGAGAGTCGTCCGGTTGGAGATTTAAGAGACATTAGCCATCGTAAAGCTTGATAATCCAGTTATGGCATATTTATTTTATTACCTTCTATATAGCTTCTGAATTTATTTAGACCCCATATGAATATGACTGCTAAGGCTTCTCGTTCAGTTGTGTTGTAATTTCTTTCAGCTGACATAAGGAGTCGGCTTGTGTATTCAACAGGTCTTTTATCTGGATCCTCCCCTTGCAGTAAGGCTGCACCAATTGCATATCCAGTAGCATCTGTTCTTATGGTGAATGGTTTTCTATCATCTGCTTGTCTTAGTATCGGTGCAGTAATAAATCGGGTTTTCAGTAGATCAAAGGCTTCTTGTTGAACGCTTTCCCAAGTCCAATTTGCGTTCTTTTTAGTGAGTTCCGTCAATGGTCGTGCAATTTTTGCAAAATTCAATCATTTCTTTTAATTTTCGCGGAGCTTTGCGTCTTGAATTGCAGATATCTTTTGGGGATCGGGGCTAATAACATCTTTAGTTAAAATATGTCCCAAGAACTTTAGCTCCGTTTTGCAGAAAGAACACTTTTTCCTATTAATCCTCTTGTAAAAGAATACAATCGTGAACTGAACGTACAGGTCGAAACAACTTCAAATCGTCGGCAAACATAAGACATTGGGAACATAAAAGTAAGAGCAGAGGGCCTCAATGACTACCTTGAGGTACTCCAGAGGTAACATAAATTGGTGACGAGAACGTGTCATTTAAACGAAAATACTGGATACGATCTGCTAAGTAGGAATGAATCCACTTTAGGAAATTGGACTGGAGCCCTAAATCAGTTAGTTTGGAAATCAGTAATTGTGGTTAACGCGATCAAATGCTTTAGCAAAGTCCGTAGGTTTGGTTAGGTTACGTTGAGTGGGGTTGTGAGATCGTCACAAAAGACCAGGCACCATAGTGGGCCCATCGCCATCCCCAAAGAACCGTTACGGCTAAAAACCTAAACCAAATCGCCCAAACAATCAATTTCCCTACAGAATTTTATGATGATCTCAATATTGTTTGAGGAACCAACCTCCTCTAAGTGATTAAAGAAGTACCTGCCAAGGTGCTTCCTTCTACTCCGAGCGATTGCTTGACACTCGCAGAGGATGTGGGAGATGTCTTCCGTGACCTCTAGGTCCACACAATACCTGCACGTGTCCGAATTAGTTAGCCCTAGTCTCATGGCATGCTTCCTTAAAAGGCAGTGTCCAGAGAGTATTCCTACCGTTAATCTTAGCTTTGTTCTACTGAAGTTGATTAATTCTTCAGACTTTTTTCCGGTTTACAGTGGGCCACAGTGCCTTTGAAACCCTGTGACTATCTAGCTGTGACCATCTTGTGGCTGCCAACTGGGAAGTTTTTTCGAAACCAACCCTTCTAGCTACGGCCATAGGTGGTCTTATAACCTCAATCATAGTGTCAAGTGGGAGCTCCGCTCCTTCCTTGGCCAGAGCGTCGGCCCTTTCACTACCTTCAATATTACAATGTCCAGGTACCCAACATAATCTGACACGATTCTGCGAACATAATGCCTTGAGCATTGTGCGGCAATTCCTTACTAGTTCAGATTTAGTGGTATGTGACTCTAGCGCTTTAAGCGCAGCCTGACTATCAATGTAGATGGCGATATTCTTATTGGATATCGATCTCATCTCAAGTACCTCCGCAGCTTTGAGTACGGCCAGAATCTCTGCGTGGAACACACTGCATGTGCCCGAAAGTCTCAGGGCCAGATGTAAGTCTAGTTCATTGGAGAATACACCAGACCCTGTGCCCTCGCTAGTTTTGGAGCCGTCAGTATATATCGAGGTCTCATTCACCCTCGAAACCAAGTTCCTATACCAATCCTCTCTGTCAGGGTACAACACATCATACGGTGTGTCAAAATCTAGTGTACCAAGACCTTCATCCGCCTTTTCCGGTATTTCGGAGAATGATTCCTTCAAAATACTGCTATGTCCTACTGTTCTTAAAGAGCCCAATATTAGTGAGCCGTAGCCCACTATTTCCTGCAATTGATTTTATTTGTACGTCCAGTGGCAAAAGAGTCATAAACGCCTCCAGTGTAGCCGTTGGTGTGGTACGTAAAGCACCCGTAACGGCAATGCAGGCTGTTCTTTGTACCCTGGTCAACATGTCCCGTACATACTTCTTGTTTGTGGCTTTCCACCAGACAAGAGCCCCATATGTAATTATGGGTCTTACTACCATTATGTATAACATTGACGGCTTCATGCCCCATTTCTTTCCTGCTGTTCTCCTGCCTGTCCTCTCCTGTCCTCTACGTCTTATTGGTGTTTCTCCAGCGGCGTCTGGGTTTTATATGGTCCATCTCGCCCTGGAGCGAATTTTGAGGTGAATCGGTTGGTAGCCTTGCTGTGGGTTTTGGTATCAACCCAAACGTAATCTCCTGGAGAGTAATTGGGATCCGGACGTCTTTTGATGTTGGTATATGCCTTCTGTCGATCTTGTTCTTATTCATAAACTTCGCGAGCCTTCTTGACGGTATCAGCCATTTTATCCAAGTACGGAACAATGCCGGAGATGAAATTTTCGGATTGAATGATGCCTCGAAAATCCCGTTAAACGTCAGCAGGAGCTCGTAATTCTCGTCCATAGTTTAAGAATGCTTGATTCCTAGGCAATGGGTAATATTTTACATAATGGCACTGACAAATTGTGTCCCGTTGTCGCTTATTAATCTTCTTGGAAGTCCAAGCCTGAAGAAAATTTTATTGATTAGGGTTTTACCACATGCAGTTGCTGTTGCTTCCTTTAAAGCGAATAGTTCTACCCATCGTGTGGTGACGTCTTCTACAATAAGGATCCATTTCAGATCTTCATTTGAAGGAGGTAGTGGCCCAAAGAGATCAATTGCAAGCACTTCGAATCGCTGATTTTGAGGTGTTGTTTGCAGTAGACCGGCTGGTTTCAAATTGGAAATCTTGTAGCGCTGTTAGTGGGTATACAATCTTTGACATACTTTGCTATGCCTCTTCGCATTCCTGGCCAAAATAGCGCGTAGAAATGCAGCGAATAGTTCGATCTGAAATCTGATCCGTAATGTCCAGCGGTTGGTTCATCGTGATAGGAACTCATAATCTGTTGACGGTCTTCTTTTGGTAACACAAGTTGAGCTTCTTCAGAATCATTGTCTTGATCGTAGCGGTAAATTACTCCATCACAGAGCATAAAACCTCGGGCAGTCCAGCAGGAATATCGTTCTGGTTCAAACGATTCGAGCTCATTGAAAACTTTGTTAAGATCAGGGTCTTCTTTTTGACTTTCAGGAGTACCTATATCTTTTATACCTCGATGTGGAAAGTCAATGGATATAACGCAGTTGTCAACAGTCTGTACGTCTTCATCATCTGAAATAGGTGGGCGTGACAACATGTCAGCCAATACATTAGCATTAGGATATTTATAGTATATGACTGCAATTGAAGACACCACCTTGAGAGTCGTCCGGTTGGAGATTTAAGAGACATTAGCCATCGTAAAGCTTGATAATCCAGTTATGGCATATTTATTTTATTACCTTCTATATAGCTTCTGAATTTATTTAGACCCCATATGAATATGACTGCTAAGGCTTCTCGTTCAGTTGTGTTGTAATTTCTTTCAGCTGACATAAGGAGTCGGCTTGTGTATTCAACAGGTCTTTTATCTGGATCCTCCCCTTGCAGTAAGGCTGCACCAATTGCATATCCAGTAGCATCTGTTCTTATGGTGAATGGTTTTGTATCATCTGCTTGTCTTAGTATCGGTGCAGTAATAAATCGGGTTTTCAGTAGATCAAAGGCTTCTTGTTGAACGCTTTCCCAAGTCCAATTTGCGTTCTTTTTAGTGAGTTCCGTCAATGGTCGTGCAATTTTTGCAAAATTCAATCATTTCTTTTAATTTTCGCGGAGCTTTGCGTCTTGAATTGCAGATATCTTTTGGGGATCGGGGCTAATAACATCTTTAGTTAAAATATGTCCCAAGAACTTTAGCTCCGTTTTGCAGAAAGAACACTTTTTCCTATTAATCCGTAATTGGTACTTTGTGAGGACATTAAAAATGCTTTGAAGATCTGCCAAATGTTCTTCAAACGAAGAAGAAAGTATCAATAAATCATCCAAGTAGGCTAACAGACGTACATTTTTTACCATTGTGTTAATTCTGTCTATAATAAGTATGAAAAGTCGATGGAGCATTTCTTAAGCCGAATGGCATTCTTAAAAATCGGTAAACCCGAAAGGGTGTTATAAATGCCGTTTTATCTTTGTCTTCTTCCTTTATTTTAATTTGCCAATATCCTGACACGAGGTCAATAGTTGACATGAAGGCTGCATTTTTCGCAGCATGGAGCAGGTCATCCAATCGTGGTAGTGGATAGATATCGGGTTAGGTTAGGTTAGGTTGAGTGGGGTCGTGAGTTCATCACAAAAAGACCAGGCACCATAGTGGGCCCATCACCATCCCCAGGGAACCGTTACGGTTAAAAACCTAAACCAAATCGCCCAAACAATCAATTTCCCTGCAGAAATTAATAATGGTCCCAATATTGTTTGAGGAACCAACCTCCTCTAAGTGATTAAAGAAGTACCTGCCAAGGTGCTTCCTTCTACTCCAAGCGATTGCTTGCCCGCTTTGGGTATAAATACCACTCGTACTTCTCTCCATGCCCTGGGTACATAGCCTAATCGCAGGCAGTGTGTAAAAAGATTTCCAATCATGTTCATAACTATACCTGGAGCCCTTTGAAGCACAGCCGGCAGGATGCCATCGGGGCCAGGTGCTTTGAACGGAGCGAAGGACTTAATTGCCCATCGCAATTTCTTCCCAGTGATGACATTGTCAACAACCCTTACGTCTATTCCCGAACCAATGCTACATCCATTAGATAATGGAGTTATTGGCGCACTACTTCCTGGAAAGTGTGCTTCCACTAGTGATTCCAGAACTTCTTCGCTGCTTTCGGCCCACGAACCGTCCGATTTCTTAATAAAGCTAGGGACAGCTGCGTACTTAGCCAACATTTTGCGAAGTCTGGAAGCCTCGCTAGTATCTGTGATCGCCTCACAGAAGAGCTTCCAAGATTTTCTTTTGGATTGCCTGATCAAGTATTTAAACTCTCTCTTACTTTCCATGTATAGATCCCATGTAATGTCGTCCCCCACAACTTTGACCCTGTTGTAGAAATGTCTAACTTGCCTTCTTTTGGAGCTTAACTTCTTGTTCCACCACTGAGGCTGAGACCTTTTGGTTGTCTTTCTGAGCGGGCAAACTTGTTCGTAAGCCTTGCTCATTATCCTGCCTAAGTTATCAACTTCCCTGTCTAAGTCTAATGACGTTTCAATAAATGGTACTTCATTTCCTATCTGATGCCTAACTATGGAATCGTACCTATTCCAGTCAGCTTTCCTGGGGTTTCGATAGGTGATCGTATCCTTACTGTGGAAGCCTATCTGAAAGCGAATCCACTTATGATCCGAAAGGGATGCCTCTTCTAATACCCTCCATTTCTCAATTGTGAGGGAATCAGTACAAGATGCAAGAGTAATATCGAGCACCTCTTGCCTGTTCCGTACCACAAATGTTGGGGTATTGCCTTTGTTACATATAGTAAGTTTGGTCGATAAGATAAAATCAAAAAGACACTCACCTCTAGCATTGATGTCACTGCTTCCCCATTGCGAATGATGCGCATTAGCATCGCATCCAATGACGAAGAGCCACTTGTCCCTGGTCAGCAGCTGCCTTAAGTTACCGGGTGGCACTGCCGTCGACTCGTACGGCAGATAAGCCGATATCAGGCACACCGGTTTGCCTCCCTCTCTCTCGCAAGAAATTGCGGTTAGCTCTCCGTCACTGAAATTATTCAAAAGAAATGCCCTTATATTGTTTTTTAATAGGATACAAGCCCTACTTTTACCTTCGTTAGCTTTGAAGTAAAGCGTGTAATCCCTGATGGAGAGCCCCTGGATCTTGTTGTTCGTGTTGATCCAGGGCTCTTGTATCAGTACGGCTGCAACGTCATGCTTGATCACGTAGTTGACCAAGCATGCCGTCGCGGCCTTACTGTGATGCAGGTTTATTTGCATCGTCTCCATCTTGGGGTTCCTCCACCTCAGCTCCCTTGGTCATGACCTTAATCATGACCTTCCCCATGCTGTAGCGCACCATCCCTTTAGTCTTTTCCAGGGATGGGAGCGATTCCTTGTTAAGGCTCAGCAGAAAGTGCTGGCCAAATTGCCTTCTTGGTCCAGTCTTAAGGACTTTCCAAGTGTCGGCCTTTAGCTCCCTATTCTACATATGGAGAAGGCCGAGTAGTTTGTCGGGGTATGTGTACGGCAGCGGAACCCATACCCATGCCTTGGGCGGAGAGTACCTAGCCAACTCCGCCACTGTTACGCATTTGAGCTTAGCCCCGCTCCATACCTCGCCAACCCCCAGCACAAACTCTCTTAGGAAGCCAACCGATACCTTATTCCCACAAGCTACAACCTTGCGACCACCGTCCCATCCAGCGCCGTCAAAGAGAAGGTCACCACACTCTGCGGAAGACATTTTCTTCCACAAAGCGTCCTGAAACTTCTCCTCGACAGTTAACCACTGTTCCATGGTCAGACGTCCGCTCGGTTCCTGCTCGTTAATGATAGCGACCAGGAGCTCGTCTTTCGCGTCATAAACCGGGTGCACCACGGGCGAAGTACCAGCCTTCACCTTTTTAGCTGCACTCGGCTCAATGACATCGTCGGATCTGCCCCTTTTGCTAAGGAGGGTATCTCTGACCTCCGCAGACACGGCCCCCTCTCCATCCTTTTTGCCCTGTTTCTCTTTGGCTGGTATGAGTCCACTAGTGGACGCTTGAGCCTCTACCCTTGCTACGACCGCCGCGGCTGCCGGTTTTTTGGCAGCCTCAGCGGTCATTGTTACCTTGGCCCGTTCTAGTTGTGTCCTGTCCCAGGCGCTTAATGAGCTGACGTCACACCCCCTGAACTGTTCTATTTTGCGCTTCGCACTCTCGACCTTACGTCGGGCATTGCGCATCAGAAGCTTGTTCAGCTGGTGTGCGTTTTTGTTCGTCCCTGATTTCTCGACTGCGGGGGATCCAGAAGCAGCAGAGTACCTGCCTACTGCGCCTCCAGTCCCCTTAGTCGGTTTATTGCCCTTAGGGATATCAACGAGAGTACCAGCCACCTCGTTGCTATCCCTATTTACTAAGGCGAGTGTGCCAGCCAACTCGCCTTTGCCCTGTTCTATTTTGGTGGGAGTACAAGCCGTCCCACCGCAAACTCTATCTACCGAAGTGAGAGTACCAGCCACCTCACTTCCTGCTACGTTAGTGTCAGTGAGTGTGCAGTCCGCATCCTCACTGTCACTAGCTAGCAATACCTCTTCTAGTTCCCTCTCCAAGCCGGAGATGGAAGACTGTGGTTCAGATTCATAAGAATCCTCTCCCAGTTCCATCGCCGGCGTTTTGGAGTCTGTTCCCTCCCTTTCTGGAATAATAATTCCTTTTTTCGTATTTTTAAGTTTATTTTTGTTTAAGATTTTGTTCATTATTGGTCCCACGAGTAAGGCCGGAAAAAAAAACAAGGTCGACCCAGGCAGCGCCGCCATACCTGGGCAGGGCAAAATACAACAGACCCGCGCCAAGGCGTCTGAGGGAGCTCGTACGCGACTGGTTTTACCCCCAGCCTTTCATCCTTGGGTACGGTTTGCTATCTGCTCACGCCACCACTGGAATTAGGTTGGATTTAAAGGTTTACTCCTACCTCAAACTAAATGGATCACGACAAACGATTGAGACGTTAGTGTAAATCCTTGGCTGACACTAACCGTTTAACTGGTTAGCCATTTTCAGGCGGGCGCCCACGTGAAGGACTAGAGAATGAGGATTTGTGCCCAAGCCCTAGATATCGGGTTTTGTAATGGCATTTACTTTTTGGTAGTCGGCGCGTACAAACGCGCGTACCACCATCTTTTTATTTTGGTTTTAGATAACCTATATGGTGGAACCGCAATGGGTTGGTGATTTCCTGTTGAGATACTGTGCTTTACAGTTGCAACCGGTTGACCGGACAACTGAAATAAATGCTTGCTCTAGAGTAGGAGTGCGTTTAATGTTGCTCTTTGTGTTATCTAGATTAATAGCTTCATCTTCTTTTAGCTTAATATTTTCCGGGCTAAACGATTCCAAAAAAATGAACTCTGGATCGTATAGAGCTAGCTTAACATGAGTTAATGTTGAGTGTTGATTGATCCAGGAGAGTAATCTCTTTGCTGTAGAAGGTTTTGTTGGCTAATTTGTTGGTTTTGGTGACCAATGGTTTGAAATTTCCTGTAGGGGATTGCTTCTGATTGGACTGATGGCTACTGGTAAGCAATAATTTTTGAGTTCAGGCGGCGTAGTAAGCATTTTGGGCCCATAGTTCTCGATATCCCTATCAGGGGTTTGCAGAGTTGGTGCTACATTTTAGGGAAACTTTGACTCCGTTTGGTCTAAATCGTATTTTTTTGTCGGTTTATCTGCAAAATGCCACATGCGTTGCGGTAGGTTTATTACCATTTTTGCGTCTTCGATGAAGTCGACGCCTAATAGTGTCCTGTTTTCAGTCGAGCTTTCTAGTATCATACGCTTTGTTGAAATCAGTCTTCCTTCTAATTTGATATTAGCCTTTGTTACCAGGCGTTTGATTCCATCTTCCAAACCGATTTGTCCCTGGTATGCCGTGAACTGATAGCCAAATAGGAGAAGTTGTTTGTACAACTGATGACTTGCTATTGCTACACTCATTCTAGCTCCAGTGTCTATAAATGCCATTCATTGCTGCCCCGCAATTGTTGGATGGACGATGGACGTTGGCGAAGTGGGGGGAAGGCTTTCTTGTGAAATGAATCCACTGAGCAAAAGCTCTCCTTGCTTTGGTTGCAGTTGGGACATTGGCTTCGCATGAATCCCGGCTTGCCACATCCGTAGCAAGTTAGTGCTCCACGTATTGTTGCGATTACCTTGATTCTGGTTGTTGGTTTCAGCCTGTCGGGAGTCTCTTTCCTTCTTTTTACATTCAATTATAGTATGACCAAAACAGGTGCAATAGCTACATTTAGTGCTTTTCTTGCGGGCTTGGTCTGTTTTTTTTTACCTTGATCTGGTTTGTCTCGACCCTACGTTCAAGATTTAAAAGTTCCTCGAATGTTTTGACATTATCCCTGTCTATGCGGTTTCGGATCCTTTTATTTATTAACCCGAAGACCAGATTAATTTGTTGTGCTTCATCATGCGAACCTTCTCCAGTTCGGAAAGAAGAACACGTTTTTCGCAAATGAAAATATCGATTGGAGTTTTATCGGACTGATCGTGTTTAAAAATGTCAGTGTAAACTTTATATGCTGGCCTTGAAGTAGCGAATGAATTTCTTATCATTGCATCTTTCCAAGTGGTTGCCTGAGTTTTTATTCCCTGCCACGTTCGTAATAGGGATGTTACGGAGGTGGTTTTACCGGAGTCGGAGTCGGAAGCCTCATACCGACCTCCGCGGAGTCGGAGTTGAATCGGAGTCGGAGGCGGAGGTCGCACGCAGACACAAACTAATTATTAAAATATAAAATTTGAAAAATCAATTTTTATTAGAAAATTAACAAAAAAAAAAAAAATACAAAACAAAATTGTATTGTCACTTAATAAAATTACAGACTAATAGTCAAACTTCAAAATGGGTAAATTATATTTTATAAACAACAACTTAGCTGCTTTGTCGCCATCCAATCTGTTCCGTAGTGGGCTATAAATCAAACCTTCTCCACTGAATAGTTGTTCGCTCGGAACGGACTCTGGTGGAGCTGACAAAAATTGTCGCACAATTGGCTTCAAAACATGGAACTTTGTATTTACTTTCCACCACACCAAAGGATCTTCTGTGCACTTGAGTCGCCTTTCTCTATTGTATTCATTTAAAAGCGCTCTCCAAATAAAAAGTTTGTTGCCCGCAGCAGAATCAGTCTCGGAACTATCCTCCTCTTCATCACTGTTCATAAGAATATTGGCCAGACAAGAATGAAAACTCACTGGCGTGCTTTGAAACGATCGAGACTGAGAACTAGTGGTGGGATCATCCGGTTCATTTTTGACCTTTTAATTACAGGTGAATCGCTGTCCTTTATTAATATAATTTCCGTGTCAAGTTTAGTTTTTTCAGTGCAGTCAAAGTCAAACTTATCAAGCAAATGCAATAATTGAGATTCCACCTGCTCTTTAACAACTTCATTAAAAAATGTTCGTTTATAACGCGGGTCTAAGTATGTAGCAAGTGCAAATAAATTATTAGTGTGTAGTTCACCAAATCTTGCATTTAAGTCATTAATTAAACTTGTGATTATTATTACATTGGTTTTGGGTTTAGTCTCGGATACCTGCATTTGATTTTGAAGATTCTGTTTGAGCACGTGAAATAAAGGAATTACAGAAGAAATACTGGCTTTGCTGTCACTCATATTTCTGGTGACTTCTTCAAATGGCTGTAACACTGCCACTAATCCATCGAGGTGTAGCCATTCTTCTGGCGAAATTTGTGGAATTTTTTGCTTGCTAGCATATAAGCAGATCGAATCCTTGATCTTAATCAAACGCTCTATCATATAAAAGGTACCTAAAAATAAATAGAATCGGATTAGATTAGAATAGCAAAATGCAATAATTAATGATAATTTAATTGTAATACCTTGTACTACAATCCTGTATTACACCCAAAGGTTGCTGGTTAAGTTGCTCTTTCTGAATTTTTTGTAATTCAGACTGTGCAATAAGTGAGTGGCTGAAATGTGTCGCTATGTTCTTGCATTTAGCTATTAAAGTTGTGGCGTTGTTGTCTTTGCTCAAAGCATTTCGAACACAAAGCTGTAGTTGATGTACAGTGCAATATTAGTTAACTGCATTGCTCGTACCATATTTGACCCACCGTCACGAATGCAGCAGTGAATTGTGTCGTCTTCAATTTTCCACTCATGCATCATGTGCTTAAGTTCTTCAGCGATTATATTTCCAGTGTAACGTTCATACAGCGGTTGACATTTTAAAATAACTCTTACGCGTTCGAACTCTTCGGTTATTCCATGTGTCGTTAAACTTATTAACAAAATACATTAGCACTTGGCTCAGACCAAATGTCCGTGGTGAATGACAATTTATGGAAGTTTTTCAGTAATGCGGTAATTTTATTAGCAATTTTAAAATATAATTCGTTACAGATATTGTCGGTAAAAAACTGGCGTCCTCTCATATTATAATTTGGCACAATATTTTGCACGAGCCGGCGAAATCCTAGACTTTCTACAAAACTGAAAAGGAAGGTCGTCTAAGGCGATCATTTCGGAAATTAATTTATCAATTTCTTTAGATTTAGAATGCGACGCATCCCATTTTTGCTTCTTATTCAAGATGTCGTGCAATGATACCTGTTTTTTAGCTTCTTCTAATAGAGCTTTTGAGACACTTTTAGTAATTAGTTTTTTGTTTTTCTCAAGTTTCAAAAGTTCTTCATATTTATCAGTACCTATGCAGCGACTTCAAATGCCCTTTTAACGATGTCGTGGTGCCACCTTTCCTGGAGTATTTTTTTTCACAAATATCTATTGCACTTCGCCGTATCCGAATCAATTTCACTGAAATAGCTCCATAATACACTTGTTTTAGGCTTCATAGTTAATAAAGTCTTTAGTTAATAAACGGCAAATTATCTGTTTACTAAATCAACTAATCATTAACTAACTCACACGCCTGACGCACGCACTCTTAACTTCAATGCAAATCTCGCCTCGCCTACTCATTTAAAGTAAATAAAAGAGTGAAAAGACAGCCGTATTGTATTGTAAGTGTAACATGTCGCAACTCGATAATTCTTTGTCTTTCATGTTTATCGGTCGTCACCGATTCCGAACGAAAAACCTCCGATGTGATTATATCGGAACCGAAGCCGGATTCGGAGGTGTAATTTAAACCGGAGGTTCCGACACATCGGATTCGGAGTCGAAGCTCCGTATCAACCCTAGCTTCGTAACATCCTTCTATATTGTGGCCCTGGATATAAATTCATCCACCTTTGACTTTGAACGCAAACCATTAAAGCGTGCGGTACCTACAATTGGCAAAATTTTCAGTAGTTGTGTTTTGTGGCAAATTTGACAACAAACGCCGTAGCTGCTTGTCACTTTTTCAAAAAGCCGTGTTGTAAATGTACACAATTAATATGTCAATTAAAATGGATTTGGGGCAAAATACTTTGACCAATAATTATTGTTTTTGTCGGGCTCTACGTTGGGCGTCAAAATTAACATTATAAATTATATTCCTTTTATTTGAAATGTAAAGGTACATAAAACAATTTAATATTAATAATTCAATATGTTTGTTTTAACAGTTGATACAGTGACCCAAAGGGGCTGAAGTGCTTAGTCAGTTTAGAGCTGGAGGAGGAAACAAGAATGCTTTCGTTTGATTTTTGGTTCTTCTTTTATACTGCGGTCGTCAGTGAATTTTTAGTTGTTGGCGGTTTGTAGTAGTCTATGACTTCCCATATTGCCTAGGCTACGACGCTACGTGTAACGTGTGTGGGTGTGTCAGCGGTAAGATGGTTGCAGGTGCATGATTTGCTTAAGCCGCAGCGTATTAGTAGTATTATTAAGTTTGTTAAAGTTTGTTCAGACCAGTGAAACATTTGTTTAGTAAATGTTTATAAAATGTTTTTGATTTGTTTCAGAAACATTTCATAAATATTTATTCAACATCTCTTAAATGTTTCTTTCAGTCTGGACGCCGATGAAACATTTTTGAAACATTTATGAAATGTTTAATTTTTATCCATTTTTGCACGTGCTTTATTATCATAAAAAAAATAAAAAAAAAAATAAAAAGATAACCAAAAAACAGTGGCAAAGACATTTTTTTAAAAATAGAGCAAATTCAGGAGGCTTAAAGTTATTACAAGATCTAAGAGTCGATAGTT
The DNA here is from genome assembly GCA_949126925.1 of Cheilosia vernalis. Lineage (NCBI taxonomy): Eukaryota > Metazoa > Arthropoda > Insecta > Diptera > Syrphidae > Cheilosia > Cheilosia vernalis. The sequence goes on along the minus strand of OX421358.1, from coordinate 78,808,955 downwards.
TGAGTATATACAGAAATTTCGCGAGGGTGTCAAGTTATGATTTTGAGTTTCTTGTAAATTTGATCGGTTTCAGAATTAGAAAACAAAATACGAACTACAGATCACCCATAAGTGTTGAAGAACGTTTAGCAGTAACTCTTCGATTTTTGGCCACTGGTGATTCATATCACTCATTGATGTATTTATTTAAAATCTCAAAGCAAAGCATATCTTGCATTGTACCGGAAGTTTGCGAAGCTCTTATTTGTGGACTTCAATCTTATATGCAGGTAAATCATATTTATATCTATTGTGGTATGTTATTTTATTATTTTAATTTATAGGTTCCGACAACAGCATCAGCGTGGCTCAAAATTGCAGATGGCTTTAATAGCAGGTGACCTGGGGCAAAAATCCTCATTCTTCAGTCCTTCACGTGGGCGCCCGCCTGAACATGGCTAACCGGTCAAATGGTTAGTGTCAGCCAAGGATTTACGCTAACGTCTCAATCGTTTGTCGTGATCCATTAGTTTGAGGTAGGAGTAAACCTTTAAATCCAACCTAATTCCAGTGGTGGTGTGAGCAGATAGCAAACCGTACCGAAGGATGAAAGGCTGGGGGTAAAACCAGTCGCTTACGAGCTCCCTCCGACGCGCAGGCAAGGTCGGTTGTAAGATTGTGCCCCATCTCGGTAAGTCGGCTCTGCCGGGATTGGTCTTCCTTTCCGGACATACTCGTGGGACCAGAATTTAAAAAATGAACAAAAACCTAAAAAAAAAAGAATTAAAAAAAAACAAAAAAGGAAGAATCCCTATTAGGGACCTCTTCTGAGGAGGATCTTCTGGCTTCTAGCCAGGAAACAGTAGTTTCCCCCTCAAGCCGAAGGAGCACCAGCCATAGTACTCCTTCCGGCAGTCAACCATCAACGTCATCCAAATCTTCAACAACAGTAGGGGCTGAGGATACCAGTCATAGTATCCAAAAGCCTCATAACAAAACTGGCAACGCCACTGGGAGCACCAGCCATAGTGCACCCAAATCCAAGAAATCCTCCGGCTGTCTCTTGAAGTCGAGATATAACAGGGCTGTCTTCATTCTTGCAAAGATTGCAAAGAATGAGGAGACTCGTATGACTCATGACAGGGACAAGGAGGATAAGGCAAAATATCAGAAGGTGGTCGACGAGTACGTTAACTACCAAAACAAACCGAAGCAACCGCAACAGAAAAAAGAGAGCGTGAAAAGGATCAGGTCTCAAGACGAGACCTCTCATGCCTCCAAAAAGTCGAAGATTGCTCCGAGACTCACCGACCTCCAGCGCCCATCCACTTCCCATGCAACTAAAACCTTCACTGAGGTAGTGAGGGATCACCTCCAAGCTCCAAGTTGCCGTTATAGACGAGCTGTCTAAAAGTGGCAATTCAATCATGTCACACTGGAGTAGAATTGAAGCCAAACTCTCCGAGATGGTTGTGGAACACGTTCTTTCTGGTGTTGATAGCAGACAACCTGGATTTGACTGCGCGGAAATTGTTCGGGGGTACCGGGTGATCAAGTGTGTAGACCAGTACTCCAAGGATTTTCTTGGTTCATGCATCGCCAAGATTGGCGAAGCTTGGGATGGCTTAAAGCTTAAGCTCATCCCAGCCAAGGATATCCCCACGAGACCCAGGGCACGCATTTGGTTACCCGTCATGAAGATAGACTCTGGGAGTCTTCTGAAGTGCCTCAAGATGCAAAACCCGCAGATACCCATGGACGACTGGGCTGTCATTAAGGCAGAAGCTCCCCAGAAAAACAGCTTGTCCTACCTGCTGCTCATTAATGAAGAGTGCCTAGGGGCACTTGAAGCGGCTGACTTTAAGCTTAGGTTTGGCATAAGGCTCGCCAAGCTAAAGATTTTCCGATCGACAGGACCTGAAGACGACACGGACGACGTCGTCGCTGCCAACAAACTGTTGGAGGACCTGGCGATCGCCAACACTCAATAACTATTATGCTGAAAGTCATCCAAACGAATCTCCAGCACTCGAAATGTGCAACGGAGAATCTTCTGGTCTTCCTCAGGGAGGAAGACATTGACATCGGCATAATACAGGAGCCCTGGGTCAAGAAGTCGACCATCCTGGGTCTCTCAGACAACACCTACAACCTTTATTACAAAAGAGACGTCGGTAAGCCTAGAACATGCATTTTAGCAAAAAAATACATTAACGCTTTCCTTTGTCCCAATTTTAGTTCGGGTGACTTAACCGTTGTTAAGGTAGAACTCACCCAGGGTCATTCAACCTTTCTATCATCCGCCTATATGGCACATGACAGGCCATCCCCGCCAGAGGAAGTACAGCAGCTCACTGCAGCGATACAGGCGAGGCAAGGTAACCTGCTCATTGGCTGTGATGCTAACGCTAGACATCAGCTCTGGGGCAGCAAGGAAATCAATGAACGAGGTGAGTCTTTATTTGATTTCCTTTTAACTTCTGATCTATGTGTATGTAATGTGGGTAACACCCCTACCTTTAAATTTCCAAGTACGGAAAATTATAACGGTTGGGAAGAGGTGTTGGACATTACTCTCAAAACAAACAGCGATAACTTTAGGGTTGAGAATTGGAGAGTCTCCAACTTAAAGTCCTTCTCGGACCACGAGTGGATACTCTTCAATCTTTGTATCAAGGTAGATACTCCAGTCCTATATAGAAACCCAAAGAGAATTGACTGGAAGAAATTTGGTCAGGTCTTAAAATCTAAACTCCCCAGTATCCCACACCTAGAAATTGACTCAGGTGAGGAACTGGACACAATTTCGCTCGCTCTAGAAAGGGCGATGAATATAGCCTTTAAGGTATCGTGTCCCGTTAAACACAGCAAAAAAACCTTACCGCCGTGGTGGAATGAAGACCTATCCATTCTGAGAAGGATGACTAGGGACATTTTCAATATCTGCTACAGGCATAAGTTCTGGCAACCTTATAAAGACTGCCTAAAATTCTACAAAAAGTCCATCAGATCAGCTAAGATGCAAGCATGGTCAGAATACTGTCAATCTATCGATACTCTTAAGGAATCTGCTAGACTCAGTAAGATTCTATCCAAAGAACGCTCTAGTCCATCTTTCATTAAGAAAACGGACGGAACCTGGACAGAATCAACCGACGAATCCTTAGAGCTTCTACTCAGCACCCACTTTCCTGGTTGTAAAGACCACTGCGTTACCCCATCTTATTCGCTGGGGAATTTCCCCTCACACCGGGAAGAAATAGAGCGCATTATAACCAAGGAAAAAATCTCATGGGCCATTCAAAGTTTTGCTCCGTATAAATCACCTGGGCAGGACGGCATTCTCCCCATCATGCTGCAAAAGCATGAGGGTATAGTGCTGCCCCTTCTCGTGAAAATGTACAGAAGCAGTATCCTACTAAATCATGTACCTCAGTCATGGAGACATGTCCGTGTAGTTTTCATACCGAAAGTCGGCAAAAGAGGTCACGAATCCGCGAAGGACTTCCGACCTATCAGCTTAACCTCCTTCATTCTTAAAACTTTAGAGCGTATACTCGACCTTCACATAAGAACAAGCCTTGAAAGGTCCCCCTTATGTAACTCACAACACGCATACCTCAAGGGCAGGTCGACTGAGACAGCTCTTCATGAAGTAGTGCGTACAGTTGAGTGGTCACTCTCCCATCACCAATTCACCTTAGCTACCTTCTTAGATATAGAGGGCGCTTTTAACAACGTCCACACTGAATCGATCCAGGAATCTCTCTTAGAACTAGGTGTAGAGGATTACGTCACTTCGTGGATCATTTCCATGCTCAAAACAAGGATCATTCAAGCTAAACTTGGTAACACCCATCTAACCAAATCTGTAAGCAGAGGAACACCTCAAGGTGGGGTGATCTCGCCTCTCTTATGGATTATGGTACTTAACAAAATCCTTTCAAAACTCGACAGGGAAGGTATAAAAGTCGTTGCGTATGCGGATGACGTGGTCGTTCTAGTGTCAGGAATGTTTCCGACCGTGATAAGTGAAATCATGGAAAGGGCCCTGGGTAAGATTAGCGGTTGGGCTACAAGTTGTGGTCTTAGCGTTAACCCAAGTAAAACTGAACTGATGCTTTTCACCACCAAAACCAAAATACCAACCTTCTCACTTCCCCGCTTAAACAACCAAATCCTTCCTTTATCCACCAGCGCTAAATACCTTTGGGTCATGCTTGACCCCAAACTCAACTGGAAGTATAATATCGAACATCGAGTGCGGAAGGCAAGCATAGCTTTCTACACTTGCAGTAAAACCTTCGGCAAGAAGTGGGGGCTTCGACCAAAGATGGTTCGCTGGATGTACACAGCGGTGGTGCGTCCCATCCTCACCTACGGATCACTGGTATGGTGGCCCGCTTTAAGCAAAGCCTATAACGTCCTTAAATTAAGTAGAGTCCAAAGAACAGCTGGAATTGGAATCACAGGAGCCCTGCGATCAAGTCCGACCGCTGCCCTCAATGTCATTCTCAATTTCCTGCCAGTGGATCTGCATATAAAAAACATAGCAGCGTGTAGCGCTGTTAGACTGAAGGAATCTAAGTGTTGGTCCGAAAGGCCTTATGGCCATTCTAGCATCCTTCTCTCCCTTCCTGACGGCATAGGTCATATGTCTACAGACTACATAGTACCCAAACACGACTTCCATAAAAACTTCTCTGTTAGATTCCCCTCTAGATTAGAATGGGAGGAGAATGCGGTCGTTAATGAATTCGACATACCTATCTTCACAGATGGTTCCAAGATGGACTGTGGAGTAGGAGCAGGCATTTTCTCTACAGAATTAAACATCTCAAAAAGTCTTCGCCTACCCAACGTAGCCAGCGTTTTTCAAGCAGAAGTACTTGCAATTAAGGAGGCGTGCAGACTGCTCCACAATATTGCAACACCCAGAAAAAAAATAGGCATCTTCGTCGATAGTCAGGCCGCGATTAAGGCTGTTGGTTCAACTAAGTCAACGTCCAAGCTTGTTGTGGAATGCAGGGAGACACTGACCAGGGCTTGTCATCGGTTTGATATCACTCTCGTCTGGGTTCCCGGCCATAGGAACATTGAAGGGAATGAGAAAGCCGATGAACTTGCCAGAATTGGCTCAGCTCTGTGCGTGTCTCACGCGGAGGAAGTCTTCCCTCCGCTGGGATATGTAAAGAGAGAAATCCTCCTGCACTTCACCTCTTGTGCTGAGACTAGTTGGATGAACCTGACGAACTGTGTCATTTCCAGGAAGATCTGGCCAACCTACGATAATGCCCGAACAAACAACCTATTATCCAGATCGCGTGTAGATGTTGCCAGACTAACGGCAATTAGTACGGGTCATTGGCCTTTAGGAACCCACGCAGCCAAGCTTGGCATCCCCCACAATACCCACTGCCGTAGCTGTGATGACACAAGTAAGAGTGAAACAGTGTTCCATTTGTTTTGTGAGTGTCCGGCCCTAGCCAAAACCAGACGCAGTGCACTGGGTCAACCATTTTTTGATGACCTTTTGGCCATCCAAGGCATCCATTTCCACAGGATTATCAAATTTCTCAACTCCACAGGCTGGTTTTGAGCTCTTTTAACTTTCTTCACCTCCTTTTCATATCAGGTTCCGTTAGTTGTGGTTTCAAAACGGCGCTCAATGCGCTACTTGTGTTTTTCCCTCGTCGGGAAATACAGCCACCTAAACCAACCAACCAATAGCAGGTGACAATTTGAACACTGTATAGGTGCAATGGATGGTCGTCATATAGTTATAGCGTCATCTTTTCACAGTAGTACTGATTACTTCAACTATAAAGGAACCTTTCGTGCTGTGCTTTTGGCCGTTGTAGACTCATCATATTCCTTTATATTTATCGATGTTGGCTGTAAAGGTCGTATCTCTGATGGGGGCGTTTTTAAAAACAGTATGCTTTGGACGACTCTCAATAACGGGACAATCAATTTGCCAAGTGATGAAATATTACCAGGACGAGAAAAGCCAGTCCCCAGTGCCCTACGTAATAGTCAGCGATGCTGCATTTCCCATGCATAATCATGTGCTGAAAACATTTAGCGGTACTCATCCAAAAGGTTCTTTGGAACGAATTTTCAATTACAGGCTAAGCAGAGCACGAAATGTGTCAGAAAACACATTTGGGATTATGACAGCAGTTTTTCGTGTGTTAAGAAAACCAATGCTCTTAACCCCTCAAAAGGCAGCTTGTGTTGCAAAAACGTGCGCTTATTTGCATAATTTCCTTCGTAATAGCAAATCATCGCAATCAATGTAACTATATGGAGGGCATTCCTAAGCTAAAAATGTGCCCAAGGAAATCTTCTTCTGCTGCCCAGGAAATTCGGCTCGAGTATGCTCAGTATTTTCTTAGTCCACAAGGATCATTACCATGGCAAGCAGATTATGCTTGATAACTGCAATACTGTTTTATGAAAATCAAAAATATTTTATTATAATTTCTTACTTTATTTCGATGGAAAAACTAAAGTCAATAAAGTATTTTATAAACATAAATGCGAATTGAAATATTCATGAAAAGTATTCTGGACATTCACTTTTTATTCATTAGGTGCCTACTGTCAGGATGAATAAAAATGTTTGCAGCTAGGAGTTCTCAGCATTAAAAACATCTGCTTGTTCTGATTGCTCCTCGATTTCTTCCATCTCCACTTCAAAAAACAAATTTTCGATTTTGTGTTTGGCCAAACAAGCTCTCCTAACGTTTTTAATTTTTCTTATACGAGCTTCTATCATCTCTCCGAAAATTGTATCTTCGTCCTTGCTCTTGGATTCGAGGAAACAACTTTTCATTATTCCAAAAGCTTCGTCCAATTGCGTATCATCTTTGTCCGTTTTACTTCTTTTAGTTCTTTTTCGTTAAGGAGATGCGCTTAATTTTGAAGAAGAAGGTACCGGAGTTGTCTGTTGACGGTACATGACTTACATCAAAAAATTATTCATATAGATCAGAATTGGTCTCCTGAAATTATGGGAATATTATAATATAATAACCATATTAACAATACGTTCGTTACCTCTATAGGTACCTATATATATTTACGTCTGCTTCTAAGTTTTCATATTCTTGGTTGGATTCATCATTCCGTACAATGCCCTTAAATTGAAAATAAATTAGAGACAAAGAAAATAAAGAGTTTGACAAAGTGGAGCCACCGTTATCCCGATCCATCAAAAATCGCAAGTGCTTGAAAGCAAACCACTCTGTTTTTTTTTTATCGTTCGTTCCCATGCCGGATTTATTTTTTTGCACTTTTTTTCGCGGCTAAATTGTACTTTCAGCGCGTGAATTTTCTTTTCCACTTCGTCATTTTCATACTTCAATATTTCACAAATTTCATTTAACGCATCTTTTTTCTTGTTTTTGTTCTTGTAATTCGCTTCGCCGTAATGTTTACGTGTCGCCGAGCAACCTGAGTTTGTAGTACGTGTGTATATTACTGGACAGGTACGACACTTGGACTTGAATCTATTGTACTATGTACTGGATCGGCATTTGCTGGTATGGATAACGGAATGAAAATAAATGACTATAGATGAAGTGGTCACATTCACATCCCTGATAGGACTATTAAACAAATTAAATTGTTGGCGGAACAAACATACTAGGACAATTTTTTCAAAGCCATTTTTTTAGCATAATTTTTATTTTTTATTTTCATATTTGGGACAAAGGCATGTATGGACTACTAAGTAGTGCCAAATACTTAAATTGCGCAACTCTAGAAGACGAATAAAAGCTCAGCTTTTGCGGCCGATAGCAAATACACAACCCATGTGGAACTTATGCGCAGCATCAATGTAGCATTTCAAAGAATTGATGCGCATCATCAGATTACCCCAACATCTTCCGCAGTACTTTGTGATTTCTTGTGGATTCATTTCAGTATTATCTCGTACTTCGTTGCCTGCTAGTCCAATTATTATCGACACACGGCGAGCAATAACTTTAACCGTTTGCCACCGTTATTTAACTGTTTGAATTTGATATTTGTTTCAAATTGAGTTCGATTGTTTTCTAGTTTCACTGTGCGCCTCTCTCTATTTATCGCATATATACATATAACGCGTTTACATTGATATTACTTTAAAGTTGTAATCATTTGAATTCTTTTCCAACACTATATTCAAACATCGAAATCGCTGTTTGCTTGCAACCACGCGCTTATGTAGTGCCATTGTTATTGACCAAAGCAACCAATTACGAAAATCTAGCAATTTACGAAACGCCGCACCAAACGCGAATTAGAGTTGAAAAGAAAAACCATTGCTAGGTCGACCAAATTAATTAGTACATCCCCCTGACATCCATCGGTTACAGAAGGGGTCGCGAGCTCTACACAAAATATTATACAAAGAACAACAACAAAAAGTGCAATTAAATCGAAACGTTTATTCTCCGCAATTGTATATCAGCCTCAATAAGATTACAAAGGATACATAGTTTAGTGTTGTTTCGCGTTGGGTGTGCGGAGCAAAAAAAGAAAAAAAAAGAAAAAAAGAAACACATCTACAAATCCGCGGTGCGAAAATGGCCATCACAATCACAAGCTTCCACAATATAATTATTGTAATTTCATTTGCCCTCATTGGATTCACAATAACAAATGGCCTCAAGTGCTATATGTGCGGTCAGTATAATGAGGGGGTGGGCTCGATTACACCATGCCTTAACTACTCGGACCGATACGCCCATCTCTACCTGAAGGATTGCACAAAGTCATCGGAAAAATACTGTGTGGTAAGTTTAGACACGGAGTGGGAAAGCTACCTTTCGCTACGCTTAACGCTTCCATCCAACGACACGATGAATCATCTTATGTAACTACCTTGAGCAAAGTAATCCTATTGCTTTCAATTTTGCTCTCTCTCTCCAATTATCATTATCATATCGTTGAAGGCTAAAACTAAAATAAGCTCCACTTAAGCCGTCGCTGCTAGAATTCTAAGGACATACCTTATCTACTCGTAAATTATACGAGTATTCTGATCTATTTACCTTCGAGGGAATGTTCGAATGGATCTGTATTCAAGCAGCCTCACTCTGGGTTTGTTGGTTTTCTTCGCCAGATGCAGTATTTGTCGATGCCGTTGTACCTACTTGAAACGTGGTTTTCGTTGGCAAAGGATTATGGTAAAATGGTGCTTTACATCTTGGGGAAGGACTTTTCTTTGATCACATACAAAGGTAGAATTACATGTTCTTGGCGCATTGAATTTGCAATATGACGGTAAGGTTTTTAAAGGACGTACGGAATTAACTGACATTTCAAATTCACATGGTAGAAACTTTTTGTAAGCAATATAAGTACATCTACGGGTATATGTATGTACGAGTATGTATAATATATAGATACACGACTGAATTCGCTATTAGACCTCATTTGATAGGAGAAAGTGTTAAAAAAGGGATTTAGCCTGAATTCTTTTATGTGGAATTTCTCTTTCGTTCGTAACTCGTACAACTATAGGTATCAGTGTTAATGACGGGGGCTATCATGGGGTAATAAATTATTTTGTAAGGAGTTTAAGGTAAAGGCTTTTTCTTAATTCTTAGGTGTGAGTGGTAAAACAGCAATATTTGTTTAGCTTTGCTAAGTGGAAGGTTGAGTGCTCAAGTATGTAAATGCTTTCCATTTTTAGTGATAACAAAAACAAATTGCTTAGGGATAATTTTAGTTCATAATTATAGATAAATAAACAAATCAATGGTTTTGTTTCCTGGCAAGATAGTGACAACTACTCAATGTGCCGTACCAATAACGAAGCTCACATTTGCGAAATTTACTTATTTTAAAGTCGAAACTTAAAATGTTTATTGATAAGGTATAGCCCAATGAGAGGAGAATTTAATTCAGCCGATTTTCGAAATGCCGACGCAATAAACATATCATTCTTTTAATTCAATCTCCCGCATATGTTCCGCTTGGGCGTGACTATGACAGTTATGGGGAGTATGTAACTCTTAGCCAGTGATACGGGATATTTTTCAGAGATTCAGAGACATTCCCTTAACCAAACAAATAGTTCCCCTTTTTATTTCAAACGGAAAAACACCACACATTTTCCATTAAATAGGTTGCCATTGGGAAAGGATACAAAGGCCGCAAGAAACTAAGAGGTTTTTTAGAAAGCTTGATTTTCAAACGGGTTCTAAGTACTTTACCTAAACTTAAGATCAAAATCAAATAATGTGTAATGTTAAGGCTCGGTGCGACTTAATCGAAAATGTCCTATTCTTAAATATTCTTAAAGTTCGAGCATAAGAACCCATTATAAGCTAGCGTTACCATTTGATAAATATCTTCATAGTGTGTTATTTATCGACATTAAAAAATAACCGAACATTTTTTGTTCGCATTTTCCAATGCAGTTATATTATTAAAAGTATTGCCTTTTTGATCAGTAGTAGATAGTTCTCGTAACCTACCAAATCCTTACAGCCGTATTAATAATAGTCGCGTAACTACATGTAAGGCCTAACTATTGGTAAACAGTAAATACATTAGTTAAGCTCAAATTGCTATTGCTAAACATTTTTTTAATAATAACTAACGCTTCGTATTTCGTAACTTTCATATTACTAACTAACGGTAGGAGGTCTGTTAGCGAGTCAATAACTCTTAAAAAACATCGTTCCCGTCAAAATGACAAACAAATTAAATGAAATTTTAAAAATTGTGGAACAAATAAAACATTGAAAAATAAATAAAAATGTTCTGTTGTTTTGCTTTATTTTCTGTTTTTATTTTTCATTTGTCACAACTGAAATTTACAAATTGAGAGTCGTGATAACAGCCAATATGTAATAGTTTTCAGCAGTTTTCAGTACAATTTGGTAAGGTGATGCCAGCTTTAAGTAGCTATTTTAGAGAAAACATCATCTAATTATTATATGAGTAATTTTGATTTATTAATAAGAATATTTAACTAATATGTTATTTATTGAGCTAGATGCTAGGTATGTAACATACGAGTTAGAGAGTACATAGTTGCGGGTTTATTGTTATTGAGCTAGATGCTAGGTAACATACGAGTTAGAGAGTACCTACATAGTTGCGGGTTTATTGTTGCGGGTTTATTATTAAGATTTTTTTTTGCTTTTGAGGTTTGCTCGCGATTTCTTACCATGATTGACCACCTATGGCCGTGGCTAGAAGGGTTGTTTTCGAAAAAAAAACTTCACATTTAGCAGCCACAAGATGGTCACAGCTAGAACGTCACAGGGTCTCAAAGGCACTGTGGCCCATTTAAAACCGGAAAAGTCTGAAGAATTAAATAATCGCAGTAGAGCAAAGTTAAAATTAACGGTATGAACACTCTCTGGACATTGTCTTCTAAGGAAGCATGCCATGAGTCATGAGATTAGGACTAGCTAACTCGGACATATGCAGCTGCATTATGCTGTGAGGACCTACAAGTCACGGAAGACATCTCCCACATTTTATGTGTGTGTTAAGCAATCGCTCGGAGTAGAAGGAAGCACCTTGCCATGTACTTCTTTAATCACTTAGAGGAGGTTGGTTTCTCAAACAATATTGAGACAATTATTAAATTCTGTAGGGAAGTTGATTGTTTGGGCGATTTGGGATGGCGATGGGCCCGCTATGGTGCCTGGTCTTTTGTGACGATTAATCAAATAAGAAGTAAACGTTCGTTAATGAAGGCTCTGATTCCCGCATTCTATAATTCAAAAGCAAGGACTTAGTGGTACAAATAAACTATATACAATATTTTTTAATGCTTTTTTTATAATATAACTAGCTGACCCGGCGAACTTTGTTCCGTCCAAATTCGTTAATGTAATGAAAATAATAATTCCGAGCATGCACAATGCACATGCTATTTTATGTAGACGCTTAAATACCATTACCGATAGTTAAGTTAGCAATTGATTGGAGAACACTTCGGCAGATGGATCATTTAGCAAATATGCGATGTCGTCAGCTGAAGTTTCTTCACCTAACACCACAATATCGATGATTTGAGGCAAGCATTGATCTCATCGGCAGCGGTCGATCGTGGTTTTACTGGTAGCGTTTGCCGGAAATCGCTTGAGAGTAAAATCAATGCACCCCAAAACGTCTTGCGTCATTATTCAGATCTTTCATATTGCGATTCAGAGCTTCTAACGCACGTTTATGCGACATTGTGCATTCGTCCCAGATAATAATTTTGCTTGCTACCAAAACTTTGGCCATTGCTGAATGTTTCGCTATGTTACATATTGGCTCTTCAACCGCTTGAATGTTTTAGCAATTTCAAAGCCGAATAAGCGGTTCGGTAACCTTCCAGCAGCGTAGCCGCTATTCCAGAAGATACCATCGTTGTCAGTGATGCTCTCATTAGTCAAATTTCGTGGATAGCGCTTGGAACACTTGCCGTCGACCATGCACGGTGATTGTATGTTAATGGCGCCACACGGTTCATGAATCATGGTTGTAATTATGACATCATGCAGGTCTGGATCGGTTTCGGGACCTGGAATCTCGGCACATAAGATGTCATTAATTTGGTCTGATTGCATAATTTCGACTAACCAAATGAAATGCTTACCTTTTTGGACACAAACCTCGCTACGTAAAATTACTGAGACAAAGTGTTTATAAATAACAATCTTAGAAGAGCCACGTAGAACTAAACAACTTCGTAGAGGCGTCGTTAGGGAATCTAATATATACGGCTGTTAGTGTTGCCCGGTGTGTGTGTATGTGTACACGTAGAACTGTCGGCGACGAAGACGACTAGAACCTGGCGACCAATGAATTGTTCAGTCTGTTCACTATTCTACACATCTGAAACATCTAAATTCAAGATGAGAATTATGAAAAAAAAAAATATATATTTTTATAAGAACACATGATTTTATTCCTTTTGCAAAATTTTTTGCGAAGATAGGAGAAAAATGGAACAATATTTATTTAAGATCACTGAATCACTTTTATTTTTATAAAGGATAATTACAACATCCGGCTTAAGAGTACCTATCCGAAGACTCCTTTGCGCATACAAAAATTAAAAATAAATAATGATACCTATATCAAACGTTATATTTTTAAATAGGAAACTTTATATATTACTAGCTGATCCGGCGAACTTCGTTCCGCCCAAATTCGTTAGGTAATGTAATGAAAGTAATAATTTCCAGCATGCACAATGCACATGCTACTTTATGTAGACGCTTAAATACCTCTTTCGTTGGGACAAAATTGCAAAAATCCGCGACAACGAAATCAATCCACTCGATGCGTCGACAGGAACATGACCATTACCAATACTTAGCAGTTGATTGGAGAACACTTCGGCAGATGGATCATTTAGCAAACATGCGATGTCGTCAGCTGAAGTTTCTTCAAAGTATTGATCTCATCGGCAGCGGTCGATCGTGGTATTACTGGTAGCGTTTGCCGGAAATCGCTTGAGAGTAAAATCAATGCACCCCCAAAACGTCTTCCGTCATTATACAGATCTTTCATATTGCGATTCAGAGCTTCTAACGCACGCTTATGCGACATTGTGCATGCGTCCCAGATAATAATTTTGCTTGCTACCAAAACTTTGGCCATTGCTGAATGTTTCACTATGTTACATATTAGTTTTTCAACCGCTTGAATGTTTAATGGCAATTTCAATGCCGAATGAGCGGTTCGGTAACCTTCCAGCAGCGTAGCCGCTATTCCAGAAGATACCATCGTTGCCAGTGATGGTCTCATTAGTCAAATTTCGTGGATAACGCTTGGTGCTTCGAACACTTGCCGTCGACCATGCACGGTGATTGTATGTTAATGGCGCCACACGGTCCATGAATCATGTTTGTAATTATGACATCATGCAGGTCTGGATCGGTTTCGAGACCTGGAATCTCGGCACATATCTTTCGACTAACCAAATGAAAATGTGCGGCTCTTTTTTGCCATTCAATCGAATACATCCAACATCGAATATAACGAAAGACACGATGCTTAACAAAATAGTCCATAAGCGACCGACGAAATATTTGTAACTTTAACAGCCAAGAAGAAAACTAACCGAACCTATCAACTTGGTTGGTAAGCCTTTTCGCTTCTCTCTCTACACCGGTACCGAAGTTGTTATGGTACCTTTGAGTTGCCCTCCCCATAACCCTACTCACGAATGAGCATACTCGCTCATTTTTCGTAACAACCCCTACGTGCAAACTCAAAACGCTCCACAACTCCTGTTGCCCGTCATTATTGTCCATGTCATCTCAATGACCCCTACATTTCAACTTACTCACACATACTTATGCAAGGATCCTGAAAATACATGTCAAACGAAAATGATGGATTCAATAACCATGAAATAAATCAAACCTACTCCATTTCAAAAACTTACTTAATGTAACATAGTAAACATAAATAAACGTATTAGGTATAGGTTAGATTTTAAAAAAAATTCAAAATTGTTGACAACAACAATTTGCTTGGAAAATAATTAAAATAATTGACAACAACAATTGCTTTGAAAATTTAAAATATTTTTTTTTGTATTTGAAGTGTCACTACTCGATTTCTACCCATTTTATTTTTTTTCAAAGTGCTTTTCCCCATGAAAAACGAAGTTTGTGCATTCAACGCCACTGGTGGAGAATTTTCCGACTTTTCTTTTTTCATAAACCATCCTTGATTGAAGACGAATAAAACACAACAAAAATCATTGAAATCGGTTTAGCCCTCCGTGAGTTATAAAGTCACAACGCATTTGCAACAATTTTATATATATAGAGATAAAGAGTGCAGTGGAGAGAAAACTTAAAGGAAAATCTTGATTACACCTTCCCGGAAGAATGGATTGTGGGAGAATTTTGTCAGCAATTGACTTTTTGGCATGCTCTTTTAAATTGTGCCAAGCGCCACGTTTTGATCTTGCTTTGGCGTCTCTATAACATTGATACAAACGACACTTGAGAGAAAAAGAAATTGTAGTATCTGCTGGGTAGATATATGCTATGCCCTGTTATGTGTTGTAACTACCAAAACTATTATGCTAAGCGCAATTATATAAAAATGAATTTTACTATGCAACACATTCTACGAGAAAAAAATGTCAACATGGCGCTTAGTTTAACTGATATTGTCACTAAGGACATAGTGCCACCGCCATTTAGCTCTGCATCAAGCTACGATCTTTAGACCACAAAAATATTCTAAGCCACAGTGAAGATAAAAAATATTTGTATAAATTTTTTTTTAAATTTTGCAACTTTCCAGGGTATTGAATTACTTGCTCTTAATATCACAATAAGACATATTTTTATTTACTGTGGAAAATTGTAGAAATTAAGTGTAAACAGTTTATTGATAAACATATTGATGGAAAGGTTTTAACTATTGAACAGAACCCACTTCTAGTTCCACAAAATTTCATGGTGAGAAAAATCTGCGGGAAAAATCGCTTGCATCCCAGATTTTCATTATTTTACGATTTGAAAATTCTTCCAATCCAACAGTTTTAAGGTTCTAAAGACATTTTTTTTTTAATAGATCTGGTAGTTCTAATATTAGAGTTATTTAAAATAATAATATAGGTATACGTTCCTAGTTTTCGAACCACAGCCTATATATCTATCCATCCATGGATTTTTACTTTAGTCCCATTGATAAATTTATGAGACTTATATATATGAGATTTATAAATTTGTAGGAATAACGTCGTTTTCGATTTGGCTTTTCAGATTTTGATCTGAGATTTCAGATTTCTGCCGTCAAATCAAACATGAAATCTGAATTTCATTGGTTTTTGTGTGCAAAAAAAAAAATTGTTTTTCCACTTCCACTCGAAATCCATTTTAATTGATTTTCACACATTTGATTTGGCTGAAATTTTTTTCAGTTGTTCGTTATTGCCAGCACAATGTTCTTAGGAAAGAAAATTTTGGGAAAACCCAAAATGGAAAAGTCGGAAAATTGGAAAAATCGGAAATTGATTTTTTTGTATGAAATTGTATGTCCGATTGTTTCCGAATGGAAAAATAGTAAATTCTTGGTGGAAAACTCGAAAAAATCCGGAAAACGCAAAAAATAGGATTTTTTTTTCCGACGAAATTTTGCATTTTAACGCATGATTTGGATTTTGGAAGATGTAAAGGTGGAAAATTCGTTGTGAAGCTTGGAAAATTTCGGATAATTGTGACATGTGCGTGCTCATGTGCTGCAGTTTGCTGTCGACTGGGAATGCCAGCGCCAAATCATTCGATGCACGATGCGTTCAATCGCAAATCGCAACGGTAGCAAGACTGTGATCGAGATGAGCTGGCCATTGTTGCCATATTATTGGAAGGCGGTCGAACTACACGAACTGTTGAGAGTGCAATAGTTCGTCGACAGCGAAATCGATGCGAGAATGCGAAATCATTATTTGGGATGAATGCACGATCGCGCATAAACGAGTTTTGGAGGCAGTTGACCGAATGATGAAGGATCTACGCAATAATTCGAGACAATTTGGTGGGGCTATGATGTTACTCTCCGGAGATTTTCGTCAAACGATTCCCACAAAGGGTTTTCCAATGAGAGGTGTTATTGTGAATGACCCGCTATTTCGGTAGCTGTCACTTTTGAAGCATTTATTCTTTGACATTTGACAAGTAGAAACTACGTCATTACTAAAAATGGAAAGATACACGCTTCCACAACGCATTGAAATTATTAAAATTCACTACAAATATGGTGAAAATCTTGCAGTCACAGTTCGCAAAACTAAGGCATTTTTTGGTCGTCTTGAAGCACCTTGTCGGACCGCAATACAGAAATTGGTGGAAAAAATTCTAGCTGTTAGGACAAGTTAGTGATGTCAAGAATAAAACCCGTATGCACGTCGCTTAAGAACAACTGAGAATATTGCTGCTGTAGCCCAAAGTGTTGAATAAAACCCAGGTTTGTCCATTCCTCGTCGTTCTTTGGAATTGAGAAATGATTAATGATTTTGTATGGTCGGAGTTAGTATTGATCTGGACGAAGTTTGCTTTCAACAAGACGGCACTACGTGCCACACAAACAACGTAACCATTGATCTTTTACGGGAAAAGTTTCCGGACCGTGTTATCTCTCGAAGAGGTGATCACAATTGGCCACCGAGATCTTGTGATTTAGCACCTTGCGACTTCTTCCTTTGGGGCCACGTGAAAGATAAGGTCAACGCCAACAGCCTAGCGTCGATTCAAGACCTCAAAGATAAAATTCGTGAGGCTATCGAGGACATAGGGCAGTCACTTTACGATTTGGTTATGGAAAATTTCATGAAAAGGATATGGTCCTGTATGCGTGCTCGTGGTGGCCATTTGGCTGAAATTGTTTTTCATTATTAATGGCATACCTTCCTTTTCATTATGAAATAAACATCTGATCATTTATCTCAAAAAATGGTATTTTAATTTGAATACCAAAATAACACCTCTTATTGGAAAATCCTATACCCTCCTCATTGTATTCCACATTAGCCGATTTGGAAACCATTGCAAACTACGACTTATAGCAAAAAAATACATCTTAAAACTCAACGATTTATAGTAAAATATTTTAATTTGTCTAATGTGTTCGATTAAAACAAAGAAAAAGTCATGCACAACCAATTAAGAACTTGGATTGAAACATCTATACATAAAGAGAAGAGCATACCACATATTTTTTCTGTTAACATTCTGAGAAAATTAAGACAGCAGACAGACCATATGTGTTTCAGCAAATAAAGCACTATTCCACATTAATCGCATATTCCACGTAAGTTACTCTATATCCCTTGTTTAATTATTTCTAAAAAGTGACTACTGTATATTTTTTTTTTATACTTTTGTAATAATCTCAAAGCCCCACTTCCAATAAAAAGGCAAACTAAATAGTACAGTATTCTCGCATTTTATGTTCAGTTGATTCTGAACTCATCCAAACTTTCGACGAACGAGATTTTCATTTTCTTATGGTAATATTTTCGTGTTCGATATGAAGCAACATTTCTTTTCTTTTCTGACAGTGACATTTCTAAGTGCGCTTTTGGTACACATTGGGGCTGACATTGCACAAGCAATTGTCTTTATAAATATAATTTACGGTTTCATACTGCTTCTTAAAATCAGAAATAATTTACAATGGTCAGATTTTCAATAATAAAAAATTAATTTATATTATATGAGATGGGAATGTATAATGTACAATACATATTGTACTTGCCATCCTGACCATCCCAACTGGAAAACATGTATATTGTATAGATATGAAATATCATTAAATCTCACAACAATAGGTATTTTTCAATTTTCTAATTTAATAGGCGAATGTGTTTAGTTCAATTCAACAAAAGTTGGACAGCATTTTAATTAGTTTTCCGTTAACCTAATCCCACATCGTATTCGAATATACAAGTTTTGGGTTTCGAAACGAAGCAGCATTGTAAAGTAGTATCCTTAGTCTTCAAGTTATCCATCTAAACTTGGTGACATTGACAATTTGTCACTGTCATCGCCACCATATAATACTAAATCGCGGAAAACGACCCACGATGCATTGGGTAAAGTGATAATGTTTCACCATCCGTAACCATCACAAGGATTTTTTTGGCGCACTACACATTCAGAATTTCTATCAAAAAGGGTCGAGTGGAAATCCTATTTCAAGCCCTTTTGAACACGTGAACAGTAGCGTTAATTTCACAAGGCACTCTCTAATGTTTCTAAATTTCACGAATCTAAATGAATTTTTAATGATTCAATGACACTTTTGATCCAGCACTAGGTGTAAAGGGATGCCAAGGATACTCCGATGCGACGCCCTATAAGAATATAGATACCTACTGCCTAGAATAATAATTAAAAACCGAACCTATTAATTTAGTGTAATTTTCAAAGTACCTATTAATTACTCGTAATTAGCATAAGTAATAGCTTTTTCATTGCAATTGCGTTTTTATTCGACAAAAAAGGTCAAAAAAGCAATTAAATAGATATGTTCGTGGAGTCTCTTTTAAAATAAATCTTTCATACTGTTCACTGAATTCGGATGTTATTGTACTGTGGTTAACCGAAAATTTAAATGAATTGTAGTGGATGGGTAGATGTTATCTTTTCAGGTGAGATTCAGTTTAACAATGCCGCAAAGGACGGTGTGGGTCTTTTGTTCAATTTCACTGCACAAGCCAGCATTAGGTGTAATTACTGTGGCATAAGCAGATTCCTTACAAAAATTAGTACTGAAATTGGATTCCATTAAGCGGGAGCTTTCCAAATTTGGCTGTAGAATCGACATGACAGAGTTATTTCTAAGGCTGCATACGATAACTAAATATGTATTTGGGGCGTCATTTCTATATATGTATATTGAAAATCTCTTTAGCTACGGCAAAGGATGTTTATTGTATATTTATACAGACAAAAGACCTTCCTTGCTTTTCAACGAAAAAATTATATTGTGTGTACCTACATTTGTTCAACCTCATTATACTGTTGGATTAATGGGGTTGAACGATTGGTTGTTAAAGTGCAAATGTACATACCTTTTGTAGCCAAGGTCTCATGAAAGTAATTTCGTGGTACATAATACATTTAGTTAGGTATGTCCTTCTTGATTATTTTTGATTGATTTTGCTACAGTACACTCGCACGCAATGAGACTGATAAACTGTGTTATTGTTTAATTTATTTATTTGACAGAAATCGGTTTACAAGTTTGCCTCCCTTGTTTAAAAATTAAAACCGTATAGTTGTGAAATTGTTTGTTCCAAACCGCTTCCATTGAATTCAAGGTCACTTATTGCTCCAGATGAAGCAAACTTGTTCGAATTTTTTTTTTGCTATGCTGATTAAAGCTTCTTATAGAAGGGGAACTGAGGAAAAATCAGTCATTGTAAGCTTTACTGCCAATTTTTTATTGGCATGACTATCGACTGTATGTAACAGCTGTGGTATTTCTTTTAAACTGCTTGTTCATCCCTATCAATTTGTTTTAAGGTGTCCGGCAATTTGGCGTTTAGCCATATGCCTCGACCAGACAATTTAAAGTGTATCTGATGGTAGGTGTTATCCATAGGAGGAAACTTTTAAGTTGGGTACGGCACAGACACGGAGGAACACACGACTGTAAGGTATATACATATTGCAGTAGACATTTTTTGGAAGTCGAATATCAAGAACTTTTGAGATCGGTTGAGTTTCTCAGAAAACGGACAACAGCGCCACCTATCGGGTCCAAAACTATCCTGTCTTTCTAGCTGCATACAACCATGCATACGTACTAAGTTTCATTGAGATCGTTTGAGTTTCTCAGAAAAATCGACAACAGCGCCACCTATCGGGTCCAAAACTATCCTGTCTTTCTAGCTGCATACAACCATGCACACATACAAAGTTTCATTGAGATCGGTTGAGTTTCTCAGAAAAATCGACAACAGCGCCACCTATCGGGTCCAAAACTATCCTATCTTTCTAGCTGCATACAACCATGCACACATACAAAGTTTCATTGAGATCGGTTGAGTTTCTCAGAAAACGGACAACAGCGCCACCTATCGGGTCCAAAACTATCCCGTCTTTCTAGCTGCATACAACCATGCACACATATGTACAACGTTTCATTGGGATCGGTGACGGTGACGGTGACGGTAACGGTAACGGTAAGTGACGGTGATGGTAACAGTGACGCGAGTTTATTGGTTTCTTTCCATCCAAAGTGCCCAACGCGCCGCGCCTAAAGAAGTAATAACTTCAAAAACATGCTTTATTTCAGCTCATAAATGTATGCAATTATAAAAACGTATGCAATGATAAAAACATATGCAAAAAACATATGCAATGCTAAAATATATGCAATGGCGCATTTCCGTAACGGCAAGTTAAATGTTTGGAATTACTCCAACAGATTCCAACAGCGCGCAATATATATATGTATAAGTAAATCCGTAACGCATATCCGTTGCATCAAGTCCTATGTTTGGAATTACTCTACCAGAATCCAATAACGCGCGCATAAATGTTTACACATCAAAAAGACACTCTCAAATTTGTAAATTGTGAAGCTAGCGATGCTGCTTGCATGTTGCATGGTTAGATAATATAGCGTTGCCAACCGATTTTTGGCGAAAAAATTGCTAAACTTGAAAAAAAGTTGCCTTTTTCAGTAAAATAATTTTAGTTAAACTGGAACAATAAATCAAATATAAAAAAATAACCAAAAGAAAATTTTATTTCCAAACAAAAAAATTATTATAAATAACAGAAGAAATTTGTACCTAATAGGAACAAAATTCTTGAATATTATCATCTTCGATGGTAATATATATTCAGCTTCATCCCTTTTAGAGTGATAATATGTTCAATATATGTAGTTCTAAATTTCAAGACCAAATAATACAAAGAGTTTATAATTTACTTACTTTGTTTAAAATGGCTTAGGTAAATATGATTCATTATAATGAAGGTATATACACATTTATGTATTCTTTTAAGTAAATATTGACTGAATCATTTTTAAATCACCATTTATCACTAAAATGAATATGTAACGTTCATTTTAGTGAATGTTTCTCCAATTATCATTTAAAAGATTTATAAATGAATGCAAATTTCTCAAGAAATTGGATTGAAATTGAATCATAAATTATGTGAAGGGTTTCTTCATTTTAATGAATCATTTATGGTTAATTTTTGAAGGGAGATGTTTGCCGAAGTCCCAATTTTAAATTTTGGGCCTTATGTGTATGTTCCACCCTATTGAGACATAAGTTCCAAAATTGTTGTTCCGAAGATGGGACATAAGTCTCAAATTTTCGCATAGATAATATTATTAGCAAAATGTTGTGGATCTCCATTAGGCAGGCATCCAAACCCATTTTTTTCCACAATAATTTAGAAAATTAAACTAACAGGTTGAAAATACAATAATCATTATATTAATACGTGAACATCTCAGCTTTCCGTAAGAGACAATACAGCACATTACTAAGAGAGAGTTACCGAATTACTGTGTGAATTACACAGATATTACACAGCAATTAAGGAAACAAAATCTGCATTGGATTTCTTTTCTGCGGTAATCAGTAATCACACAATGACATTCATGTGCGAGTAATTTTTGAGAGTAAAAATATTAGGTAAGTAAATTAAACTATGTATATTGTGATTAGGAATGTTCTTTTCTACTTTAGCCAAATACGGAACCTTGGGTGCGCGAGTGACACTCGTACTTGGCCGGTTTTTTTTTTTTTTTTTGTATAGGTATATTATATAATATGAAATGAGGAAAATGAAAATTATGTTAATTGAAAGGTGCTGTGCCATAGATGTGCACAAACACAAAATCGTGGGTATATGTCGCCATTAAGACTGGTAAAATTAAGTTATGACTTCCCCATACAAAACAGGTAATAAAAGAATTTTTGTGACAATCAATTTGTCGCCGTCATGTTTCCATAGTAACGTTTGAAATCATCTTAGATTAGAACCTGTTGCAGAGAATCATTTACCCATAAGGGTATGCAATTTATCTGCCCCTAAAATTAAGCAATAATTGTAGGAAATTTATTTCGGGGAATTATTAATTTTATTATTTGTCGCCACCATATTACCATAGTAACTGCCTATTTAAATATAAATCATCTTAGATTAGAGACTGTTTCCGATGGAGCATCTCATTTACGTATTTTTTTTCGATATATTATAGATGTCGCTCTTTTCGTTTGGTTTATAAAAAACATATTTAGATAACGAAAATAATTGTAGTACGTTTTTTAGTACCGTAAAATTGGGTGACAAGCAACACTTTTTTTTTGTTTTGGCACCCAAATATGTGTCGTGGCTCCTTTTTTCATTGCTAGCCACCTCGGTGCTGTACAACAAGCATTTCTATTATATTTCAAGCAAAATACACCATGTAGCGGGTCACCCCGCTGCTGTGTTGACTAGCGACAGTAAGGGGTGACAAGCAACTACAGCAGGGTTAAGAAAAACAACTAGCGCAACAATAAAACTTGCAACATGAAAAAAATCCTGAAAACCCTGAACATTTTATAAATTGAAAAAGACGTATATCAGAAACATTTTGGGAATAAGTAGGTATAGGTATAAGAATCTAAATAGGTATAGGTACTTCAGCGATGGCATATCATTAAAATAAGTCACAGACCTGGCTTTTATTATGTAGTTGCAATTTTCTTTACTCTAGTGTTGTTGCAAGTCACCCATTTGTCATCGCTTGTCACCCCTTTCTTGTCGTTTTTCACCCCATTTATATCAAAAAAATATGTAAGTTAGAACAATTGACTAAAACATATTGTTTAAAAGAG
This sequence comes from Cheilosia vernalis, assembly GCA_949126925.1. Classification (NCBI taxonomy): domain Eukaryota; kingdom Metazoa; phylum Arthropoda; class Insecta; order Diptera; family Syrphidae; genus Cheilosia; species Cheilosia vernalis. The sequence continues at coordinate 78,785,644 of OX421358.1, read as the reverse complement.
TTAATCACTTACTTTCAGTCTTATTTCCCTTTTAAACAAATAGGATTTGTCACAAACACAATATCAAAACTTTTATTTTTACCACTGAAATATATAAAGTTAAACTACCTAGTCACAAAAAACACTTCAAAATTCACTGATATTTAAAGGCAATTTGGGGCGAAAACAGATTTAACACTTGGTACTAGTGCTGCCAATTTGCTACACCAATACCTCCTTTGTCGATACGACTCATAATTGTGTGCAAATATGGAATGATGTTGAGCATTAGTACAATTTTCGTTTTTCCTGAAAATTGTTGCTAGTCACCCCGCTGTTGCTATAGACACCCCATTTTACGGTATACATACTTATAAAAGGTATGGACGATTTTCGACCATAAGCGATACTAGTTATCATTTATTATTTCATATAACAATAAATCTAATGTAACCAAATAAAATAGTTTTATTTCCTCAAATGCGTAAAACTAAAGCAAGATAACAGAGCACAAAAAATAAACAGTTTGACTGGTTATAAATTTACTTTTGCGCACTCTTCTGGTAGGGGAGAGTGGGTATGTATGGGAACTTTATAGTCAAACGTGAACTGCTGGCAACTTATAAATCATATCTGCACAAAACATTTTTCTTAATATACCTACCTAAGATAACATTTTGGAAAGCTATCCAAAATATGACAGTATCCAAAAGTATACCAGAATAAAATTTATAAGTCATTTCATGCACCAGAAAACTTTGTCCCATTCCTCCTGGAAGCAGGAGGTATGGGACAGCTATGTGGTGGAATGGGACACCTTACATTACAAGATTGTTTTTTTTATCTTAAAACCTTTGTTTCTAATGTACTTTGCGTACGAATATTTTTAAGTGTTCTTTGCTTAGACTTTGATGTGGAAAAGCTTTTTTTTTTGTCGGGGGTGTTACTATCCGATTAAGAACTCAGACACAACTCCTGGTCCATTGTACTGCCAAACAGACACCTTACACTACTGTACTTAGGTTACCTAAGGGGTAGTGTAGTCTAATGTTCTCGCTTTCCCCAAAGACTCCAGAACCAGACCCCTGTTCGGTTCACGGACAGTGTCCCATTCCTCCAGCATAGAAGTGTCCCAATCATCCTGTAGGGCACTTCAAGGAGATAAAACATAATATCACTTAAAATATGGCACAGACTAAACAAAATTAGATATAATTCACTTCTTTATATATGATAATATCTATTTAATTCACTTTTTGAACAATAAGTTGACTCATTAGCTATTTTTTTTTTACTCAAATTTGACCCAAAGATTTTACTTTTTATGCACAAATTACCTTTTTAACTTTCTCCATTACGTAGTAAGAGAAAGATATTGGTTTCGTACAAAATTTCGAACTCGAGATTTTAATCAATTCTGATATTACGATGATAGATGAACTAAAAAAAGTGGGTCGCAAAATTCTGTCCGGTCTGTCCGTCTGTCCGTCTGTCCGTCCTTCCACGGGCCTACAGCCTAAACGGCTACCCGGATTACGTTCAAACCTCGGATTAGGAGTTTTTGGGCTTACAGCTCGGGAGGTGTTTTTTTTTTGCAAGATAACCTCAATATTAATTAATATAAAATAACAATATAAGTTTTTAAAGGTTAAAGCTCTCAGTAACTGGCAAAAGTTATTAAGTTATAAGTGACCACATAACCTTAGAAATTAATTTTTGCTACAATTGTATAGACCGTTTTCGAGATATGTCGAAATTTCAAAAGTTCCGTTGTTCGAATTTTTAGCCAAAAACTGGGTACGCAGTCATGGTAACCTCACCTACTTAAGCTTAGATATCAATTTTGGTTGAAATCGTTAGAGCCGTTTCCGATCAAATCAAACTGGTACGAAAATGTTGTATGGGAAGTACCATTAATATTGAGGTTATCTTGCAAAAAAAAAAACACCTCCCGAACTGTTAGCCCAAAAACTCCAAATCCGAGGTTTTAACGTAATCCGTGAAGCCGTTTAGGCTGTAGGCCCGTGGAAGGACGGACAGACGGACAGACCGTACAGAATTTTGTGACCCACTTTTTTGAGTTCCTCTATCATCGTAATGTCAGAATTGATTAAAATCTCGAGTTCGAAATTTTGTACGAAACCAATATCTTTCTCTTACTACGTAATGGAGAAAGTTAAAAAAAATATAGGAAAGGGGTTGAAAAGAAAGGACTGTCCTTTTAAATAAAGGACGGACGGTCAGCGTAAACATACTACTTATATCAAACCAGATTCTTACCTTAATAGCTCTTATAATTTATTTAGTGAACTCTATAATTTTTATTAGAATTAACAAATCAACAAAACTTTAAATTTCGTACTAACATTTCGTTAAATTGACTTGGCGGAGAGGTTGATGATAGCTCAAAATATTTTCTATTGATTGGTTTATGAATATAATTACAAGTTGAATGAAGCAAAGTCAAATTTTAAAATGATTTCATTGAAATAGGTAGGTATGCCCCTATCATGTAAGCTGCTTCGTAGTGTTTCATTCACGTGCAAAGAAATCAAAAAAATGAAAAATCCAAAAAATGAAATAGCCTATCGCAATATGTATACTTTATATTAGGTAGTGAAATAATTTTAGAACACGCCCGGCTTCGCCTCAGTATTTTACTTATACAAAAATTGATCAAAAACGAATTAATCAGTTATATAATTTGTTTAATTTGAGGTTGTGTTCCTCTGGAGAAAGTCATTTATGCTTTTAGCTGACCCTAGAAGTAACGTACCTACCTCTAAACCCACCAGCAAGAACGTTTGTCCCTGTGACTTATTTATGGTGAGGGCAAATGATACTTTTACTGGAAACTACAAGTGTTTGAAATATATGCCCGTCGACCGTCGGTCGGTAGGTATCATAGGAATACGTGGAATATGCTCTAGTTGCTCGGCTGCTGGCCCGGTCAGAATTGGCGCTACGATTAAATTATCCCGCAAGTCTTTTATTTATAGTCTTGTACTATTACACATATTAGGAGGGCTTATATTTCTAACAGCATAATAGGAATATCGATCTTAAACATTAGGTCGTGTTGTGGCAGGCCAGACGGATTTAGGGAATTCAAAACAGTTGTGTACTGTGTCTTCAATGTTGCTGACTGTATCAATTGACCTGTAATGTTTTATATGGCCTGGAACTTTTTGCAAAATAAAATTATTTATTTCGTTGACTGTATCGTTTCTGGGTGATACTATTGCTCTTGAACAAAACCAACGATAATCTCTTTGTAAAAGATTTTCTATAGAATATATCGGTATATCGCATCTATGAAATGTTCGAGACTATGCACTATGCGGTATAACTTCCACTTCCACTTCGATGTCAGCGCTGCTAACATTATTGTTTGAAGACTTTATTTTTCATTCTCCAGTTTGAGCAGTTGTTGTGGGAAATCGTCATCGTTATTTCACTTAAATGGACTCTCATATTAGTGCGCAAGCGCCTGAATTGAACACCATAACGGAGACGATTTAAGACATGCTTTTTTAACTCGTGTAATTAACTTTCAAATATCTCCCGAACATAAAAACATCACCGCGTTTATAGAGTCTAAGTGATTTAGCTCGAAACTGAAACACTGCGGAACTTTACAGACGAAATGCATGCTGCAAAAATAATCAAAAAGTTGCGGTGATCTTTGCTTCGACAAAAAATGCTTGGTTTTGCACAAAAAAAAAAAATATGTACCAGTCTAATGACGATTAGTGTATTGATATTTAATAGGTAACTTGAATTAATATAATTTATAGCTGAAGTACCTGAAATATTTTCTTATTTAGGTATATATTTTTTTACATAAATTTTTAAATTTATATTTTACTTTCAACCTGCCTCGTTATTTATGAACTACCTATGGTGCCTTTTCAATCTATTCAACCTACCTGCAATATTTGCTTTTAATTTAACTTATTTTGTATTGGTTTAAACTGAGAGACTTTGAATATTACTTGTTTTTTTTTAATTTTAGTATTACCTTCTTAAAAAAATGGCTCACTAAAAGAAAACAAATGTTTATTATATTAAAAATGCGTCTTTACTTCAATGAATTGAAATGGGGAAAATAGTGGGGGAAAAACTGATATGGATTTTTTTTTCAATTCAATTCAATTTATTTTAATTTAAACATTGTACAAATAAGACTTGGTCTTTTATAGTACTTAAATTAGCAGATAATTTATAACAAAAATGAAAACTAGGACTAAAATTATCTACTATAAAAATTATGTTCCTAAAAATAAGAAGCTATAATTAGGAAAAGAAAGGATTATGAAGAGAAGATGGTGAAATAGAGAGTAGTAAAGAACAGGAACAGTAAAAAGATTTGAATGTTGCTTTTTTATTGATAGTATTCCATTACGGCATTTTTGAACTAACTAGCCCCAATTATTTGTTTTATTGTTGCCGGTAGTGAGTTCCAAAGCCTGGTGACATACACAAAGAAGAGACGCGAAGAGTTCAGATAGCTAGACTAGAGGATGGCATTATAAGATTATGTGTTCTAGACGACAACTGTCCAAATTGAAGTTTTTCAAAAAGATACATGGGGGGATCTGCTGTTAAGAACTTTGTCCATGAATATACAAGCCATTTAATATCGAGAAATTGCTGAAACGTACAACCAAGAACCAGTTTCTGATAGTGTGAAATGTGTTCATATCGACGTAGCCCATACACGTACGTAATCAAATCAATAAACGCAACAAGCAACTTGTGCTGAGAATGGGAATAAAGGTTGCAGTAAACTAAAGTAGCATAATCAATAATAGGCATAAATAACGTTTTTAAGATGGATATCGGTACAGGCGCGGGCATCTTCAGCGAAGCACTGGGCCTACGAGAATCATTCAGAATTAGCGATGATTGCAGTGTCTTCCAAGCGGAGGTAGCCGCTATCTCCCAAGCGGCAAAAGACCTTAAAAGAAGACACATTGTCGGTAAACAAATCACCATCTACTCTGACAGCCAAGCGGCAATAAAAGCCATGGAGTCAGTAGTGGTGAAGTCTAGAGCAGTATGTCACTGCAAGAAAAATCTGGACGTAATATCACAAGCCAACGCGGTGACCTTATGCTGGGTGCCGGGACATATGGATATTCCAGGTAACGAACAGGCGGACGAGCTTGCAAGAAACGGGTCGGAAATGCATGCATCTCTGGCCCTAAAATCAGTAAGAACTCCGCTCAGCACGCTTGCAAGGAAGATTGACATTGAATCCTGGAGTAGAAATAACCTACGCTGGACCAATCTCATTACCTGCAGGCACACAAAACAACTGTGGCCAGAGTTGAGTGAAAAGAGATCTAAATGCATGATCGGACTAAGCCGCAAAGATATTCGCATACTCACGGGGGTCATTACTGGACACTGTGCGATAGGCGTACATGCGGAACGGCTGGGGATAATGCATAATGATTTTTGCAGAAGCTGTAGGGACGTTGAAGAAATAGAATCTGTTCGTCACCTACTCTGCGAATGCCCAGCCCTTAAAAACAGCAGACAGAGGATTCTCAACAGTTACTTCTTCGATGACCTAGATGATTTGAAGAATGTTGATCTCAATGCACTCCTGAGATTCATACTCAAATCTGGGTGGTTCTAGCAGACACACAAACTTCATATCATTGGTTAATCGTAGGACATACTTTAGGATCATGATACAACGGAGCTTTAGGAACCCATGAGATTCATACCAATCTATGAGGCTCAATATAAAAAGCGGTTTCTTTTTCTCTTTCGACAGGTCACACTGGATGGTTCCCGTAACTGGACACAATGGACCCAACTGATGGTCTAAGTGAAGCTGTGGCAAACTGCCACAAGAGCACCCATTTACCTACCTACCTACCTAACGTTTTTATTAACTTAAGCTTAGTGTCAACTAGAGTAAAACTTGAGGATAACCTAATTTTACGCAGCCCAGCATATATTCGCACAATAACGTAGTTTGTATGGTCGACGGCGGTAAGAGAGCGATTTAACTTAAAACCAAGGTTGGTGACAGTATCTACAAAATTAAGTTGCTTATTATTTAAGAATACAGGCGGCAGCTTGTGACAAAGTACCTTATGACCCACGCTGTCAAAGGCCTTAGAGAAATCAAGCATACAAAGCACCGTTATATTGTCTTTATCATATTTGACCCTTATATCGTCAAGAATTTTAATCATAGCCGACGAACAGCTATGATGTGCTCGAAAACCAGATTGAACAGGGGATAGCAAACAGTGTTGATTTAAGTACCTAGCTTGAAATTTGGTGTGCAAGAATTTTCTCCAAGACCTTTGACAAACAAGGTAAAATACTTATTGGGCGAAAGTCGGTTGCCACAGATGGCTGAGGTTTTTTCGGAACCGGAATGACTTTAGCCACCTTCCAAATATCGGGAAAGGTAGAGCACGTAATACAGAAATTGATGATACATATGTGTGAGACAGCTTAAAATATGGGGTAATATCATCTTCACAAAGCGAAGAGGTACTCCATCCTCACTTACAGCATCGGACTTTAGAGAACGAATGGTATTTATAACATCAATTTCTGAGACGACTTCAAAGTTAAAGTCAGAGCTAAAAGATAGTTGGATATCCGGAGTAAAACACGTACTATTTTATTTACAGATCTGGTAAGAAATGATTTCTTTCGTTTTTTGAAATGCGAAAGCGGTTTTCGATTTATTTTTTTACAGAATCCCACCCCTGCATTCAGTAAATCATATTTATGCAATTGTTGTGCAATAATTGGTGGATGTTTGACTTTGAGTGGCTTTTGGTTCTTACGCAACTGGTTAATTTTTTTATTTAGACCTTACTCTTCGACAGCATTCTTTTGGACAATCGATTCCGTCTTCCATTTCATTCTTTTTCATATGTTTAAAATTCAAATATTTAACTTTATTTTGTTTTATGGATGAGCTGCAATTATATATTCTGTATTTAATGCTTTACTATTTGGCTACGGACAAGTTTTTTGAAATTCATTCCTAGTTTGCGAATGCGGGTAAAGTCTGATTAATTCCATTTGATTCCAACTGTGACAACCGTCATCTTTACTCTGTGAAGGACGTAGACATGAACACATTATGTAATGCTCAGAAATACGTATAGGCTTCTTCCATAGGAAACCTTTTCCAACAGATGGCCCTCTGTTTGAATAGATTGTGGTCCAGAATTGCTGATTTACACAGAAGTAATAAAATGTAAAGAAACAATAACTTATGGGGATAATCCACTGTCTGAATAAAAAAAAATCCAAAAAACAATTTCGTGGTATGTATTGTATTGATACAAAAGCAATAAAAGCTAAATAGGTCAAAGGTTTATGCTACTCATTTGGACTCATGTACAAATAAAAAAGTATAAAATTCTATCCAGAACGGAAAACACACGGGCTATAAGTACTGTATAAATTATTTCAGTTCAAACATACACAAGTATACAAAACATGCATGAGAGTATCCTTTACTGCCCACAACGAATGTCAATACCTATGGATATGTTGAGTGTTTGCACAATGTCCATGCTTTGTAAATAAATGCCTGTGCATGCGGAAAAGTGCTATAAGAATATACACGCTTTATAAAATGAGCCCTATCCTATGTTCCAAAGATGCCTCCACACAAATTATGGAGATGGTGATCGCATGCTGCAGTTGGTGGTAAAAAAAATTGCCAAAAGGTTGTTTGTATTTTTCAATTTATTTTTATATAAACATTATGTACGAGTAGGTACCTGCCGTAAATATTTGCAGGTCATTTACATAAAAATTTTAACAACACATTTGTTTTCAAAGCAGGGTGGATAGTTTATTGAAATTTACCAACTATTATTATTGCATGAAGGTGAAGGATGAATGGGTAGCAGGGTTTACATGCAGATACCTACAGAATGTAGCAATGAGAGTTTGAATTGGACTAAAGAGGCAGTAACATGTTTCGAATTTTAAGTTTCTTTGCGAAGGGTTAAGGTTCAATTGTGCAAGATGGATTAGTTTTGTTTGACTCTTTTGTTGATCGTGGAAGTTTTCTTTTAGTATATCATTAACATACATTTGCTAGCTTGCCAAAATCCCTAGTATATAGTACATGTACACAATAAGACCAATGCTTTTCTGTTTGTGTTATCAAACTATGGAGTACACTAAAGTGACCATCCGTCCTACATTACGTGGGACAGAGTCCCACATCGAAAATTGTTCCACAAATGTCCCACAAAATTATAAGATGCCCCACAATGTCCCACGAAATTGAACTTAAATTTTTCGATCGTTTATTTTATTAATTATCATAATGGTTTAACTGAACGCTACCAACATTTAAAAAAATTAGATGCAGGAACATAACGACTGAACTGAACGCGAAATTTGAAATATACATCTTTGGACTGAACAGTTCAGTGATGTACATAAGTCAGTTTAATTGAGTGGTACTTAATTCAGCAATTGTTTGGGTTGAAGTTCAACAAAATTTTAGTTATTTAAATACACATTTTCCAAATCATAAAATTAATGAAAATGATTAGTTTGATGAAATATCATGCATAAAGAAATATGCAACTGCTAATAAATTACAAAACTGGAATGATGAATAAATATCAGCGGATATAAAATGGGTGGACATTTTTCTCGTACTTAAAACTGTAATGTTCCCTAGCAAAACTCCAAAAAGTTTGTTGAGTATACCCTCTGTTTGCCGGGGACTAATGCGTCCACGAAAAGAACATTTTCAGTTGTGAATAAATCGTGGACGGTGTAGGAGCAATACCGTCTTTACCATAAGGGCACACGGGGCCCGTGCCCAGGGCCCCCATTCTCAGGGGGCCCCGAAGTACCGACAATTTCTCTCATACATTTATTCTCAAAACATTTTTGTTTGGGGGAATCCCCGAATGATGTATAAAACTTTCAGCACAGAGAATAAAAATATACAGATGCCTTATTCCTGTACAAAAATTTGGTTCATATTTTTTCAAAATAAGCGTTGAGAATAAGGCTCTTGTTTTTTCTTGCACCTTTCACTTCGCTCCATTCATTTGTGTAGGCAAATATCTTTTCTGCCTTATGCCTTTTACGGTTGGTCATGTTACCATGTGAGTTTATGACACAGCAAAAGCAAATCAAAATATAATTGCCGAATAATGGAAGCCGGTGGAGTGGGAAGAAGTAGAGAGATATCGCTATATGCGATTCTCATACTGTAGCAGCAGCAGGCATAATCTTTAAGAATCACTTGATGCCATAAGAAATCAGTTTTTTCATGTAACGGGTGATTTTTTAGCTGGTTTGGTTTTGGCAACACTGGTTTTGACAGCTGACGTGTGTTTAGTACCTTGTGTCACTGTCAAACAGCTTCAGTTTGGTTTGCAATTTAACCATGGATCTTACAACTGAACAACGCTTGCAAATTATTGAATTTTACTATCAAAATTCGTGCTCGGTTCGAAATGTTCATTTTCGCTTTTTTATCGAAAAATTGTGTTCAGCGATGAGGCTCATTTTTGGTTGAATGGGTACGTAAATAAGCAAAATTGCCGCATTTGGAGTGAAGATCAGCCAGAAGCATTGCAACAGCTACCAATGCATCCCGAAAAAGCCACTGTTTGGTGCGGTTTATGGGCCGGCGGCATTATTGGGCCATATTTCTTCAAAGATGATGCGAATCGCAGCGTTACTGTCAATGGTGAACGCTACCGAGCGATGATAACAAACTTTTTTTTGCCCGAAATGGTAGTTCTTGACTTGCATGACCTATGTGGTTTCAACAAGACGGTGCCACATGCCACACAGCACGCGAAACAATGGCGCGATTGCGAGGCGAGTTTGGTGAACAGTTAATTTCACGTTTCGGGCCGGTCAATTGGCCGCCTAGATCGTGCGATTTGACACCATTAGATTATTTTTTGTGGGGGTATGTCAAGGCTAATGTGTATAGGGACAAGCCCGCTTCGATTGACGCACTGGAAGCCAACATCCATGCATTCATTCGTGAGATACCGGCCGATATGTGTGAAAGAGTATGCCAAAATTTGACTCAGCGTATGGGCTACCTGAGACGCAGCCGCGGTCAACATTTGCATGAAATTATCTTTAAACATTAAATTGCAAGGTTCAAACTATCGATTCAAATAAATATTTTTTTCGAATTTTTTGTGTTTTTTTTTTTTTTTAAAGTTCTAAACCTCTTAAAAAATCACCCGTTAATTTGGTGATATGGAACGCCTATATGTGCATGCCGGCATGCGTAAGGACAACGAAATGGTAGGTAGGTAAACTTTATCGCTTCACTGCATTCTGTGATTGAAATTGATAGTGGATACCTGCGTGTTATTCGAGAGCAAAAGATAAAAATTCGGTGCCTAATTTGGCCTATAGTTGGCGCAACAGGTCTGTAGGGACCCTGGGGCTAGCTTCTAGCAACCATTCGTTTTGTGTGAGTTTATAATTTTTGGAAGGAATGGAAGGGATTTACAATTTTATGCCGATTCCAAACGGCCGATTGAGAAGGTCTTTCAAGACAGTTATACTCTCGGATGTTTGTCAGACGTTCGCGAGAGGTGGCGCAGTGAAAAAACCCTGAGTTGGAATTTGGTTTTTTTTTGCGGGATTCGAACATGGGGCCCCTCGCTTAGTAGTCCAACACACTAACCAATAAGCCACTGTGCCTACAAAAAAAAAGTATAAAGTGCAAAAAAAAAAAAAATTTAACCGACCTATTACTGTTAATAGTTTTTGAAAAAAATACTTTCGAACTTGAAATTTACGGACAAAAAAAAATTAAAAAATGTTGAATGCTGATTTTTCCACTAAGTCCTTCGCATGGGTACGCGTACGATACGATCCGTGCTGAAACACGATGTCATTTTCGCAGCTCAAGAGAATAAAAAATTGCGAAAAACAATGTTACAAGAACGATTGAGTAATTTGTCAATTATGTGCATAGAAAGTGATATCCTTCAAAAAATTGACTTTAAGGACATAATAGAAGATTTTGCTCAACAGAAATCCCGAAAGAAACCGTTGTCGTAATCATAACCAAAAAAACCAGCAGCATTCTAATATCATTAGTGACATATCATATTATACTGTATTTGATTAATGATTACCTATAATTATTGGTCACACTTATTAACAAAATGTTATGATAATTCGCTTTTTGTACTTTCCAAAAGGGCCCCAAATTCTTGTGTGCCCAAGGGCCCCAGCCTAGGTTAAGACGGCCCTGTAGTAGGAGTCACATTTTTCTGTCGAAAAAGCGATATTGACTGTGAGATCGAGCTATTCAACCTGCCAACATTTTCTTGGAAGAAGTGTCACAAAATAATAACTTATTGAAAAAAATGCATTCTTCAGAGAATAATGTGTGAATAATTTATAAATATTTAAATAATTTTTTTTTTTTTGCAAATATTTAACTTTAATGCGCAATTTAAAAAAAAACAGCATGATTTTACTGCACTAAGCTAAGCTTGGAGTGAACATTTTTTTTAATTTATTTTTTTCATGGATTAAAAATATTCGTAATCTTTCAAAATTCAATCAAAAATTTAGGAATGGAGGTAAGCTGAATTTTTGATATGTGGCAGTGCCACAGCCAACAGAGATGAGAATGCACATACATTTTTCAGATTAAAGCTTAGCGCATTAAAATCAAGTGGATTTAAAAGAGAATCTTTAAAGTGCGGATTAAAGTAAAATCTAGTAATTTTTTTTAACTTTCTCGTTTTTAGTTTAACTGAACTGATATTTTTTTTAGAAGCTATGCTTTGTTCTCTTTTTGCAAAAATTTATTGAATAGTTTTGTTTTCTTTGTTCCTGTTTTTTCGTTTAAAATAAGTGATTTTCTTTATATTCTGCAACTTATTTTAATAAAATTGAAATTGTCCCACATTCCAAAAAAAAAAAAAAGTGTATTTTTTGGTGAATTTCTTTATTTTGTCCCGCATCTTGACTTTTCGGATCTGGTCACTTTAGTAGTGTCAGATTTTTACTGACTAAAAGCACCACCCTTCTAAGGATTGTTAGATACTGCAACTAAGAAATAACTTATCAAGCAATTTTTCTATCATTAAATAAAAACTTTTGACAAGTTACTTTCCAATGAAAGATCCTGCGTGTTCCGCAAATAAGACGCGGTTAATCTTATCTTGCCAAGTCGAACGGTTTCGTTCTTTGTAGTCGGCGCAATAAATTGCTCTCGTCCAAGATTTGTCGGACTGTATTGTTGATAAGTCCGATTAGTCGGTTTCTATGCTTTCTCGCGAAGCTTCTAGTTTCAGCTTCGATTGTTGGAATTCCGAGATCCCTATGGATATCGTCGTTTCTAATATACCATGGTGCTTGTACAATTTCTCTAAGAACTTTATTTTGAAAAGTTTGTAAAATATTGGCATTTGTTTTCTTGATACAACCCCAAAGTTGTATACCGTAGGTCCACACCGGCTTTAGCACTTGCTTGTATAAAAGCAGTTTGTTCTCAGTACTGAGCTGGGAATGTTTTCAGAGTAACCAGTACATTTCTCTATATTTGATAAGTTCTTTACGTTTCATTTTCACGTGCGAATTCCATTTCAGCTTTGCGTCGAGTGTCATTCCCAGGTATTTGGCCTCGTTTGCAAAGGGTATTCGGGCCAAGTTTAGAAAAATTGGCAAGTCATTAGTTTTCTTATAAGTGAAATTCACGTGAACAGATTTAGTTTCGTTGAGGGCGATCCTCCAGTTCCTTGTCCATTCATTAACCTTATTCACTGCGGCTTGCAGTTTTGTAGTCGCTTCTTCGATTGTATTACCTACTGCTAGGATAGCTGTGTCGTCGGCGAACGTAGCAAGAGAAGTGCCATCTTCCCTTGGTATATATCGCGAGTATATAACAAATAGAGAAGCGGACCAAGGACGCTTCCTTGCGGTACACCGATTATGCCAGTAAGATATAAATGTGTAATTGCATTACAAACCTACAATACATAGTCCAAAGAAAGAAGAGAGAAGAAAAAAGTTTGTTTGATAAACATGGATGTGTCCGCACTCCACTGGTGGGATGTTGATTGAAATGACCTACGCTACGCATATCTGTGAAATATGTAAGTCTCAAATAATATATAGGTATACATACATAATGTGTATTCAATTTGAGAAAAAAAATGCATTATATATATATATGTACGACTGTACGTATACTTCATGTTCATATTTATGCATTTATTAAAGGACCCAGCAAAGCGGGTACATCCATCTACTACACGTATGTACGAGTATATAAAATAAAAGTTTTGCTAACGGCTTTACCTTGTATGAAAAAAGTGACGGGTTCCGGTTTCCACATGTGAGAGTTATCGCACGGGTAAGCTAGTTTGATTTTAATTTCCAAGTTTGACTAATTCTAAATAAAAAAACTAAAATATTTATCAAAAATACCTACAACATTGTTTTGGAAATCGATACAGAATTATTTAGCTCTTCGCCTCTGAAAATTTAATCTATGCATGTATCCTATGTTAATATCCTGCAACGAAAGACAAATATTCGGAGTCTGTAGGTATACAGGACAGGCAACACGATTCTTCTTTATAAAATCTTTCGTACTTTAGGTGTTCCACTGGAAAGGCAACTTGATGGGATATGTATAAGGTATAACAGACTGCATTATAAATAATTCATAGCATATGGGCATAATATGTGATATTTCTCTTCTGATTATATATGTTAATATTCCTTAATTTGTTGGCACTGCCTTTTAGCAGATTATTCTTCAAAGTTACGAGTTTGCTTTCATGAAATTGTGCTTATGCAATAAGAGTTGAATGTAATATTGGCCTTCAATTTTTGGGCAACGTATTGCATCGAAAAAGGAATGCATTTGGTCATTTAATAGACTGTTCCAGGTCCAGGATAGTGCAAACTAGGTATCAGGGTGATATATGACCTCAAGAGATCAATTTGTTGCCAAAATAAACAGCCAATCGTTTAAAATAAGTGATATGGAATCCTTAGTTTATATAACATGTTTACGAAAAAATAGCGCTTGATTTTCAAGGGGGCCTGTGAATACAATATTAATTTTCTCGCACAACTGTTCGTGAACTCAGTCCTACAAGATAACGCAAATGGTATTACCCTATCGGAAGATGCCGTAATTTTCAAATGTCAAAGTTAAACAGATACCAAATTCACGTTAGCAGGAAATTAGTCGCTATGGTACAGCTAAGGAATGCGAAATAATTGTTTTGACTTTTTTTCGCGGCATAATTCGTCGATGGTGCTGGCGCTGATTTACCAGTAGTTCAACACCAACTGGTCCAACACTTCGACGTAAGTCCGCTCGCCTAGGAGAGTATAGAACAACACGAGGTGGTGCCAGGTTTTACCAGCCTCGGAGCTGCCGTTCTGCTTTGAATATCGCACCTGTGACAGTGTGACTGAATATGTTGCAGAGGACCCTGGAGTACGCACAGGCCATCCTGAATCTCGACCACGAGTGAGACAACATTTCAACACTTTGCTGAAAAATGTTCCCGACTTCTGAAAAAAAAAAAAAAAAAAAAATTACGATATCAAATAAACATAATCCAAAAGCACAACCAACGTTTTTACAGCCAAAGAACATTGGGTGACAAATTCTGCTCCATGTTTGCTGGCTGTATTATCTATTAATGCCCAAATAACAATGTCGCGTTGAGGCGAGGGTGACAGATTGTGTAGAAACAATGCGTTCATATGCTGCCACACAAAATACAACTTTAGGCTTTGAATCGACTTTAGATCAGGGATGGAAAATGCCATTTTCGATTTGTACTGAAAACTGTTGTAAGATTGTACTGAAATGGAGCCAATTGTATTGAAAAAAAAATTCGTATAAAAAAGGGAATTCAAAATATTTTTTTTAAAAACAAATAAATTAATTAACAAAACAATAACATAAATAAACATTACGTAATGACTTCATAACAACAAAACTATACGTATAAAAAAAAATAGTTTATATAGGTATTATTCAATTAGCTCTTCAGGCTTAATGTTCTCATTTTGCACATTGTTATTCAAAATATTGCCCTGTACTTGAAACTCATAACAGGATGAGTTTCTTATCAAATTTTTGGTTTCAATCAAAGCCGAGCAAGTTTCGACTTGAAGTCGGTTTCGACATTCTTTCGACATTGGCTGATGAGTGAGGAATAGAGAGGACGGCTTGAGCAATTTTATAAATATTTTGAAACATCAGTTCATTGCACTCGTTTTTAATTAAACTTACTTCAGCCCAAAACTCCGAAATTGAATAAAATTTAAATTTATGAATTTTTTCGCAGTCGGCAAGTGCTCTATATTCATTGTTAATTTTTTGAATATTATTTTTTTCGCTAGGAAAAAATTCGAAAACAAATTTCAATATTGAATTAAATTTTCCTGATACAACTGCTTCTGGTATAAAGTACCTACTCCATCGAATTTAGAAAGGGATTTTGAATATTGATTATCTTCCTTATGTCTTCCAAAAAGTTAATATAAGATTTTTTTACGTTTTCTTTAAAATTTAAAACATCTTGATTATTTAAATTATTTTCTAAGGTAAAAGTTTCTGCTTAATCGCCACAGTATACATTTTCCAAAGAAATATTATTGCCTGTTAAATTAGCCTGAAATATGTCCTGCTCATCGATCAATTTTTTTGACATAAAATTCCTGCAAAGTTGCTTGAACAACTTTTTAACTATAGGAATAATTATGTGGAATATAGCATCTTCCGACTCCATTTCTACATTTAATTTGTTTATCATATCCAAGACATATGACAGGAAATAAAAGTAAAGTTTGGTAATGCTATTAAGATTTGTGGAAATAAAATTTAATTTTTCTTTTCTACTATTAGTTTCAAAGTCAGCCAAGTTAAAATAATGTTTAAGCGCGTCCCATTGTTCGATTATTCGATCAATTGCAGCCTATTTAAGAAAGATAAATATAAGTTACGGCAATATAGTAATTTTTGTCTAATATTCGGTATCAATTTAAGAAGCTTTTGTTATAGGTACCTGACGGGAGAGCCATCGCGTTGCGTTAAAGCTAAGAATAACGTGAAGCTCTGTTCCAAAATATTCTTGAAATTTTGTTAAATCTTGTCTTCTTGAAGCGCTGTTGCAAAAATGATGGCATATTGCTCGTATTAAACTGTAGATTGTAGCTGGGGGTTCAACAGATGCAGCTTTTGAAGACAAATTCAAATTATGACAGATGCAACCATTAACAATTACACTAGGGACAACTTCTTCAATTTAAAGCTTGAACGCCATTAAGAGTTCCCATCATGACTGAGCAGTTGTCAGCTGTAAAACCCACCATGTTTTTGAATGGTATGCACTTTTCATCAAAAACTTTTTGTATGGCATTGAAAATGCCTAAAGCCGATCCGTCTTCTATTTCGGTAAGTGCGAGAAACATATATTGGCATTTAACATGAAATATCCTTATTACTATAACTAGGTTTTTGCAAATAGTAGAATCAGTACTTTCGTCAACTACTACTGAAAGGTACTGGCGATTAGCAATGCTGGATATGATGTGGGAGTTCTCTGACGCTGTCAAATTTCTAATAATTTTTTGTCCCTTGTGTCGATTAACTAACATCTTTTGTACGATTTCTGAATCGTTAATGTTTTTTTTTAAGTAAAAGATTGAGATGGTCAAGAACGGAAAATGGTAAATTAACTTCTAACTTTTTCGCATTTGTGGATAGCGTACAGGACTGCTGTTTTGCAAATGAATCTATTGAAAAGAGCGATAACATATAACATATCGAAAAAATACGTAAATGCCATCGGAAACAGACTCTAAAATAAGACGATTTATATTTAAATAGGTACGTTACTATGGTGGCGACAAATAATAAATAATTCGCCTAAATGAATTTCTTACAATTGCTTAATTTTAGGGCCAGGTAAATTGCATACCTTTATGTGTAAATGATTCTCGCCAACATACGATTAAAAATTAAATACGTTACTATGGAAAAATGCCGGCGACAAATTGATTGTCACCAAAATCCTTTTATTACTTGTTTTGTATGGGGAATTCATAACTTAATTTTGCCAGTCTTAATGGCGACACATACCTACGATTTTGTGTTTGTGCACATCTATGGCACAGCACCTTTCAAATAACATAAGTTTCGTTCTCCTGATTTCATATTAAATACCAAAAAAGCGTACGGAAAGCTCGGATGTTCACGTATTAATATAATGATTATAATTATTATTGTAGAAACAAAAATGTTTTATTAATTTTTCAAATAAATATTTCTTTGTTTTTTCCTCAATTTTATATTTACTACATTATTTTTAAATCATTTTGAAAAATTCATGTTTTCGTAATGTAATAAAAAACATATTTAAACATTTGGGAATACATACATCAGCTGAACGGAAGTCATTATAAAGATCACTTTCAGTCGTGCAGCGTGGTCATTTTCAATTCCCTCGACATGATAATATTTGGTATAATAAAAGTTGTATTCTTCGGGAATTTTTAATTTACCTATAGTATAAAAATCGCATTTTAATAACATTATATATAAGGTAGGTGACAGAAATAAGGCCCACCTTATAGTTTTTCGTTAAAAACTTTCAAACGCCTAAAATAATTTTACTAAATTGATATTAGAATAAGCCTTAGTTCAGTTATCTATATAAAAACGCAACGTTTATTTGTTAAAACCCAATTTAAAATATATTTTTATAACATTTTTAAAAACCTTACCTTGGGCCTTATTACGAACACCTGTTTCGAATAAGGCCCATACATAATTTTGATCAGTTACATTGGTTATATTGCTGAAATAATTTGAAAATTTTGTCATGAAACAAATAAAACAACGTAGTTTATTATTGATATAATATTATAGTATTATTTATTAATACAAAACCATTTTGACATGTAAGGAAAAAAATTCAAATTAAAAAAAAAAAAAATAACTTCAAGGCCCTTTTCATATCACCTGAAGCCCATTCTGCTCACTTTCTGTTCCCTAATTTGCTCGCCTTTGACATTTTATCTAAAAACAACCAAAAGAAAACAATTTTCTTTAATATTCCGTATAAGGCCTGTTAATATTTTCGGTGGGCCTTTTTAGGAACATGAAACACTTTTCTTTACAAAAATTTTAACGAAAATCTACTGAATGATTTAAAATAATACTTAAACCAAACTAAACCTTAGTTTTATATGTGGTATTTTTAGTGTAAAAACTTGACTTAGCCGAATTATTATTTGCAATACAATCAATTACAGAAACCTGTTTCTTATAAAAAGGGCGTGCGTTCACATTCACTAACTTGTATCGACTGTAAAAAACTTAGTTTATGGTAAAAAAAAACACGATTGCGTAAAACGGAAAATTCATTCGATTTTAGTGTAGCCATAGGTGGCCACAAGCACATTTAAAATATAATTCCTGTAGCTCGTCGGTTGTGTCAATTTTTGCACACTGGGCCTTATTAGGTAATGGGCCTTATTTGGACCACCTACCTTACCTAACCATTTTTTTGGCTCTAGAAATTTTTGTTGAAAGGCGATTTAAGGGTTGATTTTTTATGGAAATTGTGAGATGTAGGCAGTTTGAATGTTTTCATGTTAGATTAATGATATTCCAACAATTTGATGTGTTATCCTTTTACGCACGTTAAGTTTTTCGGAAATCGAAATTCTTACAAAAAGGTAGAGATACCAGATACCACGATGTAGGAACACTGCTGAGTGTCACTTGATGATATGTTTTTTTTTTTCATCTCTATGACTACATACTTGTAATTTTTTTATGTATCCACAAAAATTCCATGAAAGCCTTATAGATTGGTATAATGCCAATTCTCTTCAATTACACAAACTTTTCGTTATCACTAAGGCCATTCAAAAATGTCCTGTAATCGCACCAAATCAAAAAAATATCACCTATGATTTGCTGTATAGGGTACGTTTCCCAGAAGTGCAATGTGAGACACGAGGACTGTCTGCCTACCTATACCTCTCTATGACAGCTATTTAGAATTTGAGTTCCAATAGGGACCAAATAAATGAGTTTCAAAAATGTGTATTGTTCGAAATGTGTTCATTGAGTAAAAAATCAAATTGTTCCTTTTATACTTTATCCCTGTCACGCTGACCGCTGATGACGTTGATACTAGTACATATGTATATATATCTATGGGGAATTTTAAAGGCGCTAGTTATTAAAATATTTATCAAAAATAGTTCATAAAGCATCGAGTGGAAGTGGAACACGTACGTTTGCCTGTGCATGGTACGCTGGCTGTATCCTAAATGGACCAACATGAGTACCTATCCAGTCGAGCACGAAAATGATTGATATCGGTGTTCATTCACGTGACAAAGAAAAGCAAACATAATCTTAAGTCAATACCCATAAGAAGAATGGCCAGAAGTCAGCTATAGGGGAGCGCCTGTGCTCTTACATCAAATACTGAATAGAACTTTTTTAAATGGAACATTGTTCAACTAAGCAAAAGAGCAATGTACCCATATACGTATGTAGTTACCAAATGATAAAAACAAAGCCATTGCTACTAACAGGAAGCTAGAACCATTTCACTGTACTATTTACTTACGTGTTCACAGTACATGCCCATTTTACTTGTCCCATTAATGTCATCGTGTTCAGATAACCATTTCTAGATGGAAGTTTTCTATGTATATCTGCTTATGCTAATGCAAATTAATTTTCTTTGCAAATTCAGTTATATGAAGGAGCCTCATACCATTCGCATCAATGGATCTATATAGAGCGGTGGCTGGACAGCATCTCCATTAAAATTAATAATTCAGCTGCCTACTGCGGTGGGCGACTGAAGGCAATTACGACTAATAAGTGCAAACGAATCAAATTTCTCCGAAACCAATTCTAAGTAATGCTTCTTTCCCTCCGGTGATTTTCAGCAGTTGGATATTGGATTTCCACTTCAATTTAAGCAGACTGCAAGTACTACGTACCTACTTACATACCGTTGGAAAATGGATTCGGAATTCGGTACTTTCATGCAAAAGTTTTTCCATCAATTCGCACACCTACTTTATTGCACGTTCCAAAGGAAGAGGCTTTAAAGGGATTTAGCCATTTCACTGTTTCTGATTGCTTTAGAGATTTGTGTAGATTCTGCAAACGGGAATAGTGGTATTATATTCAAATGAATGCATAGTGTCGCCCAAAGTTTATAGAATTACATACTTTTCAAAAGGGATTTGTTCGCAGTCATATTTTAAAGCATGCATACAGCTTTGAATGCCGATACTAGCTGCTCTAAAACATGGGGTAGTGTAGTTATCAACCGCAACTTCATTTCTGCAGCGTGTTCGTTTAGTGACACCGCCCTAAGCTAATACGCGAAAACTCGTTTATGGATTCACACAGAACATATAGATAATAGATCCATAGAGACCCTAGGCCAACCTCTCGCAACCATTTTGTGTAAGTTTTTCGTTTTTGGAACGATTGGAAGGGATCTACAATTTCATGCCGATTCTAAATGTCCAATTGAGAAGCTCTTTCGTGAAAGCTATACCTACTCTCGGATATCTGTCAGGTGTTCGCTTTGGGTTTTTGGGAATGAGCCTACGTAAGTTTGGTTTTCCGAATGCGAAAGTGTGCGGCAGATAAATATACATCCCTTACACAACTTGGATTAAATTGTTGCTTATAAAGTTAACAGATGAGGTGCCTTAATCCTGAAAAAATATTTAAGGAACTTTTGCAAAAATCTTTTCCTAATCAAACTGGCATACTAAGCTTTTTTGAAAAAAAGATTTCCTCCTAAGCAATTCTCCTCATAAATCTCCCCATAAGCTATCTGTCGTGCATAGGATTTCCTAAGTATTCGTGATTGTACAAATCAAAAGAGCGTCATTGCTGCCACACGCATACTTAGAAAATCCTATGCAGGGACTTGACGTCAATAAGGAGTACATTACCTACTTGTTGGAATTTTAAGTGCCCATTAGTTACACGGCGTTCACATCGCAGTTTATTTTAAAAGTTTATGAAATTGTTGGAAAATCGAAATCGTGGAGTTTCATTACAATGCCAAATACCTTAATATAATAATCAGGGAAAAATTAACTAACACAATTTATTGCATTTTTGTTGTATATTTTAAAGAACATTGGTGCACATTGTTCTTAGTTGATTTTAATGCTTTTAACATTTTTTATGTCGTGGGAAGAAGATATTGTAGTTTCATTCAGATCTGTAATGGGTAGGTAGGTACTTACGCAAAATGATTTGTTAAGTTAAAAAAATTAATTCAATAGTTTTTCCGTTTATGCTGTTACTTTTTCAGGAACAGGCCTAAATAAAAAAATTCTCGTAGATCGCAATTATTTATGTGAAATACTAAAATTAGTTAAAAAAAATATTCTCATAATTTTTTGTATTCCAAAAACACATATAGTGCACTCATATTTTTATTACTTAATAATTTAGAGAGGTTTATAAAGATATTAGTGGGCATTTAAAATACATTGTTTTAAAATTGTTGAAAGAATATATTTAAGGAAAACAAAATAGAGCATGCGAATACTAACAATTAAGAAAACAATTTTTATTAAAGAAATCAGATCGAATTGCAGAACCCAATTTAATACCACATAATATTAGGGGAAAGTGCTGTACCTTGGACCAAATTTTAGTTTTTTTCGCCTATCTAAGTTCTCTAAATATTTTTAAAATGTTTGTTTTTGTGAACCATTTATTGATGTTTATTTTCGTTATTTGGTGAATTAACTACTTACCTACTCATAGCTTACTAAAAAGAATTGCTTTTTTGCCAAATTGAGAATGGTTGTTATGTCGATAGATGAATCACTGACCGGCTCGACAGTAACTTCTTTGGCTTTTGCTATTACTTGCCTTGCCTTCGTCTTTGCAAATCTAACTGGTTGATTCTTAGTTCTTAGTGACATGTTTTCATTTTCTGAAGAGGACGAATAACTTGTTAGCACTTTCTTTTTAATTTTTCTGGCGGCATTCTTCTTCGCGTTTTTGGATGCCGCTGCGTTCTCTATTTCTTCCTTTTTAGGGGTATCCGTAAGAATCCTAGTTATTCCAAATTTTCGTCCGCGGGGATAAGCCTTCGGAAACGGCCAAATATCTTTGGGCGATAATATTACCCCTGATGAGGGTGGGTTATCGTTAGCGGCAGCGATTGAATCAGCAGACGTTGGAGGAAAGGCATATTTATCAGGTGAATGAACTGCAAGATTCGGCACTTCAGAAAATATATTGGAATAATTTTGGTCAGGAAATGGTCTTTCCGTAACAAACGTAATAAAACTCATCTTCACCAAAAATGTTTTTATTTAATGGCCAAATACCGATGACTTGGAACGCTTTGGTTATGGGCTTTTCAGGATTGCTAAACATCCACTCATTTGCTGCTTGATTGTAAAATGTTTTATATGCGCCAAAAACTGTCCGATCTAATGGCTGCAGTTTATGAGAAGTGTGGGGTGGAAGTGTCAGTAAAATGACGTTATTCATTTTAGCCTGAGTAATAACTTCTACTGAAATATGTGTATCGTGGTTATCCATGATTAGAAGAACTTTTTTTCATTTGATGGATTAACAAACGCGATGAAGTGCTTCAAATACTTAATAAACAGCCCTTTCGTCGACCAGCCGCTGGGACTAGTACCTCCTTTTGTCCCTGCTGGTGCTCCATTTAGCATGTGCTCTCTAAAATACATACTGTTTTGAAAATTAACATTGGAGGCACATGATTTCCAACAGCATTAATTGCAGCTATCATTGTGAAGTTAAGCCCTCTCTCGCCCGATGTCGATTTGCTTCTCACCTTTCTGTGCTAATATTTTGGGCGCAACATGGACTGTCGAACAGTTTCATCAGTGTTGAAAATGCATTCCAGTGTAAAATTGTATCGAACCAAACATTCCTTAAAGTTTTGAAAAAAGCTCCGTCATTTGACTTATTGAAGCTCGTGGCTCTTGACAAGCTAGTCGCTTCAGGTTTCCGCAAAACGATACTTGGGTTCCTGCTAAGGAACCATCTTAGCCACCCATCTCCAGCTTTGCTTTTCAGTAAACCAATTTAACAGAACATTTTTGGCATTTGCCTGTCCAAATTGAAAAGACAAATGCTTTTACTCATTTAGAATATATTCCGCTATGGATTTTTCTTCATCCTCTGTGAAAATCTGACAGCAGCTAAGTAGCTTTAAATTCCGCATTGAATCTTGGCATACTTTACAGCACGCTCTACGAGCTCTATGTCCAATGCCGTTGTTTTAATGCCACTTTTGCGCCTTGGCATGCTAATTTCTGAAACATACAATCATTTTGCATGAGCGAAGTTCAAGAAGTTGATGTGGCCCAAGGTACAACTCGGATTGGAACGAGGTACAGCAACATTGCCTTAGCGGATCAAACGACATTTTCTCGAAGTGGGTTAAACAAACGCACTTTACAACCATGATACATACAGCTAAGAAAATAGACTTACCTACTTATTTAATCAAACAAAATAAAATCGAGGATACGGATTCGGGATAAAATTATTCACAAAAATCTAGGAAAAAAATACTTTCAACTACTGAAAACACATTTTATATTCCTCGACGACGCGTTCAGTTGAATAGTCGCAGGTGCACTGACAATATTTGAAATTTGAATAGGAAAATTCCATAGAAGAACAAGTTTTCACATGTTTCACATCAACAAAGACAATTATTTTTAACAAAAAACTAATTTATTTATCACGAAACACTTCTTTTCATATTATTTGCATTCGTTTTCGGTCAAAAAATAGTAAAATTTTACTTAAACTTTACACATCCGACTATATATGACTCCCCGTCTAGACTTTGACAGACCATTCACCTGCTCCTTTCCGAGTAGGGAAGAATGGAACACAAATGAACCCACAAAAAGAAAATCAATATCCATCTACACAGATGGGTCAAAGATGGACTGTGGAACTGGTGCCGGCATATTCTCTGAGGAACTAAATATACATTGCTCCATCAGACTCCCTGATAGTAGTAGTGTCTTCCAAGCGGAGGTTCTGGCAATCGCAGAAGCGGCCCGTAGGACGTCGGTATTGGTCATATCAGGCAGCGATTTTACCATCTTCATTGACAGCCAGGCGGCAATAAAAGCAGTTTCTGCCAATGAAATAAAATCCAAATTAGTCCACCGCTGCCGCGAGGAGCTCAAAGTTCTTTGCTCGCAGCATACCACCAATCTCTGCTGGGTCCCTGGACACAGTGACAAAACCGGCAATGACAGGGCGGATGAACTGGCGAGAGAGGAATCCAAAATGGATCTTGACAGAGCACTTCAATCGATCAAGCAACCACTTTGCAATCTTAGAGAGCGAGTGGAGAATAAAATTCGAATGAAAACCAACAACAGGTGGAAAGAACTCACTACCTGTGAAATATTAAGGAAGCTTTGGCCAGAATACAATAGAGGTCGGACCAACAAACTTCTACAGTTTGATAGGCCATCGCTATCTAAGTTAGTGGGAGCTCTGACTGGCCACAACTACCTAACAAACCACCAACGGTTAACCCCTAAAGAAGGAAGGGCATCACAATGGGTCCACGAGGACCTAAGTGAGGTATTGCAGGGCTCATCCTGCTCTACCTACCCATTTACCTAACCTAACCTACTTAAACTGGAAAAGGGGCCGTTTTGATGAATTTTCAAAAAGTGGGGCCAAGAGTCCTGAACCTCAAAAAGGGGACAATGCTGATCGGCATCGGCTCGGCACTGGACCAAGGTACAAATGGTTCAGGTACAGCACCTTCCCCTATTGTCTATTTTTTGGTGTCGAAAATGGATACAGAACAAGTAAAGCTATTGAAAAAAACAATTTTCAACGTTTATTCTTTTTGTTATACCCAAAAGTTGGTGTCATCCAAAATTTGCGGAGAAAATCGGGTATAGGTGCATGGAAGTTGAACTAGAAGGTCAACGGTTTGGATAGTCTATGATGAGTGTGCTATTCAATTTTCCATTTCTCAAATAATACCGCTTCCGTTTTGAGTTAGACCCACACACGGCACAACTATAGAACGACAGATTGGAAAATTTGAAATTTTGGTGTCGCTACTGAGCTCATCTCCATTTGGTATCTGCCATCTTGACTATTGCCAACATCATTGAGTCCGACGAAAGCTCTCTTTCTAAGCGGCTTATGTTGCTCTTCTTTTCTTAGACTCGTATAGTTAGCTATTCGTTATGTTAAACAGGGCCAGTAAGCGGTGGCTACAACTGGGATGCAAAATAGACAAAATTGATGATATACTGTAAGGATAAGGCGCTGTCAAGTTTACGTCATTCTTTACTATTCAATCTTTCCATTATTACTGAAAGATTTTGAAACTAAAGTGCTTTGTATTTTTCAAAAAAAAAAAAAAAATTATTGACTTTAGTAGAGGTTTGGTTATGGCTTGTTATCTTATGTTTGGCCCATTTTCATATGCTTCACCAGTCTAATAAATCAACTAAGAAAGAAAAATAACACATCGATGTTCGTTTAGCAAAAGTTTAAAAACTTCTGTTATCTGATTCGCCATTTGCATTGGGTCTCCCATAACACTTTGATATCAGCCTACAGAAAATATAGGTACCGATAAGCCCGCATATATCTTACCTGTGATTGTTGCATGCTCCTTTGCTATTTAAGTAACTAAGTTATCCACCAATAAAAGCCATTACCCGTCGTGTTGTATAAAAAATATCATCCGGATATGTGTACAGTACACACTACACGGTCCTTCTGTTTCAAATCGACACACAACGAAATGCAGATAAAAAAGTCTATAGAAAGCCAATTACCATAGTTTGTCATAATCAACTTTTCCAAAAAAAAAATCTCATTAAAACTTACCCTAGCTGTCGAATCGGTATACATCTTCTGGAACTGAAATGGCTAAATTCTTTTCGGATTAGTAAATAATAAAGTCGTCATTTGACCTAAAAACCATTCGCTTTCTGCCGAAAAGAGAGATGTTAATCAATTTCAATTTTCTGCTATAATAAATACTTATTGTTGTGCCTTCATAGATAGGATGCGATTACAAGTGTTCAAACCATATTTTTTGGTGACATGTATTTTTACCCGACTGGACACATGGAGAGTTGTGTGTTTCGCGCGTATCCTTTGTACGTTCCTATACGTGATGCCCTGTACCCCAAACGGCTTGACCGATTTTGAAGAGTGAAGTGTCGTTAGATTCGTATTTCTCCCCGGAGTGTCATAAGCTAAAAAAATAAAAATAAAAAATGTTAATTTAAGAAACCTTTAAACCCGACTGACTGTAAGAACATAGAGTGCACGACAGTTTGATTGGTTGTTTTCTTATTTTACTAGGCAGGTAGGTGAGGTAAACTGGTAGGTAGAGCTGGAAGAACCCTGATGATGGGTAGATAAGCAATATGTAGATAAAAGTAACGGTTCATAAAACACAGAAAATGGAATAGTTTTACATAAAATTCACGTTCGCGTTATTCATCCTGTTGTGCCATCAATGTTTGGGGAGATGTGAGGAAGAATAATTATCGAAGTCGATTTTATTTGCTAAAAATACCAAGTTGGATATAACATACCTAATTCAAACTAATTTTTTTTAGATAGATAATTAATTTATTTCTTGAAGATCTATTATGAATATGTACATACAAAATTAAAACATCAATGGTACAAGGATAATTGACTAGAAAAATGAGACATTCTGTATTTAACAAATTGAACAATAGGAAAATAGTGATGAATGCCACTTCAAAGGGCTTAACAGTACAAGATATAATTATGTGTGTGGGGTGACCCTAATGAAACAATTATCATATACAAATTTAATAAACACGAACAATATAAGAGCAAGTTACAGTTACAAGCTAAATTAGCCATTAACAAAACAAACAAAAATTTAAATTAAAGAAAATTAAAAAATAAAATAAAAATTAGACCAGAATATCAGTAATTAATCGGCAATAAGTGGTTCTAAATTACCATAATGAAAGTTAAGGAGCCAACCACTAACATAATTAATAAACAATCTAGATATTGATATAGTCCTGATGGACAGTGGAAGTTTATTTAACAAGCGATAATATGAAACTGTATAAAAATTACGAAAGCAGTGGTACGAAAACGGGGTATAGTTAACATGTTAGAAAAGATATTTGAAAACATCTACTACTTCTATTGCAGAACACTTATCACTACATATTTTGCAGCTGCAAAAGGACGAAGAAGGAAATATAAATACACAATTACAATTATATACAACTTATATATTGGGCATTCAGGTGCATGAAAATAAACATTAGCTTCCATCGTTGGTCTCGAAGACAAACTTTAGGGGTATCTAGATTAAGGGTATTCACTTAAACGCGTAAACTGCAGAAATTTACCACCTCGTAAAAGAACTGTCAGATTTTGCATGGAGAATAGTTTACGAAGGCCACATAATTTTCCGCGACCAATTAGGCTCGAAAATCGACCGCGGAAGGTTACGCAAATTTACAAATGTCAAACTGTCATAAGTGGTCGTGTGAATTGCTTTTCATGTTTTCAGAGTTGCAGCAATGACGGTAAAAATTCAATTAAATAGTTATTATATTCCTTTGTCGTTATTTGCAGCTAACTACGCAATGAAATTTCCGAGAGAGGTGTTCACTTAAAGCACCGCAGAAATTTATGAATTTACAAATTGCATAAAATTATGAGATTAAGTGAATACCTACCCTTATTATTTTAGTTTTGGAGCTTATTACTCAATTATGTTCAGCGAACCATTTTCTCAATAGGTTGAGATCCCTGTGTATATGCGAAATTAAATCTAAAGGACAACTGCAACCATAGAAAAAGCCAACATCATCTGCAAAAGCAGTAGGTGTACCTTTAAAATTGAGTGAAAATAGTGAATTAATATAAATTTGAAACAAAATAGGTCCTAAAACTGAGCCTTGAGGTGCACCTAAGTTAAAGAACCTAATATTGCTTCTTATGACGTCAAGCTTCACTCTGTTACTGTTACGAAGGTAAGACCGAAACCAGTCAATAGCAAGTTATGGTCAACCATATCAAACATCAAAGGCTTTGGTAATTTTAACAAATAAACCAGCTGTATATTTTTACCATCTAGATTTGACATTATTTGAGAGCAAAACTGTAGCAGTGCGTCTTCAGTTGGCTTTCCTTTTTGAAATCCAAATTGAAGTGGACTAAAAAATGAATTATTTTTTACATAATTTACTATTCTACTTTTTATAAATTTCTCAAAAAATCAGTGGGACAACATCAGCACATTTTAGAACTTCGGGGAAGACGCAACGGTTGAAAATATCTACTAGAACATTCGAATAGAATACACAATTTTTTTTTACAATGAAATTAGATATACCATCAGCACCACACGAATTTGATTTATTAAGAGTACCAATCACTTTTAAAACCTCGAGAGGAGTTATGGGCTGATACACAAAAGAGAAAGCTAAAATGTGGAGGCTACTCAAATTTTTTTTTAGTTGTGTAGATATAGTCTCCGATTGTCTATTAGTTAGGTATTGCGTCTTGTTTATATTTCTTTATTTTCTATACAGTCGTCGGGTTTTTGGTTTTTAAAATTATTATTGTTTTTTTATTATATGTATTTCAATCACACCATGGGGAAACAACGAGATGTTGTGGGCTAATTACAATAGGTGTGCCTATATATTTATTAAACTTTAGGGAGCCTTCATAAAATTACATACAATCCACGTAATTATATTTCGCAAAATCCGTAGGCTATAAAATCCAAAAATGGCATAAACAAAAGAGAACGTAGGCGCGTAAGAGGTCAGTCGTGGTTGCTGAGTATAATAAAAGTTTTCGAACTTTGTTTTTCTTTTTGCAGGAATTCTCCTGCTTGTAGGTATACCTTTTGGCTTTTCTCGCTGTGTAATGATTAAATGAGTGTAATAAGTAATTTCGTGAAACAATGGACCAAATATATATACAAAACACACCCCTGTTTTGTATGTATATTTACAGTTCCACAGATTGCTCAAGTGTACACAAGTTAAAAATAGCTGTAGTGGGTCTAGTTGTGCACATAATATGTGCGGGGTCACGTAAATTTGTATACATATAAAGCTTTCCACTACAAACATTAATAATGTGCTGGAATTTTAAGGGTTTCATGGGTAAAACTGTGAACATGCCTACTAGGCGATATCAAAGAAAAGCGATTACCCACATTCATCTGATTAATCATTGCATGACAATGCGGCTCGTAAGCTCATAATGACATTTTTAGTGATTCAGTAAGATTTGAATCTGAAGAGAAAGACGTTGAAATACTGCTGTCATCATCTTCTTCTCATTAATCTACTAAAATAAGAGAAATAACGATTAGGATGACATTCTTCAAGAAACGCGAGGAAGACGTCAATTAATTGATTGCAAATACGGGATTAGGACAATCTTACAGCTATCTATATCCCACCCCAAAATATTTGCAATATAGGATAACGAATACAGGCAATTAGCTACTAACGACAATACAGTTTTTTTATTACTCTCAAAAAAAAAAAAAAAAAAAAATCCTTCAAGGATGTACGTCAAGCTTCTTCGAGTTGTACCTACGTTAATGGGATCGATTTCGTAGCTATATTCATTACATCAGTTTATAACTTGGAAGTCCCATTTGCTTGAGGATTTTGGAAGATTAATAAACAAATGTGATAAGGTCACACGATGTCTTTTTTTAGAGGTAAAGAACTTTAAGCAGCGGAAAATTATATAAGATTATTAGGAAAGGTTGAAGCAAAACCACCACATAGAACAGACGTTTATAATCAGTTTTTCATTAAAATTTCTTGCATCGATGTTTCTAAAACTTGAAAGAGTGTAAAGATCCGGTCAATGGTGAGATTTGCATAACCTTAAACACCGATATATTGACCGATCAGGTTACTGGTGGAAGTTTTTAGGTATTGTTCGACAGACTATGCATGAATGTAAGTATGTAACGGGTGATTTTTTAAGAGGTTTAGAACTTTAAAAAAAAAAAAAAAACACAAAAAATTCGAAAAAACGAATGAAATATTTATTTGAATCGATAGTTTGAACCTTGCAATTTAATGTTTAAAGATAATTTTATGCAAATGTTGACCGCGGCTGCGTCTCAGGTAGCCCATCCGCTGAGTCCAATTTTGGCATACTCTTTTACACATATCGGCCGGTATCTCACGAATGAATGCATGGATGTTGGCTTCCAGTGCGTCAATCGAAGCGGGCTTGTCCCTATACACATTAGCCTTGACATACCCCCACAAAAAATAATCTAATGGTGTCAAATCGCACGTTCTAGGCGGCCAATTGACCGGCCCGAAACGTGAAATTAGCTGTTCACCAAACTCGCCTCGCAATTGCGCCATTGTTTCGCGTGCTGTGTGGCATGTGGCACCGTCTTGTTGAAACCACATATCATGCAAGTCAAGAACTTCCATTTCGGGCAAAAAAAAGTTTGTTATCATCGCTCGGTAGCGTTCACCATTGACAGTAACGCTGCGATTCGCATCATCTTTGAAGAAATATGGCCCAATAATGCCGCCGGCCCATAAACCGCACCAAACAGTGGCTTTTTCGGGATGCATTGGTAGCTGTTGCAATGCTTCTGGCTGCTCTTCACTCCAAATGCGGCAATTTTGCTTATTTACGTACCCATTCAACCAAAAATGAGCCTCATCGCTGAACACAATTTTTCGATAAAAAAGCGGATCCTCGGCCAGCTTTCCAAGAGCCCATTCACCAAAAATTCGGCGTTGTGGTAGGTCGGCTGGCTTTAGTTCTTGCACCAGCTGTATCTTAAAAGGCTTTACGCCCAAATCCTTCTGCAAAATTTTCCACGTAGTGCTGTAACAAAGGCCTAACTGCTGGGAACGGCGCCGAATCGACATTTCGCGGTCTTCTGTCACACTAGCTGATACGGCCGCAATATTTTCTTCACTACGCACAGTACGTAAACGTGTTGGTGGTTTAATGTCCAACAAAGTAAATTTGGTGCGAAATTTGGTCACAATCTTCCGAATAGACTGCTCAGAAGGTCGAGAATGCCGATCATAAAATGGAAGCAGCGCGCGATGAACATTTCGAACCGAGCACGAATTTTGATAGTAAAATTCAATAATTTGCAAGCGTTGTTCATTTGTAAGACGATCCATGGTTAAATTGCAAACCAAACTGAAGCTGTTTGACAGTGACACAAGGTACTAAACACACGTCAGCTGTCAAAACCAGTGTTGCCAAAACCAAACCAGCTAAAAAATCACCCGTTATAACTCTTTATTTCAGAAAAATATTTTAAACATTTTATACTTAAAATTAATATTAATATTAATTTAAGATTTGAATTGCAATTTTTACAGAAACAAAGAACCTATGTACGACTATGACATTTCGTCGTCTTTCGGTAGTTTGACATATTATTTATTATTTAACTCATACTTTATCAATTTTATACTATAATGAATATACTTTATATCTAACACAATGTATTGTTATTAGTTCTAAATTCTGTTTTCAATAGTTAAAATAATTAATTAACGGAGAGATGCGCTGCTCAAAACCCAAAATAAAAAAACAAAGCCGCCTACCAAGATAAAGCGTAGGACCGCCCAGGAGGTGGTAGGCAATATAAAACCTCCGGTTCAAAAGCGTAGCATTGTCAGAGAAAGAGAGACAATAGAAATGCCCTCGACCTCTGTTGTCAAAAGAAACGCTACTGAAAAGTTACCACCAGGAAAGCCATCGAATAGTGGCCCTCGGACAGCCAGAGTACAGACCTACGCTCAGGCCGCGGCATTCGAAGGAGCGAAAAACGTTGAAACTTCGCCGGACCCTGTTTCTCATGTTTTCTCAGTTATTCTCCAGAAACTTGAAGAACAAAGCAAAATAAATAAAATTATTCTCGATCGCTTGGTTAAGCTCGAAAATAATTCACGGAAAACGCGTGCTTCAAAAATAACATGAATGAAAAACCAATGTTAAAAATATGCACTTGGAATGCAAACGGGCTTTTACAAAAACTCGGCGAATTGGAAATATTCATACGCGAGAAAGATATTGACATTTGCTTAATTTCTGAAACTCACGTGAAAAAGGGATCGAATTTAAAAATAAAAGGATATAATGATTTCCACGCTTGTCACCCATCGGGGAACGCCAGAGGTGGATCATCATTGCTTATTAAAGACTGCATTGAACAATACGAAGACCTGAAGATAGAGCTCGAAACTATGCAACTGTGCACGATTCGAGTTAAAAATAGTCAGCGTACTCTTAGAATTTCATCTATCTACTGTCCACCGCGTTCCGCGCTTGAAAAACGTGATTTTACTAACCTGCTTAAATCGCTCAAACCAAATTTCATTATTGGCGGCGATTTTAATGCGAAGCACACGTTCTGGGGCTCCAGATACATCTCGCGAAAAGGTAGAATGCTCTATGGGGCAGGTATGGAATACAGTTGCGATTTCCTCTCGACGGGCAAACCGACCTACTGGCCAACTGATGCTTCAAAACTACCTGATCTGATAGATTTCTTCGTACTGAAAGGAATACCTACCAACCACATTAAAGTTGAAGAGAGCTTTGATCTATCATCTGACCACTCACCGGTTATTCTAACATTGAGTGTAAAATTAGCCAATAACCTAGAGCCAGCGAGATTAACTGGTAGAAAAACTAACTGGGAAGGCTTTAGGAACGAAATAGAAGAGAATGTTGAACTGAGTGTTCCACTTACGACACCCTATGAACTTGAAGTTGAAGTTGATCGCTTCGTCGAGATCGTACAGCTCGCCTCCTGGAATAATACGCCTAATCCAAGGAAAACGCCGGCCAAATACGGGCTACGATATCCTCCCGAAATAAAAGAATTGGTCAAAGAAAAAAGGAAGGCGCGTAAGAAATGGCAACAGAGTCGCGCTCCGCAACATAAAGCACATTTGAATTATTTGTGCAATTTGTTGAAGACAGCCATTAAGGATTTTAAAAATCGTGCGTTAGGTTCTTACCTTGAAAGTTTAACAGCGAAAAAAGATTCCAATTATTCACTTTGGAAAGCTGTAAAAGGCACCAAAAGGCCCAAAATCCCCGCGCCGCCAATTAGAATAAATCAAAATGAATGGGCAAGGGAAGATAAGCAAAAAGCGGACGTTTTTGCCGCTCATCTAGAAGAAACCTTTAAACCGTACGATGGCCAAGCGATCTACGACAATACTAATAGGACGGAATTACAACCTGACGATTCAACACTCACAAGAGCAACGCTAAGGGAACTAAAACGTGAAATCGAATCCCTAAAACCTAAGAAAGCTCCTGGTTATGATTTGATCACCGGAGAAGTTCTCAAAGCTCTTCCAAGGAAAGCATTAATTAAGCTCCTTCATATTATAAATGCTGCGCTCAGACTGCGCTCAGACTAAAAAACCGCCAAATGAAGTAAAATCGTATAGACCGATTTCCCTTCTTCCGGTCATTTCCAAAGTCTTCGAGAGAATATTGCTTAGGCGCCTACAGCCGGTTATTGAAGACAATAATCTTATCCCTGACCACCAGTTTGGGTTCAGAACCAAGCATTCGACGATTGACCAAGTACATAGAACTACCGACGTAATCGAGAAAGCATTTGAAGAAAAAAAGATTTGCTCAAGCGTATTCCTTGACGTCTCACAAGCCTTTGATAAGGTGTGGCACGACGGCTTGAAATTTAAATTACGACAAGTTCTCCCCGCAAGCCTATATGATATTCTAGAATCATATCTCGGGAATAGACTCTTCCGGGTTAGAAATGGAAACGAATACTCGGAGCTAAAAGAAATTTCGGCCGGGGTACCGCAAGGAAGCGTCCTTGGTCCGCTTCTCTATGTGTTATATACTCGCGATATACCAAGGGAAGATGGCACTACCCTTGCTACGTTCGCCGACGACACAGCTATCCTAGCTGTAGGTAATACAATCGAAGAAGCGACTACAAAACTGCAAGCCGCAGTGAATAAGGTAAATGAATGGACAAGGAACTGGCGGATCGCCCTCAACGAAACTAAATCTGTTCACGTGAATTTCACTTATAAGAAAACTAATGACTTGCCAATTTTTCTAAACTTGGCCCGAATACCCTTTGCAAACGAGGCCAAATATCTGGGAATGACACTCGACGCAAAGCTGAAATGGAATTCGCACGTGAAAATGAAACGTAAAGAACTCGATATCAAATATAGAGAAATGTACTGGTTACTCGGAAAACATTCCCAGCTCAGTACTGAGAACAAACTGCTTTTATACAAGCAAGTGCTAAAGCCGGTGTGGACCTACGGTATACAACTTTGGGGTTGTACCAAGAAAACAAATGTCAATATTCTACAAACTTTTCAAAATAAAGTTCTTAGAGAAATTGTACAAGCACCATGGTATATTAGAAACGACGATATCCATAGGGATCTCGGAATTCCAACAATCGAAGCTGAAACTAGAAGCTTCGCGAGAAAGCACAGAAACCGACCAATCGGACATATCAACAATACAGTCCGACAAATCTTGGACGAGAGCAATTTATTGCGCCGACTACAAAGAACGAAACCGTTCGACTTGGCAAGATAAGATTAACCGCGTTTAATTTGCGGAACACGCAGGATCTTTCATTGGAAAGTAACCTGTCAAAAGTTTTTATTTAATGATAGAAAAATTGCTTGATAAGTTATATCTTAGTTGCAGTATCTAACAATCTTTAGAAGGGTGGTGTTTTTAGTCAGTAAAAATCTGACACTACTATGAGAACGCGCTTGCTATTCTCATAGTGTCTTTGGAAGATTTTCACCTACCCTCGGAAAAAAAAAAAAAAAAAAAAAAAATGTTTCAAGACTCATCATTTACTTCATTTTTTACATCTTCTTCTCCGAGTGTTGTTTTGCAAAAATATCTATACCTAAATTCCCCCAAAATAGGGCAAATACGAATGAAATGATTGATTGTTTCTACCTCCCGCATGTTACATAGTGAGCATAGGTTACAATCTCGAGTAATAAATCTACTCCCATTGAACCAGATCAAATCACAGCGTGCCTTAAAGATCCATGATACATATTTTAGTCTGACTGTATGTAGGTATCCGTGAAGTCAGTTTCACCTTTTGAATAATCAAGTTGGCTATAAAATTCTATTTCCGCTTATTGATGCTCTATGTAGAAAACTTTGCCATCTTTTTTGCTTAAGTTTCTGTAACAGCTCTTTTCCTTTAGTAAGCCAATCAGTGCGCGTCAGTTTTCCGTCTCGCCATTGTAAATTAAAATCCGATCCAAGATTATATATTTCTTTAGTCCAGAAAATGTTTTTTTTTTCCATAGTTTTCTTCGACAATATTTGAGGCAATATCATCGTATTCAAACAATGTTTTATAAATGTATTGCAAGTGTAGCTCTAATGTTTAAAAATGTTCACAATGAATTTCGGCATAAATTGCTGTGTTAGCTGGAAGCTTCAGCACTCGCTTCAGGAAATAACACTGTAGTCTATCAATGTCATCGAAGTGTTTACAACCCCATATTTGTGGTGCATAGGTCTGGACCCCTGAACTGCTCTACAGACTGCTTGGAATAATTGCCACTTCGATTAAAGAGATATTCCGTTTTTACCCAGAAATTTTTTCCATGTGACCTTTTCTGTTTTGTTCTGAGTTGTTTCTATTTTCAACATGTTTGAAAAAATGCATTTTTGGAGTAAGAATCCTAGACAACAGTACTCTGATAAAGTTTTAATCTGTTAGCCTTTGATCCACTTTTCTGTAGAAGATAATCTTCCTCCGTTTCTAAATACCATAATTGCTGATTTAGCCAAATTTACTTCCATATTCCATAGGTAGCAATATTTTTCTAAACGTGTTTTAATTGTCTGTAGTGTGTTAAAATCGTCTGATACGATATCGATGTCATCCGAATACAGAAGTAATCTTATATTAGTTTCACTGAATACAATACCACGACCTCAATATTCGTGCAGATCATTTAAATAAAGAGCAAAAAGTAGTGTCGATAGAAGGCATCCTTGTTTTACCCCCGATACTGTTTCAATGTACTCCGAAAGTTCTCCACCCGTCCATACTGCAGATCTTGTATTACTAGGTTAGGTATAGATACTTTCGATAAGATATTCCAATATTGTGTAGTTTAAAAATCAGATTTTTTGCATGCACCTTTTTCTTTTCGTGAAGTTTTAAATGGACTATTGAAGCTAAATTGTATATATTCGGCCTTATCAATAATCAACTTTAGTCTGGCACTTTACGAAAAGACTCCACACTTTCCAAAATCCCTTTACCAATAAACAAATATAGTTGCCAGACTATCGCTAACTGTAGGGTTAAATGTTAGTGTTGGGAAAGCCATTTTATCTCGGGCATTAGCTAAATAAATCCTCCCTTATGTCATTTTGAAGACAAGTGTTGCCCAACCATCCAAAATCACGATAGTAAATTTCGTAATAGGAGAGAATTTAATACGATGTTGTTCAGCCTGAGCGTTTACAATTATTAATTAATTTTAGTAAATTGTGAATGCTTTCTAATTTAATTCGTTGTTATACAACAATGCAAATGGTTTTTAAGTCTATCACACACAAATTTGTACAAATGTATGCAAAATATTGAAAAATATTGCGTTTTTGTTTTATTTCTAAACACGTGAAGCATATATTTCTGTGTTTTTCTTTCTGTTGCTTTTTGATTGGTTTTCCTAGTTAGTTGCTTAATAAAAAATAAATTTTATATAAGTTTGGGATAATTCCAAGACTTTCTTGACAGTCGTCGCAAACAGAATAAATAATATCTTCTTACCAAAGTTTGGACGGCTTATAGGTACCTTTTTGCAACATTTCTCAGTACCTTAGGCGACACAGGTAGATATTTTGTTGCAACCAAACCCTTTTCAAAGGTTGCAAAAGGAGTTTGTTTACCGAGAATGAGGAACTCTAATGAGACAATGGTTGGCGTGAAAAGGTTCCCTTCGCGGAAAATATAGTTATAAAAATAGAATTATCAGAACTCAGCAAAATACATGCAAAATAACAAGTTTATTAACTTCTGGGGGTCCAAGTACAGCCTAACAAACAGGTAGTACGAGAATATGCGTTTTATATTTTTCAGTTCGAATTTCAACTTTTGTCGGTTTCTAAGTTTCCCGAATTAAGTAATATACTAGCTGACCCAGCGAACTTCGTTCCGCCCAAATTCGTTAATGTAATGAAAATAATAATTCCGAGAATAAGCAATGCTCATGCTGCTCTATGTAATTTGGTCAATTAAAATTCTTTATTCAAAATTTTATATTAAATACAATATAAATAACTGAAGTATTGCATTTTCAATGTGTTTAAATCAAACCGTAATGATTGACGTGTCCCCCAACTTTCCACTTTTTCACTCACACGTGAGCACGCCACATACGATTGACCATTTGAAAAACATGAGATAATTTATGTCACAAATATCCTGCGATTGTCCTTGCGACTTATTATTTTTCATAGTGAAAGCAATACGCATGGGAAATTGAAGGTGCTTGAAAATCACCGGAATCCGCAGAATTATATAATGGTTGCTTGAATTTTTAGGTCAATATCTTCGCTTCCATGACATTGGATTTGAGATTCTTCATATTCAAATCAAACTTTCGTTTCAAATTGTGTAGCGATGAGCCCCGAACATCCAACGAATTTAAAGATTAAACATTTCAAATAAGTTTGGTTGTATTGGAAGTAGCACTAACCGTTTATATATCCAGTCTAATTTTTTTCAAAGTTCGGTTCCCATACTAAGTTCCATTCCCAATCTCATCCCCTTTAACTTTTATTTTCACGACAAAAAGTAACATAAATGCCATATCAATACGAATCCCCTAAGCCCAAAATTGTAAAAATTTAACGATCCATCTATGGTTATGAGTGCACACACAGACGTCAGTCTCTTTTATATATTGGGGTACCCGCTCGATTTGTGCGCGCCTTTCGTGTGGAACTATCGGATCCAAAACTGTCCTATCTTTAAAACTGGAACCAATCATACCCATCCACAAAAGGGAGATGGACAACAGCGCCACGTATCGGATAGACCGTCAGCGCACCTACCCAATTCCCACGCAAAATTTTGAAAATAAAATTCTTTTTTAGATTTCCTATCTGTGTTAAGATCTACACAATGATGATCAGGCCCATCATAACATACGCTTCTTTAGTATGGCGGACTAAAACTAAAAAAAAGAACGCCATTGCTAAGCTTCAAAGGGTAAAGCGACTTGCATGTCTCGGTATATCCGGAGCCAAGCATAGGCGTACCTATCCTACTGCGACTATAGAAGCCTTAAAAGGACTAACACCTCTACACATATACATAAACAAAGGGCAATTCGCAGCTCGGCAAGTTTAATCGAAATGAAAGAGACAATTCTCAGCGACCATCCTGAGTTAAAGGATTTTTTCTCTGAAATAACAGTACTTGGCATAATCTGCGCGGTAACAGACCGCTTTCCAAAGACTTTGTGTTTCAAAAAACGGTTCTCTACGGAGATCCCTAGTAGAGAAGCATGGGCCCACCTACTTGCCAAAATTTTCTAAAGTGGTATACGGATGGTTCCAAAATGGAAACAGGAGTGTATGCTGGGTTCCACGGACCTAACCACGATGTCTCAATACCGATAAGGGTTAGCCCAAGCGTGTTCCAGGCAGAACTTCACGCCTTCCATGAATGTGCTAACCACATATACAACACAGGTACTAAAGGAATATCCGTATATTCATGGACAGTCAAGCAGCTATAAACGCCCTTAACTCGCCTATTATTGCCTCCAAATCAGTACTAAGCTGTTTTAACGGCCTTCAAACGCTCGGACGTAGAACCCTACTACCGCACTCCCAAATCACACAAAATGTAGCTCATATTGGGAGAATATCCCAGGTCTAAGACAGGCCAAGCGTGCTATTCAGCCGTTCAAAAAGGATGCCAACAGAAATTTAAATCTAAGAAGGCATGATATCGAAAATCTGGCTGGTTTCCTCACAGGACATCACAACCTACGATATCAATTAAATAAAATTAATTTAACCGACTCCTCACTTTGTCGGTTGTGTCTTGAAGAAGACGAAACAGCTTGGGCACATACTATGTGAGTGTCCAGCCCTATGTGGAATCAGGAGAACGATCTTCTACAGGGAGCTTCTGAGCCCTGAAGAGATGAAGAAGTCATCTGCCAGCAGCTTGATTAACTTTGTTAGAAAAGTGAAGAATCTGCTCGCCTAAACATTATTCTGGTTTCTGGCCCTTTGGTACAATAGATCTTATAGGTCGACGTGCCCTTCATCGCTCAGGCGTAGGCAGAAGGTTTTACATAAATCTTTACTGTAACTCTCTTCTACCGTCGACTCTCTTTCGTGACGTCGTTTGTAGTTTATGTGCATGAAGAACGAAAGAAAAATATTTCCCTGAATCATAGTTTGTACACAACTGCGTAGTTGAAATTTAATGCAGTAAAATAATTTTTTTTTAATTGTTAATATTTTAAAAAAGTAAAAATGCAAAGATAAGCAACCTAAAAATATCTTTTTTTTGACACTTCTTTTGTTAAGATTGGTTGACCGTGTGAACTGCAAAAGGGAGAAACACACTACAGAAATTACAGAAATAATATAGAGGGGACTAGCTGACCCGGCGAACTGCGTTCCGCCCAAATTCGTTAATGTAAGAAAAATAATAATTCCGAGAACGAACAATGAACATGCTGCTTTATATAATTCGGTCAATTCAAATTCTGTATTCAAAAGTTATATTAAAAACAATACAAATAATGTGTGTTTAAATGAAACCGCAATGATTGATTAAACCAACCCTAATTTTTTTTCACTAAAGTGCTTCACGATAGGTACATGACACCACATACGATTGATTGATACGATTGAAAACATGGGAATTCAATAATTGATGTCACAAATATCCAGCGATTGTCCTTGCGACTTATTATTTTTTTTTCATTATGAAAGCGATATGCATGGGAAATTGAAGGCGCTCGGAAACCAATTGCAAATCATCGGAAACCGTTGCTTGAATTTTTAAGTCAAAATCTTCGCTTCCAAGAAATTTGATTTGAGATTCTTCACATCCAAATCAAACCCAATCCGTTAAAAAAGTTTCGGTTGATTGGGGTTGCTCAACAAAATTATAACTGAGCCGACTTTCGAATTAAAATTGGGTAGCGGTGAGCCCGGAACATCAAAAGAATTTAAAAATCAAACTTTTGAAATAAGTTTTGTTGTATTGGAAGTGACACAACCCGTTTTCCTATCCAGTATATTTTTTTACAAAGTGCGGTTGCCATACTAAGTTCTATCACCAGTCTCATCCCCTTAAACTTTTATTTTCACGACAAAAAATAGCATAATGTCCTTCCTAAACGAATCCTCCAAGCAGAAAATCGTAAAAATCTAACGATCCATTCTCGAGTTATGAGTGCCACACACAGACCTCAGTCTCTTTTATTTATAGGGGTACCCATCCGGTTTTTTCGTGCCTTTCATTTGGAACTATCGGGTCCAGAAATTTCCTATCTTTAAAACTGAAACCAACTGGATTGAAATCGGATGAGTGGTTTCGAAGATCTACAACACCTAACCAATTCCTCCGTAGATTTTGAAACTAAAATTCTTTCTTAGATTTCCTATCTGTGAATATGTTAAGAGTCATAAGAGCATTATATGTTTTCACTAAACTTGACTGTAACTCTCTTCCGCCGTCGACTCTCTTTCGTGAAGTCGTTTGTAATTTGTACAAAGTATGTACACAACTGCGTAGTTGAAATTTAGTGTAGTAAAATTCAACTTTTTCAAATGTTAATATTTTAAAAAAAGTAAAAATGCAAAGATAAGCACCCTGAAAATATATTTTTTTAGACACTTGATTTGTTAAGATTGGTTGAGCGTGTGAACCGCAAAAGGGAGAAATACACTACAGAAATTACAGAAATAATATAGAGGGGATAAGCCATACAATTTTTTATAGGTTAAATTGTATTTATTTTTAAACCAGGAAGCGATAAGTTCTTAACACACTTCCTACGTGCGATTGTTATTCATTCTGAAATGAATGAGCCAGATATTATTTCTATTTTCAAAAATATTCTCTTGCTAACGATGCAATTGTGATGTTTAGACCACTAATAAGTTTTGATTTGCATCGTCAGCCTACGAATAAATGAAACCATTCAAATAAACTGTGCTTTGTTTATTGAATAATTTGAAAGGGATTTTATTACGACACAAATGCACTCATAAAGAAATCGCGAGGTAGTATTAGAAAACAATGGAAAGCGTACCATAAAAGTACTGAAAATTGTGTCCGATCGAACGATAGGGCATTACTGATTTGCATATGATATTTGACAGATCAGCGGATATTTTGTGCATTTCCTATTTTGTGTTTTGTTTTTTGCTTGTAATAAGTCTCAAAGAGCATTGGAATGATATGTGTTGGGCAAATTTAATTGCAGTTTATGTATTCCTTCTTTTAGAATAAAATCCTCCTTGTGAAAGTGATCATTGACCTTGTTTTTCAGGAAAACAAATTATGAAATTTTAATTCTGCAATGACAACAAATGTAATAGATTCTAAGAAAGTTGTCGGACTAGTAAATGTGGAGGTCTAATTGTTTATTGGTACCATTTCACAAATGCTGTAGGTACATTTTTACAAAAGCTGACATCTAACTAGTTGTCAACATTAGTGATTGATTATTAGTAAGGCCGATTGTCCACACTCCACAGTGGAGTATTTCCTTCTAAGACTATAAAAGTCGAGGAGACTAACTCCTTTCCATATTTGGCGCCGTTTGACGATGTCACGATGCTGACTTTACATTTATCTGGCATACTTTTATTGGAGCACAGATTTTACAGGGAAGTTGTTACATTTCCAACTGTCTTAAACAGTTCGACCGGTTAAAGAGCAGTGTTGGGCTTCAACATCGCTATCAACACTGCACTGAAAATAAAACTCTTGTATATTTGAGAAACCAACAAAATTTTTCTATCAGACTGACAAAGTATTAGTAAGTTTTTTCTTGTCTTAAAACTTTTGCTGTGATGATACAAAAATTGTTGTGTTAACAAATATCATTGCTTGTGTGTATAAACTATTTTGTTAAATTAATCAAAACGTTGCTAGTCTTACAAAAGATATTTGCCAATTATACCGTTGTTGTTGTCAAATCAACAATTAACTGTTGCTTTTACAAAGAAATTTAATAATTTGGTGTTTATCTTTTTGTCAATTTAACAAAGTTTAATAATTATATTTATTAAAAAAAAATAGTTAGGTATACAAATTACATATTATATGCCTATTGCCTATATTTATTACAAAATATTTTTTTCCTGCGTCCTTCCAATAATCATAAAGGCATTCTATTTAGAAAAAGAAAAGAAATCGTTTGTTGTTATCATACGAGCATATAAAAAGGGTTTTGTCGAATAATCAGTTAACAATTTTTAGCTATGTACACATATATTATCGCATTAACTTCTTTCACTAATGACTAACCTTTTAAATAATTCCATATGCGGCTTTCTTTTGTTGAAGCAAGGCTTAGTTCAGTAACTATGTTCTCATCTATTTATTTAGTTTGAAGATGTTTTTTTAATTCACTTTCACCGGTTACCTTTAAGCGCACTAACAAACTTTCTGTACTAGTACTACTTCAAGTGTAAATTATAAATGACGCCATTGCAATTATATTAAAATGTATTTTTGTCGATTCAACACGTGTGTTATCAATTTATGTTCCATCTACAAACAATTTTTTAACTTCAACAAAATCTTTGTAATTTTGATAATCTGTGTTTTGTTTGGCTAACAAATATTTTGCATAAGTTTTGTCGAACATTTGCTAAAGTGATTTTTGGTTCTGTTATAATAGATATAAGCAAAACTTTGCGAATTCAATACAATATCGATTTATTAAACTGAAAATTGAAAATTTTTTAGTAAATGATTTATCCGTTTGACAAATAAATTTCATTTATCATTACAACAATTTTTTTTCAGTTCAACAAAACTATTTTTGTTGAATTTTTACAATAA
This sequence comes from Cheilosia vernalis, assembly GCA_949126925.1. NCBI lineage: Eukaryota > Metazoa > Arthropoda > Insecta > Diptera > Syrphidae > Cheilosia > Cheilosia vernalis. The sequence continues at coordinate 78,742,451 of OX421358.1, read as the reverse complement.
CATTTTGTAAATATTACCTGGTATTTTATTTTGAGTGTATAATCAATCCAGTTCAATCAGTGTTGCCAGTTTGAGGGTTTTCCCCCCAGATTTATGGGTTTTTTCGGTCGAAGGATAGAAATGTGTTTTTTCTTTTTTAATTCTATATATTTTTATTACGTTATAATATCATTTTGGTAGCCTTAAAATGTTTGTCATTTTAAAATGCAGTTAAATAAACGATCGGTCTTCCAAAGAAAATTATTTCTGCTACCAGTTTAATTTTTTTTCGGACCAATCTCATCTATAGATTTTACCAACAAATGTGCGTAGGGTGTAAATTCTTACAAGATGTTTTAAAAATGCAAAAAATGGTTTGACATTTTACTTTGTTTTTATTCGGCGCTAGCATGTTTTTTTTTTTCAAATTCGAATTTCCTTCTTTTAAGTCATACAAAAACATGCTAACAAATATGGACAAAAAGTTGGGTAGTTTTTTGAAAAAAGTAGCTAATCTAATCTGGGCTTTTACAGATTGATTTGGAAGAAATATTTTGACCGTCTGGCAGCACAGAGCACAAAAAGGTGCAAACAAAAGGAGGAAAAAACACACAGCACAAAAGGTACAGAGAGAAACAGATTTTTCCGGTCACCACAAGCACAAAATTTCCTTCTCTGAAGGGAAATTCCAACGATGTAGCTTAAATCGAACATTTTACATTTTACTTTGGAAACATACAATAAATGTTAAAACTTATCCTATATGCTAATCTCGACAATTCTCAATGCAACTTTTTTAATATATAATTACTTAGATTGAAAGTCATAACAGGATGAGTTTCTAATGAAAAGTGGAATCAAAAAAGTAAAGTCAAAAAGTGTAAAACTTACCTAATTCGTTAATTCATTTGATTTTCTATTTCTCGAAAAAAAAATGCAAATTCCAACGGAATTGAAAGATCGAGGTATATAAATTGCATCAAAATAAATTGTACCTTTGTACTTGAGCAAACTAATTTGTATCGAATTCGATACAATCACATCGACTTTTCCGTCAGGGAAAGTAAACCTTCAACTTAAAGCAATCGGCGGCTTTACATAGAAATCAAATTCATCTGGCGATTAAGTTAATTTAAAATAGAAATCGTAAAGCAGCGGCATAGCTACCCTTATGAAGCGAAGTGCCCTCACTTAAATCTGGAACCAGAGTCGATTACTGCATATATATTGGACCTCCCTCCACAACCGGCAAGCAAACTTTTCTGCTTCCATTCACAAAAGACACAACCCGAGATCAGCAAGGATTTAAAATCCCATTACATGAAGAAATCGGAAATCGGTGGAATTAATACACATGCCATCCAAACCGAATGCCGTAGCTTCTGGTTCCCAAATGTATATTTGAAATAATATATATAGTTTTGGTTTGTCGAACGATCTGCACCGGTCGTTTGCAGCGAAAACATTATAAATCTAAGAAATTCAACTTTTTTATAACCCATTACCGATGTGTAAGCTCGCTCAATCCGCCGGCATATCCACGCCATTTCACTTCATACTATACATCTCGAATGCTGTTAGGTAGTATATCCTTCCGGATGCATGGTATAAATTAGTTGGCGGTCTAACTCCAGTTCCATTTGCGAGTGATAAATTGTGTGAATAAAATAAAATACATACACACATACCGGTCGAGGGGCGGTGTGGGGTCTGGGGTGTATATCCGGAAGGTTCTATGCTCCTTATCCTTATTTGCACGTTTTCGTTTGTATGTCATGTCTAAACTCTAAAGCCTGTGCAAATGGAAAACCATATGTCTACAGCACAAATTGCTCTCTGCTGTTGGTGCTGCCACTGCAGCGTTCATGGTTATTCGACTGGTGAAAGCGCACCAGGCGTCACTTTTTTTCTATTCGCTCCGCTATACGTTGAATTATGAACTTTCATAAACATTTTGTTCTAAAACGAAAACGAACGAGCGAACCAACAAAGCCTGTGATAACGACAGCCACCACCGTCGCCGTCGACGAGTAGCATTTACATAGCACAGCTAATACCTAAATATAGGCCACCACCGACCGACTAAATATTTTTCTGGGGATGCTTTCACATCGAAAGCCCCACAAAAGGAATGGGGTCCAAATGCATAAATCGATTTCCGCTGGTTATTTGATTTTTTTTTTTGTTTTTCAGTTCGTTGATTGTGTTTTTATTTTCTATTTGGTTTTTATAGTTGTACATGTAGGTACATTTATATAATTTTTTTTCAGAGCCTATATCTTGTGGGGGTGGCAATAAGAGGGTGAATTATGGAGGCTTACATCACTTGAATGATTTGTAACGCGAAAACTTTTGAGCTGACTTCTGTGTTTTTTGTTTTATTAGGTGTCGTTGGGTTGACATTTTAAATGCGAGGGGGAGTCAACAGCCAAGCCAATTAAAGACATTTCCTTCTTTTTGTCTTTCGAGGAAATTAGTTTACTTCGCTCCAAATAAACGCAGTTTTTCCCATCTGATAACCAATTATCATTATATTAATACGTGAACATCCAAGCTTTCCGTACGCTTTTTTGGCATTTAATATGAAATGAGGAGAATGAAACTTTTCTTATTTGAAAGGTACTGTGCCATAGATGTGCACAAACACAAAATCGTGGGTATATCGTATATGTCGCCATTAAGAGTGGTAAAATTAAGTTATGACTTCCCCATACAAAACAGGTAATAAAAGGATTTTGGTGACAATCAATTTGTCGCCGTCATGTTACCATAGTAACGTATTTAATCATCTTAGATTAGAACCTGTTGGAGAGAATCATTTACCCATAAAGGTATGCAATTTACCCCTAAAAATAAGCAATAATTGTAAGAAATTTATTTAGGGAAACTATTTATTATTTGTCGCCACCATATTACCATAGTAACGTACCTATTTAAATATAAATCATCATAGATTAGAGTCTGTTTTCGATGGAGCAACTCATTTACGTGTCTTTTACTTTCTCCATTACGTAGTATATATTGTTTTCGTACAAAATTTTGAACTGAATTCTGATATTACAATGATAGAGAAACTCAAAAAAGTGGGTCGCAAAATTCTGTCCGTTCGTTCCGTCTGTCCGTCCTTTAACAGGCCTACAGCCTAAACGGCTTCCCGGATTACGTTCAAACTTCGGATTTGGAGTTTTTAGGCTTACAGTTCGGGATGTTTTTTTTTTGCCAGTTAACCTCAATATTAATGGTACTTCCTATATACAATTTTCGTACCAGTTTGATTTGATCGATAACGGCTCTAACGATTTCAACCAAAATTGATATTTAAGCTTAAGTAGGTGAGATTACCATAGCTACGTAACGCAAAAATTCGAGCAACGGTTTTTTTGAAATTTCGACATATTATGTATCTGAAAAACGGTCTATGATTGTAACAAAAATTATTTTCTAAAGTAATGTGGTCATATATAACATAATAGCAAACTCAGTTTTTCTCTACATCCATATTAACGTACAATGGATTTTTGAAAAAAGCCATTTAAAAAAAAAAAAAAATTTTTTTGTCAGTTTACCGGAAATGGATGTTTTCAAAACTAGTGTGTCCTCAATTTTCGATTTGCTGACGACTCGGAAAGTTAGTCAGACTCGCACTAAACGAGAAAGTTTCGTGCGACCCAGTCGCGCACTTTATTTTTTGTTCCATTAGATACATCTAATAGAAAAGATTAGAAAAAAAAAAAAAAAAAAATATTTCACTATTTTGAGTTGCTTAATAACCGAAATATTGAAATGAGTTTATATCTTCTTCTTTCTGATAAAATCACAAAATTTGAATGGGACTAGTTAGCCAAGAATGCAGGCTTTGCAGAAATTGTGAATTTGAGTTATAAATTGTATCAAAGGGGTTAGATTTAAATGTTATTCGAAAGAATAGAAAAAATTGTTGGATAAAATCGGTGTTTATTTTATTGTTTGTTGTTGCTAATTGACAAATAGTGACTCTTATCGATGGGTACAGATGAATGCTTTGCGAATATTGTTTTACCATTGTTTTGTTGTTGTTGGGATACCTACCCATATGTGGATGTAATTCTATAAAGGGATGTGTTTTCTGACTTCAATTGCGTTTTATTAAGTAACGCTTGAGTGAGTTTAGAAATTTTAAATGCAGTTTCTTAAGTTAGGATATGCTTTATGCACTAGTAATTTTAAATAATTTCTCTCTATTGGAAATTTGGAGTTATAGGTGCAAGCACAAATATATCTCCGAAAAAAGACATTTCTGAGAAAAACGAATTTCACTACAAACGATTTCGAATGCAACTGGCTACTTTTTATTTCAAAGAGAAAAAAGTTGCGGGCTGAAATTTTTTCTAATGGTTTCTAACTTTCTATGTAAAAGTTGAACTACAAACGAAAAAATTGAGGTTTTTCATTATAGAAAAAGTGCGGGCTAACTTCGCGTAGGTAAGCATTTAGTATTTGCTGTATGGGAAGGTAAGGTCTTAAATTGAAAGTGCATAATAGAATAGAAATAACACATTTGTCGCGAGCGCGAGGGAGAGGGTATTATTGAAAAAATCTGCTAGTGAAATCGAGGAGACGTACGAAAAATGGCAGTCTATTTACATAATACTTAATTTAGCTTTCCTAGAATTTTTTTTTTCCGACGGTCGGTGGACATCTTGAAAGGCACTAGTGAAGCTACTAGTGTGGGACCCGCCACGAACTAAAAACACCTCCCTTTTTATTTACAACTGAGTTAAACTCATTTAGCAAATTCTACTTTCGTATACAATTGTAAACGGTTGGTGGGATATAGCCCATTGGCTAGTCCCGAAAATATTTAAGTCGCGAAATTATTAAATCTACTTTGTTTTCTTTAATTAATTATACAATTTAGATTGAGTGAATAATAAGCTACAAGAGTTTAGGATGTGCAGTGAAGAGGGAAAGCGAAAGGGGTCGTTATTCATATTCTACATAGGTAATTAGTAACTCTCTTAAGCCTTCTTAATGTATTTCTATTCTCTTCTACCATGTGCTGAATTGAAGTATTCCAATGTTCGTGGATTAGGTCATAATGCTTGACCGCATATTTCCTTAATATATCTTTGATATATTCTACTCCTAAATCTCTGTGTAGATTGTCATTTCGTATGTACCATGGTGCGTTAACACTACTTGTTAGTATAATTTGTTTTGAAAAGTTTGAATCATTTGTAGATTCGATTTTTTCGTACGACCCCAAAGCTGTAGTTTGTTTTCAATTGAAGGTTGAAAGCTTCTATCAATTAGCCAATGCATATTTCGTAGCTCTTCCTCCTAAATACCTAAGTATTTGGCCGTATTAGCATACGGTACCTACTTCTTTTCCATCTATATTTGCTCTTACCGTATTTATTTCCATGTTGGTAAAGTTAATAGGAACGGATTTCTCTCATGGAGTTTTTTTCTCCATTTTTTCGTCAAGTCACTTATAGATCTTATAGAAACTTTGAAGTTTATATGCTGCTTCTTCCGTATTGTCGCCAATTGCCATTATTGCTGTGTCATCAGTCGCAAGGCTTCTTCTTCAGGCAAATCTCTTGTATACAAAAGATACAAGATTGCACCCAGGAAACTGCCCTGTGGTACACCTGCGGTTATTTTTTTCAGATCCGAGTATTCATTTTCATATCTTACACGGAAATACCTGTCTGTAATATATGATTTATGAATGCAATAGAATTCCTCAGGAATTTGCATTTTAGTACTTGGTGCCAAACCTTGTCAAATGCTTGAGCTACATCTAAGAAGATGGCCGAGCAAACTTTTTTGGTTTCCAGTGCCTTCTCTATAATACTCGCTGTTCTATGCACTTGTTGAATTGTCCAGTGTTTCTCTCTAAGCCCAAATTGGTGAGCAGATACTTAATGGCGGTCCTCTATTATTGGCTTTGCTATAGATTAAAAAAAAAAACAGTTCTAAAGTCTTTGTTCTCCATTTAAGAATCGCCCCTACAAGACCTCACGTAGCCCCTCCTTTCCAATCTTTTCATACCTTTCTCTTCGACGTTGCATAGATAATCAATCTCCATCAAATGTTTACTGCTTCTATGTACCCCATCCATACACACTTCCAAGCGGATAATTCTTGAGCGCCCTGTAACAATGTTCGCAACAATTCAGAGAAACACCTTGCATATGACCATGAAGTCATTATGTATGCAGTATGCGTAACATAAGTGGTATTACAGTTAACACAGGTTTAACTGCGGGATGCAAGTGCAGTAATAAATTAAGATCAGAATTATACGCTCAACGCTGTCCATTCATCAAAGTAATCAGACATAAATCAGGCGTCGAATACATCATTTTGTAATTAATTAAAAGTGTATTGACTGCAAACAAATGTTAAACCCTTAAAAGCACTCATCATATATACATAGACATACTTACTATGCATTTGCCATTAATCCTTGTGCTTACATTTTTAATCGGAATCGAAATGAGCTGCAACTGAACAATATTTCCAACAAAGGAATGGGAAATGCGAGTTTGCCTCTTTGTCAAAAAAGTAATTAATTCAATATACGATGTAAGGAAACTGTGTTAATTCAATTGTGTCACAGAATCCCTCCAATCTGGATGTTTAATGCATAATGCAAGCTCGTTAATGGAAGCAGCCTTTTCATTTTATAATTCCGATTAACATACATACTGGATCAAAAGTTGCGTGATTTTCTTTTTCGTGTTAAGACCGGACTTTGGATATTCGGCATTTTTCGAAAGGGTAATTATTATTCAATCTTTATTTTATTTCCTTTCAACCAGCATATAAAGGATTATGTCTGTATGTACTTAAAGGCGTAACTTAACCGTTCGCTTTGCCTTTGAATAAGCAACTAGCTTTAAGAACGCGTCTTTATTATACTTACTCAAATGTGTATAACAAGCTTCCGTATGAAAGGAATTTCCATTGTACCATTAATGAGGAATTAAACAAAAGAGTTCGCTTTACAGAAAGTAAGTTCAACTTGTGCAGCAGCCTCGCTTTAGTAGGAGAATTTCTTTATTATTTGTGCAACATTAATGATATATACAGTTTGCATTGAAAAAAAGTCAAATAAAAAACATACATTGCAGGAAATGTAGATGCAATGCTTTAAGGTGTCCTGGATGCGCTTTCGAGCTCGAATTAAAACACTTGTGTCTTACTTTTAAAATTAAACAATATTTATTTGGAACTATGTCCTTTATTATTGAAATACTTTTTACTAATTCTAAAAGGAGCTTAAGGCTACTATGTAGTTACAATAAGACTGTTGATAAATTCATCATACAGTCGTATTTATATACTTTTCTTATCTATCTACAAGGAGACCCAAGCGTACAATCGTCTTGCTTGATAATGAAGAAGAGATAATATTCCAACATTGTATACAAACGATATTATCTCTTTTACATATGTTATCATTGTAGCGTTGTGTGCAAGACTGTACTAGAGACTAAAGATATCATTGAATACAAATAATGTTATCTTTTTTCTCAATATGTCTTGCTATGGATACTTAACTCCCCCCCTTGTTAAACGAAATCGTCCCGATTTTTCGACGCTATTTTTAACATTTCTCTTTCATAAGTTTTGTTATATGCGTCAATCTTTTTTTGTTTTTGACGATCTGTTATACATTGTATAGTTTTTATCATTACGTACGTAAATGCTAGAATAACAATCAGTGTTACAATTGTGTATATAGTTGATAATATCGGTTTTTCTTCAAAAGGAATAATTAGTTTTTTTAAAGTATCTATGTTATCGAATTTGTACATTGTATCTTCTTTAATTATTTGGTCGATGTAAGACTCTGAATTATGATTTCTTAATATAATTTCTTTAATTTGCTTATGCATGTTTTTGTATATTTTATCGTCTAGATTTATAGTATTTTCATAAGTAACTAAGTTTATACCATTAATTGTTTGATTATTTAACTTATGCTTACCGCTTAATAACATAACACCGGATTCAATTTCTAAGTCGTAATCGTATTCTTGTTTAATGTTGCATTTTGAAGTTATATTCTTTAAAAGTGGAATAAGACAATTTTCTTCTTCAAAGTTAATTTCACAAATGTTTTTACTTAGATGATTTTGACAATTTCTTGTTCTTAAATAAGTTTGGTTACATAAGGCAATTGTTTTATCTGTAATGATTTTTCCATGTTTTGAATTTAAAGGTGTTACTTTATACAATTTACATGATTTAATTAGAACTGGATATTTATATATTGTGATGAAGAATTCATCAGTTCTAGCTAATAATATTTTAGAGTACTCAAGTATATTTATTATGGGTACTTGAATTATTTCATGTTGAATAATATTTTTAATGTCATCTAAGTCTAGGCTTTCTGATAAATATTCATTATTTTTTGCTGCATTAATTGTTCTGGTCAATAATAATAATTGTTCGTACACTTGTTCTATTACTAAATGTTCTTTAAGGCTCTGACCTTCGAATTGTTGCAAAATTTGTTCAAATCTAGAATTTATAGTTTTTTGTTTATTATTGTTTTCTATGAGATTATTTATACTCGTTTCTATGTTAACTAAGTCATAATGGTCAGGATTACCAAACACATATTTGAAAGCTGTTCCTAAAAAGTTAATTGATCTAGTATGCCTAGTATGTTCTTGTAATTGGTCTGCTAAATTCTTAATTTTACTTAACCAAATTTTTTCTTCTTGTGTAGGTTGATATTTACTAGTTACGATATTTACGTAAGGTTGAAATATCGAAGTCAGGTTGGTGGCATGTAACAAATAAGTTTGTTCTTTGAATAAATACACGTCATCTGTTTGCGTAAGTATAAACTTCTTGTTTAGTAACTCAGTTATTTGAACGTTTCCTTGCCCTTCTTGACTCTGTACAATTCCTAGTAATGTTAGGAATATTAATATTTTCGTCATCTGAAAAATGATAATTCTTTATGTTATCCTTGTGAATTTTTATTCCTTCTTTAGAGATTACAGTGTCTCCTTTATCTTCTTCTACTATTCTTGTTATGTATCTGGCGTTAGATTTCTTTCTAAGACCTGTGATTCTTACCATTATCTTATCTCCTTTTTTATACTCTCTGTGTCGAGTTCCTTTATTTAGACGTTCGATCACTTTTTTGGATGCTGAGTTTAGTTTATTTATTATAATTTCACTATTGCTATATTTATTTTGATTAAAGAAAATGTCTCTAGGTTTCAAACCGGTAACTGAGTGTATAGAATTATTTAATTCACGCACTGTTCTAAATATTTCTTCGATAAGTCTTGTTTTATTCTGAATTGTGAATATTCTAGACAGTTCAGTTATTGTACCGTTTACACGTTCTACCTGACCGTTCGCTGTCGATCTGTATACTGGAGTTTCTACTTTAGTTATGTTGTATTTCAAACACATTTGGTTCACCATTTCTGTTTTGAATCCCTTCTCGTTATCTGTCATGAGTCGTTCACATTTTGGGAAATAATTAGATAAGACCTCTTCCATAACGTCGTACAGTCTGTTTCGAGTTTCGATTTCCCGAAGGATTGTATATTTAGAATACTTATCTACTGTTACAAGGAAAGTATACTTGTCGTTGAAGTATATGTCCATATGAATGTGTGTTCCCACATGTGTTGGTATTTCTGAATTATTCAGAGGTTCTCTGATAGGTTTTCTTTCATATTTTCCAAATAGACATGCTATGCATTTTCTGTTGAAACTCTTTGCTTGTTTATTTAGATCGGGCCAGTAATATTTCTCTGAGATTTCTTGTATATTGTTACGTAACCCTCGGTGTGCTCTTTCGTGAGTTACCCTTACAAGTTTTAGTTGTTCCTCCAAATTTGTCACGTCTTGAAGTTTTCTTGGTGTGAATATAAATCTTACTAGTGGGAATTCTTTTTTTATGTTTTCACCATATTTGTATATGTTTTCAAATTTCGTATGCAAAGCTACAATCTTTTGGGGTTGTATAACTTCTTTCATCTGCCTTAGTAAAGAGTCTTTGTCCTTAAACTTTATTATGAGTCTTATTTTGTTACTAAAATAGATTTGTGTTTCGATATTATTTGTTATATCTTCAATAAGTTCGAACTGTGCAGTGTATGCATTAAAAGGCTGATTCACAGTTTTTATTATATCATTAGAAGAACTTTCAGCTGAATGTGCTGTTTCTATGGTAGAAGTATTTATGCGTTGACGTGATAATGCGTCAGCTACAAGATTTAGGTTTCCTGGTTTATAAACTAATTTTGCTCCAAAGTCTTCAATGATTCCCTTCCAACGTTTCAGCTTTGTGTTGGGATTTTTTTCTGATACAGAATATATAAGGCTCTGGTGATCGGTATATATGGTTAGGTCTGCTATACCATATATGTAGTTTCTGAGTTTTTGTAAGGACCATATGATCGCTAATAGCTCTTTCTCGTTTGTGCTATAGTTCTCTTCTGTCTTACTCAGTGTTCTTGACAAGAAGTGTATAGGTTGCTTATTCTGACTTAGTACGGCTCCAATACCTATGTTGGATGCATCAGTAGTAAGCTCGAATGGTTTACTATAATCCGGTTGAAAAAGTTCGACTTGTTCTTTCAAATAATTTTTTAAAATTCTAATCGCTTCTAATGCTGAATCATTCAGATTTAACTTAATATTTTTACTTTGTTTTTTGTTTACTTTACCGTTATCTCCTCGTAAATATAATGTCAGGGGCTTGGCTATGCTTGCGTATCCTTTTATAAACTTACGATAGTAACCTGTAAGACCTAAAAATCCTCTCAAATCCTTTACCGTTTGTGGGACTGGAAAATTTTCTATAGCTGCTATTTTCTCAGGGTTCGTAGTGATTCTACCATGTCTGATTATGTGACCTAAGTATTCTACTTCTTCTTGAAAAAACTTACTTTTCTCATCAGATATTTTTAATGTGGCTTTATTGAGTACGTCGAATACTTGACTTATGTGCTGTATATGTTCTTCCTCAGATGAAGAATATATCAATACGTCATCAATGTAAACGTGTACGAATTTACCTACAAAGTCTCTCAAAATGTCGTCCACGCATCTCTGAAATATGCTTGGTGCATTTTTGAGCCCGAAAGGCATTCGTTTAAAATGATATTTTGCGCCATTTATAGCAAAAGCTGTTTTTTCTTTATCATCTGTTTTGATTTTAATTTGGTGGAAACCTGACTCCAAATCTAATGTTGTAAAGTACTTGGCTTTACCTAAATTTTGAATTGTCATGTTGACATCCGGAATGGGGTATCTGTCTGTTACAGTGTGAACGTTAAGTTTTTGGAAATCAACAACCATGCGCCGTTTTGGTTTTCCTTTTTCGTCCAAACCTTTTTTAGGTACTGTCCATATGGGACTGTTATAAGGACTATGGCTTTTTTCTATTATATCGTCATGTAAGAGTTTCTGTATTTCTTTGTTTACGAATTCGTTATCTGCTATGGGATATGGATATTGTTTAACATAAACCGGATTATCATTGGTCGTCCTAATGCTTGCTTCTATAGTATCTGTAAAGGGTAACGGTCCTATGCTGTTATTAATCTTCATCAGTCTATCTATGTCTGCTTTATAAATATTATTTTCCCCAATTATGTAATTAATTTTCTGAATAGATTCGACACTGCTTATGGTAGTTAGAGTCATATTACTGAAATTTATTTCCGCGTTTAGAACTTTAAGTCCTTCATATCCTAATATCATATCAAAAGACTGAATATCCTCTAATTCAAAAAATGTTATATTTTTCTTTAATATCCTAACTACTTTTTTTGTATCTACCATAGAATAACCATGCATTGTTTTTATTTTTATAGGTTTAATTTTAATTTTTTCGCTAGAATCGCATTTTCTATTAATGTAATTATGGGTTGCACCAGTATCAATAAGAATTTTATAAATTTCCTTAGAAATAGTACTAGTTAAATTTAAGCAGGGCAACCCGTCTACTAGTTTAAATGATCTATTCTTATGTTATTATTTACCATACATTCCGTTTCATCTGCTTCTGCATATGTACTGCTGACATCGTCTCTGCGTTGTTGTCGGGAGTTATTTACTCTCTGCTGCTTGAAGTTCTGCTGATAAGATCGTTGCGGTCTGTTGTGTGTGTTGAAACTCCCGCTGTGTTCACGTTTCGCTGGTGGATTATATACATCGGGTTTGTATTGATTCCAATTTTGTCGCTGTGCATGTACAATTTGTCTCGAGTTTATCTCCATCGGCTGTGGTCCTTGATTGTGTTGCTGCATATTATCGTATTGCTTCTGGGGTTGATAATTCGTTGTTTGGCTCGAATAATTTGGTCTTCTTTCGTTTCTGCGTTCATGTGGCATATTTTTGTGGTGCTTATCTTGAGTGAGATGTAAATGCCTGTGCACATTATCATGTTCTATTCTGCGAGCAATTGCGAATGCGTGTTCTAGATCATTTATTGTAGCTGAATATAATGATCCTCTTGTAAAGTTGTCACTCATACCATCAATGAATATACGAACTGCGTCGTCGTTAGCATTTTTAATTAGTCTGTCGATTATATTCGGCGGATCACCTGACATAGTGATTTTTGATATTATTAAATTGAGATTTTTATTTATCTCGTCGTGGTATTCAGACAGTGTGCTTCTTTTTTGCGTGATGGCTTTCATCATGTCTTGTAGCACGTATAGAGGTTCTTGATTAGAGTACGTATAATCTAATCTGTTACGTATCGCCTCAAAATTAAAAATTGTGTTATAATTGGTTAACACATTCGCGGCTGCACCCTGTATTTTACTTTTCACTATAGTCAATGCTGCTGCGTACTTACTGTGTGTTTTGAAGTTTTTAATGCTGTCCATTAATCTGGATGCTTCTTCGCGCCACGACCGATAATTTGATTGATCGCCGTTGAAAATAGGTAGGCTTTTAAATGCGTCTAACTGTATTTCACTACCATCTGTATATGTGGTTCTTATTTCCTCTAGCACAGGTATGTTTGGTACTATGCCTAATCCAGATTTTACTTCATTTAGTTTTGTTTCTAAATTAGTGTTTATTTGATTTTGGTTAGTTATTATTGCTGCTAACCTTGCATTCTCTGTGCGTGTGTGCTCTAGGGTTTGTGTTACTGTGTTGCTCCTGGTTTCTAAAGCTTCTAATCTTGCCATTAATACTGCGAGTTGTTCCATTTTGAACTCGTGTCTGTTGTCGTCGAATTTGTGTGTTTTTTTTCTCCACATATACACTTTCACTGAATTGCTTTGCTGCTTCGTACGAAGAAGCTATATTTGTACCTGCTATGCTAGGTAATTCTTGTAACCGGTAACGCGAGTGTTCTGTTTATACTAGATTTCACTACTTGTTCCCGAGGTCCGCTCGATTGAAGTTAAAAAGTATATTTAACCTCCTGGCAGGATCGCCAATTAAAACACTTGTGTCTTACTTTTAAAATTAAACAATATTTATTTGGAACTATGTCCTTTATTATTGAAATACTTTTTACTAATTCTAAAAGGAGCTTAAGGCTACTATGTAGTTACAATAAGACTGTTGATAAATTCATCATACAGTCGTATTTATATACTTTTCTTATCTATCTACAAGGAGACCCAAGCGTACAATCGTCTTGCTTGATAATGAAGAAGAGATAATATTCCAACATTGTATACAAACGATATTATCTCTTTTACATATGTTATCATTGTAGCGTTGTGTGCAAGACTGTACTAGAGACTAAAGATATCATTGAATACAAATAATGTTATCTTTTTTCTCAATATGTCTTGCTATGGATACTTAACTCTCGCTTTAACCATGAGACGGCTGAGGGGAAATTTATTGTTCGCATTTACAAAGGGACAATTTGTAAACGATTTCAATAGAAGCTATTCAATGTTGCACAATGAAATGCGTATGTATATGGCATACTTCTGGAAAATCAGACAAACACATGATTTCCGTTAATTTGGAACCATCTTGTAAGGACTCGATTGTATTTCAACGCAATTACGAAGAAACATATTATCATTTATTCTTTTTTAAATGCAGACCGTACGAATTCATATGCGTTAAAAGCAGGATACAGCATTCCGATGGTACTCATTATAGTGGTGCATAAATGCGTTAGAGAAATGTCCCATTGTTATGAAAAAATGCTCAACAAGAAAGCGTGAAACTCTCATTCATACGCATTAAGATCTTTATAAATCCATATATAAATGAAACTGACTTTTAGCAAAATACATTAAAACACAAAAAAAATAAAGTGCACGACTGGGTCGAACGAAACTTTCTCGATACTAGACAAAAGAAAACAAAATCCTCTTTTGGATATTCATCTCATATGGCAGTTATATAAAATAACGATATAAGTTTTTAAAGATTAAAGCTCTCAGTAACTGGCAATGTCGGAAGCGTCTAGTGTACTGTTTTATAAGGTCTTACTCCTCACTTGATTTTTGAGTACAGGACAAGCGTACCTAGTAGCAGTTTCTGTTTTTGACCTAAGGATATGTTTTTAATTTTGATTGGAATATGATTTAAGTTTTTTATGTAATAATTCAAGCATTTTGAATTTTCAATAGTACCTAGTTATAAATTGAATATCCCGATGCTCGTGTGTGCGGTGCAAATGAAGTTTTTGATTTTGTAAAATTATCCAGACATACCAGTTGCAAATAGTGCAATGTTTAGTTGGAAAAATACTATTGCACAACTATTAAGCTGAAAACTGGCTGTATGATATTGTTCCGTATAAAAGAAATATGTACTTCCTTTTCGACATTTTATCGAAATCGAAGATGGGGTTTTCGAGATATGAGCAGTTTTTAAAATTAGCGTTTTCGGTGCTTCGAATTGAAAATTAAGGACATAATAGTTTCGAAAACATTCATTTGACTCTAAGTTTGCATTTTGGTCAAAATCGTTATTGCCGTTTTAAGTTAACTAGACAAAACTATATTTTTAAAAAATTACTCTTTTCATAAATCCATTGTACGATAATATAGAGAAAAACTGAGGTTGCTATTAAGTTATAAATGACCACATAACCTTAGAAATTAATTTTTGCTACAATCGTATAGACCGCGTTTTCGAGATATGTCGAAATTTCAAAAGTTCCGTTGTTCGAATTTTTAGCCAAAAACTGGGTACGCAGTCATGGTAACCTCACCCACTTAAGCTTAAATATCGATTATGGTTGAAATCGTTAGAGCCGTTTTCGATCAAATCAAACTGGTACGCAAATGTTGTATGGGAAGTACCATTAATATTGAGGTTACATTGAAAAAAAAAAAACACCTCCCGAAATGTAAGCCCAAAAACTCCAAATCCGAGGTTTGAACGTAATCCGGGAAGCCGTTTAGACTGTAGGCCCGTGGAAGGACGGACAGACGGACAGACCGGACAGAATTTTGCGACCCACTTTTTTGAGTTCCTCCATCATCGTAATATCAGAATTGATTAAAATCTCGAGTTCGAAATTTTGTACGAAACCAATATCTTTCTCTTACTACGTAATGGAGAAAGTTAAAAATATATGAAATTCCCCCATTGTGAACATAGTTATCGGGATTTATCGGCTTTTGCTTTTCACATTATTGTAACCTGCTTTTAAGATCCTATCCAACGTACTGTGTGAACGTCTTAAACCGTTCTGCAACACACTAATCGGCACGTACCAGTGTGGCTTCCGGCCCGGCAGATCGACTATAGACCAAATTTTCACACTGAGGCAAATCCTGGAAAAGACAAACGAATTTCAAGTCGAGACACACCATCTATTCATCGACTTCAAGGCCGCGTATGATAGTATACATCGTCAGGAGCTGTAAATGGCGATGGCCGAATTCGGAATTCCGTCAAAATTGATTCAGTTGTGTCGCGTGACACTCGAAAACACGCGTTGCAACGTGCAATTTGGAAACAGCTCCTCCGAACTATTCCAAACATGCACCGGATTTCGGCAAGGGGACGCGCTATCATGCGACTTCTTCAATCTCGTACTGGAGCAGATAGTGCGTAGGGCAGGTGTCAACACGGAAGGCACTATCTTCAACAGATCCGTCCAGCTGCTGGGGTATGCGGACGATATTGACATCATCGGTCGGTCACAGCGCTCCGTGATAGAAGCTTTCACGGCGATTGAAGAACAGGCGAAATCTGTTGGTCTTGAAGTAAACGAGGACAAGACTAAGTACATGCTATCAACAAACAAACAAACATCTGTCCACCGCCTAGGACAAAACGTCACTATTGATAGCAACAATTTCGAGGTAGTTAAGGAGTTCATCTACCTCGGAGTAAACATGAACTCCACGAATGACATCCTAGTGGAGATCCGGCGGAGAATTACCCTAGGAAACCGCTGCTACTTCGGTTTGGCAAAACAATTGGGTTCAAAACTCCTAACTCGAGGGACGAAATGTATGCTTTACAAAACCCTTATACTGCCAGTTCTGCTCTACGGCGCCGAGTGCTGGACGATAAGCAGGAAGGGAGAGCTAATACTGGGTTCGGCGGATTTTTGGTCCTGTGTGCGAGGAGGGCGAATGGAGGAGAAGATATAACCGCGAACTCTATGAGCTGTATCAAGATGTGGATGTAGTCCAAAAAGCCAAAATACGTCGACTACATTGGCTCGGCCACATCGAGCGAATGGACAATAATGCTCCAGCTAAGAGGATCTTCGAATCCCAGCCCCCAGGTTCGAGAAGACAAGGAAGACCGAACCTCCGGTTCAAAGACCAAGCCATCGCGGATGCCAGAGCCCTTGGTCTGGACAACTGGAAGCAGCGTGCCCGGGATCGTAGAGGATGGAAGGCTGCAGTGTCTCAGGCAGAGACTCTCCACGGGTCGGGAGCCCGTTAAGTAAGTAAGTTTTAAACTCTGCGACTGTTTTATTTTGTAATTTTTATGTAATTAAATTTATAGTTAATTATTATTATTGAAGGTTTGCTACATTAAATAACAATTTATTTGTATTAATCGTAGGTATTACACAAATGCCTACCTACATAGTTGCAGAAATCTCCAAGATTATCAAATCGCATGCTTTCTTTCTGTTCAAGTATTATGTGCTTTCAAAAATGCAATGTCTTTTGTTGTCCCAAACAATTGAAGAGAAACGACATATTTCAAAATAAGTGACTTTTAATTTTTGTATATTGTTGATATGTATCTGGTTGAGCCTAAAGTCTACTTCCACCTCTTTGAATGATGAAACCCGCAAGCAAAAAGGATACAGGAATTAAGCGGAAAGTGCTTATAGCAATAGGGACATTATTAGCTAACCCAGAAAAAAAAACTTGCAATTTGTCCACATTTTGGGATTTCTCGGCTTATGGAATTTTTCGAACCACAAATTTTTTTTCAAAACTAATTCAGACATGAACACGAACTGAAATATATTCGTACCCGAACATATTCACTTCTTAGACAGAAAACCATCTTTTTTTAACAACCGTCAGATTTTTTTGACGGCAGAATTCATACAAATACCTTTGAGAGTTGTTCTAAAAATAGGTTAATACCATGCAGGTTGAGCGCATACAATTACTTGGTAGGTATTTTCAACTTGTTTTGTGATTGATTGATTGATTGTGAATTCTGTGGTCTAATAAGAGTGAACAGTGTTGATGGTGAATTGGTGACGTGAAATAGAGCAAAACGAAATAATGCCAAATTTGGCATCATTTCGCTTTCGAAAGCGAAATAGAGCCAATTTGGCTTTATTTCGTCATGCAAAACGAAATAATACCAACAAACTAATGGAAATAAGACCAAACCACTCCGTTGTGCACAAATGTGCGGGACATAAGTCTCAAGAAAAAACGTTGGGCCTTAGGTATGTCCCTCCCAACAATCTGAACAACAAAAAATATTAGAAAAAAATCTCGCACCCACCCCGTAATCCAACAGTAAACCCAAGTAGGGGGGTTGCATACACATTTTATAATAAATACAATGGTAGCAACTCACGTGCGCCTAATTTGAAGTATTCGATGCCTATTGGAGATTAACGACGTTTTGCTAAATATTATCTTTGGTAAAATTTGGGACTAATGTCCCATCTTCGACAAAACAATTTTGGAACTTATGTCCCGCTTAGGTGGGACATAAGTCCATAATCAAAAAGTGGACGTAAGTTCATAATGGACTTATGTCCCTGCGCCAAACGAAATAATGCCAAATCGGTGTTGTTTCGTTTTCAGTAAAGAAATAAAGCCAAACTACCAATTTGGTTTAATTTCGCTTGGAAAAGGAAATAAAGCCAAATTTTGTGAATTCGGCCTTATTTCATTTAGCTTTATTTCACGTCACCAGTGTTGATGTTAGTTAGGTACAGAAAGAATGCAAATTTTATTCATATTTAAAAAATAAATTATTATTCTCAGAAAACAAAATCGTAAAAGCAAATACATAATATGATTAAACTTCTAACAAAAAGACGATATAATTTAATTGGATTCTGCGATTTGATCTGATTTCAGATTTTGCGTATTCAATCGAACGTGAGAATCCATTGATTGGATTGAGCTTCGAGCTCAGTAAAGAAAAGTAAAGTATGATTTTCAGCGCGCAATTACAACAACTACTGCGAGTCCTCGAAGTGTCAAGTAGAGTGTAGTTGTTGTAATTGCTTGCTGATATTCGTACTTATGTATATAATGTTAACTATACAATTTAAAGAACTTAAAACAGTGAAAAAATAGTCTAATCCAAAAAAAAAAACAAAATTGTTCCTACACGAAACCATTACAATTTTTTCATTCCACTTTTAAATGATTCAAACATATTTTATGGACCCAGGGTTATTTTATTTTTCATAAACAATACTTGTGTTTTAGACCGACAAGGTATTTATATAAATTAAAATAGTTTGTCATTTACAAAATAAATAGATTAATTTATAATAATTTTTGGCGCAACAGGTCCGTAGGGACCCTAGGCCTAGCTTCTCGCAACCATTCGTTTTTGTGTGAGTTTTTCATTTTTTTGGAACAAATGGAAGGGATCTACAATTTTATGCCGATTCCAAACGGCTAATTGAGAAGCTCTTTCATGACAGTTATACTCTCGGATGTTAGTCAGACGTTCGCGAGAGGTGGAGCAGTGAAAAAACCCTGAGTTGGAAATTGGATTTTTGCGGGATTCGAACCTGAACCCCTCGCTTAGTAGTCCAACACACTAACCACTAAGCCACTGCGCCCAAAATAAATAGATTACTTTTACAAAAATACACGTATCGCTTACCGATGACAGATTCTTGTACACGCCACATTCCATCGAAATTTGAAATGCGATTATTCCTAAATAAAGGAATGAATAAAATGAAATGAAATAGAAATTGGCAAGAGCAAGACAAAGACAGTGTAAAAGTGTCTTAGCGGCCCATACACCTCTCATACCTTTACTCGCTGGCTGTAGTGGGATTGAAAAGCGGATACAATTGTATCAGTTGATACATGTTCAGTGAATTGAAACCAAGAATTTGTTACAAAAAGGCGCAGTCATAATTTTAAAATTGAACGTTTTCTTTTACGAAAGAACTCACAAATAATAGTGACATTGATCAAGCCGCACTAATAAGCACAAACCCTTAGGTGGGATTCATCTAATATTATAATTTTATCCTTTCAAAGTAAAAAAACAATGTGATGTATTCTTTATTATGTTCACATGTTATGTCACCAATAATATTTTCAATATCTATACTTTTTTATTTAAAGGCCAAGGAGGGAACATATTTTTTTTTTTTTTTTAACATGAGCTTAGTAAATATGTAGTAAAAAGTACACTGCCGCTCATTTGAATAGGTTCAACTTTTTGTTCACCTAACTGTTAGCCTCTCTTCATATATATTGCAATGACACATATTTTTTATACATGTAATGAAAGAGCATCATTATGCGCTTAGTTTGACAGAAAAAATGTTGTCTTAAAGCTTACCGTTATTCTCACACGGTGGCTTGACTAAATGCATTCATAAAAACAAACACATTTTTTGGTTCATTTGAATAGGTTCAAAAGCAAAAAATTAAGTTTTCGTGTAGTTGCGTCGGTGAATTGTACTAATTTTTTTTCGGCTAATAAACCTTATTGTGTTCATCTGTTAACGACGAAAATGGGTAGCGGAAAATCTTTAAGCAAGTAAGAAAAGGGCAAAATAAATGCATTTCGAGAATTTGGCCTAAACCAACGATGCATGGCGAAAAAAATTAACAGAAGTCAAAATGTAGTAAGTGGTTATTTGCGGAATGTTGAACAGTACGGAAAAAAAATGAAAGGTGGAAGTTATAGCGCCACATCAAGTGCCGATAGACGTGCAGTCATCAGAGCAGCATCCAATTCTCATGATTCCGCGTCAAAAATTAAGACAAAAATAGGTGTAAAATGTAGTTTGGCGACAGTAATACGGTTGATTAAAACTGCAAAAAATTTAAAAAGAAAAAAATTTAAAAAAAAACCACCAATAAATGAATCGAGACAAGAAATTCGTCTCCAATTTCGTAAAAAATACATGTCGTGGAAGTCGTAGTGGCAAAAAGTGATTTTTCAGATGAAAAACAAATTAATTTAAAGGGCCCTCACGGGTATAATTATTATTTTCATGACCTTCGAAAAGATGAACATTATTTAAATTTTTTTCATCTGAAAAATCACTTTTTGCCACTACGACTTCCACGACATGTATTTTTTACGAAATTGGAGACGAATTTCTTGTCTCGATTCATTTATTGGTGGTTTTTTTTTAAATTTTTTTCTTTTTAAATTTTTAGCAGTTTTAATCAACCGTATTACTGTCGCCAAACTACATTTTACACCTATTTTTGTCTTAATTTTTGACGCGGAATCATGAGAATTGGATGCTGCTCTGATGACTGCACGTCTATCGGCACTTGATGTGGCGCTATAACTTCCACCTTTCATTTTTTTTCCGTACTGTTCAACATTCCGCAAATAACCACTTACTACATTTTGACTTCTGTTAATTTTTTTCGCCATGCATCGTTGGTTTAGGCCAAATTCTCGAAATGCATTTATTTTGCCCTTTTCTTACTTGCTTAAAGATTTTCCGCTACCCATTTTCGTCGTTAACAGATGAACACAATAAGGTTTATTAGCCGAAAAAAAATTAGTACAATTCACCGACGCAACTACACGAAAACTTAATTTTTTGCTTTTGAACCTATTCAAATGAACCAAAAAATGTGTTTGTTTTTATGAATGCATTTAGTCAAGCCACCGTGTGAGAATAACGGTAAGCTTTAAGACAACATTTTTTCTGTCAAACTAAGCGCATAATGATGCTCTTTCATTACATGTATAAAAAATATGTGTCATTGCAATATATATGAAGAGAGGCTAACAGTTAGGTGAACAAAAAGTTGAACCTATTCAAATGAGCGGCAGTGTATGTGGGCATATTTAACTTAATATTTATATTTCTACGATTTTCCATGTATATATATCTATAGCTGTACCCCCCGGCTTCGCCATACAAACAAAATATTGCCCTTGTCTGTCTCCCTCTCCCTCGCAATAGTAAAATAATGTTAAAAAAAAAGTCATTATATTGCGTGGTTAGTATGTTTGATTTGAGAATGAAGTGCATATCGACTCACCGAAGTGAAAATCATAGAAATGTTTTAGGTTTTGCCTATTTATTTAAAAACCATTGAAGTTATCGAGTTAATGGGTATCCTATGTCGTACCTGAAGATGTCCTCTATAAGGTGGTAATGTACTATGCTCCCAGTATTTTCGAACGCAAAGCGTGACAAAGACAAAGTCGAAACAAAACGAAGAAATTAGATTACTCTTATCCATTTTTCCGGAATTTATAGATAATATAGAGTTTTAAGTGAGATTGTAGGCCTATAAATCCCCTATAGGCATGTGAAAATGCACCAAAATATATTCGGAAGTTTCTAAGATTTTTGCATTTAAAGACAGGCAGTCAAACTTATTCTAAGTCGAACAGAACTACACCAATTTTATTTATCAGATTACCAATTTTAATTCACGAAACCTCACAAAAT
The DNA here is from genome assembly GCA_949126925.1 of Cheilosia vernalis. Lineage (NCBI taxonomy): Eukaryota > Metazoa > Arthropoda > Insecta > Diptera > Syrphidae > Cheilosia > Cheilosia vernalis. The sequence continues at coordinate 78,720,418 of OX421358.1, read as the reverse complement.
CGCAATTAAGAAATCCGAATCTGTAATGCGCAATGGCCGGAAAACGGTATTTCGATCGAACAAAACACGAATCTGCAAAGTGAAATATGGACGCTGAAAATGAAGAAACTGCGCAACTGAATCAATTGGCAAGTCAACGTGGACAGCGCCACCACACATGAAACAAAATTAGATTCTCCATTGACCGATTATAGACGGCGTTAACTTTTCGTGTTTCTGACGGTTCAATTGTGATACGAAATGTTACATTCAAATACAAAATAAAAAAAAAATTGAAAAAAATAAAAAAAGCCTGTCGTTGTATTTTTTTTTTAAACCCGTGCTGAGAAAATACCTTTTCAACAAAGTATAAATCATCAAAATCGGTTTGGCCAATCTGGAGTTATGGGATAACATAGCTTCGGACACTTTCTTTTATATAGCGCATGCCCCTAATTTAACTAAAAAGGGAAGTTAGTAAAATCAATAAAGGAAACTCGTCTCGCTTGAAGGGAAAACCGACGAAAAACTACCTTTTAAAAGTATTACTTAAAAAACTTACTACAATTTTCGATATTTATGATTTTTTTTTATAAATGAAAAAGCTGCATCTAGAGATATCAAAAAAATATACTCATTAAACGTTAGGACATTTATGTTAAAACGAAAATGGTTATACATTATGATCCATTAAGTGGCTATTCCACACTGAAGAAAACCTATTGAAATTTGAAAGTGCTTTTTAATATTTCTGATTGCTCCTATCCTGGCAATTTATCTACCTTTGTCAGTTTAATATGAAAAGTGATTGATTGCTTTAAAATTAGCTTGTCGACAGTTTATATTGATTTATTAAAAATATTTTTTTCTTCAGCGTAATCCATGATACAAGTAGCTGTTGGTTCTTCTCCATGTAGTCGATGAGTTAGCACCTTGACGTATTGTGCATTCGCATTATGTGGTATCCTTCAAAAATGAAATATTGTGTTTGGATGCGCGATTTAAAAAGGCAAACTGTAGTGTCGATCAAGTATTCGTTACCCACGTGCACAGCAGTGTCAGGATTCAGCGTGATTATGATTGATTTTTCTATTTATTAAATAATCAAAAGGTAATGTACCATGTGCAAGGTGCCTTAGTAGACAATAAAGAAAACAGATAAGTTCAACTTCGCTCTTAAGTTGAGCCATTGTAAACATTACCTACCGTGGTTAGGTATAGTACACCACGTAATACTCGTATATACACAGTACTATACTATTCTACACTACGAATTTCACATCAAAAATTTAACCATAGGGACTCAAGCTAACTCGCCGGGGACTTAAAGTTTGAATTGGAAAATACAAACTGCAAAATGCTTTTTGGCCTTCGCCTGACCTAATACGCCTTTACCCTGTTATTGGTACACAGTATATGTGTGGTACTGCCCGACAATGTTGGTGAGTCTCTTGATAGTGCTGCAGTTTCTATTATTTTTGTGGCCAAAGGATTTGAAAAGAAACACGTATTGCACTAATCCGTCAGTACTATTGATCTGATTGCATTGATATTTTTGAGCCCTAATGCGTTTGGCTCTTGGGAACGACAATTTATGAATATTGGCAGGGAAATACCCAAAATTGGAGTTGTGGAACTTATTTGATATTTACGGTTATTTCGATCTTCTATTTATGGGTAGGTACAATGAAATTTTCGAACAGTGACTGTTGAAAACAAACTTTAAAAAATAACGCAATTTGCTGTAAATTGAGCCCCAATTGGTGACATTCCAAAAAATAATCTACGACTAGTATCAGATGACTTGTATAAAATACATAAATTACACTTGTGTGAGTGTCTTTCGAGTTAATTATGTATGACTTCAAATCAAGAAGCGAAATTATCTTCTCAGAATAACCAGAAGAATATTGGTTGTGAGAATGGAAAGGTTTCAGAAGTGATTTTTTTCGATTCCGGACTCTCCGGAGAGTTCTTTTCGCCCAATGAAAAACGACATTAGTGAACTAGTGTACATTAAACATTGATAGGTAAAAAAAATAAAGTGCACAACTGGGTCGAACGAAACTTACTCGATACCAGATTAAAGAAAACAAAAAATTGGATATCTATCTCAAATGGCAGTTATATAAAATAACAATATAAGTTTTTAAAAGTTTAAGCTCTCAGTAACAGGCAACTGTCGCAAGTTTTGGCTAGAGGGCTATAAGCGGCTACTGTACTATTTTATAAGGTCTTGCAACTCACAAGATATGCGGCATTAAGCCTATTACAAAAATATACCGTAGATATATGTGAAAATACATAGATCGTGATTTCTGTAGTATTTTTTGATAAATAATTTAAAAAACTCACATCTTCGAATTTTTTGAGAAAAGGAAAGTACGGGATCTTTATCTTTTATATGTATATTGGTCAAAATCGTTAGAGCGGTTTTTGTAAAATTTGCCAGACAAAACAGTACCAAATATTGCAATGTTTAATTTGAAAAATACTATTGCGTGTGAAAACCGATTATAAGTTATTGTTCGGTATGTCAGCATTGCTTCGTAGTTTTATCGAAATCAACTATGGGGTTTTCGATATATGAGAATTAGCGTTTTCGGTGCTTCGAATTGAAAATTAAGGACACAATAGTTTTGAAAACATTGATTTGACTGTCTGCATTTTGGTCAGAATCGTTGTTGCCGTTTTCAGGTAAACCAAACAAAACAAAATTTTTAAAAAATACAATTTTCACAAATCCTTTGTACCATAATAATGAGAAAAACTGAGTTTGCTGTTGTTCTAATGGACCACACATTACCTTAAAAATGAATTTTTGTTACAATCGTATAGGTAGACCGTTTTCGAGATATTTCGAAATTTCAAAAGTACCGTTGTTCGAATTTGTAGCCAAAAACTGGGTACGCAGTCGTAGTAACCTCACCTACTTAAGCTTAAATATCAATTTTGGTTGAAATCGTTCGACCCGTTTTCCGGTAAACTGAAAAAAACTAAATGTTAAAAAATTCCTTTTTTCAAAAATCCATTTTACGATAATATAGAGAAAAACTGAGTTTGCTATTAAGTTATAAATGACCACATTTATTAAGAATTTATTTTTTGTTACAATTGTATAGAGCGTTTTCGAGATACGTCGAAATTTCAAAAGTACCGTTGTTCGAATTTTTAGCCAAAAACTGGGTACGCAGTCCTGGTAACCTCACCTACTTAAGCTTAAATATCAATTTTGGTTGAAATCGTTAGGGCCGTTTTCGATCAAATGAAACTGGTACGAAAATTGTATATAGGAAGTACCATTAATATTGAGGTTACCTTGAAAAAAAAAAACACCTCCCGAGCTGTAAGCCCAAAAACTCCAAATCCGAGGTTTGAACGTAATTCGGGAAGCCGTTTAGGCTGTAGGTGACCCACTTTTTTGAGTTCCTCTATCACCGTAATATCAGAATTGATTAAAATCTCGAGTTCGAAATTTTGTACGAAACCAATATCTTTCTCTTACTACGTAATGGAGAAAGTTAAAAACATCAGGCACTCCGGGAGTGCCGACAGAAGTTATTACTTGAACAATTACGTGTGTATTTTTCGAATCGTCAGGAGATTTTTTATTGCGCAGGAAATATTTAAAACTGTTTTGGGAGTAAAAACAGCCAACAAAAACATCTACAACAGCGGAACCTATCGGGTCCAAAACTATCCTATCTGTGTATTTGCATAGAACCATGCCCACATACAAAGTTTCATTGAGATCGGTTGAGTTTCCCAAAACTATCCTATCTTTCCAGCTGCATCCAACCATGCACACATACAAAGTTTCATTGAGATCGGTTGAGTTTCTCAAAAAAATCGGCAACAGCACCACCTATCGGGTGCAAAACTATCCTATCTTTCTAGCTGCATACAACCATGCATATAAACAAAATTTCATTGGGATCGGTCGAGTTTCTCAGAAAACGGACAACAGCGCCACCTATCGGGTCCAAAACTATTCCATCTTTCTAGCTGCATACAACCATGCACACAAATAAAGTTTCATTGAGATCGGTTGAGTTTCTCAAAAAAATCGACAACAGCGCCACCTATCGGGTGTCGGTTTCTCGGTGACGATGACGCGGTGTCGTTTTAAAGGTAACGCGAGTTCATTAATTTCTTCCCATCTAAAAGTGCCCAACGCGCCTAAAGAAGTAATAACTTCAAAAAACCGGAGAAACGTTATACATAACTAAAACAAACATTATCTAATTATAGTTATATACGGTAAAGAATTTTAGTTGATTGCATTGTCGAAATATTTAGAGTTTTGCTTTAAAAAGAGCAGCATATTAAGATTATTTGCTTTTAAACGATTCCGTGTGTAATTGACTAATTGTGTATGATCCGAGCATTTGAGAATCCGTTCTATTGGAACGGAAGTCGCAGGTATGCAAAAATAGATTTCCGGAAAATTTCTTAAGCCTGTGGAAATCGAAATTCGCTCAATATTCCGCCGCACATTTGTGACTGTCAATAGGTATTTATTTCAATATATTGACGGATATCAATAATTGCATCTGTAAGCGGTTTCGGCATTTTTTTGTCACCACTTCAAACGGACAACCCGATTCTGCAGTTATGAGCCCTCACAAGTCACAAGCACTAGCGAGGTTGGTTGTGATTCGATAACTTTTTCCGAATTCTACGATAGGTCGCCAACATACATATGCTGACTAGCCAACAAATTTGCAAACAAACACCTTTTAGCATAGGTAGCTACATATGATGACAGAAATTTCGCTTTTCACGATATGTTGTGATTGGGACACATTTTTCATCTACGTATGCTGATTCAACATATCGTCTAATATTAGCTTCACTAAAAATTCACCTTAGCATGGTCACTTTCAAATTGGCACAATATTTTCCACAAAAGACCGAACTCGTACACGAAGTTATTAAAAATATATAAAGTACCATTTTCTTGGGCAAAATACATGAAATACAAACACAGAAATGTTTTAGAACTGAAGGAAGAAAATTATTAAAGACATTTGTTAATTGTTACAAATCAAATTCCCCACCTACCTAGTTTGTTTTTTTATACAAATATGTATTTTCCCCGAAATAGTTATAAATGTAGCATAAAATGCCATGTTCAGGGTTCAGGTCATAAAGTGTGTGAAAATAGGGAATCAGGACCATCGAAATAGGGAACCAGGACAATCAAATGCATTCACTAGTGAGCTGTTATGAATGGTTTTGAATTTTGTGACCTGCTCCATAGGAGATCACAAATTCGTTTGTTTTTGTGAGTCTCACAAATAATTATTGTGAGTGTGCCGACAGAATACTAAAATCTTATAAAATCAATGTCATCTCACCTTGTTAGGGTTTTGTGACTTGTGAGGTATCAGTGAGGTTTGCCAGAATCGGGCTGTTAATTTCCGCTTCGGAAGCAGCGTTTTGTTCCCTTTGAGTCGTTTTTGTACTAGTGGACGTCCTGCATTCATCGATACCCAAATACTCTGTTGTTGATACTTGCTAAAGTTATGAGCGACGCGCCGGTCTGCTTGTTCTTTTTAAAAATATGGACTTTCATCAAGTCAGAGATGTGGCTCACTTTTGGTTGGCCCCGAAAAACTTTTCAATTGAAATCTAAATTTTGTGATTGAGTAGTGACATAATTATTCGCATTACAACATGACTTAGAAAACATGACTAAAATTAATTCAAAAAGGTAGATGTTTAAATAAAATTTCTAAGCTTCCAAAGCTATTTGGAACATTTAATTCCATAGAAACCAAGTTTAAATACGTACTTGCAATAGTAATTTTAGTTTAAAAAAAAAATATGTAAAGCTAATTTCACAATCCTTTAAGATACCTATACAAATGCATAAGCCTCTTCTAAACTGAACTCTGTGATGTTAATTTGGATCAGAAACCATAATTGCAACTTTTTACATTCGTTTACATATCTAAATATTATAGGTTTATCCTTTTCTATTTATCAAGAAGTCTTATATACGCATGCTTTTCAATACATTGAAGCAAAATTAATTAAATTCTGTCCCGCTTCGTTCAATCTGGTTTTTGAGCAGGCATTAAGGAGGGGGTAAAGCAAAGTATTTCCAGCCGCCGAAATACGATACTTTCATTACTGTCGTGCAATTAATAGGAAGGCTTCAAGAATTCCAAACTTTTTAAAAACTTTGCGAAAAGAAAAGGTGTTTTATAAAATGTTTAATAAATTCTTAATCCTTCCACTTTGTATCCTGAGAAAGAAAAAAATGGGCTTGCTTTTTTTAAAGGATTTCTGGACAACTTAATTTGTTTACAATTGTGAGACCGAAATATTGTGGACTTTTGACCAGATTGATTTGTGGGTCATAAGTCCGCATTATGGACTTTTACCTCTACGGTGAGTCGCCCCAGGTGAACTTGTCAGTCAGCCTTGGGAAATAGTTATCCCTATTTCAGGCTGAAGTCCTTGCAATCAACCATTGCGCTAAAATAAAAGTAAGTTCTGGTTGGTTGGTTTAAGTGGCTGTATTTCCGTTACCGACCAGGGAAAAACACAAGTAGCGCATTGAGCGCCGTTTTGTAAGCACAACTAACGGAACCTGAAATGAAGGGGGATGAATGAAGTTAAGAGAGCTCAAAAGAAGCCTGTGGTGTTGAGAAATTTGATAATCTTGTTGAAATGGATGCTTTGGATGGCCGAAAGGTCATCAAAAAAGGGATCACCTAGTGCACTGCGTTTGGTTTTGGCTAGGGTCGGACACTCATAAAAAAGATGGGACACTATTTCACTCTTGTTTTTGTCAGCGCAGCTACGGCAGTGGGTATTGTGGGGTATGCCAAGCTTGGCTGCATGAGTTCCTAAAGGCCAATAACCCGTATACTAATTGCCGTTATTCTGGCTACATATATACGCGTTCTGGCTAAGAGGTTGTTTGTTCTGGAATTGTCGTAGGTTGGCCAGATCGTCCTTGAAATGACACAGTTCGTCATGTTCATCCATCTAGTCTCAGGCCTTGAGGTGAAGTGCATCTCGTTACACATCCCAGAGGAGGAAAGACTTCGCACAGAGCAATGCCACTTTTGGAAAGTTCATCGGCTTTTTCATTCCCCTCAATGTTCCTATATGGCTGAGAAACCAGACGAGAGTGATTTCAAAACGATGATAAGCCCTGATGGTCAGTGTCTCCCCAAAAGCCTTAATCGCGGCTGACTGTCGACGAAGATGGTACTATGCTAAGGGGCAGTCTACACTCTTGGGAAGGCGAAGAGTTTAAGCGATGTTTAAATCTGTTGAGAAAATGCCTGTTCCTACTCCACAGTTGCACTTCAAACCCCATATGATGGAAATATATAATAAATTAAATTAGGGGCAAATTTCCCAATCTAGCGCTTAGTCGCGTTCTACTGACTGCTAGACACATAGCACCAAATAGTCATTTACGATTATTTCCTTGTACTCAAAATTTAAATTAATAATAGGTATATTTTCTCGTAAAAATATTGTTAAATTTTTTAATTCAGTTATTTCTTAATTTTATTAATCACAATTTTTATTTAATTTTTCAAAATTTACTTTTAATTAAAACTGATTACCAGCTCGATTTCGTTTTCAGATGATAGAACTTGAACTTTTCCATATAATAGTTCGATATGCCACCAGCATTAAGCGGTCTATGGAACGGTCTAGGGAGAGAAAAAAAAAAGTTCTCTATGTATTGTTTTGTTGTACATATATTATAATGTTATGCATACACAACCCAAAATGCTATTCGACCTTGGGAAGGATTATTTTTACCAAAGATCAAAATGCAGTAACCTTATATCTACCTTAGCATAGGTAACTGTTTCCGACTTCACTTTACAAAGTAAGTAACAAGAAATACTCAAATATTCCTTCAAATGAAAATCAAGACGCACTGAAATTCTGAGAGCATACGGAAAACGAAACTACTCTACCTAAGTACTCGTATATTGCTCCAATTTGAATATTCGAGAACACACTGGCAGTTAAAACGCTAATACCGTACTCAGGATGGATACGAGACAAATAAGGAACCAAACGACTGTAATTACTTTGCAAGCCCAGCAGAGCAAATATATTCGCTGCACATGTACGAGCTATGTAGAATATGAAAAAAAAAAAACTATCGTAATCTACATACCTATGCATTTGTACTAATTCTACGAAAGAGCCAAGTCTTGCAAACTTTCATGTTTTTTTTTTTTTTAATTAAATTTCATTTCCTAAAACATTAACAGATTTCCGTTCAACACATTTGTGGTTACCTATGGATATTTTATCAATTCGCTTTCGTTGTAAATTTCGCCTTTATAGAGTTTCATTAACGATGAAATTTCAACATGCTTTGACTTCGTAATTATGCCTAACAAAGAAGCGAACCCTGAAGCGAAATTTCAATCTTCACCACAGTTTCCCATGGCAAAATTAACATCCCTAACATACATAAAAGAAAATAATAATAACAGCGCTCTCCCTTTTGCTTCACTTAGTGCTCATTGGATGGAGTAAACATCGAATGAATATGCCCAAAGCATTCTTGTCCCATATACTCGCATGTACATTGTTTATAAAAATGATTGTGCATTACATATGATATTATATTCAAATAATTGTGTGACGTAGTTTTTCCCGTTAAATCTCAAAGTGGTACATATGTATTGATTTTATATAAATCCGCATAACATACTTTGTAGTTTGTACGTATCTCACCTTGGAGTCTAATCATCATGAAAACATCAGTGTGAATAAAAAAGAATATACATATCTACAAGAAGAACGTGAATCAACTTCACCTGAACAATCTGCATTTCCATTAGCAGCGTTGCAATAAAATCCACAGCAAAATGAATGTGTCTGCTATTTTTTAAGACAGTATTCTACTGGCGGCGCTTTAAAGAAAAAAAGTGTCATCTATGCGGGAGGTTATGTGCATCATCCCCAAATGCGCATAGAATGTTCAAACGTGTTAAGAGGACAATCTATTAGGGACAATCACGTTTTTACTACTTTCTTTTTGACATAAAAAAAAGAGTTACACTGTGCTGCAATGTAAGCAAAGTCTTTTTATTCAAGTTTAAAAAGGATTTTGTATACAAACGAAGTGGTAGTGAACCACCACTACTGCGAGTATACCTGAGGATGTATCAAAGCAATGAGATGAAATCTCTTTCGGTTTTTTGTCCTTCGCTATATGTGTTGGTATAAGCTTTGGGGGTGTTTTTTAAAAAAATAACAAAAATGTGTTACAGATCCGAGATTTTGCATTCAAATCTTTTACATATAAACATAAAAATAATACCTTCAACTAAATGTGTATAAAAGACAGAATTGGGTATCTGCCTGAATCACCATTCGGGATCTGATGAGGATCCCCTATATAGAATATGTATACGATGTACATTATACGTATCGGATTTTAATAAAAATGTTTAAGTGTTCGTAAGTGAAAATGAGTAAAAGCCAAATAGTGTTGGGATTTTGGGAGTTTTCCCAACAGCTTTAGGTTTTTTTTTTATCGACGAGGGGAAATCTGGGGGACAAATTGTTTAGGGGGAAATCAGTTTTTTTGTAAAATTCTATTTCGTTATGATATCTTTTTTGGTAACCTTCAAATGTGTTAAATACAGTTAAATAATCAATCAATTACAAGATGTTTTTAAAATGCAACATGCGTTGACACTGCGTTGTATTTATATGGCGTACACTTTTCTATTCGGAAAACCAAACTTACATGTACGATTGTACGCGTTTCAATTTCGAAATTTCCTCTTTTAAGTCGTACAAAAACACTTTAAAAAATAATGACAAAAAGTTGGGAATTTTTTGAAAAAAAAAATCCAAATCTGTGGGGTTTCCAGAACTATCTGGGGGGAAATATTTCGACCGTCTTACAACGCTTAAGCCACATGCGTAATCCAGTTGATACGTCTAGTATAAAAATCGCAATTTTATAACATTAAGGTACGTTTTACTCTGGGTCACACTTGACTTTTGACTCTGCCATTTTTTTACGTCTTTAATTTACGTTAACAAATTTTGATGCAAAAAGAAGCATAATTTAATTTAAAAAATCGTCACGAACTCTGACAGTCGTACCTTATACTACATACAGCTTTTCTCAGACTAACACGTGCTTTTATGCATATGAGATTACAGTTGTAATAATTATTTTCTAACTCTACAACTGGACACTTACCTTCTTACTATTCACCCTCATCGTTTGAGTTGTAGTCTATGTCATAAATAAGTGTTACCATATTACAAGTCAATTTGTATTCGAAGTCTGGTGGAGGGTTTACATTTATACATTTTTTACCTATATCATTCCAACATTGCATAGGTATGTATCATTAAAATTTCGACAAATATAACTATTTAAAGAAACTTTACCAGACTACTCAACATACATATAATACTCGGCTGATTGATGCGAATATTGTCGCTAGGTGGGAAATAACTTCTGTACGGCGTTTGCGAAGCATATACAGGCTTTAATGTTAGACTGTTAGACTAAAATAAATAAATAGTTGGCGCAACAGGTCAGTAGGGGCCATAGGCCTAGCTTCTCACAACCATTCGTTTTGTGTGAGATTTCATTTTTGGAACGAATGTATTTATTTTTCATTTCATATTAAAACTATAAAGTTTCGGTAATGCCCTTCCTACATAAAATTGACCCAGATGTGCTTCCTGTAGGCATTATGCAGTTAGTATTGCGAAGGGGGAAGAAACATCGATAGAAACTTACCGAATTAAAATTGTACCGTAGGACGTGTACTTAATCTAGTTACAGTCATGTGGAACAAGTCTGCGCTTTTGTCTTTGAAGTAGCATCGCAAGTGTAATATAGATTATACACTACTAAGTTTGGTTTAAATTAAATTAAATTTAGCATGTTTTGGTTACTTTTAACCAAGTAAATTATAATCAATATAAACCAAATAAGTTTGTCTTTTTATTAAAAAATCTAAACAAAACTGCGTACACTTTCAACTGTGTGGGGGGTGATTATGTGTAGACTATGGGTGGTGCCGTAACATTGTGCCAAGCGACATTATGCCAAATATAAAAAATTGGACCAAATATAAAAATTTTGCATAATGACGCTTTTGAAAGAGACACTAGGCCTAATTATAGCATTTGGCATAATGTCGCTTAGGTAAAGTGTCAAAAAGCCAATTTGGCACAATGTCACTATGGGTTTTGTGATTTTTATAACCATCGTATTTAATGTTTGGAAATAATTTAATCCCAATTTCAATGAAATTTAACTTTTGGTTTGGTTAAACATATTATAATACATAATTCTGCACATTAATTATACAAAAGATAAGGTAATAGTATAAGAAAATGCATTTGAAAATTAGACAACTAGGTGCAGGGAAATAACTTCACATGGGAAATATTTTATTTTATGAGAAATTATTTCCCATTGAAAGTGAGCAAAAACTTTTTAGTTGGAAATAATTTCTCTTATAAAAAACGAAAGAACCGGTATAATGGTGGTCTTAGCTTTGTGGAGCATAATTGGAAAAATCCCGTCGCATCCAGGGGATTTGAACGGGGAGAATGTGTCAATTGCCCAGATTAGTTTTTCTTCAGTTATGACTTATGAGTTCTCTTGGTATTGCGTTATTGCGATATTATCTCTTGACTGGTTAGTTTGGTTAGTGGTACAACCCGGAAAATGAGTCTGTAGTAACAGACTGAGAGTCTCTTCGCTAGATTGTGTCCACTTCCCATTATTATCTTTGAGATAACCTGGGACCGCAGATTCTTTGCATAGGATCTTCCTAAGTCTCGCTGATTCTGTGATGGATTCGATATCACTACAGAACGTTCGCCATGTTGCGCGTTTAGCACTGGTTATGGCTTTTTTGTATTTCCTCTGGCCAACTTTATATGCGTCCCAGCCATTCTGGGAATTTGTGGCAACGGACCCTTGCTCCGATAGGCTAAGGAATATCACAGGCACTGGCGTCGCGTGAGAGCTCCCCCGCCCGAAACTCCAAGAGAGCCAGCCTAGGGAGTGTTACGAGCACAGGGCCCATCACACTCCAGAGATTGCCTCTCCAAGAAATCGAGAGCATTTTGAAGCCTTCGTTTGTCGTTGTTCTCTAGGTGGTGTTTTTTCTGCAGCTTCTTATAATCGTCATTTTGCAGTTAACGACCTTTTTCCTAATCGACATAGAAGACGATGTTGATGTTGACAATACCCCTTTGTTTTGTCCATTATGTGCTCAAAAAAAGATCTTGGAGTTATTTTTGGGCATAAAACTTAGCTTTTGCAAGTATACTGAGTTTTTGGTTGCCAAAGGTAATCAGATGCTTTGTTTTTTTATTGCGGAATTCGAAAGACTTTCAAGATCCTCATACTCTTAAATGTCTATTTTTTGCATTTGTCAGATCTCATCTTGAATACTGCAGTATAGTATGGAATCCTTTTTCGAAGTACATTCTTTTAGAATTGAGAAGATCCAAAAGCGTTTTACTAGAGTAGCTGTTCGTAGACTGCGATGGAATATTGAAATGCCATCTTACGAGACGAGGTGCAAGTTATTTGGTATCTTACCTCTTTTCAGACGGAGGCCATATTTTTTCGATATGGTCATATCGATTTTGCCTTTTCTATTATCATTAGTTAGGCTCTATGCTCCTGCGAGAGTTCTTAGGAATAGCTATTTATTTCATATATCTACCCTATCATAGGGTTAACTATGGTTACAATGAACCAGTTTCTAGATGCCTTAGGGAATCGAATAAATATTGTGATGTTATTGATTTTGGTATTAGTAGAGAATCATAAGAATAAACAACTAATCCTGTTGTTAGGCTTTGGTGGTCATTTTTAAGTATAATTTTTTGTATTAAGTATCTAATCTGGCGAGAACAGCGGATGTTCTTATTTGATTGAAATAAATAAATAAATCATAAACAGTAGACGCCCGGCTTGGCGTCTCTGTTTAGGGCTGGGATAAGTTGCGAGCTTGGATGTATACAAAGTTAGATAAATTAGCTATACCTACTACTTATATAATTTAATTTTGTTTTCCAGAATCAACAAATTCTCAAATTGTAGGTGGTAAATAATTTCATAAAATTGTTGGTGATGTTATTACCCATTTCAAGTGGGTAGTTGTTATAGTTCTTTTGGTCAAACTAGTTTGGCCTTATGACTCTTTACCTAAGCGACATTTTGCCAAATGCTCTAATTCAGGCCGAGTGTCTCTTTCAAAAGTGTCATTATGCCACGCCACCCTATGGGCTAAGTGCGCCAAGGCTCTGAAAACCAACGTTTATACGGTACCCACAGCTCGTGCAGACAGATGTTACGGATAATCCTCGTTCTGACACAATTTGCGTTAAAAAATATAAATATAGAAATAAGCGGAAACGCACGCGCACGCTCATTGCCTCTGAATTTCTGTGTACGCTTCTCCCAAATTGTGCTTCTCTATTCTATTAGTCATATTTGAACAAAACAAAGTTAAAAAAAATACAATTTTCACTCCTAAATGGAATATTTTGATACTGTTTAAGTTTTCATTGCATTACAACGCACACACAAACCACTATCATCTTTTAAAAATAAAAAAATAAATAAATTTAATGTCTCTTCCTGGTTGCTGTCACTGCCCAAAAACTATTTAGGCCGCTTTCGAAGAAGGTCAAGCTTATTATAATTAACTAGCTGACCCAGCGAACTTCGTTCCGCCCAAATTCGTTAATGTAATGAAAATAATAATTCCGAGAATGAGCAATGCTCATGCTGCTTTATGTAATTCGGTCAATTCAAATTCTTTATTCAAAAGCTTATATTAAATACAATAGAAAAAACTGAAGTATTGCATTTTCGATGTGTTTAAATCAAACCGCAAAATGATTGACGAGTCCCCCAACTTTCCACTTTTTCACTCACACGTGAACACACCACATACGATTGACCATTTGAAAAACATGAGGTAATCTATGTCACAAATATCCTGCGATTGTCCTTGCGACTTATTATTTTTCATAATGAAAGCGATACGCATGGGAAGTTGAAGGTGAGGAGTCGATTAAATTATGGCAAATCATCGGAATCCGCAGAATTATATAATGGTTGCTTGAATTTTTAGGTCAAAATCTTCGCTTTCTTGACATTGGAACTTTCGTTTCAAATTGTGTAGCGATGAGCCCCGAACATCCAACGAATTTAAAAATTAAACATTTGAAATAAGTTTGGTTGTATTGGAAGTAGCACTAACCGTTTAACTATCCAGTCAAATTTTTTTCAAAGTTCGGTTCCCATACTAAGTTTCATTCCATTCCCATCCCCTTTAACGTTTATTTTCACGACAAAAAGTAGCATAAATGCCATTGCCATTTCAATACGAATCCCCCAAGCCCAATATTGTAAAAATTTAACGATCCATTCTCTGGTTATGAGTGCACACACAGACGTCAGTCTCTTTTATATATTGGGGTACCCGCCCGGTTTGTGCGTGCCTTTCGTGTGGAACTATCGGCTCCAAAACTATCCTATCTTTAAAACTGGAACAAACCATACCCATCCACAAAATTTCATTGAAATCGGTTGAGTGGTTTCGGAGATGGACAACAGCGCCACGTATCGGATAGACCGTCAGCGCACCTACCCAATTCCCACGCAAAAGTTTGAAAATAAAATTCTTTCTTAGATTTCCTATCTGTGTCTCGGTATATCCGGAGCCATGCGTAGGCGTACCTATCCTACTGCGACTATAGAAGCCTTAATCGGACTAACACCTCTACACATATATACATAAACAAAGGGCAATTCGCAGCTCGGCAAGTTTAATCGTAATGAAAGAGACAATTCTCAGCGACTATCCTGAGTTAAAGGATTTTTTCTCTGAAATCACAGTACTTGGCATAATCTGCGCGGTAACAGACCGCTTTCCAAAGACTTCATATTTCCAAAAACGGTTCTCTACGGAGATCCTAGTAGAGAAGCATGGGCGTACAATAACCCATCTACTTTCCAAAATGGTCGAAAGTGGTTTACGGATGGTTCCAAAATGGAAACAGGAATGGATGCTGGGTTCCACGGACCTAGCCACATATAGAAAACAGGTACCAAAGGCATATAGATTATACATCCATATATTCACAGACAGTCAAGTAGCTACAAACGCCCTTAGCTCGCCTATTATTGCCTCCAAATCAGTACTAAGCTGTTTCAACGACTCGGACGTAGAACCCTTATACTACACTCCCAAATCACACAAAATGTAGCTCATATTGGGAGAATATCCCAGGTCTAAGACAGGCCAAGCGTGCTATTCAGCCGTTCAAAAAAGATACCAACAGAAATTTAAATCTAAGAAGGCATGATATCGAAAATCTGGCTGGTTTCCTCACAGGACATCACAACCTACGATATCAATTAAATAAAATTAATTTAACCGACTCCTCACTTTATGTCTTGAAGAAGACGAAACAGCTTGGACACATAATATGTGAGTGTCCAGCACTATGTGGAATCAGGAGAACTATCTTCTACAGGGAGCTTCTGAGCCCTGAAGAGATGAAGAAGTCATCTGCCAGCAGCTTGATTAACTTTATTAGAAAAGTGGAGAACCTGCTCGCCTAAACAATATTCTGGCCAATACCGTCTTTACCATAAGGGCACACGGGGCCCGTGCCCAGGGCCCCCATTCTCAGGGGGCCCCGAAGTACCGACAATTTCTCTCATACATTTATTCTCAAAACATTTTTGTTTGGGGGAATCCCCGAATGATGTATAAAACTTTCAGCATAGAGAATAAAAATATACAGATGTCTTATTCCTGTACAAAAATTTGGTTCATATTTTTTCAAAATAAGCGTTGAGAATAAGGCTCTTGTTTTTTCTTGCACCTTTTTTTTTCGCTCCATTCATTTGTGTAGGCAAAGATCTTTCCTGCCTTATGCCTTTTACAGTTGGTCATGTTACCATGTGAGTTTATGACACAGCAAAAGCAAATCAAAATATAATTGCCGAATAATGGAAGCCGGTGGAGTGGGAAGAAGTATAGAGATATCGCTATATGCGATTCTCATACTGTAGCAGCAGCAGGCATAATCTTTAAGAATCACTTGATGCCATAAGAAATCAGTTTTTTCATGTAATTTGGTGATATGGAACGGTTCACTGCATTCTGTGATTGAAATTGATAGTGGATACCTACGTTTTTTTTTTTTTTTTTTAAGCCACTGTGCCTACAAAAAAAAAGTATAAAGTGCAAAAAAAAAAAATTTAACCGACCTATTACTGTTAATGGTTTTTGAAAAAAATACTTTCGAACTTGAAATTTACGGACAAAAAAAAATTAAAAAATGTTGAATGCTGATTTTTCCACTAAGTCCTTCGCATGGGTACGCGTACGATACGATCCGTGCTGAAACACGATGTCATTTTCGCAGCTCAAGAGAATAAAAAATTGCGAAAAACAATGTTACAAGAACGATTGAGTAATTTGTCAATTATGTGCATAGAAAGTGATATCCTTCAAAAAATTGACTTTAAGGATATAATAGAAGATTTTGCTCAACAGAAATCCCGAAAGAAACCGTTGTCGTAATCATAACCAAAAAAAACAGCAGCATTCTAATATCATTAATGACATATTATATTATACTGTATTTGATTAATGATTACCTATAATAATTGGTCACACTTATTAACAAAATGTTATGATAATTCGCTTTTTGTACTTTCCAAAAGGGCCCCAAATTCTTGTGTGCCCAAGGGCCCCAGCCTAGGTTAAGACGGCCCTGATTCTGGCCCTATGGTACAATAGATCTTAAAGGTCGACGTGCCCTTCATCGCTCAGGCGTAGGCAGAAGGTTTTACATAAATCTTTACTGTAACTCTCTTCTACCGTCGACTCTCTTTCGTGACGTCGTTTGTAGTTTATGTGCATGAAGAACGAAAGAAAAGTATTTCCCGGAATCATAGTTTGTACACAACTGCGTAGTTGAAATTTAATGCAGAAAAATAATTTTTTTTTTAATTGTTAATATTTATAAAAAGTAAAAATGCAAAGATAAGCACCCTAAAAATATCTTTTTTTTGACACTTCTTTTGTTAAGATTGGTTGACCGTGTGAACTGCAAAAGGGAGAAACACACTACAGAAATTACAGAAATAATATAGAGGGGATTGTGCATTTGCATATAAATCGCATTTTCCAACCAATTTTTACCTTAACCGCTGTACGCACAGTTTCACCACATTACTCTTACACTGTTTAATTTATGTGCTTAAGGAATAAAAGCGTTTGAAAAATTTACTAAGTGCATACCTACGTGCGTATAAATGATTTTTTTAGGCTAATCGCTTATACTTACACATTATTGAGGTACGTCTTTTTGTCACACTTTGCAATCGTATAAAACTTCCATTATCAACTGAACAAGCATATTATATCAAGGACTATAACAAGGCATATACTTATTACTCGCTTTTGGGAAGCACTCGGTTGAATTTGAATGACGCTTATTTAATACGTCCAATCTGTGACACCATGAAGGGCACGTAATACATATTTATATCAACTTTTCACCACAAAGGTTAAAGAGTAACGTCTTAAAAAGCGATTTCGCTTGTTTAAACAAAATGCAGAAACATAGAACAAGGTTATGTATTACGTATATACTATACAGATACACGTACCTACTATGGAATGCGGCAATAAATTCAACCCTTCAAAGTGGGTTGTTTTACAAGGAAGAATAGTGTAAATAATGTTACAGTACAGTGTGCTAAGTAAACTCCTGAATACTCTTGAACCCCACTTATCTGAAGTGTGGACGCCATACGCAGTAGTTCATTTTATGAGAATTTCAGTGATTTTTATATAACACATTTCGAAAGAAGTGGTTAGTTTTTTGACACCTTGATAAATTATCTTTCTTATTGGTATATTCCTTTCCCACAGCAAGTATATCTATTATAATTATGTTGATTGATGACTGAGCTGTAGGCCCGCAGATAATGAAAACATTTTATCGATATAAGACTGACAAATTAATGATTTTTGCTTTGACAATGACTAGGTGAAATGTTTACCGTTGAATGACTGCTATACAGGGTGGCTGATGAAAGCCGCTACCAAAGAAAAATTTAATAACTTTTTGCAGATTGATTTTTAGATTTAACAAAACAAGAGTTTGGATTGTCCGCCGCTATCATGCACTGGAGTAGTTTGGGTTAAAAGAGAGTTGAGACTTGTTAACAATTTTGCCCAGCATGGGACAGTCGAAAGAAGACCTTTTCATTGAAACCCTTCAGTTCGGACGGAGGAAACAATCGCTGCTGTAGCTGCTGCCCTACAAAACCATCCAAGAGTTTCGGCAAGAAGCTTATCTGCTTAAATGGGTATAAGCAGACAGTGCAATGACAGTCAATTATGCACAATGATTTGGACTTACCTATTCCCATATAAAATTCAAATGGCCAACAAACTGAACGCAGCAGACTTGCCAATTGGCTTGGAATTTAGCCAGAAGATGCTTCAAATTATGGAAGAGGGCGGACACATGTTAAACTCTCTTTTTATGTCTGACGAGGTCCATTTCGATTTAAACGGCAACATAAACAAACAAAATTTTCGAATATGGAGTGCTTTCTACCCACAGATACTCGGCCCTAGCGAGGTATCCGTCGGGACGGGAAATTCTCCGCAGCGCATACTCTGTCGGAACAGCAAATCGCATTCGAGGTATCCGTTCTCGGAAAAAAATAATTGAAATGCGGAGACGCATTGATTTCACATCCTCGTATTGTTTGGTGCTTGGTTTTTCGCTAGATTTTGCACTGGAAACACAAATTTAGTCAATAAATACAAACAAATTCGTTGCTATATTCGGCCCTAGCGAGGTATCCGTCGGAACGGAAAATTCTCCGCAGCGCATACTCTGTCGGAACAGCAAATCGCATTCGAGGTATCCGTTATCGGAAAATATAATTGAAATGCGATGACGCATTGACTTCACATCCTCGAATTGTTTGGTGCTTGGTTTTTCGCTAGATTTTGCACCGGAAACACAAATTTAGGCAATAAATACAAACAAATTCGTTGCTATATTGTTTAGTATTAATTTATTTAACACTTTACCGCAAATCGTGAATAAATTCCGCGACTCATTGTACTCGGAGGATATCGTAAACAAATTCCGCAACCAATTTCTCTCGGAGTATATGGGAGCCCAGCTGTCAAAAATTAAACAAGAAAATGCACTTCATCGCACTTCAACGTAATTCGCCGATATGCGTTGCAAAATGTCGGAACAATTCTCCGAACAGTTGTTCCGAAGAATACCTCGCAGCAAAAATCCTCCGAATCGTATAAAATCGGAGAATTTTCCGTTCCGACGGATACCTCGCTAGGGCCGATTGTTTATTATTAATTTATTTAACACTTTACCGCAAATCGTGAATAAATTCCGCGACTCATTGTACTCGGAGGATATCGTAAACAAATTCCGCAACCAATCTCTCTCGGAGAATATCGTCAAAAATTAAACAAGAAAATGTACTTCATCGCACTACAACGTAATTCGCCGATATGCGTTGCTAAATGTCGGAACAATTCTCCGAACAGTTGTTCCGAAGAAAACCTCCCAGCAAAAATCCTCCGAATCGTATAAAATCGGAGAATTTTCCGTTCCGACGGATACCTCGCTAGGGCCGATTGATATGAGACGGAATTGCATCTACTTCTTGTCACAATTAATTGTGTGCTGAAAATCCTACTTTACTTTGCTTTGCTGAGATCGAAGCTCAAAAAAAACATGTCTAATGTTCACCGCTTTGTTTTAGCTAGACTGTTGATTTTAAACAAATATGCTGTCAAGAAAACGGTCAAATCTTTCTCGAAGCTCAACTAGATCTAGAAAAATGAGACGAGTTAGATCACAGAAAACGGATGAAAAATATCAGCCACATCGTTACAAAGAAACACATAAAACTCCGTGGGTAAATTAAATCGGAAATGGATTTTATTACACTAAAGAAATTAATTATGCCGTGACGTTGTGCACCGCGGGCGTAGGCCTCACCAACGACTGTTTCTCGCACGGTCAATTATATGTGTCTCTTTCCCGAGTCGGCGAAAGTAAAAATGCATACGTGTATGCTCCAGACAACAGAACTTCAAATATTGTATTTCAAGAAGCTTTGTACAAAAGTTATCATAAAAAATATAATTATCTCATGTATTGAAACTTAACTATTATTATCTCTTTTATTGGAAACTAACTGACCCGTGCTCGCCTTGCTTCGCCAGAGTTCCACTTCCTAAAATTAGGCGTTTTTCTTTTTTAGTTCAGAGCTGACCACTGAACAGAGTTCGAGCATTATGAGCGCGCTCTGAACCATGCGTGCTCAGAGCGTTCAGAGGATGTTTTGTTTTTCCTGTTTCATTTACAAATTAAATGGAAATTGTAATATGTATGTATAGGTTTTGTAGATGAAAATTCATAAATTTCACTGGTATTCATTTCAAAGAATACCAATAAATTATTAAATTCAATATTTCATGTATGTATTTGTAAATGTACGTTTTAAGCAATAGGTTGCAATATTTTTATGTAAAGTAGTATGCATTATTTTTCATGTACAATAGCGCTTTAAATGAAAGTGGAAATTGTAATATAATATTTGTAGTAGTATTTTATAATATTCAATAAAAAAACTCTTCATTTAAAAGTATTACCTGACGATTCGAAAAATGCACACGTAATTGTTCAAGTAATAACTTCTGTCGGCACTCCCGGAGTGCCTGTCTTATTTTTTTTTTTCTATCTTCTTTCTTTGGACTATGTATTGTATTGTAGGTATAGTTTGAGTGTCTGGTTAATATTTTTTTAGTTTTTTTCTTTACAGTTAGTCGGGTTTTTTGGTTATTAAATAAACTGTTTTTTTCTTTCTATTTTGTATGCATCTTTTGTGTTGATATCTTTTTTAAATTGAACTGGAGTTTTATAAATATGAATTGAGTAGTGGGGCGAATGTGGCCACGGTTGCCCCTTCAAAACAAAGTTTGTTTCACACCTAATTGTGATCTAAAATGCGCTAGAGTGATTCCACTTTGTATAGTTTCCATTCCTTGTCTGATTTTCATGTAAAAATACAACATACTATATACCTACAACTACATAATTAATAAGCCTCTACTATACACATTATAAAACTAGGTTATTGTGTCCTCTTTTTCTGGCTACACTTCACTTATAAACTTATATAAGCTAAACCATGGATATGATTATTTTTCTATAAGAAAATTTGTATAACGCTAATTATTTTGTTTTAAATTTGAGAAGTGGAACTATGGCGAAGCAAGGCGAGCACGGGTCAGCTAGTATTTAATAAAATGGAATGAGCTTGAACATGAATAAAAGAAAACTGATTTACATACACTGAAAAATAAAGTTATTGGAGTTTCTTAATGTAGCAATATTCATCAGCCACCCTGTATTTGGAATATTTTTTTCAAAAAGACTATTCATAAATGAATATACTAAAACGGTGATTGTTTTTTCTTTCGTTTTAGAAATATGTGAGCGAACTATCCACAGTGCGAGACTGTGCAACAGAATGCGCAGAAAAAGGTACGAATTTCAATTTTAAATGTACGAAAATATATACGAGTATGGCGGGTTTTACGAGTGTATTGAACTGCAAGAAAACATAAACCTAAAGTTTGTTGCGTATCTGGGTAGATGTAAAGGTTCCAGATATTTTCGCATATATGTCAACAGAGCATTCCACTTGGCATGCTTGCGACGAGGCACAGACTAACTCGCCGGGTGTGGGTGGGTTCAAGAATGTTGTCAACATCACCCGCAACTCCAAGAAACTTTTCATGCCAAGATTTTTGCAGACTAGGGACTCCTAGCAAAACGAAAATTCGGACGGACGACTCATGCAATCAGACAACATACTCGCTATTAGTGGTACGGCAGGTGTTAGGCCATACCGGGTACACTTTGCCCTCCCTAATCACTGGATGTGAGTCACCTTTGGCAACCAAAGTACCCTTAGTTTAAGACAGTTGCCCCTTGTTCAACTTGAGAACTTCACTAACAAAAGGTATAGGACATCAACTCGGTTCCAGCCCCCATTCAGATAAAATTTAAGCCTTCATTTTAGTTTCAATTCATGGAACAGATTTATTCAAACAAATAAAGCTACTCATTATAGATTATGTAAATATTTGTAGGTATAGCAATTCATAGGTTAATTATCATTATTAAAACGTGTAGGTATATATTTAACAATGTTGGAACGTCTCTACGTTAATTATGATGAGCCACTAGCGAACTAGTCGAATTAGTAAATTATTGATATAAGGAAAACAATTTATAATTATCTAGGACCTCAGTGTAATAAATTATTAGCCAATTTGCATGAATTCTTTCAAATTTAGTTAAAATTTTCCTTTATGTGTATAGATTTAATTTAGTTATTTTGTTTAAATTTTTATTCACGAATATGCATCTAAATTTATGTGTATTTCCTTTGCGATCTAATAGATAGGTAATAAAAAAAAGACTTACGTTTTGGGATCCTTTAATGGATGTCAAAATCTAGTATTTAATGTAGTATTTAGGTTAGCAATGTATGTTATTCGTGTTTGTGTAGTATGTTTGTATTCCATCGATGAGCATTGTGCGCACAATCCTCCTTTGGTAGCTGTGTGAATGGAAATGAAAAGGTTTTAGTTTTGTTTTTAATTTAAGTCTTTTTTTTGTTGTTTCCTATCATTAATATTTCTTATCTTTCGGTTCCTTCCTTTTTTTTTTAGAATAGTATGGCTAATAACTCATTTGGAGTTTTCATGAATTAATTCAATAAAAAAAACTAGGAATTCGTATATACATATATATAAACGCACTTAAAACTACCTTAATTGAAATTAACATACTATGGTACCTACAATGTCATCAACAACATTTTACTCCCCCTTATTACTTCTTTTTTTTTCTTACAAACGCACAATACCAGTCTGTGCTTCTAAAGTCCCCAGCTGATGAGTCTATCCACTGCGATGACCAGCTGGCTTCTGCTCTCGTTGCTCGTTGATTGATTTACCAGCAACAAGCACCGGTGCATGTACCAACCATCCGTGTGTGCTGATTTGGTGTTCCCCTTTTTTTTTATTTGCTGCTACTGACTTGAGCAATGTAAAGAGACAATCTAGCGGATTTTGGTAATTGGCCGGTGCCCGCTAATTGCGCTCTTTCGTAGCAAATGCTCTTGTTGATAATGGAACTCGCTTTATCAAATACACACCGTGATCTTTGCCGATTAATTGAATGCTCCGCTCTTCGACCGTGAGCCAGACTTCTACTTTCTCGACGACAAGTTCCCAATAAGAGATGTGGCGGCTGACAAGCTAAATGATATTTTCAACTGATCGAGACTCCATGCGATTGATTAGAAGAGTCAGCTAAGGAGTTACACTGTTAGGTTGATCGAACAAAACAAATTGTGAAGGCACTTACCAGTATGATCTTGATGATCATACGTGAATATTTTTGGTCGACAGAAACTGTCGAATATTTTATTTTAGATATTCTAATTTTTATCTTTTTATTTTCTGAACTTTTTACTAATTATAATTTTCGATATTTTATGAATAGATAGCAAAATGAATATCGTCTGATATCTACTTCACCAGACTACTTCGTCGATTTATTGGGAGTTTTCGAACTATCCTCTGCGATCGTCACAAAATGAAAGAAAGTTGGCACCGCGAGATTTTGGCTGGCAACCACGCTTTTCACTAGCTTTCTTTATTTCCTTTTCTTGTTTTGACATTTCTTTTTCAATCGAATTCGGTTTATTTGTGTAGGCAAGGTAGGTATTGTCTTATTCAATTTTAGTACTTGGTAATATAGTGCGCTCAAAACATCGCAAAGCACATTCAAAAAAAAAAATGAAAACGAGCTATTATTATTTTCAACACTTACTATGACAAAATTATATTCGTAACAAGTTTATTTAACTACACCTTATTATGATAACATAGTACAATCCACGACGGATATAAGATACATTTATGTAAGAAAAAATCGCTTATAAGAAATGCATGTGAAAACACGTCTTCATTTATTCGTGTTCGCATTTAAGAACAACTCGGATACAAGAAACACTTTTTTTGAGAAGCAAATAACATGTAAGATTTAAAATATGGAAAGGACCCTAAACCTAGCTTCTGACGAGCAGATTGATTAAGAAAATTTCTGTTTTTTATTTAATTTAAATCTCGTGTGACACCTTCGATATAATATTTGTATTGGGGATCATATTCCTGAAGTACTTAAACCTAGCTTTTTCAACAAAAATGCTCAATTTCAAGGACTGCTGACAAAAAATTCAATTTATTTCGCTTTTAAAGACAGCTTAAAATAAAAATGTTTTTTCGAGTGCAATTGCATCGGTTTGACTGCTGATATACGTTTCCGAATACAAGGCATATATTTCACAAAAAAAAAAAAAAAAAAAAACAGAAAAACATGTTTGGTTGTCGATTTTTCATAAATAATATGCTTTTTTTTTAATTGCAACTTTAAAGTTTCAATCAATGATTAATTAAATGAAAATAGCACAACATTATTAACACAAAAATAAATTCGCAAATTATATTTTGTTTTCTTCTCTTGCTTGTGTTGCATATACCTTTACAAAATAAAAAAAAATCGACTCTAAAGTCCTCTTTTCTTTGGTAAATCTAAGTCCCATCTAGCATTTCATAGAAGTTAAACAAAATATTAAAAGGTAACTTCTGCTCTCTATTGTGAGGTGACATTATTTTGTTGTTTCGCCAGGGGTGCGGGTGCGTTTCAAGTTAACTTCGATGTACCCTTATGTCATTTTTCATTAGTTTCACTCGGGGACACACTCATTTTGAAATCCTATGGAACAAGAAAGCTGCTTCTGGCTCATTCCACAAATGTATTCGTGTATGAAATATATAAATGTCACAACTCACAACTTAAAATCATTTTCGGCAATTAATTGATGGGCTTATATTATTTTGAAATGCACTAAATTCATTTTGTTTGTTAATTATTGCTATCGAAATTTGTAACCACAAAAGTTTGCACCGAAGTTTAACGACTAGTGTCTCACAGCTGATTGAAACGTCAAACGAAAACTAGTTGGTGGTCGGTGCAAGTGCATCGACGAGTTTTCGAGGAAAACACGGTATTGGGCTTGATGTGAGAAGCCTATAAATAGAAATTTCTTTTCTTTCGGGTTTCGAACCTGGGACCTCTTGCTTAGTAGTCTAACACACTACCCACTAAGCCACTTATAGTGGCATCATCCATCAGAGTTGGTTGTCCATTATTTAATGCGCTGCTACTTCCACAGCCACAAAAATGTTTAATTTTAACACTACGATGATTAATTAAGATAACATCCCAGAACAAACAAATTCTATAAGAAGACAAATTCTATGGGAGACAAAGCCCGCAGTTATGCAAAAAAACTTTTAGTCATTTTAAGATATTTTCAGTTTTTTTTTTTAAGAAACGAGTCCATCTCCATAGTCCCAGTATGGAAAAAATATGAAAGGGCGAACAGTTTTACCGTAAGCCTACTGGAAAAAGAGCTATTCTGCGGATCTCGTCAGATTTACACGCAAGTTCTCATAGCCTCTGTAATACAGGCACGCGAGTCTTTGCACTTTATTGAGTGTCTTCCTTGTGGTGGAAAGACTGGTTCTTTTTGCCCATGCAATCGCTCCATACGTGATCATTGGTCTCACAATAGCAATACACATCCATCTGAGCCTGAGGATGGTCATGCTACATCCCCAGGCTTTGCCAGCTAGGCTCCGGCAAATCATTAAAGCACGCGTTGCTTTCCTGGTTACCTCTTCTGTGTGTTTTTTTTCCAGACGAGTTTACTGTCTAGGTTTAGTCCCAGATATTTAACTTCATTGACTGTTGTCAGTGTTGTACCTGATAGCCTTATCGGCCTTAGTCGTTCAAGTTGTCTTTTCCTCGTGAATGGTACTATTTTTGTTTTTGCCAGATTAATGCTAAGCCCAGCCGTTACGCACCAATCCCGAGTTATTTCGAGTCCCGTTTATATAATGTCACATAGGGTTCCCTCAAATTTACCCCTAGCAATAATTACTATGTAATCAGCATATGCTTGACATTAAGAGACTATATGATTCCCTACCTAATATAGTATGTATGAGGTTGTTTATAAGCAAGGCGGTAGCACCCGTTACTATTTAACTTTCCTGTAAAAATATCTTAATTACGTTTCTAAAGTTTCTAAGTTTAACATTGAAAGGAATTTCTTAATTATATTTTTGTGGGAAGGTATCGAGGTATTCAAGTGGACCAAGAGTCATATCGCTTCAAAATTTATAAAAAAAAAACTATAAATATGGACTCCATTCCTTCTGTTTTATCTACAGAATTTAATAACGTTCAATTGGAAGAGAAAAAAACGTGTCATTGGCATTAATTATTTTTTATTTTTTTATTTTTTATTAAACTTTAAACACACAGCAAAGGGGGGTTATATTTTTGTTTTGAAATTAACAAAGCAGGTAGTTTTTGTCTTTTCTACACTCAATTTCTGAAACGAATTAAATAATCCGTTTGATACTAATAGACTAATAAAACTATGGGCACAGTGGCTCAGTAAGTAGTACGCTGGACTGAAATAGCGGTCTCAGATTCGTTTAACGGAAAAAGCACAGATTACATCTTAAGTTTTTTTCCACTGCCCTTTTACAGTGACTACAAATTCTACTGGAAAGGCTTCTCAATTCATCCGTTCGGATACAGTCGAAAATTGTACGTTCTTTTCATTTGTCTAAAGAATTTAAAATACTCTCACATAACGATTGGTTATGAGATGCGAAAGACTTTGTCTAACTTCCAAGGTACATTAACGGACCGTAATGTTAGCTCTAAAATTGCAACGAAAAAGATTTTATTATTTGACTGTTAAAAAAAAGCAATCGAGAACTCACGGTAAAACAGTGCATATTCATGAAATGCACTAGTAAGATTCTGGCAAAAACTAATTGCACACTAGGCAACGGAAAAACACACACACAAACCAACAAACTGAAGGGACAATTCCCAATTTTAGAATAAATTTATTTTATGTATGCATTTGCGAATGTAAGCTTTCTCTTTTTTTTATAGAAATCTGGGAGACCAAAACATATTGCTGCTCAGAAGATGGTTGCAATGGATCCACCAAACTTACCTCACCGTCGATTTTACTGTTCTTCCTAGCTTTTATGCTAACAACGGCCAAAGCTCTCAGACATTGAAAAACCTGCGCCTTCATTGAAACAACGAATTATTAGTAACTAATAAAAATATGTAATAATATATCTATAGCATTTCATCATAGAAATAAGAAATTGCACAGGCGGTTCTCTCTGGTTTACCTAGATAATCTTCTTAGTATGCAGTTTCGTAAAAAAATTTCATATTTAAATTGACAAAAATAAAAAATAAAAATACGAATAAAATTTTACACGTGGGACCTTTATAAACAAATAAGTCGAATGTTTCGTTAAGACACAGAAAAGAGTTGTAATTGCAAACCAAAATTACATTGGTATTCGTCAAGCATTATAGTATAACCAGTCTTCCCGAAAATTATAATTATACTAGTAATTAATTAAATTCTACTATTTCGGAATTAAAAAAAAAAACTAATTAAAGCATTATTACATATATCCAAAACAACCAATTTTTAATGCACATGAGCTAGATGGTATTGGCTTCTTATGATTTGGCTAAAAGGCACGCAATTCGTTTCATTGGCTACCCAATAAATAACATCACTGGGTATTTTTATTACAAACAAAACAACTTATAATGTATACACATTTGTTTCATCACAATATTTTTTATCTCTTCTTAAAATATGTTCCATTTTTCCAAGAATCCTAAAAACTACACAAGTAAACTAATTTTTTCCATTTAATCTTAATAGGAGTAATACCTAGTGTAGCACTAACTAGTAAACCACAAACTATAACTAAAATTATTTATGATCTGCTTTAATTCATTATTGCATTGTGTTGCATAGTTCTTCAAAATAATTATTACATACAATATTGTACAATATGCCATTAGATGGTTCAACAGAATGCGTTCCCTATAAGTACCTATAGTATTCTTTTCAATAGCAACAAATACAAACACCAAATGCCAAAACCGCAATAAGTATATATATAGCCAATGTTCAAATCTAATTATAGAATCAATTAATTAAAAAAGTGCTAGTAAATAAAGTAGGCCACAAATCAGTAGATAATGGAAAACTTGTCATAATGCCCATATTCTAAACTAAACGATCAAATAATAATAAAACTCACATGGAGTGCCAAAAGTAACTTTATAAAGTAGTAACACCAAACAATAGGAAAGCAATAAAATGTTTACTTACAAAGCGTTATTAGCAAGAATATTTATAATGTTTAAGAAATTATTGTAAAATATAAAACCATCATAGATGCAAATGATAATATCTAATAAAAAAAACATCCACATGGCATGTGCAAGAAATTCTAAATTATACAATCGTATGAACTTAGTGAACTTTATTAAATAAAATAAATAAATTAAATTCAATTTAAATGATATATGAGTTGGACAGATAAAATCTTACAGGCTTACTTAACAAAACCGTTTGCACCATGTTTACGTATCTTGGATGTACCGTCTAATTTATATTGTTCTTTTTATTTTGGTGACCTTTTTTCTTTCCATTTTGATTTTAAAATGTACAATTAATTAATAGGATGAGAATTAATTGTTAAGATTGAAAATAGAATTAAACCTATTACAAATTTATGAAATAAATATTTTAAACATTTAAATCTGTGTTCGCTGTTTTATTCCTAAGCGTGTGGGAGTGATCATCTGATGTGCGTGTAGTGTAGGTACACACTTTAAACAAGAGCGTTGTTCAGACCAAAATGCAAACACCTATTTGGTAATATTATACGGCGCAGGGACATAAGTCCACGAGACATAAGTCCATAATGGACTAACGTCCCACTTCGGTGAAGCGGGACATAAGATCCGAAATTGTTTTGTCGAAGATGGGACATTAGTCCAAAATTTTACCATAGATAATATTTAGCAAAACGTCGTGGATCTCCAATAGGCATCGAATACTTCAAATTAGGCGCACGCGAGTTGCTACCATTGTATTATGAAATGTGTATGGGGGGGCATGCTGCCCCCCTGCAACCCCCCTGCTTGGGTTTACTGTTGGATTACGGGGTGGGTGCGAGGTATTTTACTTATATTTTTTGTTGAATTTTAAAATAGTTGGGTGGGACATAAGGCCCAACATTTTTGCTTTGGACTTATGTCCCGCTTCGATGAGACATAAGTCCATAATGAAATTTTGGAGTTATGTCCCACCTAAGTGGGACATAAGTCCATAATGGATTTATGTCCCCTGGAGTTATGTCCCTGCGCCATATTATACATGGAATGGATGACTTGGCAGATGCACTTCTCCGAGTTGACGAAAACTACAGATCCTTTGGTTTGTGAAGAGTAGGTAAATAATGTCACTTTGTGGATTCATCTAATCGCTAAAACCTTTGACATCTGCGAGAGTGGTGTAGTCATGCTTACATCCCAATCCCAAGGAACGAGAAAATTCAATAAGGATTTCGTGCCATTAAAGTACATTATTGTATGCTCTCAGTACAGACTGTGATTTCAATTGCTTCTGTTTGGGGCTTCTAGCGTTTTCGCTTAGGTATCGGGAAATATTTCCGATAAATGTTCGATCTTCTCTTGTATAAAGACCATTATAAACGCTACTGCGATTGGTGAGGGTGACACGACAGTCTGGAGTCATATTCTGTAAGGCAAAATCATCAATCATGTTCGTGCTAACGAATGATTTGCCCTTTATCCACAAGCAATACAAGATACTTTCGCCCTTTTTTTTAATTTAAAAAAGCACTTCGCAAATTTTACAAAACTGTGATTTCAAAATAAATATATTTCAAATGCAAATGTCTTTGTTCACAATTTAAAAAAAAATCAGCATTCAATATTATTTCCAGTTTTTTTTTTCAAGTTTGAAAGTTTTCTTTTTTTCAAAAACTATACTGTTAATATTGGGTTAAGATATAATTTGAAAGAACCGGATTTAAAAAATTGTAAAGTACTTTATTGTAAGTGTTGCCGTTGTTTCTAAAATAATATTTTGTTCATTTTAGGTAGGTACATATTTATTTTTTATATATTCTTCAATTACCCATTTAGCCCAAAAGGAGCGAGATAGACCCCTCCCCCCTTACATAAGAAAAAATGTTTGTATTTAACCGTTCTATAAAATACCGTTATCAATTTTTGGCGCCGAAGTTATAGTACTCTCCCCAACAGTCGCGATGCACAAACCTATGAAGGAAAAGATTCTATCGAACAATAAAACTGATTCACGGGTAGGTATCTGCGTCTACAGAAAGTTTTCACGCGAACGAAGCGCCAAAACTACGAATATTCGCTTGTTCGCAGTTCGCATTTACCTCTCATGTGAATATTCCTTACATGCGCCTTTTCCAACAAATGAAAAGGATAAAGGAACAACAATTTGTATCATGGTCATCGATAAAAATAGATACAAAATTCTCGCGCAATGGTAACGCTGTTGTATTTGTTCTCCTCCGACATCCTTCTCGCTACCTAAATACGTTGCGTATGGGAAAAAACGCCTAAAATTTCCAGGAACAAGGCTACATTAGAACAGGAAATATTGGAAGTTGTCAGTTCTCGATATCCCTCACACATTTCTAGAATCCGTGTATACGTGAACCCTTTACGCAACCGACATTGTGGAAAAAAGCCGCTCTGGTTTTTGAGGTTAAATTTCACGATATATCCAACCAACTTCACAACTTCTGATTTACTTTTAATTAATGAGACCTTCTTTCGGCCTCTGCTCAGTTATATGAACGCACGCTTCTGATCAGGTGTAGCAATAAATTCACTGTACCTGCTTAATAGAGTCTAAAAGCGTGCAATGAAACTTAAAGGTCGTGAAATAGCTAATTCCCTTCTATGTACTGCCACTTCAATGATTTTCTCGAAACACTCTTTAATCTTAAAATGCGCAGCAATTTACCCTATTTTCAAAAGTAGGTTATTTATATGGAAATTCTCTAAGAACTCTAATATCACGAGTGTAGAAATGGAACGTATTTATTTAAGCTGTTTTCTTGAGCACACAATATATAGTCATGATATTTTTTCCCTTTCCAGAATGTGTGTTAAATGTAAATGAATTTGAATGAGCAATACGGTGTAGCGTTGCCGCTGAAAACTTTCAAAAAGGAAACTAAAAAGAGGCCCGACTCAAAAAAAGCGGCCCCACATAAAATACCAATAAATGTATAGCAAACTTCTTTTCAAATGTTTGCATTCTTTTTTGTTCAATGAAGAATAGAATCTGCTAAGGGTTTTGAAGCTCAAAATAGAGCCATTTGGAAACTAAAGGATCCAAACGACAACGCTAAAAGTGAGAAATAAGAGTAATGCCCAAAACACATGTGCAGAAATTCTGTACGCAGCGCAGAGTGCAGTGCTGCAAGTAAATCACATGTGTGCAGAAAATTGTTTGGCATCCATTGCATCGGCTAATATGGCAACTGTCTTTCGCCGACTAAGCAGCTGATGTGTTTAAAATCAAAACAAAAACAAACACAACCAGCAGTGTCAAAAGCCGATGATGCCAAATACTTGAAATTGCAATTTATTTTCTTTTGTGTTGTGGTATGTTTGAATTTTGCAGCAAATTTAGAAATAGAGACATGTTGCAGTACTGCAGTGAGTGCAGAATTTACGTGTGTCTACAATCATATCAACATGTGTATTCTAATCTTGCTGCGCAGTGAGTTCTGCACATGTGTTTTGGGCATAACACACTTTTCGTTGATCTCTCACTCTACCTTTGCAGCTTAAGTATCGCACAGTGACTTATATAACGTACTATACCAGAGAAAGCAAGTATTGAAATGATACTAAATCTTGTAAAATTCTGCTTCATTTACAAGATCTGTAGTAGTATAAAAACACCATGGGTTATTCATACTACGGACAGAATTTATAGCAAAGACCATATCTATTCTTCAGGATATGACAAATGCTCAGATTTATTCAAAATTCAAGGTTTCATTGAACAAATTGTATTATTGTTATTAAGCTAAATTTAAATTACAAAAAAAAAGCAACAACAAGGACACACAATAATATTACCTCATTATGGCGTATTTTGCATTTAGATTTCATGTCAATTAGTCACCAAGATCATGCGATTTGACATGGCTACACAGAAGACCGTGCTTACGCGAATAATCCTTGAATTATAAACGCATTAAAAAAAAACATTACTCAAGTTGCCTATACCGCCCGACATGTGCGAAAACTTGGTTAAAAATTACCTCAAAAGAATCTCTTAAGAACTGCAAGCAACTAGGGGGCGCAAAAACGTCTACCCTCGGGCACTTAGCCTTAATAGTTAGTTTTAGTTTTAAGTCTATGCATGCAAGAGACTTATGTCGTTTTCCATTGGGCAAAAAGAAGCGTCCGGGAGAGTCCGGAATCGAAAAAATCACTTCTGAAACCGTTCCATTGGCACAAAAAATACTCTTCTGGTGATTCTGAGGAGAGAATTTCGCTTCTGGATTTGAAGTCAGAATCCACTCAAGAAGCACTCACACAAGTGTAGTTCGTGTATTTTTTACAAGTCGACTGACAGCTGCCGTAGATAATTTTTTGGCATTTCACCAATACTCTTGTGGATTCAATCAGAAGCAGTTTTCTTGTTCCATTGGACTACAGAATGAGTGGATCCCCGAGTGAAACCAATGGAAAACGACATTAGAAGGCAGAACTCTACCAGCTCGTAAATGAACTGTCAAATTTATGAAAATTTGGAAATTTCTGACAGTAAATTACAAAAGTAAATGCAAAAACATTCCTTCATTCCACCTTACTGATCGGCGTTGAAAATGTTTACTGACCTTAAGACTGTTGCAAAGTGAATTTATTGCTAAACTCTCACTAAAACTAAAAATATATTTTCTTATTTAAATTTCTTCTGTATTTCTATTATTTTGTAAGAATTGTAAACTGCTAAGTTTGACAATCGACTGGGCAGTTGAATTACGCATAAATTTATCAGATTCTGAATACCCTCATTATAATTTAAGTTGTTTGAGGAAATTTAGGCAAGTAGCTAGAATGAAATATTTTTTAAAATGCTGAAAAAGTGTCTATTTTCCGAAATTATCAAGTCAGCTGGAGAGCTAATATACGCGATAGGGAAGAAAATGTTCATAAATTGTCAATTATCAGCAGTGCTTGTAAGTTTATTGCATGTTTATTATGTTAAGTATAGTGATGCGCGATATATATCGAATCACTCGATTCATCGATATTTTCGTAAAAAAATATCGATATTTTCACTCGATATTTTCATTTCGATATTATCGATGCATCGATTACTTACCACCGATTTTTTTGCACTCAAACAATACCACAATACTGTGACAAAGATAAAACATTTTCACACTCCACAAATTCCTTATCTACGTCGCATCTGCCCGCCGTTGCGTGATGGATTTGTAGATGTGTGCTACATTTTCATAGAGACCTGTATGTTATGCACTGAAGAGCACATGCAAAACAAGTTCAACGAAAACAATTTTTTTTGGAATTAAGGGTCCAATTAATACTAGATTGGGGGGAAAGTCGTTAATTTTATCGATTTTTTCTAACAAAGGGGGAAAAAGGTGGAAGGAATTTTTGGGGGGAAAACAATCTAAACACGCAAAAAAAACTACACCATTTTTAAATTATACAAAAATACGAAACAAATTGTCTACTTCTACCTTGGCTGGATTTTGTACACAAACAATCTATTAAAAAAAAATATTACGACTTTGTGGTAGAAAAAAGCTGCTTAAGACTTCACAATACATAGCACAATGTACAAACTTTAAGGTGGGTACATTATATATATTTAAATATAATTCCTATAATTTTTTTTTTATTTGCTTAGTTCTAAGATATTAAAATAAAACATAAAATGTTAAAATAAAACTTAAATAGGTTTTTGGTTTTGGGGGGAACAACATAATTTTTATTTTGGAAAAGGGGGAAAAAAATATCGTTTTGGTGTTAAAAAAAAAGGATCCAAGGGCCCAGCCCATCGTTGTAATTGTGTACCAAAAATCCTAATTTACTTTGCTTTGCTGAGATCGAAGCACAAAAAAACAGACCTTTTAATGCATTTTTTATGTTTTATTTGGCTGCCATTGGCTTATTTCATATAGCTCAATATAACAACAGTTTATAGATACTTTTAGCTATAAATTCTTGCAATTATCAGCATGTAATGCCTTCCTATACTCTCTACAACGATACGAATTGTTTAAAAGTATCTATATCTAGATGTTGAATCATATAGAACCTTTCCAAGTGCTAGTATCTATCGTAATGAGAAGGAAAATCTAGATTATACACAAAAATCAAAATTATTCATAAAAAATCGATATTATCGATATTATCGATTTTTTCGGGCCGATTTTTTGTTTGCATCGATATTTTCATTTCGATATTTAAGTATCGATGTATCGATACGATCTTGAATTATCGCGCATCACTAGTTAAGTAGCGATTTCCAATAACCAGGTTTTCCGCAAACCGGTTGTTTTTGGTTGTGCAACGCCATGACCATGAGTGGTCACAGCTAGAAGGATCAGGGTTTCCAAGGCTCTGTGAAGCAATTTTGTTATTTGCTCTATCTTTGGGCTGTCACAATCAGCTCGTTAAAGTAAGCAATTGTTTTGAAAGACAAAAATAGGTCAATTGTTAAAACAAAACTCTAGCAAACGGAATAAATATAGGATTGGCATAGTGAAAAATGAGAAAAGGTGAATTTTATGTTTATATTTACAAGGGGGATTTTTATCATTGGGGGGACAAAAAGGTCAACGAACATCAAAATGCTCTTGGTTTCCAGATTCAGATTAAACCAAATTAAAAAAAAAAAATATGTGTTTTATTTAATAAATAAATAGGTATGTTAATTTTTTAAATTCACTCATTTGTGAAAGTTTGTATAATTATGTAACATATTGTGTTTACTATGGATAGATAGATAGATACAATTAATTTATTTAGCACAACTATTTACATAATTAGATATCGGAAATATACATATTTAAATGAATGAACAATGGCTAAGCCGTCTGCCAGACAATATTTTTAGTTATAAGTTATAACAGTATTATGCACATATTATTTTGATTTAAATTTATTTATTTTTCTCTAATCACAGGAATTCGTTCATTATAAGACCTCGGTATCTGATTTGCACTGATTTGCAGTATCTATTTCTATATAACTTCTACCAGTTCTCTCCATTAAGTATATTTATCACCTCCTCCAGCGTCAGTACTGTTTTATTAAAGTATTCCAATCTCCATTGCCTCAGGATTTCAACAAAAACTACAATCTATTATATAAAAATCAATCGCTGTGTGTTAGTCGGGTAAAGGCTCGAGAACTGCTAAACCGATTTGAATGATTTTTGTTTCATTTTGTTCGTCTTGAATCAGGGATGGTTTAGGAAAAAAGAAAAGTCGGAAAATTCTCAACAGGTGGCGTTGCAGGCACACATTTCGATTTTCATGGGGAAAAGCACTTTGAAAAAAAATAAACTGGATAAAAATCGAGTAGTGAAACTTCCAAAACAAAACAAAAATATTTTAAATTTTAAAAGCAATTGTTGTTGTCAATTATTTTGATTATTTTCTAAGCAAATTGTTGTTGTCACCAATTTTTAAATTTTTTTTTTTTGATGTGTAAACATTTATGCGCGCGGTATTGGATTCTGGTAGAGTAATTCCAAACATAGGACTTGATGCCTACAATGTGTTACGGAAATGCGCCATTGCATATATTTTATCATTGCATATGTTTTTTGCATATGTTTTTATCATTGCATACGTTTTTATAATTGCATACATTTATGAGCTGAAATAAAGCATGTTTTTGAAGTTATTACTTCTTTAGGCGCGGCGCGTTTTGCACTTTGGATGGAAAAAAACCAATAAACTCGCGTCACTGTTACCATCACCGTCACTGTTACCGTTACCGTCACCGTCACCGATCCCAATGAAACGTTGTATGTGTGCATGGTTGTATGCAGCTAGAAAGATAGGATAGTTTTGGACCCGATAGGTGGCGCTGTTGTCGATTTTTCTGAGAAACTCAACCGATCTCAATGAAACTTTGTATGTGTGCATGGTTGTATGCAGCTAGAAAGATAGGATAGTTTTGGATCCGATAGGTGGCGCTGTTGTCGATTTTTCTGAGAAACTCAACCGATCTCAATGAAACTTTGTATGTGTGCATGGTTGGATGCAGCTAGAAAGATAGGATATTTTTGGACCCGATAGGTGGCGCTGTTGTCGATTTTTCTGAGAAACTCAACCGATCTCAATGAAACTTTGTATGTGTGCATGGTTGTATGCAGCTAGAAAGATAGGATAGTTTTGGACCCGATAGATGGCGCTGTTGTCCGTTTTCTGAGAAACTCAGCCGATCTCAATGAAACTTTGTATGTGTGCATGGTTGTATGCAGCTAGAAAGATAGGATAGTTTTGGACCCGATAGGTGGCGCTGTTGTCCGTTTTCTGAGAAACTCAGCCGATCTCAATGAAACTTTGTATGTGTGCATGGTTTTATGCAGCTAGAAAGATAGGATCGTTTTGGACCCGATAGGTGGCGCTGTTGTCGATTTTTTTGTTGTTTCGTAATATCTTAAGAATACGGTTATTACAATTCCCTCTTTTCTCAATGACGTGTATCAAGCCACACACGTACCGCACGCACGATGTTTACACATACATATTTCGGGACTGTTAGATACAGTCGCACAGTTTTTTTTTAAATTATGTACCTAATAAGTAGTTTGTTTCTGTTTACTATGTTACATTAAGTGACTTTTTTAAATGGAGTAGATACGTTGATTTGTTTGATGGTGTTTGAATCCATCATTTTTGTTTGTCAAGCATTTTCAGGATGTGTGAGTAAGTTGAAATGTAGGAGTGATTGAGATGACGAGGACAATGATGACAGGCAACAGGAGTTGTTGAGCGTTGTGAGTGTTCAAGTAGGGGTTGTTATAGGAAAATGCTCATTCGTGAGTATGATTATGGGGAGGGCTGCTCAAAGATACCATAACACCTTCGGTACTGGTGTGGAGAGAGAAGGGAGAAGGCTTACCAACCAAGTTGATAGGTGGGATTAGTTTTCTTCTTGGCTATTAAAGTTACAAATATTTCGTTTAGAGTTAATCCTTTCCCAATTTTCTTCCTATCCCTTTAATGCCAACAAATTTAAAATTTTCGCATCAAAATTCAGGCATGTAAAAGTACGGTAGTCCGCAAGCCAAGCAGAAGATCCCACTCCACCGACGAGCTAAGCACAGGCTTAAACAAGCATGCCTGCCTTGCTTTGTTGACCTTACAACCCTTTCACCGAAGTCAAAATTGGGATTCCTGTGTCTCTAAATGTAGAAGGAAATAGATATGTGCGTTAGTTAGATTTGAATGATTTTTGTTCTGTTTTGTTCGTCTTGAATCAGAGATGTTTTACAAAAAATCATAAATTTCTCAACAGGTGGCGCTGTAGGCACACGTTTCGTTTTTAACTTAAATTCAATTAACTTCTAAAATATAATAATACAATAACAA
Source organism: Cheilosia vernalis (assembly GCA_949126925.1). Lineage (NCBI taxonomy): Eukaryota > Metazoa > Arthropoda > Insecta > Diptera > Syrphidae > Cheilosia > Cheilosia vernalis. The sequence goes on along the minus strand of OX421358.1, from coordinate 78,682,619 downwards.
TAATTTATAAATATAATTCCTTCGGTGTGAACCTCGATGACTTTATATCTCAATAACTGATGGGACAATTTTCATGAAACTTTTTGGTTTTGTTCGTATTGACGTATTTAAGGTTTAGCAAGACTTAAAAGATAACATTCTTTTAGACTCAAAAGGTAATGTTTTCGATTTCCAAAGCCACTCGGGCGATTTCCATGTAAATTTGTTGTTGCGTATGGTTGGTTCCAGTTTGAAGGATAGGATACTTGGTTAAGGAAAAAAGAAAAGTCGGACAACTCTCAGCAGGTGGCGTTGCAGGCACACATTTCTTTTATTTTGGGAAAAAAAATAAATAAAATAAACTGGGTAGAAATCGAGTAGTGACACTTCAAATACAACATGAAGTTCGCCGCAAGTGGAAAAACAAAGTTCAGTCACAATAACTAGCAGAATTTGATTTTTGTTAATTTAGAGCAAAAGTGGACTTAAGGATCGAACTTTGTTTTTTTTTGCTTTTCTTTTTAAGTGTCATAGTATTTAATATAACTTTTGAATAAAGAAATTGAATTGACCGAATTGCATAAAGAGGCATGTGCGCATTGTATACATGCTCCGAATTATTATTTTCATTACCTACACCAACGAATTGGGGCGGAACTAAGTTCGCCGGGCCAGCTAGTCTATTATATAAAAATCAATCGCTGTGCGTTAGTCTGGTAAAGGCTCGAGAACTGCTAAACCGATTTGAATGATTTTTGTTTCATTTTGTTCGTCTTGAATCAGGGATGGTTTAGGAAAAAAGAAAAGTCGGAAAATTCTCAACAGGTGACGTTGCAGGCACACATTTCGATTTTCATGGGGAAAAGCACTTTGAAAAAAAAAAATAAACAGGATATAAATCGAGTAGTGAAACTTCCAAAACAAAAATAAATTATTTTAAATTTTAAAAGCAATTGTTGTTGTCAATTATTTTGATTATTTTCTAATCAAATTGTTGTTGTCAACAATTTTAAATTTTTTTTTTAAACATATACCTAATAAGTAGTTTACTATGTTACATTAAGTGACTTTTTGAAATGGAGTAGATACGTTGATTTGTTTGATGGTGTTGCAATCCATCATTTTTTTTGTCAAGAATTTTCAGGATCCTTGCATTAGCATGTGTGAGTAAGTTGAAATGTATGTGTGATTGAGATGACGAGGACAATGATGACAGGCAACAGGAGTAGTTGAGCGTTTTGAGTGTTCACGTACATGATACTCTGCTCATTCGTGTGTAGGGTTATGGGGAGGGCAGCTCAAAGGTACCATAACACCTTCGGTACTATGGTGTGGATACAGATGGAAGAAGGCTTACCAACCAAGTTGATAGGTTTTGTTAGTTTTCTTCTTAGCTGTTAAAGTATTTATAAATATAATTCCTTCGGTGTGAAACTCGATGACTTTATATCTCAATAACTGATGGGCCAATTTTCATGAAACTTTTTGGTTTTGTTCGTATTGACGTATTTAAGGTTTAGCAAGACTTAAAAGATAACATTCTTTTAGACTCAATAGGCAATGTTTTCGATCTCCAAAGCCACTCAGGCGATTTCCATGTAAATTTGTTGTTGCGTATGGTTGGTTCCAGTTTGAAGGATAGGATACATTTGGACCCGAGAGGTGGCACGTCAATCATTGCGGTTTGATTGACACACATCGATATTGATATACTTCAGTTATTTCTATTGGCCCTTAATAAAACATTTTAGACGCGACTTTTGGCAACAAATTAACTTTTAGTCTAAATTAGAAGAAATAAAGCATTAAATTTGACTTTAAGTTGAGAAATAGTTAGATTGGAGTCACCGCCAGTGATGCAAAGCCGGATCTAAGTTATTGTCTGAACCCTTAGAAAAGTATGCCTTTTTCGAAAAATCATGCCTTTTTGGTAAAAAAGGTAAAAATGGCATATCTTACGAAGGAACTGCAACTAACTTACAAGGTGATTCAAGAAATTGTTATCAGAATGTTGGTCGATTGATAGGCAATTCTATCTTTTTTTATCTCTATAATCCAAGGTTTTGATTTGGTGAGTAAGTCAAGTAGGTTCTTGGAAAATAAGCACGACGCACAGTTGTAAATTAAACTTGATTGTAAAACAGTTCAAACAGTTCACAAAAAAAATATGCCTATTTTCTAAAAACTATTACTCAAGTATCGGAATCAACATCACTGACTAAGTCAAATATAAAGTCTCATTTGTCACAAGCGTTTTTTCGAGTTTCCTCTTGCTTTATCTGTTAAATCATAACATTTATTTTTTATTTAGTTCACATCATCAACAACTTGAAGTTCGCCTCAAGTGAAACAACAAAATTCAGTCACAAAGCTAGCAGAAGTTGATTTTTGTTAATTTAAAGCAAAAGTGGACTTAAGGACCGAACTTTGTTATTTTTCTTTTCTTTTTAAGTGTCATACGTAGAGTATTTAATATAACTTTTGAATAAAGAATTTGAATTAACCGAATTGCATAAAGAGGCATGTGCAATGTGCATGCTCGGAATTATTATTTTCATTACATTAACGAATTAAGGCGGAACTAAGTTCGCCGGGCCAGCTAGTCTAAATATATAAAAGAAAGTGTCCGAAGCGATATTATCCCATAACTCGAGATTGGCCGAACCGATTTTGATGATTTATACTTTGTTGGAAAGGTATTTTCTCAGCACGGATTTTAAAAGAAAACAAGTTTCAAAATTTCAAAATGTCTTATTTTGACCACCCAGCGTGTTACGACAGGTTTTTTTTTCGATTTTTTTTTCAATTTCTTTTTTTTTTTTTTTTTCATTTTGTATTTATTTATTTTGGCAACACCAGTAAAAGAATCAAATTTGAATGTAACATATCGTATCACAATTGAACTGTCAGATAGACACGCAACGTAACGCCATCTATTATCGATCAATCGAGAAGCCAATTTTGTTTCATGTGTGGTGAAGCTGTCCACGTTGACTGTGGCATTTGATTCAGTTGCGCAATTTCTTCATTCGTTGCTGTTTCAGCGTCCATATTGCACTTTGCGAATTCGACCATTGCGCATTACAGATTCGGATTCCTTCATTGCGATTTTGTGAGTTTTTATAAATTAAAATTGATAATCTTGTAAGGAAATTGGTGTAGTTCTGTTCGACTTAGAATGAATTTGACTGCCTGTCTTTAAATGCAAAAATCTTAGAAACTTCTTAATATATTTTGGTGCAATTTTCACAGGCCTGTAGAGGATACCTAGGCCCACAATCTCCAATTTCTTTCATCATATATAGGTAACTAAATAAATTCCGGAAAAAAATGCACAAGAGTAATTTATTTTTTCGTTTCGTTTCGCTTTTTTCTTTGTCACGCTTTGCGTTCGAAAATAAATATAGTAAATGCCACCTTATAGAGGACATGTGCAGGTACAACATAGGATATCCAATAACTCGACAACTTAAATGGTATTTTAAATAAATACTAGGCGATATTTGAGAGATTTCTACGATTTTCACCTGGGTGAGTTTACTACATATTTACTAAGCTCATGATTTAAAAAAACAAATATGTTCCCTCCTTGGCCTTTAAATAAAATAAGTCGATATTTTGAAAACATTATTGATGACATAATATTATGACCAAAATAATAAATATAAAGTGATTATAAAGTGAAAAATACATTGTTTTTTAAAAGTAATAATAATAATAGTGTCACGATGACCGAATATTTGAATAAAAAGAAATGAACTCACAGAATAATCTTTAAACTTTATTGTTCTCTACGAACTACGACTCTACTACGCGGCTACCGCACAACAACTGGCTTTTGTCAAGGAAGAAAAGGAAAAGGCAAAAAAGGGGATTGGGGAGCGGGACACCAATACAATCGGTGCAACATGTATGTAAGTGTTGCCTGTTGCAGTTGATGACAGCTCGGCCCTTCCTGACGAAACTCGTCCCGAGTTATTCTTGGTCTTCTTCTTTGTCATCGTCAGCTTCATAGTCCTCATCGACCTCGGGATATAATTCGCACCACGGCTTTAGGTTATCGCTGCTGGCTATTGTACTGAATCTGCGTTGCTTTCGTTGTGCGCCATCGATCTTTCGGGATTCGCCTGTGCTTGGGATAGCACCTTCGATTAATACAAGATCGCCTTCTTTATATCGACGTGGAATTTTGTGCTTCGAGTTAAATCTATTTTTCCAGATTTCGCGGGCTAACTCGAAACTTCGAAAACTTCGGAAATCATCTGTTAGTTTTGAATGCTGTGTTCGCAGAATGGCCAAATCGTCCACACTTGTTTCGATAATGGTGATTTGGGTTTTTAGTTCATCTAGTTGTTTCTCCAGGCTTTGTGCTCGATCTTTGAGATCGCGTTGTTCGTTGCGCAAATCGCGTACAGCACCCTTCAGTTGTTCATTGTCTTTGTTCAACGATCCATATTCGGCACTCAGCTGATTATGAAGGCACTGTAAAGTTACATAACCGTTTAACAGATTGTTACGCTCATGCCTTTCATCTGTCGAGAATTGGTCACCAATGTCACTTTTGTATCTATTCAAACTAACAACTTCACACTGTCCATTTTCGATTATAACACGGCATTTACACAAAACGTTGGTACCAATAACAACATCGTAATTCACCGCGTCATCGTCAATTATTAGTAATTCGCTTTCATAATCACAACCGTCGATCGTTATTGACAAACAAAGCATTTCGCGGCACTGGAATTGGCCTCCGGCAAAACCGAGCAATTTTTCGTCACAAGGAATTATATGGCGTTGGAAACGCTGTGCTAATTTTCTATTCATTAGCGATTTGCCGCTACCAGAGTCTATTAATGCCGAGCACTTTACACCACTCACAGAAATTTCCTTCGTTAATCCTTTATCCCGTTGTTCATTATTCCAGATATGGGCAGTTTTTGGTTTCATGCATTGTCGTTGAGCAGTTTTCGCATAGGGGTTTTCTTTGCGGTTGTAGACAGTTTCTATGACACATGGCCGCGCTCACGACAGTTGTAACAAATTGGACCAGAACTTTCCCGAGGCCTTACTGATGTCTGCGTTTGGGGAATTGGTGCTAGGGACGGTGCTCCCGCGTAAGGACCTTCATTTGCAACAACGTGATGAAGTGTTTTTAACAAGTCGGAACACTTCGGAAACGTAATAGCTGAGAGCATTCGACGCAAGCCATCGTCAGACAGACCATTGATAATGTAACTAATTGTTGCGTTGTCGTCTAAATAGCCGCGACGACCGATTGACAACATTTTATAGTAATACTCAATAAGTGTTTCACTGTTTGTCATACGCGTTTGCATCATTTGCCTATGGACGTCTGCTGAATTTATAGCGCAAGGGAAATCCGATAAAAACGCAGATACAAAGTCTGCCCATGTACAGAAAACGTTTTGAGCATCGATCCACAGTTTAGCACCACCCTTCATTTTATTTTGCATAGCGAATAAAACTGATATTTCACTCCACTGATACGCTGTTTTCAATTGTTCCACGCGATCCACGAATTGTGTCGATGAAAGATTGCCATGACACGGGTCAAAATCTGGCAAAGCCGTTAATATGTCGCGAATGTTATCTTGGTTAATTCTATTTTCGAAACGCAGTTCATTTGTGCATCTGTTTATACCACCCGACGAAGGTGAAACAACAATATTGTCATTGATATACACGTTGGATATAGGCACCGTATTTGTATTAGCGTAGACACACTGTTGTGCTTGTGTTACTGACGTTAAAAGCGAGGGCAGAGATACTGTGTTTGATGTTGTCGCGTGCGAGCGAGAGAATGGAATATTCGAATACCGCGCGTCACTCACTATGCTCGTATGTGCTTGTATTTGTGGCGACAGAGCAAGCAAATCATACGTGCCCGTCGCTGCCGGCGCAGCTGCATTTGAATTACCGCAAATGACTGTTAGGTTTTGCAATTTTTGATTTTCTGCATTCGTCGGCATCCCGATACCGACACCCGGATTTTCGTGTTTGGACTCGCTGATTTTTTTCGTTAGCCTCACATTATCGTCCTGCTATTGCTTCGACAGAGTGATAACCGTTGCAAGTTGTTCGGTCAGAGTCGCCATTGATCGTTGGAGCACTCCGATGTCGTCCTTTAACTTGCTTACGTCCGCATCATCTTTCTCTGTTGCAATTCGCATATTTAGGCTTTCCGACGAAACTAAATCACTTGCCTTTTGCACTTCGGAAAATTCGTAATTGGCCAACCGTGCCAGAAGTTCGCTTTTTGTTCCCGTGGTTTTATCACCCAATTGACTTAAAACGTCTTTTAATTCTTTCACTGTTAATTTTGCCAATGCGGATAGATCCATCATCCCACTTCTGAAATTGTCACGATGACCGAATATTTGAATAAAAAGAAATGAACTCACAGAATAATCTTTAAACTTTATTGTTCTCTACGAACTACGACTCTACTACGCGGCTACCGCACAACAACTGGCTTTTGTCAAGGAAGAAAAGGAAAAGGCAAAAAAGGGGATTGGGGAGCGGGACAGCAATACAATCGGTGCAACATGTATGTAAGTGTTGCCTGTTGCAGTTGATGACAATAGTTGAGTCTTACCTCTGGATTTAGGTAGTGCGCCTTATCACTATTATTTGTGAGTTCTTTTGTAAAAGAAAGCTTTCAATTTTAAAGTTATGATTATGTCTTTCTTAACAAATTCTTAGTTTCAATATTTCATTGAACATGTATAAAGTGATACAATTGTATCCGCTTTTGGCGTTTAAGAATGTGACGTGTGGGGCGTGGGATTGAAAGAGATAGGGTGCGAAATGTATACGGGAGTGAAAGAAAATGATTTAACATTTGAAACGAATACCTGTTAAAATTACGGAAGGAAGACAAATTATTTTATGCAGTGGGAAGAAATATCCTCTTATTGGCCAACTCAAGCGTTATGAGAATATATATTTTTTGCGAAAAAAAATGGCCCCCTACAAGATAGCAAATTTCTTAGATCTTTTTTCCATCAACTGTTTTGAAACCACATTTGCACGGGCGAAGCCAGGGGGTACAGCTAGTTAGTTTATATATATTCATTTGGATACCTGTAATTAACTTAAAAAAAATAAAAGAATCGAAAAATATATTTCTTTGGCAACATACAATGTCTTTTTTATTTTTCGAGTAGTAAAATAGTTACAAATACTTATTTCTCTTAAAAGTTTTTAAAAAGTAAATAACCAAATTTTTGCAATAACAACCAACACATGCTAAAAGGTATTGTAACGAAAGGACTTGAAAAGTTTTTAAACAATAATCAAGGGCTTCTATAAAGCTGTCAAATTTATAAAAAATTTCGTGTAAATAAATGTAATATTCTTCAACACAAATAATAAATGGTTCGATTGTTAAGCCGATATTATAGTATATGTAGTTACCAATTCGCCAATCTTTTCGTCGTAATTATTGATTGATGGAAGTCTCAACACAAAACTCAGCTGAGCATCAGCTATTATGACCTTGCGTTTGTTGCTCCCGCTTTTATCCTTAAATCTTGACACAGGAGGAAGAACCAAATTAAGCAGGATAGCCAGAAGAAAATCTTCGGAATCTAAATAAAAGAAAATTTTATTAGTCGCCTCCTTTGTCTTTACTTGAAATGGTCATACCGTTTGGAAAAATATATAATATTTCCTTAACTATCCCCAGGAAATCGCTAGATTTTAAAAATACACTCGAACAATTCGTTCTGTAGATAATTATTTGTATTATCATTATATTAATACGTGAACATCCGAGCTTTCCGTACGCTTTTTTGGTATTTAATATGAAATGAGGAGAATGAAACTTATGTTATTTGAAAGGTGCTGTGCCCTAGATGTGCACAAACACAAAATCGTGGGTATATGTCGCCATTAAGACTGGTAAAATTAAGTTAAGACTTCCCCATACAAAACAGGTAATAAAAGGATTTTGGTGACAATCAAGTTTTCGCCGTCATGTTTCCATAGTAACGTATTTAATCATCTTAACCTGTTGGAGAGAATCATTTACCCATAAAGGTATGCAATTTCGCTGCCCCTCAAATAATTGTAAGAAATTTTAAATCATGGAAATTATTTATTATTTTTGCCACCATATTACCATAGTAACGTAACTATTTAAATATAGATCATCTTACATTAGAGTCTGTTTCCGATGGGTCGGGTGCAACTCATACCCAGACTATTCATGCTTCATTTATGTAACATCATCGTTGGATCGTTCAATCGAATCGTTCATGACTGCAAACCAACTCTGACGGTTAAAAAATAAAAAAATGTATGAAATTTGTTTTTTTTTTTCTTGAATTTGTTTATTTTGCTTTGTTTGTTTTTATTAATTGACATGGATTTGGGCATTTAATGCAGATATGGATAAGTAGTAAGGAATAAGGCCTCTATGTTAAGTGAAAGTGTACGCATATACGCAGATACCCAACAGTGTGTATGAACCAACCTTAGCCCAATGGTCAATGGACTTTGGACTGAAATTCAAAACCATATATTGGATGACGAAGTGTCAACGAACTGGTGGGAATATGCGCGCAGGTGTGGTAGAGCAGAAGATTTGGTGTTTTTCGAAATATAGATATGTATTTCTTAACACAATTAAAACGCCAATAAATTTCTTGAATTTCTTGGAACCGATGATAATTTTTATTGCAAGAAAAAAAAAAAAACGCGATGCATTCTTTTACAACTCGGATTAGAGCGAGTCGCCTCCAAAGAGAACATGAGTGTGTTTCTTCTTTTAAATATGTTTTTATACTTCCATCAGACCTAATTTAAACTGAAAAAATGGACCAAAAACGATGAAACGATTGATAAATAGCCATCGGTCAATCGCATCGTTTCGTCGAGGATATTTGATGTTTGAATTAGTAGCGTGAATGAATCAACAAAAAACGATGATCGACCAATCGATTCGACAATTATCGTTGTTTGTTTTTTTTTTTTTTATCCGAGGGTAGGTGAAATTCTTCCAAAGACACTATGAGAATAGCAAGCTTGTTCTCATAGTAGTATCAGATTTTTACTGACTAAAAACACCACCCTTCTAAAGATTGTTAGATACTGCAACTAAGATATGACTTATCAAGCAATTTTTCTATCATGAAATAACAACTTTTGACAGATTACTTTCCAGTGAAAGATCCTACGTGTTCCGCAAAGTATAGACGCGGTTAATCTTATCTTGCCAAGTCGAACGGTTTCGTTCTTTGTAGTCGGCGCAATAAACTGCTCTCGTCCAAGATTTGTCGGACTGTATTGTTGATATGTCCGATTAGTCGGTTTGGTTTGGTTTGGTTTTTACACGAAGTAGAAGTATTGCTTACGTGATTAGAGCCCTGCCTACTCCATTTCACAAACTGGTTTACAAAAGCCACCACCAAACTTCGAACACAAATTGATTTGTAATATGGTAACACTTATTTCTGACATTAAATGCCATAGACTACAACTCGAACGATAAGGGTGAGTAGTAAGAAGGTAAGTGTCCAGTTGTAGAGTTGGGATGTAGATGTCGCTAGGTGCGGGGTATGAGTCGTCGGGGGATGAGTTGCGATGACACAGTTTCCTATGGAGCAGCTCATTTACGTATGTTTTTCGATATATAGATGTCGCTCTTTTCGTTTCGTTTATAAAAAACATAAATAAATAACGAAAATAATTATTGTAGTACCTACGTTTTTTAGTGTACATACTTATAAAAGGTATGGTCGGCTTTCGACCACAAGCGATACTAGTTTATATTATTGTATACTGTTAGTGTCTCTGTTCCTGAATTGAAGTTTTGATTTTGCCAATTTGCTGCCTTTGAATTTACAGATATTGTGTCGTCATCGATTCCATGCTAAAATTATTGTTTTACATAAAATATAGAATTCTGTAAAAAAAAGTCATTCACCTGTATCTTTATCCACATAAAAGTTTTTTTTACGGAATTTAGCGCGCAAGCCAATGTCGCTTATAATATCGTAAATGTCTTCCTTGATAAATACTCCAGGGACTAATAGACTGATAATTTCCTTACCCTTAAAAACTGTAGATAAACTTTCCAAATCAAACTCCTTCGGTAAATTGTTCAGCTTAATGGCGACATCATCATCCCTTGAGAAAAATTCATAGGTACTTAAATCTGTCCGCGTTCATCATCTTCATGCGTTCATGCTCTTTTTATATTTGACTTATGTTCGTAAGCTAATCAAGTTTGAACTTAGTGAACTGACACTTTGTTGTTAAGAGTTTGCAGTTTGAATTAAAGTGCAATTTCACGTTTCCACTTTTATTTAAGAGTGGGTGTCCCTCAGCTATGAACTCCGAGCTCATGTAAACATGCTTACATGTATTAGTGCACAGAATTTCAAATAGCCGAGCACACCCTCCCCCATTAAGATCACATTTGTGACTACAGACACAGAGTCTGTAAAATGAGAACTCGCTCAACGTTCACTAAATAAAAATAACAAAAAATTCGCTGCACAAAAAATCAAAACAAATCAAAACAAACAACAACAAAAAGGACAAGCTGGCTGCTTAGGGCTGTATTGAGCTGCAAACTCTGTCTGAATAGACTGAAAATGTTAGTGTGTGTGATATCCAGTTTTCTACGAATTACGTACAAATCCAATCGCAAATTTTCTACTTTTCAAGATATGTAGGTAGGTATACAAGATTCAATAATTTATATTTTTTTATATAAAATTGGTTTTGACTTGTTTGTAGCTTTTGCTTTGTTTGCGGGTCTGGGATGGGTTTCTTGTATAGTTAAACTTAGAAACTATGCGAAACACCCACCGAACCTAGCCTAGGATAATACACTATTCATTTATGTATTTATTATTGTCCTTTCACGGAATTCTATCCAAGGGGTTGCACAATCTTTGTTACCGCTAATATTATTAGAACTTTTCTTAAATTTTAGCAAGCTGAAAGTCGTATCAATTTTTTAACTGTACGTTTCGGCCTTTGTGAGACAATCGAAGTATATGGCTGTTAGTATTCTGTACTACTAAGGCGATACATGATTACACTACATTAATTTAATGATATGTGGGCAATCTACACATTTTTGGGAACTAAAAACGATATGTTCGATATGTTATTACGTGTTTTATTATATCAACTGAAGCGTTGAGAATGAGAAGGTGTTAAGTGACAAATTTCTAGTTTCGAGTAAAAGAGGTTTAAAGTTGTTTGCCCATAAATCTGCCTAAAACCGAAGTTGGAGTTCGGTAACACGAAACAAAAGTAAATAAAGAAAATACTATTTTAGACAACGTGACTTCATTTATTATACATACGTTATAATAAGTGGTGTTTTTGTCCAAATTAATGTCTTAAACGCTTTTATACAGCACTTTTTTCCTCTACGAAACCTGAAAAATTTGTGTATTTACCTACCACCTTTAACCATATCCAACTCCTATATTAAGTACAGTAGAGTATCGGCGAATAGATTAAAATTTAAGTTGTCACATAACAACTTTATGGGATAAAAAATTTTCAAAAATGTCACTTAACACCTTATCATTCTCAACGCTTCACTGTGAACTTGCAGTCTAATTTAAGTCACGTTAATGCTTAGCAAGTTAAGCACTTTTATTATCTGCCAATTAGAAAAGCAGAGCTTCTCTTAGTCATTTTATACCTAGGTACTCGTATTTAAAAACTTCAATTCACCAAAATATTCTAGAATAATATAATGTATACGTATTATGTAGTCAGTTCCATATCACTCTTACCGATTATTACATTATATCGGTTTTTCTTTAGGAGTCTAGTGTCGAGCGGAAAGAAACAGGATGGGAAGTGTTAGTACTACTTTAAAGCGTAGGTATATGCTTTTTAACCAGACAGCTTACAGGAATAAGGTGATTTTTTTACATCTGGAAGTCATACTGAGCATCTCTACCAGCACAATGTAAAAGGAGATTAAAAAAACAAGAACAATCAAACAGGGCATTTAATCTAAGCAGAAATTTACTTATGGACTTTGTTTTTTGTTAGGTGTTCGATACTTGTATATGCCTTAGATTTTCTCGGATTTTGCATTTACATCTCTCAGAATGCATCTTCTTTTAATTTTAGTAAATAAGTACCTACACAAAATCATAGGGCCCAAACACTGGAAAGCTAAGTTATCTCTTGGTAATATGAACTTGCTCTATGAACTTGCTAAATTAAAAAAAAAGTGTCTGAGTTGTGATATTCTTTTAGCTCCAAATAGATATTAAAAATTTATTTTCAAACAATTAATTTCTTTTTCTACACCTTCCATAATTATTAAGTCTCTAGTCTCTAGCTGATGAAGGGGAAATAAAAAGTCCACACCGTTCAACAATAATACCATTTTCACTTTGCATTAGTGTTGACAATGCACTATACAGGAATGTTTTAATTACATTACCTACCTATTTCAATTATTTTATTTTGAATTTATAAAGCAAAAATAATTAATATTTTAAAGCCAAATGAATGTTTTTATTTTTAACACTTTCGGCATCTTGCTATTTTTTTCAATTATCTGAACTCGTAAGTCGTAACAGTAGAAAATAGTGAGCAAATTATTTCAGAATATCTAAATAAAAACACAAATATTGAACGTTTGCCTTTTCCAAGGAAATATGTATAAAACAATAATATTTGCAACTCCTACAAACAAAGCAAAAAATTCAAACACACCAACAACAACAAAGTCATCACCCAGTCCCCACCCCAGCCCCACCCACTCTCACATAAATTTTTCTCGGATTATCAAAATTTATCTCATTGTTGCTTTCTTCACTTTATCAAACAGCAAGAATAATAGTATGTATCTATCAGAAACCCAAACAAAACGAAATAAACAAATTTTTGTCATTTTTTGTTCAAGCAGCTCTAGTGAGCGAAAATCTACAAACTATAAATTCTCAATAGAGAGTAAATTTAGAGAAAAATCGAATAACGCCATGTCGGATATTTTGTGAACTACATCGCATAAGTGTGCGTAAACTCTGAAACAAAATTCAGAATGCAGTAAAATAGTAAAATTTTCAAAATTCGAATTTAACTATTTTATGAACTAAACATCAAACTTTTATTCATTGAGCAGACATACAAATATGTAAAGCCCATTCTCTTTTTTACAGATTAAAAAAATAGTTCCTTGTTCCTCCACAAAGATTGTTTGCTTTTAGTAATATTAACCTGCAGTTTTAAGATGGTAAGCACAAAAAATCAAAATTGTGCTTCAATAGCTACCTCGAGCAGTTCATTGGTAACAAAAGTAAATCATAAAAAAATAAAAATGTTTGATCTAGGGATTGCCCCACCGGGGCGCAGAAAAAACACCCAAAAAAGGGGGTTTTTGGTACTTTATGCAATATCAAGGTCGAAAAAAAATTGTGCTTCAATAGCTACCTGCGTCTATTTACTGGCTATTGAAAACCGTTTACTCCTGTCAATTATCTCTTAAGAACTGCGAGAAACTACGGGGCGCAGAAACGTCTACCCCTGCCACCCAGCCTTAAAGTAATAACGTACTTAAATATGTTTTCCAACGAAGTACGAGTTTAAATCAAAGTGAAAAAGTAATTAAATCGTTATGGAAGTATTTTGATATTTTTTCTGACTTTGAAAAGTTTTACTGTTGCCACTTTTTATTTATTTTTACCTTTGTCTAAAGCAAAAAAAACTTGACCTGTGCAATTGCACACAAATAAACTTATTTGTTTGAAAATTACTGTCATGCGATGGCTTTCTAAAACATTCGCCTGTCAAGATATATTTCATTTCTGCTTAACAGTTTGTTGCGAAATATGATAGTTTACAATTTTAAGCGCAAATGCTAAATAAATCTGAAACCCAAAAAATATAATTCTCTCACAATTTGATGTCCCTACCTACTCGATGTAGGGAAGGTTCATCTTTAAACTACATATTGTTGACCATAATCTCTCAAGATATTTCGACGTCATTCTTTATATAAGAAAATAATGTCACGTGACTTAATAAGTCACAAGTTTAAGTACCTATACCTACCGAAAATGTCACATTCAGCCCTATTATGACTATCAAATATCAACACGATATTTGATAATAATTGATACGTATCAACAAAATGAATAAATCGGTATTATGGTTATCAACCTATCAACATTTTTGATGAATTGTGAATATTTTTGGATTTAAGATCTATTGTGAATAGTTTTATCGATAAACTTGGTATTACGGTTGTCAAAAAAATTGATATTCATCAAATATTCTATCAACCACACATTTCTTGTTGATACGTATCAAATATTCCGGCGGTTCAAAATTTCTTTTAACACCAAATAATAAAATTTAGTTCCTTGTTTTTATTGTTAAAAAAACGACCTTAGACCGAAATGTAATTGGTAGTTTTTGATTTTAAATGGATTATGATGAAGTAGTTTGGTTTGATTTTTTTATGTCATACAAATTAGAAACGTCAAACTTCAAAACAGAACCCATTCCCAATGATATTTTGATTAGCGTTCACAATGGGGTAAAAACTATCAATTGATACTCATAATACCAAAATATCGTTGAATTGATAGATGCTATCAAGTTACAAACAATTGATATTTGATAGCCATAATACGGCTGATTGCTTTTAATTATTAATAGAAAATAATTACGCTTCAGTTTGGTTAAGAGTTACATTTTTGAGAAACTAGATACGCTATTATCACCGTAATGTCTCACACTGACAACGCACGGTACTGATAATCATATTTAGTGTATCACTGTCATCTGCAAAATATTTAGTGTGAAGTCAAAAATGGTTATTAGTAATTCCCAAAATCCTTATCTGGTTTATTATTAAAATAAAATTAAATTCTCAAAACTAAAAACAAAAACAACATTTATTATTCAATTTTTATCACAGATATCATGTCAGTTGATAGGCCTAATTGGCTTAATTTGTTATATAGTGCGTTTCTGTCCATTAAGTCGAATGCTGCTTTAAAGTCTAGAAAGAAGATATAAATCTTGCGTTTTCTTCGCATGAAGTCATGTGCAATAACAGTTAAATTGAAAATATTATCTGTAGTAGGGTATCATATATAATATTTCCTTAACTATCCCCAGGAAATCGCTAGATTTTAAAAATACACTCGAACAATTCGTTCTGTAGATAATTATTTGTATTATCATTATATTAATACGTGAACATCCGAGCTTTCCGTACGCTTTTTTGGTATTTAATATGAAATGAGGAGAATGAAACTTATGTTATTTGAAAGGTGCTGTGCCCTAGATGTGCACAAACACAAAATCGTGGGTATATGTCGCCATTAAGACTGGTAAAATTAAGTTAAGACTTCCCCATACAAAACAGGTAATAAAAGGATTTTGGTGACAATCAAGTTTTCGCCGTCATGTTTCCATAGTAACGTATTTAATCATCTTAACCTGTTGGAGAGAATCATTTACCCATAAAGGTATGCAATTTCGCTGCCCCTCAAATAATTGTAAGAAATTTTAAATCATGGAAATTATTTATTATTTTTGCCACCATATTACCATAGTAACGTAACTATTTAAATATAGATCATCTTACATTAGAGTCTGTTTCCGATGGGTCGGGTGCAACTCATACCCAGACTATTCATGCTTCATTTATGTAACATCATCGTTGGATCGTTCAATCGAATCGTTCATGACTGCAAACCAACTCTGACGGTTAAAAAATAAAAAAATGTATGAAATTTGTTTTTTTTTTTCTTGAATTTGTTTATTTTGCTTTGTTTGTTTTTATTAATTGACATGGATTTGGGCATTTAATGCAGATATGGATAAGTAGTAAGGAATAAGGCCTCTATGTTAAGTGAAAGTGTACGCATATACGCAGATACCCAACAGTGTGTATGAACCAACCTTAGCCCAATGGTCAATGGACTTTGGACTGAAATTCAAAACCATATATTGGATGACGAAGTGTCAACGAACTGGTGGGAATATGCGCGCAGGTGTGGTAGAGCAGAAGATTTGGTGTTTTTCGAAATATAGATATGTATTTCTTAACACAATTAAAACGCCAATAAATTTCTTGAATTTCTTGGAACCGATGATAATTTTTATTGCAAGAAAAAAAAAAAAACGCGATGCATTCTTTTACAACTCGGATTAGAGCGAGTCGCCTCCAAAGAGAACATGAGTGTGTTTCTTCTTTTAAATATGTTTTTATACTTCCATCAGACCTAATTTAAACTGAAAAAATGGACCAAAAACGATGAAACGATTGATAAATAGCCATCGGTCAATCGCATCGTTTCGTCGAGGATATTTGATGTTTGAATTAGTAGCGTGAATGAATCAACAAAAAACGATGATCGACCAATCGATTCGACAATTATCGTTGTTTGTTTTTTTTTTTTTTATCCGAGGGTAGGTGAAATTCTTCCAAAGACACTATGAGAATAGCAAGCTTGTTCTCATAGTAGTATCAGATTTTTACTGACTAAAAACACCACCCTTCTAAAGATTGTTAGATACTGCAACTAAGATATGACTTATCAAGCAATTTTTCTATCATGAAATAACAACTTTTGACAGATTACTTTCCAGTGAAAGATCCTACGTGTTCCGCAAAGTATAGACGCGGTTAATCTTATCTTGCCAAGTCGAACGGTTTCGTTCTTTGTAGTCGGCGCAATAAACTGCTCTCGTCCAAGATTTGTCGGACTGTATTGTTGATATGTCCGATTAGTCGGTTTGGTTTGGTTTGGTTTTTACACGAAGTAGAAGTATTGCTTACGTGATTAGAGCCCTGCCTACTCCATTTCACAAACTGGTTTACAAAAGCCACCACCAAACTTCGAACACAAATTGATTTGTAATATGGTAACACTTATTTCTGACATTAAATGCCATAGACTACAACTCGAACGATAAGGGTGAGTAGTAAGAAGGTAAGTGTCCAGTTGTAGAGTTGGGATGTAGATGTCGCTAGGTGCGGGGTATGAGTCGTCGGGGGATGAGTTGCGATGACACAGTTTCCTATGGAGCAGCTCATTTACGTATGTTTTTCGATATATAGATGTCGCTCTTTTCGTTTCGTTTATAAAAAACATAAATAAATAACGAAAATAATTATTGTAGTACCTACGTTTTTTAGTGTACATACTTATAAAAGGTATGGTCGGCTTTCGACCACAAGCGATACTAGTTTCTATTATTGTATACTGTTAGTGTCTCTGTTCCTGAATTGAAGTTTTGATTTTGCCAATTTGCTGCCTTTGAATTTACAGATATTGTGTCGTCATCGATTCCATGCTAAAATTATTGTTTTACATAAAATATAGAATTCTGTAAAAAAAAGTCATTCACCTGTATCTTTATCCACATAAAAGTTTTTTTTACGGAATTTAGCGCGCAAGCCAATGTCGCTTATAATATCGTAAATGTCTTCCTTGATAAATACTCCAGGGACTAATAGACTGATAATTTCCTTACCCTTAAAAACTGTAGATAAACTTTCCAAATCAAACTCCTTCGGTAAATTGTTCAGCTTAATGGCGACATCATCATCCCTTGAGAAAAATTCATAGGTACTTAAATCTGTCCGCGTTCATCATCTTCATGCGTTCATGCTCTTTTTATATTTGACTTATGTTCGTAAGCTAATCAAGTTTGAACTTAGTGAACTGACACTTTGTTGTTAAGAGTTTGCAGTTTGAATTAAAGTGCAATTTCACGTTTCCACTTTTATTTAAGAGTGGGTGTCCCTCAGCTATGAACTCCGAGCTCATGTAAACATGCTTACATGTATTAGTGCACAGAATTTCAAATAGCCGAGCACACCCTCCCCCATTAAGATCACATTTGTGACTACAGACACAGAGTCTGTAAAATGAGAACTCGCTCAACGTTCACTAAATAAAAATAACAAAAAATTCGCTGCACAAAAAATCAAAACAAATCAAAACAAACAACAACAAAAAGGACAAGCTGGCTGCTTAGGGCTGTATTGAGCTGCAAACTCTGTCTGAATAGACTGAAAATGTTAGTGTGTGTGATATCCAGTTTTCTACGAATTACGTACAAATCCAATCGCAAATTTTCTACTTTTCAAGATATGTAGGTAGGTATACAAGATTCAATAATTTATATTTTTTTATATAAAATTGGTTTTGACTTGTTTGTAGCTTTTGCTTTGTTTGCGGGTCTGGGATGGGTTTCTTGTATAGTTAAACTTAGAAACTATGCGAAACACCCACCGAACCTAGCCTAGGATAATACACTATTCATTTATGTATTTATTATTGTCCTTTCACGGAATTCTATCCAAGGGGTTGCACAATCTTTGTTACCGCTAATATTATTAGAACTTTTCTTAAATTTTAGCAAGCTGAAAGTCGTATCAATTTTTTAACTGTACGTTTCGGCCTTTGTGAGACAATCGAAGTATATGGCTGTTAGTATTCTGTACTACTAAGGCGATACATGATTACACTACATTAATTTAATGATATGTGGGCAATCTACACATTTTTGGGAACTAAAAACGATATGTTCGATATGTTATTACGTGTTTTATTATATCAACTGAAGCGTTGAGAATGAGAAGGTGTTAAGTGACAAATTTCTAGTTTCGAGTAAAAGAGGTTTAAAGTTGTTTGCCCATAAATCTGCCTAAAACCGAAGTTGGAGTTCGGTAACACGAAACAAAAGTAAATAAAGAAAATACTATTTTAGACAACGTGACTTCATTTATTATACATACGTTATAATAAGTGGTGTTTTTGTCCAAATTAATGTCTTAAACGCTTTTATACAGCACTTTTTTCCTCTACGAAACCTGAAAAATTTGTGTATTTACCTACCACCTTTAACCATATCCAACTCCTATATTAAGTACAGTAGAGTATCGGCGAATAGATTCAAATTTAAGTTGTCACATAACAACTTTATGGGATAAAAAATTTTCAAAAATGTCACTTAACACCTTATCATTCTCAACGCTTCACTGTGAACTTGCAGTCTAATTTAAGTCACGTTAATGCTTAGCAAGTTAAGCACTTTTATTATCTGCCAATTAGAAAAGCAGAGCTTCTCTTAGTCATTTTATACCTAGGTACTCGTATTTAAAAACTTCAATTCACCAAAATATTCTAGAATAATATAATGTATACGTATTATGTAGTCAGTTCCATATCACTCTTACCGATTATTACATTATATCGGTTTTTCTTTAGGAGTCTAGTGTCGAGCGGAAAGAAACAGGATGGGAAGTGTTAGTACTACTTTAAAGCGTAGGTATATGCTTTTTAACCAGACAGCTTACAGGAATAAGGTGATTTTTTTACATCTGGAAGTCATACTGAGCATCTCTACCAGCACAATGTAAAAGGAGATTAAAAAAACAAGAACAATCAAACAGGGCATTTAATCTAAGCAGAAATTTACTTATGGACTTTGTTTTTTGTTAGGTGTTCGATACTTGTATATGCCTTAGATTTTCTCGGATTTTGCATTTACATCTCTCAGAATGCATCTTCTTTTAATTTTAGTAAATAAGTACCTACACAAAATCATAGGGCCCAAACACTGGAAAGCTAAGTTATCTCTTGGTAATATGAACTTGCTCTATGAACTTGCTAAATTAAAAAAAAAGTGTCTGAGTTGTGATATTCTTTTAGCTCCAAATAGATATTAAAAATTTATTTTCAAACAATTAATTTCTTTTTCTACACCTTCCATAATTATTAAGTCTCTAGTCTCTAGCTGATGAAGGGGAAATAAAAAGTCCACACCGTTCAACAATAATACCATTTTCACTTTGCATTAGTGTTGACAATGCACTATACAGGAATGTTTTAATTACATTACCTACCTATTTCAATTATTTTATTTTGAATTTATAAAGCAAAAATAATTAATATTTTAAAGCCAAATGAATGTTTTTATTTTTAACACTTTCGGCATCTTGCTATTTTTTTCAATTATCTGAACTCGTAAGTCGTAACAGTAGAAAATAGTGAGCAAATTATTTCAGAATATCTAAATAAAAACACAAATATTGAACGTTTGCCTTTTCCAAGGAAATATGTATAAAACAATAATATTTGCAACTCCTACAAACAAAGCAAAAAATTCAAACACACCAACAACAACAAAGTCATCACCCAGTCCCCACCCCAGCCCCACCCACTCTCACATAAATTTTTCTCGGATTATCAAAATTTATCTCATTGTTGCTTTCTTCACTTTATCAAACAGCAAGAATAATAGTATGTATCTATCAGAAACCCAAACAAAACGAAATAAACAAATTTTTGTCATTTTTTGTTCAAGCAGCTCTAGTGAGCGAAAATCTACAAACTATAAATTCTCAATAGAGAGTAAATTTAGAGAAAAATCGAATAACGCCATGTCGGATATTTTGTGAACTACATCGCATAAGTGTGCGTAAACTCTGAAACAAAATTCAGAATGCAGTAAAATAGTAAAATTTTCAAAATTCGAATTTAACTATTTTATGAACTAAACATCAAACTTTTATTCATTGAGCAGACATACAAATATGTAAAGCCCATTCTCTTTTTTACAGATTAAAAAAATAGTTCCTTGTTCCTCCACAAAGATTGTTTGCTTTTAGTAATATTAACCTGCAGTTTTAAGATGGTAAGCACAAAAAATCAAAATTGTGCTTCAATAGCTACCTCGAGCAGTTCATTGGTAACAAAAGTAAATCATAAAAAAATAAAAATGTTTGATCTAGGGATTGCCCCACCGGGGCGCAGAAAAAACACCCAAAAAAGGGGGTTTTTGGTACTTTATGCAATATCAAGGTCGAAAAAAAATTGTGCTTCAATAGCTACCTGCGTCTATTTACTGGCTATTGAAAACCGTTTACTCCTGTCAATTATCTCTTAAGAACTGCGAGAAACTACGGGGCGCAGAAACGTCTACCCCTGCCACCCAGCCTTAAAGTAATAACGTACTTAAATATGTTTTCCAACGAAGTACGAGTTTAAATCAAAGTGAAAAAGTAATTAAATCGTTATGGAAGTATTTTGATATTTTTTCTGACTTTGAAAAGTTTTACTGTTGCCACTTTTTATTTATTTTTACCTTTGTCTAAAGCAAAAAAAACTTGACCTGTGCAATTGCACACAAATAAACTTATTTGTTTGAAAATTACTGTCATGCGATGGCTTTCTAAAACATTCGCCTGTCAAGATATATTTCATTTCTGCTTAACAGTTTGTTGCGAAATATGATAGTTTACAATTTTAAGCGCAAATGCTAAATAAATCTGAAACCCAAAAAATATAATTCTCTCACAATTTGATGTCCCTACCTACTCGATGTAGGGAAGGTTCATCTTTAAACTACATATTGTTGACCATAATCTCTCAAGATATTTCGACGTCATTCTTTATATAAGAAAATAATGTCACGTGACTTAATAAGTCACAAGTTTAAGTACCTATACCTACCGAAAATGTCACATTCAGCCCTATTATGACTATCAAATATCAACACGATATTTGATAATAATTGATACGTATCAACAAAATGAATAAATCGGTATTATGGTTATCAACCTATCAACATTTTTGATGAATTGTGAATATTTTTGGATTTAAGATCTATTGTGAATAGTTTTATCGATAAACTTGGTATTACGGTTGTCAAAAAAATTGATATTCATCAAATATTCTATCAACCACACATTTCTTGTTGATACGTATCAAATATTCCGGCGGTTCAAAATTTCTTTTAACACCAAATAATAAAATTTAGTTCCTTGTTTTTATTGTTAAAAAAACGACCTTAGACCGAAATGTAATTGGTAGTTTTTGATTTTAAATGGATTATGATGAAGTAGTTTGGTTTGATTTTTTTATGTCATACAAATTAGAAACGTCAAACTTCAAAACAGAACCCATTCCCAATGATATTTTGATTAGCGTTCACAATGGGGTAAAAACTATCAATTGATACTCATAATACCAAAATATCGTTGAATTGATAGATGCTATCAAGTTACAAACAATTGATATTTGATAGCCATAATACGGCTGATTGCTTTTAATTATTAATAGAAAATAATTACGCTTCAGTTTGGTTAAGAGTTACATTTTTGAGAAACTAGATACGCTATTATCACCGTAATGTCTCACACTGACAACGCACGGTACTGATAATCATATTTAGTGTATCACTGTCATCTGCAAAATATTTAGTGTGAAGTCAAAAATGGTTATTAGTAATTCCCAAAATCCTTATCTGGTTTATTATTAAAATAAAATTAAATTCTCAAAACTAAAAACAAAAACAACATTTATTATTCAATTTTTATCACAGATATCATGTCAGTTGATAGGCCTAATTGGCTTAATTTGTTATATAGTGCGTTTCTGTCCATTAAGTCGAATGCTGCTTTAAAGTCTAGAAAGAAGATATAAATCTTGCGTTTTCTTCGCATGAAGTCATGTGCAATAACAGTTAAATTGAAAATATTATCTGTAGTAGGGTATCCAGAGCTGAAACCAGATTGAAATTCGCTTAGAATTTGTATCTCATTGACCAATTTAGTTATTCGGTTGAGTAGGACTACGTTAAATATCTTGGCTACAGCATTTGTGAATGATATTCCTCTATAGTTGCCTGGTATGTTTTGGATCTCCTATTTTGTATATTGGAAAACTGTTTGGTACTTTTGCGCTATTGAAGATGTAATTGAAATTATCACACATTATTTGTAGAAATTCAGTCGAGGCGTTTTTATAGAATTCCGCTTATACCTGATCTGGCCCAGGCGCTTTTCCATCTTTTGGACGATGAGTTGCAGTTCGAATTTCATCTAATTCTATGCGATCATCTATAGGTTTGGTTCTATAATAAAGGGTTCTGATGCATACTGAATTGTCTTTGTTGCCGTTTCATGATTAAGCAGAGCACTGAAGTGACTTCTTAATAACTCTGCGTTTATAATGGGCCTTAGAAATAAACATTTTTAGTTTCGACTCTAAATTAAAGTAGTTTACAGTGGCTATATTTTCCATACAAATTTCGCAATTGTGAGCTTCCGTAAATTTAAAGTCGATACTAAAAATGTTTATTGCTAAGGCCCAATATCTCCACAGGTGTGCGTGTAGGTAAAGCTTCGTAAGATTTCAATTTTTCGCCAATACTCTTTTATGTTACTTTCAGAAGCGAGTTGTTTATAATAAATTCGTTTCTTTTTTCGACATATATCTCTTTAAATTTCATGTTTACATTGTTTACTATGGGCATATCCGATATCCAAATATTGAAAGAGAAGAAAATAATCGAAGTTAAGGACCATTCACATGAGCGCGAACTGCGAATAGGCGAACTGCGAACAAATTAATTTATCTGTATTTATGAATTGAAAATTGCTGTTTCGTTTACCACAAAAGCATTATATTCAATTAATATAACACCTAATCTAAAAAAAAACCGAGACTTGATTGATTAATATAACGTAATTTACAATTACAGCAATTCTCCCGTGAATTGAAAATTCTTGCCGCGAACTGTCACACTTTATTCACAATCCACATAAAACAGTCGCGATCCACAAACCTGCGAATGAAAAATTCGCTCGAACTTAACCTTCTACAATACAAATGATTCGCGGGCACCTGCGACTAAAAAAAGTTTTCATGTAAATGAAGTGTCAGAATTTACGAATATTCGCCAGTTCGTGGTTCGCAGTTCGCTCTCATGTGAATAGTCCTTTAAAGCTGTTTTTATTTTTTTTTTAGTGGAATGATGTACGAAAAAGGGGGACCTTTCTGTCCTTTCTGAAGTAAGTCAGCAATGAAATTAAAGATGCACTTACAAAACACATTTTAAATGTGGATTAAATTCATTCCAACATATAACGAACTCTTGGACTTTTAAATACCTACTCAATAGCTCACTTGAAAAGTCTAATAGGCCTGTCTAATTATGAACTTATGGCGCAACACTCTAGAGTTGGTTACGGTCCCACATTCATTTCATTTGCCGCCCAATAAGCACAGCTATTCATTACAATGTTTTGCGCTCGTTCAAGTCGCGCAAATTCTATTTAATATAACTTTCCACCACTCATGGATGACGGTCATAAGAAGGTGCCTTCCAACCACATTCTCGTTCGAGTCGAATATTCACTCATAGACTTATTAAATATAACTACACAGAGTTTATGTGGAAAATGTCACTGTCATACAAAAATATTTGAGAGGAGATAAAAAGCTGCGGAAAAACTTAAAAAATATTTGCGGTAGCTCATTAGTAATACACATCAGTCCTTTCATATCTTGTAGATTGCGTTTCAAGAACCAAATTTTTCATACCAGTAAGTTTGTATGCTCTAAACACCAAGGCTAATTGTCCACTCCAGAGAAAGAGACTATTTATTTCAGAAAATGGAAAGGGTGTCGAGAAGGGAGAAGGCGATGATATATTAACGTCATGTTTTTATATTACACTGTGTTGATGCCACGTTCAAGATCCTTGGCTATTCATTCTTAACTAATTTTGAAAGTTTTTAACGCCTGGGGCAATTGCTTCAGCACAATGCAAAAGAGAACATTTTCGCTTTTGATTATTATTTTTAGCATAGCAGTAGCCTCTGCCTCGTCAGTGCATTCGTAATGATAAAGCACAGACAAAATATCTAAGTACATACATTACATATATCTATAACTTCTTCGACTATAACTATATCCATTGCATATTTTGTAGGGTTTCGACATAGTGTCTGAACAAAAGTGTAAACCCACAGATAGACAACCTATATGTGTTTATGGGAGATAAAATATGAAAACACAAACATATTTCGATATAATATGTAAGTGCATTTGAAGAAAGTCCTGTTGAAGAAATATGTTTCCATTTTGGGTACGACACCAGTATGTATGTACAGTTAAATGCGCACATACTGCACAACAACTCGATTACATTATGCACGATACCTACGTGCACAGTTTAGTTGGTACTCCATCAGCATCAGAGCACTGCAACAAAACCAACCATCCTGGGCATTTATCCTCATGAGCGTATAAGGTACCTACATTTTCTGACTTCAGTCACCGATGTAGTACCTACTGTATTTCCTTCTCCTGCATACCAAGTGGTGCGCAGCAATTGTAATGTGTAATAGTCGAATTGCTTCAAGAATTCTCGCTGTACTGAAGATATTTATTACTCTTCCATGCTATGGATTTATCGATGTCAATCGAATAAATATATTGTGAGCAGAGAACATGGCTGCATTATTAAGAACACAATAAATCATGAATCTTTATTTCGGCTTCCATTGGACAAGTCCCATAATGTCGCATAAATCTAATAAAGCGTTTTAACGACTTCTGCAAAACATGAGTTTACACTGTACAGACACGCTCTTATTTATAACAACCTGAGCGAGTCCATAATTTGTGAGTTATTTTCTTTTCTTTGGGAATAGTATTGCGATTTGCAGGTTATTTTCTTTTTTTATTGCACTTAAACTCTAAGTCGGAGTTCTGGACACAGAGTCAGCCGTACATAAGGGTTATTTATAAAGGAGGTTACTCCCATTAGTGATTTATCTGGTCGGCTCACTTGTGAGATTGCAGCCCTTGATTGGGTTGACCATAATTATTCTCAAAGAGTGTGCGTGTGTAAGGCTTTAAAAGGACCTACGTGAAGTTATCCCGCACTTTTTCTAGAATGAAAAACGTGAATTGCAGTTCGATAGACATTCGTTTGTAGTGAATTTTTTTTCGTTGGTAGTTCAAAGGTTAGAAAGTTAGAACCATTAGAAACAAATTTCAGCCCGCACTTTTGGCTTTTTTAAACAAAAACTAGCCAGTTGCATTTGAAATAGTTTGAAGTTGTTTGTAGTGAAATTCTTTTTTTAACAGAAATGTCTTATTTCCGAGATATAAAGACATTTGTGTTTGCACCTGTAACTCCGAATTTACAAAAGAGAGAAATAATTTAAAACCACTGGTGCATAAAGCATATCCTAACTGAAATAACTGCATTTAAAATTTCTGAATCCACTTAAGCGTTACTTAATAAAAAGCAATCAAAGTCAAAAAACGCATCCCTTTAGAGTTGCATCCATATATGTGATTCCCAACAACAACAAGACAACTGTAAACACATTTTCACAAAGCACTCATCTGTGCCCATCCACATGAGTCACTCTAGGGATGTTACGGAGGTTGTTTTACCGGAGTCGGAGTCGGAAGCCTCATACCGACCTCCGCGGAGTCGGAGTTGAATCGGAGTCGGAGGCGGAGGTCGCACGCAGACACAAATTAACTTCAATGCAAATCTCGCCTACTCATTTAAAGTAAATTAAAGAGTGAAAAGACAGCCGTATTGTATTGTAAGTGTAAGGCTAATTTCACACACACCGATTTTGGACGGCCAGTATAAAATCTGCCGACATTTTACCGGTAGCTGGGTGCTTGCACACTCACCGGATTTTTACCGGTCACAATCAGTTGCTTTGTTTTCGTAATCGTGACACGAGGTTATTGTTTAATAATAATGGCGCAAAATTTTAGACATCGTGAATTCCAGCATCAGAAAACTATCAAAACTAGTTTTAAACGTAGTATGCGCCCATAATTTGAATGAAGCGAGTCGAATGGTCAGCAAAAAATCGGTGTGTGTGCAAGCGTCTATTTAATCACGTACGCCACTACTTCCCGATACTGCCGGC
The DNA here is from genome assembly GCA_949126925.1 of Cheilosia vernalis. Classification (NCBI taxonomy): domain Eukaryota; kingdom Metazoa; phylum Arthropoda; class Insecta; order Diptera; family Syrphidae; genus Cheilosia; species Cheilosia vernalis. The sequence continues at coordinate 78,655,903 of OX421358.1, read as the reverse complement.
GATACAGTGGCAGTAGACGGCTGCTCACCGGCATTTTGCCGACACCGATCAGCGGTCGGCGTGTGTGAAAGGTCCCGTTTATACATGTGGTTCACTATAGGAATTTGGACGACCGGTATAAAATCGGCCGTCCGAAATCGGTGTGTGTGAAATTAGCCTTAGGTTCCTATAGTGAACCACATGTATAAACGGGACCTTTCACACACGCCGACCGCTGATCGGTGTCGGCAAAATGCCGGTGAGCAGCCGTCTACTGCCACTGTATCGCCGGCAGTATCGGGAAGTAGTGGCGTACGTGATTAAATAGACGCTTGCACACACACCGATTTTTTGCTGACCATTCGACTCGCTTCATTCAAATTATGGGCGCATACTACGTTTAAAACTAGTTTTGATAGTTTTCTGATGTTGGAATTCACGATGTCTATAATTTTGCGCCATTATTATTAAACAATAACCTCGTGTCACGATTACGAAAACAAAGCAACTGATTGTGACCGGTAAAAATCCGGTGAGTGTGCAAGCACCCAGCTACCGGTAAAATGTCGGCCGATTTTATACTGGCCGTCCAAAGTCGGTGTGTGTGAAATTAGCCTAACATGTCGCAACTCGATAATTCTTTGTCGTTCATGTTTATCGGTCGTCACCGATTCCGAACGAAAAACCTCCGATGTGACCTCCGGCTCCGATGTGATTATATCGGAACCGAAGCCGGATTCGGAGGTGTAATTTAAACCAGAGGTTCCGACATATCGGACTCGGAGTCGAAGCTCCGTATCAACCCTGTCACTACTTGTCAATTAGCAACGACAACCAATCAATAAACCCCGATTTTAACTTAAGGTCCCCATAACTCAAAAACTGTTGAACTACAAACGATGAAACTTTGCATTTCTATTCTCTGAACCATTTTTTACCTATGATATCAAATAGAAGACAGCCCGCATTACTGGACTCTTTTTATTCGCAATTTAAGGGGAACCTATAATGGTGTAAATTGACCCATTTTTAAGCGATCCGATATTTCCACTCCTAACGAGTTATGAAGGGTGAAATATGTTTTTTTCTAATGCAAGAACCCACCCTCTTCTAAGAAATTGATCCAAAATCGTTTTCCAGTGAACTGCAATGGAAATATCGGATCGCTTAAAAATGGGTGAATTTAGACCATTATTAACAACTGAATCCAAAAGACTTTTGTTATCATATGTCAGGGCCATATCATCAGCAAATGCAGTAATACGACTATTGAAGTTTTGTTAAAACATTGAATTCACATAAATTAAAAATAATATTGGTCCCAAGACTGAACCTTGCGGTACACCAATTGTGGTTTTTAATTGACTGCTGAAGATTAGGCCGAGTTACTTATGCCATCCGATGTGCAAGAATTTTTATTATTAAGAAATATTATACATTTGTGGGTTTCAATTAGTGTGAAAGGTTGAAAAACAAAACTGTTACTTTGAGAAGTCTCTTCAACTATATCTGCATACATATTACAATTGCAATTGTATAGTGGGAGATGTGGTTTTGATTCTGTTGCGATAGTAGCAAAAAATTTATTAAATTGATTAGCAATGATTTGTCTTTTTCATTTCTTTTGTTAAGGATATTATTAACCACTCTCCACTCATTTTTCACATTACCTTTACAGTTTTGAAGTTTGTTTGCGTAATATTTATCCCGACTTAATTCCACTTGCTTTTTTACCTCTGCGCTTAGTTTAAGATAATATTTTTTTCAAATTTTGGTTAGAAGGATGCCGATTGCATTTTTTTCTCAATGTATTCTTTTTGTTTATTTTTGTTAGTAACATTCTATCCATCCATGGCCGAAGACGTTTCAAATTTGAATTCTCTACTCTTACAATATTGGTGCAACTATCAATATATGAGTTTTAAGAGTGTTCAAAAATATGTCGTAAGATACTGAGGGATTACTTTCCTCATAAACAGACTCCCAGAATTCAAACGTTAAGCTCTCCACTAGTTTATTATAATCAATCCTGCGGTTTTCCTTAAAAGGGACATATTTATAGAGAATACTAGATTGAACGGTTTCGATGTTTAAATTTGTCATGCAATGATCTGTTACTTTGTAGTCAAGTACTTCACTAGATAATTTATGTGTAAATTGAGAATCTAATCTTACAAAAATATGATCAATGCATGTTTTTGTTTTTTCCGCGATTCGCGTGGGTTCCGTAATAAGACATTTCAAGCCTAAAGATGGCATTAAAGCCAGATAATTGTCCGAGTCAATGTTATTTTTTAATATATATCTATATTTATATCTCCTACAACCAATAAATTCCGCGTCTTTACATCACTAAGTAGGTTACTTAATTGTTGTATGAAAACGTTTTTAGTTAAGTTATTTTCATGCAGACGGTATATACACAAAACAGTGAAATGTTCGTTACAAATGCGACAAATAATTTTTAATATGTCAGCGCTCATCAGACAAATTTTTTTTCACTTTACAATCGTTTTCGTATTCTTTTTTTATATAAATACTACGACACCACCTGCGCTATATGAATTATTGCAATTGGGATAGGGTTCGTAATTTGGGATAGTCGTACAACCAAATTTCAGTAAGTATAATAAAAACTGCATTCAAATTATAAGCGTTTAAATGAGCTAAAAATAAATCGGAATTTTTTCTCATACTAGATACGTATATTTTGATGGATGATAAGCTTGTCCATGGGAAGAGCAGCATAATTTCTTGCGTTAGTTGAGTTAGTTTGATTCATATTAAACTGTTATTCTAATTTATTGAGGTCTTCGTAGCACCTTACTTTTAAAGCAATATCACCCTCATCCTTACGCAAGAATATTATGCTGTTCCTCATCCATATTATACTTAAATTTCTTTTCTATTTTAATTTTTTTTTGCTGCATTAAATAGGGATCTCATTATAAGTTAAGCTTTCATTGATGTAGATCTGTGAACCATTGTTATTTTCGCCTAGCAGCTTTGTTGTTAGTTGTTGTTTCTTCTTTCCCTTCAGCTTCATGATTATCTCCTTCGTTACATGGCGAGTTAGGTTAAGTGACAGAACATTAGTCGGAGTAGCATCATTTCTCTTTGTTTTTATCTTCTTTACACGTATAGAGTCAATATCTCGCTCATCAAGCTCGTAGCCGACACCATTACGAATAATGTTTAATATTGCTTGCAATGCAGTTGAATTGTCAACGCGGCACGTTAAAAATTTCTATCGAGTTATTGAGTTTTGATTGTTCCAAAGCGTTAATTCGATTTTGTAATACCTACACTGACTGTTGTTTTTAGTTCTATATTTTCATTTTGTAAATCGTTGATTTATTTATTTTTTAGTTGTTGTATTTCATTGTAAACCATTTCAATTGTTATGTTTTCATTTGTTTGTTTTTCATTTTCTTTGTGAGTGACCATTTGGCTCGTATGAGAAACCTGGAGAGGAATATTGTCGCCACAGAAAGAGTTTTTTTCGGGATGTAATGCAATTAGAGCACTTCCAAATTTTGCGGTTTTTTTTCATATACTCGAGATCAGCGATTAATACATTCACACACTTCGCATGAAAAAGTTTTTTGCAATCGTTACATTCGATTTTAATGTCACTTCGTTCAACTTTTTTTCCACAGAGACAGATCATTTTGTATTTTGATATGCACTTCAAAGTGAGGAGTTAAGTTTAAAAAACCGATATAATGACAGTTTGTGAATGATTGAACTTATTTACGTTTTAAGTTTTATTATTCAAGCTATTCTCGATACATGTGTACCCCACAACAAGCACGAGAAACTTTTGACACGGTGGTACATGGTATGAAAATCAATTTTCAATTCATAAATACAACTAAATTCATTTGTTCGCAATTCGAGCACATGTGAATAATCCTTAAAAAAAGTTTTCAAAAACTGTGATTTTAAAATGAATCAGCCGTATTTATTAGATTCCCTTACGACGCCTCTGCGATGTTGTTTAGTTAATCATCGCGTAAAGATTTACGCAGCCTGTACGTGGCTTTTCTGAAATTGTTATGTACCTATTTATAAACATCTTTCCTCGGCAATTTTACTAAACGAGGTTTGTGTCTAAATAGGTAAGAATTTCGATAAACTATTACAAAAAACAAAGAAATCTATTACCTTTTTGCCCTGAAACCGACATCAGCTCTGATTAGCTTTGTAAATGAAATCATTTTACACAATAAAAAGTCAAATTATCTAAAACACTTCCGAAAGGTCTTCGAAGGTACTGCTGAAATATCAAACTGCTAGCATATATCTATGTATCTTCCTATATCCATATTCCTATTTCTATTCTAGGTACCAACCACCGCCAAATCCAATGCCAGGCCATTTGTATACATATTCACACACATCCTAAGACATTCCCCACAAGCAACAAAACTTAACATATTTTTATTTTTATTTATTAAATATAGTTTCAATCTTATAATCTGCTTATAATTTTATATGACAACGAAATTCGTTTGGAAGAAATTTTGCACAGCATGCGAAATGAACGAACAAATAGAAATTAAAAAGGTTTAAAAAAAACTAGCGCAGATTATAATTGCTGCATTTAAACTAAAATATGTGCCAAGCATGTGGAAAGTCGCTGAGGTAATAATGATACCAAAACAAGGCTAACCACCTAACGAAGTTACCTCATATCGCCCAATATCTATTCTACCAATGTTGTCCAAGTTATTCGAAAAAGTGCTGGTGTCTACAAAAAATAATAGATGAAAAATCGCTAGTTCCAATTCACCAATTTGGATTTAGAAATAAACACTCTACCATTGATCAGGTATATAGAATCACAGATAAAATCGAAAAAGCATTCGAAGAGAAAAATGTGTGCTCTACAGTATTTCTTGATATACAAGCTTTCGATAAAGTCTGGCACAAAGGACTGATACACAAATTACAAAAGCAACTGCCGAAGCAGTATTCGACCATTCTGGAGTCTTATATATCAGATCGATTCTTCAGAATTAAGCAAGATACAGAGTGCACAACATTAAGAGAGATTAATGCTGTTGTACCGCAAGGCAGTGTGCTAGGTCCAGTTTTATACCTACTCTTCACCAGCGATTTGCCTGAAAGTGAAGAAACCACTATAGCTACTTTTGCAGATGACACAGCCGTCCTTGCTGTGGGAGCAACTGTCGAAATAGCAACAAAAAAGCTTCAGACGGCAATAAACAATATTTCAGAATTAGATTAAATGACCTTAAGTCAGTCCATATTAATTCTACGTATAAAAACGTAGGTACCACACATTCCAGTCTACATTAACAACAATGTAGTAGAATTTTCGCTAAAGATGAGTTGAACATGCGATACAGTAAAATATATTGGCTTATTGGGAGATACTCATCCCTTTCCAACTACAATAAGTTATTGCTATACAAGCAAGTTACAAAAAATTCAGGTTTTCCAAAATAAAGTACTAAGGTACTTTAAGGAAATGGTTCAAGATGAGGTTAAGAAGGTTGCTCAGAGGCATAGAAATTGGCTTCTCAGCCACGTTAACACAGAAATAACAGAACTTTTAAATAATGATAATGTAATCCAGGAGATTGAGACGTATAAAACTAGGGCTAAGAAATTAGGTATTGATTTCAAACAAAACAAATTTAAAAATCCGACAAACAGCGGATTTATCTCTTTTAATTCATTGAATAATAATTCAAAAATAAATTGCTGATTAGTCGTACGACTAGGTGCAATCTTATTCGGGATGGCGAATGTCAGTCCCCCGGAAGTTTTTTTAGATGAGTTAAAGTACATCACTATTGCAGGAGCATCCCTCGCGTACTAGCTCTGCAATGTCTTTCGATGATTTTTTACTTCCAGCGAAACTTTTTGGTTTTGTTTACAATTCGACGACGACCAAAAAGCTCTACGCAGCCTCTAAACGCAAATTTTCACGTTTAACTTATGCAGCTTTAAAGCAACGTTGCTTAAGTTCGAAAAATCTTTATACATAAATCACATTTTCCTGCGTAAGGGCATTTTAGAGGGTGCGTAAAGTTAAGCAGACTCTACGTTGAGTTTATAAATAAGGCTGAATATGTTTAATATATAACGCGGTTGCCCATCAACACATCATGGTAGGTAGGTAGGTAGGTAAATGGGTGCTCTTGTGGCCGTTTGCCACAGCTTCACTTAGACCATCAGTTGGGTCCATTGTGTCCAGTTACGGGAACCATCCAGTGTGACCTGTCGAAAGAGAAATAGAAACCGCTTTTTATATTGAACCACATAGATTGGTATGAATCTCATGGGTTCCTAAAGCTCCGTTGTATCATGATTCTAAAGTATGTCCTACGAGTGACCAATGATATGAAGATTGTGTGTCTGCTAGAACCACCCAGATTTGAGTATGAATCTCAGGAGTGCATTGAGATCAATATTCTTCAAATCATCTAGGTCATCGAAGAAGTAACTGTTGAGAATCCTCTGTCTGCTGTTTTTAAGGGCTGGGCATTCGCAGAGTAGGTGACGAACAGATTCTATTTCTTCAACGTCCCTGCAGCTTCTGCAAAAATCATTATGCAGTATCCCCAGCCATTCCGCATGTACGCCTATCGCACAGTGTCCAGTAATGACCCCCGTGAGTGCGAATATCTTTGCGGCTTAGTCCGATCATGCATTTAGATCTCTTTTCACTCAACTCTGGCCACAGTTGTTTTGTGTGCCTGCAGGTAATGAGATTGGTCCAGCGTAGGCTAGTTCTACTCCAGGATTCAATGTCAATCTTCCTTGCAAGCGTGCTGAGCGGAGTTCTTACTGATTTAAGGGCCAACGATGCCTGTATTTTCGACCCGTTTCTTGCAAGCTCATCCGCCTGTTCATTACCTGGAATATCCATGTGCCCTGGTACCCAGCATAAGGTCACCGCGTTGGCTTGTGATATTACGTCCAGATTTTTCTTGCAGTGACATACTGCCCTTGACTTCACCACCACTGACTCCATGGCTTTTATTGCCGCTTGGCTGTCAGAGTAGATAGTGATTTGTTTACCGACAATGTGCCTTCTCTTAAGGTCTTTTGCCGCTTGGGAGATAGCGGCTACCTCTGCTTGAAAGACACTGCAATCATCGCTTATTCTGAATGATTCTCTTAGGCCCAGTGCTTCGCTGAAGATGCCCGCGCCTGTACCGATGTCCATCTTAGAACCGTCGGTGTATAGGGCTAGCTCCTCTTCTACTGTTACCTCTTTGTTCTCCCATTCGCTTCTGTTTGGAATTCTAGTATTGAATCTCCTGTCAAAAATGAAAGTGGGAGGTAGATAGTCTGTAGACACCTTTTCCTTCGCCGCGCTCCATTGGGATTCAATGGATGCGTGCCCATAGGGTTTAGATGACCATAGTCCAGACTCTCTTAGTCTGATTGCGGTTTTCACCGCCTTGTTGCTGCAGTAAATATCCAGAGGGATGAGGTTTAGCATCACCTCCATAGCTGCGGTGGGGGTGGTTCGTAAGGAACCCGTTATCCCAATGCATGCTGCCCTTTGTATTTTGGTTAGGCTTGAAAGATTGTATTTCTTCTCAATAGCCTTCCACGACACTGCTGTACCGTATGTTAGGATGGGCCGCACTATAGCTGTGTATAGCCAGTGCACCACGTGTGGCCTGAATCCCCAAGTGTTGCCGAATGCTCGTCTGCAGGCATATAGTGCCACGTATGCCTTTTTGACGCGATCCTCTATGTTTTCCTTCCAGATGAGCTTGGAATCTAAGATTACTCCCAGATATCTTGCTGTTTTAGAAATTTCAAGGTCTACCCCGCTCATCCTTGGGGGATTGAAGGCGGGGATCGCCCTTTTCCTCGTAAACAGGAGGATTTCCGTCTTCGATGGGTTCACTCCAAGTCCGCGGCCCGTGACCCAGTTATTGACTAGTAGAAGTGCGTAACTAAGTCTTTCGCTGAGAACTGGAGTGAATTTACCTGGAACCAGAATAACGACATCGTCTGCGTATGCGCTCACAATGAAGCCTTCCGCTTCCAGTATTTTTAGCAGTTCATCAACTACGAGGAGCCATATGAGCGGTGAGAGGACTCCACCTTGAGGTGTTCCCCTACTGACCTTCCGTTCAATGCTCACGTCCCCTAGCTGTGACTTGATACTGCGTGTGCCTAGCATAAGTCCAATCCAGTCACATAGGCTGCTATTTATGTGGGCTCTACGCAAGCTGCTTAAAATTGCGTCTGCTTCGATGTTGTTGAAGGCCCCCTCAATGTCTAGGAACGCACTCAGTGTGTATTCTTTGTGGTGTAGAGATTCCTCCACTACCGATACTACTCTATGTAGCGCCGTGTCAACAGATCTGCTTTTCATGTACGCATGTTGCGATTTTGATAGGTAGTTATCGCCGATCGCTTGCCGTACATTCAGATCAATTAGTCGTTCCATTGTTTTCAGCATGAATGACGACAGACTGATAGGTCTGTAGTCCTTGGCTGTGGTGTGACTAGCTTTCCCTGCCTTTGGAATGAAAATCACTCTTACCTCGCGCCATGCCCTAGGAACATAGCATAGCCTTAGACAGCCCGTGTAAATGCTTTTTATCCATGGAATAATAGCTTCCTCTGACTTCTGTAGCATTATTGGTCGAATATTATCTATTCCTGGTGCCTTGAAGGGGGCAAATGTGTTGATTGCCCAGGCTATTTTCTTTTCGTCTATAATTTCGGCGATCGTTTCCTGCTCCATTCCCTCCCTCGTGCCTGGTGTTACTGTATCGTAACTCTCCGACACATCTGTGCATCCTGGGAAGTGAGTTTCCGTCAGTATTTCCAGCGTCTCTTTGTGTGATTCGGTCCAGCTACCGTCGGTCCTTCTTAGCGAAGATATCAGCATAGGTGCCTTTGAAAGGACTTTCCTCAGTCTAGATGCTTCGGTTGTGGATTCAATTGATTCGCAGAGAGTTCTTGTAACAAGCTCTGCTTATTAACGATTCACTTTATTGTTTCATTCTTTTGCGTTCCTCCACATGGAGGTTCTCTTACAAAAATTACATTTTCTGAGGGCGCGTTCACTCATTACACGTTTTTTTCTTTAAAAATTTACATCAAAAATTAGTTTCACTTGCGACTGGACCGTGTTTCTATTCCATAATCCCTACCATAACGCTGTGGAGGCTTAACACAACGACCACTTCTAGTGCGTGTTTCTGCTGTTGGTAAACTTAAACTAGGCGCTTCTGAACCAGTTATTTCGGGTGTTTCCCCAATGTTGGCTGGCGCCACAGGGCTCTCAACTGTTTCCAAAGGCACTGGTTCATCCACGTTACAATCTAATCTGTCATATGATTATTTGGTAAATCCACCATCTTTGAACTACTAGGGTTGACATTATTTTCATTCGGATCATTTCTTGGTGGATTCACTAGTTGGATTTCTTTAAAACTACTTGTGCCATCATTTTGATTAAGATTAACGTTTTCTTCAAACAACAAGTCACTAGCATTAAAATCTTCATTTCTAGCCTTAGCAATAAACCGCCGATTACGTCTAAAATAATTGTTAAAACTATCTTTTACAATGTACGATCTATCGTTGCAATTTTCGATAACTGTTCCACAATGCCATTCTTTTCCATTTTTCTTAAATATAATTAAATCACCAACAGCCAATACCGGCAGTGACTTTGCGTTCCGATCATAATAATATTTTTGTTTTTCTCTCTTTTTCTTCAATTTGTTTTGAATTTCCGAGTCACATAATTTACTTTTGATGGAGTGGCCTGCATGCTCATTATCGGTGTTGTATTGTATTCGAGCAAACGATATTGAAATTTATCAACATCGTTTGCCTCATAACATCTCTTAAGAATATTTTTTGCAATAGCAACGCCCTTTTCAGCCAACCCATTGCTTTGTGCATACCTAGGACTGGAAAACTTAAACCGGATATTGTATTCGGCTGCGAAACGATTGAATTCCATGGACCCGAATGGACTGTTATCACATTTAATGACCGTTGGATATCCCAGTTTATCAAAATATTGACAAATTACGCCGATAATGTGCTTAGATGTTTTGTTTTGGACACCAACGGCAATTAGGTAATTTGAATATGCATCAAATAACGCAATATAATTGCGGCCCGCGTATTCGAACAGATCCATAGCTACTATGTGAAATGCATATTTTGGAATTTCTTCCTGAACCAATGGTTCCTTTTGATTATTTCTTTGAAACTTCTTGCAAATATTGCATGATTCTACCAACTCTTTTATTTGTGCATTCATTCCCGGCCAATAGTACAACATTCTTGCTCGCGCAATGGTTTTTTCTATTCCGAGATGGGGTAAATGAAGCCAAGCCGATATTTTGTGTTGCATTTCCGATGGTATAACCAATCTATGATTTAAGAATAATAATTCATTTTCAAAATGCAATTCCGATTTAAATTTGTAAAATTATTGACAAAATTTATTTAGGTGATGGTAACCCGGCCAACCATTTTCCACGTAATTACAAATGCGAGAGTATTCAACGTCATCTTTTAACATATTCCGGTAAAAATTGTAGTTTTCCTCCGATAGGCAAACCGATTTCGTAACAGAGTGAATTACACTCGATAATTCTTCTATTTCAGCTACCTCTGACAGTTGCGCTCGTGACAAGCAGTCAGCCACCAACATTCGTTTACCCGGTTTGTAAACAACAGTCATGCCCGGGTATTTTAGAAGGAACATGAACATACTTTGAAGTCGCATGGTAACGTCATTTATATCACGCTTGACCAATGTTTCCAATGGTTTGTGGTCACTTTCGACAGTAAACTCTCGGCCGTACAGCATAAAATGAAACTTTTGACATGCAAATACAATTGCCAACAGTTCCTTTTCGATTTGTGCCCATTTTTGTTCCCGACATGCGAGCGTACGTGAAGCGTATGCTACTGGATGTCCATTTTGAACGATCACACAACCCAGTCCATCTTTCGATGCATCTGTTTGTATGATTACAGGCTGTTTCGGATCAAAAATGGCCAACACCGGTTCTGATGTTACAATGTTAAGCAATTTAAAGAATTCATTGTCATGATTTTTCGTCCAATTAAATTCCACGTCATGACGTGTTAAATTACGCAATTCTGCAGTATCACGTGACAAATTCGGAATGAATTTTGCCAAATATTTCAAGAGCCCCAGGAATCTCAAAACTTCCTTTTTGTTTGTCGGTTTTTTCAAATTTAAGATTGCATCCCTATATTTTAATTGCGGTCTAATCTTTCCATGCGATAAAACATGCCCCATAAAGTTTACAACGGGTTTTCGATACTGAATTTTATCTATATTAAATTTTACGTTATTTACTCTCGCCCTGTCCATGACAATATCTACGATACGATCATGTTCCGTTTCACTTTCCGCGCAAATACATAGATCGTCAAAGTAAATGATGACACCCGGTATGTCGCCGAAAATCTTGATCATTTCTTTTTGAAACATTTCCGGGGCGCAATTAAGACCAAAAGGTACACGATTGAATTTAAATCTACCAAAAGGTGTCATAAATGTTGTTAAATTTGAACTAGCGGGATCCAAAGTCATGTGCCAAAACCCACTGTTTAAATCAAAAACCGAAAATACACGTTTATCTGCTAAACTCGAAGTTAAATCATTGATAGTCGGAATTAAAAAATGTTCGCGTTTTATGCACTCGTTCAGAGGCTTTGGATCCAAACAGATCCGAAGTTTACCACTAGGCTTTTCGACAATTTGCATATTGTTTACCCAATCCGTTGGGTAATCAACAGGTGAAATGATTTCATCATGCGTTATTTGCTCGAGTGATGTTTTTAATCTGTCCATTAACGAATGTGGTATACGCTTCTTGTAATGAAGCACAGTCTTCGAATCCTTTTTCAATTCAATTGAAAATGTTCCGGGGAATTTACCAAGTCCGTGAAAAACATCCTTAAATCTATCCAATAATACTTCTTCCGATTCCAAGCAAGCAATACCACTTACATCTAATTGCTCTATTTTATCCAATCTTTTAATTAACCCAAAACTTATGCATGATTTCAGTCCAAGTATCGGTTCGGAATTGTCATTGACAACCACAAATTCCGCGACTCTTTCGGTTTTTAAATTCAAATCCCTGCATTTTAATTTAACAACACCAAGAACTTTGATTTTATTATTATTATAATCAAATACAGGGTAATCGACATTATGATTCGTTAATTGGATTTTTAATTTTTTTATCAAATTTGACGGAACGCAATTCACATCAGCCCCGGTATCCATTTTAAATGACACTATTTCATTGCCAACTAAATACTTCTTGGTCCATCGCTTGTGTGTTGAGCCTATTGAATTTAATCTAAGAATTTGTTTATACTTAATTAAACTACTTAATTTACTGCTTATACTATTCACGAAGTTACCTCTGACGTCCTTCCAGTTGATACCAGCGATCGATGTTTGTTTGTTGTTGTCATCAGTTGTTGCATCTGGTTTCGATTTTGCTCTGCGGCACATTTTATGGAAATGACCCTTTTTCCCACATATGCGGCAGCTGACATCCTTTGCTTTACACTCGCTGTTGTGCCCAAACTTCCATGGACCACCACAATTGAAGCAAAAACGATTAACTGCGGCAATCGATTTTGGCTCTGGTTTTTCATTTGCTCCAATCACATTAACTGTTGCAGGTTTCGCATCCAAAATGCCCTTGTTTGCGTTGGCTGCTTCATACGTTTTACATGTCTCGACTACACGTGACAGCTGCTCATCACGACCGTCCAATAATTTCAATTGCAATTTTTTGTCGTGGACACCAACAATCATTCGATCACGCAGCATGCGATTTTCATATGACGCACCACATTCACATACAAAATTACAATGACGCACCTGTGTTCGCAATTCTGTTTCGAACTCCAAGAATGTTTGTCGCTCTTTTTGTGTGATGACGTTGAATTTATACGACTCCATTGCAATGTTTCGTTGCGGCAAGCAATGTTCATCGAATTTCTTCAACACCTCTTCCAATGTACGCTGAACTACTGCATCACCAGCTCTAACTGTACCAAGCAATTCATTTGGTGTACCATCATTTGGATACAATGTGTCGTAGATATTTGCCCCATTTGTACCAATTAACCAAATGAAATTTGCAATTTTTGTATTTTCTGGTTCAGTTGATTTGCCGTTTGCAATCATGTAAACCATGAAATTGCGTTTCCACGTGGGCCAATCATTCGCGAGGTTAACACAATCGAGCTCCGGTAATGCACGCTCACTTGTCGCCATTTTCCGAAGAATCGATGAAACACAATCCGTGAAATAATTATGAATTCCGATGATTTGATGTATTTTTTTTTATTTTTTATTTGTTTTCTCTGATCCGCTTATTTAAATTTTTCTTCTGATTTATTCCGATTAAAAATTTTAAATTTGACTGGTTTGAAATTTGCACTTTTGAGTTCACAAAATTCTGACACCATGTAACAAGCTCTGCTTATTAACGATTCACTTTATTGTTTCATTCTTTTGCGTTCCTCCACATGGAGGTTCTCTTACAAAAATTACATTTTCTGAGGGCGCGTTCACTCATTACAGTTCTCCATGAGGTTTTCTTTGCGAATCTGATCTCCTTTTTAAGGATTCTAACGCTCTCCTCGTACGTTGACCACTCAATACGTCCCTCTTTGGCGAGGTTCCACCTAGACCTTGAGCTTCGTATGAGTTTCGCAATCTTGGGACTCCACCAGGGTGGGCGCTTCTTCCCACTCGCTCCACTTTTCGGACAGGATTTTTCAAATGATCGGGAGAGCACATCCGTTAAGGATTCGAATGCATCGTCTACTTCCTCAACAGATGTGAGAACTTTTACCGGGCAAAGGTTCCTGTAACTCTGCACCGTCTCTCCAAATACTTCCCAGTTCGTCCTTTTAGGATTTCTGAACTGGTTTCTACCCTGCGAAACCATTTTCAAGTCATAGAGTATCCAGCAGTGATCCGATAGTGATGCCTTGCTGGACACTCTCCAATTTGCAATTTGGACAGAATTGTTGTGGAATGCAAAGGTTACGTCTAAAACTTCCTTTCTATTCACCGTAATGAAAGTGGGATCATTACCCCGGTTACATATGAGCAGATTGGAGCAAAGAAGATAGTCGAACAAAGCCTCACCTCTAGCATTAATGTTTGAGCTACCCCAAATAGTATGATGGGCGTTAGCATCACAACCTAAGACTAAGTTTTTCTTACCTTGTTCTGACGCCGCAACTAGCGCCTTTACCGGTTCGGGGGGGACTGATGTGTCGTCGTCGTTTGGCATGTACACCGACGCCACCCTGCAGCTCTCACCCTTGCCTCTGATCACCACCACCGTCAGATCACCTGTACTGAAATGAAGCAATATTAGTGCATGAAGTTGTTTTTTTTGCCATAATACACGATCTTACTTTACCTTTGTTTTTGACATAAAGTATGTCGTATTTATTTGACCCTAGTCCCATCACCTGATCTTTATTGATCCATGGTTCTTGGATTAGGGCCAGGTCCAGCTGCTCCTCCTCGAGGAACAGCCTCAGGTTGCCTGAAGCTACCTTACTGTGATGGAGGTTGATTTGGACTACCTTCATCATTTGATGTAGTCGCCTCTTTCGCAGTCTCAGGCGCTCTTGCATTTTCTGCAGTCCACTTTAAGAGATTGAGGGTAACCTCGCTCGCTGCAAATGATAGCGGCATCTGCAGGTGGGTCATCAAATATGATGATGTACCCTCTTGCACCATTCTTAGGCTCCTCCTCGGACACTATTTCCCAATCCCTCATCGGGATCTGGGGGTTTTGTGCCTGCAGCACGCTGAGGATCTCTTCCCGTTTTACCCCAATCTCTGGGATAGAAATTGCTTTTACGGGGACTTCTTCTATGGGTACGGCCTTTAGCATTGCCCCCTCCCATAGTTGTGCGCCGTTTAAACAGGTCTTGGCAAACTCGTTTGATGCCTGGTCTTTGCAGTCTATATATGTGATGCCTTTGGACCATCTCATCTTGCCGTAAGCGGGGGCCTTTGCTCCAGTCTTCGCCCGGATATGGGAAATAATCGCTACGCCTAGTGCGTTTTCGATCATCTTCCTACGTTCCGCGGAGTACTGCCCACTTGGTTTCTTGGAATCCACCACAGCTAGCTGCAGCGGGTTCCTTGTCACCTCGCTATACCTCCCGCTTAGGCCCGTTCCAAACATGTGTGGCCTTTTGGGGCTGCCCGTTGTTCGATCATTCCGCTTCGCCTTCTTCGGAATGTTGGGTGCGTCCTCTGGCGACCTCAACCTCTTCGAGGCTAGCTCATTTTTACCGAGCCTCTCCGCAATAGGCTTCCTCTGGAGTCCACTCGGGCCCGGCTTATTGTCGGTCTCCCGGTGTTCCATCTTTGGCACCTTTTTCGCTGAGGAGCTACGGTGGGCTTTGGGGTCTGTCTTAGCGACATCGTCCCTTGGCCGTTTTGCGCCATGCGTTGTGTTTAAGCCTGACTTGCTGGTCAAAACTACCGCGGTGGATGGTCTTTTAGGCTCAGGCCTCGTAAGAGCATCTTTCGCGATTGTTTCCTTAGCCCATTCAAAGGAGGCTCGCTCCTTCTCTGTGAGGGAGTCTTGGTTCTTGGCGACGAGAATGCTAAAAATATGTTTGGCCTTAAGGTATTCCCGTTTCCTTAGTAGACCAGGGGGCACCTTCTTCTTCTTCGCCTTTTCTCCACCAGTTGTCTCATTCGAGGGTTCAGCCAAAAGCTTCTCTTCTTCCTCCTTTGTGATTTCATCTTCTGTTGAGCCAGCTTCTAGAGCCTCTTGGATTTTGGTGAGATCGTATGGCTCCACGATTATTGTGTCGGCCACCGTCTCCCTGAGGGTACTCATCGTACTCTCACCTCCTTCCTACTTTGTTTTTTTGTTTAATTTTTCTATTTTGTTCCCACGAGTATGGTCGGAAAATATGGTCAGCCCCGGCAGCGCCGCCATACCGGGGTAAGGCATTTCAGTACCTTCAGGTCTTCGCCTGGGCACCTGAGGGAGCTCGTACTTGGCTGGTTTAACCTCCAACCTTTCATCCTTCGGAACGGTTTTCCTTTCGCTCACGCCACCACTGGAATTAGGTCGGCAGTTCTTAGTTCGTCACTCTTCAAACAGCCTGTCTGCCATGGATGACCCTTCAGACGACTTCCGCCTCCGACAGCATAGCCTGTTGAATCATTGCGACTTAAGCCTCCGCACCACGTCAAGGTGACTGCACTTAGCGGAGGATCAACACATCATAGTGCAAAGCCGGCTAATACATGTTAGATATTGCGAGAAAATAATAAATTTACCTAGTAGCGTCAGAATAAGCACACTTTTCTTTCATCGCGCCTTTTTAGTGACCTTTTAAAACTAAATTGAACGAGATCTGAAAAGTAGTTTTAAAAATCGGTTGATATAGTTTATAAACAATATTCAATTAATTTTTTAAATAGGTTTTTATAAGTAAAAATCAAAACTAAATGGTTTACATTTTAAAACTTGTTATTTTCTCTCCTAACAAATTGTATCGTCTTCGAAAAAGTGCCAAATTATTGCATAATGGTCACGTTGGTCACAGCGCGCGCTGCTCACTCACGCATTCAAAACCGATTCAGATCGTTCCCTAGCGACATTGCGGAAAAAATCGCAAAAAGTCAAGGCACAGGCTTCGAGGTTGGAGTTGATCATTGAAAGCAAAACTGACATCTGAGAACAGAAAGAGAATCGAACACATCAGTGAAACGATTGGGTTCTAAATTAGAGAAACGAAAATCAGCTGTTCATTGAAATACATTTCAATCAGTGAAATAATAAAAGTGGATTTAAAGAAAAGTTTTAATTAAAATGAAGTTATTTTTTTTGTTAAAAAATTCCATAATTGATTAGCTTAATTTTGATACCAACTAAATATTGTTTGATTAATCGTCTTAAAATCGTAAATCAAAATTTTCAATGATGCATTTTAATGAAAGCTACAACTGGGGCGGGGGCCTAAGGTGATGTGCTCATTTATGTGTGTTTTATTTTACGCTACTTACAAACTACTCACAAAAAAAAAAACACCCTTTACATTTTAAGCAAATATGCCTCGTGCATTGGATTTGGGATCGTCAGACGCAGAGGAGCATATACGATGTCTTCACAAACAAACTAGGTCACTTATTGGAATGCGGTATGAACGGCATATATTTAAGCTCCAAATGGGCTATCTTTTCACTGCGAACCAAACAACAATAAGAATATTCATACTGCAGCTTTGTATGTTTTCGCCGGAGTGTTTACAATTACACCAAAGTGTAAAGATAAGTACATTTTAATTTATTTTTTATTCTTCTTTCAGTTTTGTGGGTAATCTCTGTTGTGGAGCGTTGAAAGTTTGCAACATTCCTTCATTGTTTTCAAATGCGAAAAAGTGCATGAACAGCAAAACTTGGAACAACTTTTATCGAACTATATTCGATGGTTGTATGCAGACAAACTGTGGGAAAAGTTGAAGGAAGTGGTTTCACTTGTAAATCGAAGATGGTATCAAATGATTAAACCAAAGGATCGAATGTTGCTTGGGAAATAATTATATTGCGCCTCAGTTAGGGAGCAATAAAACATTTGTTTTCCATCGGTGGTATCAGGGACTTTTAATGTTGTCTTTTATAAAACTCTAAAGTTATTGATGGATTGATTCAGCAGTACCTACTCAAAGAAAACTGTTTTATTTAAAGTCTTCTCCTGAGATTGTTTTACTGTGAAAACTTTGTTGTTTTTAAAGAAAATACCTGCCTTCTTGGTTGGTGTAAAAAACTAGTAGCTCGAGTCAAATTATCGCGCTATTAATAGATTGTCCTTGGTCGTTATTAATTTTAGATAGATAGATAGATAGATAGATATATTCTTTATTTTCACGTTCTGGAATTTACAAACATTGTGCCATATAAAGTGTGTTATTCAGCTTGGCTTTTTAGCCGTCTGCCGTTTTAAACTTCAAATACGTTAACATTATACAAATATAAAAGAAAGAATGCAGTTATTACAAATTAATATCAAATCTAAGCTCGAAACATAACAAATTAAGCAATATAAATGTAGAGAAAAAAAATTACATCAAGTGTGCTTTAACATAATTAACAAGAAAACTAATTTAAATTTTTCAAAATGGAATAAACATATTAACTATGGAAGAGAAAAGGATTGCAATTAAACAACAAATATATTGAGAGGTGATAAAAGTCGTGTAAATGTATGAACATGGGCTTTTAGTTTAGCTAAAACAAAAATTTAAAAGGCGAAAGCACAATTTTAATTGGATTTTAGGCTTTTAGTTTGGCTAAAACAAAAAATAAAACGGGAATTACAGTGCTTCAAAAGCATTTCGATAATTCATAGCATGGACGACAAATCGAGCAAGCAATCTCCACCCACTACCTCCATTAAGAATTTGAAAACTTTCTTCAAACGATAAAAAGCTTTTATCAAAGTACAGTCTTCGGATTTCCTGCAGAATTGGGCATGATGCGAGGAAGTTAAAGACATTCTCGTCTTGATCAAGGTTGCATAGTGGACACCTGGGATTTAAATCACTTCTATGCGGTCTGTAGTTCAGCTCTATCATTTCTGTACGAATTTTAAAAACCACGCTCAATTCCTGAACTGATAGCTTATTGCTAAAATAATTGTTTGTTCCCAAGGTGAGATTAAGCTGCCTATAAATTGATCTGGTCGATGATTCTTTAGCTCTATCCAAGCAAGACTTAAAGAGATTGCTGTCAATAGCAGAGATGCAATTGTGGCGTATACTTCTCCATTCCCAAACGTTGTTCTCATTCAGCTGAATAGGTATATTGTTTGCTGTGGCTAGATCGTACCAGTCTTTAAACGGAGAGTAGTTACATCTGACAGCTACAAGAAGAACTTTTTTTTGCAGGTTATTCCTAGATCTTAGTATAACTTTGCTGATGTAATCAGCATTTGCTTTTAGGTTCTTTATAAAAACGTAAGGTAGGCCAGATTCTACATGAATTGCATAGCTAGGTGTAGATTGTGGAAGCCTAAAAATTCGTTTGAAAAAATATCTCTGTATGCCTTCGATCTCATAACATCCAAACTAGTATGGGACTACTTGCAGTTACTCACATCACTAGCCAGCACAAACAGAGTAAATCTCATTTGGGTGCCCGGACACAGTGGACATGTGGGCAATGAAATAGCAGACATATTAGCCAGAAAAGGATCAGCATCGACCTTCACGATGCCAAGACCATTCTGTGGATTACCTATTAGCACTGCTAAATTCTATATAAAAAAAATGGCTAACAAACAAGGCAAACCATTACTGGACCAACATTGAAGGTAACAGACAAGCCAAAATGTTCATGCCAACTATTTCCCCAACAAGAACAAAACAACTCCTAAACCTAACAAGGAGTCAGATCCGCACAGTCACAGGGTTCCTAACTGGACATTGTCAAGTCAAAAAACACCTCATGACTATGGGAATAACACAAAACAACACTTGCAGACTATGCAACGAGGACGAAGAATCAGCAGAACACATACTGTGTCACTGTGAATGTCTAGTCAGATTACGTCAACACCATCTAGGAAAACCTTACCTTGAGGCAGAGGACATATCTGACAGCTCACTCAAAGACTTACTAGGACTTATCACTAAGTCAGGTATCATGAGTGAGCTATAAAAGGAGGAAATCACAATAGGCCCACTCGTGGCCGCAGTGATATGGCAACCTGCTTCCACCTCCGCCAATTAATCTAATCTAATCTTCGATCTCATCGCGCTGTCGATAACCATAAATTTCGTTCGCGTAGCAAAAACAACTATTTATTGTGGCGTTGAAAACCCTAAATTTGGAAACGGGATCCACGTGCTTGTTAGAGAAGAACTTAGACCATAAGATGTTAATTGCCGTTTTGGCTGCAAGAGTTCTTTCTTTGATATGAGGTGTTATATTAAGATTGTATGTTAATACAAATCCTAAATACTTGAACTCATTAACAACCTCAATTCGAGTACCATCCAGTGACCAACCATGTTCACTACCCCCACGATTCTGTGCTCTGAAGACAAGAATTTTAGATTTAGCTGTGTTTATCTTTATATCCCAAGTGTCGCAATAGTTCTTTAGTTTATTAATTTGGAGCGGGAGAGTATAGGGATTGTCGGAAAGGATGACAAGATCATCTGCGTAAAGTAATACTTTGACATCTACATCTCCGAACTTAATGCCACCTGGGATGCTGTCACACACATCATCAATAAAAAGAGAGAACATGAGAGGGCTCAGAACACAGCCTTGTGGAACACCAGAGTCCGTAGGGAAAGTGGATGATTTTATTTTGCCATTGCACACCGCTGCAGACGTATTTGCAAGAAGTTGCTCGTAGATTCTGATAATTTTTGACGATAGACCTATCGCTGCTAGCTTAAATATCAGTGACCTTCTGTTGACGGTGTCAAAAGCAGCTTTGAGGTCCACGAAAAATACGTACAGTTTCTTTTTCTTCTCTATAAACCGCCTTGCAATCGTTGTTAGTACAAAAATCTGGTCCACTGTCGACATATTAGCTCGAAAACCGGCCTGGAAAATACTGAGGACGCTATTCCGTTCCACCCAACTCACTAGCCTATGGTAAAGAACTTGAGTGAACAGTTTTCTTAGCGAACTGAGCATAGAGATACCTCTGTAATTTTCGGGCAGAGACGGGTCACCTTTTTTGAAGATGGCGCATATGTCAGACATTTTAAAGCATTCAGGGAAAGCTTCATCACAAAAGATTTTATTGAAAAGTTCTAAAATGTATGCCCAAAACGATTGGGTCGATTGCTTGTAGAACTCAGCTGGAATACCGTCTGGACCTGAGGCTTTATTGTTCTTCATTTTTTTTAGAGCTGCTAAAATTTCGTTCATGTCTATCGTGGAGTCTAGTTCTTCAATATAGACTAGAGGGGGAGCAAAAGAGATCAGTTTCTGATGGACTTGGAAGTAAAAGATTTCGAAAGTGATTTGTGAGCAACTCTGAACTAATTGAAGTCGGAGTCGTTTTGTTGCAATCTGCCAATACACGGACATTGCGCCAAAAATCCCTTGAGTTTCTGCACAGTGACAGAGTAGACGCTGACCTTTCGAGATATCTTTTTTTTTCACTTTACATAGTTCTTTGTAGTTTTTATTGGCTTCAAGATACAAAATCTTAAAAAAAGCGTTGTTATTTTTTTTAAAGAGCTTTAGAAATGCGAACGATGTCTTTCTTCTCCTAACACAATCTGTATCATACCACTTCGACGAAAAAGGGACTGACTGACAGTTTACCATCTCCTTAGCCGCCTCTCTTATCGCACAAAAGACTGAACTCGTAGTGGCATCAATGGTAGACGTAAGAGGATTTGGGAGAATGGCAATCTGGCCGTCCAGTTTATTTCTATATACGCTAGCCTTTCTTTCCACCCATCTGAGGTTGGGGACATTATTAGTTGGCACGCGGTGGTCATGGAGGCAATTTAGTTCTAATGTTACAACAATTGGTAAGTGGTTATTAATTTTAATACGCATTTTTTATTATGCCCATATAACATCTGGAAATCGGAAGTATAATACTTTCGAAAATTATGGCCATTTTGTAAGCGCAACCAGTAGGTACTTTCCGTTTCGAATTACACACTTTACTCCAAGAAATACCCCTATATTGTACTCTATATTTAGTCTTCCCATATTTATCCTTATTATTTTTGTATTACGTCTTAAACTATTAAAACTAAACGATGTGCTACCTTTCAAAATCAATTTAAAATAAAATTGAGTGTAATCCTAACGTACCTATCAGAAAAATGTGTTTGTCCCTTTTTATTTCTAAGCGAGTGTAAAGTGAGATAATAATTCAACAGTTGTCGGTTTTTTGTTCTATCAACTGCGATTTTTATTTATCACAAGAAAAATTAAAATTTTTGCTTGTGGGGAATGGGAACGAGAAGCACAGGATAAAACGAAAGCAAGGAATTTCGTCACGCACAATACATATGCACACACGCAAACGATTACGATATGCTCAATTGGCACTCAGGAAAAAGCTTATATTTTGTTGGATAATCGTTGTTGGACGAAGAGAAGAGCTTTTTGTTGAACAATCGTTGTTGGACGATCGCAAGAAATGTGGACATCAGCCAACATGGGACTGCAACATCTGTATATTATATTATCTGTGGTATAAGTATAGTAACATTTTAGCAACTAATACTCACGTTCAAGTATTTTTTCGTCAGTGTTAGACATTATACCTTAATACAACCTGCATCAACTGTGTAGCTAAACGATTAAGTACTCCCACTTCACAGTATACATATATTTCAGTTCAAAGCATACGAGATCTGTTTGCAAAATTCGATAAAAGCTACAAATATTAATCACATGATCGCTCATTCCATTTATTTCTAAAGATTTGCTTGTCGCGAAGCCTGCTTTCAACCACAGTCAAATCTCAGCATCCTTCTTATTCTTGGCTGGAATATCAATAACTCCTGCTTTACCTACTAGTAGTTTTTTAAAAATGTTTGTATGTGTAATAGTTTTACACATAACTAACTAAAGTTAATGCTTAACTGTAATACTAATAACATTCTCTATTTATTATATATATTAGGTGGAAAAACCCCATCACGTTCCATAAAAGATTACTTTTCCTTCAGAATCTAAATTGGCCGCAGGCTCAATTCCTTCCATAATATTAGAAATTGTTTCATTAATTAATTTTTGTACGCGCTACATACCCTGATACATAATACAGAATTTATATTTTTTCAAAGTTAGGTACTTAGGTATCTGTATCTTCTCGCATGCGTCTAAAAAGTTGGTTCTTCCTACTTAACTTAAGTTTTTGTGCTCTACTCCTAAATACTCAATGCCTTGGATACACGATGGCAAATTACATTTGCGTATCTTCGGGATTATTTTTTTGGCTACATTTTTTTTAACCAAAAATATCTTATAAATAAAATACCAAGTTTCATACATTTCCTTGTAACAAGAATATCTCCATTCTCACTCCACATCTTCTATACATATAACAAAACTGTGGCCGTTTTCATATGTTGGCGGTTGGCGTGAAAACTACTGCTCAGATTTCGATGAAACTTTTTTTGAAATGTTAATAAAGATTCTGAGAAGGACATAGGCTATTCCTTTCATTTCATAACTCAAACAATTCTTAATCAATGCAAATAAAATAAAATACTTGGGAGAGCTAACACTTTCATAGTTATTTCAAGCCATCAATCAGCTTTCTATGTTTCTCTAGAAGCTGAGCTACAACCTAAAATCTGACATGAAAAAAATAAATTTATTTTCTAAAATCGAACATTACACGGTGTCTCCACCTGCAAATTTTCTTTCATGAAATCTTTCAAATTTGGTCGCGTTGAAAGAACGACAATATGAAATGAAATGTAGGGTGGGCATTTCGTATCATGAAATTTCATTCGTTGAAATGTCTTTGAGCAGAGCACATCGTTGCGTTCTCGCATTAAAGGCCATGAAGGAATTAGAAGAATTGCGGAAACGAGCTCTGAGAATGGAAAACGTAGGTTTTTGGGTAAATCCAATTCTGGAAAAAAGAAAAATGCACAATTTAGAGGAACATTTATTGAAAGATGTTTTGTGGGAAGATGACGAGTTTCGCAATTTTTTCTCCACAACGTAGGCTGTTCGAAGGTTTCTAATTTTTTTTTTAGCTTTTCGGTGTCCTTGCCACTTTCCTTGGACAATTGCAACCATGCATTTCTTTTAAGGTCCAACCTTTTGTAGTCTCTACTTTTATAGTTCCACTAGCAAACCCGGCGAACTCCGTTTCGCCACCAGATGGCTTCGTTTTTTGTAACATTTCGTTTGAGGATTAAAAGATGAAGAAAAATTATTATTTTTTTCTTGTATTTGAAAATGGAAAATTTTATTTCATTTCACAACAGTAATGAATTAATTTCGATTACAAAATTGAAGTGTAATTTAGTTGAACTTCTCTAAGTAAAAAATGAAAGTGAATCCAAAGTAAATACTGAATCGAAGCGTTATACGTGTCCGCAAATTATCCGTTTCATTGAAGTGCTCTTTGGTAAACCACATTTTTTGTTTTTTGGTCTGACGTTAACACAAATAAAGCGGATGGTTTCCCAACTCGTGAATACGCAACGTATAGCTGCCCATGTGAAAAACAATGATTTTCTAAATGAAAAAATGCTTGCAACTGTTCAATAATTGCTTCTTTTTAACTGTTGTGTTCCCTGTATATTCCACCGCACATTCAGCTGATCCACCATCGACGAAATGAAATATATTTGCAGAAATTGATGCGGTTCATCTGGTGTTGGCTGACCTGGTGATTTAAACTTAGTTTGGTGATTAAATAAATTTTGTTAGTAATTCAAATTAATTCAATGCCTTTGGAATCATCGGGATGCGTGAAATCAAAACATCTTCTCCTCTATATTCATCGGTATGTCCGGAAAAACACGTCGAATGAGCTCTTCCTTAGAATCGCTCATGTGGCAGAAATCAGTGGGCAAAGTGATAAGTCCGGTCGAGATATCAACTGCAATCTTTTCATTACCAATGTCCAACAATTGCTTCGAAAACACATCTGCAGTTTGATCTGGTCAATCGGAGTGTCTTGACATGAAGCCACAAATTTGATGCTTTCAAGCACGCATTTAGTTCGTCAGCTGCAATTGATCGTGGGAATAACTGGAAGAGTCTCCCGAAAATCACCGGCTAATACAACCATGGCTATTCAAAAAATGTTTTGATTGACACGAAGATCTTTCAACGTCCTGTCCACCGCCACCATTGACCTTTTGTGGGGCCATCGTACATTCGACCCAATCGATCAATTTGCATCATTGTAAAATCTTCGCATTTTTTCTTCGATTTTTCAAGAATGTGTCTGGTTGATTTGCATGTTCAGTGGCAATATCAATGCTGAATGTGCAGTTCGGTAGCCTTCTAACAAAGTTGCTGTTATTCCAGATGAAGCCAATGCCAGGGCAACTCATGCTGCGATCAAATCCGTGCCAAAAGCAATGAAATTAAGAACGTTTTGGCAGTACCTCCGGGAGCACCCAGAAAGTAAATGCTACCAGTTCTTTTGTTCACAGCTTCCATCAAAGAGTCATACGCAATCGTTTGTTGTCGATTCAATTGCAGAACATTTTTACGAACTGCTTCGGCTATTGCTGCAGTATCGTATTGTTTTGTTGTTCTCTTTGCAATTCGTGGTTGAATGCATCGTGTATTGGACGATTAGGTGATAACATGCCCAACTGCGCACTTTATTCGCCATCAATAAACACTAACTCTAAAAGAAATATTTGTAACTTTAACAGCCTAGAAGAGAACTAACCACACCTATATCAACTTGGTTGGTAAGCCTTCTCCCTTCACTCTCCACACCGGTACCGAAGGTGTTATGGTAGCTTTGAGCTGCCCTCCCCATAACCCTACTCACGAATGAGCATAGTACCATGATTGTTACTCATTCATTTTTCGTAACAACCCCTTCGTGAACACTCAAAACGCTCAGCAACTCCTGTTGCCTGTCATCATTGTCCTCGTCATCTCAATCACCCCTCCATTTGAACTTACCCACCTATTCAAATGCAAGGATATTGAAAATAGGTACTTCCCAAACAAAAATTATGGGTACAAACAAATCAAAGTATCTACTTCATTTCAAAAAGCTACTTAATGTAACATAGTAAACATAAACAAACTTATTAGGTAGCTAGCTATATCGTATATTTAAAAATAAATTTCAAAATTTTTGACAACAACAATTTGCTTGGAAAATCATTAAAAAAATTGACAACAACAATATTGCTTTTAAAATTTAAAATATTTTTTTTTTGTATTTGAAACTACTCGATTTCTATCCAGTTTATATTTTTTCAAAGTGCATTTCCCCATGAAAAACGAAATATGTGCCTACAACGCCAACTGTTTAGAATTTTCCGACTTTTCTTTTTTCATAAACCATCCCTGATCTAAGACGAACAAAACAAAATAAAAATCAATCAAATCGGTTGAGCCGTTCTGGAGTTATATCGTCAGGAAGGAAAACCCGACTTATTTTTATATAGTAGATAAACACTCGAATTTTTCATAATCTATATCTATATATCTATATCTATATTCTATATCTTCTATATATATAAAAGGCAATGAAGTCCGTGTGTGCGCGCATAACTAGATAAAGGATTTCAACGATTTTGGGCTTGACAGTTTCGTTTTGGACCAAGGAAGGTTATAGGCTACTTTTTGTCGCGAAAACAAAACTTTGAGGGGATGAAAAAGGTTATGAAAGTTTGTATGGGGAAATGCACTTTGAAAAATAATAAACGGGGTGGAAATCGAGTAGTGATACTTCAAATATAAAAAAAAATATTTTTAATTTTAATGGCAATTGTTGTTGTCAATTATTTTAATTATTTTGCAAGCAAATTGTTGTTGCCAACAATTTTGAAATTTATTTTTTTTAAATACACCTAATAAGTTTGCTTCTGTTTACTATGTTACACAAGTATTAAGTAGCTTTTTGAAATGGAGTAGGTACCTACTTCGATTTGTTTGATGGTGTTTGAATGCATCATTTTTGTTTGCCAAATATTTTCAGGATCCTTGCATTAGTATGAGTGAGTAAGTTGAAATGTTTGAGATGATGATGATGATTAGGCAACACAGGAGTTGTTGAGCGTTTTGAGTTTTTACGCGCATAACTCGAGACAGGATGGTTAGTTTTGAAAGATTTTGAGATTGGACACAAGGAAGGCCATAGGCTACTTTATGTCTCGAAAACAAAACTTTGACAGAATGATATAGGGGATGAAAGTTTGTGTGGGATTCGGCGATTCCAAGACAAATTTGATAATGCCGCCAGTGAGAAGGTCAAACGCCGCAGAAAATCAGGACGAACAGTCAGATCGGAATATTAACAATCGCTGCGAGCTGCTGGAGAGCAGAATCGAGTCCATGCAGATGAAGGGTAGCGAACGTAATCTAATTGTGTGCATGCCAGGTTTACAAGGGACAGACGACACCGGGAAAGTCAAGGAAATTTGCATTAAACTCCTTAACAACTCATCTGATGCCAATGTGGAATTGGTACGGCAGCTTCCTTCTTCATCTAGAACCGGCGGAATGGCTAGGTATTGTGTTGAGCTCGACTCCAGGCAAAATGTTATCAAAGCACTGAAATCTGCAAGGTCTCTGCAAGGCACTGGTATTGTTGTGCAAAAGGATTTACCCCTGTCAATGCGAAAAAAAGGGGAAAGCTGTTGCATATACGTCGAATCATAAAACAGCATGCTAGAGGTGCTAAAGTTGGTGTAGGCGACGATAGGCTGTATTTTGGTGGTAACATCTTCACTTGGAGTCCTACAACTGGTTTGAGATGTGGCGATTTGGATGGCTACCATATCCTCAATAATACACTCACTAAAGAACGAGTTAATTTGAAATTTGAGAGGGATAGTGATAAACAAGATTTATTTATCACTAAAAGTCAACCTGCAAATGTCACTAATGTCATCGATAGTGGTGTCAAACGAAACGTCAGCAACAACAATGAAGTCAGTAGTGATGCGTATTTCGAACATCCTGAAAGTATGCAGGGTAGTAATCAAAACTAGGAAGTAGCCGTCTGCCATATTTTTAATAGTAGTTCGTTAAATTCAAATTTATGTAAATTTAATATTTTAGCATATAATGTATCTGGTATAAAAAATAAGAAATTGTTCTCAGATTTTTTCAATTTTATAAATGAAATGGATTTTGTATTTCTTTTTGAAACCTTTGTAGTAGAGGAGGATTATCTTAAGTACGAGAACATTTTCACAAATTATAAATTCAAGTGGTTACCAGCAATTAAAATTAACCGACAAGGGCGTGCATCAGGGGGCTGCTACTTTGGAATAAGTAAAAGAGCTGCTATCAATCTCAAATGCGAATTCAAAATATCGGATAATGGACTCACGTATGTTGAATTGGAAATTTTGTCACAGCGATTAATCATAGTTCCAATTTACATTAATTGTAACGGTGACAAATGGCAAATGGAATTCAACTTACTAGAAGACTTTTTATACTCAACCCAAAGTAACAATTTGCTGGTGATTGGCGATATGAACGGTAGGATGGGCAATTTGGCAGGGGAGGCGAACCGCACTGAAGGAATTCTGCGGAAATCAAAGGACCCAGTTGTAAACGCGTGCGGGAAAAAAATTCTAGACTTGATGGACTCGATGGGACTTAAGTTACTTAATGGATGCAGTAAAACCGACTCAAATGGGGAATATACCTATATTAAAGCGAAGTTTGCAACTGTAATAGATTACTGCTTCGCCGGAGGTGACTGGTGCTCCTTAATAACGGATTTCGAAGTTAAACCCCTTCCATACTCCGACCACCTCCCTATTATTACTTCTATAGGGCTAAAAAGGACCGAGGCGGGTAACACGCAGGATATGAAACTTCTCCCAAAATTCATATGGAAAGAAAGGACAGCGAACATATACAGGGAAAATCTTGACAGTCGCCTACGTGAACATAACGGTAATGCTGTGCTATGTATGGACAATTTGGAGGAAATAATAAAATTATCGATTCCATGTCAGACGCGATTTGCCACCTCTAACCGAAAGCAAAGCAACAAAAAACCTTGGTTCGATGTAGATTGTCAAAAAACGAGGAAGCGCGTATTCTCTTTCCTTCGACTGTTCAGAAAATACAACACTAATTTGTTCAAGGAGCTGTACAACAGTGCCAATTCACACTACAAGCAACTATGCCCCCTAAAAAAATCAGAGTATTTTGAAAACGAGGCTAGGAAACTTTCAAACTGTAGAAAATCAGCAGATTTTTGGAACTCAGTGAGGAAACTCAACGGCACCACCCCAAAAATCAACAGCCAGCTCACTGCTCAAGTACTAAAAAACCACTTTGAAAATCTTCTGAACCCAATTAATAATGGAAACCCTACACTCAGAGAAAAACGTCAGGTAAAAAGTTGACAATACTCATGTTAAATTTGCCTGATGGCTATTCCTATACAAATTTAACCAAAATTAAGAAGTTTACATGATTCAGTTTACAATATGTGCAATGTTAAATTAACATCCTTATACTTGTTACATAAATCCTGTTAATTTAACATTATAATACGTTTTATTTTCATCTAGTGTTAATATGACAATGCATCCGGTCAATTCAACACATTTAAACAGATGACCGTGTTGTCACACAAACTGTACCGCTATGTCCTGCGACGAATTTTTCCAACTACCTGATCACAGTGTTAATATGACAATGTATCTGGTCAATTCAACACATTTAAACAGATCACTTTACATGATCGCAGTGTTAATGGTACACTGCGTCTGCTCATTTCAACACCAATAAACTCATCACAGTTTTAATTTGGCGTTGGAAATTTAGCACAGTAAAGGAAAGGCGAACGAAATCAGTTTTTGTTTATTCGTTGGCGTTGTCGGGTTGGATGTCGGTCGTGGTCGTGGTGTTTTTTATACGTAATTAAACAATTTTAAGTAAAGTTCAGTGATGTGTAGTCTCGTCGTGTGTAGTGTTCTGTTTTAAAGAATTTAAAAATGGAATCGGAACTTGCCGATGATTTGTGGTGCATGCGGTTTGAAGCAACTCATAAAGTGTTTAAAGAATATGCTCGTTCAATGAATTCACGTCTTAATATTTCATGGAACTTGTCAATCAAAGCAGCTTTAAAATTTGCTTTCAATTTAAGCCATGAGAACTTTTTCAAACCCAGTTTGTTAACCAACAGCAAACATTTGTCAGCTAATAATAATACTACTATTTTAAATTACGTAAATCATTTCCAAAATAATTGTAATTGGAAACAATTTGAATATTACAATAAAGTAACATTTAAAGGTACTGAATACAAAAAAGTTTTTTTTTTTAATTGCCAAAAGAGGTGATATTTCTTTATTTGAAATCGTTGACATTGTAGTAAATTCAAAGAGCTTTTCTTTGTTTGTTCTGAACATAAAATTATTTATGCTCATCTCCATGCCTATGTTATAGGAGAAGTTTTAAATGAGCTTATTTATCTAAATATTAAAGAGTTTATATCACCACCTCTTCATATCCATATACTTTGTAATAATTTAAAGACTGTGCGATTAAAATCGCTTTAGCTAATGTATAGAACTTAACATTTCCTTATATGTTTTCTACAGAAAATTACTTATTTCGATACTAATCTGCTCATTTTATAGGAATATGTTGTACTTTTTCTAAAAATAAAAAATAAAAATTTTGTAAACTTAATTATAAGTTTTTATAAAATAAAAATCACAAATGTGTAAATTGAAAATGTATTTCATTAATTTTCCATCTGTAGCGAAACGAATTAACATGACAACGAACGTAAATTTGGCATAGGGCCATGTGGATTGTACAGGTAAGCATTGTTAACATTACAGTCAACCATGTTGATTCATCGGGGCCATGATGTAAATTTAACATGACAACGAACGTAAATTCGACAAAGGGCCGTGTAGATTCTACAGGTAAGCATTGTTAACTTTACAGTGAACCATGCTAATTCATCGGGATTTCAATGTAAAATTAACATGATAAATAAAGTTAATTTGACAAAGGGTCGTGAATTATTAACGGGATCGCATTTTAAAATAACATTTCACAAAAGGTTGTTTTTACAGGTCATAGAGCAATTAATTTACAAGCGATCATGTAGATTCATCGGTTTTACCATGTAAATTTAACATGGTTATTAATAATAACAGTTTTGAACTAACGTGACTGTTCACGTTAGTATAACACTTTTAAATGTTAATACCACGAATTCTTTTAAAATCGTGTATCGTGTTAACCTTAACACGGCCAATCGTGTTGAAAAATAACAACATTATAATTGGTTAATTTCTGGTTGATTTAACAGGATTTTTTCTCTGGGTGTATTCTGTATGGAAAACCACAATTTTTTAACGATTCTTTAGATAGCCCAATCTTAATAAATGAAGTCAAAGAAGCTCTAGCTAGATTCGAAGATTGTAAAGCCCCAGGGTTCGATAGAATTCCCGCAGAATTCTACAAATACAGCACAGACGAATTTTTAACTTCCCTAACATCGGTCTTTAATAATATATTTGACTCTGGAGACGTGCCGGAGAGTTTCAAACAAGCGATTATTTTCCCAATCTTTAAAAAAGGCGACTCATCAGGCCCATCAAATTACCGTGGTATCTCAATGCTTCTGCAAAAGTGTTCACAAGCGTTTTACAAAGTCGTTTAATGCACTGGGTTCAGGAAAACGCACTTCTGGGAGAATTCCAAGCGGGTTTTCGGCCGGGCTATTCCACGGTAGACCATATATTTGTTCTACGAAACATAGCAGAGTCTTTCATAGAACGGAACCAAAAGCTTTATGCTTTTTTTATAGATTTCAGAGCGGCTTTTGATACCATTGACCGGCAAAAACTATTCTACAAACTCTACCAATACGGTATATCCCATAAATTTGCCAAGGTAATGGAAAACTTGTACAACAACACAAAAGCAGCGGTGTGGAACGGAGACAATTTGTCCGAGTGGTTCGTTACAAAGGTAGGAGTTAGACAAGGTTGCAACGCAAGCCCGACACTATTTGCTCTTTATATCGAAGACAACATTGATTACCTCCCAGGGGGGATTTCATATGCGGGTACTCATATTAAGGCTCTCCTATATGCTGACGATGTTGTCCTATTAGCAAGTTCACCAGGGACCCTGCAACTCATGATAAACAGAGTTTACAATTATAGTGTGCTGTGGAGTTTACAAATTAATTTGAACAAATCAAAAGTGATGATTTTCAGAAGAGGTGGAGGCAGACTGGCAAGGGTGGAAAGGTGGACTTTTAACGGTGTTGCTATTGAAACAGTCAAGCAATACAAATACCTTGGAGTCATAATTTCTAGTAATTTGAGTATGGAACCACATTTGGCTGAAAAACTTCTGCAATCTAAAAGTGCAATTAATTCAACGTGGAGAAACTGTTTCCAAAACCGAAGTGTACCTCACAGTGTGAAATACCAAGTTTTCGAAGCAGTCTCAAAATCAATCCTTTTTTACGGAGCACAGGCGTGGGGTCATAGGTGGTATGATGCAGTAGAAAAGCTACAGCGATTCTATTTACGAAGGGCGTTTAGATTGCCTACAGCCGCACCCAACTACATGCTCATGATTGAAACAGGACTTGCTCCTTTGTTCTTACAAACACTCAAACTAAACATGGACTATATCCTCAACACATTTAGGTTGGGAGATGAAAGATTACCACGGATCGTTACCAAGTATGCTGTAACTACGAGGAGTCTGTGGTATAAGGAGATGCTAAGTCTAGCGGAAAGTTATGAGTACGACTTGGAATTAGACTGGAATTCAAGGGAAAGTTGGAAAGGTAGACTATACGATTTTTTGGCGCATTTAGATTCATGTTTTCGACAAAAATTAATCGAGCAAGCGAGTGCGTCAACACATAGGGAGATAAGGCACTACATTTTAACCTTGGGTCGCTGAACTACTTTAAAGACTCGTATAAAATAGGACACATCTCTACAATTTTCCGCGCAAGAGGAGAGTTATTGCCACTAAACTTCGTGCCACATAGAGAAGACCTTCCGATTTTATGCTCATTGTGTAATATGTCGCAGAGGGAAAATATCATCCACTTTATCGGGATTTATCCCATTTTCCGCGATATCAGAAGGTCCTGCTTTGGGAAAGTTACCCTGTCAACCGAAGAAGTCCAGGAACAACTAAACGGGTCCAATTGGAAATCTCTTACATTATATTGTGAAACAACTTTAGCTTACCGGAAAAGAATTATGGAGGAAGATTTTTAAATTAAATGTAAAAAATTATGTTGATAGTCTTTGGCAGACGGCTTTTAGCCATGTCATTTTTAAGATAGATTTAATATTTCTCTCTTTTTTTTGTAACTAAAATGAAATGAATTAAATCTATGCATAAATCTAAAAATCTAAAAAAAAATCGAGAGAATATGTCGAAACTTTGGGAAAGAATATCATTCAGTCGTCCATACTGGAGACCGATATAGACAACAACACAATCGTCATCAGCATAGCGTCCCATGTTTCTCACATGGTCAGTTGTATGTGGCGTGCTCACGTGTCGGCAAACCTCTCGCTTTGTACGTGTACGCACCCGTAAATGGAACGAAAAATGTTATGTAGGTACCATAAAGTCCTTCAGTGAAAAAGCGGTAGGTTGGTCGACAAGTAAATCGCTGCGGTTGTTGCAGTTGTATTTATTTAAATATCATTTTTGAATAAAGAATTTAAATTGACCGGAAGCGAAAGCTCGGAATTAATAATTTCATTAACTACATTAACGAATTTTTGCGGAACGAAGTTCGCCGGGCCAGCTAGTATATATATAAAAGGCAATGAAGTCCGTGTGTGCGCGCATAACTCGATAAAGGATTGTTGGATTTCAAAGATTTTGGGCTTGACGGTTTCGTTTTGGACCAAGGAAGGTTATAGGCTACTTTTTGTCGCGAAAACAGAACTTTGAGGGGATGAAAAAGGTTATGAAAGTTTGTATGGGGAAATGCACTTTGAAAAAAAATCATATACAAAAAAAAAAATTTTTAATTTTAATGCCAATTGTTGTTGTCAATTATTTTAATTATTTTGCAAGCAAATTGTTGTTGCAAACAATTTTGAAATTAAATTTTTTTTAAATATACACCTAATAAGATTGCTTATGATTACTATGTCACATTAAGTAGCTTTTTGAAATGGAGTAGATACTTCGATTTGTTTGATGGTGTTTGAATGCATCATTTTTGTTTGCCAAATATTTTCAGGATCCTTGCATTAGTATGAGAGTGAGTAAGTTGAAATGTTTGAGATGATGATGATGATAGGCAACACAGGAGTTGTTGAGCGTTTTGAGTTTTTACGCACATAACTCGAAAGAGGATGGTTAGTTTTTAAAGATTTTGAGCTTGATGGTTTCGATTGGGCCCAAGGAAGGCCATAGGCTACTTTATGTCTCGAAAACAAAACTTTGACAGGATGATATAGGGGATGAAAGTTTGTGTGGGATTCGGCGATTCCAAAACAAATTTGATCATGCCGCCAGTGCGAAGGTCAAACGTTTCACGTCGCAGAAAATCAGGACGAACAGTCAGATCGGAATATTAACAATCGATAGAATATTTCGGAACTTCAGGAAAGAATACCATGTAGTCGTCCATACTGGAGACCGAGATAGACAACAACACAATCATCATCAGCATAGCTTTCCATGTTTCTCACATGGTCAATTGTATGTGGCGTGCTCACGTCTCGGCAAACCTCTCGCTTTGTACGTGTACCTACGCACCCGTAAATGGAACGAAAAATGCTATGCTATGACAAGTAAATCGCTGCGGTTATTGCAATTGTATTTCGCCGGGCCAGCTGAATCTGAATCCTGAATATTTCTTTAGCGCGTGGTATTTGTAGTAAAACAGAATTTCGTTAAAATATTTTGCACTCGGGTACGAAGATATGCAATTATTAAATTCGCATTATATTACCTCCATTACCATTTTCATGACACTTTGTTCGTTTAGGTACTTTAGCATCCCCATTAAAGAGGGAAGGTACCAGTATTTCTATATCACATTTTCTTTTTCGTGCGAACCAACTTACAAACACATGAAAACTAATTTGACAGCTCACTTAAATTCGGGAACATTCCGGTAACAAGTCATACCCAAAATATGTGTTTCCTGAAATAGTAATTTTATAAGCTAAAAGCACTGGAAATAAAGAGTTTTTCAACAGGGACGATTTGACGCCGTTAGACTATTTCCTGTGGGGCTACGTCAAGTCTATGGTCTATGCCAACAAGCCAGCGACGATTGATGAACTTCGTAGGAATATCGAACATGAAATTTCAGCAGTATCGGCCGATTTATGCTTGAAAACCGTCGTAAATTGGGTTCAGCGTCTGGACTTTTGCAAGCGTGCCCGTGGTAGCCATGCAAAAGAAACCGAGTTCAATACATAATGGCATTGAACGTACTTTCACAGGAATAAAGAATTCCATTGATATCCAAAACCGTTTTTGTTTTATTTAAAAAAAACTTTTGTAGCGCTCTTATTGAAAAACCCTTTAGTAAGCACTCTGATACACTATGCACACTGTTATCTACTGTTACGGAAGAATGTCAGAAATGTAGGAACATCGCTTACACTATAACCAACAATTTCCACTTGGGCTATGGACCCGATAGCTGGTGCTGTCGTCGATCTCCGAAACCACACAACTCTTTTCAATGAAATATTGTGCATGTTTATGGCTGGTTCCCGGTGGAAGGATAGGACACCATCCTAAAGGTGATACCTTGCAAACCATAAGCGCAAAACGGGTTGTGGCACCTTTCATTCAAAAATCAAATCAAACGCTATTTCTATAAAGTTTTATAATTAGGTAAAATCATAAATGGACATGGTCCAAATTCCAAATAAAGCACTTTGAGAAATCTGAGCAAGACTTAAAACGAAATATACGGTCAAAGCCGGGTGGGTACAGCTATATAGGTATATACAAAAGACTGACGTCCGTATGTGCACTCATAACTCGGGAATAAATCGTTAGATTTTTATTATTTTTGGTTTAAAAAAGAACATGTTATGCAACTTTTTGTCGAGAAAACTCAATACCTTATGGGGATAGAATTTAGTATGGAGAATCGCATTTTGAAAAAAAATTACTGGATAGTGCCACTTCCAATAGGTGCAACAAAAAATATGTAAAATTTTAAATTTTTGAATTCCTTAGATATTCCGTGCTTACCGCTACACAATTTGAAATTGTAAGTCGGCCCAGTTATAATTTTGTTGTGAAACATCAATGCACCGCAAGTTTGCGAATGAAAGACATCGTCATTGCTATACTTCAGTCATTTCTATTGCATAACTATAAGTTTTGAAAAAAGAATTTGAATTGACCGAATTACATAAAGTAGCATTAGCATTGTGCACGCTCGAAATTATTATTTTTATTACCTACATTAAAGAAATTGGGCGGAACAAAGTTCGCCGGGTCAGCTAGTTGTTTATAAATTTGAGCACTCGCCACTCAGCCATCGCGGGAAAAAAAACAAGAAATAATAACCAACTATTTCCAAGAGCAAATAAGATCTGTCTTGATCGACAGGCAAAACTATAATGCCCATGTGACTACATCCTACCTACATCCATTCTCTGTTCCCATTTACCATATCCTTGTAATGACTATACTTGTCTCGTTTTTATTCAAATACCCTTTCATGAAATCAATACCATGAAAGGAGCTGTGAAATACTTTTCATGAAATTGGTTTTTTCATGAAATTTGTGGTCTCCACGTGCAATCTGTCATTTCATGAAAATTTTCATGCTAAGAAAATTGCAGGTGGAGACACCGTGTTATCAGCAGCCGCGGTTCTTGATCGTTGTTCTGCTTTGAAGTGGTTGGGTGAATGGGTGGCGCACATCGCACAAGCACGTTCATATGAAAAAACAAACTTCGTGGTGTTTTCTCCGAATTGAGTGAAACGAAAGAGAAGTATGCGACGTGAATGTGTATGTAATCAACAGCGACAATGTGTTTCTGAGGAAATGCGCAGGTGGCTGATGACGTGCGCTGATGGACGTACATAATGGTGGTCGTGGATCGTGGTGTATATAGAAATTGAGTTCAAGGTTTTTGTTTTAATGGTTGGACTTGGTATAGTATCTACGGTGATAACTGTGCTACAGTAAAGAATTGAAGAATTCAAGAAGTAAAGACGATATAGGTGAATTATGTAGTTTGATTTATTGTTGGTGTGGATACAAATTTCCGTTAAGGCTTTTGTTTTAGTGGTTGTTTTGATATAACCTACGTTGATACCTTAGTACTTAGGGGAAAGTGGTCACCCTTCGTACACTTTTTGAATTTTTATTATTTAGTTAAAAATTAACTCACCTTTGTATGTAGTTAATGCATTTATATGTTCTATATATATCGTAGCTTATAACAAAAAAGTATGAAACCATTATGTCAAAGATTTACAGAGTTATAGAAAATATTCTAGGATTAGATTTTTGTACGAATGCACCCCACCTGTGGGGTACTTTCGTACAGCAGATGGGGTACTTTCGTACGACATGGGGAAGACTCATACAAGGTATTTAAAAAGTTTATTTAACTTGCTAATTTTTATAAACAGCAAAAAAAAACTTATTAAATATCAAAATAACTAAATAATATTCAAATTGACTTAAAGTTCACTTAAAATCTTATTCCCATTTCGCTGGATACTTTAAATTCAATGCTTTTGCGTATTCACTGAGAATACTATATGGGTACCAAACCCGAAAATTTGTTTCCTATACCCAATGTTGCTATAAGTGCAGATTTGTCTGCGTTTTGCAGATTTCCAACCGAGCTGCAGACTTTTAACAATCAGATTTCTCCATAAATCTGCACTTCTGATTTTGTCTGCATTTAAAATAATATACTTTGGTCCTTAAAAAAACATGTCAGTATTTTTTGTACACTTGCTTTCGCTGTATGCTATCATTTTCCTATTCAACTCTTTTTTTTTGTATTGTTATTTAAATAAAAAAAAACATTTTGTGAAGTAATATCTTTCCATAGAAGTCTGCATTTCAGATTCATTTTATGTCATAACTGCAGATTTATCCAAATATTTTTATGGCAACACTGCTATACCCCTAACTTGGCAAACTTAACCATATCTTGGATGTCCAGAGTTACCATACCATAGCTCTTTAAGGCGCGATTGTTAACAAACCTAATTTGGGTAGGGTAGGGTAGGTAGGGATCAATATCCCGTTAATAATGCTATGCTTGTTTACAAGAACCATTTATCTACTACGTTACCTAGTCGTATGACAGCTCTTTGCTGTGCAGTTCTGCTTAGGATAAGGTTGTTCTGGCTTGTAGAGTAAGTGAGAACTGAGTCGTTTCTAGGTATAACAACTGATATAAAGCTATCACAGCTCTGTGATGCACTAACGAATCTTCTTTCTTCGTTTCTACTGCTATTAGTGCCGAAGAAGTCGTGCTTTAGAGACGTGTTATTAATTTGACCAGGTAAGAGTTTTAATTTTTTTTTAAACCGGTCTAAATCTTTTTATGCATTTTAGAAAAAAAAACGATAGGTACCTATTCATTCATTTCGAATTTTATTTTTATATTTTTTTATATTGCCTAGATAACTGTAAAGGCTACAACAGATAAAGACATTGCCATTTCTAATAAACCTCATAGAATGCGTAAAACAAGTTTTAAAGAGGTCTATATATAATTTTGTTTCATTAAAATCGATATTATTGATCTTTTGCTTGTAATTTTCGTAAATAAAATTTGAAGGGGAGCATTCGTACGCGTACGAATGTGCCCCCTGTATTACTGTCCGAATGTACCCCAGGCTATGTACAAAATAAAAATTACAACTTTTTAATAAATTAAAATTTAGTAGGGAAATATTAGTAATTTAAAAACAAAATAAACATTGTAAACATAAATTCGTCATCCCTATTTTGCAAGAAACGTAAAAAACTTACTCGCAATGCGATCGCGAACTTCGGTCAAAAAATTACTCACAGCGCTCGAAAACACGTTACGCTTGTCAGCTATCATACCTTTTGCCCGACTGTCCCGAAGTTCGTTGAGCGAAATGCTACCTGGTATGTCTATGCACACGAGCAAACACGTGTTTTAGCGAAGCTTAGTTTTTCTTATATACTTACTGTACGAATGTGCCCCACGTACGAAGGGTGACCACTTTCCCCTACGCTGTTGAATTTAATTTTCTAAAATTAGTGTTTTAGGTAAATAGATTTGTTTGATTTATTGTTTCACATTGACAATAGGCCTGTTTTTTGAGCTTCGATCACAGCAAAGCAAAGTAAAGTGGGATTTTCAGCACGCAATTACAACAACTTTGCTGAGATCGAAGCTAAAAAAAAAACACGGCTAATGTTCACCGCTTTGTTTTAGCTAGACTGTTGATTTTAAACGAATATGCCGTCGAGAAAACGGTCAAATCTTTCTCGAAGCTCAACAAGATCTAGAAAAATGAGACGAGTTATATATCACAGAAAACGGATAAAAAATACCAGACCCCATCCTTACAAAGAAACACATATACTCCGAGGGTAAATTAAATCAGAAGTGGATTTTGTTACATTATAACATTTATTTTTTATTATTTATCGGTGGTAGGTATGACTCAGGCCTGTGAATTTGTGCACAGCGGGACTAGACCTCACCAACGACTGTTTCTCGCACGGTCAATTTATTATACGTGTCTCTTTTCCGAGTCAGCGAAAGTAAAAATCAAATATAGTTTTTCAAGAAGCTTTGTAAAAAATTATCATAAAAAATATAATTATCTCATGTATTGAAACTTAACTATTATTATCTCTTTTATTGGAAATTACACAGTCTCACGCCGCGTACGAAGTTGCGGGCACAGCTAGTCCACAATATTTCTAATGGCGGTTTACTAGATTTTTCCGGCTAATCTTTTTTTAAACGACAAAAAGAAAAGAACATTTTTTGTAATTTTCTGGGTTTGTTTTGTAGTAGGCCATTTATAAAAACATTAGAACAAAAAAACCGGATATGGTAGAAGTAGAATACATTATTTCAACCAATAGGTACCTACGATTGCAGCCAAATTGAAAACGTTTTTTTTTTTTTTCAATTCATCATAAATGGGATTGTGTTTAACAATAGTAGATAGTATAGGTATACTGTCGCCATGCCAACTGAGATAATAAGTAGATACCTATGGGAAATAATTTGATTTGATAAAACAGAAAGCAAAACGTTTTTGAAGAGTACCTACGATTGCAGCTTACGAAAAACGATATAAAAGTTATAAAATTTTTAAATTTAAAACTATATATATTTAACTAAAGACTTTTTTTTTCTGTGCGTTTCTTAAGTATATAATTTAGTATTTAAGTTATGGATTTCTGCAAATACAAACAATTAGTTAGGTAATATTTAATTTAGTTAAAAAAATCTAAATCTGTATACCCTGTTCTTTTGCAATTTGATTTACACACTTCCGGTTTCCGGATTAAAATTTATACCTAGTGAATTTAGTGTTAACGTTTTTTTTTTTTTTTTTTGCGAACTACATAGTTTTAATATTTTTTTCTTGTACAGTGTGTAGTTTAAATAAAGTTGTAGTAAGTACTTAACCTACATACTAAATTTAATAAATTCAGTGCAAAAGACCACATCTATAGTATTGAATAACAATAAACGTTAATAACAACGTTTTGTATACCCATATATAGATGTTACGTAAGTGCATATACCTAAGTGATAATTGTATTAAAATGCATTCCTTGATTATTGCGATCTGGTAAGTTTTCGCTGCAAACTTTTTACGAGTAGGTAGATATATAATTATATTTTCGTCAACATGCAAATTAATATGGAATTAGGAAAAAATAGCGTTTTAAAAATAGGAGGACCCAAAAAAGGGACTTTTTCTTAACTTTGGCTTATTATATCGGGCTTAGTTCAATAAGAATACAGCCAATTCCAATTGCTGCAGTATATGCCAAGGCAGCTCTATCTTTAAAGGGCTCTTTCAAAATACTCAATACACTAGTAATTCTGTCATGGCATTGTGTATTTCTCAGTTAGTTCCAGTCCAGTTTCATCTTGGAACGCTACAGATATTAATAGCATTGTTATTCATCAGGGACACTTGTTGCACATTCAGTCTTTGAATAATTAAAAAGATATATTTAATCGAGAGCCACCGACGACACTGCACTTGTCTGCAGATGAGGTGCTGCAAGAAATTATAGCAGAAGTTTATAGTGCAGTTTTTCAAATCGAATATAGTCCTCTTCCCTATCCCTATCAGGGATTTATAGACAAAAATACGGCGTGCTAACATATCTTAGCATGCCAATTGCGGTTGTTAAAGCATATATTTAGTTGTTTTTTTTTTTTTTTATTTTCGATCCCCATAGTAGGAACGAAGATGCATGTCATGTGGCCATTCGCTGTCACCTCAAAAATACAAAAGAATTAGCACTTGCATTCAGTTGGTGTTTAGTATAACCCCACTCAATATTTTATCGGATAAATCGCTCTCTTCTTCGCGAGTCTTTCACAGATTACAGCAAACAAATTGTGAAGAAGGAGAAACATTTAACCATTTGGCTTTTAAGAGATTATACTGCGGAGTCATTCCAAACATAGGCGCCTGGATATCAGCACAAAAATGACGCTTCGGGGTATCAAGGGATATCGATTGCTAGTGAAGGAAACACATTTAAACAAAAAAAGAACCAAGGAATATTTTAAAACTAAGGATCAAAAAAGGATTAAAGAAAACAAGAATATTCTAAGAGAGCAGACCAGTTTTAGAGCCCGGGAAAGGAAGAGAGATGTAGCGCGAAAGAAATCTAATAAGAAAAACGAAATATGTATACTGTTCACAAGAAAATAAAAAGGAAGCTGACAGGACAGGGATGTTAAAAGGACAGACCGATTTCAGAAATCGCGAAAAGAAAAGCAAACAAATTAGGAAGAAGTCCGTTCGACAAAACGAGCGATACCGTTCCCAATAAAAGGAGGCTGCCAGGAATAAAGAACTGAGAAGCCGGCAGGATCTCACAAGTCGGGAAAAAATTATGGATATTTTAAGGAAAAAGGCAGTTAGAAAAAAATACTCAGAGCAAGAGACGATTTTAGAACTAAAGAACAAAAAAGAGATGTAGCGAGAAAAAGCAACATTTTCAGGACAAGGAACGTGAAAATGATCGGAACCAAAAGAGAGAGAAGAGAATACTAGATAATACCAAATAGGATAAATGAAATGATTAGAAACTCAAGTCTGCGAAAGCAAAAACGAATCAACGAAATTTATAAACATCGGGAAAAATATCGGGATTATTTCAGAAAATAGAATAACAACGAAAGTCTTTTAAAACTTAAATTTCTTAAGGAGATTGCGCATAATGTCCTGAAATTGTTTGTCGATTCTGTGAGGGCATTTTCTGAATATTCGGTTGTTAAATATCAAGAAAAGTAGGTACATTGAGGTAAGGACCGAAGAATTTGAGGAAGAACTAAGCCAAGAAACAGCTGTTAGCATTAGTAGTTGTAAATCTCCCTGGGTATGCAAAACGTGTAATCGTTTACAGAAGGGAATAACTCCTAGAATGGCAACCAAAACCACTTCCAGGAACAAGTGAACCAATGCCTTACGTACTTATATGTGACGAAGGGTTTGGCTTACAAACGTATTTGATGTATCCTTTACCTAAAACAGTTTCCTTGGTAGACGACAGAAAGAAGACTTTTAATAAAAGACTTTGTCGGGCACGACGTGTTGTCGAGAATACGTTTTGGTATTCTAGCACAAAAGTGGAGAATCTTTTTAAAACCAATCGAAATTGAAGTCAAGACTGCTGTACATGTTGTGAAGCTGCATGTGTTCTTCATAATCATATTTAAAAAACAGGGAACCATTACTATTTATAACTGAAACCGAAAACCGGCATGAACCTACTTAAGCGCTGACAACACGAATGCCAATGAACCGAAGACCTACAGCCGCTGCATTTAAAATACGGAAATATATTCCGACAATTAATCGTGAAAATCCTGAATTTTAGGATACCTCTAGACATATTTAAATAGAATCTGCAAATACAAAAACAAAAATATGTATGCTTACCGTCCTCATTCAATTCTTTTGAAATTGTCTCCCATATTTCTCCCCTTATGACAACGTTTTTGTACATTTTATCACCCATATCGTATATAGACATGAGTAATTTCGCACACATTCAATTAATTTTTCCATAGGTACGAGTATCACAATTTAAAAAAAAATGTACAATTACGCAGTTGGAAAAAAAAGAAGAAGGCGCAACTTGTTTCTACAAGCCCAGAATGAAATCGGTAATTTTTTACAAGAACGCGTTTCAACGCCGCGGTGAATTTGACGTGCTGTGAAAAATGAGCTTTGTGTGACATAGAATATTTATTCCAGTACATATATTACATTACAACTGTCAAACGCGGCTGTAAAATGAGGACGAGGAGCCTTTATATACAACACCAAATATATTAAATCTAACGCTAGGATTTTTAACCATGTACCAGTACCTATACTACGAAAGTGAATGTAGAAACAATAATTATGATAGCAGCCCGATTCAGGCGATGACAATATTTGTATTTTATTAAATTGTTTTCCTCTTTCCAAACATTTAGATACCTAAACCTAACATTTTATTCTATATTCATCTGTTAACGTTTCAACAAAAAAAGAAGAAATTTTCTTAGAAAAAAAACTGACCTCACAAGAAATCAACCTCACCTCCTCAAAAAATCTTATTGCAAAACAGAGCCATGTGGTCTAACCTCTCATAATGTGCACACAGTGTGGAAGAGAGCACGATATCCTTTTACAACCAATGCATTGCTTTAATTACTTAAATACCTAATTAGAATTAAACAGAAGTATACGCTAACAGTATGCACTTGTGGTTTGGAACAACGCAAATAATATCTTAATGCATGCGTAAATAGAGAAACATAATATAGCAAACAAATAGTGCAATACGGTGATACACTTTTACCGCATATATGTTGTCCTGTATTTTGAAAAGTCCAACAACCCCTTTGATGAGTAGATATTGACTGTACTCTTCAGATATGCAGAAGTGATAAACTGTTTCCGATAGAAATAGGTCTCTTTAAAAAAAAACTGTGGGTAAGGGGAAGGTGGACGAGCAAACACCACCCAACTGTTATCTAGCACAATATATACTTATCGCATGAAAAGTGGGACATCGGATGGTTTCACATTATGCTGTGTCTTTTGATGGGGAAATTGAGCTCTTACAATAATTTATCATTGTGGCTTTATGGACAAAATCTTCGAATGTGTATATTCATGGAGAATTTGTTTAGCTTTGATTTGAGTTGTGGGATTTTTTTTTTTTCGTATAATATTTATAATGCACACACCGCTAATTAACTTGGAAAGGTCTAAGAGAGAGGATAACCCAAAACTGGCAAATTCCGATTCTTTTCTTTTCTGTTCTCAATTTTTTTATCAAAATATACTGAATCCTGAATGTTCAAAAAAGTTTAATGCGTAATTTTTTTTAAATTTACAGCAAAATCTTATCAACACCCGGACTTGAACACCCTGAGATAAAACCAGACAACGATGCATACTACGAGCATGACTATGATTTCAGAAAATCTAAATTTATGTACCGTTGGGTTCCTGTTGTTGAGCCAATACATTTAAACATTAATTATTCACCACCATTTGAGTAAAGTAATGAGTAAAAGTGTGTGGACTGTTTCCTTATTAACGAATTTGACCCTCAAGAAAGTTTGCGAAATCGTTCTCGACGCACTGTACGAAAATTAAGCTTGTTTGAGTTTTATTGAAGGGAAAATCAATACTGGCCCTCACCAAGGCGTGTTTTGGTCGGTTCCGATATCGTATACTAACAGATACAAACCATTTTTTGTCCCCCAAAACACAGCTGGTCAGCTCTAAGCTGGGTCGCAAAATTCTATCCGTCTGTCTGCCTGTCCGTATGCTCCCGAAGACTACAACCAAAACGGTTGCCCTTATTTCGTTCAAACTTCAGATATGGAGTTTGGTTGCTTTAAGTTAGGGCCCGTTTTTTTTATGCAAGGTAACCTCAATAAATAGTACCTACCTACTCCCCATACAAAATTTGTATACCAGTTTGAT
Source organism: Cheilosia vernalis (assembly GCA_949126925.1). NCBI lineage: Eukaryota > Metazoa > Arthropoda > Insecta > Diptera > Syrphidae > Cheilosia > Cheilosia vernalis. Next base: position 78,611,004 of record OX421358.1, on the reverse strand, counting down.
TTGTTCGAAAACGGCTCTAACAATTTCAACCATGACTGCATACCCATTTAGCTAAAAAATCAAAAAACTGTCATTATCTCGAAAACGTTTTATACGAATGCAACAACGATTTATTTATAGGGTAATATGGTCATTTCTAACTTAAAATCAAACTCAGTTTTTGTGTATAATGTCGTACAATCGATTTTTGAAAAAAGATGCTATTCAAAATTTAGTTTTCTTTAGTTTACCTGAAACTGAAATAACGATTTTGACCAAAATGCATAATTATGTACTTAGAGTAAAATTGATGTTTCCAAAATGATTGCGTTATTAATTTTCAATTCAATTTGTATACAAAATGAGTCTTTTCAAATTTTAAAAGTAGGAAAGAGAAGAGCTTCTATATAGAACGCTTTAGAGACTTACTTACTTACTTAGGTGGCGCTACAGTCCGGGGTGGACCTGGGCCTCAACCAATACCAACACGCCTCTCCAGTTAGCGCGATCTTTGGCTAATTGCCTCCAGTTGCGCACTCCAAGTTGGTCGAGGTCCCCTACCAATTGCGCGCGCCACCTAAGGCGAGGTCTTCCTCTACTGCGTTGTCCCTCCGGGTTGGAGTCGAAGACTCTTCGGGCCGGAGCGTTGGTGTCCATTCGCTCTACATATCCTAGCCATCTTAGTCGACTGATGCGTACTTTTCTGATCAGGTCGATGTCGCTGTACAGCTCGTAGAGTTCGCTCCTCCCCCAAAGCCCGTCAACGCAAACGGGACCGAAAATCAATCGAAGAATTTTGCGTTCAAAACGACCAAGGAGATCTTCATCCGCCTTTGATAGCTTCCATGCTTCTGCGCCATAGAGTAGGACTGGGATGATGAGGGTCTTATATAGAGTCTCCTTGGACGTTCTTGACAAGGCCTTACTTCTCAATTGCCTTCTTAGACCAAAGAAACAGCGGTTCGCAAGTGTAATTATTCGATTGATTTCTGATGTGATGTTGTTGTCAGAAACAAATCTTGGAGACGAGTTAGTGTATGCTCTCTACCAAGTCTTCTCCCGCTGCCTTAAAAAGCTCGGCAGTCAAACCATCTGGTCCAACAGCCTTGTTGGTCTTAAGCTTGGATATTGCTATCCTCACTTCGTTTTGGTCGGGTGGACGGAAGTCTTGGCTTTCATCGTCTAAGTTGAATGGTTCGTTCTGCCTGACAGCGGGATTCGGGTCGCCTTCGCCGTTTTTCCATATCCTCAGCACCGACTGTGACTCTACCACAAGGTTTCCTTGTTCGTCTCTACATGTCTCTGTTCGGGTCTTGTTGCGATGACACGTTCTTTTTACCCTTTGGTTAAACTTCCGAACATTGTTCCTGGAGTAGCACCTCTCTATTGCCTCGATCGCGCGCTTCTCGTGCTCTTTATTTTTCTTCCGGAGAAGCCGATGTTCTTCCCTCCTCTTTTGCTCGTAGAGCTCACGAGCTGCTCTCGTCCTTCTGTGCAGCGCCGCTTTGTATGCGCTTTGTTTTGCTGCATGTGCTTGCCGGCATTCTTTATCAAACCAGGGGTTTCGTGAGGGTGGTCGTGTGAAACCCAGCATATCGGTTGCGGCGTTTCTGATGGCTTCTTGGCATCTATACCACTGGTCTTCAGCACTTCATGCTGGCTGCATAGGACTTCTCGAGAGGTTGAGGGATAAGCGATATTGAGGTGAAGAAACCGTGTACTAGCTATAGTAACATTACGCCCTGCAGCAAAGTCAATTAGCCTAAGTCCGTTCCCAGGCGTGATGTCGTGTAGGCTGTGCTTCCCGATTGTACTACCAAGGATGTCTTCCTTTCCTATTTTGGCGTTAAAGTCACCTAAGACAATCTTAGCACATTGCTCATATGTTTTGTCGAGGAGCTCGTAGAAATACTCTTTTTCGTCTGTGGGGGCGTGAGCGCATATTAGGCTGATGCTGTGGAATTTAGTCTTGATGCGGATCGTTGTAAGGCGTTCACTAACGTGTCGAAAGCTCAAGACTTCTTGCCTAAGTCTGCCGCTTACAACAAATCCGCATGCAAATAGACGCTGCTTTCGTTCCCTATAGCAATCACCGTAGTAAACGTCACAGGTTTTCATCCTTCTTTTGCCCGGGCCATCCCACCGCACTTCCTGGATGGCGGTGATATCTGCTTTGTAGCAGTCTAGGGCCTCCGCTAACTATTCGGCTGTACGTGGCCGGTTCAGGGTTCGAACATTCCACGTGCAGATTCGTTTTCCAGGGTCGTCAACAGTGAATCCGTCCCTATCCGCGGCTTTTGGTTGCTTTGCAACAGTATTTTTTTCCGTGGTTGGGTAGTTAGCCCCACGCACAACCCCCAACTTGGAGGACCAGGCCCTAGATTGACCCTAGGACAGCAGGTTGGATATTCCGTTGTCAGTAACCCACTTCGGGGATATGAGAGCTGCCGTTGGCCCATTAAGGGTTCATCCGCCACCATCTCTATTTCAACACCCTGACTAGTGCTGAAAATTCCCACTGACCTTAGCCCCAAATTCGTCAGAGTAGCTCACGTAAGGTATCTGCCATCTCGACTGTTGGCACCACCGTTGATCCAGCCATGTGGATTCATCCTAATTGTAAGTAATTGTAAGTAATAGGCCCTGTACACTGCGACCAGAAGAGATCTATTGTGTTGGCCATTATTATTTAACCAAGGGAGCTGTTGAGGCTCTTTATAAACCTCAGTACCCTTCTTGGTTCCATGTTTCCTATATCTGCAGGACTTATAAATGCCCCTTGCATGTGGAACATTCTGCTCTTTGCCACAGCAGGGCATTCGCAGAGTATGTGTTCCGTTGTCTCCTCCTCTTCTCCGCAGAGTCGACAGGAGTCGTCGTCGGATAGTCCCATTTTTTTGAGGTGGTATCTTAGTGGCCAGTGACCAGTAAGATAACCCGTTAGGATCCTTAGATCTTCTTTGCTTAGCTCAAGTAACTTTTTTGTTTTACTACGAGCTGGGATTATGAGTCTTTTTGCCTGCCTCTGTCCTTTGGATTTTGTCCAGTGTTCGGCAAGGTGATCATCTTCCCATTTCCTGAATTTTGAGTGTACGTAACTCAAAGGTAACCCGAAAAAGGGCTCAGGACCAGTGAGCAGGCGTGATGCGCCTCTTCTCGCTAGACAATCCGCTCTTTCATTTCCTTCGAATCCCTCATGGCCTGGTATCCACGCGACGGTGACTGTGTTGTCCTTGGCCAAGTCTTCGAGGAGGTTAAAACATTCCCAAACTAGCTTTGATCTGATCGAGTACGATCTCAGGGCTTTAAGAGCTGCCTGGCTGTCTGAGAGGATGAAGATGCGGGCACCCTTAGTGCGCCTTCGTAAGCATTCTCGGACACATATCTCTATGGCATGTACCTCCGCCTGAAAGATGTCTGGAGATTTTCCCAGTGCTATGGCTCGTTGGAACCTGGGCCCATAGACCCCAGCACCGGTCGCATCATCTTCCATCTTTGAGCCGTCGGTGTACCAGATTTGTGATCCCGATGGTATTACGAATTGGTTGGTTCTCCAGATATTCCTGTCAGATATGATTATCTTGAATTTTCTGGTGAAGCGAAGCCTTTTAAGCATGTTGTCTGATACCTTGACCACAGGATCATCTTGAAGCATTTGTAATACCCGAAGGTGTCCTGTGAGGTTTCCTGCTTTAAGATTTGATATATCAGGGAGCCTCAGGGCACTAAGACCTGCTTCCTTCTTTACAGAAATATGTAAAGGCAACAGGCTGAGCATTGCCCCTATGGCTGCAGTTGGACAAGTTTTCATTGCCCCCGTTATACCAACACATGCTAAGCGATATATCTTGTTTAGTTTTTGTTGGGCCGTTGTTTGTTCGGTTTTTGGCCACCATGATATCGCTGCATAGGTGATCATTGGTTTGATGATCGTGTTGTATGACCAATAGATCATTTTTGGTTTTAAGCCCCAGGTTTTGCCGTAAAGACGCTGGCACATATAAATTGCCTTTGTCGCCTTCTTTGTGACTTGATCAAGATGTGAATTCCAGGTGAGGGTCTTGTCTAGGATTACTCCTAGATATTTTACCTCTCCTGATACGTCGATGATTGCGTTATTCAGCTTGATCGGTTTTAGTTCTAGTTTTCTCTTTCTTGAGAATGGTATCAGGACCGTTTTTGAGGGATTTATGGTCAATCCTTTGTTCTGACACCATCTGTAGGTTAAGTTTAGGGCCCTTTGCATAATTTCCGATATTGTGGAGTCATGCTTGCCCATAATAGTGATTACTACATCATCTGCATAACCTTGTATTGTATACCCCGATTGTGTGAGGTGATCTAGGAGTTCATCTATGACTAGTGTCCAGAGGAGAGGAGAAAGTACTCCTCCTTGAGGACAGCCTCTAGTGGCTTTGACAGTCTTTTGTGAGCCTCCATACGTCAGGTTAATGATTCTGCTTTCTAGCATATTCAGAACCCATTTTATGATTAGTGGAGCAATGCCTTTCCTTATCATAGCTTTCTTTATGGCATCGAAGGAGGTATTGTCAAACGCTCCCTGGATGTCAATGAAGGCACAGAGAGCCGTTTCCTTTGCTGCCAGAGCCTTTTCAATCGTCGTTGTGAGGCTATGTATGGCAGTTTCAGTAGATTTGCCAGCTTGATATGCGAACTGATTCGCATGAATTGGGTTACCTTTAAGGAACTGATCCCTTATGTATTGATCTAGGACTTTCTCCATGGTTTTTAGGAGGAAGGAGCTAAGGCTGATGGGGCGATATGATTTCGCTAACTGTTCAGATTTCCCACCTGCTTTAGGTATGAAGACCACCTTGACCTTAGTCCAGTTCAATGGTACGTGGCTTAGAGATAGACTGGATCTAAAGACTCTAATTAGTTGAGGAACCAATAGATCCATACCCTGTTGTAGTAGGCAGGGGTAGATGCCATCGGTTCCCGGTGATTTGTAGGGCTTAAAGGACGAGATCGCCCATTTAACCCTGTCTCGTTGAAATATTTTCCCGGATAGACTGTAATCCCATTTTGATACTGTGAGATCCTGGTGCCTCATCTGTGCGATTGGATTGTCTATGCAGATGCATTCCGGGAAATGTGTATCCAGAAGAAGTTGACAGGTTTCTTCAGGAGTATCTGTAAATTCGCCATTGTGCTTTTTCAGAGAGCAGATACCGTTTGAGTGATCGCGAGCAAGGACTTTTTGGAGTCGTGTAGCTGCAGGGAGATTTTCAATGCTCTCACAGTGTTTCCTCCAAGTTACTCGTTTTGATTTTCTCAATTCTGTGTTATATTCAGTAAGAGCTGTTCTGTATTGGCACCAGTTGCCATTGTTTTTAGCTCTATTGAAAAGCTTTCTAGCTGTGCTCCTAAGGGCATCGAGTCTTTTATTCCACCATGGGACATCTCTTCGTGTTTTCCTGTTTTTGAGGGCACAACTACTTTCGTAGGCGAAGATTATGTCTTCCTGGAGTTGTTCGGATTCAGTTTCCAACTCCGGAACGGTCCATAGTGGAACTAAAGAACGATTTATTTCTGATTCGAGGACTAACTTATAGGTTTCCCAGTCAGAGGATTTTGGGTTCCTGTAAACTGTGTTTCTTACGGAGTAAGCTTCCAGGTCGAATCTGATGTGGTTGTGGTCCGACATGGATGCCTCTCCGGAAACATGCCAGTTTGTGATGATATTATAGATAAATGGACTTGCCAATGTGAGATCAAGAACCTCTTGCCGAATCGCATTTATGAAGGTTGGTTCTATACCTCTGTTTACCACCACCAAATTATTAGCACAAATATATTCAAAAAGTGACTCACCCCTTTTGTTTATGTTGGTGCTCCCCCACGCCGTGTGGTGGGCATTGGCGTCACAGCTGAGGATCCACTGTAGTCTCCTTTGTTCGCAATACCTTATCAAAGCCGCTACTTCTGAAGTTGGTGCTTCAGAAGTGTCTCCAGGGAGGTAGGCAGAGGCGATAACGACCTTCAAATCCCCTCCCTTTTGACCGGCTTTTGGTATTGTGATGAGTGCCGCCACCAGATCTCCTTGAATAAATTCTGAAATTGGAGAAGTTGTTTTAATTAAGTTTTTATTTATCATTAAAGCTGCCCTTGGTCGGACATGCTGTTTATCATAAATTAACTTACAAGTTTCCTCGCTTGGGAGCCCTTTTATGGCTCCTGATAAGGTCCATGGTTCCTGAATCATGGCTAGATCCAGATCTTCTTTAATAAACCTCCTGCTTAGGACACTAGAAGCTGCCTTAGCATGGTGGAGATTTATTTGAAGGCACTTAAGTTGCCTTCTGGTGTTGTTTGCGGATGGACGTCGCATATTTATTTTCTTTGGTGGCCCCTCTGTGCCACCTTTCTACCCCTGCTGTTATTTAATAAGGCCGCCTCTTCTGGGTCTCGCCTTTCATATTTGCGGGGTCTGCCAGAGACACGTTGCCTCTGTTTTTCCCGGCTTGCAGTGGTGCCAGTGCTACCTCTTTCCGCCTTAGTTGTTGGGCGTTTATATGAGCAGCTGGGGGTAGCATCCATTGCGGCCCTTGGTGCATTTGCCGCATTCTTTTGGGGACATTGCGCAGATGTTATGGCATTGGGGTCTTTGGTAGTCCCCGCACTTGTTGCTGCAGTCTCCTTTTTATCAGCCGTTGGTCTCGGGATGTCCCTGTTTCTTGGTCGAAGGTGTACCTCACCGAAACCGTAGCTTATGCTGCCCTTTAGGGTATTAAGGGTGTTAGCCGACATTGGGTCCAGAGCTAAAGTGAGCTCCGTCATTTGGGGCCTTTGCACCCGGTTGAGTACCCTCCAGTCATCTACTCTTAGACCGTTGTTTTGGCCTTTGTATGTCCTCTTTCTGAGGGGCTCATGTAAGACCTCTGAGACTCGATAAGGCAGTCATTCCGACAAAGCATTATAGTGTTGATATTTTTTTCGTGCTCAATACTCGAGCTTAAAGTTTAGCAAGTCAAGCCCGGGTGGACGAGACCAGTATCCGGTGGCTACCACAGGGAGGTAAAATAAGCACAATTGATGTGTATGAAACAGTTGCAACAGCTGGGCATCGCCAAGTTGATGCCAATCAGTGTCTACTCTATCTATGCAACACCCAACCACTCTGTAGAGACACCAAAAGAAAAAAAAAACAATAGAAAACTTCGCTCTTGGCTGCGCATTAGCATTTACTTTTATTAAACTTTCATTATATACAATTTGACTTAATTCTAGGTAGCAAAATATGGTGGTGAATATTAAATATTTAAATGCGTTGGCTCAACTACAGGGGCCCAACGGTATACAATGTTTTGTTTTTTTATATCTATTGTACATAAATTGTAACTGTCTTCTCGGATTCATACTCGTAGTATGCATCGTTGTCTGGGTTAACCTCAGGGTGTTCAAGTCCGGGTGTTACTGTCCTTTGTGAGTTGGGGTGGTTGATCCTCTTGGTATTATCCTCGATGGTGGGTTGTCTCGGTCAATTCGTAGAAGGGCAGATCTGTCCTGTCAGTGTCGCTTGGGAATAACTCCTCGTTAAGCAGAGCCAGCACATGAAGATACCGGTGCTCTGGGATGTGTGGCAGGTCCGCGATCCTTCTGACTAGTGGGTTTGGATGGCTGGAGGTATTCCTGAGAATTTTCTGGAAAAGTGTGACCATATACTTTTCCAGTGGTAGAATTTTGGCTTCTTCGTAGAGTTGGTGGCCGACCTTGCTCTGGTTCCTCTGATTGGTCTTCTTATACAGATTAGTTCAGATTTGCCCGTGTTGATCCTTATGCCCCATCTTAAGTAGTACTGGAATAGCTTCCGTACGTGGGCTTCTACTCTTCGTGCTGCTATGGCTGGGGACATCGTGCTCTTGGCTGCGAAATAGTGGGCAATCTTATAAAACATTTTCCGGAAATAGTGTAACAGCTAAAGTCTGTAAACCGTTTGATATTTGTAGAAGAAAATGTCATGAAAGGATTGGGATAGACAAAATTAAAACTCGTTTTAAGCATTACCTACTGGTATGACCAAAGGAACCTATATATCAGTAAGATACCCTGTAAATATACTTGACCGGAAGCGAAAACGAGAAAACACCAAAAAATACGCTTTGGACGTTGACGGAAATGTTTTCGTGTTTCAAAAAAATTTAGTTATTCGAAAAAAAAAATTAGTTGTCTTTCAATACCATTTAAAAATCTGCGAGGAAAGCGTACTCCTCTCCTAGTACTAAGATTGATGTGAAGGTAGAAGATGAGGTCAAGAGACACATTTCTAAATTTCCTGCGAACGAAAACCACTATAGTCGAAGTGATACAAGTAAAAAGTATCTGCCTGTGAGTCTAAAGCTTTCATACATGAAAAATACTATCAGATATTTAAAGCTATGGGTATTAAATTCAAAGCACCAAAAGACACTTGTAGCACCTGTGGCTGTGATATGGTAGTTTCAAAAATCAAGATTGCGCAAAACGAGGAAGAAATAAAGTACACGACTGGTTCCCAAGAAACTTTCTCGTTTAGTGTCTGACTGACTTTCAGAGTGTTCAGCAAATCGAAAATTGGGGACTGTTACGGCAGACCATCCACACTTCCACCTCCATGGCGAACCCAGTTTTGGATTTAAAATCAAATGAGCCATTTAGTAGGGGTTGAAAAACCGCACACAAATAACACAAAACATTTGAGTGATCGCATAGCGAACAACCAACACAAAAACCAATAAGACACTTAATTACAAACTAGAGATTCGCGACATGACAATTACAATTGAAAAACACCGAATATAAAATAAAATACGAAATAAAAACAATCATTAACACAAAAAAAAAAAATAGATAAGCGAAAAGCATGGCCGACCGGTTTGCAAAATTCATTTGTTTTGACAATTTTTTGCGTCTCGCCTCTTCCTATTCTTCGTTTTCCCCTGTGGCGCATTATGTCGCATATTCGTTAAGTTTTGTTTTGGAAGCTTTGTCCGATATCGTTTGGGAACGAAAAGATTGACGTCACTAAGTGCAATTATGTGTTTATGCATTATTGTTTTATTGTTTAGTAAACTGCTTGTTAATTTATTTTTGTTATCTAATTTATTAAGTTCAGTAAGTTCATAAGATATGTTAGATGTTTTAGGGTAAAGAATAAGTATAAATTATAAGTTAAAGCTAAAGCTACTATTAGACGATATGCTGAATCAGCATACGTATGCTGAAAAATGTGTCCCAATCAAAACATTTCGACGATATGTTGTGATTGGGGCACATTTTTCAGGATACGTATGCTGATTCATCATATCGTCTAATAGTAGCTTTAGCTTTAACTTATAATTTATACTTATTCTTTACCCTAAAACATCTAACATATCTTATGAACTTACTGAACACACAACATTGCAACAAATCGTAATTTAATATGAAAACATCCATAATAATGCATCCAAAATAAAAAACGAAATCTTTTTCCTCAATAATGTGAAGTCAAAATGACATTTCCATCCTATTCCATATACAGGCACTGAACAACCTCCAAACGCGTTTAGCTTATGCAAGCTTTATACACCGTGGAATTTTTTTTATAAATAAGGTTTTTGCGTTTAGACGCATTTTAAAGAGTGTATAACTTTATACACTCTCTATAATACGTTTATAAATAAGGCTGTAAGTATCACAAACCGTAAATCTTCCGTTTCCGCTCGAATTTTACTTTTATGACGTCATAATTTGTTGACGATGAACAGCAAGAGTGGACGACATGCGCACTGCGATATCTGTTTTAGTTGTATCATGATAGTGACCTGTCCAGTAACGCATATTTTACTTATTGAGGAAGCCGTTTAAACAAAAATGCGCTTCATTGCTGAAATTTAAACGCCATCCATCACCATGCCATGCCTATGTAGGGAAGAGTGAGTACGAAAGTAAGTCGGGTCGGTTGTAACACTGAGGTTTTAAGGAAACTTAGGCCCATTTTATTCACTCGAAGTTGAACACAACTCGGGGAGTTTTCCATATAAAAATCCCCAAGTTGTGTTCAACTTCGAGTGAATAAAATGGGCCTTAGAGCTCCGTACATTCATTTTCAAATTTATATTCCGAATACACCCAAAAAAAATTAAGGTATTAAGTTTTATATGTCACATCTCACATAGAGTAAAAAAAAAGGCGGATTCAGGTGCGAACGTGTTTTGTTTGGGCAATGTTTTTTCGTCATAACGGGTGATTTTTTAGCTGGTTTGGTTTTGGCAACACTGGTTTTGACAGCTGACGTGCGTTTAGTACCTTGTGTCACTGTCAAGCAGCTTCAGTTTGGTTTGCAATTTCACCATGGATCGTCTTACAAATGAACAACGCTTGCAAATTATTGAATTTTACTATCAAAATTCGTCCTCGGTTCGAAATGTTCATTTTCGCTTTTTTATCGAAAAATTGTGTTCAGCGATGAGGCTCATTTTTGGTTGAATGGGTACGTAAATAAGCAAAATTGCCGCATTTGGAGTGAAGATCAGCCAGAAGCATTGCAACAGCTACCAATGCATCCCGAAAAAGCCACTGTTTGGTGCGGTTTATGGGCCGGCGGCATTATTGGGCCATATTTCTTCAAAGATGATGCGAATCGCAGCGTTCGTCAATGGTGAACGCTACCGAGCGATGATAACAAACTTTTTTTTTGCCCGAAATGGAAGTTCTTGACTTGCATGATATGTGGTTTCAACAAGACGGTGCCACATGCCACACAGCACGCGAAACAATGGCGCAATTGCGAGGCGAGTTTGGTGAACAGTTAATTTCACGTTTCGGGCCGGTCAATTGGCCGCCTAGATCGTGCGATTTGACACCATTAGATTATTTTTTGTGGGGGTATGTCAAGGCTAATGTGTATAGGGACAAGCCCGCTTCGATTGACGCACTGGAAGCCAACATCCATGCATTCATTCGTGAGATACCGGCCGATATGTGTGAAAGAGTATGCCAAAATTGGACTACCTGAGACGCAGCCGCGGTCAACATTTGCATGAAATTATCTTTAAACATTAAATTGCAAGGTTCAAACTATCGATTCAAATAAATATTTCATTCATTTTTTCGAATTTTTTGTGTTTTTTTTTTTTTTAAAAGTTCTAAACCTCTTAAAAAATCACCCTTTATTAAGGTAAGTAAGATTTAACTTTATTAAAGCCATATTATCTCATCGAGCTCACCTTTTTTCGATGGGATTACTAATTTATTTTTTATTTCATTTCATTTCATATTAATTCTTAGCGTTACAACCGTCCACTCAAAATTTCTCGACGTGGCAGTTTTTGATGTTTTGATTTTAAATCCAAAAATTTAGCAATATAAGGAATAAGTTCATGTGAAATGCCGCTCCAAAGAATCAGAAAAACCTCTCGTGGCATAATTCCAAAAGAGACATTTGTAAATGCAGCAGAAGGCGTTTTAAAACATGGTAGATCCGTTCGAGGTGTTGCAAAGTCTTATAACATCTGCCATGTGACTCTTGGTCGTTTTATCCGCAAAACAAAAGCTATACAAAACTGCCCTGGCGACGTTGTTTCTATATGAGGGTATTAGTATTATTAGTAGGTTATATTTTATTTATGATGCCACTTAATTCTAAACAATATTAAATTTTCAATGAAAGGGAAAATTGGATAATTGCATACACCACTGTGCTGATTTGTATTATGGCCTTACAACCCAATTCTTCGAAAGCTGACATACCAGGCGGCGCCTCACTACAATCTCCAAATGCCTGCTTTCTGGAAGGCCACTGGAATGGCTGGTAAGGTTTGGTTATGTCCTTTATGAGATGCAACCAAACTCTTGCCATTCGAAAACCGAAAGCAACAAGGGCGATGAATTTTAACAAACCAAACGTCAAACATTTTTTAGCAATTTTCTTGATGTTACGAGCCGCTTCAAATTTGGCCACATCACATATTCAACATCGACGAAACAGGATCAACCACTGTCCACAAGCGAACAAATGTCATCGCAAAAAAAAAGTAAATAAATAAAGCGGAGCTATTTCATCCGCGGAGAGTGGCACTCTAGTTACCATGTGCCTTGCTGTCAACGCTATTGGCAATGCAATCCCACCAATGTTTATATTCCCTCTAAAGAAATGCAATCCACTGTTTCTCAAAGGAGGTCCAATCGGCAGTATTGGAGTTGCTTATAAATCAGGATGGATGCAATCAGAGTTCTTTAACTTCATGGAACATCTTGTCAAGCATACCTGTGCCACTCAGAGCAATAGGAAATTGGTCCTTCTTGATAACCATCAATCCCATCTGTTTCTATCAGTTGTTACCTACTGCAAAGAAAACGTTATTGTGTTGCTCACATTTCCACCTCACTGCTATCACAAGTTGCAACCGTTAGATTGTAGTGTCTTTTCACCAATGAAGACATATTTTAATCAGGCTTGTGAAAAGTGGACGAAGTGTAATGCAGGTAACATTATTGTTAGAAAATATTGTTTTTTAGGGAATCGAATTAGAATATACGATGTATCCGAACTTGCCAAGATAGCTTTAAAAAAAGCAGTAAAAGTGACCAACATTTTATCAGGGATTTGGCCAGTAAATCCAGATGTTTTCGGCGATGATGAGCTTACTCCTTGCATTGTCATTAACATTGATAGACCTTCTCCGGCTGAAGTTCCTAACTAGCCACTGGTTTCAACTTTATCGGCAGCTACTAATTTTGAAGAACTCAACTTGCCATCTCTTCCTTTGGCAAATGCCGATATTGACACAATCACGTTGCCTCTCACGTCATCAGGAGCTGCATTCTCTCCTAAAATTGTTATGCCGTATCCAAAATCTGAATTTTAACGAGTTCCTCCATGATGCGGAAGAAAAAGGGGCCGGGCAACTATCCTAACGGATACCCCGGCAAAAAAATGCTTTGGAAGAAGAGGCAAATAAAAAAACGGATCAAAAAACCTAAAATCTGCCTAAGAAAAACACGTTTTTGCAGTCAAAAACAAAACGAAGATCAGAGCCAAAAAAGGCAGAAGATACAAGTTCCAGTGGAGAAGAAGATTCAGTTTTTTTTTTGGCAAATATTGTTTTATTTAATTGTTTTATTGAATTAAAAATTAATTTCAACCATTATTTATGACATTTAGTGAAGTGTAGCCAGAAACAGAGGACACAATAACTTAGTTTTATAGTAGTAGGGACTTATTAATTACGTAGTTGTAGCTTGTAGGTATGTAGTAGGTGTGTTATATTTTTACATGAAAATCAGTAAAGGAATGGAAACTATACAAAGTGGAATCAATCTAGCGCATTTTAGATCACAGTTGAGTGTGACTCTCTCTCAATCTGCTCTCAATCTCAATTACATTTCATACGCTATCTCTCTCAATTCCACCATCAACATTCACGGTGGTAATTTGTGACCAAATTTGTCCATTAATTTTTCTCTTGGTCACATTGTCATTTCTTATGCCATTTGGTAATTTGTTTACGAAATAAAAAAAAAAACAATCGGCTTCAATTTTTATGGAACTTATAGCGCTTCGTCAGATTGTTTCGGACTTAAATTATTTTGGTAATTTTTAGTTACATTTGGTCATTTTTATTTTCAATTTTCGACACAAACATTATTTTGAAATGGCAACCGTGGCCACATTCATTATACTACTCAATTCATATTTATAATACTCAAGTTCAATTTAAATAAAGTGCACGACTGGGTCGAACGAAACTTTATCGATACTAGACAAAAGAAAACAAAATTCTCTTTTGGATATTCATCTCATATGGCAGTTATATAAAATAACAATATAAGTTTTTAAAGGTTAAAGCTCTCAGTAACTGGCAATGTAGAAAGCGTCTACTGTACTATTTAATAAGGTCTTACTCCTCACTTGATTTTTGAGTACAGGACAAGCGTACCTACCTAGTAGCAGTTTCTGTTTTTGAATTAAGGATATGTTTTTAATTCTGACTGGAATATGATTTAAGTTTTCAATTATTGGAAGTATTGCTCGTGATAGACCGATATCTTTAGATAGATTATGTAATAATTCAGGCATTTGTGAATTTGCATTAGTAGCTAAAAATTGAATGTCCCGATGCTCGTGTGTGCGGTGCAAATGAAGTTTATGTTTTTGTAAAGCTATCCAGACATATATGCAAATATTGCAATGTTTATTTGGAAAAATACTACTGACTGCATGATATTGTTCGGATAAAAGAAATATTTCGTTTTTGACATTTTATCGAAATCGAAGAAGAGGTTTTCGAGATATGAACAGATTCTAAAATTAGCGTTTTCGGTGCTTCGAATTGAAAATTAAGGGCACAATAGTTTTGAAAACATCAATTTGACTCTAAGTTTGCATTTTGGTCAAAATCGTTATTGCCGTTTTAAATTAACTAGACAAAACTATATTTTTAAAAAATTACTCTTTTCATAAATCCATTGTACGATAATATAGAGAAAAAAATGAGGTTGAGGACAGACGGTGTAAACACCGTGCGTGCGGTATGTGTGTGACTCGATACAAGTCATTGAGAAAAGAGGGAATTGTAATAACCGTATTCTTAATATATTATGAAATAACAAAAAATCGACAACAGCGCAACCTATTGTGTCCAAAACTATCCTATCTTTCTAGCTGCATACAACCATGCACAAATACAAAGTTTCATTGAGATCGGCTGAGTTTCTCAAAAAACGGACAACAGCGCCATCTATCGCATCAAATTCTATGTTTGGAATTACTCCACCAGATTCCAAAAACGCGCGCTTAGATGTTTACACATAAAAAAAAAGTTTATTCAAAAATCAAAAAACCCGACTGACTAACTGTAATGAAAAAAAATCACACTATAGGTATACCTACAATACATATTGCAAAGCAAGAAGAGAAAAAAAATTGTTTGATAAACGTGTATGTGCCTGCACTCCACTGGTGGGCTGTTGATTACAATGATCTACGCATATCTGTGAAATATGTAAGTCTCAAATATAATTACATTTTTGCTTATTACTTCCGTTACACGAATCAGAGAATAATGAATGAAACATCAATCTCTTCACCGGGAAATATACAAATCGAAGATTAAAGTCATATTCAAATTTGTTCAGCCATTTCGTAGTAATATGTGTGTAAACCATAAAAAATGGTCCTTTTTTATTTAGAAAATCATATAAAATGGGTTTAAAGGACCAATAACGGACTTAGGATCATAAAAACCATCCTATGTAATACTGCTACTTACGACAAATCGATTGATATATATTTTGTTGAGGTTTCGTTACGAACTCACTCCCTCTTCGCGGACAAACAGAAAAATGTGTTCTCTTTTATAGAGGTAGAGAAGAGAAGAGAAGAGAAGATGATGGTGTTACAATACAACCGTCCTTTCACCATGTTACAATCGATACACCGAGAAGGTCGGTTGTAACATTTGACTCGATCTTAATTTTAGCAGCCTACTTCCAATCTGCGACAATTGTTGCAATCCAAGTTATTATCTTACGGTAGTCAAAAGCCCACCCAGCAAAAAATCGTGTAAGGTATATCAGGTTAAGGTTTAAATAAGGCATACACAAAATAGAAAATCTTATTGATCACCCATTATAATTCTGAGTTAAGCCTTATATATAAGGTTTACAACAAGAAAGAACACGATTTCAGATCAACGGTACTAAATTTATTAATAATCTAGACGAATGTTATTAAAAGAAGAAGGACTAGATGTTCCCTTATCAGTTCAAACTTTAATTGAAGTCAACAAAATTGAAAAAAAATGTAATTATAGATATAGAGCCGGGTAGTTTTATGCATTTCGGTATTTCAAAAATGATTAAAAAATATAATAATTTAAATATTGTCACTAATGGCACAATAAATATTGACATAAACGTAGATGGCCTTCCTTTATACAAAAGCTCGGGTACTGCATTGTGGCCAATATTGGGCGCGTTTGTTGATAGATTAGATCTTAGACCTTTTATCATAGGTTGTTTTGTCGGCCCTAATAAACCTGCAAATTTGGATGACTATTTGGCAAATTTTGTTGCCGAACTAAGAGAGATAGACAATAGTGGAATCGAAATTGAGAATATTGTTTGTAAACTAAAAATCAGAGCATTCGCTTGTGATGCGCCCGCTAGGGCATTCATAACATCAACAGTACATCACAATTCGTTTCACGGCTGTCCTTTTTGTACGCAAATCGGTAAGCGAATCAATAAAAGAACTGTTTATTCAACATCTGTGGGTCCATTAAGAACTGAGGAAAGTTTTTCAAGCAGAACCGATATACATCATCATAGTTTAAAATATAAAAGTAATCCGAATATATTTGGAAGCTTACGGTATAAAATGTATAAGCCAGTTTCCGTTGGATCTTCTTCATTTATTAGATCTCGGAATAAGTAAAAAAATTTTGACAAAGATTTTTAGTGGCAAATTACAAAGACCTTTCAATATATCTTAAGAAAATAGAAAGAACTTATCAGCTAAGCTTTTGAAATTAGCATCTTATATTCCTAAGGAATTTTGTAGGAAACCGAGGCCTTTTGAAGAACTTTCAAGGTGGAAAGGCACCGAATTCCGACAATGAATTTTATACACAGGAATTTATATATTCAAGGAAGTTATGGAAAAGGAGTTGTATGAACATTTTTTATTGTTGTGTTGCGCGTACCGAATGTGTCTTGATGTTAATTTATTTAATACGAACAATGCAATTGTAAAACAAATTCTCGATTTATTTATTAAAAAATTTTCGAAATTTTATGGCGAGGATAGCATATCGTATAAGGTTCAAGGATTACTGCACTTAGTAGATTCAATTAAAGACATAGGTTTAACCGATAGTTATATGTTTGAAAACTATTTGCAAATTCTTAAGAAAAAAGTTAAAAAAACCGCAACATATTCTTATGCAATTAAACAATAGATTAAATGAAATACCTATAAAACTTAATTATCAAATTCAAAATGAATTGATTGATAAATCTTTAATATCATTAAAACCAATAACATGTGTTCCGTAAATAACATTCCTTATAAAATTACTGCGTTAGGAATTAAGAATGGAAAATACTACATCGTTGCCATAAAGCTTTTAAATATTTCGCCCTATTTTTTTTATCCGGTAAATTCATTGCAGTTAGGTATTTGTCAAATAAGTGGATTTGCTGAAAATGAAGAAGTATTTACATTAAATTCCAATATTTTGAAATATTTTCCAATAAGAATTTGTGATTCAATGTTTATTCGCAATTCGTCGTCATTATCACTGATTTTAATAGCAATGGATCGTCAAGCTGGTAAGATCTATTTTACTAGATTTTTTAGAAAATAAAACTATGTCCATATTCTTTTTTATCTATAGAAAACAAACCAGAAGAAGAACCATTTATACTTCTAATGCAACCCCAAAATCAAAATCCTGAACAACTGATGCCGCCATCATCATTAGCCACAACTGTGGTAAGCTTTTCGTCCGACCCTCGAATGATTGGTGAGCTTCAAGGTAAATTTTTTTATTGGTACTTTTGGTACTTTACGTCTCTAATTCGAAATCTCCGTCTTTCGTAGATCTTAAAGAAGCTGTGTCGTCGATGAAAGCTGCATTAGAGCGTCAAGCTACGGCTAGGGATGCCATACGCCCCCCTTTAGGGGGGGCAGTCCCCCATTTTCATACAAAAATGCTGTTTGTCCCCCCTAACACAAACTACTGTCCCCCTTAATAAGTCAAAATTCAATAAAATAAGAAAACATTCAATTGAAAATTTTTAAAATACTTTCTTTTAATATTTTTAACAAGATTTGAAGTGCAAGAAAACTTTCAAAGCTATTTTTATTTCATATTTTTTGGACTCTGGTGATCAATAATAAAAAAAAAATATTTGTCCCCCTTTTTGAACACTTGTCCTCCCTAGAAAACTCACGTTGCCCCCTTTTCGTATTTTTTAATCTGGCATTCCTAGCTACGGCAGTAGCAGCACAGACTGTCAAAATAAATAGGATTTATGAAAAACTTTTCGGAATAACTGCTGTGGAAGTGTTCAATTTTCCTTTAAAAACCATATCGGATCTTGAAGATCTCGATAAGAGACTGTAGTTCGAGCCTAATTTTGAAGTAGATATAGTAAGTATCAGTCTATGTCTTAATTTGGATCTTGCTTATTAAAATAATTTCAAAATGATTGCAGAAATTATTAATTGGATCTAAAATAAGCGGCAAAATCAGTTCCAGCTTAAGCGTCTTAGTGGCTAGTCTCTTGACGGAGATTAATTGGAACGGCCGGAAAAACATGAAGCCGATCAGCAACTATAATTTTTTTCAATCAACGCTGTACGGTAGGTTTATATCCATATTTTTTTTTAATTACAAAATATTATTTTTTTTTATTTTTTATAGGATGTATGAACAGATATTATACGTCATACAATGAATACGAAAAAGACATAAAAGAGGCCATCCGAAAAGGAAAAAACCGAATGGACCAACACAAGCACAAGTTATATATATATATAGTTGGCGCTACAGGTCGTAGGGACCCTGGGCCTAGCTTCTCACAACCATTCGTTTTGTGTGAGTTTTCATTTTTGGAACGAATGGAAGGGATCTACAATTTTATGCCGATTCCAAACGGCTAATTGAGAAGCTTTTTCAAGACAGTTATACTCTCGGATGTTTGTCAGACGTTCGCGAGAGGTGGCGCAGCGGAAAAAAACCCTAAGTTGGAATTTGGGTTTTCGCGGGATTCGAACCTGAGCCCCTCGCTTAGTAGTCCAACACACTAACCACTAAGCCACTGCGCCTTGCAAAATAAAATGATTTTATAAATAATGAATTTACTTTTAATGGTCCTAAATTTTTCTTATTTTCTTACTGGCACTTTCTTTTTAAGGTTCCGTACCCAAAGGGAAAAAACGTAACCTTATTAGTTTCGCTCGGATGTCTCTCCGTCTGTCTGTCTGTCTGTCTGTCCGAACCCACTAAGCCAATTTTGTTACCAGGTCTATCTCAAGAACCGATTGACATAGGAGGCTAAAATTTACACACAACATCCGGTATAACCTCTAGTTAAACGACAAATACCAATGGAAGGAATACATCGATTGGTTTTGGATTAATTAGTAATCTGGTGAAAAAAATATTTTCATTCGCCCAAAACACGGTTTATTTCTTGATTCACAAAAAAATACATAAATTCCGTTTTGTAGATCATGTTCTTATCTATATATGTGCTGAATACTGTTTTGCCGAAAAGTTAATAGTTTACAAGATATTTTCAAAAAAGATAATTTTACCATGTAAAATACGTTGCTCTCATAAGTTTTAATCTCTACTACGCAGTTGTGCACAATTGACCCCATCAAGGACAGAAGAGAGTGACTGGTAGTGTACCACCAGGGTTCCCGCTTGCTAATTTCGTTGGGGAATGGGGAGTATAATACACTTTTTTGGGGAGTACAGAACAAAATAAAAGTAATATGTTTTTAGTCAATAGTTTTTAATTGGGACAGGTCGCATACAGAATGGAAAATTGGCGTGGGTTGGGTACTAGGTAATAATTAGAAAATGAAAATGTGCGAGTAATTTTTGAGAGTAAAAATATTAAGTAATTAAATTAAACTAAATTGTGATGAATTCATGAAGAGGGGAAAGATTGAATGATATTATAGATTTCAAATAATATCTGATGTGTTGGACTTTAGCCAAATACGGAACCTTCGGTGCGCGAGTGACACTCGCACTTGGCCGGTTTTTTTATCTTTCTTTTAATTAATAAAATATATTTCTAACGAAAAAAGTAAACACGTCTCTTGTTAAACTTATTTCTTAAATAAGATCTTATATAATGCTTGTGTTAAACTTATAATAAGTGTTAAATAGGATCTTATATAATGCTTATGTTAATCTGATAATAAGGGTTAAATAAGATCTTTATAATGCTTATGTTAAACTGATAATAATTGTTAAATAAGATCTAATATAATGCTTATGTTAAACTGATAATAAGTGTTAAATAAGATCTTATATAATGCTTATGTTAAACTGATAATAAGGGTTAAATAAGATCTTATATACTGCTTATGTTAAACTGATAATAAGGGTTAAATAAGACCTTATATAATACTTATTGAAGCGAAATATAAGGTATGGAACCGTATACCTAATTCCATAGGACATGGCCGTGGAAAAATAAGGGACAAAATAAGGAATCCTTAATGCAAAGCAGTATTCCTTATAATAACAAATGCCTTACCTTCTAAGGAATAAGCTGTATTGAAATAAGGCCTATACAATACTTTCTTTGTTTGCTGGGGCACTTATTAACATATACATGTTGTTTCAGTTTGGTATGTACAGCGGGGTTATGGAAGGCAATACGAAAAAGTCCCCACTCTCTTGTATAGAAGCAGTTTGTTCTCAGTACTGAGCTGGGAATGTTTTCCGAGTAACCAGTACATTTCTCTATATTTGATATCGAGTTCTTTACGTTTCATTATCACGTGCGAACTCCATTTCAACTTTGCGTCGAGTGTCATTCCCAGATATTTGGCCTCGTTTGCAAAGGGTATTCGGGCCATATTTAGGAAAATTGGCAAGTCATTGGTTTTCTTGTACGTGAAATTCACATGTACAGATTTAGTTTCATTTAAGGCGATCCGCCAGTTCCTTGTCCATTCATTTATCTTATTCACTGCGGTTTTCAGTTTTGTAGTCATTTCTTCGATTGTAACGGGTGATTTTTTAGCTGGTTTGGTTTTGGCAACACTGGTTTTGACAGCTGACGTGTGTTTAGTACCTTGTGTCACTGTCAAACAGCTTCAGTTTGGTTTGCAATTTAACCATGGATCGTCTTACAAATGAACAACGCTTGCAAATTATTGAATTTTACTATCAAAATTCGTGCTCGGTTCGAAATGTTCATTTTCGCTTTTTTATCGAAAAATTGTGTTCAGCGATGAGGCTCATTTTTGGTTGAATGGGTACGTAAATAAGCAAAATTGCCGCATTTGGAGTGAAGATCAGCCAGAAGCATTGCAACAGCTACCAATGCATCCCGAAAAAGCCACTGTTTGGTGCGGTTTATGGGCCGGCGGCATTATTGGGCCATATTTCTTCAAAGATGATGCGAATCGCAGCGTTACTGTCAATGTTGAACGCTACCGAGCGATGATAACAAACTTTTTTTTGCCCGAAATGGGAGTTCTTGACTTGCATGATATGTGCTTTCAACAAGACGGTGCCACATGCCACACAGCACGCGAAACAATGGCGCAATTGCGAGGCGAGTTTGGTGAACAGTTAATTTCACGTTTCGGGCCGGTCAATTGGCCGCCTAGATCGTGCGATTTGACACCATTAGATTATTTTTTGTGGGGGTATGTCAAGGCTAATGTGTATAGGGACAAGCCCGCTTCGATTGACGCACTGGAAGCCAACATCCATGCATTCATTCGTGAGATACCGGCCGATATGTGTGAAAGAGTATGCCAAAATTGGACTCAGCGGATGGGCTACCTGAGACGCAGCCGCGGTCAACATTTGCATGAAATTATCTTTAAACATTAAACATTAAACAAGGTTCAAGCTATCGATTCAAATAAATATTTCATTCATTTTTTCGAATTTTTTGTGTTTTTTTTTTTTAAAGTTCTAAACCTCTTAAAAAATCACCCGTTATTACCTACTGCTATGATAGCTGTGTCGTCGGCGAACGTAGCAAGGGTAGTGCCATCTTCCCTTGGTATATCGCGAGTATATAACGCATAGAGAAGCGGACCAAGGACGCTTCCTTGCGGTACCCCGGCCGAAATTTCTTTTAGCTCCGAGTATTCGTTTCCATTTCTAACCCGAAAGAGTCTATTCCCGAGATATGATTCTAGAATATCATATAGGCTTGCGGGGAGAACTTGTCGTAATTTAAATTTCAAGCCGTCGTGCCACACCTTATCAAAGGCTTGTGAGACGTCAAGGAATACGCTTGAGCAAATCTTTTTTTCTTCAAATGCTTTCTCGATTACGTCAGTAGTTCTATGTACTTGGTCAATCGTCGAATGCTTGGTTCTGAACCCAAACTGGTGGTCAGGGATAAGATTATTGTCTTCAATAACCGGTTGTAGGCGCCTAAGCAATATTCTCTCGAAGACTTTGGAAATGACTGGAAGAAGTGAAATCGGTCTATACGATTTTACTTCATTTGGCGGTTTTCCTGGTTTTAAAACCATTATGACCTCCGCGACTTTCCATTGACTCGGCACGTATTTTAGTCTGAGCGCGGCATTTATAATATGAAGTAGCTTAATTAATGCTTTTCTTGGTAGAACTTTCAGAACTTCTCCGGTGATCAAATCATAACCAGGAGCTTTCTTAGGTTATAAGGGATTTGATTTCACGTTTCAGTTCACTTATTGTCGTGGATCGCTTGGCCATCGTACGTTTTAAAAGTTTCTTCTAGATGAGCGGCAAAAACGTCCGCTTTTTCCATATCTTCCCTTGGCCATTCATTTTGATTAATTCTAATTGACGGCGCGTGGATTTTGGGACTTTTGGTGCCTTTTACAGCTTTCCAAAGTGAATAATTGGAATCATTTTTCGCTGTTAAACTTTCAATGTAAGAACCTATCGCACGATTTTTAAAATCCTTAATAACTGACTTCAACAAATTGCACAAATAATTCAAATGTGCTTTTTGTAGCGGATTTATGAGCTGGGGCATATTAATTGTTATTTCATAATATATCAAGAAAACGGTTATTACAATTAACTCTTTTCTCAATGACGTGTATCAAGCCACACACATACCGCACGCACGATATTTACACATACGTATTTCGGGACTGTTGGATACAGTACCAGAATTTTTTTCCGCAATGGCAGTGTCGGAAAGGGTTCATGTATAGGCGGATTCTATAAACGTGTGAGTGATATCGCGAACTGACAACTGAGAAGGATGTCGGATGAGAACAAATAACAACAGCGTTACCGTTGTGCGACAATTTGGCACTTTTTTCGAGGACACTAATACAGTTTGTTGTTCCTTTTTGTTAGTTGGAATATTCACATTTTAGGACTATTCACATGAGAGTCAATTGCGAACGAACTGCGAACAAGGGAATATTTTTGACACATCACTTCAATCGTATTTTAAGGTTACTTCGATAGAATTTTTTCATTCGTGGGTTTGTGAATCGCGACTATTTTATGTAGATTGTGAATTAAGTGTGACAGTTCGCTGCAAGAATTTGCAATTGCTGTAATAATTGTAAATTGAGCTAGTATAAAAATCAATTTTCAATTCATAAATACAATTAAATTCGTTTGTTCGCAACTCGCGCTCATGTGAATAGTAGGTAGTTACTTAAAAAAGTTTTCAAAAACTGTGACTCCAAAATGAATATGTTTAAAATATAAAGCGTAAATAGTGTAAAGCCGACATACTTGTTAAAAATGGGGGAAAAAAAACTAAACTTACGTAGCAGCGTCAGAAAAAGGCATCTTTCATTGCCCTTTTTTTAGGGACTTTTAAAAACTAAATTGAAAGAAATCTTAAAAGTAGATATAAAACTGAGTTGATATAAATTATAAACAAAGTTCAATTAATTTTTTATATATTTACTAGCTGACCCGGCGAACTTTGTTCCGCCCAATTTCTTTAATGTAATAAATATAATAATTTCGAGCGTGCACAATGCTAATGCTACTTTATGTAATTCGGTCAATTCAAATTCTTTTTTCAAAACTTAAAGTTATGCAATAGAAATAACTGAAGTATAGCAATGTCGATGTGTTTCATTCGCAAACTTGCGGTGCATTGATGTTTCACAACAAAATTATTACTGGGCCGACTCACAATTTCAAATTGTGTAGTGGTAAGCACGGAATATCTAAAGAATTAAAAAATTTAAAATTTTACATATCTTTTGTTGTACCTATTGGAAGTGACACTATCCAGTAATTTTTTTTTTCAAAATGCGATTCTCCATACTAAATTCTATCCCCAATCTAATATCCATAACGAATTTTGTTTTCTCGACAAAAAGTAGCACAATATGTTCTTTTTTGGGCCAATGAGAATTTAAACCAAAAATCATAAAAATCGAACGATTTGTTCCCGAGTTATGAGTGCACATACGGACGTCAGTCTTTTTTATTATAAGCTGTACCCACCCGGCTTTGAACGTACATTTCGTTTTAAGTCTTGCTCAGATTTCTCAAAGTGCTTTATTTGGACCATGTCCATTTATGATTTTACCCAATTATACAACTTTAGAAAAAGCTTTTGATTTGGTTTTTGAATGAAAGGTGCCACAACCCGTTTTCCGCTAATGGTTTGCAAGGTATCACCTTCAACCCGGAACCAGCCATAAACATGCACAATATTTCATTGAAAAAAGTTGTGTGTTTTCGGAGATCGACGACAGCACCACCTATCGGGTCCATAACCCAAGTGGAAATTGTTGGTTATAGTGTAAGCGGTGTTCCTACATTTCTCACATGCTTCCGTAACAGTAGATAACAGTGTGAATAGTGTATCAGAGTGCTTACTATTTCCAGTGCAGAACGTTGGCCAAAGTGAGAAAAAAGTTTTAGCTTATAAAATTACTATTTCGGGAAACACATATAATGGTATTTTGGATATGACTTGTTACCGGAACGTTCCCGAATTTTAGTGAGCTGTCAAATTAGTTTTCATGTGTTTGCAAGTTGGTTGGAACGAAAAAGAAAATGTGAAATAGAAATACTGGTACCAATATGAAACGTAAGCACACAACCTTCCCTCTTTAATGGGGATGCTAAAGTACCTAAGCGAACATGAAAATGGTAATTGAGGTAATATAATGTGAATTTAATAATAGCATATCTCCGTACCCGAGTGCAAAATACTTTAATGAACATCTGTTTAACTACAAATACCACGCGCCAAAGAAATATTCAGGACTCAGATTCAACTGGCCCGGCGGAATACAATAACCGCAGCGATTTACTTGTCGGCCAACCTACCGCTTTTTTACTGAAGTGCTTTATGGTACATAGCATTTTTCGTTCCATTTACTGGTGCGTACACGTACAAAGCGAGAGGTTTGCCGAGACGTGAGCACGCCACATACAATTGACCATGTGAGAAACATGGAACGCTATGCTGATGACGATTGTGTTGTTGTCTATTTCGGTCTCCAGTATGGACGACTGCATGGTATTCTTTCCTGAAGTTCCGAAATATTCTATCGATTGTTAATATTCCGACCTGACTGTTCGTCCTGATTTTCTGCGACGTGAAACGTTTGACCTTCTTACTGGCGGCACGATCAAATTTGTCTTGGAATCGTCGAGTCCCACACAAACTATATCATCCTGTCAAAGCTTTCTTTTCGAGACATAAAGTAGCATATGGCCTTCCTTGGGCCCAATCGAAACTATCAAGCTAAAAATCTTTAAAAACTAACCATCCTGTCTCGAGTTATGCGCGTAAAAACTCAAAACGCTCAACAACTCCTGTTGACTGTCATCATCGTCATCTCAAACATTTCAACT
This sequence comes from Cheilosia vernalis, assembly GCA_949126925.1. Lineage (NCBI taxonomy): Eukaryota > Metazoa > Arthropoda > Insecta > Diptera > Syrphidae > Cheilosia > Cheilosia vernalis. Next base: position 78,585,481 of record OX421358.1, on the reverse strand, counting down.
TACTCACTCATATACTTATGCAATGATCCTGAAACTACTTGGCAAACAAAAATGATGCATTCAAACACCATCAAACAAATCGAAGTATCTACTCCATTTCAAAAAGCTACTTAATGTGACATAGTAAACATAAGCAATCTTATTAGGTGTATTTAAAAAAAAAGAAATTTCAAAATTGTTTGCAACAACAATTTGCTTGCAAAATAATTAAAATAATTGACAACAACAATTGGCATTAAAATTAAAAAAATTTTTTTTGTATATGAAGTATCACTACTCGATTTCCACCCCGTTTATTTTTTTTCAAAGTGCATTTCCCCATACATAAAAAAAAAAAATTAAGGGTGGACCACGCTTAACATTTAGGGCAATGAAAAATAGATGTTGTTCGATTCTCCACCCTAGCCGATATCCTTGCAAAGATTCACGAAAATCGGTCGAGCCGTTTCGGAGGAGTTCAATTACGCACCCCGTGACACGAGAATTTTATATATTAGATAAATAAAAATCAAAGCTAAACATTTTCTTTTAAATTTGTCATTTGAAAACGAATTGCATCTAAAGCAGCTTACCCGCAGACCAACCTTGAAGACATCTGTTTCTAATGTGAATTGGTTGTTTTGGCTTTATTTATAAAAGAAACGTTCTCACAACGAGTGATCTATTTGCAGTCTATATTGTATTGTAAAACTAAAACTAAAATGTATAACCTTTCTCTAACAATCCGGAAGATTGTTGCAAGATTCTGAAAAAAAAGAGCGGTGAAAGAAAAAAGTGTCATTTCTAAAGCTTCTCTCCAAATTTAAGAATTTAAGCACAATATTAAAAAATTGTTTGGAAATCACAGCGTTTCTAAAAATTGCAAAGTGCCTTCTTACGAGAAGAAGACGTCGAAAAGCTTTTATTAGAAGATGAAGAACCGAATTTATTTGCCGGTGATGATTCTGATCCGACAATGATCCTGAATAAACAGAAGAACAGTCTGATTCCGAGAGTGCGCAGAGGGCGGTAGAGGATAAGATAAAAATAAAGAAGCGCTCCACCGAAAAAAACAGAGGTTTGTGGTACTGAAAGGGAGATCAGGCTACAAATGGAGCTCGGTTGCACCCAATCAGGCGTTTACCGAGTCCAAAGGGTTTGCAGCTAAAAACATTTCTACCCCTTTTGAATGGGGTTCGAATTTATCGTGGCGTGTTTGCGTTTTGATGATAAACCTACCAAAGATGAACGCAAAGTGAATAAAATATTTGCACCAATTACATACAGAAATATGGGAGCTCTTTATTACAAGTTGTAAGTCACTCCAACTCTACTCCGTCCGAGTATTGTACAATTGACGAACAGTTGGTGGACAATATTGGAAGGTAATTATTCCTTCCGGATATAATATGGCATCGATAAGTTCCAAAACTGTCGGAGAGTATCCATGGAACTGGGAGGAACATTACAGTGGATAATTGGTTCTCTTCTGTGCCACTGTTCCAGATGATGCTGTCACAATTAAATTTGACCCTGTTAGGCACTCTTTGAAAAAATAAACTAGTGATTCCAGAGGACTGTTTATAGCTCCAGGAGGAGTAGGTTGTTTCAAATTCGCATTCGATGGAAACATGACTTTGCTTTCGTTTGCTCCCGAAAAGTATAATTTAGTCTTACTTCTGTCCATAAAAACCACTATTCAGATGGTCCTGGAATACGACAGTTACAAAGGAGGGACTGACACCTTCGAGAAATTGTGTAATTTTTATACAACGTCTAGAGCTTCGCGTCGTTGGCCTATGAAGGTTTTCTGTGGAATGTTGGATCACTGTGGCATACATGCCAGCCAAAACGAAAAACTCGGAGAAATTAATTTTTATACGAACTATTGTATAGCCTTGTTGAACCACAGTTAAAAAAAGGAAGCATATGCCGAGCTTAAGACTGGGTTTGAAACAAATAGTTGAAGGAATATTATGCAACGAATTTCAAAATCTAGAGCTCCACAACCAAACATTTTTTAAAAAAATATGTACATTGTAACTCCTGTGACAGGAAAAAAGACAGAAAAGCAAAAAAGTGTGTGTGATATGTCGCCAGCATACACTGAAAATAAAATACCAGGTATCTAATATTCACAAAATTCTATTGCAAAATTTAAACAAAAATAGTTTTGTTGGATTGAAAAAAAATTTATGAATTTCATTTATCACTACAACTTAAGTTTTATGAATTTGAACGATATTTTGTCAAAGTGATAAAACAAAAACCAAAAAACTTTTTTGTCAGAATTGAATTTATAACACACGCATTTTGAAAATTAATTTTATCACAATGTACGTAATTAAGTAAATAAATTACTGTTTAAGGATACGTTTTATATTATGCTTGTATGCGGTTACGAAGAATTAAGTAAAAGGCCATGGTGAAAACCAAATTTGTCTGTGGTTCCATGTATACTGTGTAGTCCCTTTTCAGTTAAGTTTATTTATGTCGTACTTCGTAGCAGAAGTACACGGATGCGAGTATGAAAAAATATTCTCCTACGAGTGTTTGGAATTGGAAGTACAAAAAGTTTCATTGCAAACTGCACTCTTGATAAATTCCAAGCGACTCTTATTGCAATTTATATCACAAGTGTATAATGGTACAGATGTAGGAGAACACAAAACATGCTATGCCATGTCAAAAGCTTAAACATGCAGCTGAATGAATGCATCGTGTGCAGTAAATCTTCTTTTCCTGTTTTTTTTTCTTGTTCAACTTGCTAACTATATCCAACTACACCGTATGACCGTGCCATCAGTTCAGTGGTACAGAGCACTGGGATTGACGGAAGGATTGGTGGTGGGAAGCTAACGGCCAGCTGCCTTCATTTGCACTACTCGAGAGGAGTTTTAAGTGCAGGAACTTGGATGAGCTTCAACGCAATGACGTTATAGTCGCTATCGCCAGCGCTACTACTGTATTTTCGAGTGTTTGATAGATGTTCATTGTCCCTACTGTTGAGTGATAGCTCAAGAAGCCTGATGGTGATGGTGGCGAACTATTTAGCCCATAACTACCATCCATTCGTAGAGCGTTCACCAAACATATTAACTGTGCCATTGTTTCCCCTTGAAATGTTTATTTTTCGAATTGCTTTGGTTGGAAGGTATGGCATTAAATGCTGCACAGTGCACACACACAAACAATAAAAGATTTAAGAAACACTGTTTAGAAGAAGCGGCGACGATGATAGCATTCAACTCTTCCCCCCCCCCCCCCTCCCCACAAGGGGATATAACGGAATTACTAAAGAGTGCCAATGTAGCTGCACGACGCTATCGACAAAGAAGATACATGCTTTCCTCTCACAGTTGCAAACATACCCGTGCATTGAGTTTTATGACGGCGATAAGGTTGCGTGCTTTTCCAGGATTATTTTAATGGGGAGGTATTCCGTACACTCTACAGTGAAACATGGTGATATAAGCTGCAGATGCAGGAACCCGCATACACAGTTTGTGGTGACTATAGCCTTGACTTTTTGTTCTAAATAAAAGAATGGAATAGGGATATACTCAGTTACGAAGACTTTCATGTGAATACATAATGTTTGTAGGTAGGGTGCTGCCGTGATAAGTTTGGACACATGTGCTCTTTGAAGGAACTAACATAGGTTGCATTCCCTTTGACAAGATCAATACAATTTTAATACAAAACACAGAAGAAAATTACACGTAACAAAATGTTTTATAAACTGAAAGTAGGAGTTTCATAAAACGAGCCAATTATGTGCCCTTAAGAACATTTTATTTAAATTTTTATTTTTCAATAAATCCTAAAATCGTCAATTTCATACCTATCTACTAATTTATGCGAACCAAAAGTTTCTTGAGTAGGTACCTACTTCTTTTTTTTTATTTTCATTGAAATAGTTTTCTTCGGTTGATTAGGAATCTATAACTTAATGGAAATAAATTTAGAACGACTCATTATATCTTTTTTGTAATTATTTTTATTTAGACTACATAAAATTATGGAGTTATTTACATCAATTTTAAATTATATGTTAAGTAGTATAGTGTAGTGAGAAAACGGACTAAATTAAACAAAGAGACCAGTGATATTCACTTAACAACGGATTGTTAGAAACTAAAACTAAACAACAGCAATCGAAAGCTGTATTTAATGTCAAGCACAATGTGGGATGTTAGGTATATAATAGCAGCAGGATCATGCGATCATGAGGACACTATTTCAGACTAGAACGGTTGTGCGAAGTTAGCTAGACTACATACAAAGTGATTACGTGCCTCGCAATTGGGCGTCGATCGGATTATTGATTGAATTGGAAGTAGATGTCCGGTTGTGGTAAGCAATTGGCCGGGCGTTTAAAGTGAAGAATTTTTAAATAAAGCGTAAAAAAGATGGATATTCAGTGATAAAAGCATAAATAAATTGAAATCTATGTTTAACGGATACAGACAGTGAGTGGACAGAGACCAATAAGAAATAAACGGAATTTAGTGTTCGTAGTGAAGTGAGAGCGAACAAAATGAGTGGGGAATGCACCAAGTGCAATAAGGCCCATTTTATTCACTCGAAGTTGAACACAACTCGAGGAGTTTTCCATATAAAAATCCCCAAGTTGTGTTCAACTTCGAGTGAATAAAACAGGCCTATAACTCTCGGTGGGAGAAGCGTAGTGGCGTTTCATGTGCAGCTTTCCGTAAAAAAGTCTTTTGTAAGAAATGTATGTGTAAAGGTGAATTTGAGAATAATATTCTGAAAAATCATGTTGGTATGTGATGACTGATGAATGTAAAGAATACCTATATGAAACAAATTGTAATAAAAATAAAAAATAATGTGCTAAAAGCAGTAAACGAAAATAAAATTGCACTAAATAAAAAAGAAGAAGAAATCAAAAGTATATTGAGTTGTGTAAAGCAGCCCATAGACACCACACTTCTGTGTACATCGGTGTACTGACAACGGCGTGGCATTCCGCCACACACGCCACACCAAATCGTACACAATCGAGACACCGACACCAAAAATCAAAAACTTTTGATTTTTGCTCGCTCCGTGTCTTACACCAAAATCGGTGTGCACACCAGACCACACACAGCACACATTTCCGCACACCTACACCAGTGTTGCACACAAGTGTGCTGTCTATGGGCCGCTTAAAGCTTATAAGTGCGAAAGAATTAAATAAAAATAATAGTGAAGTCAAGAAAGTAAACAAAATGGTTACATATGCTGAAATTGCAGTCAAAAACATTCCGCCCGTTTTAATTAAACCAAATAAAAAACAAGATAGTGAAAAGATATTATTAATTCAGCGGATCTGGCTCTTCAAGTTAGTGGGATATCTAAAATTAGTAATGGATCGGTATTGATCAAATGTGCAAATGAAGAATCGAGTAAGAAAATAGAAGATCAGGTCAAAGAAAAGATGGGTGAAAAATATAAAGTTAATATACGTTCTTTGGTAGACCCCCAGATTGTAGTAATTGCAGTGGATCGAGAAATAATAGAAGATAATGTAGGTAATCTCTTCTCTTCTCTACCTCTATAAAAGGGAACACATTTTTCTGTTTGTCCGCGAAGAGGGAGTAAGTTCGTAACGAAACCCCAACAAAATATATCAATCGATTTGTCGTAAGTAGCGGTATTACATAGGGTGGTTTTTATGATCCTAAGTCCGTTATTGGACCTTTAAACCCATTTTATATGATTTTCTAACTAAAAAATTACCATTTTTTATGGTTTACACACATATTACTACGAAATGGCTGAACAAATTTGAATATGACTTTAATCTTCGATTAGTAAATTTCCCGGTGATTGATGTATCATTCATTATTCTCTGATTCGTGTAACGGAAGTAATAAGCAAACTTGTAATTATTTGAGACTTACATATTTCACAGATATGCGTAGAGGTATTTTTTTTTTTCAAGGTAACCTCAATATTAATGGTACTTCCCATATAAAATTTTCGTACCAGTTTGATTTGGTCGAAAACGGCTCTAACGATTTCAACCAAAATTGATATTTAAGCTTAAGTATTGAGGTTACCAGGACTGCGTGCCCAGTTTTTGGTTAAAAATTCGAACAACGGTAGGTACCTACTTTTGAAATTTCAACATATCTCTAAAACGGTGTATACGATTGTAGGTAACAAAAATTAATTTCTAAGGTAATGTGGTCATTTATAGCTTAATAGCAAACTCAGTTTTTATCTTTATTATCGTTCAATGGATTTTTGAAAAAAGGAATTTTGTAAAATTTAGTTTTTTTCAGTTTACCGGAAAACGGCAATAACGATTTTGACCAAAATACAAACTTAGAGTCAAATGGATGTTTTCAAAACTATTGTGTCCTCAATTTTCGATTTGCTGAAGACTCTGAAAGTCAGTCAGACTCGCACTAAACGAGAAAGTTTCGTGCGACCCAGTCGTGCACTTTATTTTTTCTCTCTTCTTTCTTTGGAATTGTATTGTAGGTTTATAGTGTGAGAGTGAGTGTCTGGTTAATATTTTTTTAGCTTTTTTCTTTACAGTTAGGCAGTCGGTTTTTTTTGTTTTTAAATAAACTTTTTTTTGATGTGTAAACATCTAAGCGCGCGTTGTTGGTGGAGTAATTCCAAACATTTAACTTGCCGTCACGGAAATGCATCATTGTGTTTTATCATTGCATACATGTATCTATGAGCTGAAATAAAGCATGTTTTTGAAGTTATTACTTCTTTACGCGCGTTGGGCACTTTGAATGGGAAGAAACCAATAAACTCGCGTCACTGTTACCATCACCGTCACTGTTACCGTTACCGTCACCGATCCCAATGAAACTTTGTATGTGTGCATGGTTGTATGCAGCTAGAAAGATAGGATAGTTTTGGACCCAATAGGTGGCGCTGTTGTCGATTTTTTGTTATTTCATAATATATTAAGAATACGGCTATTACAATTCCCTCTTTTCTCAATGACGTGTATTGAGCCACACACATGCCGCACGCACGGTGTTTACACATACATATTTCGAGACTGTTGGATACAGTCGCACATTTTTTTCTTTCCGTTTTTTATGCATCCTTTGTGTTTTGTGTTGCTCTCTTTTTTAAATTGAACTGGAGTATTATAAATATGAATTGAGTAGTATAGCGAATGTGGCCACGGTTGCCATTTCAAAATAATGTTTGTGTCGAAAATTAAAAATAAATATGACCAAATGTACCTAACTAAAAATTACCAAAATAATTTAAGTCCGAAACAATCTGACGAAGCTATAAGTTCCATAAAAAGAAGATTGTCTTTTTTTATTTCGTAAACAAATTACCAAATGGCATAAGAAATAACAATGTGACCAAGAGAAAAATTAATGGATAAATTTGGTCACAAATTACCACCGTGAATTTCGATGGTGGAATTGAGAGAGATAGCGTATGAAATGTAATTGAGATTGCGAGCAGATTGAGAGAGAGTCACACTCAACTGTGATCTAAAATGCGCTAGATTCCACTATAGTTTCCATTCCTTTACTGATTTTCATGTAAAAATATAACACACTACTACATACCTACAAGCTACAACTACGTAATTAATAAGTCCCTACTATTATAAAACTAAGTTATTGTGTCCTCTGTTTCTGGCTACACTTCACTTAGGGCTACTTGCACCAAACTCATTTGACAGGAGTTTTATACATTTATCCACTGTTTAGTCCTATTCCGTAGATTAGGTATAAATTGTGTTTATTCATTTTCTAAATTCTGAATGGTTGTGTCGAAACGTCAAATAGTAAAATTAAAAAAATGTCGACAGTGGATTTGAATGAAGAAATTACAAATTTCATTCATATTGATTTTTTATAACCAAGCAACATGGGAAAAAAAATCATTTTGAAAATCAAATTTTTGTATTGATTTTTTTATGGTTGCTTGATATTTTTTTTTTTTTTTTTTTCAATAATACGAGTATTGCTGAACCTTTTTAAATGGGAAAACAACAATATTAAATATTTCATAAATATTTTAAAATTGGAGATCGGATCGCTTTATGGCATAACCGCTATCTACTTTATAAATATTAGATATTTTTACCGATTTTGTTACGTTAGAATTAGAATTTATTTGACAATTAAAATTTTTTCCATAAGTTTTGTCAAAATCAATATAATCTGAGATTACTTAAGCAGACGGAATTTTGAGCTAGTGCAACGCAAGGCAGGGGCTTATCTATTTATTTGTTTAATCAGAAAATTTCGAGGAGTGGGTTTGTATAACGCTAATTATTTTGTTTTAAATTTGAGAAGTGGAACTCTGGCGAAGCAAAGCGAGCACGGGTCAGCTAGTTAATGATATAAAAAGACAACATAAAATCAATGGGCATATGAAGGGGATCATGACGTAATATTGAATGACAAAAATCTCGAAGGGTAAAAATTTCGAAATTTTTTTTTTAATCTCGAATGTACAAAAATCTCGAATGTATAAAAATCTCGAAAGACTATATCTCGAAAAAATCTCGAAACTAAAAAGTAAATTCGAGGTTTTTTTTTTATTCCAGGAAAAAATGTTGGGCCTTATGTCCCACCCAACAATTTGAAAATTCAACAAAATTTTTGCTTTTGAGATTTTTTTTTTCTCGAGATACCTATCGTGGTAAACCCAATATGAAGCTTATAAAGTGTTATAATAAATTCAATGATGATAAAATATATAATGTTATTATCAGTACATATTATGGTACTTCATTCGTTTTAACATTCACATAAATGTGCAGTGTATAATAATATTAATTTAAGAAGGTGCTACAAATGTTTAGGATTTAATCATACAATTAATAATCTTAATATAGAAATAGACCAATGTCATGATACTAGGGATACAAACTGTCCGGTATACTTAAGAAGACTTGCAAAGGAGAGAGAAAAGGTGGCTTATTATTAAATAATAATAGTTGGCGCAACTGGTCTGTAGGGACCCTGGGCCTAGCTTCTCGCAACCATTCGTTTTGTGTGAGTTTGAAATTTTTGGAACGAATGGAAGGGATCTACAATTTTATGCCGATTCCAAACGGCCGATTGAGAAGCTCTTTCATGACAGTTATACTCTCGGATGTTTGTCAGACCATCGCGAGAGGTGGCGCAGTGAAAAAACCCTGAGTTGGAGGCTAATTATTAGCAATTAAAATTATTTCAGTCCATTTATTTAAATATTGAAGGCCTAACAAATAATTTCACTGAACTCAAACACATGGTATATGAAATTGATTTTGATCTTATTGCATTGTCTGAAACTCATATCGGGGTTAATGTGTAAATGATCATGAAATAAAACTCAAAAACTACAATATAATAAGTTGTGAAACAACATCTTCCCATACTGGGGGGGGGGGGAGTTATATACCTAAAGAAATGTTGGGAATATTCACTCTTAAAATCGGTGCAAATTGATTTAAAAAGATAGTTACTGTCTATAGAAATAACTATGATGAATAAAGCTATAACGTCTGTGGTATTGTATAGGTCGCCAAGTTCTTCGATCAGGGAATTCTGTGATTATATAAATGACTTTTTGGATAAAAGATAAAGAAATTGTGATAATCGGTGATCTTAACATAGACTGGTTTAGCAGTATATACAAAAGAGAACTTGATTGTCTGTTTTATGAAAATATGTGCAAGCAATTACATAGTTCAAGAACCTACACGGGTGACATTGACTAGCAAAACTGCAGTGGATTGTAGGTAGGTAAAGGTAGGTAAAATGGGTGCTCTTGTGGCGGTAGCCACAGCTTCACTTAGACCATCAGTTGGGTCCATTGTGTCCAGTTTACGGGACCCGTCCAGTGCAACGTGCTGAAAGACAAGAAATAAACCGCTTTACATATTGGAGCCGCATAGATTTAGTATGAATCTCATGGGTTCTTAAAGCTCTGTTGTGCCCTGATCCTATAGTGCGTCTTACGAATAGCAAATGATCTGAATATGTTTATCTACTAGAACCACCTAGATTTGAGTATGAATCTCAGGAGTACTTTGAGATCAACATTCTTCAAATCATCTAGGTCATCGAAGAAGTAACTGTTGAGAATCTTCTGTCTGCTGTTTTTAAGGGCTGGGCATTCGCAGAGTAGGTGACGAACAGATTCTATTTCTTCGACGTCCCTGCAGCTCCTGCAAAAGTCATTATGCAGTATTCCCAGCCGTTCCGCATGTACGCCTATTGCACAGTGTCCGGTAATGACCCCCGTGAGTATGCGAATATCCTTGCGGCTTAGTCCGATCATGCATTTGGATCTCTTTTCACTCAACTCTGGCCACAGTTGCTTTGTGTGCCTACAGGTAATGAGATTGGTCCAGCGTAGGTTAGTTCTACTCGAGGATTCAATGTCAATCTTCCTTGCAAGCGTGCTGAGCGGAGTTCTTACTGATTTTAGGGCCAGAGATGCATGCATTCCCGACCCGTTTCTGGCAAGCTCGTCCGCCTGTTCGTTGCCTGGAATATCCATATGCCCCGGCACCCAGCATAGGGTCACCGCGTTGGCTTGTGATATTGCGTCCAGATTTTTCTTGCAGTGACATACTGCCCTTGACTTCACCACGACTGACTCCATGGCTTTTATTGCCGCTTGGCTGTCAGAGTAGATGGTGATTTGTTTACCGACAATGTTTCTTCTTTTAAGGTCTTCTGCCGCTTGGGAGATAGCGGCTACCTCTGCTTGAAAGACACTGCAATCATCGCTAATTCTGAATGATTCTCGTAGGCCCAGTGTTGCACTGAAGATGCCCGCGCCTGTACCGATATCCATCTTAGAACCGTCGGTGTATAGGGCTAGCTCATCTTCTACTGTTACCTCTTTGTTCACCCATTCGCTTCTGTTTGGAATTCTAGTATTGAATCTCCTGTCGAAAACGAGAGTGGGGGGTAGGTAGTCTGTGGACGCCTTCTCCTTCGCCGCGCTCCATTGGGATTCGATGGATGCGTGCCCGTAGGGTTTAGATGACCATAGTCCAGACTCTCTTAGTCTGATTGCGGTTTTCACCGCCTTATTGCTGCAGTAAATATCCAGAGGGATGAGGTTTAGCATCACCTCCATAGCTGCGGTGGGGGTGGTTCGTAGGGAACCCGTTATCCCAATGCATGCTGCCCTTTGTATTTTGGTTAGGCTTGCAAGATTGTATTTCTTCTCAATAGCCTTCCACCACACTGCTGTACCGTATGTTAGGATGGGCCGCACTATAGCTGTGTATAGCCAGTGCACCATGTGTGGCCTGAATCCCCATGTGTTGCCGAATGCTCTTCTGCAGGCATATAGTGCCACGTATGCCTTTTTGACTCGATCCTCTATGTTTTCCTTCCAGCTGAGCTTGGAATCTAAGATTACTCCCAGATATCTTGCTGTTTTAGAAATCTCAAGCTCTACCCCGCCCATCCTTGGGGGATTGAAGGCGGGGATCGCCCTTTTCCTCGTAAACAGGAGGATTTCCGTCTTCGATGGGTTCACTCCGAGTCCGCGGCCAGTGACCCAGTTATTGACTAGTAGAAGTGCGTAACTAAGTCTTTCGCTGAGAACTGGAGTGAATTTACCTGGAACCAGAAAACGACATCGTCTGCGTATGCGCTCACTATGAAGCCTTCCGCTTCCAGTATTTTTAGCAGTTCATCAACTACGAGGAGCCATATGAGCGGTGAGAGGACTCCACCTTGAGGTGTTCCCCTACTGACCTTCCGTTCAATGCTCACGTCGCCTAGCTGTGGCTTGATACTGCGTGTGCCTAGCATGAGTCCAATCCAGTCACATAGGCTGCTATTTATGTGGGCTCTACGCAAGCTGCTTAAGATTGCGTCTGCTTCGATGTTGTTGAAGGCCCCCTCAATGTCTAGGAACGCACTCAGTGTGTATTCTTTGTGGTGTAGAGATTCCTCCACTACCGATACTACTCTATGTAGCGCCGTGTCGACAGATCTGCTTTTCATGTACGCATGTTGCGATTTTGATAGGTAGTTATCGCCGATCGCTTGCCGTACGTGCAGGTCAATTAGTCGTTCCATTGTTTTCAGCATGAATGACGACAGACTGATAGGTCTGTAGTCCTTGGCTGTGGTGTGACTAGCTTTCCCTGCCTTTGGAATGAAAATCACTCTTACCTCGCGCCATGCCCTAGGAACGTAGCATAGCCTTAGACAGCCCGTGTAAATGCTTTTTAGCCATGGAATAATAGCTTCCTCTGACTTCTGTAGCATTATTGGTCGAATATTATCTATTCCTGGTGCCTTGAAGGGGGCAAATGTGTTGATTGCCCAGGCTATTTTCTTCTCGTCTATAATTTCGGCGATTTTTTCCTGCTCCATTCCCTCCCTCGTGCCTGGTGTTACTGCATCGTAACTCGCCGACACATCTGTGCATCCTGGGAAGTGAGTTTCCGTCAGTATTTCCAGCGTCTCTTTGTGTGATTCGGTCCAGCTACCGTCGGCCCTTCTTAGCGAAGATATCGGCATCGGTGCCTTTGAAAGGACTTTCCTCAGTCTAGATGCTTCAGTTGTGGATTCAATTGATTCGCAGAAAGTTCTCCATGAGGTTTTCTTTGCGAATCTGATCTCCTTTTTAAGGATTCTAACGCTCTCCTTATACGTTGACCACTCAATACGTCCCTCTTTGGCGAGGTTCCACCTACACCTTGAGCTTCGTATGAGTTCCGCGATCTTGGGACTCCACCAGGGTGGGCGCTTCTTCCCGCTCGCTCCACTTTTCGGACAGGATTTTTCAAATGATCGGGAGAGCACACCCGTTAAGGATTCGACTGCATCGTCTACTTCCTCAACAGATGTGAGAACTTTTACCGGGCAGAGGTTCCTGTAACTCTGCACCGTCTCTCCAAATACTTCCCAGTTCGTCCTTTTAGGATTTCTGAACTGGTTTCTACCCTGCGAAACCATTTTCAAGTCATAGAGTATCCAGCAGTGATCCGATAGTGATGCCTTGCTGGACACTCTCCAATTTGCAACTTGGACAGAATTGTTGTGGGATGCAAAGGTTACATCTAAAACTTCCTTTCTATTCACCGTAATGAAAGTGGGATCGTTACCCCGATTACATATGAGTAGATTGGAGCAAAGAAGATAATCGAACAAAGCCTCACCTCTAGCATTAATATTGGAGCTACCCCAAATAGTATGATGGGCGTTAGCATCGCAGCCTAAGACTAAGTTTTTCTTACCTTGTTCTGACGCCGTTACTAGCGCCTTTACCGATTCGGGGGGGACTGGTGTGTCGTCATCGTTGGGCATGTACACTGACGCCACCCTACAGCTCTCACCCTTGCCTCTTATCTCCACCACCGTCAGATCACCTGTGCTGAAATGAAGCAATATTAGTGCGTGAAGTTCTTTTTTTGCCATGATACACGATCTTACTTTACCTTTGTTTTTGACATAAAGTATGTCGTAGTTTTTCGACCCTAGTCCCATCACCTGATCTTTATTGATCCATGGTTCTTGGATTAGGGCCAGATCCAGCTGCTCCTCCTCGAGGAACAGCCTCAGGTTGCCTGAGGCTACCTTACTGTGATGGAGGTTGATTTGGACTACCTTCATTCTTAGATGTAGTCGCCTCCTTCACAGTCTCAGGCGCCCGTGTGTCCTCTGCAGTCCGCTTCAGGAGCTTGAGAATTACCTCACTCGCTGCAAATGAGAGTGGCATCTGCAGATCTTTTTTCAATGCTGCTGGTGGTTCATCGAATATAATAATATATCCTCTAGCACCATTCTTTGGCTCTTCCTCGGACACAATTTCCCAATCCCTCATCGGGATCTGGGGGTTTTGTGCCTGCAACACGCTGAGGACTTCTTCCCGTTTTACCCCAATCTCTGGGATAGAAACTCTGCCCTTTGCTTTTACGGGGACTTCATCTATGGGTACGGCTTTAAGCATTGCCCCCTCCCATAGTTGTGCTCCGTTTAGTGCGTTCTTGGCAAATTCGTTTGATTCCTGGTCCTTGCAATCAATGTATGTGATGCCTTTGAACCATTTCATTTTGCCGTAAGCAGGGGCCTTTGCTCCAGTCTTCGCCCGAATGTGTGAGATAATCGCTACACCTAGCGTGTTCTCGATTATCTTACCACATTCCACGGAGTACTGCCCACTTGGTTTCTTGGAGTCCACCACAGCTAGCTGCAGTGGGTTCCTTGTCACCTCGTTGTACCTCCTGCTTGGGCCCGTTCCAAACTTGGGTACCCTTTTGGGGCTATCCGTTGTCTGCTCATTTCGCCTAGCCTTCTTCGGAATATTGGGGGCGTCCTCTGGCGACCTCAACCTCTTCGAGGCTGTCTCCTTGTTTCCAAGCCTCTCAGCTATAGGCTTCCTTCGGAGTCCACTCGGGCCCGGCTTATTGTCGGTCTCCCTCTGTTCCGTCTTTGTAAACCTCTTTGCTGAGAGACTATGATGGGCTTTGGGGTCTGTCTTAGCGACATCGTCCCTCGGCCGTTTTGCGCCAGGCTTGTTGGTCGGCTCCTTAGCAGTTGACGACCTCTTAGGCTCAGGCCTCGTGAGGGCGTCTTTTGCTATGGTTTCCTTGGCCCATTCCAAGGATGCTCGTTCTTTTGTCGTTAGGGAGCATTGGTCTTTGGCGACGAGAATGCCATAAATGTGTTTGGCCTTTAGGTACTCCCGTTTCCTTAGCAGACCTGGGGGCACCTTCTTCTTCTTCGCCGCTTCTTTCCCTGTTTTATCGTCTGAGGGTTCAGCCAGGAGTTGCTCTTCTTCCTCTTTCGATATTTCTTCGTCCGTTGATCCGGCCTCTAAGGCCTCTTGGATTTTAGTGAGGTCATATGGCTCCACGAGTATTGTGTCGGCCATTGTCTCACTTTCAGTACTTATCGTACTCCCACCTTCTACATCCTTTGTATTTTTCTTTATTTTATCAATTTTGATTCCCACGAGTAGGGCCGGATAGTATGGTCCGCCCCGGCAGCGCCGCCATACCGGGGTAAGGCATTGTGTTACCGTCAGGTCTTCGCCTGGGCACCTGCAGTGGATTATGTTGTTACAAACAAAAAGGATTGTGAAGTGAAGGTTAGAAATGATCTTAAAATTAGTGACCATGAATCAGTGGAATGTAAAATAAAAGTAAAATGTGATAATAATGTGCAATACTCGAAAGTAATAAAATATTTAAAATATAATAGAGTTCAATTTACTCAACAAATAAGAAGAAGTGCAATAAATAGAATAAGTATATTAGTACAATGTGATAATGAAACGAGTGATATTTTTGAAAAAGAGATGTTAAAAGTAACCAACAAATTTATAGTGGATAAACCTTGTGTTGAAAGGAAACCGAAATGGTTTAATAAAGAACTGAAGTTACAAAGAAATAAAAAAATACAAAGCCATTTGAAGTTTCTAATGACGGGAAGTAGTGGTGATTGGGAATTGAATAAAAAAATACGATTTGGCTAGAACGTCGATACATACAAAATAAGATCAGTGGAGCCAGTGACCAAAAATCTGTGTGACGAACAATAAAATGTTTAGTGTTGGGAGAGGAAACAACAGAAAACAAATGCATTGAGTTCGATGGAGTAAAAATTAAAGGCGATAAAATGATTGCGAGTGGTCGCAGTGGCTTAGTGGTTAGTGCGTTGGACTACTAAGCGAGGGGTCCAGGTTCGAATCCCGCAAAAACCCAAATTCCAACTCAGGGTTTTTTTCACTGCGCCACCTCTCGCGAACGTCTGACAAACATCCGAGAGTATAACTGTCATGAAAGAGCTTCTCAATCGGCCCGTTTGGAACCGGCATAAAATTGTAGATCCCTTCCATTCGTTCCAAAAATTAAAAACTCACACATAACGAATGAGTGCGAGAAGCTAGGCCCTGGGTCCCTACAGACCTGTTGCGCCAACTATTATTATTATAAAGTGACTAGCAAACCCGGCGAACTCCGTTTCGCCACCAGATGGCTTCGTTTTTTGTAACATTTCGTTTGAGGATTAAAAGATGAAGAAAAATTATTATTTTTTTCTTGTATTTGAAAATGGAAAATTTTATTTCATTTCACAACAGTAATGAATTAATTTCGATTACAAAATTGAAGTGTAATTTAGTTGAACTTCTCTAAGTAAAAAATGAAAGTGAATCCAAAGTAAATACTGAATCGAAGCGTTATACGTGTCCGCAAATTATCCGTTTCATTGAAGTGCTCTTTGGTAAACCACATTTTTTGTTTTTTGGTCTGACGTTAACACAAATAAAGCGGATGGTTTCCCAACTCGTGAATACGCAACGTATAGCTGCCCATGTGAAAAACAATGATTTTCTAAATGAAAAAATGCTTGCAACTGTTCAATAATTGCTTCTTTTTAACTGTTGTGTTCCCTGTATATTCCACCGCACATTCAGCTGATCCACCATCGACGAAATGAAATATATTTGCAGAAATTGATGCGGTTCATCTGGTGTTGGCTGACCTGGTGATTTAAACTTAGTTTGGTGATTAAATAAATTTTGTTAGTAATTCAAATTAATTCAATGCCTTTGGAATCATCGGGATGCGTGGAATCAAAACATCTTCTCCTCTATATTCATCGGTATGTCCGGAAAAACACGTCGAATGAGCTCTTCCTTAGAATCGCTCATGTGGCAGAAATCAGTGGGCAAAGTGATAAGTCCGGTCGAGATATCAACTGCAATCTTTTCATTACCAATGTCCAACAATTGCTTCGAAAACACATCTGCAGTTTGATCTGGTCAATCGGAGTGTCTTGACATGAAGCCACAAATTTGATGCTTTCAAGCACGCATTTAGTTCGTCAGCTGCAATTGATCGTGGGAATAACTGGAAGAGTCTCCCGAAAATCACCGGCTAATACAACCATGGCTATTCAAAAAATGTTTTGATTGACACGAAGATCTTTCAACGTCCTGTCCACCGCCACCATTGACCTTTTGTGGGGCCATCGTACATTCGACCCAATCGATCAATTTGCATCATTGTAAAATCTTCGCATTTTTTCTTCGATTTTTCAAGAATGTGTCTGGTTGATTTGCATGTTCAGTGGCAATATCAATGCTGAATGTGCAGTTCGGTAGCCTTCTAACAAAGTTGCTGTTATTCCAGATGAAGCCAATGCCAGGGCAACTCATGCTGCGATCAAATCCGTGCCAAAAGCAATGAAATTAAGAACGTTTTGGCAGTACCTCCGGGAGCACCCAGAAAGTAAATGCTACCAGTTCTTTTGTTCACAGCTTCCATCAAAGAGTCATACGCAATCGTTTGTTGTCGATTCAATTGCAGAACATTTTTACGAACTGCTTCGGCTATTGCTGCAGTATCGTATTGTTTTGTTGTTCTCTTTGCAATTCGTGGTTGAATGCATCGTGTATTGGACGATTAGGTGATAACATGCCCAACTGCGCACTTTATTCGCCATCAATAAACACTAACTCTAAAAGAAATATTTGTAACTTTAACAGCCTAGAAGAGAACTAACCACACCTATATCAACTTGGTTGGTAAGCCTTCTCCCTTCACTCTCCACACCGGTACCGAAGGTGTTATGGTAGCTTTGAGCTGCCCTCCCCATAACCCTACTCACGAATGAGCATAGTACCATGATTGTTACTCATTCATTTTTCGTAACAACCCCTTCGTGAACACTCAAAACGCTCAGCAACTCCTGTTGCCTGTCATCATTGTCCTCGTCATCTCAATCACCCCTCCATTTGAACTTACCCACCTATTCAAATGCAAGGATATTGAAAATAGGTACTTCCCAAACAAAAATTATGGGTACAAACAAATCAAAGTATCTACTTCATTTCAAAAAGCTACTTAATGTAACATAGTAAACATAAACAAACTTATTAGGTAGCTAGCTATATCGTATATTTAAAAATAAATTTCAAAATTTTTGACAACAACAATTTGCTTGGAAAATCATTAAAAAAATTGACAACAACAATATTTGGGCCTATTCTGCGCAATCTTTTATTCTGTTATGAATCATAAAAGGTCTCGACCATAACAGATCTTTTATAAATCGTATTCTGGGTTTCGAACTTTTATGAAACTCTGTTATAGAGCTTCGAAAATTGAAATCTGTTACGAACCTTCAAAACAAACAGCTTTGCTTTTTTTTTTTTGTAAATACTAAGTGGACACCTGATAATTTTTTTGCAAAACAGCATAAAATTGTCGGTGAAAGGAGCAAATTTTGAATTATTACTCACACCGGGAAGATCAAATGGGTCACTATAGGTGCGGCGCAGGGTCATAAGTCCACAGGCCAAAAGTCCACAATGGACTTTTTACCCACTTAGGTGGGTTATAAGTCCACAATTGATGTGCCAAAAGTTCACAATAATTTGGGCCATAGGTTCACAATTTTAAAATGGAAGTAGGCCATAAGTCCACAATTATCCATATGACAAAAAGAGTTGTTTTAACAACTCAAAAAGTATGGGAATGTTTGATAGATGCCGTGAAATAAGACCAACTTCTAAAAATGTACCTTATTTCGCTCTTAAATAGTGTAATAAGAATAACTTCCAACAGTATGGGGTTATTTCAATCCCACAAAGTGCAATAACGCCAACAAAATTTGAGTAATAAGAAGAACGTTGCACCCACCCCGTAATTCATCAGTAAATCTAAGCAGGGGGGTTGCAGAATTCATAGTTTGAAAGCGCATTCTTAAAATTATTGCAATGCTGGAGAAGTGTGTCTTGTGGGTTTTGGAGGCAAACACCGCAAATGAGGTCATTACTAGAATTTTTAGCTTTGCTTTCAAGCTCGTTGTCCTCTTCTTCACCTTCTTCATCCGTGAGCCATAAGGCCACAATCAGTGAGTCAAAAATTCACAAGAATTTTGTGTGAACTTTTGGCTCACCGAATCTTAGTTCCAGCAAAAGCGATGGGTGTTTTCGGCTAAACAAAAATATAAATCTAGAAAAAATTTTCAATTATACTTTTTTACACACATTTATTACATTTTGTCTCCATTTGTAAGCATTTCGTTGCCTATGAGTTACATAAAGAAACATTTCGATCCAAGACTTCATATTTAATAAAAATCTTTTATAATAAAAGTCACAAAATTCTATCTTTTATTCTTTTATGATTCTTAACAGAATTCATAAAAGTTTTTTCCACACAGAATACCAATTTTAGAGCTCGTAAAAGATTTTTTGATTGTTCGAACTTTTGTATGGAAATTCATAACAGAATAACAGAACGAATTGATAAAAGATTTTGTCGAATAGGCCTGATTGCTTTTAAAATTTAAAATATTTTTTTTTTGTATTTGAAACTACTCGATTTCTATCCAGTTTATATTTTTTCAAAGTGCATTTCCCCATGAAAAACGAAATATGTGCCTACAACGCCAACTGTTTAGAATTTTCCGACTTTTCTTTTTTCATAAACCATCCCTGATCTAAGACGAACAAAACAAAATAAAAATCAATCAAATCGGTTGAGCCGTTCTGGAGTTATATCGTCAGGAAGGAAAACCCGACTTATTTTTATATAGTAGATTGCAAACAAGTTTAATACCTAAGTATTTTATTGAGAGTATTAATCAAATAAATGACGAAATTTCTAAAGTGCCGTGGGTAAATGGTGTAGTCAATAGTGAAAGAAGATTTAAATTTAAAAAAATTGCTTCAATTGAAGATCTTCTAAAAACAATTGAACTACTGCCAAGCAAATCATAAAAGACAGTTTTAGTGTGGTGTGTCCTGCTCTACTGAATATAATTAATTATTCGTTATCGAGTGGTGTTTTCCCTAGTACATGGAAAACATCGGTTATAATTCCTGTTCAAAATTGCAAACTCAATTAAAAATTAACACTTTCGCCCAGTAAATATGCTTCCAATACATGAAAAGATCTTGGAAAAAGTGGTGCATATTCAACTAGAAAAATACATTGAGGACAATAATATTCTACTGGAAGAACAATCGGGATTCGGGATTCAGAAGGAAAAACTCGTGCGAGTCAGCTTTAAATTTCGTAATCGCTGACTGGAAGGAAAAACTTCACAACAAGAAAAAAATAGCTGCTGTATTCCTGGATTTGAAGAGAGCTTTTGAGACGGTGAATAGTGCTATATTACTTGAAAAGCTTTATGGTTATGGGGTAAGAGAAGTAGAATACGAATTGTTTAAAGCATATTTAATAGATCGCAAACAGATAGTAAAATTTTATAATGAACTATCCAGACCATTAAAAACAGAAACAGGAGTTCCACATAGGGATGCCAGATTAAAAAATACGAAAAGGGGGACAACGTGAGTATTCTAGGTAGGACAAGTGTTTAAAAAGGGAGATAAACAGCATTTTTGTATGAAAAGGGGGGACAGTCCCCCCTAAAGGGGGGCGTATGGCATCCCTAGTTCCACAGGGGTCCATATTAGGACCTCTTTTGTTTTTATCTCTACCTCTATAAAAGAGAACACATTTTTCTGTTTGTCCGCGAAGAGGGAGTAGGTTCGTAACGAAACCTCAACAATATATATATTAATCGATTTGTCGTGAGTAGCGGTATTACATAGGATGGTTTTTAGTATCCTAAAGTCCGTTATTGGTCCTTCAAACCCATTTTATATGAGTTTTTAACCAAAAAAAGACCATTTTTTATGGTTTAAACATATATTACTGCGAAATGGCCAAACAAATTTGAATATGAATTTATTCTTCGATTAGTACACTTCCCGGTGAAGAGATTGATGTATCAATCATTATTCTCTGAATTGTATAACAGAAGTTATAAGCAAAAATGTAATTATTTGAGACTTACATATTTCACAGATATGCGTAGGCCATTGCAATCAACAGCCTACCAGTGGAGTGCGAACAGCGTTGCCAACCAATTTTGACGAAAAAAAGCCTAACTTGAAAAAAAAATGCCTTTTTCAATAAAATAGTGCATAAAATATTTTTTTATGTAAAAAAGCCTTAAAGCCTTAGCCAATGAAATAATGCCTAAAAGGCATGAAAAAGCATAGGTTGTCATCGCTGTGCGGACACGTTTATCAATTTTTTTTTCTTCTCTCTTCTTTCTTTGTACTAGACTACTAGCTATTGTGTAGGTATAGTGTGAGTGTCTGGTTAATATTTTTTTAGTTTTTTGAAGTTATTACTTCTTTAGCGTTGGGCACTTTAAGATGGGAAGAAATTAATGAATTCGCGTTATCTTTAAAACGACACCGCGTCATCGTCACCGAGAAACCGACAACCGATAGGTGGCGCTGTTGTCAATTTTTTTGAGAAACTCAACCTATCTCAATGAAACTTTGTATGTGTGCATGTTTGTATGCAGCTAGAAAGATAGGATAGTTTTGGACCAGATAGGTGACGCTGTTGTCAATTTTTTTGAGAAATACAACCGATTTCAATGAAACTTTGTATGTGTGCATGTTTGTATGCAACCAGAAAGATAGGATAGTTTTGGACCCGATAGGTGGCGCTGTTGTCAATTTTTTGGAGAAACTTAACCGATCTCAATGAAACTTTGTATGTGTGCATGTTTGTATGCAACCTGAAAGATAGGATAGTTTTGGACCCGATAGGTGGCGCTGTTGTCAATTTTTTTGAGAAACTCAACCTATCTCAATGAAACTTTGTATGTGTGCATGTTTGTATGCAGCTAGAAAGATACGATAGTTTTGGACCCGATAGGTGGCGCTGTTGTCAATTTTTTTGAGAAACACAACACATCTGTTGTCCGTTTTCTTAGAAACTCAACCGATCGCAATGAAACTTTGTTTATATGCATGGTTGGGCTAAGGTTTCCAATATGCGCACTGAGCATATTAATTTTTTTTATTTTTTTTATTTAAATTGAGTTATTCTATGATGTACTGTAGAAGAATTTTTCTGCGGAAACTTTTTTTCCTATTTTTTTTTATTTTTAAAGTTTTAAATTATCACTGAAAAGTGCATGTAAACAAACTGCACAAATGGACACGTTCACTTTGCCTAACGTTTGTTTTGCAGTGGAGGGGGATGTGTGGGGGGGGGGGGTGAATTTTGGAAAATATTATAGGTAGGTATTGCCATATGTCAAAAAGTTAAAACAATTTTGTCTTTTTTGAATTTTTTTTTACTGAATATATTATACTGCTAAATTTATATATATAAACTTTAGCTCCAGGCGCCTGCCTGACAGTTGTTGGCATACCCTTAGCGGAGCGACGAAGTCGCGTGAGCGTCTAAACCCTACGAAAAAAGGGGTTAAAATCCTTTTAGCGAGCGAAGCGAGCCACGCACCCCATACTTTAAATACACCAGACTTTCTTAAAGGCGCCTGCCTGATAGTTGTTGACATACCCTTAGCGGAGCAGTTGTGCATGTGTATTGAGATTTCGGAAAAAAATGTTTCAAATCTTTGTGCATAAATCACATAAACATGGTTTCATTAAAAAAAAAAAATATTAAAATTTAATATAAAAAAAAGTAAAAAATGAATAAAAAAAATTTAAAAAAAAATTCATTTCCTCAAAGAAAAATATTATATTTATATTTTTAGCCCATTTTAAGCTATAAAAAAATAAAAAAAAATGTTTGCTTAGTGCGCATATTGGAAACCCGCCCCCTCTCTTCTCTACCTCTATAAAAGAGAACACATTTTTCTGTTTGTCCGCGAGTAGGGAGTAGGTACGTAACGATACCTCAATAATTATATAGCAATCGATTTGCCGTGAGTAGCGGTATTATATAGGATGGTTTTTAGTATCCTCACTTC
Organism: Cheilosia vernalis; assembly: GCA_949126925.1. Lineage (NCBI taxonomy): Eukaryota > Metazoa > Arthropoda > Insecta > Diptera > Syrphidae > Cheilosia > Cheilosia vernalis. Next base: position 78,562,757 of record OX421358.1, on the reverse strand, counting down.
ATGTTCACATGTATGCATTTATTAAAGGACCCAGCAAAGCGGGTACATCCAGCTAGTTGTATATAAATGTTATTAAAAATGTTGTGACAAATTATCAAATTAAGTTATTTGCGGATGATGGACTTCTGTAAGTCGAAAAAAACGATCTTAGAGAGAGTAAATTTTTAAATTTTTAAACTTTTAGAAGATATTCATAATATTAAAAAAATACCTAAACATGAATAAACTCAAATTAAATATAGAGAAAACTAAAATAATGGTTTTACCTAGAAATTATGCTTTAAATAAAATTGATGAATTTGAATGTGTTAATGAGAGTGGTAGTAGACAGTAATTTAAACTTTAAAGTGCATTTTGAAAACATCTGTAAAAAAATTTACATGAAAATCGGTTTCTTTCGCAGAATTAGAAAGAAATTATGTATCCCAATGGCAATAAAAATATATAATACCATCATCAAACCCCACTTTGAATATTGCCCTACAATATTATTAATGGGGTTTGTAGGTATGATGCACATAATATATACAATATATATATACATTGCAATAGATACACTCCAATAATAATGAGTGGGTACTATGCTATTTATATTTAAAATAAAAAATAATTTATTGCCAATGTATTTAAAAAGTCGTTTGCCGACAAGAGCTAACTTACATGCATACAAGAAATAATAAAACGCAAAATATATCATATCATATTAATATTATAAAGCTGGAGAGTTTTTTTGTTTGAACGCGCTAATCTCAGGAACTACTGCACAGATTTTGATGAAACTTTTTTTGAAATGTTAGTTAAGATTCTGAGAAGGTCATAGGCTATTCCTTTCATTGACAAGTCTATTTTTGGGAGCGTTTTTGATCAAAATGTGTTTTTTTTCCTTACTTTACTGCCTTTAACTCGCTATTACTCAAACAATTCGTAATCAATGCTAACAAAATAAAATACTTAGGAGAGCCAACACCTTCATAGTTATTTCAAGCCATCAATCAGATTTCTACGTCCTCTAGAAGCTGAGCTACAACCTAAAATCTAACACGAAAAAAATAAATTTATTTTCTCAAATCAAACATTATCAGCAGCCGCGGTTCTTGATCGTCGTTCTGCTTTGGGGTGGTTGGGTGGCGCACATCGCACAAGCACGTTCATATGAAAAAAAAACTGCGTGGTGTTTTCTCTTCGAATTAAGTGAAACGAAAGAGATTGAGAAGTATGCGACGTGAATGTGAATGTGTATGTAATCAACAGCGACAATTTATGTTTCCTTCACTCGCTTAATATTTTTACTCCCAAAAATTACTCGCACATGAATCTCATTGTGTGATTACCGCAGAAAAGAAACCCAAATGCAGATTTTGTTGCTGTGCTGTATTTTCTCTTTCCTTTCCTTCTTAAGGCGAGTCTCGAAAATTCGGCGAAATTATAGTATTATAAATATTATAATAAGTGTATAGCCAGTGCTACCGAAAGTACTACAATAGGAGTATTGTATTCCTTTTTCGTCTGCTGTACTCCCGTACTCCTCAAAGACAAATTGTACTCCTATTTTAAATTTCGGATTTAACTATTTTCACATGCCTTGACATTTCACTATCCAGTAAATTGCAAGACTAATTTTACATTCGGGATATATTATTAAGATTTTTTTGCCATTGTTGATTTTTTTACATTCGTGTCGTTACAAACAATTGCGGATCCTGTAAATTCCTTAAGGATAGGTAGATGTTGAAAGGGTGTTAAACAAACAGAATGTTGACTGCACTGACGAACACTCATTTTGATAATAAAGTCTTATGGCGTGGTGTTTCGGCATCAGTGACTGAAATAAACACCAGATTAGACAGACGCCACCAAAACAATATAGCCGCCATAGGCTGTCTAAGCGACCTGACCCAATTGAAAAACTATTGACTAAAAATATATTACTTTTATTTTGTTCTGTACTCCCAAAAAAAATGTATTTTACTCCCCAACGAAATTATGAAACGGCAGCCCTATACCACCAGTGACTCTCTTCTGTCTTTGATGGGATCAATTGTGCACAACTGCGTAGTTGAGATTGGAACATAATATGAGAGCAACGAATTTTACATGGTAGAATTATCTTTATCTACTTTTCGGCAAAGCAGTATTCAGCACATATATAGCTAAGAATATGATCTACAAAAAAGGAATTTTTAAATGTGTTGTTGATTAACAGCATTTAATTGTGTACCTACGTGTAGCTCTACGAGGTACCATTCCGCGCAGCTCAGACGCGTGGCAGGCTCCATACGAACGGTTGAACTCAGCATCATCATACTGATTTTTTAATTTGTTTTTGCGATATATCATCGTGTAATAATACATTCGTAATACACTTCCATTTTGTATTAGTTTTCTATATAGTAGGTACTGTTTTTTTTTTTAAGGATAGTATTTTGTTTCTTTGTTTTGCTAAAGCATACAGTTAGTTTACCTTATTATGTTTATGCCGTAACAATTAATAAATCACAGGGGCAAACATTTAAACACGTAGGAATCGATTTACGTCAAGACTGCTTTTCACACGGCCAATCATATGTAGCATTGTCAAGTTCGGGTTGCGGAGAAAATCAGTACGTTCTTCTGTCGCAAGAAAATAAAACTAAAAATATCATTTACGCAGAAGTACTTTAAAATATATTCTTTTAAAAACTTCTTAATCGCGATCATAATAACAGAAACTGACGCGGACGAAGTCGCGGGCAACAGCTAGTTGTTCTATAAAGGTATACAAATTTTTAATAAACTGCCGAACGATGTAAAAGAAGAATCAAATATAAATAAATTTAAACAAGCTGTAATATTATTTGTAAAAAACGCTAAATGCAACACGTAAATCATAATTATAAATAATGAAATGTAAAATTGTAAAATTGAAAAAGTGGCATTATTGCTAAATAAAAATAAAATAATAATAGTAATAATAATTTAAATATACATAATAGAGTTTCAGTGTGTTACAAAAATTATACGACGGTTCTATAAAAATTAAAAAATTTCGTTGCCTTCAGAGCTATGCAGGAAATCTTTTATTGAAAAATTTCTAAACGGATGAATTTTTCGTAAATTTCAAAAGAAATAAAAAGTTTGTCATTGATAGCAAAATTGAATAAATATGTACCCACCTTAAAAGTGACCGTGACATATCCCAGTAGCCATTACAGGAAAGACGGCTTTTCGCAACAATTCGCTTCTTATATCCCAGTTGTAAAGGAACAAATGGAACAAGAAAAATTTAACATATTCCAACTGAGTACCTACACAATATTGCAGATCAAATAACTTACCAACAACAGTGTGGTCTATACCCTTTTTTCTAAATACTTTTAGGCATACAATAACATACCTGTTATTGTTTCAATTCAGTTCAATTCAAATCAATTTTATTCAACAAACAAAAAAAAAAAAATGTCAAAAACATTATTTCAAATTAATGTCGTTTTCGATTTGGCAAAAGATCAATTTTTTTTTTGATCGAGATTGCTTTTCATGTTCGATTTGCCACAAAAATCAATCTTTTTTTTGATCTCAGATCACTTTTGAGAAATCTCAATTTTTCCTCAGATTTTACACATACTTTCACTAACACCAATGATTATGACACACACCGTCGGTTACGAATTGTTTATCGTTGGAAGGGTTGCTTTTTTAACTGAATTATTTATTTTACGCATATGGGATCGAGTTTTTATATTAAATTATTTCGAAATGCAGTACTATAAATGTGTGAAAATCAATTGAAATGGATTTCGAGTGCAAGTGCAAAAATTTTTTATTTTGCCGCCAACTCAATACACACACATACCAATATAATTCAGATTTCATGTTCGTTTTGGCAGCAGAAATCTGAAATCTCAGATCAAAATCTGAAAAGCCAAATCGAAAACGACATAAATGTGCGTAGTTCGTGTTTCGGTGAGTTTTAGTATTTTTATTAAGTACATACAATCATAAATTGTTTTATTTGTGCCAGTTGTACCAGAACAAAACAAAAACAACAAAAAAACAAAACTGCCTGGTCCGAAGGGGATAACTCTTTCTCATGGATGTCAAATTTAAACACGTAAAGTTCGGTGGAGACGCCTTTCGTGATTTATAAATAACATGAGCTAAATCACGTTTGGTGGGAACATGGAGTGGAGTGTCTGGAGCGCACGCGTTGATAGTCTCAAAAGAGAAGGAAAAGCTGAACGTCAAACATGGTTGACAACCAGAATCTTCATTGGACGTCATCTTGATCTTCTGGTGTGTTCGAAGGCTGCTCCTGTTCCAAGGCTCCGATTTGTAGACACAACACTATGCACTCAATACTGCATATAAGAATTTGGTTCTTATTTGTAGGAAATATGAATCGAGCAGATGGGATGTAATGTAAATATGAATACAAATAAAAAAGTAAGTATAAAAATATCAAGCAACTAATGCCACTCCCACTTCTCCTCAACGATATCAATCTAAGCAAAATACGATAATCTTATCACATTCGATCTGAAATATTGTAGAATTAAATCATATTTTCGCAATAAGTTTAATAAAATTCTTTTAATCCCCTGAAATTGTTTTCGTGATATTGGAAGTGGTCCGATAATGACTGCGCCATATATCCAGCTGAATCTCAGCGATGTCCATAGCTACAGCATAGGAATGGAAAACTTGAAAATAAATTAATAATCGCAATGAATAATTAGAAAAGACTTTGAAATTCAATAGGTCCCGCTCGGTACAGTAAAATCTCAAATCACTCGACGAATATTGTACCTCAAATAATAATGGAAATTTGTAAGGTACCTACTTCAATTCAACAAAGGGGACTCGTTCCAAAAAAATTAATCTGACTTGCGAAGAAACGAAAAGAATATCTTCACTTTAATAAGTTTCTAAAATGTTATTACAGTAAATTTTTAATATGAGTTAGTGCATACTCTTTGTCAAGTCATCTCCAGCTGCTGTTAAAAAGTCGGTGAATAATCCGGCAAACCCGGCGTATTATTGTTCCTTACCATAAATATTGCTTTGCTATCCTTTCTTTCAGTCTTCAAAAATAGATTTTTTATAATCTCATCGATTCTTTTACGAGGTTTTCTTTGCAATCTGCCTGCAGGGCTCTGTAAAGTCTGATTCGATTTGTGCCTTGGAACTTTCTCTTTATCTCTCAACTACTACTTCGATCTACTTTTTCTTCCTTTTGTAAAGCCTTTGCCTAGTATTGGAGTTGCAGATAAGACTTTGTTCAGCCAGACTGAAACTATAGTTGATTTCAACTGGGAGATTAATCCACTGACACATGAAAGAAGAGTAAGCATAACGAACAATTGTACCGACGCATGGCAGAACGCAGAAGTAAGTCGGCTTTAAATAAGGATAGTACCTTATATTTAACTATAATAATAGTTGGCGCAACAGGTCTGTACAGGGAGTAGGGACCCTGGGCCTAGCTTCTCGCAACCATTCGTTTTGTGTGAGTTTTTTTAATTTTTGGAACGAATGGAAGGGATCTACAATTTTATGCCGATTCCAAACGGCTAATTGAGAAGCTTTTTCAAGGCAGTTATACTCTCGGATGTTTGTCAGACGTTCGCGAGAGGTTGCGCAGTGAAAAAAAACCCTGAGTTGGAATTTGGGTTTTTGCGGGATTCGAACCTGGGACCCCTCGCTTAGTAGTCCAACACACTAACCACTAAGCCACTGCGCCTGCCTGCCTTATATTTATGCGAACAAAAATCATAGTACAAATAAATAAACTTCCCGCTTATCCGGTTGTTCCTCAATCTTTTAACCCCAGCCGTCCTTTCTCATAGACCATAGATAATTGCAGCACTTAAAGTAATTAGTATCTCACGGGGATCTCCTACTCTCCTAATCTCTTCAACGTGTTGCATTTGAAGAGTTTTATTTAACTTGAATAATCATCTTGTTGGCACTCATCCATAAATACCCATTTCCTGAACGCTCTTCTGTGCCAACCAACCATTATTGGATTGAGTGTCTTTAGAAAGTTGTCCCTCCTTTACTTATTTTGTTTTCGTAAGGAATATTTTGTTGTTATGAAAACAGTACGTGTAGCGTTGACGTTTGGCAGAGTTTGGTCGGTAGAACAGGTCTTGGCGTTTGGTCGTCTGATTTTTTCTCAACGGTAGGTACAGAGTACACCTCTCTTGATGTAATGAAAAATTAGTTTCTTTTATTTTATGCATTAAATCTTATCGGTAAAAAAATGTTTTTTAATTTTAATAATCCTGATAATTTTCACCCACAAGTATGTTGTTCGAGGGCTGCAGTACTTGCCGAAGTTTAAAAAAGTCAGCCGAGGGCAACAAAAGTTACAAAAGTTTCAAATGTATAGTGATTTCCAAAATACAGTTGTGAACTTCCGAATTGGTAAATCGCCTCAAATTTGAAAAGAACAAAATAATATAATAAGCTCCTGAGAGGCAGTTGCAAGCTTCCGACATGGTCTCCACCACTTCAAACATCAGACTGATGAAGAGTGAGTATAGTGATGGGGACTATCGAATAAAAAGTATAGCAGCTGAAAAATCATTCAGTGGAATAAAAAAAGTGATGAAGAAAAGTTATTCGCATCCTTTCATTCATTTATTAAAATTTTCTAGCTTCGCTAGGACGATATGTTCAGTTAAATTTGTCTGCATTTTTGTTTAAATAGTTTTTCATTTCAAAAGTAGCTAATGGGCATATGAATAGGAATACGCAACGAACGAATAGTTATGTAGTAGGTGAATTTCAATTCATTTCGTTCAACTTATTGTATAGAAATAGGGCTTAGGGCTACTGTAAGAGTGAAAAATGAACTTATGTACTGAAATTTGAAAAACTATTGGTTGATTATAAATGTTTTCCGTTTTAGCATATATTTATTTTCTAATTTCGATTGTTCATTTTTAGTGCATTAAGGATGAGTTGCGATGACACCGAAAAAATGGTTTCATCGCAACTCATCCCCCGACTACTCATACCCTGCACCTAGCGACATCTACATCCCAACTTTACAACTGGACACTTACCTTCTTACTACTCACCCTTATCGTTCGAGTTGTTGTCTATGGCATTTAGTGTCAAAAACACCAACGACCATACCACGCTGGAAAATCGGTTCTCGACTCGGATGCCCTCAGCTACTCGTACGAGTCCGAAGGGGGCGAGGGCAGATACGTGGGCGAAGGTAATTCCTTTCAGGAATTGCTGGACGCCGAAGAAGAACAGCCACAACCACAACCAATTGACGATGAAGACGAGGAAGCTCAGCTTGATAGGCTAATCAAGGAGCTCCTCGAAAAGAGGAATAAACTGCGCCAGCAAAAATTGCAGCAGCAGCAACAAAAGCTGAAGCAACTGCAAGCTGAGCAGCAACAACACAATCAACAACAAAAACAGCTTAAGCAGCAGCAACAACAACAAGCTCTGCTTAAGCAACAGCAACAACAAAAGAAGCAGCTGGCACTCAAAAAGCCACTGCAGCAACACCAACAACAAAAACAACAACAGCATCAACTGCAACCGCAGCAACAGCAGCAGCAGAGACAACAACAACAACAACAACAGCAACCGCAGCAAAAGCAGCAGCAGCAACAGCAAGAACAACAAAAACAGACGAAAAAAGAAAAAGTTCCACCTATTAACGTAAGTCATTTAGATATAAGTGATAGTATAAGATTATGTAGATTAGTTGTTAATAATAATTTTTATATTAAGAGGCTAAACGCCACCAAACATATAATTATGTGCACAAATATGGAGGAGCACAAAAAGTTGCGCACCGCTCTGGAGAAAGCGGAAGCTGAGTACTTCACGTACACTCCAAAAGGAGAAAAGCGACAAACGGTGCTGCTTAAGGGTATAGACCCCAATGTTAAGATAGAGGAGCTTGAAAAGGAGCTTAAGAGTTTTGAGTGCGACGACCTTAAGTTCGTGGGGGTCAAGCCGTTTTCCTCGCCTGCGCACTCAAAAAATAGTTAGTATAAAAATACAAATGAAATCTTTGTAAAAATACGAACAGAGAGAATTTGTAGAATGCACAAACGTTTGGTACATAATACAAATATTCGTCTTTTTGGCAAAATTCTAAAAATGATTGGATTCGTAGACTTTGTACATTCAACGAATTCATCTTTGTAATATTGTACAAAGCGGAAATTGTTGAAGGTACGACCATCGTTCGTAGACTGTACAAAGACTTGTGAAATAGTACGAATGGCGTTCGTAAATTTACAAATGACGTCAAAATTGGTAAGATGGTTATTTTAACAACGGAAATAATATATTCGTAGAAATACGAACATACGGCCATTCGTCGATTGTACAAAGGCTTGGTAAAAAGTACGAATGGCGTTCGTAAATTTACAAATGACGTCAAAATTGGTAAGATGGTTATTTTAACAACGGAAATAATATATTCGTAGAAATACGAACATACGGCCATTCGTCGATTGTACAAAGGCTTGGTAAAAAGTACGAATGGCGTTCGTAAATTTACGAATGTTGTGAAAATTGTTAAGATGGTAATTTTAACAACGCAAATAATATATTCGTAAAAATACGAACATACAGCCATTCGTCGATTGTACAAAGGCTTGTTAAAAAGTACGAATGGCGTTCGTAAATTTACGAATGACGTCAAAATTGTTAAGATGGTAATTTTAACAACGCAAATAATATATTCGTAAAAATACGAACATACATCCATTCGTCGATTGTACAAAGGCTTGTTAAAAACTACGAATGGCGTTCGTAAATTTACAAATGACGTCAAAATTGGTAAGATTGTTACTTTAACAAACCAATTAATATATTCGTAGAAATACGAACATACAGCCATTCGTCGATTGTACAAAGGCTTGGCAAAAAGTACGAATGGCGTTCGTAAATTTACAAATGACGTCAAAATTGGTAAGATTGTTACTTTAACAAACCAATTAATATATTCGTAGAAATACGAACATACAGCCATTCGTCGATTGTACAAAGGCTTGGTAAAAAGTACGAATGGCGTTCGTAAATTTACAAATGACGTCAAAATTGGTAAGATTGTTACTTTAACAAACCAATTAATATATTCGTAGAAATACGAACATACAGCCATTCGTCGATTGTACAAAGGCTTGGTAAAAAGTACGAATGGCGTTCGTAGATTTACAAATGACGGTAAAGTGAGTTTGGATAATATACCTAGACTAGCGTTGTTAAATATTAAGATATTTATCGTAATTTGTACGATTTAGGAAATCTAATTCTTTTTCTACGATTTGCTTAATTTTCAAAGCGATATTTACCATCACAATAGGTTTCTATCCTATCCTAATGTTATACAGTTTCAATCCCAAAAGCCAGTCGTAATTTAATTGGGTGAAAGCAGATGGTTCGTAGTTCGGATTCTGAAGGCTGGAAATCACGAAAATTAAATATTCATTAGGTATTTTTTCCGGTTAATTATTGGGCCGACTAACACTTTTAATACTATAGGATCACTAGCAATTGAAAGTACTTCCATTTTTCCTTTAGATGATTTGTTTGATTTTCGTTAGCAGATTGTGAAACTTCTCGTTATAAAGTTGAAATTAAAGTGGAATGCAACTTCTTCTAGTATTTCGCTATACAATCACACAACACAACTTATTTTGTGGATACATTTTAACCGCCCGCTAGGATAATGGAGAACTATATATTCGCATAGTATAGCTTGTTATCATTTCACGGAGATAGTCCGGTGTTTTGATTATATAAAGAAATCATAAACAACACATTATCTATTGACCAAATTAAACCCATTTTCCACATTCAGAGTGAATGAATTCCTGTATGACTTCAGCAGATATGTCGTGCAGTATTTTAGCAGCAAAATCGATGGTCCTATTTAATATATATCTAGTCCTGAAACCTTTTTTATTGCGTAACATCTTATATGCTCCGCGGAGCACTATTTCGAGCACTTTGACTAGCTATTTTCATTCCAATTCGAGGAAATATGGTGCTTATCGTAACAACATTGGTTATCTTGGCGGTTGTATACGAAGTTTTTTTTAAGGTTTGTAAGCTTCAGTCAACGTCCTATGAAGTTATGAACCGTTAAGCATAGATGCTTGTTGGTCAATAATCGCCTTGTATAGGGAAAAGCGCTTACATTGGTAAGCTGCATGAAATGGGTTGGACATTAATGGCCATCGGCGTACAATAGTATGTAGCTATTGATAAATTATTCGAGTCCGGGAGATTTCGAACGTTCGTTGGGACATTTGGAACAAAAGTTTCGTTATGGCTATTGTTTGAGAATCGTATGTTTTCACGGTTCAAAATCGTATTTGTCGTATGTTTTAATAGTAGGTATGTAGGTACACAAATTCGTTTCAGAGTGTAGAAGTCATATCGCACTTAATTTTATTTTTTGTAATACTCGTTAGAAATCGTACAGTTTGAACTTTAATATATTTTTTTCATTAGTATTATAACTACGCATTTCTAAGTTTCAAAGTAATTTTACTTAGAAGTACATATTTACTTGAGATGAGACCTTATTATAACCCTGAAAAAAGAAAATGCTCTTAAATTTGACCAATATTAACCATTTTTATTTATCAACCCATCTGCAATGCTTAAAATTAAAGAAACCAAAGGGTTAGCATGTTTTTAAAAATCTTGAAAAAAAAATATAAGAACACAAAACGAATAAACATGATTACCTATTCGTTTCATATCAGTATTTCAGCTTTGTTTAAAAAAAAAAACAATTATATAAGATAAGACAAGTTACTTAACATAAAGCAAAAAGCAAAAGATTACCTATGTTCGTTAATCGATACTGGCTAATTGCAAAGGGATGTGTTGAGAAGGTAAAGTCATATTAAATGCAATTCTAAATAGGGTAGTTTGCCACACCGTCAATGACTCGTAAAAAGAAGAAGAATCCAAATGACATCTAAAATACTTGTAGCAAAATAGAACAAATTTTATATTTTTATTGTATAATTTTGTTAAAAAAAATACTGAAAAGTATATAATAAAGTGTAAAAACAAGCTAAAAGCATTGTATAATTGAGAAATTATGTTTATCAAACGTTGTTACTAAATCTAGCGAAATTTAGCGCTTTTGAACAAAACACTACTCTGTCCATCATAAAACAGCTTTGTTATCCTAGAAGTTTTTTTTTCAACTTTTGAACAAAAAAGAGAGCGAATCTATGAAAGAATGGGCTTTGCTTTTATTGTATTTTATTTATCGAGTCGTTTTTATGAGTGCATAATATCGGATACAATCGTAAAATTTGTTTACAAAATTCTAGAAATTGCGTCGAAAAGAGGAAGCATCTTATTAACCTTCGGAAAACGTAACATTTACAATAAATACGATCGCATAGCAACGATGATCCCTATACAAGATATACGATAATTACGACTCTGAAAAAAAAAAAAAAAAAAAAAACGATTTTCGTAAAATGCTTTTAACAACTCTATCACTTTATAATAAAATTGATCAAGTAGGCATAATGAACTTTGTATTTGAATTGCATTTGGGCTGTGCCAAATGGATAGTTTTAATTGAATATCTGTTCTCAATAGTGTAACACGCGTTTAATTAAATCTCTCAGAAATAAAATCCGAATCTAAAAATTATATATAAAAAGTTAAAAGGTAATTTTGTGACTAGTGTTTGATATTGTGTTTGCAAGTTTCGATAGTTTTGTGTATTTGCATCTAATTTCTTAAAATTTACGAACTACATTAGTGTATTTGCAATTCTGCGTAAAGATACGTTTGTATATTTTTTACAAATACGAATGACGTTCGTAAATTTTTTAGGCTTAGTGCAAATTTAAACCAAAAACATATTGTTATTGCTCTTTCGGGTTACTTTATTTAATCTTTTTCTTAAATTTACGTGCGTGATTTATTTTTTTGCAGTGCTCAAAAATCATCTTTTGTGTTTTTTTTCGACAAAACGCCCTTGTGTATAATTGTGTGCGTACCTTTCGGTGAGCTTTTTTTGTATTATTTTATTTCATAATCAAAATATAAAAATCCTTTGTAGAAACTGTACTTTTGTCTTTCTAGAAACTTTTCAATTGTATACCTAATTTCTCATTTATACATTTTTTTTTAATATATCTGTTTTTAAACACCTTGCCGCCATATTTAAAAAGTACGAATAGCATTCGTACTATGTACCAAGCCTTCGTGCATTTTACGAATGGCTGTAATTTTGTATTTCTGCGTATGTTTTTAAAACTTTCCATCCTAATGATTCTGATTCCATTTTGCGAGAGTACGAACAGCGTTCGTACTATGTACCAAGCCTTCGTTCATTTTACGAATGGCTGTAGTTTCGTAGTTCTACAAACTTTTCAATTATATATTTTTCTTAATATCTGCCTTAAACATTTTGCCACCAAATTTAAAAAGTACGAATAGCATTCGTACTATGTACAAAGCCTTCGTGCATTTTACGAATGGCTGTAATTTTGTATTTCTGCGTATGTTTTTAAAACTTTCCATCCTAATGATTCTGATTCCATTTTGCGAGAGTACGAACAGCGTTCGTACTATGTACCAAGCCTTCGTTCATTTTACGAATGGCTGTAGTTTCGTAGTTCTACAAACTTTTCAATTATATATTTTTCTTAATATCTGCCTTAAACATTTTGCCGCCAAATTTAAAAAGTACGAATAGCATTCGTACTATGTACCAAGCCTTCGTGCATTTTACGAATGGCTGTAATTTTGTATTTCTGCGTATGTTTTAGTTGTATTTTCAAACTTTCCATCCTAATGATTCTGATTCCATTTTGCGAGAGTACGAACAGCGTTCGTACTATGTACCAAGCCTTCGTTTATTTTACGAATGGCTGTAGTTTCGTAGTTCTTCAAACTTTTCAATTATATATTTTTCCTAATATCTGCCTTAAACATTTTGCCGCCATATTTAAAAAGTACGAATAGCATTCGTACTATGTACCAAGCCTTCGTGCATTTTACGAATGGCTGTAGTTTCGTATTTCTACAAACTTTTCAATTATATATTTTACTTAAATTTATTTTACTATATTTGTTATTATTTTTACGATATTAACACAAGAAGTTTTAATATTTTTCCGCCAATGATTACATAATTAAAATACGTACTATTTTGCTTATTTATTTTTAAATTTACATTCGTATTTACTGGAGTTCTATGTGGTCAGTTCAGCTTTTGGTTTGTGTGCGTTAAATTTACTCAGTTTGCTGTAATTCATTTCGGTGATTCGGTACTCATAATTTGGCGCCGGCTCCAGGGGACTAAAAATGTTTTGTGCTAATGGCATAGTTCCGCTGCCGATGAACATTACCCCAATGGCAGCCGGTTAGCTAAGGTCAGTTATTTGACTGGTGAAGTGGTGAGGTACGAAGGCTTTTGGCATGAATCTATTTGCAACGCATCATTCTAATCAAAGGACTACAAAAAACTCTGATAAATTCGATGTATTCTATTTGTTTGATTTGATAAGGGTACATGATAGCTTGAGCGAAACAGCGGCAAAATATTTCATCTTTGATTTACTTTTTGATGCAAATTCTAACAATGTCGGGGTCCTTAAACACTTCCCGGACCAATTAGTTCCGAAATTGTTTAAGTGCACCAATTTTTCCCTTGGCATGCAAGGCGAGTTTATACATAATTGGTCAACTTGGAAGCGCTGCCAGTCATTGACACATGCACAGCCTGTGCCAGAAATCTCCTTGGAAACGATGGACTCAATTAACATCCGCAGCAGTAACATATCCCCGCCTCGTGTTTCTTCTAATAAAAATGCAATAACAGCTATGCAAAACTTTTTTTTAGCAAATATTACCCACTTCTTTTTTTTCATATTGAATATGCATCTTAAAATAATTCCAACTACTTGGAGCCTTACACAATCAGAAACCTAAACTTCAATTGCACCTCAAGTCCATCGGCATATTCAGTTTGTAACTGCTTATGCAAATTCAAAAAAAAATCTCTGATATTCCACAAGGTAGTCTGATATTCCACAAGGGCCCGTTGCTATTTGTTTTATTTATTAACGATGTCCACGAAATATTTAAATTCTGTAAAGTTTTGACATTCGCTGATGATTTGAAGTTGTTTTCTAGGGTTAATAATATTTCTGATTGTACTCGCTTTCAATCAGATATTAATAAGTTATCGGAATGGTGTAATCACAATGCTCTAGAACTTAATATTTCTAAATGCAAGGTGTTTACGACCTACCGTATTGCTGCACCCATTTTTCATAATTATTTTATAAATGATCTTAGACTTCAGCGTCTTGATGAGGTAATAGATCTTGGTGTCATATTTGACTATAAATTAAATTTTAATTTGCATTACGATTACGTCATTGCTAAGTCTAACTCGTTGTTGGGCTTTCTTATGCGTAATAGTAACGACTTTCGAAATGTACATAGCCTTAAGGTTATTTACTGCTCATTAGTCAGGCCATACTTAGAATATTCATCAATTATTTGGGATTCACCATATGTCTTACACAAACTTAGACTCGAAAGAGTCCAGAAGAAATTCACGAGATACGCGGTTCGTAAATTATATGTGTTGGATGAGCTTCCTAATTATGACAGCAGATGCACATTAGTCGGCTTGCGAACCCTCAGTTTCAGACGCACTGTAACTTCTGTCATGTTTGTTCGCGATATTATTAATTATCATATTAAGTCACCAGAACTACTTTATCTTTTAAATATATACGCCCCCCAAAGGTCTCTGCGGGTTAGAAGCTTATTTTATACAGAAAGGCATACAACCAATTATGGTAACAACGAGCCTATTACAAGGTGCATAAGCACATTCAATGATCTCTGCAGTGAAATTGATTTTTGCTTATGCAGATTTTTAAAAATTGCGTTTTTTCATTGGTTTTTGATTAAATTAACTTAATATTTGAAGTAGTCTATAAGATTGAAGATCGGTAGGTGACGCTAAGTCGCGCAACAAACAACAGTTGTGTAAAGCGTTACTGAGAGGTCACACTAAGGGAACGTAGTGTTTTGTGTGTCCTCGATGATGGTAAAAAAAAAAAAAAAAAACATATACACCTTACCTATCTATGAAAATATATCGGTCTAACACGAACCCTACTTATTCATAGACACCATAACCAGCTTTACTAATAACTCCAGTCAAAAATAAAAACATACCATAAAAGATCAGAGAACAGAAACTCCTTCTACACTTTTCTTTGCACTAAGAAATCTTAGTGAGTGTAAGCTGTAAGAGCTTTTAAAAAAGTGCAGTAGACACTAACAAATCTCTGACTTGAACTTGCGAAAATGTCCTTTTTCTGAGAGATTGAAGTTATAAAAACTTACATTGGTATTTGATATATACTGCCAAATCAGATAAATTACCCAAAAGTGGACTATTCGTATTATGAACCATTTCTTCCTCACTAATAAAATAAGAAAACAAACAACCAAACTTCGTGCACTCTATTTTTATTAATAATTAAGCAAAAACAATTGAATAAAATATATAACTTTGCTTAACACTAGTAGTGTGCGCAGAGTTAAATGCTTTTCGTAAGTATAGAAAATTTGTTTCGGAATTTTTAGTTCTAAGAGATAATAGATAGTAAATGTTACTACACCTGTTTTGTAAATGGTGTACGTCCACTGTAGTAAATAAATAATATATAGTTACATAATATTATAATTCATTTTAAGATTTAAAGAAAGATGGAAACACCAGCAAACAACGACATTGTCGCAGAGGAATACATTCCACAATATGTTCAGCATTTTAGTGCAGAAGATGTAATGAACATAAGTAAATATTACAATCCGACAGAGCCGACTAATATCGGTGCAGATGTACGTACATCTGATGAGTTGAGAGCTGGAATTTGTCGGATTTATTCGACTATTTCGAAAGTAGGCTTGTACTTTTTTATAGTTTATCTAGCATATTTATATTTTCTAAATATAAATTTTGCATAATGAATTGTCCTTTATTTGCACAATAGAGCATCAACTTTATGTCGGGGTGTTAAAACACTTCCCGGACGAATTGGCCGCGAAATTGTTTAAGGGCACACACTTTTCCCTTGGCATGCAAGGCGAGTTTATACATAATTGGTCAACTTGGAAAGTAGTACCTATAAATTTGCCGGTCCTGGGCCACAGGGATCGGGATCATTTTCTGTGACGTCATCCACATATCCGAAATATCTACAAACTACAATCTGAAACAGCTGTTCATATGTCCGAGTTCAACCAATCAAAACCGAGATACATCTAGTCAGACAGTTGTCCCCCCCCCCCCACAATAATTGTTGAAAATGTATAGAACGAATCTTATGATCACGATGTGTAATAAAATTTTTTGTTGTCTTTCGTAGGATAGGAGTACATGATGCATAGCACATGTGTTTGTGTATAATATTAGATTTTTTTTGTTGACTATGTGTACAATCGTTGTTTCTGCTACCACTCAAATAGCATTGATAGGGGTGGGGATTGTGAAAATTTATCTTTTAGGACACTGCTAGTAATAAGTGATATTTTTTTTTAGGTTTTTAGTTGTGGTTGACGGCATGCATCATTTTAGGGTCAGTGACCGGTGGATTTTTATGTTTTAGTTCAGTTGCAGTCAGACTGATATGAAATGGTATTAGTTTTTTTTTTATTTTTCTTGGAAGTTGTGTGAGAACAATGGGAATGTAATTCATTCGATCTACATATGATCTAAAAATAGAATCGAAACGAAGTGCGTGATCATTACCATTTTACAGGTTTAAACTTGATGATTCGAACATAGCTGCCGACTCTTTAGGGGGGGGGATTTTGATGTGTTAGTTTCAGTTGCAGTCAGGTTCAGTGTTGCCGTTTGGTTTCTTTATGATGCTTTTGAACCTCTTGAAGCTCAGGACCCCTGGTCCCAACTTTTAAAAAAATGATCAAAATGGTACCCTTTTTTCAGTGTAAGTACGATTTTATTCTTTATTGAACGAAAAAGAATGCAGACATATGAAATGAAGTGTTTCGTGATGAATAAATTTGTTTTTTTTTGTTAAAAGTAAATGTAATTGTGGCGCCGTTTTTTTTTTTTTTTTATTAGTATTTTTTGTGGTGATCCCCTTTTATCGGCTCGGGCCCCTTTTTATTCCCCTTTTGTGAATTTTTCCAGCGGCCACACTGGTTCAGGCATGGTAGTATTTCATGGTATTAGTTTTTTCCGATTTTTCTTGGAAGTTGTGTGAAAGCAAATGGGATTGTAATTCATTCAATCAAGTCAAGTCTTAGAAATAGGACGTACTGCTAATTCACGTGCTCGTTATCATCACAATATAATATATTAATATGAAGGGTTTTATTTGTGACATTTGTCAGATGGAATTTACCTTAAATAATAATTTAAGGAGGCATATTTTGAACAAACACAACAAAAATAGAGTGAAGTGTAATATTTGCGATAAAGTGTTCAACAGGAGTGATGCTCTATTATATCATAAAATTAGTTATCATAGTGTACGTTCGGATGATAGCATTACAAATGTTAGTGTAAATAATGAAAATCAAGCGACTACTTCTTCGGCGGGTTATTTAAAAACGAAAATATGTGAAGAGTGCAAAATAGAGGTTCCAAAAAGTGTATGGTACTCCCACATTCGCACAAATTTGCATAAAAAGAATAGTGCAAAATCATGTGAGTCATGCGAACAATTAAAGGTGGTCAAAAGCACTTTCAATAACCGAATACAGACATTGATGTATGAGAACAAAAACGAAGAAATCATAGAACCTATGACATTCTTAAATCAATCTGAAAATATTGTTTGTGAAAATTTAAACCGGCTTTTAAAAATACATTCAAATTTCAAATTTAATATCGAACTTTTTGGTGAATATGTGAAAATACATAAAACTGATGAAGAAGAAGTTATGGTGACATCAATAAAATCATTTCAATCGAAAATGTGTCTTGTCCAGTGTGCGGTAGATTTAAAGTCGCTATATAAAGAAATGTGTATGAACATTGTCAGAAAAATGGAAGAATTTCAAGAGAGGGATAGTGGATGGTCATTAATTAGAATTATCCATATTGAAATTAACATGAGCGAATATAGACCAATTAGAGGCTCACAATTTATAGCCCTACCAAGTTTTCTGGCAAATAAAAAAGCGTGTATTAACATTGAAAATAGTGATGAATATTGTTTTAAATGGTGTGTAATATCAGCAATAATACCATCAAACACTAAACCGCAAAGGACATCATCCTACAACATAAAAGACATTAAAGAAAGAACAATTTCATTAAATAATGGAGTGATACTTAAATTTGGAGATTTAGAATTTCCATTGAAAATAAAGGATGTAAAAGCATTTGAACTATTAAATACAAATATAAGTGTTAATGTGTTCGGTTACGAGGAGGAGAACAAGAAGATTGTGGGTCCTTATTACATCACGTCTGAGGAAAAGGAAATTCATATCAATTTGTTACTGTTACAGGATATGGAGAGATACCATTATGTATGGATTAAGAATATTTCAAAGTAAGAGTGCATAATACATATTAGTTTCTGTACTTTTTATAAATTTTCTTTTTAATTTCAGACTACTAAATACTCAAATAAGAACAAATGAACATAAGTTTTTTATATGCAACGGATGTCTGCAATACTTCGGTAACGAGCATAATTTCAATACGCATAAGCTAGAATGTAAGAAAATTGTTAGTAAGTTACCATCGATTGAAGAGTCTTATTTAGAATATAGTCATTATGAAAGACAGATGGATGTTCCATTTGTAATCTATGCTGATTTCGAATGTATTCTTAAAGATGTAGATACTTGCTTTCCACATCCAAATATACCATCTACTACTGTAGTTCAGGAACATGTACCTTGTGCATTCAGTTACTTTATTAAGTGTTCCTTTGACGATACATTAAATGTGTTCAGAATCTATAAAGGTTTAGATGCATCAAAAATGTTTGTAGAATTTTTAATTAACGATGTTCAACATATAAATGAAACATATTTGTCTGTTAAGAAGCCGATGAATTCTCTTACTGAAGCCGAACTAAAATTTCATAACGAAAATCAATTTTGTCATATTTGCAAAAATTCATTAGATAATAATCGGGTAGCAGATCACTGTCATCTAACGGGTAAATACAGGGGCCCAGCTCATAATGAATGTAATTTAAAATTTAAAATAGCGAACTTCATCCCAGTATTTTTTCATAATTTTTCGGGATACGACTGCCATTTGTTCATAAAAGAATTCTCAAATATTCCAGGTAATATAAATGTAATTGCAGTGAATAAGGAAAGGTATATATCACTTAGAAAATCGATTAATCTTGTTTCTGATAAATCATTTGAAATTCGATTTCTAGATTCTTTTAAATTTATGGCATCTAGCTTAGATGCTTTAGCTAAGAATTTATCAAAAGATGATTTTAAAATTGTTCGTTCGATTTTTAAGTCTGATGATGAATTCAATTTAATGACAACAAAGGGATTTTTCCATATGAATATGTAAATTCATGGGAGAGATTAAGTGATAAAACGCTCCCACCACTCGATAAATTCTTTAGCACAATTAGTAATTCTAGTTGTACCGAAGACGAGTATAAATTTGCTAAAAAAGTATGGCAAACCTTCAAGTGTGAAAGCCTATTAGATTATTTGACAATTTTTTTAAAAGCTGACGTTTTATTATTGGCTGATATATTTGAAAATTTTAGAAAAATATGTAGAAATATTTATGGTCTGGACCCCTGTCAGTATTACACATCACCTGGTCTATCATGGGATGCCATGATGAAAGTAACAAAAATTAAATTGGAACTTTTAACTGATATAAATATGTATACGTTTATACAAAGAGGCATTCGAGGTGGTATTGTGCAATGTTGTTGCAGACACTCCAAATCGAACAATAAATTCATGAAAGATTTTAATAAAGAAAATCCGTCTGAGTATTTAATGTATTTGGATGCTAATAACTTATACGGTTGGGCAATGTCACAAAGTCTACCCTATGGCGAATTTGAATGGATAGAAACCGATGACTTTAATGTATTCAATATACCATCAGATTCACAATACGGTTACATTTTGGAAGTTGATTTAGAATATCCAGATCATCTTCACGACGATCATAGTGATTTTCCCTTTTGCGTGGAGAATAAGAAAAGTCCAATTGCTAAATTTAGTAAACTCATTTCTGATTTAACAAATAAATCAAAATATGTAATACACTATAGAAATCTTCAACAATGCGTTAAACAAGGGTTGCAAATTTTAAAAATACACAGAATTTTGAGATTTAAGCAATCATGTTGGCTCAAAGAATACATTGATTTGAATACACATCACCGTACATTGGCTAAAAATGATTTTGAGAAGAATTTCTTTAAATTATTGAATAATGCTGTTTACGGAAAAACGATGGAAAATGTAGACAAAAGAAAAGATATTAAAATAGTAACAAATTGGGAGAGTTGTGGAAAACGGTTAGGTGCCCGAGCTCTGACAGCCAAACCTAACTTTCACAGTTCTAGCAAATTTACGGACAACATGATTGCTATTGAAATGAGACGTGTTCATGTAACTTACAACAAACCAATTTATTTGGGTTTTAGTGTTCTTGATTTATCAAAATGGAAGATGTATGATTTTCACTATGAATATATGAAACCAAAGTATGGTAAAAATATAACTTTAAATTATATGGATACTGATTCTTTCGTATATTCTATTAAAACCGAAAATTTCTACAATGATATACTGATGGACATTGATAGCAATTTTGATACATCGGATTATCCATCTGATAATAGGTAGGTATAATATACCAAATAAAAACAAGAAGATAATCGGAATGATGAAAGATGAAATGAATGGTGAAATTATAAGAGAATTTGTCGGTCTTCGATCTAAAATGTATTCAATTGCTACTGAAAATAGTAAACAAATTAAGAAAGCTAAAGGTGTTAAGAAAACTGTACTAGATGGTATGAATATGGATGATTACAGAGATTGTTTGTATAAAAAGAAGCTATTTTATGGGAATATGTACATAATTAGATCAAAGATTCATAATATATATACACAATCTGTTAATAAACTTGCACTTAGTTATGTAGATGATAAAAGATATATAATGGAAAATGGTGTTAATACCCTTGCATGGGGACACTACAGTTTAGAAAAATAAAGATGAAAAAAAAAAAATGTTCTTTGATTTTTATTTAATGCACACTTTTAGTTTAACTGAAAATAAGCTTAACCAATTATAATAAAACATAAATTGAAAAAAAAGTCTCTTTTATTTTTCCTCGCTTGATTCGAATATTGTTTTCATGGAAATTAGTTCTCAGGTTAAATAAGTATAGTACAACAACAGAATAAGAATACAATACTAACAATACGTTCTTCAAAGATAAGGTATAGTACACAGCCTACATACATTCTGGAATGCAATGTAGTCTTCTGAGATATTGTATACTCTCTCCTCACCCTCTTGGATAATGTATGCTACATTCTATAAACATATCAGCTCTTTAAGATCATGATATGGTATGAGGAGAAAAATTCATCAAAGCAATAAACAATAGCGTACTATACTAATAAATTAATGATACAGCTTCCTTCTGTGAGGAGAAAAAGTCATCGAAGCAGTAAGCAATAACGTCCGTACTATAATAAAAAATTAATGCGTTGTCATCATAAATTTCATTATTTATTGACAATCGACACCAATAGTCAAAAATCATGTGCAATGGACCCTACAGTCATAGCTACCTACTATCCCTTATTCATGCACTTACAATGGCTCTGCTAGTGAATGAATGCTAGATGAAATAACGTAAAATGTAGACAAAAAAATTATATGCTATGGAGTACCCTAATTATGATAGAAGTGTGTAGCATATCGATATAATTAAAAAATAATTTTTGTTGTTTGTTTTTTTCTTAACCTTTCAGATGGTTTTTTGTTTTTTCGTCAATTTTTGGGTTGCTGGTTTCGTTTCTTTTTCACTATTTAGTTAGAAGAAATTCGTTATGAATTAAATGTCATTGAAATTGATAGCAATCGTAATGCTGACATCACATCAACAATCAAAAACTACTTCGGGCTGTTTCGGGCTGTTTACAGGGTTGTTTCATACAGGCTGTTTCATACAGGGAGTTTTTTAATTTGTATCCTATTGATTGTAGATATTGTTTATTTGCTTTGTTAAGTCGTCTTGTTGTTGTTCTGTTGGACACTAATGGTGAGGTATTGATAGTCTTGTTATATGTTTCACCACTTTTATAGTTCAATGAACTGTTGTAGATAATCATTACTGAGGTTTTAGATGTAATCGTGCTGTAATAGTTTCACCTCGAAAGTTTATGAGATTTATGTCTTGATCCAATAGTTTTAAGGTTATAGAACTTATCCTTTTGCGGAACCTCTATTATTTTATAGCCGAACCGAGGTACATCTAGTCAGACAGCTGTCAGACTTAAGATGCCCCGTATTTCCATGATGTGCTAGCTAAATAGTACAACAGATCTGTTTAATAACAGGGCAGTTTAATAACAGGGCTGTTCTATTTCATACAGATCTGTTTAATAACAGGGCAGTTTAATAACAGGGCAGTTTAATAACAGGGCTGTTCTATTTCATACAGATCTGTTTAATAACAGGGCTGTTCTATTTCATACAGATCTGTTTAATAACAGGGCAGTTTAATAACAGGGCAGTTTAATAACAGGGCAGTTTAATAACAGGGCTGTTCTATTTCATACAGGGCGGTTTAATACAGGAGCTGTTCAAAACAGTATGTGGTCCGAATCTGACAAGACGGTAAGTTCCGTAGTATCATGAAGATATTATGTAGATCGTGCAGATCCGCAATAATAGCTGATCTGATTGATCTCACCTGCAATAACAGCTGATCTCACCTGCAATAATAAGCTGATCGGATTGATCTGATCTCACCTGAATAGATGATCTGATTGATCTCCGATCTCACCTGCAATAGCTGATCTGATTGATCTCCGATCAATCAATCAAGCTATTACTGCGGATCAGATCAATCCGATCAGCTTACTATTGTGGATCAGATCAGCTGTTATTGCAGGTGAGATCAATCAGATCAGCTATTATTGCAGGTGAGATCAGCTGTTATTGCAGGTGAGATCAATCAGATCAGCTATTATTGCGGATCTGCACGATCTACATAATATCTTCATGATACTACGGAACTTACCGTCTTGTCAGATTCGGACCACATACTGTTTTGAACAGCTCCTGTATTAAACCGCCCTGTATGAAATAGAACAGCCCTGTTATTAAACTGCCCTGTTATTAAACAGATCTGTATGAAATAGAACAGCCCTGTTATTAAACAGATCTGTATGAAATAGAACAGCCCTGTTATTAAACTGCCCTGTTATTAAACTGCCCTGTTATTAAACAGATCTGTATGAAATAGAACAGCCCTGTTATTAAACTGCCCTGTTATTAAACAGATCTGTTGTACTATTTAGCTAGCACATCATGGAAATACGGGGCATCTTAAGTCTGACAGCTGTCTGACTAGATGTACCTCGGTTCGGCTATAAAATAATAGAGGTTCCGCAAAAGGATAAGTTCTATAACCTTAAAACTATTGGATCAAGACATAAATCTCATAAACTTTCGAGGTGAAACTATTACAGCACGATTACATCTAAAACCTCAGTAATGATTATCTACAACAGTTCATTGAACTATAAAAGTGGTGAAACATATAACAAGACTATCAATACCTCACCATTAGTGTCCAACAGAACAACAACAAGACGACTTAACAAAGCAAATAAACAATATCTACAATCAATAGGATACAAATTAAAAAACTCCCTGTATGAAACAGCCTGTATGAAACAACCCTGTAAACAGCCCGAAACAGCCCGAAGTAGTTTTTGATTGTTGATGTGATGTCAGCATTACGATTGCTATCAATTTCAATGACATTTAATTCATAACGAATTTCTTCTAACTAAATAGTGAAAAAGAAACGAAACCAGCAACCCAGAAATTGACGAAAAAACAAAAAACCATCTGAAAGGTTAAGAAAAAAACAAACAACAAAAATTATTTCTTAATTATATCGATATGCTACACACTTCTATCATAATTAGGGTACTCCATAGCATATAATTTTTTTGTCTACATTTTACGTTATTTCATCTAGCATTCATTCACTAGCAGAGCCATTGTAAGTGCATGAATAAGGGATAGTAGGTAGCTATGACTGTAGGGTCCATTGCACATGATTTTTGACTATTGGTGTCGATTGTCAATAAATAATGAAATTTATGATGACAACGCATTAATTTTTATTATAGTATACGGACGTTATTGCTTACTGCTTCGATGACTTTTTCTCCTCACAGAAGGAAGCTGTATCATTAATTTATTAGTATAGTACGCTATTGATTATTGCTTTGATGAATTTTTCTCCTCATACCATATCATGATCTTAAAGAGCTGATATGTTTATAGAATGTAGCATACATTATCCAAGAGGGTGAGGAGAGAGTATACAATATCTCAGAAGACTACATTGCATTCCAGAATGTATGTAGGCTGTGTACTATACCTTATCTTTGAAGAACGTATTGTTAGTATTGTATTCTTATTCTGTTGTTGTACTATACTTATTTAACCTGAGAACTAATTTCCATGAAAACAATATTCGAATCAAGCGAGGAAAAATAAAAGAGACTTTTTTTTCAATTTATGTTTTATTATAATTGGTTAAGCTTATTTTCAGTTAAACTAAAAGTGTGCATTAAATAAAAATCAAAGAACATTTTTTTTTTTTTCATCTTTATTTTTCTAAACTGTAGTGTCCCCATGCAAGGGTATTAACACCATTTTCCATTATATATCTTTTATCATCTACATAACTAAGTGCAAGTTTATTAACAGATTGTGTATATATATTATGAATCTTTGATCTAATTATGTACATATTCCCATAAAATAGCTTCTTTTTATACAAACAATCTCTGTAATCATCCATATTCATACCATCTAGTACAGTTTTCTTAACACCTTTAGCTTTCTTAATTTGTTTACTATTTTCAGTAGCAATTGAATACATTTTAGATCGAAGACCGACAAATTCTCTTATAATTTCACCATTCATTTCATCTTTCATCATTCCGATTATCTTCTTGTTTTTATTTGGTATATTATACCTACCTATTATCAGATGGATAATCCGATGTATCAAAATTGCTATCAATGTCCATCAGTATATCATTGTAGAAATTTTCGGTTTTAATAGAATATACGAAAGAATCAGTATCCATATAATTTAAAGTTATATTTTTACCATACTTTGGTTTCATATATTCATAGTGAAAATCATACATCTTCCATTTTGATAAATCAAGAACACTAAAACCCAAATAAATTGGTTTGTTGTAAGTTACATGAACACGTCTCATTTCAATAGCAATCATGTTGTCCGTAAATTTGCTAGAACTGTGAAAGTTAGGTTTGGCTGTCAGAGCTCGGGCACCTAACCGTTTTCCACAACTCTCCCAATTTGTTACTATTTTAATATCTTTTCTTTTGTCTACATTTTCCATCGTTTTTCCGTAAACAGCATTATTCAATAATTTAAAGAAATTCTTCTCAAAATCATTTTTAGCCAATGTACGGTGATGTGTATTCAAATCAATGTATTCTTTGAGCCAACATGATTGCTTAAATCTCAAAATTCTGTGTATTTTTAAAATTTGCAACCCTTGTTTAACGCATTGTTGAAGATTTCTATAGTGTATTACATATTTTGATTTATTTGTTAAATCAGAAATGAGTTTACTAAATTTAGCAATTGGACTTTTCTTATTCTCCACGCAAAAGGGAAAATCACTATGATCGTCGTGAAGATGATCTGGATATTCTAAATCAACTTCCAAAATGTAACCGTATTGTGAATCTGATGGTATATTGAATACATTAAAGTCATCGGTTTCTATCCATTCAAATTCGCCATAGGGTAGACTTTGTGACATTGCCCAACCGTATAAGTTATTAGCATCCAAATACATTAAATACTCAGACGGATTTTCTTTATTAAAATCTTTCATGAATTTATTGTTCGATTTGGAGTGTCTGCAACAACATTGCACAATACCACCTCGAATGCCTCTTTGTATAAACGTATACATATTTATATCAGTTAAAAGTTCCAATTTAATTTTTGTTACTTTCATCATGGCATCCCATGATAGACCAGGTGATGTGTAATACTGACAGGGGTCCAGACCATAAATATTTCTACATATTTTTCTAAAATTTTCAAATATATCAGCCAATAATAAAACGTCAGCTTTTAAAAAAATTGTCAAATAATCTAATAGGCTTTCACACTTGAAGGTTTGCCATACTTTTTTAGCAAATTTATACTCGTCTTCGGTACAACTAGAATTACTAATTGTGCTAAAGAATTTATCGAGTGGTGGGAGCGTTTTATCACTTAATCTCTCCCATGAATTTACATATTCATATGGAAAAATTCCCTTTCTAGTCATTAAATTGAATTCTTCATCAGACTTAAAAAACGAGCGAACAATTTTAAAATCATCTTTTGATAAATTCTTAGCTAAAGCATCTAAGCTAGATGCCATGAATTTAAAAGAATCTAGAAATCGAATCTCAAATGATTTATCAGAAACAAGATTAATCGATTTTCTAAGTGATATATACCTTTCCTTATTCACTGCAATTACATTTATATTACCTGGAATATTTGAGAATTCTTTTATGAACAAATGGCAGTCGTAGCCCGAAAAATTATGAAAAAATACTGGGATAAATTTCGCTATTTTAAATTTTAAATTACATTCATTATGAGCTGGGCCCCTGTATTTACCTGTCAGATGACAGTGATCTGCTACCCGATTATTATCTAATGAATTTTTGCAAATATGACAAAATTGATTTTCGTTATGAAATTTTAGTTCGGCTTCAGTAAGAGAATTCATCGGCTTCTTAACAGACAAATATGTTTCATTTATATGTTGAACATCGTTAATTAAAAATTCTACAAACATTTTTGATGCATCTAAACCTTTATAGATTCTGAACACATTTAATGTATCGTCAAAGGAACACTTAATAAAGTAACTGTATGCACAAGGTACATGTTCCTGAACTACAGTAGTAGATGGTATATTTGGATGTGGAAAGCAAGTATCTACATCTTTAAGAATACATTCGAAATCAGCATAGATTACAAATGGAACATCCATCTGTCTTTCATAATGACTATATTCTAAATAAGACTCTTCAATCGATGGTAACTTACTAACAATTTTCTTACATTCTAGCTTATGCGTATTGAAATTATGCTCGTTACCGAAGTATTGCAGACATCCGTTGCATATAAAAAACTTATGTTCATTTGTTCTTATTTGAGTATTTAGTAGTCTGAAATTAAAAAGAAAATTGATAAAAAGTATAGAAACTAATATGTATTATGCACTCTTACTTTGAAATATTCTTAATCCATACATAATGGTATCTCTCCATATCCTGTAACAGTAACAAATTGATATGAATTTCCTTTTCCTCAGACGTGATGTAATAAGGACCCACAATCTTCTTGTTCTCCTCCTCGTAACCGAACACATTAAAACTTATATTTGTATTTAATAGTTCAAATGCTTTTACATCCTTTATTTTCAATGGAAATTCTAAATCTCCAAATTTAAGTATCACTCCATTATTTAATGAAATTGTTCTTTCTTTAATGTCTTTTATGTTGTAGGATGATGTCCTTTGCGGTTTAGTGTTTGATGGTATTATTGCTGATATTACACACCATTTAAAACAATATTCATCACTATTTTCAATGTTAATACACGCTTTTTTATTTGCCAGAAAACTTGGTAGGGCTATAAATTGTGAGCCTCTAATTGGTCTATATTCGCTCATGTTAATTTCAATATGGATAATTCTAATTAATGACCATCCACTATCCCTCTCTTGAAATTCTTCCATTTTTCTGACAATGTTCATACACATTTCTTTATATAGCGACTTTAAATCTACCGCACACTGGACAAGACACATTTTCGATTGAAATGATTTTATTGATGTCACCATAACTTCTTCTTCATCAGTTTTATGTATTTTCACATATTCACCAAAAAGTTCGATATTAAATTTGAAATTTGAATGTATTTTTAAAAGCCGGTTTAAATTTTCACAAACAATATTTTCAGATTGATTTAAGAATGTCATAGGTTCTATGATTTCTTCGTTTTTGTTCTCATACATCAATGTCTGTATTCGGTTATTGAAAGTGCTTTTGACCACCTTTAATTGTTCGCATGACTCACATGATTTTGCACTATTCTTTTTATGCAAATTTGTGCGAATGTGGGAGTACCATACACTTTTTGGAACCTCTATTTTGCACTCTTCACATATTTTCGTTTTTAAATAACCCGCCGAAGAAGTAGTCGCTTGATTTTCATTATTTACACTAACATTTGTAATGCTATCATCCGAACGTACACTATGATAACTAATTTTATGATATAATAGAGCATCACTCCTGTTGAACACTTTATCGCAAATATTACACTTCACTCTATTTTTGTTGTGTTTGTTCAAAATATGCCTCCTTAAATTATTATTTAAGGTAAATTCCATCTGACAAATGTCACAAATAAAACCCTTCATATTAATATATTATATTGTGATGATAACGAGCACGTGAATTAGCAGTACGTCCTATTTCTAAGACTTGACTTGATTGAATGAATTACAATC
Organism: Cheilosia vernalis; assembly: GCA_949126925.1. NCBI lineage: Eukaryota > Metazoa > Arthropoda > Insecta > Diptera > Syrphidae > Cheilosia > Cheilosia vernalis. Next base: position 78,533,899 of record OX421358.1, on the reverse strand, counting down.
CCATTTGCTTTCACACAACTTCCAAGAAAAATCGGAAAAAACTAATACCATGAAATACTACCATGCCTGAACCAGTGTTGCCGCTGGAAAAATTCACAAAAGGGGAATAAAAAGGGGCCCGAGCCGATAAAAGGGGATCACCACAAAAAATACTAATAAAAAAAAAAAAAAAACGGCGCCACAATTACATTTACTTTTAACAAAAAAAAAAACAAATTTATTCATCACGAAACACTTCATTTCATATGTCTGCATTCTTTTTCGTTCAATAAAGAATAAAATCGTACTTACACTGAAAAAAGGGTACCATTTTGATCATTTTTTTAAAAGTTGGGACCAGGGGTCCTGAGCTTCAAGAGGTTCAAAAGCATCATAAAGAAACCAAACGGCAACACTGAACCTGACTGCAACTGAAACTAACACATCAAAATCCCCCCCCCTAAAGAGTCGGCAGCTATGTTCGAATCATCAAGTTTAAACCTGTAAAATGGTAATGATCACGCACTTCGTTTCGATTCTATTTTTAGATCATATGTAGATCGAATGAATTACATTCCCATTGTTCTCACACAACTTCCAAGAAAAATAAAAAAAAAACTAATACCATTTCATATCAGTCTGACTGCAACTGAACTAAAACATAAAAATCCACCGGTCACTGACCCTAAAATGATGCATGCCGTCAACCACAACTAAAAACCTAAAAAAAAATATCACTTATTACTAGCAGTGTCCTAAAAGATAAATTTTCACAATCCCCACCCATATCAATGCTATTTGAGTGGTAGCAGAAACAACGATTGTACACATAGTCAACAAAAAAAATCTAATATTATGTATACACAAACACATGTGCTATGCATCATGTACTCCTATCCTACGAAAGACAACAAAAAATTTTATTACACATCGTGATCATAAGATTCGTTCTATACATTTTCAACAATTATTGTGGGGGGGGGGGACAACTGTCTGACTAGATGTATCTCGGTTTTGATTGGTTGAACTCGGACATATGAACAGCTGTTTCAGATTGTAGTTTGTAGATATTTCGGATATGTGGATGACGTCACAGAAAATGATCCCGATCCCTGTGGCCCAGGACCGGCAAATTTATACTACTTTGGAAGCGCTGCCTGTGCCAGAAATCTCCTTGGAAACGATGGACTCAATTAACATCCGCAGCAGTAACATATCCCCGCCTCGTGTTTCGCAAATGTTTGTGCAAAGTTCGAAAATAAATTTGCACAACATTATTTTGAGTGGCAGTCCTTACGGACGGATTATTTGCGAATATCATGAATCGCACGGTGAGCTGGATGAGAGGACGCGCAAATCGCTTGTGGAAGCATTTCTTCAATATTGTGTCTCCAACAACATTGAAAATGTTTCTAAGAGCGAATGCAAGACCCTCGCACAAGAAATCGTGGCAACATTTCCTAAAGAAGCTTTGGTAATAATACTTGCATACATTAAATTTTCGGTCACTAAAATTTCTCTGTATTTCTAAAACAAAATAAATTAACGGTGTGTCAACCAAAAAGTCTGTGTTCGATTCTTGGCCGCAATACAAAGAACCATATGGCTACAAATTGGTAATTGCTTGTGGTTGTGACTCTTTAATATTATGTATGGTTTTTTTCTTACTGTTTTTTCTACTACTATTCTGTTTAGCTTGAATCTGATTTTAACCATGTGTTTGGCGTCAAAAATCCATTTCTTGACAGTCAAACTGATTTTGTGGACGTCATGCTATCCCAAGTTTTGCCTCAAAATTTGAAAAATGCCGCAGACATTGACCTTCTTAGGGAAGTTAATGCAAATAAAGAGAAGTTACACCGAAGTATGTCCATTGCATGTGTGCACTTCTGTTATTATGCATTGTTCTTTTAAATATTAAATTGTAATCTATTTGAACAGATGCGATTTGTGCCGCAGTGTTTAGGCTAACCCAATCGCTATTGCCCAATGGCAAAGCCATAAAAATGCTGACGGACACCTCAAAACCAAAAAGGAAACGAAAGTCACAGAAAAACTTCTTAATATATGAATCGCGCGATGCATTCATTGTGGTATGTGAAACCGATGCTCTCTATAAGGAGTACTTTGATGCAAAAGTATTAAGAGAGTCGTCGGTCCCTCCATACATAACAATAATTGGCAAACTTTTGGCACCCACCCATATTTATTGTGACTTCGAAAACATAACATACAAAATGGATAGCCTGCCGCGAGCAATCGACATATGCTTTAAGGCATACAATTTGTTCCGGTGGGAGTATTCGCCAGCTGCGCGACTTATGTGGCAGTTCATAAACTCACAGTTTTACGAACTGCCAGACGAATCGCCAAGTCCGGTCGTTCACATATTGATGAAGAATGTGAAAGGTAACTTAATCCCTTTATCCAACAAATAATAACATTAAACATTACAACGTAATCATTATTTAATATATATAGACGCGAAGCAGAAAATGGGTGCTGCATTAAATAGGACATCTCTCGAAGTAGCAGCTTAAGCTTTGGTAGAAGCAAAAAAAAAAAACAAAATGAATAAACAGGTACAAATCTAACAATTATTGTGGTAATTACAAATGTTTTACTGTTGCTTTTAATCTTTTCTCTTTTAGAAAACAAAAAAAGTTCTTTTGAGAACTAGTGCGATCGTTACCCAGGACAAACATTTTTAAAGTCGCCCACATAAATTTTGTGGATTGTCACAAGCCAAACAAAAGACTGAGTGGAAATGTTTGGCCGCAAATATAAAATCTCGCATTCGTAATATTTACAAATATATATTGGTACAAAGCACAAATATATTTATCCAATAAACAAATGGATTCGTAAATATTTCACGAAAAAATTTTTACATTTTACGAATGCATTCGTAATATTTACAAATATATATTGGTACAAAGCACAAATATATTTGTCCAATAAACAAATGGATTCGTAAATATTTCACGAACAAATTTTTACATTTTACGAATGCATTCGTAATATTTACAAATATATATTGGTACAAAGCACAAATATATTTGTCCAATAAACAAATGGATTCGTAAATATTTCACGAACAAATTTTTACATTTTACGAATGCATTCGTAATATTTACAAATATATATTGGTACAAAGCACAAATATATTTGTCCAATAAACAAATGGATTCGTAAATATTTCACGAACAAATTTTTACATATTACGTCTGTCTGATTAGACGAAATTGTTTGTAAAATATTTTGTTTTTGTCGTTCGTACATTGAACAAACAGTCACATGTAATATGTACAAAGGCGTTCGTCTGCTGAAAACTACAGACGGTTTCGTAAAATGTAATAACTATTTCGTGCATATAACGAATTTTTTTTTTGGGTGCGGACAGGGGTGGTAGCCGCAAATTACCACTCTTTTTAGTTCAACTAACCCCCGACAGCAAAATCGATAGATTAAAAAGGATCAGATTCCTGCCACATGCAGTTTAGGTGCGTGAAGTGTAACAAGGACCACAAACATGGGGAATGTGCCTTAGGCACGGAAAGAGTAGAAGATCGGGGCCAGGGCCCTATTCCACAAAACAATCTATCAACTTTTTACTTTGCATTTTGCAAATTAAATTTTTTGGCAAAGTGACAAGTGTTTCTGTTCCACAATATTCTTTGCAAATCTCACTTTGCAATAGAAAATTTTTGCAAAGACTTTGCGCTCCTGCAAAGTCTTTGCGATCTCCTGCAAAGTGAGTGTGCAAAGTGTTCCACAAAGCATTTAATCATCTTTGCATTTCTATCATATTAATTTTCACTTTGCATTGCTAAATAGAAGTTTTTTAGTTAGGTATCAATCTTTATTACTTGCCCATACATAATGTACACGTGTAATCTTACATAGAGATGGCGCTCTGACAGTCGTCAAGTGTCATATCGTTAATTTTTTTTTTGGAATTTCCGTACAAAAAATATTGGTCTCTTGGATTTCGACCAGCCTATAAGAAGAAGACGTGTCTTTTCATTTTGCACTTTTTGTGATTTCCCACCCGAACGAAAGTTGCAAAATAAAAATTGAGAAAAAACTTGCAGTGTTAAAATTGATCAAAGAAAAAATAATATTTTATTTGCTAGTTTTCAAAACAATAAAATAAGAATTTTTTTATGAAATTATTGTAAATATTTGGAACATATTTAAGTCTATATTTCATTTTGAAGGTAAATAAATTGGATAAACAGGCTGCCTGGGAGGAAGTTTTGGGAAAAACTCAGGCCTCATTCGCAAATAATTTAGACACGGGAATCTTTCTTTAAGAATGCCAAAACTATTTTCAATTATGCGCCGTGTTTTTTTGTGGCAACGATTGAAAGCCTCTTCAGCAGGGTTATCGCTATTTCGGCGTAATGGTGGTATCAACCAGTTTTTCAGTCCGTAACCACTATCACCCAAAACAACAGCATCTGGAAATGGTCTCCATCCATTGTCAAATCTTTGACTTACAGCCGCATTCCGTAACACCCTTGAGTCGTGAACGCTGCCCGACCAACTTGTCTTTAACACTGTAAAATGTGTAGTCTGGCCCGCATATCATCATATCATCATAATATTATATCATATCATATTATCGTCATCACAACTTTTCAGCAATACCACTGACGTCATCGGGCCACCGCACTATATTTTGAAACAAAGCGTCTATTATAGGTAACGTCGACAACTCTATGGATGGTTCTGCAAACTGTTGATTTTGCAACATCATGCATAAAACGCTCGTATCTATCCTCTTTTTAAGGGGATTATCCCTTTTTTCAAAGTCAAAGAAACTATCCCCTGAAAATTTCCAAAATCCCTTTTTTATTCTATAAACTCCTCTTTTTACCGATATATCGTCATATACTGTAAGCGAACCGACCTACCACGCCATTGTGAATTCAACTTTTGCAGGCTGTCTTTTCTGGTGGTTTTATTTTACTTGTGAATTTGTAAAGAAAAAAAACATAAAATGCCGAAAACAACAAAAGGCAAATGCATATTAAACGCCAAACTTTCTGAAAGATATTCTACAAATTGCTTTGTTCAATCGCTGTATTAGACAAATATAAGAAGAAATGTAGTTAAAAAATAATAATAGTTTATTAAACACCATTTACATTAATATTTTGTGTATATATTATGGTTAAGTCTCATCATTTTCAGTGAGAAAACAAGTTTAAAACATATCCCCTATATATCCTCTTTTTTGATATGCGATATCCCTTAAAATTTAAAAATTTCGGGCATTTATCCCCTTTTCTGTCCGCAAAAAGATACGAGCGTTATAGCATAACTGCAACACCATGGTACTGGCAACCATTTCCGAGCCAATGCAAGCACAGTAGCAGTTGATTTTCATCCGATAGAGCATGATTGCGCTGTGTATTGTGCTCTAATTTTTCTCCAAATTCATTCAAAAGGAAGTCAACTTGAATTTGATTGAAACGAAAGCACTATTTAAAATTAAAGTTTTGTAGTCCCGAAAAATTAATTCGGTCTCTATAATTTCTTGTTACAACCGCGTCTTCACTATCGTAGAACAAAAACTCACGTCTTAACATTTTGAAAGCTTCACTAGTTATAACAATATGATTTTGTAAGGCGATCGTTTACCTTGCAAACTTTTGACAAATTTATCAAAATTTTCTTTGCAAAAATAGAGTTTGAAGTTTTTGTGGAACGAAACAGCATAATTATTTGCAAAATCTTTGCAAATTACACTTTTTAATATTTACTTTGCACTTTGCACAAGAGAACGTATGTGGAACAGAAACTGCAAAGAAAATATAAAAATTTCAAATACTTTGCAAATTATACTTTCAATTTCAACTTGACAATTTTCAAATTTTATAGTTTTGAGGAACAGAAAGTTTTGCAAATTGACGAAAATTTTGCAAAATGCAAAGTAAAAAGTTGATAAATTGTTTTGTGGAATAGGGCCCAGCTCTCATGTGTACTCTGCAACACCTCAGGACATCCTGCAAATTTCAAGGGATGTCCCAGGTATCAGCAGGTTAAACAGAATGTGCAGGCTCGAAAACAGAAGTCTGAAGAAGAGAAGGGTCGAAAGAGTCGCTCGTTCTCTAATTTTGTTGCACCCAATGTGTCCTTTGCCCAAATGGTAACTGGACCGGGTAGCACAATGACAAAAAGCGCGCCGAAGGTTCCTACACCGGAAGCGGATCTGGATTTGAAATCGATCCTTCTGTCATTGCACGGAAAGATCGACAATTTCCAGAAACAGTTAAATGAGCAAGCGGCTCGAATAGACGTGATCTATTCGACACTGTTTGCCGAGTCTGCCGCGCCATGAATATGATGGGTACGCTGGACGAGGTAAACTTGAAGATCCTTTCGGTGAATGTTAATTCACTTATTCGGATCGAGAGAAGGATCAATCTTTCCAATCTGTTGGAAGCCGAAAAGCCTGATGTACTTCTGGTTAGCGAAACTAAGCTAACTCCGAAACACAAATTAGGCTACAAGAATTACATTGTAGTTAGAAGAGACCGACCCAACTCCACACAAGGAGGTGGTGTCGCTATCTTAATTCGTAAAGGCTTGCGCCATAGGGTCATATACAGCGGGGACGTGCGAAGGTTCCAGGTGTTGGAAGCATGCATCGTATGCATTCCCCTCAATAGCCAGAGGCGGGTGTATGTGGTGTCGCTTTACGCACCTGAATCTCCTCTACGCATTGAATTTTTGAATGAGATCGAGACGCTTTTTCGTTGCTTACAGCTTCAATCGGAAGATAACTATTACTTTTTGGGCGGAGACCTCAATGCTAAACACGCGGCATGGGGAAATGATATTCCGAACCCTAGAGGCAACCAGTTTCACGACTGGTGGCGTCATAATATGATTGAGTATAAACTCGAATTATACGCGACGGATATCCCGTCTTTCCCTAGAGATGGTTCTTTCTTGGACTTGGCGCTAGTTGACGAAAGACTCGAACTAATAAACACTGATCTAAGTACGCGGAACTGTTTACGAGCGGTTAAGTACGATAGTGATCACTACGGACTTGCCGCCGTATTACGGATCCCGAACGAGCAGACGCAGCTGGAGCAGTACGACCAAGTGCGTTCTTTCGATTACCGAAAAGCGCAGTGGTCGCGCTTCTCCAGAGTTTTAAAACGCGACATACACTCACGCGAGATCGACCCACCGACAAACAGGAACTTGACGAACGATGAGATCGACACTCATTTACGGCAAATGAATGTCGTCATCAAACGGACAATGGAGCGGACTATCCCTCGGGTAGGACGTTTCACCGACGAAGAACAAACTGAAAAGTATCGAAACGCGACGATCGAATCCCCAAAAAGGATAAAGATAGGAGAAACCCTTCTAATCTTCGGTCAATTAGTTTGCTCCCGAATGTTAGCAAGGTATTCGAGAAAGTCGTCAATAGATCTCTTTTGAGATGGGTTGAGGAAAAGAAGATAATTCCGGAAAATCAGTTTGGCTTTAGAGCGGGGCATGACACTATTCATGCCGCGTCGAAACTGATCTCCGACATTCAGTGGAATAAAAGTAAGAATCAATGCACGGGTGCCTGCCTGGTCGACTTTGAGAAGGCCTTCGATACCGTATGGTTGGAGGGACTCTTTTATAAGCTGACTAGATTGGGCATTCAAAAACCTTTGCTGTATATGATTTATGACATGCTTATGGGAAAGAAGTTCGTTGTCAAATCTGGCAATGTGACTTCGAGCAGGGTTTTCGAAATTAAAAACGGCTTACAACAGGGAGCAGTGAATTCTCCGATCCTGTTTAATATTTACACAAGTGATCTGGTGGGTTCCCTCAGACATGCTATAGCGTACGCAGACGATTTAGTGGCGTACAGATCAGGACCAAAAATCGAGGTCATCAGAATCCTTCTGCAGCATGACTTCGGGCAAATTAAGAGGTACTGCGATGATTGGAAGTTGAAAATCAATTTCCAAAAATCGGAAACAATCCTGTTCAGAACTCCATTGGCTGGGGCCCCTAGGGATACCAGAAAAAACTGGAGAAAATTAACAATTATTGGACAGCAGGGACGGCCATTGGTGGTGAAAAACGTGGTCCGGTATCTTGGCATCTGGCTTGACCAGTATCTATATTTTGACAAACATATAGATGCTTGTCTTGCTGGGGCTAAGCGGGCCTACGCTCTGACGTCGCTCGAGTCTCGGCGGCACGGGTGAACCCTTGTCGGCGGCTGTCAGGCGCCCATGGATGCAATCAGGATGGTGACCAATGCTTAAGATTGCTCACCACCCTGATTATAATTAATTTAGGCTAAGTAGCTTAGGTAGTTTTAAGAAGTTTATAGGTAAAACAATAATAATAAAGAATTCAAGTTTTCAAAGTTTCTTGAAAAATAAAAAACAACACAAATTAAATATAGACAGATTTAAGGCCGAAAGGCAATAATTTTAAGAATATCGTTAAGTTTAGAGTGCTCGTTAAGAGCCAGTAAGCTAGAATTAAGATTGTTAGTTTTAAATTAGATTTAATCGTTTTTGTCTAGTATATAAGTTTAATGAATGAATATAATAAAAATGAATTAAAAAAAAAAAAAAAAAAATCGGTTCTCGTCAGATCACCGAAATCAAACAGAGTTGGGTGCGGTTAGTACTTAGATGGGGGACCACTTTAAAGAACACCGCGGGTCGTTGGTGTTACACCAGGCTGAAGATGATTGTATTGTGCCGCATGCGTTGGACTACTTGCTTGAGGGTCAGGTGGAGACACTGGACAATCAGGCGGTGATCAGACGCAAGCAAAACATTACAACATCATTGGCGCTGGGATTGGCTGGCAGAAGAATGAAAGATCTTGGGACATCATTGGGTGGAGGAGACCCAGTCGATGAAACAGATTTTTCAACTAATGTTAGCGGTAACACCAGGCTGAAGATGATTGCATTGTGCCGCATGCGTTGACTACTTGCTTTGGGGGTCAGGTGGAGACACTGGACAATCAGGCGGTGATCAGACGCATGAAAAACATTACAACATCATTGGCACTGGGATTGGCTGGCAGAAGAATGAAAATCTTGGGACATTCACTGGGTGGAAACCCAGTCGATGAAACAGAATTTTCACAGATGCTTAGCGGTTACACTAGGAATCGAACCCAGGAAAGAACTCTGGAGAAATCCAGAGAGTCTAGCTGGGTAAGATTTACAGTCGTAGAGAGACGAAAAGAGACCCGTCAATGGTGGTCTGATTCGAATATCTCTCGAAATATATATATATATAGTGTCAAAAACAAGTGTTATCAAATCAATTTGTGTTCGAGGTTTGGTGGTGGCTTGTGAACCATTTTGTGAAATGGAGTAGGCAGGTTATATTCACTTCCCAAGGAGCATTTTGCGACTTCATGTGTCTAGCATCTCACAACCATTCGTTTTGTGTGAGATTTCATTTTTAGAACGAATGGAAGGGACCTACAATTTTATGCCGATTCCAAACGGCGAATTGAGAAGCTCTTTCATGACAGTTATACTCTCGGATGTTTGTCAGACGTTCGCGAGAGGTGGCGCAGTGAAAAAACCCTGAGTTGGAACCACACTAACCACTAAGCCACTGCGCCGACGGTTTTGTTACTAGAAAATATTCCCAACAAGTAACATTTTAGACACATGCTATAGATAACATTTCCAATTTAGGAATATTCCTATCTAAGAATTTTATATCCACACAGGTACGTTTTTGTGTCAAAATTGTTTCTTCAATGAAACATTTTCTCCGCAGCGTGTAAAATGTGTGGAAATCTGGAGATGTGTGTTAGTGCACACAATTCCTATACAGTAGCAGTGTACCAGTTTTTTTTAAGTTTTTATTACACACATCGAAAACATTATGTCCACCCTAGAATTGTTATGCTTCATATATCCGACCAATATACACAATTCACACATTAGTTTAGGTATACGGTATACCTAATATACAATCTGAGATCCATCGTGCAGTAAGAACTCTGGATTGTCTGAAATTTTGGAAATGATAAGAGTTTAGACCTCTCGCTCAGACTCAGTGCTCTAAACGAGTAGAGAAACTATCGAAAATTCGCATAACACCATCTGAATGCCAAATCCAATGCCAGGCCATTTGTTGACATATTCACACACATCCTAAGACATTCCCCACAACAACAAAAGTAGAAGAAATAATATCACAAACGCACAATTATTTTATATATTTTTATGTATCTATTAAATACAATTTACATTTTATAATTGCATATGCAAACGAAACTCGTTTGGCAGAAATTTGCACAACATGAGAAATGAACGGACAAACAAAAATTAATTTCACTTTTTGGTTTTGTTTACAATCCAATCCGACCAAATGGCATTTGATGCGAAAACATATTAACGTAAGCTCTACGCAGGCTCTTAACTCAAATTTTCACGTTTAAAATACGCGGCCCTAAAGCAACGTTGCTTGAGTTCGAAAAATCTTTATAAATCACACTTTTCTGCGTAAGTGCATTTTAGAGGGTGCCTAGAGATAAGCAGAACGAAAATCATCGAAAAAAGCATTTTCACTTTTTGCTCTTTGCCCGCAAATAAGAATAAACTCCTTATTAGGAATTCCTGTTCAACACAAATTATTCGCGAATCCTAAATTGAGAAGTTTTAGCACGCATAATAGCCACAATTCCTAGTAAGAAACCTTATCTCGCAAATAAAAACACATTGCTAAATAGGAACTTCTTGTCAAAACAAATTAAACGCAAGTCCCGATTGGGAAGACTTTTCCCAAACAGTGATGAAAATGAATTTTGCAGATTGTACTTTTCGTTGAAATTGTAACTTTAAGGACTGAAGTGTAAATATTTCGTTTTATAAATTCATAGCTATATAATTTTTATAGTTATAATTTTGTTATACATATTTACTTAGGTCATGATTTAATGAACTTACTTACTTACTCATTATTAACGCCATTAATTGTCAAAATTTAATCATAAGGAAAAAAAGAAATACCTATTTAGGTATTTAGGTATTAGATAGATATGAAATGTAAATGCAAAAATTTGTAAGGTACCTATTGTAACTTTGGGCTTAATTTCTGATTGTATCCAAAAGATACAATTGTACCAGCTTTTCCATTACTGTTCCCAAATAGAAATTTGTAAGGTAATCCATTTTGTATTTGAAAAACAAAAATGCTATGGTAGGTAAATAAGAAATTTTAAATTTACAATTTTGGTGGATATGATGTATTTAAATGGACTCAAATGTTACTATTATGTTTATATATTTATTTTAAAATGCTCTTTATAAAACAGATTTTTGATTAAATATATAATAAATTTTGTAAGGGGAACGGCTTTTTTCGAAGTAGTACATTACTAAAATTTCAAGGCGAAATGATGTTCCCCATAAAATTTGAGTATCTGTTTTCCGTTTAATAATGAACGTTTGAATATTAGTTAGAATATTATTTTGGTAATACAAAATGAATGACATAATTATCATAACATCACACATTATATGGTATACAATACACCAAAATAGAATTAAATATTAATAAGGCATTTTTCCCAATTTGTGTTGACAATTCCTATGGCTACACACTTTATTCACACTGTTACGTTATTGGAGGTGAGGAGTGCAAACGTAACAGCCAGGTAAGTGCGTCTGAAATTGTGTGTTCAAAGATGGCATATAGGATGTCAGATGTCGATGTCAGAGAAGCTGGCTTTTCCAACGCGGCAGAGTATGGGTCTGCATTCTGCAACCCACGCATTTTCCTTAATATTTGAGTGGTATTCTTCCGAAAAATAGCTGGAATACCCAAATCTATTTCCACTTTACATTCGCTGACCATTGGGAAGCTGTCTAGGTTTCGGGAAGATTTCGCCCAAAACTTGATTTTCTTTTTAAATGCTTCTACCTTATCACTTACATCGAAAACAGTTATTGTCTTTCCTTGAAGTGATACACTCAAATCATTTATTTTTTTTTTAAATATCGGCTGGAAACGATAACTTCAAGAGCCAACGGTCATTACACAATCTGTCGCCCAAATCAAAGTTGTCGTTAATTAGGAAGGTTCTGACTTCAGCCCTCATTTCGAAAAGCCGTGTCGGTGCTTTGCCGCGAAAAAGCCACCTTACTTCTGCGTGAAGAAGAAAAGACGTATGTAGACTACCCATTTCAATCTGTCGCCCAAATCAAAGTTGTCGTTAATTAGGAAGGTTCTGACTTCAGCCCTCATTTCGAAAAGCCGTGTCGGTGCTTTGCCGCGAAAAAGCCACCTTACTTCTGCGTGAAGAAGAAAAGACGTATGTAGACTACCCATGTAGACTACTATACTATGAATAGCCTTGTATTCTTAGGTCGTGATTTAAAGTTAATTATTCAGTTTTATTTTTAGGGTAAATTGGACAATATTAGGAAAGTTAATTTCGTCTATCCTACACTCGGCCATCCTGCTTGTCGGCTGCCTCAGTCAACATTCTCGTCACAATTGGTCGTCTTTGGAATTTCATCTGATTCGCTTTCATCGTAGTAATCATCAAGATTGCTGTCAGTTTCGTCGCGCCAGGGTTTCATGAAGTCAGCTGACGAAGATGTTGCATTTGGGCCTTCGTTATTACCCACTTTGCAAACATCATATCGGTCATTTCTTTTAACCTTAACGACCTCATACGGTCCCAAGAACGTCGGATATAGCTTTGTACCGGGCGCAAATTGGGTTTTTTTAATGGCTACCAAATCATGAAGTTCGTATTCTTTGGCCATTTTTCGTTTTCGATTGTACCTTGCGATTCTCCTCTTGAACTTTATTAATCTGTTCCTTTGCTTGACATCGCATATTCCTTCTCTCCTCCGCGAATTTGCCGATTAATAATTCTTCCATCATTTTAACCAAATCGTAGCTTTCGTTGTTCTTCAAACGGGCTCCAAACATTAGCTCGAATAATCGAGTTTTGTTTGTGCTCCTGTTGACAGTGGAGTTCAAAAATCTTTGTAGTCTCGATACGTTTTTAAACCATTTATCAGGATCATCCACTGATAACTTGGAAAGCATTTCAATAATGGTTCGGTTTATACGTTCAACCTGCCCGTTGCCACGAGGTACACCTGTAGTGTAGTGACCAATGAATGGACTATGTTTCTTTCACTGCAGTAATCCTTAAATGCGTTAGATGTGTACGCTGACCCTTTATCAGTAATGATTTGTGCTGGATCCCCAAAAACTTTACCCTGCACCAACAGCTTTTTAATAACCTCTTCAGCACCAGTAGACTTAACCGGAAATATCCAAGTAAATTTAGTGAAGGCATCCACAATTACAAATAAATGTTTATAACTTTTAGCAGTTGATTGAAGTGGCCCGAGATGGTCAAGGTGGTATGTATTCAACTGTGAATCAAACTTTTCGATGGGATTTAGCAAGCATTCTTGCTTTCCATTTTTCTTTGCTGCAAGAATACAGGCTATGCAATTCGAAATGTTTTGTTAGATCTTTTCCAAAATCTTTGGGATACAGTACTCTCTCTTTGCCAACAGCTCAACTTTCTTTGCATTGATGTGACCTTGCTCGTGAATATTTCGCAGTACTTCTTTTTGTAAATTCTTAGGAACACCAAGAAGATGATCGACTTGGATGAACTTATAAAGAATATCATTTCGCATGATAAAGTTCTCGTGCTCCTTGTATTTCAGAATCGTGCACACCAGCTGACAGAATTCATCTCTTCTTTGAGCTCTTCTTATACGATGAAGGACACCATCTTCAATCCTCATAACGACGGGAAAACGGCTTAGTTCATCCGCATCTCTCATGGCTGAACCAGATCTGTGAAGAACTTCACAATTGTATTCCTGAATGAACAAAGCCCACCTGGCAATTCGTGTACAAAGATCTCTTTTTTTTCATCGTAGCAGTAAAAGCTTTGCAGTCATATTTTGAATTGAATGCCTAAAAGATATACTCTGAGCTTTTTTAAGCATTTAACAATAGGAAGAACTTCCTGCTAGTAGCTGGAATAATTGGCATCAGCTGGTGACGTTTTATAGCTGATATAGAAAACAGGATGAAGAGCAATGTCTTCATGGCACTGTAGCAATACCCCTCCGTATCCGACCTTACTTGCATCAGTTTGTAGTTCCGTTTCCAACGATGGGTTGAAGAGCTTTAAAATTGGATCTTTACAAAGCGGTTCTTTAGGGGTATTAAACGCTATGATCCTATGATCTGATCAGGCCCGAAACAGTGTGGAGAGTTTTTACGAAGAAGTTCCGACAGTGGCTTAGCAACTACTGCGTAGCCTGAAATGACCGTTGCCCAAAAATGCCTGTATCTTTTTTGTTGTATCCGGCTTATGAAATTTTTGTACAGCTTGGATTTTTTCAGTCGACGGCTTCATTGATCCGTTTTCAATAACGTGACCCAGAAACTTAATTGACGATGCTACAAAGTTACATTTTGTCCAATTAATAATGAGTCCATTTTCTGCGGCAACACCCAGCACTATTTTGAGCTTTACTAAATTTTCTATCCGATTAGCGGAAGGTACAACGACATCATCTATATAAACCAGCAGAAGACCTTTCCCAACAAGTGGTTGAAAAACAGTGATTATAAACCTCTGGAAAACGGACGGAGAATTACATAAGCCGAAAGGGACTTTTCGGAACTCATATTGTCCGTCTGGCGTTATGAATGAGGTATACCTTCGACTATCTTCATGAATATCGACATAAAAAAATCCATTTTTAAAATCTAACGTTGTAAAAATTCGAGCTTCATACAGTGCTTCTAAAATATCTTACGAGAAGTGGATAACGGTCCTTTATAATTTTAGTGTTTAGCTTTCGATAATCTATGCATAACCGGTTTGAACCGTCCTTCTTTTTAACTAAAACAATTGGACTTGAATAATCGAACTCCCTATTCTGAATAACTCCTTCTCGTAGCCACTCTTCAATTTGATTGATCACGCTTGCCCTTTCCTTTGGCGCCAAACGTCTAGCTTTTTGAAATACAGTTTGCTCATTAGTAAGAACTATTTGCATTTGAATACAGGACTGTTCTATTTTTTCCGGGGTATAGGCATTGATTAGCTTTGCGACTTCGTTACGAATTTTTGTATCAGACATTTGTTTGACATTTTCCTCCACATCCTTTTCATTTAGATTAACGACGTCGATTCTGGTAATGCCGTTTTCTTCTAGATGGATCCGTAATGATTTCTTTTTGAATTGAATACTACCGTTTTCAATCGTCACAATAGCGTTTTGCTAAAAATTCTTTCCTAGAATCATTACGTCTGACATCCATTCATCCGGAACAATGTGGAACCTAACGTCATGTGAATCATTATCAATTAGAACCGTAATCATAAATGAACCATAAGTAAGCTTCGCCAAGCCCAAACAAAGATTCTCCCAATCCATCAATTTTAATGGCCCCGAACTTTCTCCAAGCACTTTCCTTCATTAAAGACACGTCAATTGAACTAGATTGGCTTTTAATATATTCGTAAATATGAAACTTTTTCTTAAGTTCTTCCAGACTTGATGCTTCATAAAGAACTGTTTTATAAGAAGGACTATACCCTGTACAATATATATTATTAATGACTCCTCATCAAACGTTCCCTTCATCGCTATCTGCTTCATAGAATAGATATACTCTAAGTACGTTTCAGTTGGCTTCTTATTACGAGATTGTAGGGCTTTTGTGAATACTAATGCAGGAAGGAGTGTCATCAAACTCGCTTTTCAAAAAATCATTCAAATTGTCCCAACTGCTAATTCCACTCTTTGATTCAACAGCCAGCTTTGCAACACCTTTTAATAAACGCCTTGCATAAGGTATTTCTGTATCGCGTTCCATTTACAGACATTAGCTATATCTTCAAAATCCTTTAGCCAAAGTGTTAAATTTTTCCCTGCTTCCCCAGTGAACTGATCCAATGACTCCTCGACATCATCTTTAAAAATAAAACTATTCGGTTCTGACATCTTAACACCAGCAGTTACAGGCGACCTAACAAAAACAACCTCCGAATTGATCTTAAGTGTTACCTCCGGGTGCTCGAAATTTTGGTCAGAATTCTCGTTTTCTTTTTCGGTTGTTTCTTCCTCTTCTTCTTCCTCAATTGAATTAAGTACTCTTTCGACTAAATCCTTCTTTCAATTATACCAAGTAGGTAAACCCCTTTCTTTTAACAAACCTTGCAGCTCCTTTGTAGTTAACTTGTTTATATCATCCATTTACTTAAATGATATCACTCCCAAAGCAGTTAATAAAATCCTTCACAATTGAATTTACTTTATATATAATATAATTATAATAATATAAGGAATTCAAAAAAAGTGACACAACAGTTTTTTTATCCAATATATTTTTTCCAAAGTGTTTTTCTCAATACAAACTTCTATCCCCAATCTCATATCCTTAAAGTTTGCACGACAAAAATTAGCATACCCATGGTTTTCCCTAGGCCAATCCGAATCCACCGTAAAAATCGAAAGATCCGTTACCGAGTTATGAGTACACATAATGACCATCAGTCTCTTTAATACAATATATATAGATGGATTTGACCGTGACTTTCG
This sequence comes from Cheilosia vernalis, assembly GCA_949126925.1. Lineage (NCBI taxonomy): Eukaryota > Metazoa > Arthropoda > Insecta > Diptera > Syrphidae > Cheilosia > Cheilosia vernalis. Next base: position 78,517,296 of record OX421358.1, on the reverse strand, counting down.
TATTACTATTAATACCACTAATACTCTTAATTATACAACTTTTGCGTTTGATTTTTTTCTTTTTTTTTTAATGGGAGGTGCCACAACCCGTTTTCCTAATCCCGCTTATCTTTTGCAAAATGCCACCTAGGGTAAGGCGAGGAGGATTTGACACAAAAATATTCTTTCACACTTCGGAACCAGCATTGACCCGATAGCTTACAATTTCGTAGTAGGAGATGTTCCTTAGTTATTTGACTTCAATATTGTCTATATTACAATAATATAATCAAAAAGGGTTTTATGATATTAAGCTCAAAACCAATATTGAGCAAGTGACAAATCCTCCTACTTTGTAGGATTTGACAGATTCATAGGAGGTTTTGACAGATGGTAGGAGGATTTATCAGTCTCGAATTTATTACTAAAATGCAAAAATATATTAATAGAGAACAAACAAATTTTATTTAATAAAATGCTGAAAGGTTAACACTGTTGTGGCAAAGATTTTTCTTGCAAATTAAAGCTTTAATTTCATTACTTATGTTGTAAATTAAAAAAGATATGTATTTGAAATGTATTTTAACGGTTTTAAAAGGTATTTTAATGTATGTCGAGATCTGCGAAGCTTACGTTAAATCGTATCTTTTCCTTTGAACTGGAGGTACCTGGCATTTGTTCAGGCTTTGGGAGTTTGGCTACGAAGTCCACTGACATTGCCAGTTTAACATCTTCCACAATTGGCTCGTAGAAAATGTTGGACTTGCTTTGCCTTCGCAAATATTTTATAGTAGGTATATGGTAAATCGGAATTTTCTTTAACAGCTGCTACCAATCCAACGTAAAAGAACTCTTTTCTATCCCTAAATCTTATGAGAACAAAATCTCCAGGATTGGCGGCTACATGATTGCTGAACTTAATTTCTTCAATTTCCTCGTTATCGCTGGTTGTCCAAAAGAAGGAGAATGGATCTTCTTTTGAGCACTTAGAAAAATGTTTTAAGTGTTCTAAAACTTTAAGGTGCATTTCTGATGTCTTCCAGCCACTGTCAGAAAACAAACCAATGGCTCCAGGCGCGGCGCCTTTCATGAACAAAGGATTTGACTTCTTTCGAGGACATGCATAGACAGGAGGAGTATGATTTCTAGCTGCATTGACGATTGCAACCATTGTCACTAAAGTGCCTCTTTCACCTGAAGCGGTTTGCGATACTGTTCTTTTGCCCTTTTGTGCTATCAGCTAGGTTCCACATTTCACTTTCACTCGAAATGAAATTGAAATCGATCGGAAATAGATTTTTGTGTTCTACATTTCACTGTAATCGATTTCGATTTAAAATTTTTCCGAATCGAGCGAAGTGAAATTGTTGTGTTCCACAATTCGATTTTGCCGATTTCAAAGTGATTTCAAATCGACCTGCTCATTCGATGTGAAATAGACATTTGCACAGGATTATACTCACAAGACGATACGCGACGACGAAGAATATGGGAATTGGGCAATTGTGGAGTATTCTGAGCAATTCTAAGTTGAGAGGTTGAAGAGTCAACATTAACAATGATAGTTCATTTCACTAAAAATAAATTTTGAACGGGGGTAAAATAAAAATACTGCCCAGGAGGCAATTTTCAGCACCATTTGGAGTGCACATTTATTAAGACGGTAGTTTGAAACTAGCCAATATTTCATGGCAAAATTAACAAAAATATAACTGTCCGATTTCGCTTAACATATCCATTATCCACTTCCAAGGGATATGATAAAACTCTCAACCTTCGACTTTTTTTTTTTTTTTTTTGTGCATATTATTTACACCTTTCTGTTTGCAATACCGCAGCAATTAACACAACACTCATTATAACAATTCCTCTATATTTTATAATAAAATAAATCTTCTAAAACGCGAGAACAACGAAATTGTTTACCAAACAGACAATTTTATCTATGCGATTTATCCCAAATGACAGTTGAGAGCTGTTTTCAATTTCACGAAAAGTGATTTCGAAAAAAATTCGGAGTAACCAAATCGGTCGAAATGCAGAACACTGAAAATGAATTCACCCGATTTACAATTTCGATTCCGATTTCATTTCACTCGATTTCTAGAACCTAGCTGTATGATCTACAAAAGTTAGTGGTTTTAGCGCCACAATACACTCTTTCTACAAAAACTTTTACAACTTACTCTAATTGAGTCCATGACCGTTGTTAGCCCAGTTTTATCAAGATTATATATATTTTCGGGCTTAAAGGAATGTTTCAACAGGAGTCCCTTAAGCTTGCAAAAAAAATTCGTCACAGCAGTTTTCGTGAAAGCGCGAAGACGAGCCAAGCTTATATTCTCCGGTTTCCGTAGACTTATGGACGGATTTCGCCTCATAAACCCTAACAGCCAAACTTTTCCAGCTGCTTGCTCCTTATCCCAGGAAGAAGGACATTTTTTTTTTTTGTTTTTTATAGTCGTTAACGAATCGTTTCGCCATATCAAACGTAAGCCCGTAATGAAGATTTGAGCATTTCTTAAAATATTCCGTCAGCTCTGCTTCTTCCGAAGTCGTAAAGATTTGGCCAACAGAATATTTACTACGTGTCTTGCTCTGAAGCTCAATTGGAACACGATTTTCCGACAAAAGCTTAAGGCGATATATAATTGTAGTTCGGTTAATATTGTATTTCCGAGCGGCACTTGTTGGCGTTTCAATTTTGCTCTGAATATCATTCAATGATTGTCTCAGAGCCTCATCGTCAAGAACCCTATCAGGATATTTTCTATTGTAGATATTCGGCATGTTTTCCTAAATAATTATGTCCAAATTTAATTCTTCAACTACTTATCTACTAAATATCGTTAAAAAAACCGTTAGCAGGATTTGACAATTTGTCAAATCATCCTACTTTTTAGTTGTCAAATCCTCCTTTTGTCACATTGAATATTATTTTTCAACTTACCAAATTTCTGGAACAAACTCTACCAAACCGTATAGTTATTGTCAACACTGGTTTATTGAAAGATGTTATAAGGTTATAACCTTTCGTATAATTAAGAAACTTGGCGCAGAAAGATTTTATCCGAAAAAAAAAAATAGAAAAATAACAAAAAAAATCACCACCAACAAAAATCACGTGTGTTTACTAAAAACGCAGAGACATAAGTGACATATTCATATATGAGGGAGTCATATCACGCCAGGCACTCTTTGTTTTGATTTTTGCGCACTCTGCGCATAATGTGTCAAAGGATATTTGGAAATGACAAATCCTCCTTTCGTCAAATCCTCCTCGCCTTACCCTACATATCATTCAAAAACTATCCTATAACTGGAACCAACAATACCCATCCATAAATTTTCATTGAAATCGGCTGAGTGGCCTTGGAGATCTAAGTCTTGCTAAACCTGAAATACAGGAATACGAACAAAAAATATATTTATTATTGTTATTGTATTATTATATTACAGAAGTTAATTGAATTTAACTGAAAAACGAAATATGTGCCTACAGCGCCACCTGTTGAGAATTTTTAGATTTTTCTATTTTCCTAGAAAATCCCTGATACGAACAAAACAAAGCAAAAATCATTCAAATCGATTGAGCCCCTCTCGAGTTTTTACCCGACTAAAGCACAGCTATTTTCTTCCACCTGTAGAGACACAGGAATCTCAATTTTTACGTCCACGGAAAGGCTGTCGGGTCAACAAAGCAAGGCAGGCATGCTTGTTTAAGCCAGTGCTTAGCTCGTCGGGTGGTGGGATGTGGGATCTTCTGCTTGTCTTGCGGACTACCGCACTTTTACATGCCTGGAAATTTTGATGGGAAAGTTTTAAAATTGCGAGTATTAAATGGATAAGAACGAAATATTTGTAACTTTAACAGCCAAGAAGAAAACTAACCACACCTATCAACTTGGTTGGTATGAATTCCCCCTTCTCTCTCCACACCGGTATCGAAGGTGTTATGGTACCTTAGAGCTGCCCTTACCATAACCCTACTCACGAATGAGCAGAGCACCACGATTGTTACTCGCTCATTTTTCGTAACAATCCCTAGTAGGGCTGCCGTTTTATAATTTCGTTGGCGAGTACCGGGGAGTACGCCCCGGAGTGTCAAAGGCTAAACATATTATAAAAATATTAATTTTAAAAAAAAAATACACACTGGAACTGTAAAATAAATTACTTTCTGATGTATTTACAATTGCGGTCTAATGGAGTGTCTGCATTTAGTCATGAATTAATTTATTTTAAATTAAATATTATTATTTTTATTACATAAGCATATCGAACACTACATTTGCGATCGACATGAAATAGAAGTGCTTTAAAGATTTTGGTAAAGTGCTCCAGTCACACTCCTAAAACGCTGACAAATAAATATAATGCACACCATTCATAAAAGAAACGGCTTAATACTTTTATTGTAAATCTAGGTACATACATTTTACACATTCCATACAATTTTTAATTGTTTTATGGAAAACTAACAACAACATATTTTTAATCATTTGAAAAAAATTTCTATAATGAAGTTGGAAAGCGAGATTGGCTAGTCGTAAAATCTGACAAAAATCGACTGCCAATGCCAATTAGTTATACTTGAAAGTGTCTTGTTTTAATCTTTTTACAGGCAGTCGAGTTTTTTTGGTTTTTAAATTAACTTTTTTTTATCAATTGGGACGGGTCGCTATTGCCAGCCTGTGACGGCTATTTTATTTTTGTGGCTTTATATTGTACAGGTTCCTTCAAATAAAGAAACAAATTGATTAATACATAATAATCAGTTGGCTTAACGCCGTTTCAACATTAACCCGTCCTTATTGAAAAACCTTAAATAATAGTGGCAGAATAAAAGGATCTGCAAGTGTTTGTTCGACACGAATGTAACAACATCAAACATAAAAAAAAAATCTTAACAAAACATCCAGAAAGTAAAATTTGTTTTGCATTTTACTGGGTAGAGAAATGACGAGGCATGTGAAAATAGTTAAATCCGAAATTAAAAATAGCAGTACAATTTGTCTTTGAGGAGTACGGGAGTACGGCGGACTAAAAAGGAGTATCTACAATACTCCTATTGTAGTACGTTCGGCAGCGCTGGACGTGAAAACTCAAAACGCTCAACAACTCCTGCTGCTTGTCATCATTGTTCACGCCATCTCAATCACCCCTACATTTCAACTTACTCACACATAGGTACTAATGCAAGGATCCTGAAAATACTTGCCAAACAAAAATGATGGATTCAAACAAATCAAAGTATGTATCTACTTCATTTCAAAAAGTTACTTAATGTAACTTAGTAAACATAAACAAACAAATTAGGTAGCTATACCGTATATTTAAAAAAAAAATTCAAAATTGTTGACAACAACAATTTGCTTGGATTGAAAAAATTGACAAAAACAATTGCTTTTAAAATTTAAAATATTTTTTTTCTGTATTTGAAGTGTCATTACTCGATTTCTATCCAGATTTTTTTTTTTTTTTTTTTTTTCAAAGTACAGTTCCCAATGAAAAACCAAATGTGTGACTACAACGCCACCTGTTAAGAGTTTTAATTATTCTTACCTACAGCAATACGAACAAAACCAACAATGAATCATGAAAATCGTCTCTGGGGTTAAAAGAATTATATATATAGATAGAAGAAGAAGATTATTTATTTGTTTTCTATCCACTGGGCCTATTAGGGTGTAAGGTCGCAGTAAACAATATGTAGTAATAAACTAGCGGACCCCCTGCACACTTTGTAGTGCAAAATATAAATACCTACATTTTTTATTGTAATGCTTTGTGGTACCTACATGCGAACAGACCACATATAAATGTCCATGTGAGAAAACTGGATGCTCTTAATCCACTCCACAAATTCCTAACGTTTGCCCTTGCGCCTTATTAATAGTAACATCAAACGCAAGGCGAACACTAAACTGAAGTCATATAAAATATCAAATGGATTATCAGACGTAATCATTGGGATGCGTTGTATGAAAACATCTTCAGCTTTAAATTTTTCAGTTAAAAAAACAGCTTCAATTGCATAAGCAATCCTGGTAGATCCAATGAATTCACAAATTCTGTTGGATAATTCACAACATCTTCTTCATTAGTAACTCTATCCACAGACTTGTACGAAACCAAGTCACCAGGAATCTTGGATTGTGTAGCCATGTTTAATCACTGACATTTGTTCTTAGCGGATAAAATTGCTCTATCACTGAACCACGCATGGCACTTATACTGATGTGCTATGTTAGGGGGAACACTTTCAATCAATTCCTCTTTTGACAGCACAAAACTTCGAAAATCATTTGGCAATCAATTCCATTTCATCAACTAGCATCCCACCTTTTCCAATTTTCAGCAATAATTGCTTAGAGAATTTTTCAGCCGATGGATCATTCCGCAACTGAACACGAATGTTGATAGTAATTTTTAATGACTTAACAAATCTCGATAAATATGAAGAATTCAAGCAAGCGTTAATTTCATCAGCAGCTGTCAGTCTAGGAATGACGGGCAATGCTTTTCTGAAAATCGCCTTACAATAAAATCAATGCACCACCAAATAACTCTGAATTATCTCGAACATCTTTCGTTCTTTACAAAGCTTCAACAGATTTCTTACTTGCCATTTCTTTCCATAAATTTGACGTTCCAGATGTTCTTAAAAGGTTACATGTTGGAGTTTCCTTAACTTGGTAGTTCAATGGCATTTTCAAAGCAGAATGTGGTGCCGTGACATTGTGCCAAGCGACATTACGCCAAATAAAAAAATTTTGTGTAATGACGCTTTCGAAAGTGACACTAGGCCGAGTTATTGCGTTTGGCATAATGTCGCTTAGGTAAAGTGTCATAAAGCCAATTTGGCACTATGTCACTTTGGGTTTTGTGATTTTTCTTATCATCGTACTATACAATTAATAAACAGTGGAAAATGTATGGGGGGGGGCATGCTGCCCCCCTGCAACCCCACTGCTTGAATTCTCTGTTTAGGGGTGGGAGTAGTTGCGAGTTTGGGTGTATGCAAATAATTTGATTTTGTTTTCCAGTTAACATCAACAAATTCTCGAATTGTAGGTAGGAAATAATTTCATAAAATGTTGGTGATGCTATTACCTACCCACTTCAAGTGGGTTGTTGTTGGTTCATTTGGCCTAATGTCACAAACTAGTTTGGCCTTGTGACACTTTCTCAAAGTGTCATATTACCAAATGCTAGAATTTGGCTTTTTGTCACTTTCACAAAGGGACATAAGGCCAAATCTCAAAGTGTCATATTACCAAATGCTAGAATTTGGCTTTTTGTCACTTTCACAAAGGGACATAACGCCAAATCTCGAAATATGGCCTTATGTCCCTTTGTGAAAGTGACAAAAAGCCAAATTCTAGCACGGCACCGCAGAATGTGCTGTCCGACCACCATATAACGTATCAACGACAGTAAAATTAAAAATGTTTTGTCGGTGCCTACAGGTGCATCCAGAAAATAAAATAATGAGACTTTTCAAACCATTCAACAACCTAATCTTGCAAATGTTTCAACATATATTACACCATATATACACATAAATGCATGTATGTTCACTAAAACGCCCATTAACCAAACCACATGCAAAGACCGTATATACACAAAAACCATATATATAAGAACCTCCGCACACAAAAGTAAATAAAAAATTAAAAAAAAAATTTCAAATTCATTTAAATCAGATATAATATAATTGTAATGCTCTGTTGTGAGTGAAAGAATGCCCTGTGTTACATGCCTAGATAAGATTCTTCTGTATCAGGACAATGCATATCAATATTGCCAATTTTACAAACTTTGGCTTTGACTGTCGTTTGCAATTATTTTTGTGTATGGGATGCGCCACACCACTTTGTCCATTATTGACCAATCTTTACAGGAACACTCCCAGGACAATACCTATGATTAATTAGCTGTAAATTTAAACTCAATCGATTCAGAGGCTTTCGAAATATAAGATTTAAAAATTATTTTTAAAATTTAAGATTTTTAAATTTAAGATTGTGTGTAAATTTTATCTCAATCGATTGAGTAATTTGTATGGGAGGTTCCACGCCCCTATAACTCACCCCTATGAAACGTACAATAAAAAAATAAATGAAGTCGCAACGTATAAGAAATTGCAGAACTACACTCTAAAACCGAAACTCGTTCAAGCTCAGACTTACTAATAAATTTAGTAGTTGAAAGAAAAGCTAAACGAGGGAAATCATTCAAACCTATCGAAACTATCCAAAGAAAATATTAGTTGAACGAAAAACTGAATGAGAGAATGGAATCGTTCAAACAAACTTACTATCGAGTGAAAAAGTAGTTACTTAATTCTCGTTCAGTTACTATTTTCATTCGATAGCAGTATGAATGATTTTCCAGCTACTATGGGACAAGTCGATAGTTTTTATTCGAAAGTTTCCAACACTAATTAATATAATCGGTCGCTGTCGGCACCTTCTAAATTTACATAATATTTTGAAGTAAACTTGGATTGTAAGAATTTCACTATTCAAATATGATGTGTAAGTAACAAATTGACCATGTATTATGCATCATTCGTTCAGCAGTCACCAAGTTAAATTAAAATCAAACCCCACAGAGAGATAAAACACATTTCGCACGCTATAGAACCAACAAAACAATATCAATTACCTATAGTCAATAATACATAGTCGAAGCATAAATTCAGGATTGTTCTCCCAATACTCTAACTATTGCTCCCCGAGGCAATCGAGATCAGCCTATTATATTTCCAATAAATGCCACTCAGTTAAAAAAAAAGATATACAACCATTCAGACAATTTTCAATGACTAAACAAAGCCAATACGATTCAGCGCCATAAATTGACGCTTTTCACTCTATTTTCACACTCGATTTGGCAGAGATAAAACATACTCGCCGTAGGAAAAAAAAAAACATTTTCAATTTCTTTTTCATTGGCGCATCCGTTGAAACTGCAACTAACATCCGACTATGCAGTGTTAGTGATATGAATATACCTATACCTATTTCAATAGATGAATCATTCAGGATTCAGGAACATCTGATGCAAATGCTGCTAAATCTATTTGACACTTTTGCATAGGTATACGATACGAGTATACGCGCGTTCAAAGTTTCATTATCCCTAGCAATTCGATTTTGGATGCAACCAAACAGGGGGTTAAATTTCCACTTTCGGTTTGAATGCATAGTGCCATTCATGAATTAACGAATTTTAGGCAGATGAAAGCCCAAGAGACCACGATGCTGATAGTTGCTGATTATACGCAAATGCTTATGACAAAGTCCTCTCTGTGGACGTTCATTGACTGCGTTTTCCGTTTTAATATTATTTGAACCCAGATTTAATGGATACTGTGGATGCAAATCATGACAGCACTCACATTATAAAGCATGCCAGTGAGTCCCCTCACCGTCTGCCTTCATATGAAGCATTTATCAACAAATTAAAGTAAGCAATTTAATTAATATGTATTTGAATTGATCGTAGCAGCTACAAGCACAGCCAGAAATTCAATTCTGTTTTCTGATTTTATTCGTTGGACTACAACAATTTATTCAAGTTAGCCAAATACAAGTGTGTGCAAATATATATGCACGAAATTAAAAAAATATTGCATTTATTTTTTGTTTAAGCACAATACAAATATGTAGAGCCTATATTTATTTATTTCTACGCACTTTTGATTAAATGAATAAAGGCTTCAATGCAAGCAACGAATGGACAAATCGAAGTAGTCGCAAAGATAATAAAATGTAATATGTTCACAAAAATGTTGACGGCTTCTACCTGAATACCTACTTTTCCAACAATTATTAATACCTTAAGCTAAGTATCCTGCTCGCGCTAAATTTTAGCATCCCTAGTCTCCACTCCGTTTCTCCACAGCAAAGATAAATGGTAGCTAAATTTTTAAATATGATATAGATGGGACGAAAGCCATAAGTTCATGACAGAATGTCGGTAAACGCGATTCAAATTATACACGTTATTTTAAATTGGAACATCAAAAGCATCGCAATATTTAAAATAATGCATACAACACAAATTTAAGAAGATGTTATCATTGCTGCATCATTTGAAACAATTTCTATAGCAGCAAGTAGAAGACAAAACTTTCCAAAATCTCTTTACCGTCGTGAAACAATTATTATTACCCGAAAAACATTCGAGGCCAAAATGATTCTCCAATCTGATATAAATAATAATCTCGATATCTCGCAAAACAATAACTCTGCTTTGGATTTGCGTTTCCTTTTGATTCTCTCGCAAATATTTTTTGCGTTTTCCGATAACAAAATAGCAAACACGCATCAAACTTTTTATTCCGTTTCTTCTGTCAACATTTATCTTCGATTTAATGTGCCGGACATTTATTTCGGGAGCTAAATGAGTGGAGACTTTTCATCGGCCCATCTACATGAAGTTAAGAATTTAGCGCGCGAACAGCGAACAGGATACTGCTTTGCTAAACTGTCTCGCTAAATTTTATCTTTGTAGACATTTTTGTATGGGAGATAAAATTTAGCGCGAGCAGGATACCAAGCTTTAGACGGTAGATATGCACTTCTCTACAACTTTATAAGCACAAACAATTTTTAAGCTACGTCGTCCATTTTTTCAAAACCTTGTACCGTAATATATCATTTGATGATGCTAACTGTTCGCTTACGATGCTGAGGAAATAAATCAGAAAGAATATCTCAAATGGTACAGTAATTTTTTTCTCTGGCTCTCATGCAAAGCATTCAATATGAAAAAATGCAGTTTTATTTTGCGTCAACTGAACAGACACAAATATTGAAATTATAAATAAAAGCTATTGGGACTAAATGAAACCAGTTTTTCTTAAAATAGTTTATTATTGGTTAATTTTTATAGTGGGTACTGCCGCCTCTATTCGTAATAGTTTCGTAAATTCGATCCGGCATGGAACCGTACAGCCTCTTTATGTAGTCCAGCTAAATTTCCCTCCAGACCAATTTAATGGCTGCAATGATAGATTCTCTGTCCTTAAACTGACGGACAGACGCATAAACTTTTCGTACTAACCATCCCCAAACGTTTTCTATAAGGTTCAGGTCCGGTGAGTAGGCGGCCATTGAATCAATTCCACATTCCCTCTAACCAATTTTTAACTTTCTCTATTACGTAGTAAGAGAAAGATATTGTTTTCGTACACAATTTCGAACTCGAGATATTAATCAATTCTGATAATAACGATGATAAAAGTGGGTCGCAAAGTTCTGTCCGGTCTGTCCGTCCTTCCACAGGCCTACAGCCTAAACGGCTTCCCGGATTACGTTCAAACCTCGGATTTGGAGTTTTTGGGCTTACAGTTCGGGAGGGGTTTTTTTTCGCAAGGTATAACAAATTTTCGTACCAAAACTGCTATTTAAGCTTAAGTAGGTGAGGTTTTCATAGGATACCAACGCATATATGGAGTCTGGAGAATTTTAAGCGCATACACTTACACACGCAAAGACTTGTACTGGCACACAAAGATTTTTGCAGAAGATGTACGGGTACGAGGACAATGGCGCACTTAGGAAGCTACTTCCTTATTGTTGAAACTGCAACTACTTAGTCTCAGTTTTGTAATTACCTAATTGTAAATTGTCCAGATGCGACCACGCTATCACAGTAATAAGACGTATATATGGTTGTCTTCGCAAGCCCTTGATAGTGGAAATTTAACTCCAACTAATATTAGAAGTAATCTTGTTACAACCGTAACTCTTCCCCTTATTACGTATGCTGAAGTTGTTTACAGTAATATTGATTATTGATTCCCTATCTTTACGTAATCTACAAGTGTCCTTTAATGGCCTACGAAGATATGACCATGTATCACAGAAGGTAATCGAAAACCTCTTTGGGATCTACCCTCAAACTCTACATCGATGCAAGAAATTGTATTTTCCTTCATAATATCGTATTTGTATGAAAAACTTAATTGTGCTCGTTTCCTTAGAACATTTACCATAATTCCGTCACGTTGTCGGTACCTTAATTCATGACGTTTATTTTTTATCTTTGCAATTAATTATGGAACTCTATTCCAATAAGTAGATATCAGTAACATTTCTAATGCCACACGCTTTAAAAATGCTGTTCTCCTTCATTTCTCCCTCCTACTTTAAATTTCCCATACCTATTCTACTATCTCGATTTCACATCACCTTTCCTTTTTTTTTTTGTTTATTTTCATTATTGTAAATTAAAATTAGTGCAAAACTCAAACGCTAACACCAGAGGCACTATCTTCCAAAAGTCCGTCCACCTACTCGCCTATGCCGACGACATCGACATAATCGGCAGAACGCAGCGTGATGTCACCGGCGCGTTCGTGAGTATTGAGACGGAAGCGGCGAAAATGGGTTTGGCGGTCAATGAGGGCAAGACAAAGTATATGCTGTCATCAAGAAAGGACACCCAACACCGACGTCTTGGTCAGAATATCTCAATAGACAGATATAACTTTGAGGTGGTAAAGGACTTTGTCTACCTAGGCTCCGCTATGAACTCAGACAATGACACCAGCGCTGAGATTAAACGAAGAATAACTCTTGCCAATCGCTGTTTCTTTGGGCTGAGAAAGCAATTGAGTAGCAAAGCCCTCTCTCGAACAACTAAAGTGACCCTCTATAAGACCTTAATCATCCCAGTCCTTCTTTATGGTGCAGAGGCATGGACTCTATCAAAAGCGGATGAGGTTACTCTTGGTTGCTTCGAGAGGAAAATTCTTCGAGTAATTTTCGGTCCCGTCTGCATTGACGGTGAATGGAGGAGGAGATACAACGACGAACTGTACGGGCTGTACAGCGACATCGACCTAGCCAGAAGAGTGAAGGTCCAACGACTGCGGTGGCTGGGTCATGTAGAGCGAATGGACGTGAATGCTCCAGCCCGGAAGATCTTCGAATCCACACCCGAGGGACGGCGCAGTAGAGGAAGACCGCGACTCAGGTGGCGCACGCAAGTGGAAAGGGACCTTAACCGACTTAGCGTGCGAAACTGGAGACAGCTGGCCAAAGATCGTGCTGGCTGGAGACGCTTGTTGGTTGAGGCCCAGGTCCACCCCGGACTGTAGCGCCACCTTAAGTAAGTAAGTAAATTAAAATTAAGTAATTCCTGTCGTGTTTTAATTGTAAGCTAGTTGTATACCTTATAACTAAGTACTATAAAATATTTATATCTTAATGTACCATAATATTTTAAAATATTGAATTGAGTTGAATTGAATCTTAGTGATCAACCCTTAAACACCAGTGGTATCTGGTATGCACTATGGCCTATGGGCCGATTAACGGCCTAGGTACGTGTTCATCTCACCGGGAGCCACTTTAACTTAACTTCACCAATAAACTTGACTATTGTACCTCATTTTTAACTTTTAAATGCGATTCCATTTCGATTCCAAAATCATTGAAATCATTTGCTAACGGAACAAGCAAGGTAAATTAACAGCATTCATGTCTGGGAATATTAATGCTAGTTCCTGTTTCCAAAATGTTCATTAGGGATCCTCTTTGGACTATGATTCTGAGCCCACGATACTGGCTGTTGAGCATATACCGCGTCTATTTTGGAAAGTCAACGAATCCAAAACATCAATGCTACCACAAAGCAGCAATGAGGAGGTGGCCATTATGTATGTTACGTGTATGAACATTTTCATGGTGATTAGTTAGTACACAACACAAGTCGACATTAATTCTTCCGGTCTGAAGGCATCCCCATGGATAAACAGTGTGCCAGAGTATATTGTAATTGCACGCAGTTACTTACATTGTACATGCATAATTTGTAATACCAGTAGGTGTGCTCTCACCTTTATTACATGAATGAACACAAGGTTAACAATATGGGCAAGGGTAATAAAAGGCTGAATTTTGTATGCTTTCCCAAGATACAGCAAATAATATCATCTTAACAAATCACCTGAATCACACGTTTTTCTTTTTTAAGTTCACGGCAGTACTGAGGTTATTCTGTATACATTGTACACGCTTTTACACTTTCTATTATTTACACTTATTATTTTCAATTATTTAAATTTTTGACATTTCGCAATCTGAGTATGCAGGCAGGATTTTCTTTCTTGATCTGATTTGTCGGCTTCCCCTCCATAAACGTGAACCGCAAAAACTATACAGTATACCTACACGTGACCACTCTGGGCCAATAAAAACTGAAACACATCTATTCAGACAGCTGTCAGACTTACTAACTAGGAACGTCCACACTACATCGTGATCTGAGCCGAGTCAGTTCGTTGTGGCTACATTAGTTGCTTTCGAAACATGACAGATAATGTATTGGTATGACAATACCAGCAAAAAATCGTGTAAGACAAATTCCAGACAAATATGGAATCAATCCTTCCTATATTATAAAGTTGGCCTGCGCACTTAGATTTTTTGCTGACGGGAGCTATGAAAGAAGCGTAGGATCTGGGCTTCGCGCAACCAACTGTTTATGTGGTTCGGAATGAAGTTTTAGATGTGTTCCAATCTGCAGTGTGCAAAAAAAAAATGGATCAACGCAGAAATGACCGAAAATGAAAAACAACAGGCAAGTAGCTATTTTTATCGTTAAAACTGGATTTCCTGGGGTGGTTGGCTGTGTGGTCGAAACACGCATTGGATTGGCTATGTCTGGGTTTTGTTACATGAGCTCAACTAGCTTCTGGATTTGGCTGGAATTGGTTCTTTCGAAGCTATAGGTAAGAGGCGTTTTTCATTAAATATGTAGGTATTTCTAAATGAATTGAATTTCCATTAATTTTTCTGGATCGTAAATTCCATTCGCCTTAATAATCCTGAATATTTTGTTCTTGACTTCTGACGAGTCGTTATTGTCCTAACAAAGACACTGACCAGTCGCAAAACCAATTATACCTACGTAATTTTAAAATATAAAAGTGATTTAAGTGAAAAGTCCATCCATAAACAATGTATTTACTTTTAATCTTCCTAAAATTTTCTTAATTTCTAACTTGCACTTTAATAATTTTTAAACCATAAATAATGAATTAATAAATTATATTTATAACGAAAAAAGAAAACACGTCTCTTGTTAAACTTATTTTATATTTTAAGCAACGTTTATGTTTAACTGTTAATAGTGTTAAATAAGATCTTAAATAATGCTTATATAAGATAATAACTGATAATAAGTGTCAAATAAGACCTAAGGGCACTCAGCGCCAAAATATTCGAACTGCGGAAAGTGGGTTTGAAGAAAATAAGAAATTTGAAACCCATTCTGGAATTCACTGAAAATTGCAAATCTGTTAACAAATCGTTGCGTAGGCCGTTTTGTCTGTAATAAGAAAATATATGTTTATATCAATTATTATTAATTTTTGTTAATTTGTGTTTAGTAAATTAGGTAGGTACCAAAAGCGTAGATATTAATTTAATAAAAAACTTTAGTCCTCCTCCCCCCTTTCAATGTCCTCATTTACCTACTTACATTTTTGCCATTTCGATTTGTTAAGTAGGTATCCGTTTCCTTTTTTTTAATGGATATAATCTTACCTCTGTGAAAGTATTAAAGAAATTAACAAACAAGTATAATATTCACATTCACTCTACGGCGGATTTGCCCTAAGGCCCAGTAGGACCGGGTCTAGGGCGGCAAATCGTGCCAAATATAGTAATAATAACACACACAAATAATGATATGCACAATTCCACAACCCATAAAACCTCCATAACACAGCCAACAGCTACATGCTACAGCCTATACAGCTACACCATTACCTATTCATATTATTCATCCTTCATAATTCTCCTTTCAAAATTCCTACATCGCTGAGAAACAAAAAAAAAATAACTCGTACAAAAACTCGCTGTGCACGCCGTGTTGATTTCATCAAATAAATTCATCCAACTCCAAACTATATCACTACAAGCAGTGTTGCCGCTGAGGAAAGAAATTGTCGCTATACCATAACCCAAAATCCGCTCGAAGTGTTAGTTTCTGAATACGATTTTTAACTTTCTCCATTACGTAGTAAGAGAAAGATATTGGTTTCGTACAAAATTTCGAACTCGAGATTTTAATCAATTCTGATATTGCGATGATAGAGCAACTCAAAAAAGTGGGTCGCAAAATTCTGTCCGGTCTGTCCGTCTGTCCGTCCTTCCACGGGCCTACAGTCTAAACGGCTTCCCGGATTACGTTCAAACCTCGGATTTGGAGTTTTTGGGCTTACAGTTCGGGAGGTGTTTTTTTTTTTTCAATGTAACCTCAATATTAATGGTATTTCCCATACAACATTTTCGTACCAGTTTGATTTGATCGAAAACGGCTCCAACGATTTCAACCAAAATCGATATTTAGGCTTAAGTAGGTGAGGTTACCATGACTGCGTACCCAGTTTTTGGCTAAAAATTCGAACAACGGAACTTTTGAAATTTCGACATATCTCGAAAACGGTCTATACGATTGTAGCAAAAATTAATTTCTAAGGTTATGTGGTAATTTATAACTTAATAGCAACCTCAGTTTTTCTCTATATTATCTTACAATGGATTTATGAAAAGAGTAATTATTTAAAAATATAGTTTTGTACAGTTAACTTAAAACGGAGTTACGTCCCAGACGCCACCTGAACCCCAAATCCCGTTACCCCGTGCATTCCCCCTTCGCCTAACGGCACTACCATAACGGGTCCCCACCATTTTTGCCTATACAGCAAAACCATCCGAAACGGATACACCCCCTCTTCCCCTACCGCCAACGAACAGAGAAATGAAATACTCATATTTCATCTTCCAAATGAAATATGAATATTTCAACAACAAGTGCATTCCTTTGAAATGCACTTCGCGCTATGTTGAATAGTTCAAGTAGAGAATATATTATTTAGTTCTAATCCGACAACTAACTTGAGAGGTGCAGCCTCGCTATGGACAGCGGCCTCCCTCGTTAGAATTAATAAATACTAAACACTTGTAAATCAACTTAAAATAAATAAAAATAATAAAAGAAAAAACCTGTTTGGTTTTTTTTATTACGAACCACGATCAAGTGGATATAATTGGCGCAGTCGTGTAGTCTCGAATACGCGAACACAAATTTTGAAAAAAAAAAACGTTATCGCGGTTAATTTTAATTATTTGATTCGAAAAAGAACTCCTTCCGCATAAGGAAGTACAAATAAGTACGTATAAGTACAAGTATTCAGTGAAATATTTAACTCTGGTTAATTAAAACTCGAAAAAGAGTCAATAAAAATCAAATATCTCAACTAACAATTATTCAGTGAAATATTCCGACCAAGGAACAAGAAAAAATAAAAGTTCGTGTAAGAACATAAAAATAACTCCTTTCGCATACATAAGGAAAAATAAAAATATTCAGTGAAATATCTATTCCGTCCAAGGAACAAAGAAAAAATACATAAAATTTTTTTTTTTAACTTCATCTAATTTTAACTAACTGACTCGAAAAAAAATTAAACATTGATCGACGAACGAGCAGAAACGAAGTATTCGACCAACGAAGACAGAACATGGCACAAAATAATATCGAACAGTGCCTAGTGGCATTGACGCAACTACTAGTGCAAGCAAATCATCCAACGAACCTAAGGGCTCGAATTGAAAAGGAGATCCGTTATCTCCCAACGTTCGAAGGCAATCAAGGGACACTGCCCTCATTTGCCGATTGTGTGACGAAAACACTACTAAACTACAGAGAAGAAGATAGAGCACAGGTCTACGAACTGATATTTGACACAAAAATTCAGGGACCAGCGAGGAACTTACTCAATATCAACCCACCAGGGAATTGGACCGACTGTCTGGCGAGACTCAAGAAGCACTTTCGACCATCGAAGGACGAAATGACAATTACAAGAGACATCGGAATGTTAAGAGTAAGTAGCATTAAGGAACTAGATATTAAGTTAAAAAATATAATAGAAGAAGTCACAGAATTTGCTGCCTTTAATAACAATGGTGAAAATATGGTTAACATTTTCAATGGAATGTTGGTTCAAAAAGTAAAGGAAATTGTATCAGGATCATTAGCATATGCCATTATGGACATACGCGAAATATCAGAAATTAGGGATATAGTAAATAATTTTATTGGCCAGGACTCTAGCAATTTAAACTATAGAATGCTCAATAGAAACCCTAACAGAAGGCAAAATGATAGGTATAACGATCAAGACAGACGTCAATCCTATGATAATTCCACTACGTCAAATCAAAGACATTATAATCGTCAGAACAATTATAGACAGGATAACAGTGATAGACGAAATAATAATTCTCAACAGAACTATAACCAAAGTAACAATCAAAATAGTAACTCGAATTGGCACAATCAAAATCCTCAACAGGACAATCGTCAAAATCCGAATTCTAATAGACCAAATCAGAGTACACAACAAAATCACAACCGTAGGAACAATCAGAATAGTAATTCAGGTAATTTTAGAAGCAACAATGGAGTAGAACCAATGGACACTACATCAGGAAGTTACGCACGACAAATTAATAACTTAGAAAATCACTCGGATTTTCAGACAGAAAGCCTCCAAGTAAATTACCCTATATAACAGTAGAAACCAAATTTACTAAAGTTAAGCTTAGGATACTAATAGACCCAGGTTCAGAAACAAGCGTCATAAGACCAGGTATATGCCATCCTAAATGGCAGATTAAAATTAATAAACCAATAGAAGTGCGAACTACAAGCACTCCTATTTATGTAGATAAGAAAGTAAGAATTCCTCTTTTTGAAGAATTTGGGTTGAACAAAACTGCGGAATTCCTCGAATTCAAGTTCCATCAATATTTTGATGGATTAATTGGGAATAATATTTTACTACCCTCAGAAGCCATTCTCGATTACAGAAGAAAACTTTTAGTAATAGGTAGGAACGAAATTCCAATATTCTTCAATAAAGACGAAGAAGATTTCACTACAGAAATCTACGGGAAACAAGTCCCAAAACTAAACATTTATCACACAGAAATAAATAAAAGGCCAATCCGTGACCAAATAAGAATCGACCACCTCAATGACGAAGAGAAAAAAGACATTAACGATCTTGTCTCCCGTTACTCGTCGATATTCTATCAAGAAGGAAGCGACCTTTCCTTTACAAATGCGATCAAGCATGAGATAAAAACCGTCAACGAAATTCCCATTTATACAAAAACATATAGGTATCCGGAAATACACAAGGCCGAAGTAATGAAACAAATTAACGAAATGCTAGAACAGGGCATCATTCGCCCTAGCAACTCTCCATACTCAGCACCAATTTGGATCGTCCCAAAAAAACAGGACGCATCCAATAAACAAAAGTGGAGAATCGTCGTTGATTACCGAAAACTCAACGAGTGTTCAATAGATGATAAATTTCCCATTCCGAATATCGAAGATATCTTCGATAAACTCGGGAAATCTCAATATTTCACTACGCTCGATCTGGCGAAAGGTTTTCACCAGATAGAGATCGCAGAAGAAGATATTAAGAAAACTGCGTTTTCAACCAATATGGGCCACTACGAATTCGTTCGCATGCCATTTGGTCTGAAAAACGCTCCAGCGACTTTCCAGAGACTAATGAATTCAGTTCTCTATGATTATATTGGTAAGATATGTCTAGTATATCTAGACGATATCATTATCTTTTCCACGAGTCTCAAAGAACACATAAGTTCGCTTGAAAAAATATTCAAGAGACTCAAGGAAGTTAACCTGAAAATACAATTGGACAAAAGCGAGTTTCTGAAAAAAGAAACTGAGTTCTTGGGCCACATAATTACCACAGAAGGGATCAAACCGAACCCCGATAAAATAAAGGCTATACTGGAGTATAAAATTCCCAGGACGCCAAAACAAATTAAATCATTTTTAGGCATCACTGGCTATTACCGTAAGTTCATTAAGGATTACTCCCAGGTAGCGAAGCCTATGACAGCCTGTCTGAAGAAAAACGCAAAAATTGATGTAAATAACCTTGATTATATTGAAAGTTTTGAAACTCTGAAAACCCTAATAACATCGGAACCCATTCTAAAATACCCAGATTTTAGTAAAAAATTCATACTCACAACAGACGCATCCAACTATGCGTTAGGAGCGGTATTATCCCAAGAGAACCATCCAACATGCTTCGCAAGCAGAACGTTGAATGAGCATGAAGTCAATTACTCGACTATTGAGAAGGAGCTCTTGGCTATTCTCTGGTCAATGAACTACTTTAGACCATACCTATATGGACGCAAATTCACAGTCCGAACTGACCATCGACCCCTTGTATGGCTGAGTTCACTCAAAGAACCAAACGCCAAACTCCAAAGATGGAAGGTAAAACTAGAAGAGTATAACTTCGATATCGAATATGTTAAAGGTAAAGATAATCAGGTAGCAGACGGATTATCAAGAGTGGAGGTCTACTTAAATGAAAATACCGAAATTTTAGATAACCAAGAAATTTTAAGTAATGACGAAAATAATGAAAATATCCCCGATAACCAATCAGTTATTGCTACTATTCATAGCGCTGAAGAAGACAGTAACGATTACATACCCATAGTTGAGTCACCAGTCAATATATATAAAACCCAGATAATAATCAATAGCACAGAAGGTCCTAGTAACCACAAAACATACACAGCATTTGGAAAAAGGAGAATTGTCATAGAAATAAAAATGTTTAATGAAAATCTTATTCTAGACATTATGAAAAAATTCATTCCTACCAAAGGCATCGTTGGCGTATTCTCTAGATACGACAACCTTTTTGCTAAATTCCAGGACGTCTACATAAAATACTTCAGCAAAAACAAACTTTTAAAATTCATTAAATGTAGTAAATTTTTAGGAGATCTAACAGATGAAGAAAAGGAGCTATTGGTAATCTCAAAAACGCACAACTCATTAAACCATAGAGGAATTAATGAAACATATGCAGAGATCAAAGATACTTACTACAGTCCAAATCTTAAAGACAAAATCCAAAAGTATGTAAACAATTGCGAAATTTGTAACAAAGCCAAATACGAGAGATTACCTTACAAAATACCATTAAAAATAACAGAAACCCCAACGAAACCCAATCAAATCATACACATCGACATCTGGTATGCAAATATCAACTTAATGTATGTGACAATGATTGACAAATTCACAAAACATGTAACGGTGCAAGAGATCAAGCACAGAACATGGATATCACTATTAAATACACTAAAATGCAGATTTGCAAACCACGGTATTCCGAACAAGATAGTTACGGATGGCGAAACAGGTTTCTCATCCGTTACAGTCAGAGAATTTTTGAAAGAAAATAATGTTGATCTCCACATAACTACACCTTACCATAAAACAGGGAATTCGGATATCGAAAGATTCCACTCGACTCTTAACGAGCATATAAGAACATTTGCAGCTGACGACAATAATCAAGACACCTTAAGAAACAAAGTTCTGAAAGCTGTTACAATATACAATAAAACAATTCATTCCGCAACAAAACAAAGACCAATAGATTTTGTTAACGGAACCATAACGAATCAGGAGTACCCAAAAATAATAGAACTGGTAAACAAAAATAAAGAACGATATATAAATAAGAGAAATAAAGACAAGACTGACGTGGACTTGACAAAAACAAACCATGTTTATCTTAAATCCAGAACTAACAATAAACTAAAAATAACTCACAAAAAAGACAATCCTAGAGTCATAGACAAAGACCACGTTACTGACAGTAAAGGATATAAATTCTATAAAACTCAGCTAAAACGAAATTATAAATTCGAGGAAACTCATTAAAACATTTCTTTTCAGACACTATTTTTTATTCTATTGACAATAACAACGACAAACGGACAAAAAATTGACATACAAAAACTAGACGAAGGAGAAGGATACATTACAATCAGAGACCAACAAATTGATATAATTGAAAACTACACAAAGATATTACATAGTATTAACTTAACTTCTTGGACAGAAAACCTCAACATTTTAGAGCACAATATTGACACACTTAATGACAAAAACAAATACCCATCTACCGTTCATAATTTTAATAACTTAGTTAAAGAAATAGAAAATATTTTAGGATATCAACACCATAAGTCAAAAAGAGGATTATTTGACATATTAGGGAAGGGATTAAAATATTTAGCAGGGACTATGGATCACGAAGATGAACAGGAAATAAAACAGAGTCTAGCAACTAATGAAAAGAACAACAAAAATTTAATAGACGGACTCAATGACCAAATAAGACTAAACAATGACTTTAACGAAGCAACAAACAATATTACTAGACAGATTAATATACAACAACTTGAAATTAAAAGACAGTTTAATAGTTTGAACAATGCAGTAAACGAAGAATATGCAAGAATGACAATAATGCAACACGCATTCCAAGTAAATTATGATATACAGCTACTTAGAGACCAGGTTAGGAAAGTCAAGGAAAATTTAACGCTAAGCCAACTGGGAGTTCTAAGCACTGATTTACTAGCACCAAAAGAAATTCAAAAATTCAATATAACAATAAATAAAATACCAAACATAAAAAGTACTGCTATTATTCACGAAGATCATATAATATTCATTTTACTTATTCCAATTTATTCCAACAAAAAATTCTTTAAACTTATTATTGAACCTATTCCTAACAAAAATAATTTAGAAATTGTAATATCAGATAATCACGTTCTTACAAATGGTAATTCAATGTATTATAACAGTAATAATGAAAACTCAATGTATAATATTAATAATGGAATGAAATTAAAATATTTACGAATTGTAAATGATACTTGTTTAGCTAATCTTTTAAAGGAAAACCCACATTGTGACTTTAAGGAAAATAAAAAAATAGAAATAAAGCAAATAGCAAACAACATTGTAGTAACGAAGAATTTGCCGTATATAGAAATAATTCATAATTGTCACAACTATAGCATAAGTATAAAAGGAAACAATGTTATAAGATTCGAAAACTGTAAAATTACAATTAACGAGATTCAATACGAAAATTTTATATATTATGACAATTTTATAATACCAAATTTTAAAAACGTATCAATTAAAAGAATTATAACGAACTATTCCATAGACGAACTACAAGTTAAAAACATAGAAAATCGAAAGCTCATACAAGAAATCAAAAACAAGAATACCGCGCATGTATCTATAAATATTGGAGTCACGTTCATAATAGTAATCATTTTAATCGCATTAATGTTCATTTTAATTACGAAAAATAAAGCTAATAAAACGAACATTAAAATCGGTATTGAAAGTATAGATTCTCCAGAGCAGAATCTTAAGGAGGGAGGAGTTACGTCCCAGACGCCACCTGAACCCCAAATCCCGTTACCCCGTGCATTCCCCCTTCGCCTAACGGCACTACCATAACGGGTCCCCACCATTTTTGCCTATACAGCAAAACCATCCGAAACGGATACACCCCCTCTTCCCCTACCGCCAACGAACAGAGAAATGAAATACTCATATTTCATCTTCCAAATGAAATATGAATATTTCAACAACAAGTGCATTCCTTTGAAATGCACTTCGCGCTATGTTGAATAGTTCAAGTAGAGAATATATTATTTAGTTCTAATCCGACAACTAACTTGAGAGGTGCAGCCTCGCTATGGACAGCGGCCTCCCTCGTTAGAATTAATAAATACTAAACACTTGTAAATCAACTTAAAATAAATAAAAATAATAAAAGAAAAAACCTGTTTGGTTTTTTTTATTACGAACCACGATCAAGTGGATATAATTACGGCAATAACGATTTTGACAAAAATGCAAACTTAGAGTCAAATTGATGTTTTCAAAACTATTGTGCCCTTAATTTTCAATTCGAAACACCGAAAACGCTTATTTTAGAAACTGCTCATATCTCGAAAACCCCATCTTCGATTTCGATAAAATGTCAAAAACGAATTATTTCTATAATCCGGAACAATATCTGGATAGTTTTACAAAAACAAAAACTTCATTTGCACCGCACAGACGAGCATCGGGATATTCAATCTATAGCTACTAATGAAAATTTATAAACTCCTGAATTATTACATAATCTTTCTAAAGATATCGGTCTATCACGAGCAATACTTCCAATAATTGAAAACTTAAATTATATTCCAATCAAAATTAAAAACATATCCTTAGGTCAAAAACAGAAACTGCTACTAGGTACGCTTGTCCTGTAGTCAAAAATCAAGTGAGGAGTAAGACCTTATAAAATAGTACAGTATAGACGCTTGCGACATTGCCAGTTACTGAGAGCTTTAACCTTTAAAAACTTATATTGTTATTTTATATAACTGCCATATGGGATGAATATCCAAAAGAGAATTTTGTTTCCTTTTGTCTAGTTTCGAGAAAGTTTCGTTCGACCCAGTCGTGCACTTTATTTTTTTTTAGCGACAACATACGCTACAAATAACGAAAAAATCGCTAAAGTACCAACAGTGCTACAAGATTTCTCCAGTATTCATCCCCATCGTCATTCGTCACCCACACGCCGCCGTACATAAATCGCTTTACTTTGATGAACTTCTTTTACATCTGTTCTGTTTCCGTAATTATTAATTACTCTACAATAAATTTGACTTTATTGCCAACCTAACGAATCTAAGCATCTCAGAAATCGAAGATAAGGCCAGGGCATTGCAAATGATTTATTATACTGACTTATAAGACAATTTTATAGAAGAATGTCTAAATTTTCCTTCTCACTGCAGCATAAAAAATGGGGAGCGGCGAAAGAGTGCAGTCAGTTTGTTGAAATGGTTACGAACCGAAGGTCTTCAAACCATTTACCCAAACTTAGATATTGCTCTTCGTATGTGTGCATGTACACCCGCCATTAACTGTTGTTGTGAGCCAGGGTCGAGCCACAGGGGCAGCTTTGGCACAGGTGAGGAGGGCGCGGCATGCTCGCGGTCGCTCGGCTAAAGCTCGTCGGACGGGGTAGTTCTTGCCCCCTCACCGTATGCCACCTGCTCAACAATCATTTTTATTCCATGCCATTTTTAATCAAAAAAAAAGAAGGGAGAAAGCTACGTTACGCAGCCCTCGGACGGACGATAGGACCCTTGTAAGACTAAAGTAAGATAGAAAGAGAGATAAAGCAAAAAAAAAAAGGAAAATGAAAGTGAAAAGAAACCCCAAGAACTTGTGCCACTATCCTTGAGGAAGACCGGGAAGAAACTCGCGAAAACTAGACCTAACTATATCCTAACTAAAGCTATTCTAACCTATAAGCTAAACTAATCCCTAATCTATACCTAACTATCTTAAAACTACACTCCACTAAACCTAACCCGCAGTTTTGGCCTTTCCAGTGTCCCTCCTGGATAGTGGTTCGCCATGACTCTGAGACCTGCCTGGTGTTAGTGGCAAGGGTTGGCCAGCCCACCCCATGTCCATAAGAACACTTCCATGGCTATCTTCTTGGCCGATCACGATGAAGATAGCCCCTTAAAGATTCCCTCCAGTCACAACCCTAACTGTGCTAGTAACCGAAAAACGTAAGTCACATCCTGTCGTCTCGTTAGTAACTGTCCCGTACTGTCATTGTTTACTTATAGAAGGACGGCCTTCGCATACTTCCACACACCGGTAGCGAAGCGAAATTAAACGCACATATTACGTATAGAAACACTAATCTCACGTTATATTATAATAATAATAATCCAATGTGCAAAGTGCCACCTTACGCAAATTATATTATGTTCTACCCTACACCAAATATTTATATAAAAAAACCAAAAGAAAATGAAAAAAAAAAAAAAAAAAAAAAAGATGGAAGAAAAGCAAAGAAAACTCAAAAGCGGAATAAAATAAACGTACGGTTCTGATCTTAATACTAACTATACTTAATATATTAAATAAATTCAATTAAAAGTACAACAAAAGGTTAAATTACTCACGTTTCTTGTCCCCCGATGTTCTGCCGGCAGCACAAAAAGATGACGCTGGTATCTGCTTCAAAGATATATCCACGCACAACACAAAATTTACTATTAAAACCAGAACTATACCCCTAACCTTACGTTAAACTAATCAGTAAAAAAAATTCAAAAATTCAAAAATCCAAATCACTATTCAATTAAAATAAAATGTTCTTTGTGGCACTAAAACACAATTCTGTTTCACAATAGATATATCCTTCTTTCGGTTTTATTTTGTGTTCCTTGGAGTAGCTCCTTGGCTGAGCCCTTTTGGCTTTTCAGGCGCGGAGCCTCACTGTGTCGACTTTTGTCGCTATTTGCTCTGTCGTTCTGCTGTTGGGTAACTCGCCGTACGTTCACGAATGACGATCTCTCCCGGGATTGTGATCGCGAATTCCGCACATCTTTGACAGGAAGTGCCTTTTGAATGATGAGCACCGTGTTCCTTCGCTTTTGAGGTGGGGAATCGCCTTTTGGGATTTGCTGCCTTTGGACTGGCGGTATAAAGACGGCCCGCTCTATTCCAATAGCAAACTGTGCTGAGTACTGGTTCAAAAGTACTTAACCAGACGGAGAGACGGAGTGACCTACAGGTCAGTGTAGAGGTCAGAGCTAAAGAATGGCGATTCGATTTATCACTCTCTACCTAAATGGGGTGAACTGGTTAGCACCAACAAATTGATAAATCAATTACGATGACCTACCTCTACAGTGCATTTATTGCATTTATTCTGCCTAGGAGCCTTCGGCCCTCTTTCCTACTTCTCCGTTTCCCTCGTCAATTCCTTGAATGTACCCTGTGATTTATTTAATTTTTTTAAATAAAAAGACTGCCTCGGAAATGTTTGAAAAATTAGCTCACCTTCAACGTATTGTCACCAATTAAAAAAAAATCTACTGTGCATTGATTTGGCACACCACTGTATTACAACAGAAAATTTGCTTCACAATTTGGTAGCTTGACTATCACCTCAGCTAATCAGGCAAGAAAATGATTGAGGGCCGGTCAGTTAGTCGGTCGTTGCTCTTTTCGGTTTTTCTTTCTTTTTTTCTTTTGTCACCATTGTCTTGTATTAGTGTGAATTGCACTCCCTTCCCCTCCTGTAATTTGTCAGTTTGTGTTCTTATTTGACGAACTCTCTATTTTCTATTTCCCATCTTCTATCCTTCACTCGTTACCAACTCTCCCTACCATTGTCTTAGGAGGAGGAGCTGAATCTCTGACTCTCCAAACTCTTCTTTAAGACATCGATTAATCGCTACCGGACAATAAAATACGTAATGGTAATAAATAATGACATAAACTATCCTACTTACTTCCTAAAACATAAATATTGCACCTAAAAAAAATATCACATTATAAGCTAAACCTAAATATACAATAAAATTAACCCTAAGAACGAATGATAATGAAAGTCATTTTGATGAGTTATCGAAATTCATTTCAATTGGTAGTGCATCGACACTTCGTCGGTAAGGCAGTCAATGCAAGCAACCAACATCTTTGCTAAAAACAAAACCAATAACATAAAAACGCATGCCAAACGAAATGTCAGACTGCAACAGAACAAATGAAGTGCATAATGGACGTGGATGGGGACAATATGTACAATTTACTTTTGTGAGTACATAGTTTTAGATAATAATATTTCTACATTTAGATTTGTTCGTTTTGTTGCAGGTCATATTAATTCCCGTTGAGTCCCTGTTTCTGAAATTGGAGTTCAACCGTGACTGCACTCAGTTGCAATTCTACCGGTGCTGTTTACATCTTCTTTTTTTTTAATTACAGGTATGCCCCCGTAACACTTGTTTGCGCAGAGCTCAAAACTATTTACGCACAACAATGACAGAGCAGAGGATCTTGCTTTGCTTAACATAGAAGCTGATTTTTTAAGCGAATTGGATTGCGAAGATTTAATTAATGATTTTGCTGCGCTTAAGTGCAGACAAGTTTTGTACCACATCATCCTCGGAAAGTATTATAAATTAGCTTTTAGTTCAACAATTTTCTGAATCAATTAAAAGTGTGATTAAAGTAAATTCATGAATTACGTATCTAGTCTATAATGATGGCTGTTGAGAAAGGGGCGGCACATGGCCTGGGGCCTAGAGCGGCTAGGACGGCAAATCAGCCACTGCGCACTGCAACACTGACTCTAAATGAAACCTTCAAAACAATACCAAATAAATAAAAAAACAATTAAAATACAGAAGTCACCTTTCGCTGTTAAAAGGTGACTTCTTGGTGTAACTTATATGTTGGGTATACGATACGCATGTCAGTAGTTGTATTGATATTGCGTAGGTTAACACGGGCATGGTGTTAAAAAGGTTGGGAACAGCTGTAGAACATTAATCATGAAATAAGATGACTGCATTCTTAAAAAGCTTTCCGCGAATGCTTTTTGACCTACGCGGCTTAGGTCATTTTGGCTTCGAAGCTTTTTTGAATTTCTTATAGGGAAGAAAAAGTTGCAAAATCAGCAATACAGTTCCAACTACGGCATAGGCCATTTTTCTATGTTATAAATTTTAAAATTTGAATTAAAACCGTGCAATCAGTTGAACTTTTTTAAAAATGTGGCTTAGGCTGTTTTGGCGCTGAGTGCGTCTTTAATGCTGATGTTAAACTGAGATTAAGTATTAAATAAGACCTTAGGTAATGCTTATGTTAAACTGATAAAATAAGTGCTAAATAAGTAATAAGACCTTATAGTTATAAGCTTATTCAAGCGAAATTTAAGGTATAGAACCGTATACCTGATTCCATAGGATATGGCAGTGGAAAAATAAGGAATCTTGAATGCAAAGCAGCATTCCTTATTAATAACAAGCCTTAAATTCTAAGGAATAAGCTATATTGAAATAAGGCTTATATAATACTTTCTTTTTTGCTGAAACTTTATATTGCCACCAGCCATATTACAAGCATTCTGTGCAACGTGACGTCACAATATGATTTCAAGTGACATGTTACCATATAAATCAAATTAACCATTTTTCTATTTGTGTTCCTAGTACCCACCTGTGTACCTTAATATATAAAAAACTATAGCTGGCCCGGCGAACTTCTTTCCGCCCAAATTCGTTAATGTTATGAAAAAAATAATTCCGAGAATGCACAATGCACAGGAAATTCGAAAAAGTAAAAACGCTTGTGACAAATGAGAATTTATATTTGAGCCAGCGATGATCAGTGATGTTAGCGCCAGCATTATTATGCCTTGGTGTAAATATAAGGGGGATAGCTTTTGTGGTTCAGCCGTGATGGCCAGTCATTCATACGCACGAACGTTTTTATATATTAAAATATTGTAATTTGTTGACAAAGTTGAAAAATATTTGTTTTCTTTAAATTCGTAAATTGAAAAAAAAAAAAACAGAATTACCATAATTTTAAAAAGCAGAATTTTGTAAGACAGAACAGAAAAAAAACAAAATTTTGAAAAGCAGAATTTTTGTGTTAAAAGGCAGAATTTCGACCCGCTCCCGATTATAAGCCATGGTTTATCCCGTTGCAACCGCATCATAGCTCTCTGCGTCTGAACACACTTCACATAAATTAAAAGCTATTTAATCAAAAAACTCGGCGAAAGCTGTCGCTATTAAATTTGTCTGTAATATTTTGTGATAAAAAAGAAATGTGTTTACCAATAAATAGTTTTTAAAATAAATATTATTGAAATGCGCATAATTCCTAGTACCTTAACTTCACATCTTTTACCCAATAGGTACCTACATTGGAAAAATATTGTTTTTTAATTTAATACCATGTTCCCACCAACGTGATTTAGCTCATATGATTTATAAATCACGAAAGGCGTCTCCAATGAATTTTACGTGATTTAGTTTGACATCCAGCAGAAAAAATTCGTCCACTTTGGAGAGGGTAGTTTTTTTTTCGTTGTTTTTCTTTTGTTATCACACGTCTGCCAAAAATAAAACAATTTATGATTGTTGTACTTAATAAAACTACCAAAACACGAAGAAAATTGAATTTGGGATAATGTTTTTGACATTTGTGTTGTTTTTTTTTTGTTTGTTGAATAACATTGAATTGAATTGAAAGCGCCGCAGGTAGGTAGGTATGTTCGATTTTATTTCGTGTGGATTTACGATGACAGATACGTAATTAAAACTTAAACACGTCTAAATCACGTAATTAGTAATCACGAAAATGTATGGTAAATCACGTAATTTATGAGATGATTTAGCTAAATCAAGTTGGTGGGAACATGGTATAACACAAAATGCTTTTATTCTGTTTTTCTTTTATTTGACACTGCCGTTGTCGCGAACTACCCTGTTCAATGAAAAAGCTCAAGGTCGTGAACATCGACTTCAGTTTAACTTTTGAATAAAGAACTTTAATTGACCGAATTACATAAAGCATACATGCTCGGAATTATTATTTTCATTACATTAGCGAATTTGGCCGGAACGAGGCTCGCCGAGTCAGCTAGTATTTGTACGTGCCCTCGAGTGGTTTCCATATAAAATGTAAGAAAAGTTAATTTAATAAGACAATTTTTTTAAGAAATAGAAACGAATAAATAAATGCATAGAAAAATTGAATGTTCAAATAATAAATATAAGAAAAAGAGGTAGGTAAGGCTGTAGTTTTGTTGTCCTTTTTTTCAGCTCTGCATGTTTCACAACGTTTTTTTTTGATGTACCGTTGTAGGAGTCTCGATTTCATAACCAATAAGTTTGGCTTAGATAAGACATTAGATTTTTATATGAATGTCTACAAGCTCCAAAGCTAGTTGTTTCGAATTTATTCCCGTTTTTCAGACTTTTTTTTGCTTGTATACCAAGTTTGCTTACATTTATCAAACATCCTGTAAGCGGCAATTACTGCACATTGAATGATTCCTAAAAATATATAGGTACATATATATGATTTCATCAATCAATTTATCTTTCGTACCTGAAAGCAGCGAATTTGTCGGTTTGAGGAAAAAACTTTTTAGAATAAAACGCCATATTTGTTAAAATCTTTCCAATGACATTACTCCACTGTAGAATGTATTTTATTAATCTGATGAAAGAGATTTTTTGCCTCAACTCCGTAGGTAGGCTTTTTCAGCACCAGCATACAACAAAATAGCAACATTTGCATACCTACATCTATTTATTTGTTCAATGCGTACATCAAGCAAAGCATCCTTTGGTTCAAAATTTGGATCATCGGTATCGTTATGAATATCATAGTCTTCGGAAATAATGTGTTCCTCCCCTACTGCATCTAAAAGTCGGAACTACATCGAAACAAAAGTGTGAAAACTCCAACTGTTAGCAGCCAAATGGGTTGTAGCCGGGGGAAGGTGTTGCCAATTCGACAACGTCATAAATATAGCTGCATGGCGTCTGGTTTACTGAATATTCTACCTCTAGGAAGGTTGATATTGTAGTTGAAGCCCTATCCTGCGAACAGTCCGTGGAGATGCATTGTGTGTACCTTAACTTCGTAAAATATTGGAAAGAAGAAGTGAATCAATGCATGTGGCGTGTGTTGCTGCTTTAGTCACTTCAAACTCGGTGCACTATGTTCTGCTTCACCTTTCAGAGCAAATGCTTGGTATAGGAATTCTTTCAGACTAACTTTCTCTAGTTACACTCAAAGTTGCAATACAGTGTTCTCATAATTGTTTCTTTTAAGTAAGCTAAAAGGTTCTCGAGCATGAGATCGATTTAATGGATTTTCTCATATCAGTTACATTTATGAATTTTTCTAGGGAAGCAGTGGTATACTTGTTTGGCAGCAGAGCTCGAGGTCGATATAAATAAGTCTTAACGATTCTTTTCTCCTTATATAAGAAAACACTTGTTATTCTTTACTTAAGAAAAAAACAACACCTGGTCTACTTCCACAAAGTGCACATAGCAATAACAGGCGTACTGCGGCGTAGGTTAAAGCTCAGAGCACGGTTATCACATTTTCTTGTTCTTCAGTTTTAACCATCGAGTTCGACGGTATTAGCATCAGGCAAAACAGTTTAAGCTATTTTTAGTTTATATCAAATGTAACGTCTACTTCAGTTAATCGAAATTGGACGAAATTCTCCAATTTATTTTTATATTTCAGGCTCATTATGCTTACATATTCGTCTTTTACGTGGAATACCAAAAACTATATAATAGACCGCTGGCTGAGAGAAAAAACAGGAAGTTTGCCTATGAGCAGGCCAGGTCACTGTAATGTTAGAGTTTCTATCACTGGGCGAACTCTAATATATAAATTTGCAGATATTTTGCTTAATATAATCATTTGTTGTTAGTTGTCTTACATACGTATACCTATTTAAAAAAAAATCATTATATACGTGAACATCCGAGCTTTCCGTACGCTTTTTTGGTATTTAATATGAAATGAGGAGAATGAAACTTATGCTATTTGAAAGGTGCTGTGCCATAGATGTGCACAAACACAAGGTCGTGGGTATATGTCGCCATTAAGACTGGTAAAATTAAGTTATGAATTCTCCATACAAAACAGGTAATAAAAGGATTTTGGTGACAATCAATTTGTCGCCGTCACGTTTCCATAGTAACGTATGTGTTTAAGCATCTTAGATTAGAGCCTGTTGGAGAGAATCATTAACCCATAAAGGTATGCAATTTACATGCCCCTAAAATTAAGCAATAATTGTAAGAAATTTATTTAGGGGAATTTTTTATTATTTGTCGCCGCCATGTTACCATAGTAACGTACCTATTAAAAACATAAATCATTTTAGATTAGAATCTGTTTCCGATGGAGCAGCTCATTTACGTATTTTTTAACTTTCTCCATTACGTAGATAGAGAAAGACATCAATTATTTTTCTGCAAAATTTCGGACTCGAGATATTAATCAATTCTGATATATCTAACGATGATAGAGGAAATCAAAAAAGTGGATTGCCAAATTCTGTCTGGTCTGTCCGTCCTTCCACAGGCTTACAGCCTAAACGGCTTCCTGGATTACGTTCAAACCTCGGATTTGGAGTTTTTGGGCTTACAGTTCGGGAGGTGTTTTTTTTTTGCAAGGTAAACTCAATATTAATGGTACTTCCTATATACAATTTTCGTACCAGTTTGATTTGATCGAAAACGGCTCTAACGATTTCAACCAAAATTGATATTTAAGCTTAAGTAGGTGAGGTCACCATGACTGCGTTTTTGGCTAAAAATTCGAACAACGGTACCGACACCCGATGGCGCTGTTGTCCATTTTCTGAGAAACTCAACCGATCTCAATAAAACTTTGTATGTGAGCATAGTTGGCTGCAGCTAGAAAGATACAATATTTTTGGACCCGATAGGTGGCGCTGTTGTCCATTTTCTGAGAAACTCAGCCGATCTCAATGAAACTTTGTATGTGAGCATGGTTGGTTGCAGCTAGGGAGATAGGATAGTTTTGGACCCGATTCATGGCGCTGTTGTCCATTTTTTTGAGAAACTCAATCGATCTCAATGAAACTTTGTATGTGTGCATGGTTGGATTCAGCTAGAAAGATACAATAGTTTTGGACCGGATAGGTGGGGCTGTTGACGATTTTTTTGAGAAACTCAACCGATCTCAATGAAACTTTGTTTGTGTGCGTGGTTGTATGCAGCTAGAAAGATAGGATATCTCATTTACAAATTAAATGGAAATTGTAATATGTATGTATAATTTTTGTAGATGAAAATTCATAAATTTTATTGGTATCATTTCAAAGAATACCAATTAATTATTAAATTCAATATTTCACGTATGTACTTGTAAATGTAGGTACGTTTTAAGCAAAAGATTGCTATATTTTTTGTAAAATAATATGCATTATTTTTTATGTACAATGGCGCTTTAAATAAAAGTGAAAATTGTAATATAAGATTTGTAGTAGTAGTTTATAATAATCAATAAAGAAACACTTCATTTGAAAGTATTTCCTGACGATTCGAAAAATGCACACGTAATTGTTCAAGTAATAACTTCTGTCGGCACTCCCGGAGTGCCTGTCTTTTTTTTTTAATTTGGTTTTTTTCTGTTTAGGTACCATAAAACGGCGATAACGATTTTGACCAAAATGCAAACTTAGAGCCAAATGGATGTTTTCAAAACTCATATATCGAAAATCCCATCTTGATTTCGATAAAACTGAAAAAACGAAGCAATGCTTACATCCCGAACAATTACTTATAATCGGTTTTCAACTAAATAGTGACGCAATAGTATTTTTCAAACAAAACATTGCAATATTTGGTACTGTTTTGTCTGGCAAATTTTACAAAAAACCGCTATAACCATTTTGACCAAAATACATTTAAAAGATAATAAGCATTCTTAATATGATTCTGTTAAAACTCTGGGGGCAAGAGTGGTGTTCTATCGCCCTGCTATGGTGCATCGTAGTAAATGAACTGCTAAACATACTCAGAAATAAGGGATTCTATGTCCATATGGACACTCTTAACAAGAAAGCTTCGTTCGACCCAGTATAAGTACGTTTTTTAGTATACATTCTTATAAAAGGTATGGTCGATTTTCGACCACAAGCGATACTAGTATTATATTAATACGTGAACATCCGAGCTTTCCGTACGCTTTTTTGGTATTTAATATGAAATGAGGAGAATGAAACTTATGCTATTTGAAAGGTGCTCTGCCATAGATGTGCACAAACACAAGATCGTGGGTATATGTCGCCATTAAGACTGGTAAAATTAAGTTCTCCATACAAAACAGGTAATAAAAGGATTTTAGTGACAATCAATTTGTCGCCTTCACGTTTCCATAGTAACGTATGTGTTTAAGCATCTTAGATTAGAACCTGTTGGAGAGAATCATTAACCCATAAAGGTATGCAATTTACATGCCCCTAAAACTATGCAATATTTGTAAGAAATTTATTTAGGTGAATTTTTTATTATTAATACTAAGTTTGAACCTTAAAGTATGCTGGATAGAATTTAGAATTCTGAGCTTTGGCTTGTAGATTTTCAATTTTATAATGATATGCAGTGGAAGATTAGCAGCATCTATTAAAGCAAGCGCTTGATCGGATGATAGTTTTGCTGGTTTCCGGCAAAAGGCATATTGGGCACATTTAGGACAAGTGCTTAAGTCATAATGACGTCTTCATGTCAAAATCTTTTTTTCTTACACTTGGTAGTTTGACTTCAGTGGTCTACCGACTCTTCTTTTACTTCAATTCATTGGCCTCTGATTGTCACTTTTATACTTTCTAATGCGTCGTCGGGAAGTTCTACATTACTTATAGAACCCTTAAAACACATTCAATGATATCGTTGAATCTTTAATGGCTTTGGTATGTTCACCAAATGTTGAAGATGGACTGATAAGAAAGCCATTTGTAGTAATGTATAAAAGCATTGTATATAAATCTAATAAGATTTATATACAATCGGCCTTACCAATAATCAACTTTAGTCTGGCACTTTGCGAAAAGACTCCACACTTTCCAAAATCCCTTTACCAATAAACAAATATAGTTGCCAGACTATCGCTAACTGTAGGGTTAAATGTTAGTGTTGAGAAAGCCATGTTTATCTCGGACATTAGCTAAATAAATCCTCCCTTATGTCATTTTGAAGACAAGTGTTGCCCAACCATCCAAAATCGCGGTATTAAATTTCGAAATAGGAGAGAATTTAATACGATGTTGTTCAGCCTGAGCCTTTACAATTATTAATTCATTTTAGTAAATTGTGAATGTTTTCTAATTTTATTCATTGCAATACAACAATGCAAATGGTTTTTAAGTCTAACAATCACAAATTTGTACAAATGTATGCAAAATATTGAAAAATATTGCTTTTTTGTTTTATTTCTAAACACGTGAAGCATATATTTTTCTCTGTTTTATCTTGTTTAACCGCTAGTTCTTGCTTTTTGATTGGTTTTCCTTTGTAAATAGTTTGCGAGCAACGAAATTAATTTAATATAAGTTTGGGATATTTCCAAGACTTTCTTGACAGTCGTCGCAAACAGAAAAAAAAATATCTTCTTACCTAAGTTTGGACGGCTCATACAATTTGTCAACAATTCTCAGTACCTCTGGCGAATCAGGTAGATATTTTGTTGCATTCAAACCCTATTAAAACTCTTTGCAAAAGGAATGAGGAGAATGAGAATCTCTAATGAGACAATGGTTGGTGTGAAAAGGTTCACTTCGCGGAAAATATAGTTATAAAAATAGAATTATCAGCATTCAGCAAAATACATGCAAAATAACAAGTTTATTAACTTCTGGAGGAATAACATCCTCACAGGTAGTACGAAAATATGTGTGCATAAAAATTGCTTTTTATATTTTCAGTTCGAATTTCAACTTTTGTTGGTTTCTGAGTTTCCCAAATTAATTAATATATAAGCCATACAATTGTTTGTAGGTTAAATTGTATTTGTTTTCAAACCCGGAAGCGATAAAATTCTTACACGCTTCCTACGTGCGATTGTTATTTATTCTGAAATGAATGAGTCAGCTATTATTTCTATTTTCAAAAATATTCACTTCCTAACGACGCAATTGTGATGTTTAGACCTCTAATAAGTTTTGATTTGCATCGTTAGCCTACGAATAAATGAAACCATTTAAATAAACTGTGCTCCGTTTATTGAATAATTTGAAAGAGATTTTATTACGACACAAATGGACTCATAAAGAAATCGCGAGGTAGTATTAGAAAACAATGGAAAGCGTACCATAAAAGTACTGAAAATTGTGTCCGATCGAACGATTTACTGATTTGCATATGATATTTGACAGATCAGCGGATATTTTGTGCATTTCCTATTTTGTGTTTTATTTTTTGCTTATAATGAGTCTCAAAGAGCATTGGAAAGATATGTGTTGGGCAAATTTAATTGCAATTTATGTATTCCTTCTTTTAGAATAAAATCCTCCTTGTGAAAGAGACCATTGACCTCGTTTTTCACGAAAACAAATTATGAAATTTGAATTCTGCAATGACAACAAATGTAATAGATTCTAAGAAAGTTGTAGGACTAGTAAAAGTGGAGGTCTAATTGTTTATTGGTACCATTTCACAAAAGCTGTACATTTTTACTAAAGCTGATATCTAACTAGTTGTCGACATTAGTGATTGATTATTAGTAAGGCCGAATGATAAAAGTTAAAGTTTCGCAAACTTTTGCAAAAGTTTTAATTATTATGTATGTCTCTTTAATGTCCAGCTATACGATGCATTTACATCATCTGACCTCGATATTTTGCGATGTAATAAAGTAGAACTTTGTTGAAATTTTGAAAACCATCATATTTTCGCTTTATAATACTCACAGATTGAAGATGCAAATATGCTGATTAAGAAAAAACGTTTGGGATAAATTTAGTAATTCCGATGAAGTGAGGAAAAAACAAAATAAAAGTAGCAAGGCACTCCGGGAGTGCCGACAGAAGTTATTACTTGAAAAATTACGTGTGCATTTTTCGAATTGTCAGGAAATATTTTTAAATGAAGTGTTTTTTTATTGATTATGATAAACTACTACTACAAATCTTTTATTACAATTTTCACTTTCATTTAAAGCGCTATTGCACATGAAAAATAATGCATATTATTTTACATAAAAAAATATTGCAATCTATTGCTTAAAACGTACATTTACAAATATATACATGAAATATTGAATTTAATAATTAATTATTATTCTTTGAAATGAATACCAATGAAATTTATGAATTTTCATCTACAAAAATTATACATACATATTTCAATTTCTATTTAATTTGTAAATGAAATATCCTATCTTTCTAGCTGCATACAACCATGCTCACAAACAAAGTTTCATTGAGATCGGTTGAGTTTCTCAAAAATATCGACAACAGCGCCACCTATCGGGTCCAAAACTATCCCATCTTTCTAGCTGCATACAACCATGCACACCAACAAAGTTTCGTTGAGATCGGTTGAATATCTCAACAAAATCGACAACAGCGCCATCTATCGGGTCCAAAACTATCGGCTGAGTTTCTCGGAAAATGGACAACAGCGCCACCTATCGGATGTCGGTTTCTCGGTGACGATGACTCGGTGTCGGTTTTTCGGTGACGATGACGCGGTGTCGTTTTAAAGGTAACGCGTATTCATTAATTTATTCAAATCTAAAAGTGCCCAACGCGCCTAAAGAAGTAATAACTTCGAAAATGTTTAAATAGAAGACATCGAACAAATGCATCACTTGTCACGTGCGACTCACCAACTGATTAGAACTTGATTTTTGTATGTAATGCAGTTAACGGAAAATTCTAGATACTTAATGCTTGTATATGGTTATTTGAACAAATTATTTTAGGGAACTATAGAGGTAGTCTTTTGCCAATAGAATATTACATAATGTTACTATATATTATTCATTATTTCGAAAAATATATTCTTCTCCTCAATTCGATTAGAGGTGCGGGCAATATTACCTAGTCAGCGGAGTTTTGGTCCTCATACAGCTTCCTTTTTAAGGTTCCGTACCCAATGGGAAAAAACGTAACCTTATTAGTTTCGCTCGGATGTCTCTCCGTCTGTCTGTCTGTCCGAACCCACTAAGTCAATTTTGTTACCAGGTCTATCTCAACAACCGATTGACGTAGGAGGCTAAAATTTACACACAACATCCGGTATAACCTCTAGTTAAACGACAAATACCAATTGAAGGAATACATCGATTGGTTTTGGATTAATTAGTAATCTGGTGAAAAAAATATTTTCAATCGCCCAAAAATCAGTTTATTTCTTGATTCACAAAAAAATATATAAATTCCTTTTTTGTAGATCATGCTCTTATCTATATATGTGCTGAATACTGTTTTTCCGAAAAGTTAATAGTTTACAAGATATTTTCAAAAAAGATAATTTTTCCATGTAAAATACGTTGCTCTCATAAATGTTCTAATCTCTACTATCTACTACGCAGTTGTGCACAATTGACCCCATCAAAGACAGAAGAGTCACTGGTGGCATACCACCAGGGTTCCCGCTTGCTAATTTCGTTGGGGAACATTATTTTGGGGAGTACAGAACAAAATAAAAGTAATACATTTTTAGTCAATAGTTTTTAATTGGGACAGAATGGAAAATTGGCGTGGTTTGGGTACTAGGTAATAATTAGAAAATGAGATTCATGTGCGAGTAATTTTTGAGAGTAAAAATATTAAGTAATTAAATTAAACTAAATTGTGATGAATTCATGAAGAGGGGAAAGATTGAATGATATTATAGATTTCAAATAA
The DNA here is from genome assembly GCA_949126925.1 of Cheilosia vernalis. Taxonomy (NCBI): domain Eukaryota; kingdom Metazoa; phylum Arthropoda; class Insecta; order Diptera; family Syrphidae; genus Cheilosia; species Cheilosia vernalis. Next base: position 78,478,073 of record OX421358.1, on the reverse strand, counting down.
TATCTGATGTGTTGGACTTTAGCCAAATACGGAACCTTCGGTGCGCGAGTGACACTCGCACTTGGCCGGTTTTTTTTTCATTATTTCACGATCCCGGTTCGTAGTTGGCAATGTCAAATTATTTACATTCCTTTTGGTAGGCTTAGAACTCTGCGAAATTTTTTTCAATTATTATTGTTATTAGAAAGAACCGTTTATTATTACCTTACAATTTCGACAGCTGTATTAAAAAGTCAAACATTAAGTTAAATACAGCCGAAGCCCAATATTTGGATGACTTTTGCTTCATCTTACCCACCCTCTATATATTAAATTTTCACAACTCTAAGTAAAAGATGAACTGGAGTTTTGAAATAAACCATAATACATCTTTTGCCAATTTAATTATGCTCTCAGCAGTTGCTGAAATGAGAACAACTTCTCATTTCCTTCGAAGATATATGCGAAGAAGCACAGCACGTAGGAAAGGACATACTAGTATGTATACGTATGTACTCGTATTTGTATAATGAATACCAAACTAGTTGAGATTTCACAAGTCTCAAGAGGCATTTATTATTTATTTTTCTTGGCATAATAAGTGCATGCATGACTTCGGAAACCCCAGATGTATTACATAAATAATGTCGTTTTCCCTTTGGTTTGCTTTAAGTAATTTTCGGAATAAAATATGTATTAAGCAGCTTCTTCTGCGGCTCTGGATGCCTTTGACTTCGCTCTAAGTGATTTGCTAAGGGTACGAAATTGGTTGTGGTGTCGAATGGTAACTAGCGTGGTCAATGTGCATAATAAGTGATACTTTTTGAATTCTCGGAATCGGAAGGATACCACTCCATTTCGTTTTTGATATACGAAGATGGTACATATTTTGCTTACAAAAAACTCAACGCGGATCTGCATAGGGATCTAAATGTTGAAATGGTTGAAGATGAGGTTAAGAAGGTTGCTCGGAGGCATAGAAATCGGCTTCTCAACCACGTAAACACAGAAATAACAGAACTTTTAAATAATGACAATGTAATCAGGAGACTGAGACGGATTAAACCTCTTGATCTGTAAGATTTAGCTAGGGCTAAGAAATTAGGTATTAATTTCAAACAAAACGAGTTTAAAAATCCGACAAACGGCGGATTTATCTCTTTAAATTCATTAAACTATTCAAAATATAATTTGCTGATTAGTCGTACGACTAGGTGGATGGCTTATGCCAGTCCCCCGGGAGTTATTTTTAGATGAGTTAAAGTCCATCAAAACATATTTTGCTTTGCGCACCTGTTTTCAGTTTGGAAGCAGTGGATAACTCTCCACTTAAATTTTTTATTTTTTTTTTGTTATTGAAGGTGAAAATCCCGAAAGACACAATGGGGCTAGAAACCCAGAGTAGTGTGGGACTCTAACCGCACTAAACCGCACTAAAACACCTACTTAATCATGACCAATCAAAGAAAGATCGACAAATGATTTTACTTTCAACGTTCAGTTGCGTTTGAGAAAGTATTACAATTTAAATATACGGGTTCTCATATTTTTTAGATTACAAGTTCGTGAGGCTTAGTTCTTCTTAATCTACGAATATTATATCGTACATTTAGGACGTCTATTATTTCAGGATTAATATGCATAATAATAATAATCTTTATTTATTATTAGCTTTGAAAGCTATTATTTACATCCATTCCTACATTATTTACATAACTGTTGTTCTATATATTAGATTTTACAAATTTTCCACTACACCTTTTTTAAAAGCTTTTAAATTATTTAATTCCTTAACATTTTCTGGCAATTCGTTATACAATTTGAAACCTTTATAAATGAGAGAGTTTGTAACCTTAAATCATTCATATTTCTTAGTCTGTAAGGCTGAACTTCTCGTATATATCGAACATATTTTGTTAAATATTTTGGCATTGTATTGTTTTTTATCTTAAACACAAAAATTAACATATTCATTACGACTCTTTGTTTAACAGATAACCATCTCAACATATTTAACATAGAAACGATTGACGTATACCTACTACACTTTAAGATATTTCTCATTGCTTTATTTTGCAACATTTGTAACCTAACTAATTGACTTTCATTACACAAAAACAGAACAGTTGAACAAAACTCAAAATGAGGCTTTACAATAACATTATAAATTTTTATTGCGGTTGTAATCGTTATCTGATTCCTTATTCCTTTCATGAATCCAATTTTTTTTACAATTTTTTTACACAGGTACTCAACATTTTTTTGAAAGTCTAGGTTAGAGTCAATTATTATACCCAGATAATTAATATCCTCAACTTTTTCAATAATTTAATTTTCTATCGTAAGATTAACATTAAAATAAGATCTTTTTTTTTTTGTGTTGGGAATTTGCTGGAAGTAAAAAATCATCGAAAGACATTGCAGAGCTATACGCGAGGGATGCTTCTGCAATAGTGATGGACTTTAACTCATCTAAAAAAAACTCCCGGGGGACTGGCATAAGCCATCCAGAAAAAAGATTGCACCTAGTCGTACGACTAATCAGCAAATTATATTTTGAATAGTTTAATGAATTTTGCCGTTTGTCGGATTTTTAAACTTGTTTTGTTTGAAATTAATACCTAATTTCTTAGCCCTAGCTATAAGATCTGTTATTTAGTATCATACATTTAGTTTTATTAACATTTACTTTTAGTCTGTTTTGGCAAAGCCACTATATGTAAACTATTTATATCTTCTTCAATTTTCTGATGGCAGTCTTCGACATCGTCTCCCTCGATGAAAAGCAGGGTATCGTCCGCAAAAAGAGCAAGTTGACAATGCTTAGCACTCGCTCCATATCATTAATATAAATGAGGAATAAGATTACCCCCAGGCTTGAGGTACACCAAGTTCCACTTCTTTCGATTTCGAAAGAATACCGTTAACTTTTACTTTCTGACTGCGATTAAGCAAATAAGATTCGAACCATTTCAGTTCTTTTCCGATGACACCATATTTTTTTTAACTTTTGTAGAAGAATGCTTCTGTCAATGTTCGAAAGCTCTCCTTAAATCTATGAAAACACTGTATATGATTTTTTTTTTTAGATATGCACTCCTTCCAGTTTGCCAACACAAAGTTTAATGCACTTTCACATGAGTACCCTTTTCTAAAACCGGATTGGGCTTCTATTAGAAAATCGTGCCCTTCAAAGTAATCTTCTATTTGTTGAAACACAATTTTCTCGAAAACTTTTTCATATACCTAATGGTAGAGAATTAACCGGTCAAAACTCATTGCAGTTTTTTGTGTTAACAACTTTAGCGAGAAGAATTACAGTAGACTCCTTCCATGATTCCGGAAAAATACCCTCGGCAAATGATTTGTTTATAATTTTTTTTTTAACACTGGACCTATCATTTCAAGGTTGTCCAAAAATATTTTAGGGCACAACATATTAGAGTCTCTTTTGTTTTTAATTTTTTTAAGCACTGACTGTATATCTTGGGTAGTAATATCACAGAAGGTGAATTTATGGCTTGTTTCATTTACTAAATTAACGAACGCTTTAAAGGGGATAGACTCATTTATATCAACTATACTGTCCACGAAAAACTTATTAAATTTGTCCACAATTAGCTTACTATCATTTGTCTCTTCATTATTAAAATCAACACACGATATCACACTTACTTCTTTTTTTAAAACTATTTTTTTTTAATTTCGCCACATCTCCTTTTGATTTGTTGATCCATCGACTGTCAATTGAAGAAATCAATTTTTTGCTTTTTCGATTTCTTGCGAATACCTATTTCTTGCTACCCTGTATTCATTCCAGTCCTTTAACAAATTTCCTATAACTGCTTTTGCATGCTTGTTGATTTTGTCTTGTTTCAAGTTGCGTAGATATCCATTGAACCATTTGTTTTCGTTATGTCTTTGTTTCCTATTTACAACAAATTTAGCAGTGGTAGCATTCAATTCTCTAACGAAAATGTTGCACATTATATTGATATCGTCCATACAGTTTATTGCACTAATTTCACTTTGTTGGAGCTCATTTTTATATGCGTTTTTATTATATTTAAGCACTTGAACCTTTTTGTCTCTTTCAATCGCTATTTTCTTTTTGGTACTTAACACTATAGAAATCGTTTCGTGGTCGCTTATTTTCAAGTCCGGTTCTATTTTAACATTAAACGATTTGTTATTTGTAACAACATAGTCCAATAAACTTCTAGTGTCCTTAGTTATTGCATCTGCAGACGGTCATTGTGACGAATTGCGTACTTTTTAATTACTTCCGTTACAAGATCAATCTGCAAATCACGATGCAAATCATTATTTCTAATGTACCACGGGGCGTTTACTATTCCCCGAAGGACTTTGTTTTGGAATGTTTGTATTATTTGTACATTTGTTTTCTTTGTGCAACCCCATATTGGATACCATACGTCTAAACAGGTTTTAGTATATGATTATATATTAAAATTTTATTCTCATTGGACATTTCAGTGTTATGTCCTAGCAACCAATACAGTTTTCTATAATAATAGTAATAATAGTTGGTGCAACAGGTCTGTAGGTCTACAGGTCTCACAACCATTCGTTTTGGGCTCTATGAATTAACTGCAAAGGAATTAACTCCAAATGAAATATTTCCTAACGAAGGAACTTCTAATAATAAATGCAATAACTCCAAACTTTTTTAATGAAACAAGTCCTAAAGCAAATTGAAATAAGTCCCAATCCAAAGTGGTAGTAAGTCCAAACATTTAGGAGTTAATTCATTATGAATTAATTTCTTATAAGAAAAGATGAAAGAAGTCCCAAAGTGGTGGAAAGTAACATCTGTATTTATCCGTCATTATACTTTGTGATGTCAAATCCACAATGTTTTAATGTATATATGTTAGAAGAGTGGTGTAACACTTCCTTGATTTCTTGTTGACCAGGATAAACAAAAAAGGGAAATACCAGTAGAAATGTAAATCGAGATATACAAATGTGTTCTATTTTGTGTGTGGGCTACCGCGGAGGAGGGGGGGGGGGGGGGGGGGGCGCGGCGTTCGAGGCGATCGCGTCGACAGAGGCGTCCGCGCCGTCCGCCGAGGGCGATTAGTTGTATACATGTTAGATATAAAGAAATCAGATTCTGTGCCAAATATACCATTGGCTTACTCCCTTCACAGTCCAAAACTGATTGTACTCCAGGAGAACAGGTTCCTTCCTTTTATACTTTTCCTTAATGACTCTTTATAAAATATAATTCAATGATATATCAATCCTTAATTCAGTGAGTTGATTACTACAAGGTACTTTTGAACTATAACATACATATTATTACCTTTTCGAAATATTTAACGTATATAAAACGGTTTAATAAAAAAAAAAATACAGTTTAGAAGGCAAAATGTTCCTACAAATTGCTATTTTAAGACAAATGAAATAACTCCAAACATAGATGAAATTACTCCCAAAACCGTGCTGATGAAATAAGTCCAAATTTGCACTTATTTCATCTGCATGGCTTTGGGAGTTATTTCTTTATGAAAGAATTCCTAACACTAAAAGGTGTTATAAATCCAAAACTTGATGAAAATAGTCCCAATACTTTGGAGTTCTTTCACCTGCAATAACTCCTAAATTTATATGGAAATTCTTGGGACTTATTTCATTTATTTTTTTTGGAGTTAATTCCTTTGCAGTTAATTCATAGAGCCTTCGTTTTGTGTGAGTTTTTTTGGATCGAATGGAAGTGATCTACAATTTTAAGCCGATTCCAAACGGCCTATTGAGAAGCTCTTTCAAGACAGTTATACTCTCGGATGTTTGTCAGACGTTCGCGAGAGGTGGCGCAGTGGAAAAAAACCCTGAGTTGGAAATGGGTTTTCAGTTTTCTATACCTAATATTTAACTCTTTTACTTTCTTTTTCACATGTTCCTTCCATTCTAGATTCATACCCAGATACTTAGCTGTGTTAGAATAAGGAACTACTTGGTTATTAATAACCACAGGAGCGTTCATTATTTTTTTATTTGTAAAATTGATATGAGTGGATTTTGACTCATTAAGTCTAATTCGCCATCGTTGGGCCCAATCACATATCTCGTTAACAGAATTTTGTAGCTTTTCTGTGGATTTAGTCACGCATCCATCAGTTGATAGAAGAGCAGTGTCATCTGCGAATGTAGCTGCAATCATCACATCATTTGTATGTGGTATATCACTAGTATACAATAAGTACAGGGTTGGTCCCAGAACACTTCCCTGTGGAACTCCTGCTTGTAATTCTTAAAGTATCTATTTGAAATATAAGATTTAAGTATGTCATAGTAATGTCTTGGTAGATCCCTATGAAGTTTATGGTTGGTTGGTTTAGGTGGCTGTATTTCCCGACGAGGGAAAAACACAAGTAGCGCATTGAGCGCCGTTTTGAAACCACAACTAACGGAACCTGATATGAAAAGTAGGTGAAGGAAGTTAAAAGAGCTCAAAACCAGCCTGTGGAGTTGAGAAATTTGATAATCCTGTAGAAATGGATGCCTTGGATGGCCAAAAGGTCATCAAAAAATGGTTGACCCAGTGCACTGCGTCTGGTTTTGGCTAGGGCCGGACACTCACAAATCAAATGGAACACTGTTTCACTCTTACTTGTGTCATCACAGCTACGGCAGTGGGTATTGTGGGGGATGCCAAGCTTGGCTGCGTGGGTTCCTAAAGGCCAATGACCTGTACTAATTGCCGTTAGTCTGGCAACATCTACACGCGATCTGGATAAGAGGTTGTTTGTTCGGGCATTATCGTAGGTTGGCCAGATCTTCCTGGAAATGACACAGTTCGTCAGGTTCATCCAACTAGTCTCAGCACATGAGGTGAAGTGCAGGAGGATTTCTCTCTTTACATATCCCAGCGGAGGGAAGACTTCCTCCGCGTGAGACACGCACAGAGCTGAGCCAATTCTGGCAAGTTCATCGGCTTTCTCATTCCCTTCAATGTTCCTATGGCCGGGAACCCAGACGAGAGTGATATCAAACCGATGACAAGCCCTGGTCAGTGTCTCCCTGCACTCCACAACAAGCTTGGACGTTGACTTAGTTGAACCAACAGCCTTAATCGCGGCCTGACTATCGACGAAGATGCCTATTTTTTTTCTGGGTGTTGCAATATTGTGGAGCAGTCTGCACGCCTCCTTAATTGCAAGCACTTCTGCTTGAAAAACGCTGGCTACGTTGGGTAGGCGAAGACTTTGAGAGATGTTTAATTCTGTAGAGAAAATGCCTGCTCCTACTCCACAGTCCATCTTGGAACCATCTGTGAAGATAGGTATGTCGAATTCATTAACGACCGCATTCTCCTCCCATTCTAATCTAGAGGGGAATCTAACAGAGAAGTTTTTATGGAAGTCGTGTTTGGGTACTATGTAGTCTGTAGACATATGACCTATGCCGTCAGGAAGGGAAGAAAGAATGCTGGTATGGCCGTAAGACCTTTCGGACCAACACTTAGATTCCTTTAATCTGACAGCGCTACATGCTGCAATGTTTTTTATATGCAGATCCACTGGCAGGAAATTGAGAATGACATTGAGGGCAGCGGTCGGACTTGATCGCAGGGCTCCTGTGATTCCAATTCCAGCTGTTCTTTGGACTCTACTTAATTTAAGGACGTTATAGGCTTTGCTTAAGGCGGGCCACCATACCAGTGATCCATAGGTGAGGATGGGACGTACCACCGCTGTGTACATCCAGCGAACCATCTTTGGTTGAAGTCCCCACTTCTTGCCGAAAGTTTTACTACAAGTGTAGAAAGCTATGCTTGCCTTCCGCACTCGGTGTTCGATATTGTACTTCCAGTTGAGTTTGGGGTCAAGCATGACCCCAAGGTATTTAGCGCTGGTGGATAAAGGAAGGATTTGGTTGTTTAAGCGGGGAAGTGAGAATGTTGGTATTTTGGTTTTGGTGGTGAAAAGCATCAGTTCAGTTTTACTTGGGTTAACGCTAAGACCACAACTTGTAGCCCAACCGCTAATCTTACCCAGGGCCCTTTCCATGATTTCACTTATCACGTTCGGAAACATTCCTGACACTAGAACGACCACGTCATCCGCATACGCAACGACTTTTATACCTTCCCTGTCGAGTTTTGAAAGGATTTTGTTAAGTACCATAATCCATAAGAGAGGCGAGATCACCCCACCTTGAGGTGTTCCTCTGCTTACTGATTTGGTTAGATGGGTGTTACCAATTTTAGCTTGAATGATCCTTGTTTTGAGCATGGATTTGATCCACGAAGTGACGTAATCCTCTACACCTAGTTCTAAGAGAGATTCCTGGATCGATTCAGTGTGGACGTTGTTAAAAGCGCCCTCTATATCTAAGAAGGTAGCTAAGGTAAATTGGTGATGGGAGAGTGATCACTCAACTGTACGCACTACTTCATGAAGAGCTGTCTCAGTCGACCTGCCCTTGAGGTATGCGTGTTGTGAGTTACATAAGGGGGACCTTTCAAGGCCTGTTCTTATGTGAAGGTCGAGTATACGCTCTAAAGTTTTGAGAATGAAGGAGGTTAAGCTGATAGGTCGAAAGTCCTTCGCGGATTCTTGACCTCTTTTGCCGACTTTCGGTATGAAAACTACACGGACATGTCTCCATGACTGAGGTACATGGTTTAGTAGGATACTGCTTCTGTACATTTTCACGAGAAGGGGCAGCACTATCCCCTCATGCTTTTGCAGCATGATGGGGAGAATGCCGTCCTGCCCAGGTGATTTATACGGAGCAAAACTTTGAATGGCCCATGAGATTTTTTCCTTGGTTATAATGCGCTCTATTTCTTCCCGGTATGAGGGAAAATTCCCCAGCGAATAAGATGGGGTAACGCAGTGGTCTTTACAACCAGGAAAGTGGGTGTTGAGTAGAAGCTCTAAGGATTCGTCAGTTGATTCTGTCCAGGTTCCGTCCGATTTCTTAATGAAAGATGGAATAGAGCGTTCTTTGGATAGAATCTTACTGAGTCTAGCAGATTCCTTTAGAGTATCGATAGATTGGCAGTATTCTGACCATGCTTGTGTCTTAGCTGATCTAATGGACTTTTTGTAGAACTTTAGGCAGTCTTTATAAGGTTGCCAGAACTTATGCCTGTAGCAGATATTGAAAATGTCCCTAGTCATCCTTCTCAGAATGGATAGGTCTTCATTCCACCACGGCGGTAAGGTTTTTTTGCTGTGTTTAACGGGACACGATACCTTAAAGGCTGTATTCATCGCCCTTTCTAGAGCGAGCGAAATTGTGTCCAGTTCCTCACCTGAGTCAATTTCTAGGTGTGGGATACTGGGGAGTTTAGATTTTAAGACCTGACCAAATTTCTTCCAGTCAATTCTCTTTGGGTTTCTATATAGGACTGGAGTATCTACCTTGATACAAAGATTGAAGAGTATCCACTCGTGGTCCGAGAAGGACTTTAAGTTGGAGACTCTCCAATTCTCAACCCTAAAGTTATCGCTGTTTGTTTTGAGAGTAATGTCTAACACCTCTTCCCAACCGTTATAATTTTCCGTACTTGGAAATTTAAAGGTAGGGGTGTTACCCACATTACATACACATAGATCGGAAGTTAAAAGGAAATCAAATAAAGACTCACCTCGTTCATTGATTTCCTTGCTGCCCCAGAGATGATGTCTAGCGTTAGCATCACAGCCAATGAGCAGGTTACCTTGCCTCGCCTGTATCGCTGCAGTGAGCTGCTGAACTTCCTCTGGCGGGGATTGCCTGTCATGTGCCATATCATATAGGCGGATGATAAAAAGGTTGTGGGACCCTGGGTGAGTTCTACCTTAACAACGGTTAAGTCACCCGAGCTAAAATTGGGACAAAGGAAAGCGTTAATGTATTTTTTTGCTAAAATGCATGTTCTAGGCTTACCGACGTCTCTTTTGTAATAAAGGTTGTAGTTGTTGTCTGAGAGACCCAGGGTGGTCGACTTCTTGACCCAGGGCTCCTGTATTATGCCGATGTCAATGTCTTCCTCCCTGAGGAAGACCAAAAGATTCTCCGATGCACATTTCGAGTGCTGGAGATTCGTTTGGATGACTTTCAGCATAATGGTTATTGAGTGTTGGCGATCGCCAGGTCCTCCAACAGTTTGTTGGCAGCGACGACGTCGTCCGTGTCGTCTTCAGGTCCTGTCGATCGGAAAATCTTTAGCTTGGCGAGCCTTATGCCAAACCTAAGCTTAAAGTCAGCCGCTTCAAGTGCCCCTAGGCACTCTTCATTAATAAGCAGCAGGTAGGACAAGCTGTTTTTCTGGGGGGCTTCTGCCTTAATGACAGCCCAGTCGTCCATGGGTATCTGCGGGTTTTGCATCTTGAGGCACTTCAGAAGACTCCCAGAGTCTATCTTCATGACGGGTAACCAAATGCGTGCCCTGGGTCTCGTGGGGATATCCTTGGCTGGGATGAGCTTAAGCTTTAAGCCATCCCAAGCTTCGCCAATCTTGGCGATGCATGAACCAAGAAAATCCTTGGAGTACTGGTCTACACACTTGATCACCCGGTACCCCCGAACAATTTCCGCGCAGTCAAATCCAGGTTGACTGCTATCAACACCAGAAAGAACGTGTTCCACAACCATCTCGGACAGTTTGGCTTCAATTCTACTCCAGTGTGTCATGATTGAATTGCCACTTTTAGACAGCTCGTCTATAACGGCAACTTGGAGGTGATCCCTCAGTGAAGGTTTTGGTTGCATGGGAGGTGGATGGGCGCTGGAGGTCGGTGAGTCTCGGAGCAATCTTCGACTTTTTGGAGGCATGAGAGGTCTCGTCTTGAGACCTGATCCTTTTTACGCTCTCTTTTTTCTGTTGCGGTTGCTTCGGTTTGTTTTGGTAGTTAACGTACTCGTCGACCACCTTTTGATATTTTGCCTTGTCTTCCTTGTCGCTGTCATGAGTCATACCAGTCTCCTCATTCTTTGCAATCTTTGCAAGAGTTTGAAGTTTATACTCTAAGCCCTTATGCCAGACCTTATCAAAAGCCTGAGCAACGTCTAAAAATAGTGTAGAGCAAACTTGCTTTTCTTCTAATGATTTTTCTATAATATTTGTTATACGATGTACTTGATCTATTGTCGAGTGTTTATTTCTAAACCCAAAATGGTTGGTGGGAATAAGCCTTCTTTGTTCTATTATTCTGTCTAGTCTTTTAAGAAGCAGTTTCTCAAAAAGATTTGAAAATACAGGTAAAAGTGAGATTGGCCTGTATGAGATGAGGTGACTTCTGTGCTGATCTCTTTAAGTGAAACGTAAGTGATTACGTCTTCATCTGTCTTATTAAAGAATTCTAGGCGTTCGTTTGCCACACTAGGTGAGGTTTAACAACACTTGTTAAATGTTCCGAAAATAGTTTGACCTTTTCTTTTGGGTCGCCGATCCATTTCCCATCAGATGTTTTTAACGGGGGATCTTGCGTTTGAGGTCTTTTAAAAATTTGGCAGCCTTCCAAAGGGAGTAGTCTGTGACTTTGTCAGCAGTTAACTTGCAAAGATATTTAGTAAGAGTTCTATTTTTAGACTCACTGATACATTTTTTTAAGTTTATTGTTAAGTCTATTGAATATAGTTTTATCGCCGGGATATCTTGTCATTTGCCATTTTCTCTGGGCTCTTCTCTTTTCTAATATTAGTTCCCTAATTTCTGTGGGGTATTTTACCGATGCTTGTTTATACGTTGCTGAATATTTGGTGTATTATCTTCTGCCGCCTGTTGTATATCGGCAATGATTTTGTCCACTTCGATGTCAATATGCCTTGTTGTGGCCAGTGGAGCTCTAAGGTTTATAAAACCTTCGAGTATTTTTTTTTAAATTACAGCAGTTTGTTCTTTTGCTGGTAAGTCTTTCATTGCTTATGCTTATCTGCTCTACTGACATGCCATTGACGGTTAGGATTACAGGTGTATGATCCGACGACAAATCATCACTGTTTTCAACTCTTACTTCTTTTCTATCGATTCTTTTCGTTATGAAGAAGTCAATAAGATCTGGTATTTTTAATGATTTAAAAAACCGTTGATTTAAAAATCACTTGCCAATGTGGGTGGCTAATTTCATTTTCCAACCCATTGATGCAAATGATGGCAAACTTCGCGAGTTTCTTGCTTATGGATCGCAAGATCATAAGAAGGAATTAAAGCTTTGATAGCTTTAATTCGTTCTAAAGTTGAAATGGAAAGGTTGCCCAAAGAAGAACTTGAAATTCATGTTCCTACGAAGAAACGTAAAGCGGGACCTAACTATCTTGGCGATTATCGTGATTGGGGCTTTGTTAAGATTGCCATTCCCATTTTAAGAAATGGAAACGTTTGTGGTAAGACTATTTGTAATAAAACTAATGTTTTCGTTTCCAATACATTTGTGCTTTTGATTCAGTTTCTCAAATTGCCATGAGTAGTTTCGTAATTTATGAAAACTACGGACAGCATTTTGTAAGCCAATTATACCTCGTGGGAAAATATTGTCAAAGCTAAAATTCTTCTTAATACCTATTTTCACTAATAACTCATATACAGGGTGGCGCACCAATTGTGCTACAATAAGAAATTCAAATAACTTTTTTTTTAATCGATGTATTTCATTTATTTTTTTTTATTGGTTAGAAAATTAAATTTTATTTTAAATAGTTAGTTGTTTTTAAAGATTATAGACCGCAAATGACCTCCACGCTCTCCCACGCATATGCGGCACCTGATCAAAAAATTATTCATTGCGGCCTGAAGAGTTGAAGTTGGGATCGCCTCAATTATTGTCGTTATGGGCTGCTTTAATTCAGTTAAATTCCTGGGCTTCGTTTTATACACCTCTTGCTTGACATAACCCCATAAAAAGAAGTCTGGTGCAGTCAGGTCAGGTGACCTTGGGGGCCAGCGAAGAGTGGAGTTCCTAGAAATTAATTTGTTTGCGAATTTTTTGTTTAGCTCCGCCATAACTGGTCTGGCTATGTGCAGTTGCTCCATCTTGCTGAAACCAAACGCTGTTGAATGGTATACGTCTTCGGCGCAGTTCTGGGTAAAAAAAACTCCTTCAACATCTTTAAATAACGGTCCCAATTGACAGTAACGGTTACACCGTTTTCTTCAAAGAAGTACGGCCCGACAATACACCTTGATGAAACTGCGCACCACACAGTGACTCGTTCTGGGTGCAGTTCCGTCTCATGGAGCATTTCGTGCGATGCTTCCAGATTCGGCAAACATGTTTACAAACCTCATAATGGTCCATCTACTCGGGGGATTACCGCCAAACTCCCGCCTAAATTCCCTTTGGACGGAAATGACGGACTGCAAAGCATGGTACCGTTGCACTATCCAAATTCTTTTCTCCGTATCCCAAGCATCCATTTTTATAAATCTAATTAGTAACCTACAAAATAAAAAAAAAAAAATAAGCCGATTACTCACACAGAAAAAAAGTTATTACGTTTAATTTTTGTAGCACGATTCTTGCGCCACCCTGTACCTACACGAGGAGTGTCGTCTTTGATGCATCTTGTAATGCTTCGGAATTAATTGAATATTTGTTCCGTGGTATTCCAAGTGTTCTTAAGACAAAGCTTGTCAAAGTTGACAAAAAACCACTTCGATCGAGATGATGACCTAAATGCCAACAATGTGTGAACGGTGTAACGGACCACATGTTATAATAGATACATGTGTGCTCTTGCTGATTCTCATTGATTGGTCACAAATTGTTGAAATTCAGGTACAAACATACTAATTAGCGGGATTAGTTAGTTATACAAACGACTCAAACGATTACAATACCGTTGATCATTATACAGCATTGATTTGCTTGAAGATTTGAAGATCAAGTTAATCCGCACGCTTTTATTTACAACGTTGATTGATAAATTATCATTTAGGTACCAAAATCAACAAAAAGTAAATGCTTGAAGTACCTAAATTTACTTTTATTTATTTACTCCTAAAAAAATTAACAACATTTTAAACAAAAAAAAACTGTTAGGTAAATGTGAAAACAAAAAAAAAAATACTATCAAACGTGAAAACAAAAAAGAAACTAAAAAAATATGAAAACAAAAAATTTAACAAGACAAACAAGTGCCCCTGTGGAACTCTGATATCTTCGGAAATCCGATTTTTTTTTTAATATTTCAATTTGTTCTAACTTTTTTGTGTTTGTGTTTAAAAATAAATTGTTTAAGGACTTTTTGTTGGGTTTCTCCTTTGTATATACATTCCTATAGTGGTTTGTGCGCTTAATGCCTGTATCACAATCACGCTTTGAAACCTGCGTTGCTTCACCTTACGTACTAAAGCTTTACGAGCGCTTTGACGTTCCACTGAACTCAGCTGTTGCAAATGTTTTTTTTTTTGTCACAGCTGTTTGTAAATCGTTTGTTTACCTATCAACAACTGTAATACGATTTGAATTAAATTAAATTAAAAACGAATCCCGGCACAACTGTTTTATTACAAGGCATAAAAATTGAGTATCGCGGTTACTTAAAATATATCGAGGTAGATGAGGAACTCCAAGCATGAATAGTACTCCCATTTCTTTCTTGCTCCACTGCCGGATGGGAGATCCTTAGACCTTTTTCCCTGACAAACCTGTCCCTCAAACTTTTCCAATGCTTTTTGCAATCATCAGCTAGAAATATATAGATTAAAATAGTAATAGAACTTGAACTTTAGTATGTGTTAAATTACCTGATCTCTCCAGCAACCGGCTTATATTTCCTCCCAGGCTTCAAATCGTTTGTTATTTTTGTACTGCTTCCATTTAGTGTTGTAAATTAACTCCCGCTCTCTTATCAGGTGATAAGGGATTCTTCGAAAGACATCTGAACGAATGAATTCTGTATTACTTATTTTATAAAAATCATTTCGATTTACTTACCTTAAAAACTCAATAAATAAAAACTCCCGACCAAAACACACAAAGCCACCAGCAATAACAATAGAGAAATAGTTTGACAATTCAAGCTTTTTTCAACATTCGCTTTGACTTTCGTCGCTTTACGCCAACGTTACAAAACGTTACGTGTAGGTAGGTATTCAACTGCAAGATGCAGACGCTACTCCTAAATTATGTTTTGTATCTAACTGCAAACACTAAATTGTACTAGTGTTTGCTTTTAAACTAATTGATAATGACATTAGTCTTTGATGGTTTCCAAAGATTATTTGCATTTCATTCTTTGCATGGGTGTTGCAGCATGAGGTATGGACAATTATGCCGCAAAGTCCGTTTTGTGGAGGATTTCGACTAAGAGAGAGTCGACTAGGTATATGGGAAAATTAAAATCTTGTGTCTAAGTTTTAAGACATTTGTTCGACTTAAGGTAGATCGACTACTTATATAGTTTTTTTCCGATTCTGTGAGGTCTTCTATGTAGGTACCTACCTACCTTTGTTTTCCTTTTTTAATTATCTAGCTGTAAAAGTTTCATTTCGTTTAGAGTCAATCCTTTCCCTATTTTCTTCCTTTAACTTTAATGTTCCCAATTTTAAGAATTTCCCATCAAAATTTCAAGGCATGTAAAAGTACGGTAGTCCTCAAGACAAGCAGAAGATCCCACACTGGCACTGGCTTAAACAAGCATGCCTGCCTTGCTTTGTTGACCGGACAGCCCTTCCATCGAAGTCAAAATTGAGATTCCTGTGTCTCTAAGGCTAATTGCATGCACACCGATTTTGGACACGTACGTGAAGTTAATGTGCTAGCACCCTGCTACCGGTAAAATGTCGGCCGATTTTGTACTGGCCGTCCAAAATCTGTGTGTGTGCAATTAGCCTAAGGTGGAAAGGTAACATATTTTTTTTTTTTTTTTTTATAATAAACACGCGCTAAAGAGGTTATGACTACTCTTATGGTGTAGTTTGAAGTACACAGCGCGGGCGTTGTTTATATGTATACCGTTATGGGTACAAATCGGCTCCAATAATAAAATCGATATTACTACTTTGGTAAAAGAAGGGATCAGCTAATTCGAGATCGACATGACCTGCTAAATCATCGCAACTAATATCGAAAGATGGTGGACAATAGCATTAAAACAATAGTTAAACGACTCTATGTGCCCCGAACCCAAGACTAAAGAGCATATAGTTCTGATGAAGTTGTGGTAACGACAGAGCTCATACTTGAAATGTTGGCCTGGATGGGCCTTCAGGAAGTCGTAGAGTGCGCTGTGCATCTTCGGAGATAAAACTAGCCTCCGATCCAGGATCGAGAAGCGCACGGTGAGTGAATTTGTTACCAAGATGTAAGATATCGATTATTGCAGTTGCAAGAATTACACGTTCACTATTTTTAGGAAAAAAAGAATGGATTTGTAAATTTGGTGTTGGGCTAGTGGACTGTAAATGTTGTTGGAAGACTTGTTGCGAAGTACTGGGCTGAGAAATACTCGTATTATTAGTAAAATGTGAATCCTGGTGCATTTGTAGTATGTAAGAGTGTGTGATGTATTTTCCGACATAGCTTGCAAGTAAACTGACTTCGAAAATCATTAACCGTGTGTGTTGATGAAAGAAAATTTCTACAATAGTTAACTTTTTCAATCCTATTGGGTACCTATAGTGGGTTGCAAAAACTTTGAACAGAAACGAAGTGGATGAAGGGATTTGTATAAACGACAGTTGAATTTATTCGTTTTAGTGTGAAATACACGATGCACGATGCACACGATATTGCTGATTTTGGCGTGGTTTTTGAGCCATAAGATTTGAATTAGAGATGCCACGAATTGTTATTTGGCCGAATACAGCGATTCGGCCACGAGCCTCGCCGAATATTCGGCAACACTTAGTAGGTTTCTTCCGCGGTTGAGAAGTCAAAACAGACCTTTACAAGTGGTTGTCAGCAAACGCAAAACCCTTTCTCAATTTGCTAAGATTTATTTGTCATCTCCGGTAGCAGTGTGTAAAGTGAGGGGCTGTTTTCAGAACCAGGTATAATCTATGAAAAAAAAAACGCAATCGTCTACTATCGACAAATGCTGAAAAACTTGTTTTCATACATCATAATTTACCACTGGTAAATTTTAAATATTACCATATTAATTTTTTGGTAACATTTTTTTTTTTTTTTTTCATAATTTAAAAAAATAGTATAGTTTGCAATATTCAGCCGAATACCGAATAGTGAAAAAATGTGGCCGATTATCCGAATAGGTACCGAATAATTGCCGAATATACGTGGTATCTCTATTTGAATCGCTAATATCAGAAACTGATTCTAGGATATTGCTTAGTCTAGAAATGCGTCCGATTCTGAGTGCACAAAACATTTTTAATATTTTAAATTTGTAAGAAATTCTCACAATAAACACAAATTGAAACCGAACGACCAACAATTATCGAAGCAAAAATCTCAATGAAAGCTTTTTTATTTGATATATTGTCCTATTATTTGTTGGGGGGTATGAAGGTTGCAATTTTTTTTGGAAGGTTACATTTCGAAACGTAGTGCGAAAAATAATTTATAATATAGTTTTAATTATTGTGGCATGTTAAACTAATATATATTTTTCAAGCTATATTTAAAATATTACTAATAAAGCCTATATAAAGCGCGGTTTAAGTATAGTCTGCACAAAAATAATATAAAAAACAACAGGCCAAATATAGTGGATATCACAAAAAAGTTGTTTTCTCAATAATCATTATTCATATTTTAGACTAACTCAATTGTTTTCATGAATAACGTTAGTTTAAATTTTTTTTTTATTAAAATGTTGGAAATTTTGTTAAAATTAGGATAAACTTTTTGTTTGCTGTTATTACACGGGAAATTTATAAAAAGATTATACCTCAAAAATTATTTCGACTCAAAAATGTTCATATCTCTCCCCTGAACCCCAACACATTTTAAGTCTAAATATTCCTTAGTTCTTCGTTTTGAATCCGTTGCCATTTTTCTGTCGACATTCGCCGGCCAAATAACTTTTACCAAAAACAACAAACGAAAACAGACGCAGTAATAATTGTGGGAACAGAAATGTCTTATTTTATTTCCAGAATGAATATTTCTCAGTTTATTCCTTTATTTATATTAGTTACTAAGTAGTTGCCAAAATACGTGATTTCGTGGTGAAATAAAACAAAAAAAAAATGTAACTGCGGGAACGCATCCATGAGCTGATCGAAATTCACCAAATACACTAATCTCAGTCAGTGTTCTTAGCATTATCTCTGTTTTTTTTTGCCAAGAAGTGAGGGTATTTGTCCTTTGTCACCGAACTCAAATTCCCTCGATTTGTTTATGAAAAAATATTTCTTCTAAAAGTAAAGTTGGTATTATTCGGAAAGAAAATCACATTAAATTAACTTTGAGTATACAAATCGCAGTTTGTTAACATTATAATGATTATTTCTTGTAACTAGAAATCTTTTGCTAAAAGAAAAATCTCTTGTTATGGGCATTTAGTGTGTTGCATTGTTGTTCGAATTCATGACACTTAAACAATTTTGATGCTTTATTTTTGTTTTTTGCGAATCGTTTTTCGGGCAACAAAATGTCCACAAAAGGTAGAAATTCCACGATGTAGGATGACTGCTGAGTGTCAGTATTTCATTATACCCCCTCCATTCACATTTTTTTTTGTTTTGTTGCTTCACACGTATTCACCGATACGAAATTTAAGAGAGAATTTTTCTTTCAAAATTTGCGGGGGGAATCGGGTAGGTGCGCGGGAGCTGACGGTCTATTTCAACTCACACTCATGCAGTTTAGTTTTCTTTTCAATGCTTATTTATTTCCTTTTTTGACAAGTTTTTCGATACTTCTTTACTTTCTTCTCTGTGACATTGGATCTGGTACGAGTAGCTTTGAAGTATTATAGCCAACAGCAATTACATTGACTCTAGTGGCATGAATGAGAAATTAAAAACGTTGGTGAATATTATGTGCAAGCAACAAAACGGAGTTCGCGTTTGTCATATTAATGCACAAAGCCTGGCGAATAAAATGGATGAGTTCAAATTTGTATTTGAGAATTGCCTCATTGATGTTATTTGCGTTTCCGAGACTTGGATGCCTCATGGAATAAAAAATGATTTATTTAAATTACATGGTTTTAAGCCGCCATACCGTGGTGACCGTCAGAATCGTATTGGTGGAGGATCCGCAATCTATATAAGAAGCCACATTAAGTCGCATTTTCTGTTGAGCTCCCCTCCGTCGCATCCATATGACTATGTTTTTATTGAGGCTTTTAGTGGCGAACAAACAACAATCATCGGATCAATTTATGCTCCTCCCGATGTTTCTAACTATCAAAACATATCAGAAGTTATAGAGCAAATTAATCACCTAGCACCAAAAATTGTAGTATGTGGTGACCTAAACATAAACCTCCTCAATATTTCATGTAGTGCGCGTTTAAAGAAATCATTGCATGCTTTTAATTTATCTTTTGTTAACTCGTCATTTGCTACCTATTTTGTTCCAAATAGAACACCGTCCTTGTTAGATGTAGGTAGTCCTTGTCTGTGATCAAAGTCTTGTAAAATACTACCAACAACTGTCTGCTCCAGCTTTCTCATACCACGATCTTGTTTTCTGTACCTATATTAGATTTTAATGTAGACGTCACCAACCCAATCGTTCGAATATCGTGATTTTAATTTGCAAAATCTTTCTATTGAGTGCTGCCATCTAAATTGGCAATATATATATATATGACTCCTGATTTAAATGAGCAGGTCTGCATCTTAAATAACGATATTCGATATTTATTTGAAAAATATGTAGGTACCAATAAAAACTCGTCGAATAAGAAACAGAGAATAACACTGGATGTCTAGCTCCATTTATAATGTGATGGCACAAAGAGATTTTCTTTATCGTCGGTGGAAAAGGTATGGGTGTAGAGACATTTTTAGTAGGTTTGAATTACTCAGAAACCAGGTGACACCGATGATAAGACGTGCTAAATAGCATTACTACACTAACCAGTTTAATTTAGACAAATCATCCAAGTTTTTGTGGAGAAAACTACGTCACGTTGGATTAAGTAAGAACTTATTTAACGTTAATGATGACATTAATATCGAAAATCTGAATATGATCTTCGCGAACAATAGTAATGATGCAATAAACATCTCCCCCACTAGCTTCCCTTCCCATCAATTCCTTCGGAAGATAGCTTCTCCTTGTAGGTGGTTGATCCAATATCTATGTATGATGTGCAACAATATTAATAGCTATTTTTTCTATAAGATCCAAATGCACTGGTCTCGATAATATCCACCCAGATTTTGTTAAAATACTTCTTCCCTTTATTCTCTCTCACATAACTTATGTTTTTAACCACGTCATAACGACATCTAATTACCCAGAACTATGGAAAACAGCCAAAATTATACCAATTTTAAAAAGCGGAAAGGAGAACGAGTACCGTCCCATTGCAATACTTCCTTTTCTGTCGAAGGCCTTTGAATCATTAATATTGAAACCAAAAATCTCATATGCCCTCTTCAGTCAGGTTTCCGATCAGGACACCACTGCGCTTTTAAAGGTATCGGATGATGTTCGTCAAGCTATTGATAATAATAATGTAACAATACTCACGTTGCTTGATTTCTCCAAAGCCTTTGACTCAGTTATTCCCTCGATTCTATATTTTAAACTTGCAACATTGTTCAAATTTTGTAACTCGTCCAACAAATTAATCTTGTCCTACCGCAAAAATCGTAAACAAGCCGTCTCCCACAACCACCAGCTTTCGTCTTTCCGTTCTGTGAACATTGGCGTCCCTCAAGGATCAATTCTTGGTCCTCTTCTGTTCTCCATGTTTATTAATGATCTGCCGTCGGTTTTGTCTCACTGTAAATACCATATCTATGCAGACGATGTGCAACTTTATTATAGCTTTCCGTTGGATCTTGTTAAGGATGCAATAATGAAAATTAATGTTGACTTTTCTGCTATTGCCAATTGGTCAAAGCGAAATAAGCTAACGCTGAACCCCGCCAAAACTAAAGCTTTGCCTATTTTTAAACGTGAGAGCGGCCTTGACGAATTTCCACCTATTCTACTGAATGGAACGCAAGTGCAATTAGTCTCCAAAGTAAAAAACCTTGGCATTGCTTTCAACAACAGATTATCATGGGATGATCATATTAATAGTATTGTAGCTAATATATATGCTTCCTTGCGTGGTCTTTCTGTAAGTAGACATTTTCTTCCAATCGACATTAAGATAAAGTTGGCCAAGGCTCTTTTAGTTCCGATTATAACTTATGGATGTGAAATCTATTCTAATATGGACTCTATCTCATCCCGAAGGCTGAATGTGGCTTTTAACTCCATTGCTCGGTATGTTTTCAACCTCCGCAGATACGATCACGTTTCCTCGGCATCGCGTCAAATTCTTGGATGTACTCTCGACAGCTTTCTCAAATACAAATGCTGCACTTTCCTTGGTAATATTTTATGCAAAAAACAGTCAATACGAAAAAATTACATTAAAGATCCACTCGTTACACATCATTGAGGCCGCGTATGCACACTTGCTTAGCCTCGCGCAGACAATTTTTCATTCATGCCATTAGCTTGTGGAACCTTTTACCCGTTGCTATCCGGTCTAATGTTGAACTAAAAGATTTGCCTTCTGCAATGCTCTCATTTTTCTCTAATAACTACTGAAATTTCTCTACTCGGTTGTATAATTTAATCTAAATAATAATAATCGAATTTTGTGTAATCTTTAAAGCAATTAAAAATGTCCTTTCTTTTTCTTAAACATGTTTAAATCTTTATAAATATTCCTTTTATTTACTGTTAAATGTATATATTATGCTTATTTTGTACTTAAGGTAAGCGAGCCACCCACACCTAGATACTTTAAATACACCAGACTCTCTTAAAGGCGCCTGCCAGACAGTTCTTGACATAACCTTAGCGGCTAAGCCCTGCGAAAAAAGGGTTAAAATCCTGCTAGCGACCGAAGCGAGCCACCCACCCCTACTTTAAATACACCATACTTTCTTACAGGCACCTGCCTGACAGTTTTTGGTATACACTTATTAGCAAAATTAGATCTCTTTGAAGAGTTGCTTCAAGCAGTTGTGCATGTGTATGGAGACTTCGACAAAAAAGTTTTCAAATCTCTGAGTATAAATCACATCAACATGGTTTAATAAAAAAAAAAATTAAAAACAAATAAAAATTTCATTTCCTCAAAAAAAAATATTACATTTATGTTTTTAGGCCATTTTAACCTAGAAAAAAAAATAAAAAACAACATTTTTGCTAAGTGCGCATAATGGAAACCCGCCCGGGTCCAAAACTATCCTATCTTTCTATAGCTACATACAAACATGCACACAAACAAAGTTTCATTGAGATCGGTTGAGTTTCTCAAAAAAATCGACAACAGCGCCACATACCTATCGTTCAATATTATACTTATGTTTTATGTGCTTTTACAAGAAGTCTGATATACAATTTAATACATTTTTACAGATTTTAGTAGGCACACCGCGTGCCAGTTTATTTGCATTGAGGATACGAGTAGGTACCTACACCTACAAGCCCACGACATCAAAATTGAAATTATATGGTTTTCCAGGTGTCAGTTGCGAGAATATGTACCGTTTTCAAAATGTAGGTAGGTAAGTGAATTTAGTTGCCAACAATCATTCGAAAACTCTCCTTATGGTATAGGTTTCGACTATGGTGACGCCATTAGGCACCAACCCAGGAGCAAAATATACATATAATTACGTAAATCAACACAAGTAAGTGAACGAGAAGCGTTTCGTTTCTATGTGCAGAAGCTACGATACATGCAATTCGTTTCCACCAGAGAAATGCGATACAGCTCCTTTCTTAAGGATGTACTACAAATAGTACCCGTACACATTGCACAACTGAAGACTTTGAAGTGGAAATGTAATGTAATGGCGAAAAAAAAAATCTTTATACGATAAAACATGACCCATAAAGCATTCATAAATAGAAATATACTTTGTATCCGCTACCATATGGGGGAGTAACTACATCTGATGTAAAGAAAAAACTTCCAGGGAAAGAAATTTCTATATTGAAAAAAAAACAACTCTAAACTTTAAAAGAAAAAAATAACAGAAACAAAAAAAGAAAACGTCATAATCTTGGCTCTTTTCCAAACTGGGGCCTTGCAAAATGATACAAAATATTTATCTACCAACAACACATAGTTATGCATGTTCTCTGTTACTATTATTATACCGAAGTGCTGCACATAGCCCTTTAATACAGCATTCCTACCATCTGGCTGGTTGCGCTGGGCTCCCCTCTGTTCTGCATTGCATCTAGCAGATTGGATGACATTGGCATATCCAAAGTTCTGGCCACGTCGCTGGCACAATTTGGTAAGGTAAAACTCGCTGAATATTTCATTTCCGATGCAAAAAGGGCATCGCAATGCACAGATTCTGTACTTTGGTGTCCTTTTCTGCTCTGCTGTTGCATTTTGTGTTGGAAGAGAGTGAAAAGTTTTGTTGCTATTATTTTGGTGTATCCTTGATGTTGGGTGCTGGTGTTGATTTTATAATACTAGTAGGTACGTGTTCCAGTGGATCGTATTCCTCCTAGCAAATTTCATGTTTTACAATTGCGATGAATTCTTAATATAATTTTAACTTTTATTTGGCGTGGTTTTAGTAGGACTCTATACTCAAATGTGGCATTGTTTTGGTTTCCACTGAGTGTGTTTTGCAGAATAAAAACTTTGATCATGTCATTAGGGTTCATTAACGTTTACTGTATACAGTAGATATATATTGTCGTTGCGAGGTATTTCCTCGTAGTAGCCGACGATACTTTCTTGGTTTAACTTTACGGTTATTAATAACAACACAGAGTGGTGTACATTTTTAACAAATTCATACTCATAACAAAATACATTATTTTGAAACTATAACTATAATCTATAACTATTCAACAGAAAATAAATTTACATATTAGATTGATTACCTAAACGTAATCAAACTCATTTTTTCAATAACAAATATTGTACAAATACCTATAAAAAAAGTGATGATAAATGAAACCATTTATTTCTATTTTTACTAAGCCCTTATTTGTTTTAATTTGATTAACTTTCATTTTCATTTATCCCACTCTTTGACTCTATACGTACACGGAAAAAATATATAGGCAGCTAGTATCTGAGTTAAGCCACGCGGTGTTTTGACAATTCCATAAGGTTTAAGAACCCCTGTTGTTTTTAAGCTGACTCATTTGTTTGCATGAAAAGTGAATGGTGACTCGAATTGTTGTTGCAATTCAAATACTTTTCCATATGAGTAAATCTTGAATTAATATTAATTTTTGAGACAATGGAGACAATTTAACAATTTTTGCTATTCGAAATTTTTTTCATTCAAAATCTTTTTTTTCGAGATTTTATTTTTCTAAATTACGGTTTCCTGTATTATATTTTTCTATATATCAGGGTAAACCCTCGGAGAGCACATTCTGCTTTGCAATTGCCATTGAATTAGTTAATAAAACTCCCACATCAAGAACATCTGGAACGGCAAAATTATTGAAACGTTGCGGTATCACTATCTGGGATATAAAATAAGCAATCTGTTGAAGATTTAGAAAGAACAATGAAAGATGTTCGAGATAATTAAGGCCCATTTAAAATGGGCCTAAGAGTTATTTGGTGGTGCGTTGATATTATTGTCAGCCGATTTCAGAAAAGCATTGCCCATAATTCCTAGACTGACAGCTGCTGATGAAATGAACGCTTGCTTGAAGTCTTCATATTTATCGAGATTTGTTAAGTCATTGAAACTTACTATCAGCATTCGTGTCCAGTTGCGGAATGATCCAGCTTCTGAAAAATTCTCTAAGCAATTGCTGAAAATTGTAAATGGTGCGATGCCAGTTTATGAAATTGAATTGATGATATTACCTTCTATAAAATAATAGACAGCCAATGTAGTTTATTTGGAATTTAGTTTCTTTATTGCAATAATAATTCTTGTATTGGAAAAATGGAAAACGTGTCTTCGCGAATGCAATGTGGCGAATGCAATATGGCGGAGGTCTCTGCACCGCTCCCAGAACAAGTAGAATGTATGATAATGATAACAAATGTAAATTGATAAGGTCATTAAGAAAAGCTTACAAAAAAATATTAATTAAATCATTTAGGGTAATTAAATTCTTCCGAAATCAAAACGATCTGGTGCTTGACGTCTTCCTACAGTACGTCTTAAGGGTGTGGAAACCTGAATACTTTCTTGCAATTTACCTGGTTGGTTGGTTGGTTGGTTTAGGTGGCTGTATTTCCCGACGAGGGAAAAACACAAGTAGCGCATTGAGCGCCGTTTTGAAACCACAACTAACGGAACCTGATATGAAAAGGAGGTGAAGGAAGTTAAAAGAGCTCAAAACCAGCCTGTAGAGTTGAGAAATTTGATAATCCTGTGGAAATGGATGCCTTGGATGGCCAAAAGGTCATCAAAAAATGGTTGACCCAGTGCACTGCGTCTGGTTTTGGCTAGGGCCGAACACTCACAAAACAAATGGAACACTGTTTCACTCTTACTTGTGTCATCACAGCTACGGCAGTGGGTATTGTGGGGGATGCCAAGCTTGGCTGCGTGGGTTCCTAAAGGCCAATGAGCAATGACCCGTACTAATTGCCGTTAGTCTGGCAACATCTATACGCGATCTGGATAAGAGGTTGTTTGTTCGGGCATTATCGTAGGTTGGCCAGATCTTCCTGGAAATGACACAGTTCGTCAGGTTCATCCAACTAGTCTCAGCACATGAGGTGAAGTGCAGGAGGATTTCTCTCTTTACATATCTCAGCGGAGGGAAGACTTCCTCCGCGTGAGACACGCACAGAGCTGAGCCAGTTCTGGCAAGTTCATCGGCTTTCTCATTCCCTTCAATGTTCCTATGGCCGGGAACCCAGACGAGAGTGATATCAAACCGATGACAAGCCCTGGTCAGTGTCTCCCTGCACTCCACAACAAGCTTGGACGTTGACTTAGTTGAACCAACAGCCTTAATCGCGGCCTGACTATCGACGAAGATGCCTATTTTTTTTCTGGGTGTTGCAATATTGTGGAGCAGTCTGCACGCCTCCTTAATTGCAAGCACTTCTGCTTGAAAAACACTGGCTACATTGGGTAGGCGAAGACTTTTTGAGATGTTTAATTCTGTAGAGAAAATGCCTGCTCCTACTCCACAGTCCATCTTGGAACCATCTGTGAAGATAGGTATGTCGAATTCATTAACGACCGCATTCTCCTCCCATTCTAATCTAGAGGGGAATCTAACAGAGAAGTTTTTATGGAAGTCGTGTTTGGGTACTATGTAGTCTGTAGACATATGACCTATGCCGTCAGGAATGCAATTTACCTGACTTTACCGACTCTTGGCTTGATGTGCTTGTGGTTTTGTTATCCTTAACTTCCTCCGGTGCTATTGGATCATCGTCTTCATCTCCCTCAGTTGCTTCTGGTGATATTATTGGGTCTGTTATCACGTTCTCTCCAATTTTTCTCATTTGGTCAACGTGTCTTTTCTATATCCGACCATCATTAAATTGGACGTTTCAACGTAATTTGCCGGAAACCTCCGTTACTTTACCAAATTTCCACTTTTCTCCCGACGAATAATTACGGGCTGCAACTCGCTGGCTGGTACCCCTAGGTTCTTGGGCTCATCTTTGGTTGGTTCCGTTGACAGCATCAAGTCCAGTTTTGATCTTATTTGACGTCCAAATATTATCATGGCTGACGATTTACCCGTTGATGCATATATAGCTCGACGGTAGGACATCAAGATGTTGCTCAGAGCTTTTCGGATTTCATTACGATTGCATTTCATCGCCTTCAACTTGTTTTTTACTGTCTGCCCTTTTCTTTCCGCCTGACCATTAGTCGCTGGATGGTAAGGTGCTCCGCGCTTGTGATGGATTCCATTTTCATTCAAAAATCTCTGAAATTCTGATGGCATGAATTGGGGCCCCCAATCACTCACGAATGTTGTTAGTAGTCCAAATGTCGAAAATATCTCTCGGCATTTCCCAATTGTAGTTTCAGCCGTAATATTCGGAGGCATGTATACTTCTGGCCACTTAGAAAAAGCTTCCACCAGTATAAATAAATATTGTCCCATAAATGGGCCAGCCTCAATGTCCTTATCCATATTATTCCACCAACAATATCCTCGAGCTAAAGGTTTCATTTTGGTCATCCCGAAATGCGCAGAATGTAGTTCGTCTAGAAATTGGTTTCTTAGGCCCGTTTGCTGATACTACTCATAGCGATTTAAGCTCCACTTAAAATCTTATGTGACAGTTTATGACATAGAAAGACTAGCCCATAAGGTATTTAAGTAGAACTTAAATCGCTATGAGTAGTGTCAGAAAACGGGCCTTAAAGCTACTCGTATATTTCTCATTAATCAACCTCGCTATAGCGCAAACTCAATTTGTTCGGTTCCAAAACGATCTCCCTTTCAATGCTTGTATCAGATTTTGAATTGTTTTGTGGTTTTGCGTAGCTTCCGCCAATTCCACCAAAGATACCGGTAAGTTTTCAATTGCAGTGTCTTCCAGTTGGTCCACTTCCTCAACGCTGTTTGTGGTTCGCCGGATCGGCAATCTCGAAATCGCATCGGCATTTGCGTTTTCTTTTGACCTCTTAAAGCCAATTTCATAATCAAAGGATACCAAAAATATTGCGTAATGCTGAATACGCGTCGCTGATAATGTTGGTTACCCTTTTGTTGGTGAAAATATTTGCGAAATCGGTTTGTTGTCTGTCACTAAAATAAACATATTAATGTATTTATTTATTTATTTATTTACTAGCTGGCCCGGCGAACTTAGTTCCGCCCCAATTCGTTAATGTTAATGATTTTTCGAAAAAGGCATACTTTTCTAAGGGTTCAGACAATAACTTAGATCCGGATTTGCATCACTGGCGGTGACTCCAATCTAACTATTTCTCAACTTAAAGTCAAATTTAATGCTTTATTTCTTCTAATTTAGACTAAAAGTTAATTTGTTGCCAAAAGTCGCGTCTAAAATGTTTTATTGCTAAGGGCCAATAGAAATAACTGAAGTATATCAATATCGATGTTTGTCAATCAAACCGCAATGATTGACGTGCCACCTATCGGGTCCAAAAGTATCCTATCCTTCAAACTGGAACCAACCATACGCAACAACAAATTTACATGGAAATCGCCTGAGTGGCTTTGGAGATCTAAAGAATGTTATCTTTTAAGTTTTGCTAAACCTTAAATACGTCAATACGAACAAAACTAAAAAGTTTCATGAAAACTGGCCTATCAGTTATTGAGATATAAAGTCATCGAGTTTCACACCGAAGGAATTATATTTATAAATTATTGTTATTGTATTATTATATTTTAGAAGTTAATTGAATTTAAGTTAAAAACGAAACGTGTGCCTACAGCGCCAGCTGTTGAGAATATTATGATTTTTTATAACCATGTCTGATTCAAGACGAACAAAACAAAACAAAAATCATTCAAATCTAACTAACGCACATACCTATCTATTTGGTTCTACATTTAGAGACACAGGAATCTCAATTTTGACTTCGGTGAAAGGGTTGTAGGGTCAACAAAGCAAGGCAGGCATGCTTGTTTAAGTCTGTGCTTAGCTCGTCGGTGGAGTGGGATCTTCTGCTTGGCTTGCGGACTGCCGTACTTGTACATGCCTGAATTTTGATGCGAAAATTTTCAAATTTGCTGGTATTAAAGGGATAGAAAGAAAATAGGGAAAGGATTAACTCTAAAAGAAATATTTGCTACTTTAAGAGCTAAGAAGAAAACTAACAAAACCTATCAACTTGGTTGGTAAGCCTTCTCCCATCTGTATCCACACCAGTACCGAAGGTGTTATGGTACCTTTGAGCTGCCCTCCCCATAACCCTACACACGAATGAGCAGAGTATCATGTACGTGAACACTCAAAACGCTCAACTACTCCCGTTGCCTGTCATCATTTTCCTCGTCATCTCAATCACACATACATTTCAACTTACTCACACATCCTAATGAAAAGATCCTGAAAATTCTTGACAAAAAAAATGATGGATTGCAACACCATCAAACAAATCAACGTATCTACTCCATTTCAAAAAGTCACTTAATGTAACATAGTAAACTACTTATTATGTATTTAAAAAAAAATAATTTAAAATTGTTGACAACAACAATTTGATTAGAAAATAATCAAAATAATTGACAACAACAATTGCTTTTAAAATTTAAAATAATTTTTTTTTTGTTTTGGAAGTTTCACTACTCGATTAATATCCAGTTTATTTCTTTTCAAAGTGCTTTTCCCCATGAAAATCGAAATGTGTGCCTGCAACGCCACCTGTTGAGAATTTTCCGACTTTTCTTTTTTCCTAAACCATCGCTGATTCAAGACGAACAAAATGAAACAAAAATCATTCAAATCGGTTTAGCAGTTCTCGAGCCTTTACCCGACTAACACACAGCGATTGATTTTTATATAATAGATTTAACTACTATACATAATGTCACAGTTAATCAATAATGAAACAGATTTAAAAAGCTTATTACTAGGTATTTTACATTTCTTTCAATATTTTTTTTTAAATTTAATTTTGATAGATTGAAATCAATCGCATGATTGTACTCATTAAGGCCCATTTTATTCACTCGAAGTTGAGCACAACTTGGGGATTTTTATATGGGAAACTTCCCAAGTTGTGTTCAACTTCGAGTGAATAAAATGGGCCTAAAATCCCTCGTCAGGTTATTGATGGGGCCATTACTCCCATAGTTACATATCGAGTCGAGATGTCCTTTGATATAAAAAATGAGGGTTCCTTGTTGTCCTCGGTCTGGTATTGATGTTAATGGAATTGAGAACATATGTGGAGCTGACATTACCAGTCAGAACGCAAAACAGGAATAAAACATTGGATGTCTCTCTTCGTTTTTCCAAAGACTGAAGATTCAGCAACTTTAATCGGCCTATGTAGGGTGGAAGACGACTCTCGGGGCTCCAAGGCAAATCTGCTTTTGAATACTTTCAATTCTTGAAATTCCAGATTCATAAGACGGACACCAAACAGGAATACAGTATTCCAAAACAGGTCGGACGATAGAACAGTATAGAATTTTGGTTATATAGGGATCCTTAAATTCTTTTGAGAAACGTTTTATAAGTCCCAATCGGCTTCTTGCCTTGCTAACAATGGAATCCAAATGCAGATTGAAAGTGAGCTTCCTGTCAAAAACCACACCAAGGTCATTAAAGCAATCAACAATTTCAACAGCTTCCTCATTGATAAAATAAATTGGCTCAGTTGAATTTTGGCGTCTCGTGAAGGTCATGCTTTTACACTTCTTAAGATTAAGTTGCATATAGTTTCTTCTACACCAATCCTGCATAGCGTCAATGTCATGTTGTAAAAATATATTTAACCTTGTTGGCTACCATATGAATAGCACAGCTTGCAGTCATCCGCAAATAGCAAAATTTTGGAATATGTAATAAGAGCACATAGATCGTTGATAAATAACAGGAACAGGAGTGGACCAAAGTGGCTGCCTTGAGGGACAATAGAATAGACAAACAGTTATTTAATTTCACATTTTGCGTACGATCACTTAGATATGAACAAATCCATTTCAAAATCCAATGCGGGAATCCATAAAGTTCAAGTTTTTTTTTAACAGGATTACATGATTAACTTTGTCGAATGCTTTACTAAAATCAGCATAAAAAACATCTGTTTGTAAGTTGTAACCCATTAATCATGCTTTCGTTGACATGGGAAGTAAACTCAATTAAATTAGTTATAGTTGATTTTTGTGGGATTTTTTTCAGTCAGTCTTATGCTCGGATCATCACAGTTTGTTTTTATAATACAACCGGAATAACTCGGGGTCAACGTATCATTACTTGAATAAGTTGTCTGAGAGAAGTCAGCAAACATATTACACATTTCATTGTCATTATTAGACACACAATTATTATATTCCATATTATTTGGAAAATTTGAAGAATTCCGCTTAGAATTAATATAGCTCCAAAACATCTTTGGATTATTTTTAATATTTTGTTTAGTTTTAAATATATAAACATCATAGGAACGTTTTTAATCAGCCTTAAGAAGTTGTCTGTAGTCAGCAAATAAGAGGTAATCACAGTAGCAATTCGTTGGTTTCCATTTAAAAAAAATAAAAATATTTTTCAAGTTCTTTAGACGTCGGACATCTTTGTTTATCCATAAAGCTGTCCCTTGTGACAAGCAATGTTTTTTTTTTTCAACGGCACAGAGTAACGAAAACAATTACCTATACAAAATATGATAAACATTTTTTACACCTTCATCAGGGTCAGGTTCATTAAATTATATTAGTCCATGAATATGAATTCTCTTAAAGTCAGGTACATATATATTTGATTGAGTTGCATTCATTTTAAGGTCCAGAATTATTGCACAACATATTGCACTATGGTGAGGTACTTTCGGTAGTAACCATTCGTCAGCGGGAACAACACTGCATATATCAGGACAGTCAGTAAAAATTAGATCAAGGAAGCGCTGGTGTTCATTATATAATCCATTGATTTGGTAGAGGCCCACACTCAATACATTTTCTAAAAATAGCTTGCCATGCAAAGGTCCTAGTTCTGATGGATTATAACACGAAGGAGATTCTGTATCCACATACCAATTTGTATAGGTTAGATTAAAATCACCAAATATAAAAAGTTTATAATAACCAAAGAGATCCGCAATCTGGACAAGAGCACAAGAATACCTTTCGTATACGAACGGCGATGACCCAGTGGGAATGTAGACAGCAATAATACAAATGCACGATGAATCAGCTAAGATCAATTTAACAGAAACTAGTTCCAAGTAAAAGAATTCATTTAGAAATAAATGATCAGACTTGATACATTTATTAACCATAATGGCAACACCGCCGCCATTTCCAAAAATACTATTGGCAGAGCAACGATCAGTCCGATAAAGTTGATAAAGATCCTCCGGTACAACTTCACAGTTCTTAATGTCAGAATTAAGCCAGGTTTCAGTTAGGATTATAACATCGTAAGTTTCTTCCAGACAGTTGGTATAAAACGCTATCAACTTTGATTTCATGCCTCCTTTTGTTATTTTTCCAGACTTTCTTGCAGTTTTTTAAAATCACTAATAAGGCTGGAAAACATTTTTTTGTTTTGCCTTATCATACGGTATAGATCCGAAGTTTTCTTTGAGTTACATGTCATGCAAAACCAACGAAGGCCATTAGACTCCTCAAGAGCGTCAACTACTCGAGTATTGACACCAGAGCATTTCATGTGGACTGCTTGGTTACAGATCCAACAAGTGACGATCTTATCAAGTTCGTTGAATAAAACATTACAATACAAGCAATTCATAATTGTAGAATTTTTTTATGACGCGCACTGTATAGTTGTTTCTCGTTTTCAATCAACTTGACCAATCCCGAAAGTATGCAATAGTACACGTCTTAAAACTTTACTAAAAACTGAAGCGCCGAGATGTATGCAGCACGTTAGAGATTAATATCAATAACTCAAACTCTTTATTTGTTATTTTTCGTTAGACTTTAGAGAAGAGAAAACAATTAATTCACTGACTCACCTAATCATCAACGCAAAACAAAGAACAAAAAGCAAATCAATTTGATATAAAGTTAATACAAATTACAAAGAGCTCAATATTCACACACTTTGACTGTTCAAAAACATTAATTTCACTTTGCAATTTTATAAAAAGCACAGTATTCACGAAAAAATAACAAAAGTAAACAGATAATTAGAAAAACACGACTTCACAATAAAGCACAGTGTTGCCACTGATAATAATAATAATAATAATAGTTGGCGCAACAGGTCTGTAGGGACCCTGGGCCCAGTGGCGGATTTATGTTCGATGTCGCCCTAGGCACCGTGAGATATGCCGCCCTTTTTGCTGTATGGAGAAAAAATTATTAACATTAAAAATTAAATTTTAAAATTTTTAAACTATTATGAATTCAAATTTATTAACTTCAATACAACATTTAATTAGTTCACATAGGTATAACTTTTCGTATAAAGTCTTAAATATAAATTATTAATTTGAATATAGGTTTTTTGAGCTCACATTTTCTTCTTTCTGGCTTTAGTTCGTGCGAAAACGTCAATTATACCATCGTAACCCAGTTCTTGTACCAACTGAGCTTCAATAGATAATAATGCAAGGGCATTAAGTCGGTCTTGGCCTATACTTGCACGTAAATAATTTTTTACCCTTTTCAGAGTTGAAAAAGATCTTTCTCCAGAACAATTTGTTGCTGGGATGCTCAAAAAAATTCGGAGAGCAATATCTAAGTAAACATCACAAAGATTTTGTGAATGCAATATATTGCATATATTTTTCGCAGAACTTACCAGCACCACTGAGTTTATTTCGATATGCACTCATATTTGATTAAAAATTTATATCAGAATTGCGACAATTTTATACTTGTAAATTTGAATTTGTTTTAAACTGATGAACAAAAATTTTGCATTCCGCAATCACTTCACTGAAAAAAACTGAGAAATTCACTGCCGATTTTTTAATGTACCTATTTATTATTTTCAACGGCCAATAATATTGATTTAAAAAAATTTTTTGATATATTCAAAATTTTTCATAGATATAAAGGTAAATTAATCCACAAAAATTATCAATTTCAAATTACAGTCAAACTTGGACAACCTGAGCCCATGTTCTGCAACTTATGCGATAAATTTTCGCATCGAAAACATAGGAACATGTTTTTTAATTTATATCGTTTTAGTGATAAATATAATATCTATGTGATAATTGCAGAACATGGGCCCTGGACATTTTAAATTCGAATTTTTGAAGCGAATTTTCATTTGAAAAGAAAACGAGATACTTACCACATACACATAAAAATAATATGTAGGTTTAAAAAATTTGACATTTTTATTACCGAGATGTTTCGTTGCTGGTTGGAAGTTGTAAGTACATACATATATGTACAATTGTACATACAGGCAATAATTTAATGTATGTTGTAAATACTTATGTACCTTCTACATTAATGTAAAATGTGTTAGACTTAATAAAAGCACAAATTGTGTGTGCATATGTATTTCAGATACATATTGAATTGTTTGTTTTGTTTTAATTTTGATCAACAATTTGGATAAATCGAAGTCTTAATAAGTCGAGCTTTTATTGTGGATAATAGTAGTTTGAGTTATCGAATTTTGACTGTATTCTAACATTTTACGGTTCTTGATTTTCAGGGTTATCAAAATTTT
Source organism: Cheilosia vernalis (assembly GCA_949126925.1). NCBI lineage: Eukaryota > Metazoa > Arthropoda > Insecta > Diptera > Syrphidae > Cheilosia > Cheilosia vernalis. Next base: position 78,443,759 of record OX421358.1, on the reverse strand, counting down.
GCCGCCCCTTAAATCATGCCGCCCTAGGCCCGGGCCTTACGGGCCTAGGCGTAAATCCAGCACTGCCTGGGCCTAGCTTCTCGCAACCATTCGTTTTGTGTGAGTTTTTAATTTTTGGAACGAATGAAAGGGATCTACAATTTTATGCTGATTCCAAACGGCCGATTGAGAAGCTCTTTCAACAGTTATACTCTCGGATGTTGTTGTTTTTTAGAATATTATTTATTGGATGCAATATGGTGCTTAAATTTCTTAGGAATCGCCCGTAATAATTTACTAGTCCAATAAACGATCGTACCTCATCCTTTGTTATCAGGTTGTTTCATGTTTTCTATCGCTTTTTTTTTTTTAGTTTTTTTTAATTGCGTGGCGATCGATTACATAGCCACAATATTCACTCGCATATTGTACCGATGTAATAGTCGCAAAACTTCATCTAACCGTTTTAAGTGTACGACATAATTAGGCGCTGTGATCTTGATATCGTCCAAAAATACTTGAACTCCATCTATGTCACTTAAGATCTACTCCATTATTACATTGCCACTTCGCAGGTGCGGATGCAATGACAAACATCATTCGCTTCGGTCTATAGAGTCCCTTATGCGTGTTCAATGTAAGTAAACCACGACACGATCGTCTGGATGAATTTCTAATTGCAATTATGCCTTTGACAGATCGATTTTTCGTAAATTTTTCGCCTTCAGCCATTGAAGCAAATAATTCGTCGACTGATGGTAATCGATGAGTAATAAATAGACTAGGATTCACCGTCACCTTATAGTCGCCACAAATTCGTATTTTATCATTCCTTTTTCGAACGGCAACAGTCGGCGTTGCCCATTCACTCGTTTGAACTCTTTCTAAAACATCCTCTTGGACGAACTTATCCAATTCGTCTTCAACGGCCTTTATCAAAGGAAGTGGTACACGGCGAACTTTGAAAAATACTGATTTCTTATTTTCCATTACATGCAACCGAGCTTGTAATTCAGTTATATTTCCCGTTTTTGCAGAGAACACTTTCTCGAATTTGTGTAACAATTTCTTAACTTCCTCCTCCGCATTCAGTCTCACCGTTGTTCTTATCTGCATCACCTCGTTCAGGTTACCATCAAGAATTTTATTCCAATCCAAATGAATTTGTCGTATCCACTCACGTCCCAGCAGTGGACTTCGATTCGAGCGTGTTATGTACATGTTGAGTTGTTTGGGATCACCATGTCCACTTGTCTTCACTTTTACGCGTACGAATCCTAAACATTGTAGTTTATTTCCACAATAACTGATCAGTTCGATGTCGCTCTTCTCAACTCGAATGCCTCTGTGCGTCCGCCCAGCCAACCACTGTCACGCGTGATCCGGTATCTATTTCAGAGTAAAAGGAAAATCATTAATTAACAGTTCACAAAGAACTTTGGAAAGAAATACTGGGAATGACTCTCCGATTTGGTGGATTTGTTCCAGGTGCGCCAATTCGTCAAACTGTGCGGTTTGAAATCGATGCTGCATACCTACCTACATTTTTAAACGCATCGCCGAGGGGGAAGTAATCCGGTGTATTCAAGGAACTTTTCTGTGCGTATTCATGGTGAATCACAGTGTATTCAAACGAATTCGCATGCAATCACAAGTAGAAAATCTGTAGTCAAGGACTACTCAAAAATATTGATTACTTCCCCCTCGCGCATCGCCTATATTGCGAACAATTTTATCAACTTGTTTGCAAGATCGGCATTGAGTTCACTCACTTTTAACAATAAACAGAATCATAGTGTCTTTGGAAGATTTTCACCTACCCTCGGATAAAAAAAAAAAAATGTATATAATTTTTGAATAGGTAAAGAATTTAAATTGCTCGGAATTATTAATTTCATTAACTACATTAACGAATTTTTGCGGAACGAAGTTCGCTGGGCCAGCTAGTTTATTTATATTTAGCAAAACGTCGTGGATCTCCAATAGGCATCGAATACTTCAAATTAGGCGCACGCGAGTTGCTACCATTGTATTATGAAATGTGTATGGGGGGGCATGCTGCCCCCTGCATCCCCTCTGTTTGGGTTTACTGTTGGATTACGGGGTGGTGCGAGGTATTTTACTTATATTTTTTGTTGAATTTTAAAATTGTTGGGTGGGACATAACCCCCAACATTTTTGCTTGGGACTTATGGAACTCGAAGTGGGACCCAAGTCCATTAAGAACTTATGTCTCGTGGACTTATGTCCCTGCGCCACTATTTTAATTATAGAAAATTTAAAGCCGAAGATATACCACGCATCCCAATGATTCCATCTGGCATTCCATTTGAATTTAATCGACTTCAGTTTCCTGTTCGCCTTGCGTTTGCGGTAACTATTAATAAGGCGCCAGGACAAACGTTAGGAATTTGTGGAGTGAATTTAGAGTAATATTCAATTTTCTCACATGGACAGTTATTATGTGGCCTGTTCGGGTTCGAGTGTTGGCAAACCATCGGTTTTGTATGTTAACACCGTAAATGGAAAAACCAAAAATATTGTGTACCTACCACAAACCATTTCAATAAAAATTACTTATCACTGATTTAAATGAATTTGAATTTGATTTTTTTATATTTCTTTTGGACTACGAAATGTTCATAGGGTCCGCTAGTAATAAATATATTATATTTTCACATTTCTGCTGCGCTTAAATATTTTTGTTTTTTGTTACATTCTTTGTTCTCTTTAATGATTTTTTTTTAGAATACGGTGAACTCGTATTTATCTTAATTTTTGCAAAAATTGTAATAAAAGGAAGAAGGCTTCAAATATTCGCCTCCAAATTACTTAGGAAATACAATAAATTTTTGTTCGAGATTCCTAGCGATTTTAAATTTTCTTGTAAGAGCCGTGTCAATTTCAAACCTTCATATTCAAAGACGACCACGTTCAAAGACCTCGTCTTGGTTCGATGTGACTGAGAAAATACAATTCATCAATTTTATGTTATTTTACACTTAGTGTTCATTAGTAAATAAGTATTTTTTGTACGATTTAAAGCAAATATTTGTCCTTTTGTTCCTCGAAATATGTTTATGCATTAAGTGTAGTCTCTGAAAGAAAGTGACTCGTCGCTATAAACGATATTCTTAAGCGTCTTCTACCGTACCTACACCGAATACGGATAAATAAAGACATAATTTTTCTTTTGCATCTGCTTTATATTCAGTTTGTAATTTCATTTTTATATTTACATCAACAAATCGTAATGAATAATTTACATTTAACATGACAATGTTCAAATAAGCGATTGATACCTACGTGTTAACAATGAGATATATATATTGAAACTAAAATCATTAAATGTTTATATATTGCGTTTATCAAACTTTGTTTCAACTTGCATCGTAGGCAAGGAGGCAAAATATCGATTCTCTTTCATTAGATATCAAAGTCAGCTCGAATTGCTGCATTTAATTGCACTATATTTGCTTTACTCAGTACAACTTTGCACACCATAAAGCAAATCGTCCAATTTCAATTTAGCCTTAATATCTGTCGGTGCACCATGTCCAGGCCGTCCCCAAAATGTATCAAATGTCTCGAAATGCTTACTGCACATGTCTTTTTCAATTTGCTTGGACAATGAAACGCTGCGTCGTTTTTGCGACATTTGCTTATTCAATTCGCTCAAATATTGTGGATCTACATTGGTCCATCTGTAGAAGGGTTCAATGGTATTGTGCATTTATGAAATGATTTTAGAAAGAATATACATAATCGGCCTTACTAATAATCAATCACTAATGTCGACAACTAGTTAGATGTCAGCTTTAGTAAAAATGTACAGCTTTTGTGAAATGGTACCAATAAACAATTAGACCTCCACATTTACTAGTCCTACAACTTTCTTAGAATCTATTACATTTGTTGTCATTGCAGAATTCAAATTTCATAATTTGTTTTCGTGAAAAACAAGGTCAATGGTCTCTTTCACAAGGAGGATTTTATTCTAAAAGAAGGAATACATAAATTGCAATTAAATTTGCCCAACACATATCTTTCCAATGCTTTTTGAGACTTATTATAAGCAAAAAACAAAACACAAAATAGGAAATGCACAAAATATCCACTGATCTGTCAAATACCATTATGCAAATCAGTAATGCCATATCGATCGATCGGACACAATTTTCAGTACTTTTATGGTACGCTTTCCCATGTTTTCTAATACTACCTCGCGATTTATTTATGAGTGCATTTGCATTTTCAAATTATTCAATAAACGGAGCATAGTTTATTTGAATGGTTTCATTTATTCGTAGGCTGACGATGCAAATCAAACCTTATTAATGGTCTAAACATCGCAATTGCGTCGTAAGCAAGTGAATATTTTTGAAAATAGAAATAATAGCTGGCTCATTCATTTCAGAATAAATTACAAAAGCACGTAGGAAGCGTCTTAAGAACTTATCGCGAAAATAAATACAATTTAACCTATAAAAAATTGTAAGGCTTATTTATATATTACTGAATTCGGGAAATTTAGAAACCGACAAAAGTTGAAATTCGAACTGAAAAATATAGAACGTACATTTTTATGCACACATATTCTCGTACTACCTGTTAGGCTGTTACCCCTCCAGAAGATAATAAACTTGTTATTTTGCATGTATTTTGCTGAGTGCTCATAATTCTATTTTTATAACTATATTTTCCGCGAAGTGAACCTTTTCACACCAACCATTGTCTCATTAGAGATCCTCATTCTCGGTAAACAAACTCCTTTTGCAAAGAGTTTTAATAGGGTTTGAATGCAACAAAATATCTACCTGATTCGCCTGAGGTACTGAGAATTGTTGAAAAATTTTATGAGCCGTCCAAACTTAGCTAAGAAGATATTTTTTTCTGTTTGCGACGACTGTCAAGAAAGTCTTGGAAATATCCCAAACTTATATTAAATTAAATTCGTTGCTCACAAACTATTTACAAAGGAAAACCAATCAAAAAGCAAGAACTAGCGGTTAAACAAGATAAAACAAAGAAAAATATATGCTTCACGTGTTTACAAATAAAACAAAAAAGCAATATTTTTCAATATTTTCCATACATTTGTACAAATTTGTGTGTGATAGACTTAAAAACCATTTGCATTGTTGTATTACAACGAATAAAATTAGAAAGCATTCACAATTTACTAAAATTAATTAATAATTGTAAACGCTCAGGCTGAACACCATCGTATCAAATTCTCTCCTATTACGAAATTTACTACCGTGATTTTGGATGGTTGGGCAACACTTGTCTTCAAAATGACATAAGGGAGGATTTATTTAGCTAATGTCCGAGATAAACATGGCTTTCTCAACACTAACATTTAACCCTACAGTTAGCGATAGTCTGGCAACTATATTTGTTTATTGGTAAAGGGATTTTGGAAAGTGTGGAGTCTTTTCGTAAAGTGCCAGACTAAAGTTGATTATTGGTAAGGCCGAATGACAAGAAGTGTGCGTTTGTCTTTTTTTTTTTTTTTGTTATTTTTTGTCAATCAAATCAATTAAAACAATGCCTATCGGATATGCAATGTGAATTTCTTGAAGCAACATTTACTATTTGAGGCGTACCTATTATCGGATGAAGTCCGTTTCGTAACATCCGTACTAGATAGGCTTATTGGACGAATTTGGGCTCGTCGGCGTGCCATTAGTGGAACTAACTCAACGCCCTCACTATCCTGTATCTGTACACCCGATGCAATAGTGCAATGACGTGAAACTCGAGGGCATAGCTTTATTTTGGAATCGATTTTATTTGCTATTCTGCTTGAGCGGTTCTTAGTGTCCTTTATGCTGGAAGTTAATTTTGTCGAGCTATTGCCTTTCACAGGACACTTGCAAGTGCAGAGCGTGCAACACCGATCTAATTTTCTCGGTTGCCGTTTTTTGAAGGAGGGTTTTTCTGCAGGTGTTGCAGGGTTATCCTGATCCAATTCCTTTAGCATTTCCTTATTGGTCCATCCCTGAAAAATTGTATTGCAATATTTGAACAACGTAATGATAGCACATATAAATGTGTTTACCAAGGATCTCATAAATGAACTGCCCGCAGCCTTCGGACTACGCCATGGCTTACCACCTGGTCCAGGTTTCCCCCAGCTTTGCGTAGCAGTCTAAAACAAACGAATGACTATAAATGGTTCATGCATTTAAATGAAAGATACCAACCGCTTTTCCCCTATGCTTTGTGCTTGTCTCATGAGCTGGACACTCATCCTTTTTGCTAACAACTATCTTGTCTAACGTTTGCTTTCCCTTAGGAAGAGCTTTATAGCATACTTCAATGTCCACATGACCTTTATTCCGAAACGACATTGCTGGATGATCCTTTAATGTTATTTGTAAGCCATCTGCTGTACTGTGAACTTTTTCTTCCAATGATGGTGAAGCTGCCATGACTGCGTATTTTTTCGCCTCACAATTGGCGCTGTCACCAATTTCGGTCACGGTCACGCCATGACATTTTCTTCGCTTGCCCGGTGAAAAATAATTGCTGTACCGACGACAGGGAAGCAAAACTGAAGAACTTCGGTTCAGGTGCATTGCGCTCTGTAAACGAAAGGTGAATCCTTAATTAGCTTCAGTATATGATTGCTTAATAATTTACAATTGACGGTGTTGAGTGCAATCCAATTGAAGTTATATCCCTTCTGCGAACGTCTACATTGGGTGCTCCGCCCCCAGGTCTCCCCCAAGGGCAATGTTTCACGAACATGTCATAGTACTGTAATTATGAAATGAACTCATTTAATTACACACGTTAAATATAAAATATATCTTACAAAATATATAGATATGAGTTGTAACCGATTGATAGTTATTCACCAGCTGTATGTGTATTCAAAATTTAGGTCAAATTGATGAGTGATGAGTGGGTGCAGTAGTTCTCGCGAGGACTACTTTGCATCTTATTTTAGACGACACTGAGCAAAAGTGAAATGGAAGTCTTCCTTTTACCTTATTATTTTTCAATATATGAATGCAAGTACAGGAGTACCTATGTATATCGGGCGTGTAAAATACCTAGTGACTAGTGCTGTTTGGACTCGGTTTCGTAAACCGGTTCAAACCGAGTTAAACCGAGCTGGATTTATATCATACCGATAGCTGGCGAAAAGCGATGAAACGAAACGAACCGGCCTAAAACTGAATAATAATATGCCACTGCGTTAAACCAAACTCAACACATGACTCTGTTTCGATTGGTTAGGTACGTGTGAGATAAGTAAGCACGCTGTGCAAATACATGAATGAACATGTAAAATACAGCTTTCCAATTAAGTTTAGTCACTAAATTAAACAAAAATTGGTCTCTGCTTCGTCGCCATTATATATTGTGGTGTGGAATGTAGCGTGGAACCTGAAATTGTGAAGTGTAATCAACCCATTAGTCACTAAACCAGTTCCACTTCCAATTGAAGACTTGAATCTGTCAAATAAATGTAAGTCTCAACTGAGCTAATTTTAGAACAACCTACCAATGGTTGCGATACAACGACTGGTTTTAGAGTAACGGCTGGTACGCTGTTCGAGTGAAGTGAAATTTTCACTCCTCTCCAAAAAGTGCTGTGAAATGGAAAATGAAATATTTTGTTGAAGACATTTATGCAGGGTGACTGGGTTTAAAAGTTTTTGTTTTCTTGTGGCAGTTACCTATTGTAAGAGCACAAATCCGAAGACAAAATAAATAGCATGTTGTAAAGAAGAGAGGCGAAAAATAAAGCCAACGTGATGTGAGATGTGACACGTTTTCCCGGTATGCGATATAAGTTTAGTTGAGCTGTGTGTGTAGTCGGTACTCGGTAGTAGTCGGTTGTCGGTGGTAGAGATGAGTTGAGTGCAGTTGTAATCGGACTGTCAGAGAGATAGGAACTAGGAGCTAAAGAGTGCAAATAAAGAATATACATATTATTATAACTAAAGAAAGTGATGTGTTTCTGTTTTATCTTTTAATCCCAAAGCAACCCTTACACTATAACCTATTATTGTGTTACCTATAAAATAAAAATACTCCAATATTCAACTAAACAAGAAAACAGCTTGAGGCATCATTATAGGAAACTTCACTTTTTGTGAATCATGTGATACAGTAAAATGTATTGACTTATTGGAAGATATTCATCCATGTCCATTGTCCAACCACAATAAGTTATTGTTATTTTACTAAATGCGGGTCTTTTAAAATATAATTGCAAATGGACATAGTCATAGAGAATGCACCATGGTACAAAAACACAACGCTGATCTACGTAGAATCCAGATTAGTTGGGAAAGAAGTCGAAGAAGTTGCTCAAATGCACAGAAGTAATGAAAACCTACTAAATCAAACTGTGGTTTCTAATTCTTTAGAAATAGAAGAATTTTGGTCTGAGATATTTTTCTTAAAATATGTCCTAAATGAAACACTTTTCCCTCTGACGCGGGATTTTATTAGTGCTTTGTTAAGCCTTTCGCACAGCAGCGCAGCGGCAGAACGAGTGTTTTCCTAGCTGTTCCTCATTAAAGGCAAAAAACGTAACAGGCTAGAGGTTAATACGTTGGATGCCATAATGAGTTGAAAAGAACTATTGAATGTGGTTAATTTTTTTTTTTTTAAATAAAGTAAATTTTTTTGTTCATTAAAACTAATATTTTTTTTTTAATAGCTATGTCTGTACTACTATTTTTTTCAAAATACTCCCATTTTTTTTACTGCTGTACTAGATTAAAATATTTATCACCGGCAACACTGGGCCTGATATATTCGTTTTAATGAAATGTATGTAGTCCCAATAACTGCCAATTATTTGAATTATTTTAATTTTTTCCCATGTCACCACAGAATGGAGTATACGTGCGTATAATGCACTTTAAATTGGCACACATTCTTTCGCATATACACGGTGTCTCCACCTGCAAATTTTCTTTCATGAAATCTGTCAAATTGGGTCGCGTTGAAAGAACGAAAATATGAAATGAAATGTAGGGTGGGCATTTCATATCATGAAATTTCATTCGTTGAAATGTCTTTGAGCATAGCACATCGTTGCGTTCTCGCAAGAGGCCATGAAGGAATTAGAAGAATTGCGGAAACGAGCTGAGAAAAGAAAACGAAGTTTCGGTGTTATTTTCTTTGCATTTTTGTGTAGATTGGAAAATGTGTGAATGCAATAATCCTTACTAATAATAAAACTGTAACTTTTTTCCGGCTTTAAATAGTTTGTGTGCTCAAGGCACAAGAAGTACTGCACGAAATTGATTTCGGTTTTAACAATTGCATTGGAAATTGTCGATATTAGAATTTAGGATAATGTTTAATCATTATCCGCTGTCCGGAAGCGGAGATTTAAGCTGATATCTAACAAAAGTTGTAATTCTCGAATGCCTTCTAGCTCCTAGCTTTGGAATGACTCAACCGAATAAAATAGGTTTTTTTTTAATATAAAGTTCAATTATGTACAAAGATTTTAAGATATAAATCATCTTTGTACGTAGTCCTGAAGCTGTACAATAAGCATTAAACTATAAATTTTATACAGCTCAAAAAAGTAAAATGTTCGATTGAAGCTAGATCGTTGGATTTGCCCGGCATTCAGTGGAGGAAATTTTGTGTGTGTGTGCGGCAAAACCTGTTTCTGTCTCTGCTGAATGCTGTATGCTTTTTGCTTCTCTTTTTTTTCATACACCTTTTGTGCTTTGTGTTGTTTTTTTTTTTTCTCACTTCTTTTAAATTGAAATTGAACTGGTGATAGTGGAGAGAGTGGAGTTGTGGCCTTATGGGTGGAGTATTAATGTGGTGCATGGGTGGGAGGGAGATAGGTCAGGTCAGGTATGTAATGTAATTGAGATTGGGAGGGAGTCACACTCAATTGTGATTTAAAATGCGCTATATTGATTGTGATCTGATGATGCATGCCACGAACGAATCCCGTTTGTGCTCGGTATTGTTTTTTTTCGTATGCATGCATATGCAACTGCACCTTTTCTGCCTTATGTTTTTTTGAGGTTATTATTTCTTTAGGCGCGTTGGGCACTTTTAGATAAGAAGAAATTAATGAATTTGGGTTACTTTGAAAACGAAACCGCGTCATCGACACCGAGCGACCGACACCCGATAGGTGGCGCTTTTGTCGTTTTTTTTTTGAGAAGCTCAACCGATCTCAATGAAACTTTGTTCGTGTGCATCTTTGTATGCAGCTAGAAAGATAGGATAGTTTTGGACCCGATAGGTGGCGCTGTTGTCGATTTTTTTGAGAAACTCAATCGATCTCAATGAAACTTTGTATGTGTCCATGGTTGGATGCAGGTAGAAAGATAGGATAGTTTTGGACCCGATAGGTGGCGCTGTTGTCGATTTTTTTGAGAAACTCAACCGATCTCAATGAAACTTTGTTTGTGTGCATGGTTGGATGCAGCTAGAAAAATAGGATAGTTTTGGACCCGATAGGTGGCGCTGTTGTCGATTTTTTTTTTGATAAACTCAACCGATCTCAATGAAACTTTGTTTGTGTGCATGGTTGGATGCAGCTAGAAAAATAGGATAGTTTTGGACCCGATAGGTGGCGCTGTTGTCGATTTTTTTGAGAAACTCAATCGATCTCAATGAAACTTTGTATGTGTCCATGGTTGGATGCAGGTAGAAAGATAGGATAGTTTTGGACCCCATAGGTGGCGCTGTTGTCGATTTTTTTGAGAAACTCAACCGATCTCAATGAAACTTTGTTTGTGTGCATGGTTGGATGCAGCTAGAAAAATAGGATAGTTTTGGACCCGATAGGTGGCGCTGTTGTCGATTTTTTTTTTGATAAACTCAACCGATCTCAATGAAACTTTGTTTGTGTGCGTGGTTGTGTGCCGCTAGAAAGATTGGATAGTTTTGGACCCGATAGGTGGCGCTGTTGTCGATTTTTTTGAGAAACTAAATCGATCTCAATGAAACTTTGTATGTGTCCATGGTTGGATGCAGGTAGAAAGATAGGATAGTTTTGGACCCGATAGGTGGCGCTGTTGTCGATTTTTTTGAGAAACTCAACCGATCTCAATGAAACTTTGTTTGTGTTTGTGGTTGTGTGCCGCTAGAAAGATAGGATAGTTTTGGACCCGATAGGTGGCGCTGTTGTCGATTTTTCTGAGAAACTCAACCGATCTCAATGAAACTTTGTATGTGTGCATGGTTGTATGCAGCTAGAAAGATAGGATAGTTTTGGACCCGATAGGTGGCGCTGTTGTCCGTTTTCTGAGAAACTCAACCGATCTCAATGAAACTTTGTTTGTGTGCATGGTTGGATGCAGCTAGAAAAATAGGATAGTTTTGGACCCGATAGGTGGCGCTGTTGTCGATTTTTTTTGAGAAACTCAACCGATCTGAATGAAACTTTGTTTGTGTGCGTGGTTGTGTGCCGCTAGAAAGATAGGATAGTTTTGGACCCGATAGTTGGCGCTGTTGTCGATTTTTTTGAGAAACTCAACCGATTTCAATGAAACTTTGTTTGTGTTTGTGGTTGTGTGCCGCTAGAAAGATAGGATGGTTTTGGACCCGATAGGTGGCGCTGTTGTCGATTTTTTTGAGAAACTCAATCGATCTCAATGAAACTTTGTATGTGTCCATGGTTGGATGCAGGTAGAAAGATAGGATAGTTTTGGACCCGATAGGTGGCGCTGTTGTCGATTTTTTTGTTCGCTAGGGAAATTTAATAATTTGAATGTAATGTGGTATTCGATTGGGCGCTCTGAGAGCACTTTTTTTTCTCTCAGAGCAATTTATATGTTCGCTTGGTACAAATAAAGCAATCTTTTTCAAATTTCAGAGCACTTTTGCGAACCAAGATATTTTTTCAGATTTACCAATAACAAGTGCGTTTGAATTTGACAACTGGTAGAGTTTGTTTACATTTTAGTGATTTTTTTCTCCAGCAAAGAAAGGCATTGCATCGAGTGAATCAATTTTTGTAAATTATTTATGTATAAATATTTAATAATCAATCGGGACGGATATTTCTAATGTTTTAATACAAAATTTAACCAGTGAATGGAAATCGCTTAGAAGTGTCAACACAAAAAAGAGCAGGTGACGTTTTTATGTGCGACAACTACATAATTAAAAAATCCCTGCTATTATAAAACTAAGTCATTCTTTCCTTTGTTTCTTGCTACACGTCACTTACAGCACCGAAGTGGGTTTGTATAGCTCTTATTATTTTGTTTTAAATTTGAAAAGTGGAACTCTGGCGAAGCAAGGCGAGCACGGGTCAGCTAGTTCCAAATATGTACGTGGACGAAGAAGGCGATATAGGAACGAAAAGGTTCTAGGAAACCCTTTCCTTTTTTAAGTATTCTTCTACAAGGAATTGTAAATGTTTACGATCCTTTCTAATAATTTTCCGCTTGTGAAAATATCTATAAATGTTTATGATCCATCTTAATTACTCTTTGTTTCGTCATTTGTGTTTTTCTGTTTATGATACTTCTAAAAGGATCTATAAATGTTTATGATCCTTTCTAATCCCTTTTCGTTGTAGCTATGCATATTTCCCATTTTCTGTTTTATGATGCTTGTAAAACTATCTGGAAATGTTTATTTCCTTGTTTAAATTTTCGCACATCTGGCAATCGTGTAAACATATAGCTTTAAAAAAATTGGTAAAAGGTTCGATGACCCAAAAATAAACTCATACAACACGAATAATTGTGAGAAATTTATATTATACTAGCGGACCCGGCGAACTTCGTCTCGCCCCAATTTAACGGCTTCAGATAAACTTCAAAATGATAATAAACGGAGATAGTTAAAATTTCAATGTGATTTATTTTAATGAAATCGAACTCAGTAGAGAGCGATATGATGAACAATGTTTTTCGATTTGTTTTCCGGTGCGAAAACAAACAACGAAGACGGTTTGCCAACACGCGAACAGGCAACGTACAGCTGACCGTGCGAAAAACACGGAAATTCGAGATTAATCCCACAGACTTCCAACGATTGGCCTTGCGATTTATTGATTGTCATCGCAAAAGCCAATCGAACGGGGAACTGAATCCGCTTGAACTGGAATGGAAGATCAGTTGGAATAATCGGAATTCGTGGGATAAGGACTTCCTCTCCTTTGAAAATGCCTTTGATGATAGTCGCTTGAATCACATTGTTCATCAGTTTCTTGACGGACAACCGCGTACCGTTGCACAATTTTGGATGATTTAGATTCCGCAACATGATTATAATCGATCCTACCTTAAGTTGTAAATTATGCGGCGGAGTTCCTGGCACATCAAGCGAGTTCAAAAATTCCGTCGGATAGTTAGTCGCTTCATCCTCGTCGGTTACGCTGTCAACGGATTTGTATGAATGCAGTTCGCCGACGATTTGACTTTGAATAATTAAATTCAAGCTATCGACGTCCTTATTCTTCGCCGCTAGTATTGCCCGTTCACTAATCCAATCGAGATTCTTATAATTTTGTGCAATGCCGGGGAACACTTTGGTAATGAGTTCCTCCTTCGATGATGTTAACTCGCAAAAATTTGCCGGGAACGATATCAATCCAGTTGAGACATCAACAGGAATTTGGCCATTGCCAAGCTCCAGCAGTTGTCTCGAGAATTCAGCAGCCGATGGGTCGTTCTGCAATGCGACTCTCATGTTCGTGGTCAATTTCAACTTCTTGACGTGCCGCCACAAAGACGATGATTTCAAGCATGCATTAATTTCATCGGCAGCAGTCGATTTCGGGATTACGGGAAGCGTTTGACGAAAATCTCCGGAGAGCAATATCATAGCCCCACCAAATCGTCTCGAATCACCTCGTAAATCTGTCATCGTTCGGTCAACTGCCTCCAAAGCTCGTTTATGCGCCATCGTGCATTCATCCCAAATTATGATTTTGCATTCTCGCATCAATTTCGCTGTCGCCGAATTCTTGGTCATTGTGCACGTTGGCTTATCAACCATGAGAAGATTCATCGGCAGCTTCAAAGCGGAATGTGCAGTTCGACCGCCTTCCAACAATGTGGCAGCAATGCCAGAGGATGCAACAGCCAACGCAATTTCAGACCTTGACCGAATTGTTGCCAGAATCAACGAAATGACGAATGTCTTGCCTGTCCCACCGGGAGCATCGAGAAAGTAAATGCCTCCCGTTCCATCGTCAACAACCTTCATCAGCGAATCGTACACGTTCTTCTGCTCGACATTCAACAGCGGCACATTTGTTCGGACTCTTTCGGCCAGCTCATCTCGATCATAGTCTTGCTCCCGTTGAAATTCGCGATTGAATGCATCGTGCATCATACGATTTGGCACTGGCATTCCCAAAGTCGACAGCAGACTGCCGCACATGAGCACGCACATGTCCTCGATCAGAACTAACACTTCGTTGCGCATCTCGTCGTTAATTTCAGATCGAAATTCGAAGTTGTCGTGCGAACTCTGTGCAAAATATCGTCAGCCATCTCGTCCTTGTATTTGGCCCACAATGCGGTCGGGTTCGACGGATGACATGTGGCTATGATGATCGCAAACAATGTACGAATTTGATTCGCTGGCGCAGAAACAGTTGCATCGGCGAGAGTTGAGTCCCAATGTGTATCGTTTTCGAGTAAATTCAAACGTTGGCAAGCCTCCCGAAAAGTGGCGCACAGCATACCATCCACAGTACGGAGGGAATCGAAGGATGTAGGGCCTCTAATGTTTACCAAAAGCAAGCGAAGATAGAAGCATTCGTCTTGGCGTGGATGAACTGTGTATATTCGTCCGAGGGCATCAGTCGAATAGACATCAGCGAAGCCAGCAACCGCATCACCTTTCTTCCGGCGTTGAAAATTCTTCGATGCAGCGTTCCATGTATAATAGCGTGGCATTTCCGAATAGAGTAAAGTCCTTGCGAAACGATCGCTTTCGCATGTCGAAAAGAAATTTGTCAATGTTGTCGCTGGTGGTCGTTCTGCTCTTTGCGCTGCATTTGCGTCCGTAAAGTAGACACGCTGGCCGTTCTCCAAGTGAACTGCCAAATGTACGACAGTCGGGTGACGTTCACGTTGCAACTCACGTAACGTCCAAGTTGAAATTTTGTCACCTGTTGAGAATTTTCCGACTTTTCTTTTTTCCTAAGCCATCCCTGAATCAAGACGAACAACACAAAATAAAAATCATCCAAATCGGTGGAGTCGTTCTCCAGTTTTTACCCGACTAACGCACAGTGATCTGTATAGTGAGAGAGACACAGGAATCTAAATTTTGACTTTGGAAGGGCTGTCGGATACTTTTACATGCCTGAAATTTTGATGGAAAGGTTTTAAGATTGCAAGAAAATAAGGAAAGGATTAACTCAAAATGAAATATTTGTAACTTTAACAGCCAAGAAAAAAACTAACCACAGTTATCATCTTGGTTGGTAAGCCTTCTCTCTCCACACCGGTATCAAGGCGTTATGGTACCTTTGAGCTGCCCTCCCCATAATCCTACTCACGAATGAGCAGAGCACCATGATTGTTGCTCACTCATTTTTCGTAATAAACCCTCCCTACGTGACACCTCAAGACGCTCAACAACTCTTGTTGCCTGTCATCATTGTCCACGTCACCTCAAACAGCACTACATTTCAACTTTCTCAGACATACTAATGCAAGGATCCTGAAAATTCATGTCAAATAAAAATGATTGGTTCAAACACCATCAAATAAATCAAAGTATCTACTCCATTTCAAAAAGTTACTTAATGTAACATAGTAAACATAAACAAACTTAGGTATATCTATCGTAGGTATATTTAAAAAAAAAATTTAATTGTCGACAACAAATATTTGCTTGGAAAATAATTGAAATAATTGACAACAACAATTGCCTTTAAAATAAAATTTTTTGTCACTACTCGATTTCTATTCAGTTTTATTTATTTTTGAGTGCATTTCCCCATGAAAAACGAAATTTGGGCCTTTTTCCAATTTTCCGGATGGTTTTTCCAAAATTTTGTTTCGTAAAGACCTTCTCCTTATAATTACGAACCGCTGAAAAAAAAAATGAGCCAAATCGGCCCAGCCGTTCTTAATTGATGAATTAGCATACATTTTTTGCACCATTTTTATATATATAGATTTATTATTTGTTTAGATACCAAATGTTTTCAAATTTAAAAATCATCAGCGTCGAACTGGATGTCAGCATCAGCTAAGGCTGTGTAAAGCTTGTCACTCCCAATACTTCTCGCTGACGAAGAAAATGACGAGTAACTGTGGCATGGCTCTAGACTGTAGGGACCGCACTATTTTCCTGGTAGTTAATACCTGGATTTCTCCCATTGTTTCTGCTGCTTCCAACGGTGTTAACTGCTGCAACTGCTGAGCAATACATTTGCAAATGAAGAATAAACGTTTGGTTCTTCTTCACCTTTTTCAAATTGGACAATTGCAACCATGCATTTCTTTTAAGGTCCAACCTTTTGTAGTCTCTACTTTTATAAACTATAAACACTCGAATTTTTCATAACTGTTTATAAATTTGAGCACTTCTTCTACTCGCCACTCAGCCATCGCGGGAAAAAAACAAGAAATAATAACCAACTATTCCTACATCCTACCTACATCCATTCTCTGTTCCCATTTACCATATCCTTGTAATGACTATACTTGTCTCGTTTTTATTCAAATACCTAGTTTCAGCGCTGCAACCTACAAGCGACCATTCGCCACTCAGCCATCGTGAAAATGAAAAACAAGTATATAGTGTCAAACTGCACAGAAATTTCAGCCCCTTTCATGAAATCAATACCATGAAAGGAGCTGTGAAATACTTTTCATGACACGGTGTCTCCACCTGCAAATTTTCTTTCATAAAATCTGTCAAATTTGGTCGCGTTGAAAGAACGACAATATGAATATGAAATGAAATGTAGGGTGGGCATTTCATATCATGAAATTTCATTCGTTGAAATGTCGTTGAGCAGAGCACATCGTTGCGTTCTCGCATTAAAGGCCATGAAGGAATTAGAAGAATTGCGGAAACGAGCTGAGAAAAGAAAACGAAGGTTTAGGGTAAATCCATTTCTGGAAAAAAGGGAAATGCACAATTTAGAGGAACATTTGTTGAAAGATGTTCTGTGGGAAGATGACGAGTTTCGGAATATTTGCAGAATGCATATTGACAAGTTTCTTCTACAAGGAACTGTGAATGTTTACGATCCATCTTAATTACTCTTTGTTTCGTCATTTGTGTTTTTCTAAAAGGATCTATAAATGTTTATGATCCTTTCTTATCCCTTTTCGTTGTAGCTATGCATATTTCCCATTTTCTGTTTTATGATGCTTGTAAAACTATCTGGAAATGTTTTTTTCCTTGTTTAAATTTTCGCACATCTGGCAATCGTGTAAACATAGCTTTAAAAAAATTGGTAAAAGGTTCGATGACCAAAAATAAACTCATGCAACACGAACTCATTCCCACTCAGCCATCGCTGGAAAAAAACAAGAAATAATAACCAGCTATTTCCAAGAGCAAATAAAATCTGTCTTGATCGACATGCAAAACTATAATGCCCATGTGACTACATCCTACCTAAATTCATTCTCTATTCCCATTTACCATATCCTTGTAATGACTATACTTGTCTCGTTTTTATTCAAATACCTAGTTTCAGCGCTACAACCTACAAGCGACCATTCGCCACTCAGCCATAGTGAAAATGAAAAACAAGTGTCAAACTGCACAGAAATTTCAGTCCCTCTCATGAAATCAATACCATGAAAGGAGCTGTGAAATACTTTTCATGAAACTGGTTTTTTCATGAAATTTGTGGTCTCCACGTGCAATCTGTCCTCTCATGAAAATTTTCATGCTAAGAAAATTGCAGGTGGAGACACCGTGTTAAAGGAGCTGTGAAATACTTTTCATGAAATTGGTTTTTTCATGAAATTTGTGGTCTACACGTGAAATCTGGCATTTCAAGGAAATTTTCATGCTAAGAAAATTGCAGGTGGAGACACCGTGTGAAATTGGTTTTTTCATGAAATTTGTGGTCTCCACGTGCAATCTGTCATTTCATGAAAATTTTCATGAAAGAAAATTTGCAGGTGGAGACACCGTGATAGAAACACGGAAAACAGCTTGGAGGCAAACTCTCTTAAGGCCCATTTTATTCACTCGATAAAATGGGCCTAAGTGGGCTCAGCTGACAGTCTATTTAATACTTGTGTCGTTTTCCATTGGGACCACCAGAAATCTTCTTCAGATCTCAGATTTTACGTGGCGAATGGAACATGGAACGAAATTGATCTGCTGTTGTAAATGGATTAGTGATTAGTGCGTTATTTGAAAACAATATCAGCTGTTCAAATTGCATTTGTTTTTGCGAAAATCACAAATGAATATCGACTTGAAAAATGTTTCTCCTATTGCACATACAAATGGAGTATTTTTGGTGATTGATAGTATTCAGATGACAAGGAAAACTATGAAGATAACAATTCCTCCTAAATTATATTTCAAATGACATAAAACAGCTGTGCGAAGGAAGTACATATATTGGTATTGTGAGAGTGTGTGTAGATCTGAAAAAATATCGAGATCTGCAAAAAGTGCTCCGAATCGAAAAAAAAGATTGTTCCCGATGGAACATGAAAAGTGATTTAGATAAAAAAAAGATTGATTTTTGGTCCCAATCGGAAATATGTACTTTTTTTTGATTTTACAGGTATGTTCGTCGAAAGACAAAGGATACTTTTGTGTTTTATTTGTTCTTTGTGCGTGTTTATTACTTTTATGGATAGGTATGGTTTTATAATTGATGTGTAAACATCTAAGCGCGCGTTGTTGGAATCTGGTGGAGTAATTCCAAACATAGAACTTGATGCAACGGATATGAGTCACGGATATGCAATTGTATTCATTGCGCGCTGTTGGAATCTGGTGGAGTAATTCCAAACATTTAACTTGCCGTCACGGAAATGCATCATTGTGTTTTATCATTGCATACGTTTTTATCATTGCATACATTTATGAGCTGAAATAAAGCATGTTTTTGAAGTTATTAGGTACTTCTTTAGGCGCGTTGGGCACTATGGATGGGAAGAAACCAATAAACTCGCGTCATTGTTACCATCCCAATGACACTTTGTATGTGTGCATGGTTGTACGCAGCTAGAAATATAGGATAGTTTTGGACCCGATAGGTGGAGCTGTGGCCGATTTTTTTGAGAAACTCAACCGATCTCAATAAAACTTTGTTTGTGTGCATGGTTGTATGCAGCTAGAAAGATAGGATAGTTTTGGACCCAATAGGTGGCGCTGTTGTCGATTTTTTGTTATTTCATACCTAATATATTAAGAATACGGTTATTACAATTCCCTCTTTTCTCAATGACGTGTATCGAGCCACACACATACCGCACGCACGGTGTTTACACATACATACTTCGGGACTGTTGGATGCAGTCGCATATTTTTTTTTTATTTATGTTTTTATTTTGGAGGTAGGGTAAGGCGAGGAGGGTTTGACAAAAAAAAGATGATACGTCATTTTGAACCAAAATTTAGCACACCGTTAAAAATGTCGGGGTATGAAACTTTCCTTATATATTTGACTTTAATATGGTGTATATTACAATTGTGTAATCTAAAGGGTTCTCATAATGTGGAGCGAAAAAGAAATATAGTAAAAGTGTAAAATCCTCCCACTTTATAGGAGGATTTGACATTGCCTTAGGAGGTTTTGACAATAGGTAGGAGCATTTGCCAGTGTACGAACTTTCATTTAAAAAGGTAACACAAAGATCATTTTGTTTTGAACAAAAATTATCAAAATATACAGAATAGTTCATAAATTAAGTTGTTATCAGTTATTATAAATTAAACTTCAAAAATAAATATTAATTCAGCGAACATCAAGATTAGAAAAATCTACGTTAAATTTAAGTTTCTCCTTGTATCTGGAGGTTCCAGGCATTTGCACAGGGCTTGGAAGTTTTGCTACTAAGTCCGTTGAAAGTGCAAGCTTAACGTCTTCCACTAAAAACTCATAGAAAATATTTAATTTATTTTGTCTCCTAAAATATTTGGTTGTGTGCGGGTGTTCTCTGCAAATTGTCAAATCCTCCGTACTCTAAGTTGTTAAATCCTCCTTTGATCGCACTTTAACTTTATATTTCAACGTATCAAAATTGTGCAGTATTTTCAATAAACACTGTTGTTATGTTTATTAAGTATGTTTTTACAGTCACAATCACTAAAGTTACAAAAAAAAAATATTGGTATTTACACGTGGTTTCCCAACAAAGAAAATATACAAAATTATCAAAAAAGTCGACCAAAATAAAAAAAACGTGCGGGCTGTAAGGCGGAGACACAACCGACCTTTTCATTTGTGTAACTCATAACATAGCAGGCAATGCAAATTCGGATTTTGGCTCTCTTTCGCGTTATGTGTGACTTTATAATTCAATATGACAAAGACTCCTTTCGTCAAATCCTCCTCGCTCTACCCTACCTACTACTATTTTATTGTTTTTTTTTTTTTTTTTTTTTTAAATCAATGGCTGTTAATGTAGCAAAATGAAGTAATACATTTAATTTGCATTTAAAATGAGAAAAAATGTAAATACCTAAATTAAATCTAGTCTAAATATGCCTAAGAGTCTAATTGAAAAATTTAAAGTTGAAGGACAAAGTTCGGAGTAAAGTTCAGAGTATGTATGTAGGTCTCCGCCTTGTTACGTACCTAAGTAGCATGCCGGTCCCAAGCCCGGGTAAAGGAGGATGGTTTGAGGTAACGGCTAGCTTATCCTCAGTAAAAAAAAATCAAACTGTTAGTGTATTCTAACCCACAGGAGCCAGTGGTTAAAACTCAATGATATGAATGGAGAAACAAGTGAAATTGTCTACTCCAGGTGGTAATGGCCAAAATCCATCCGTAGTATTCTCGACTACGTCCGGGTCACGGATTCTGGAGGCCCCAACATTCATACTCGAACCCTCATGCGACTCTTGTGGCTCTATGTCCGATTCACTCGGTAATTTGAGCATGGGATAAGCTGCTGCTCACTGCTGCTCACTCACTCTAAGGGACAGCAGAGGAGGAAAAGGAGGAAGTTGTCGGTTTTGCGGCGCAAAGATGCTTTATCTGCTGAAGGCGCTAGCACATCTTTCAGCTCTTCGGCGGTGCCCTTGAAGAGGAATAGGTCGGTTCGGGCGCTGCCTCCTCTTCTGCCGAACCGAAAAGCAAGAAGAAGCGACCCGAGCTCGTAAAGAGAATAAACCCTCAAGTCTGTTTGCGCACGGTCTCCAAATGAAGCCGGTACTGCTACCAGCAATGGAAGTGGTACTGGTGGAAGGAAACTGGACGTTGTGAGCATGGGACAGGCTGCTTCTCACTGCACTGCCACTGACGGTCTGACTCGGGATACCTCCATGGTTGAACGGGCTCCTGAAGAGGCGGGCCTTGAGCTGCGCCTGTCTAAGGGACAGCGAAAGAGGAAAAGGAGGAAGCTGTTGGATTTGTGGCGCAAAGATACTTTATCGGCTGAAGGCGCAAGCACATCTTTCAGCTCTTCGGCGGTGCCTCTGAAAAGGAACAGGTCGGTTCACACGAACTGAAGCCAGCCAGCCCCTCGGCTTGGGCACTGCCTCCTCTTCTGCCGAACCGAAAAGCAAGAAGAAGCGACCCAAGCTCGTACCTACTGGCGTGAGCTCCGGAGGCTCTCCAATCGTTGGAGCTGCCCGTGCGCTTGTAGCGAATGTTGCAGGTGCTGAAACCAACTCAGGTTGCAGTATACCAGCGGACAGAACATGGTTGTCGAGGATATGGCTCTATCGGGCAGAGTGCTTCTTTCGAACGCAGAACAGCTAAAGTGCGTGATAGTAGGTTGTCCTATAAGGATGCTGCTGTCTCCTCTTTGAAAACAGTATGAGCGATGCAGAGTGTAAACACTGCAAAGCCCATCTTTTGGAGCTTGTTGCGGCAACAAATGCTTGCATCCAGGTTGAGGGCTGTGAGTTCAAGGACGGAACCTTCTTGGTGAAGACCTCCTCGCAGCAAAACCTCTGAAAGGGTCAGCAGTATGGTGCCGAAAATCCCTCCCCTTGGGACCACAATTTTTGAGGTCTACAAACCACCCAAGCTTACGCGTGCTGTCTGCTGGATCCCTGGGAAACTGGGGAAATCGGCGGAAGTGCTAAAGCGTTTGCATACCCAGAATCCTGGTCTCGACACAAAAGCCTGGATTGCCCGTTCTCACAGGCCGAGCAAAAACCGTCACGATGAAGATGGTAGTTCTTTGGTGGTTAGCATAGACATGGCTTCTGCTGAGACCATTAAGTCTAGGTACGACATGCGACCCTATCTGCATCTTGGTAGGATTCATTTCCATTTCAATGCCAAATAGAGCAAATAGTGGTCTTAACCCAGAGTTTACATCAATTTTGTTTCCTCAGATAAACCTACAGCACTGCAAGGCTGCTACTGCTCTTTTAAGTAGCAGGCTTACTACCCGTAGAACAAAAAATTGCATAACATCCATCCAGGAACCATGGGTGTGGAAATATCGCATCTGTGGCCTTGGTGTGTTGAGCAGTTCGCATAACGTTCTTTACGATGAGCTGTCCGAGAGACCTAGGACATGTCTTGTTGTATCGAAATCCCTTACGGCAGTTACAATCAAACGGTTCTGCTGCCAAGATTTGGTTGCTGCAACTATTAGCTACCACGCAAACGGCAATTGGGAAACATTTGTCGTTGCATCGGCTTAATTTCCCTACGACTCTTTAACTCCTCCACCACCAAAGGCTGTTGTTGAGCTCGTAGAGTACTGCGAGTCCAAAAGAATAGGTCTCATCCTATGTTGCGAAGCTAATGCTCAAAACACTGTTTGGGGCAGCAGCAAGTGCAATATACGAGGGGATCGTCTTCTAGACTTCACCTTATCGTCTGATATCACCATCAACAATGTGGGTTGTAGACCTACATTTGTTACAGCCAGGAGACAGCAGGTAATCGATGTTACCCTGTCTAACAGGCATTCCAATACTATCACAAATTGGAGGGTATCGCCAGATAGCACTCTGTCAGACCACAGATACATCGAATTTCAAATCTACTGTGAAGTTTCACCTTCGCAAGAGAGGATAAATCCGAGAAAAACAAATTGGGCCCGGTTTGAGGAGGAGCTTGGCAATTCTGTCATAGCTCCACCCAAACTTAGATCAACACAGGGGGTGGAGAGGTCTGCTCAGGATCTGAGCGGCATCATCACCCGTTGTTTTGAATTAGCGTGTCCAGTCACAAAAAATTCCTGTAGAAAACCGGTACCTTGGTGGAATACCGAACTGCAGTGTATCCGCAAAGAAAGCAGGAAGCTTATAAATCGGTCTTTAAAGACCAACTTAGAAGAAGACTGGAATCTGTATCGATCGAAGCAAAAAGAATTTAAGAGACTGATTCGTAAATTTCAGCCAGAGTGGTGACGGATGAAGCTATAAAATATGCAATTGCATCGTTTGAGGGTTTCAAGTCACCGGGTCCGGATGGAATTTTTCCGGCTATGCTGAAACATGGTTGTAGCCAGCTGATGCCGACGCTGAAAAGAATTTTCACCGCCAGCTTGGCCCTGGCCTACATACCTTCTCCTTGGCGTATGGTTAAAGTCGTGTTTATACCAAAGATAGGTTAGACTGACTACACCCTTGCCAAGAGCTTCAGACCCATAAGTCAGTCCTCCTTCTTGCTGAAAAGTTTGGAGAGACTGGTTGAGCTGCACGTGCGAAATGTTGCTCTTCGATCGCATTCTCTTTCAGCAATGCAACATGCCTATTAGCGTGGAAAATCCTGTGAAACTGCGCTTCAGAACCTCGTTGGTAGGATCGAGAGTGCTCTTGATCGGAAGGAGTACACGTTGGGTATCTTCGTCGATATTGAGGGTGCTTTTGACAATGCGACTTTTAATAGTATGTGCAATGCAGTATGTGCAATACAGGACGCAGATTGCCGAGGCGGAATGTGGCAAATGCGTCATGACAGTGGTAAACAGGGGCTGCCCTTAAGGTGGTGTTCTGTCTCCCCTTTTATGGTGTATGGTAGTTGACTCTCTGCTAACGGCCCTCAATCTTCCTGGTACCTACACAGGCCTACGCGGACGATGTCGCCGTTCTGTCTGTCGGTTCAGACCCAAGGACTGTCTGCTCTCAGGCGCAGAGATCCTTGGGCTTAATCGATAACTGGTGCGCTAGTAATGGGCTTTCAGTGAATCCTCTTAAAACTACGGTTGTTCTCTTCACGAGAAGGAGGAAAGTCACTGGTCTGACTCAGCTTGTGCTAAAAGGCGTCACTATCCCGATCTCCGATGAAATCAAATATCTGGGAGTAATCCTCGATAGAAAGCTTCTTTGGTCCAAGCATGTTGAATCAAAAACCGATAAAGCACTGTCAACTTTCTGGAAGTGCAAAGGCGCTTTGGCAAGACATGAGGCTTATCTCCTAAAAATGTCCTTTGGATCTATACGGCAATGGTAAGACCACTTCTCTCATATGCATCGGTTGTATGGTTTAACAGGCTTTCGCGGAAACGTGTTACTGCCTCTTTTGCCAAACTTCAAAGAACGGTCTGTCTTGGATGCACAGGGGCCTTCCCTAGCACTCCAGGCTCTGCTCTAGATGCTATGATGAACCTCCCCCCTCTTGATATTTTTATCATGGGGTGTACGCTGAAAACCATCTCTCGATTAAAGAAAGGTGGTTTTTGGTACCACGCGCATTGGAATTTTATAACTTGTGCGAGAATTATCCTTTGACCGCTGTCTTATGGATATGCCCTCTGACGCAATGACATCAGAAATCCTACTGCGACAAAACTACCAAGTCAACTTTCCTCAGGCGACGGAATGGCTTCGGCCAGACTCTGAGCCAGGAAAAGAATGCCATCGTGTGAATACGGCTCCAGGACCGATCAAGGATCTGGTTCTGTGGTCTTTGTGGAAAGCGAGAACATTCTGTCTGCCTGTCTTCCAAACGGAGATTTTCGCTATCCATATGGCTATGCGCTATATTCTGGCAAACAGGTGGAGGGCTAGAAGCGTATGCGTTTGCAGCGATAGCCATGCTGCATTAAAAGCACTGCTTAACCCTCTTACCTCGTCTAAATTAGTGCTTGAACTCATGCTATCTTTGAACTTAGTCGGTAGGCTAAACACCGTGAATCTTGTTTGGATGCCAGGTCACACTGGCATCCAGGGAATAGACCGCTGATGAGCTTGACAGGCTTGGATCAGAAGAAGCTCTCTCAGGACCTGAACCGGCGTTGGGTCTGTCCGCATCTGCGGTTAGGTCATCCATTGATACTTGGGTTTCTGGTGAACACGAGTGTCGGTGGCGTGACTGTACTGGGTGTAGACAGACCAAACGACTGCGTCCGGACATCTGTAAAAGGTCCGCGTCTTTCCTTCTGTCTCTCAGGAGAATTGACTGCAGACTGCTTGTGGGTGTCCTCTCGGGCCACCAAGCTTTTGCCAAACATTTGAATGTGTTGGGCTTGAGCGACACCAGCCAGGGCCGTCTTAACCTAGGCTGGGGCCCTTGGGCACACAAGAATTTGGGGCCCTTTTGGAAAGTACAAAAAGCGAATTATCATAACATTTTGTTAATAAGTGTGACCAATTATTATAGGTAATCATTATAATCAAATACAGTATAATATAATATGTCATTAATGATATTAGAATGCTGCTGGTTTTTTGGTTATGATTACGATAACGGTTTCTTTCGGGATTTCTGTTGAACAAAATCTTCTATTATATCTTTAAAGTAAATTTTTTTAAGGATATCACTTTCTATGCACATAATTGACAAATTACTCAATCGTTCTTGTAACATTGTTGTTCGCAATTCATTTTTTATTCTCTTGAGCTGCTAAAATGACATCGTGTTTCAGCACGGATCGTATCGTACGCGTACCCATGCGAAGGTCTTAGTGGAAAAATCAGGTCCCTACGGACCTGTTGCGCCAAAAATTATATTTATTTATTATAAATTTCAAGTTCGAAAGTATTTTTTTCAAAAACTATTAACAGTAATAGGTCGGTTTAAAACATTTTTTTTTTTTTTTGCACTTTATACTTTTTTTTTGTATAGGCGCAGTGGCTTATTGGTTAGTGTGTTGGACTAGGAACCAAATTTTTGTACAGGAATAAGACATCTGTATATTTTTATTGTCTGTGCTGAAAGTTTTATACATCATTCGGGGATTCCCCCAAACAAAAATGTTTTGAGAATAAATGTGTGAGAGAAATTGTCGGTACTTCGGGGCCCCCTGAGAATGGGGGCCCTGGGCACGGGCCCTTATGGTGAAGACGGTATTGGACACCACCATCTGTCCTGCTTGTGGAGAGGACGACGATACAGCGGAACACTTCCTCTGTAATTGTCCTGCCTTTGTTCGCAACAGGTGGCGGATCTTTGGGGCTGATGTGGTGAGTGCCGAACATCTAAGCTCCTCATCACTGAAGCTCCTTCTAATCTTTCTTCGAAAGACGGGAAAACTAAGTACAGTAATGTAAGGTGTCCGTTTTGACAGTACAATGGACCAGTAGTTGTGTCTGAGTTCTACATCGGATAGTAACAACCTCCGACAAAAAAAAAAAAAAATGTTGGTCTTAAAGTGGACATCGTCGAATGGACGAAGCATAACCTGAGTGTGTGTAAAATAATAGTAACCATACAGGTTTAAAAGGGTAAGGTATAGAAATAGATCAAATAGATCAATAAGTTGAATGGTTAAAGATATTGGAATGTCTACTATTGTAGTACATGCAGACAAGCTATAAAAAATCTCAAATAGGTATAGGTAGGTATATTTGGCAACAATAACTAAATATTTATGTATCGCGAAGGTAAATGGAGTCACGCTACTCAGATGCAGAGAATGAATAAAGAATTTCTATTTTTGGGATTCAGAATTTGTTGAATAATTTTAGTACGTGTTTCGTGATGTTATTATTAAAATTTATTAAGATTGACTTATTGGCTATTTAGCTTTATGGTCATAGCCTACCAGTAAAAGGAGTTGGGATTTGGGCTGCAAGCAATTGGATTTACATATTATATTATAATTACTTATATTAAGTAATAATACCAACTTCCTCTAAGTTATTGAAGAAGTACCTGCCAGGTTGACCTTCTTTAATCGCAAAGACATTTGTAGTTCGGAAGTGAACCCACTGACAATTTTTCAGGAACTTTGATGATCTGATAAATATTTTAATACGTAGTGCGTCAAGTCAAACAAGTACCTTGGGGTTCGATTTGATTGTTAGATGAATTGTATTAGTAAAGACAATAAAATTTAATTGAATTGATATTGAAAAATTATACATTATTTTACATGATAAATATGCGCTGTGGAGCTAAAGTCTTGCACGAAAATGCGATTTGGCTTCAAGAACAATTATTGAAACACTCTTTCTAGTGGTAAAGAAAAGTAAATACTAAGCAATAAATAAATGGACCTTGGGCGCGAATTAATATTATACCCATAGAGCTTTTAAAATATGGTAGATAATGTCAAAGCATTTTATATTTCAGTTGCATGCTATCTTGACACTTACAGATCTTTCGTGTTTTAAAATAAATTCAGACTGGAACAAGATCTGAGGTCTGTTCCCTTATTTTCTGGTTCAATATTGGCAATATGGCACATTTCAATTCGCTCACCGAAATGAAAAGTAATCAAAACGAAAGGGACTCCTAGGCCGAAATGGAACAAAGTACGAATATATATTTAAGAGCAAGAGTTTTATTGCTTCTATTCCAAAAATTCAAAAATTCGGTTCTTTTCCTTCTTAGATCTATTTTAATGGCCAAAATGTAAATGAAATCAAATCAAAAGAATTTGAACGATTTAACAACACTCCATCAGCTATTTACAACACAACTAGCTGAAAGGAATTGTTTGGGCTAACTTTTGCGTAAGGAAACGAAGTTTGACTAAATTTGATTAATTGTTTAAATGTATTATAGTAAGGAAAAAGACCGCTGATACGAGTATATTTCCGAAAGACGAAATGAATCGATCTATATATGTACACTTATAGAATGAGAATCCAATTTCTTTTGTTAAAAGTAGTTGTTTAGCACTGTGGAGAAATGAAGAATTGTGGAGGTTTAATTGTTTATTGGTACCGTTTCACAAGTACTGTATACATTTTTACTAACGCTGGCAGCCAACTGATTGTCGACATTAGTGCTCTTATTTGTGACGCCGTATAACTCCAAGAAAGTGAACGAATGGGAAGTTTTTTGTGTAATTTAAAACGTGCCACATTCTATGCTTTTTTCGAAGAAAAGATTCTAAGATGGATCTTGAGAACAGTAAATGCATTCAAGTACTCTTTTCTCTAATTTCTTGTTTCAGCATTGTCTGTGGAATCTTAAATTCTGATAATCGCTTGCATATCAATTGTCCCCCAAAAATCCGATTTACCTATAGAACTCTTCCGGCCTTACCAATAATCAATTTTAGTCTGGTAGCAGACTGCACACTAAAAAAAATTAGTAAAGTCGGGTAATGTGAACTGTATTAACCCGTAAACTTAAAAGTTATAATTATATTTTTAGGATCACAAACTAGACGTTTATTGTTCAAATAATCATGTAAAATTAACACAAAGCATAAATATTAAAATAATAAACAATTGACAGATTAAACCTAAAATATTTAATTATTATCAACAGGTACAGATTCCCACATGAACCAAAATGGAATTGAGGTAAGTAATGCTTACGCTTGGCGCGACCTCCTAAAACCTACTTTAGTGCAGTTTCAGCAGTCAGAAGGAATGCGTCTCTGAGTTGAGATAAATAAAAGAAAATCGAAGGCAGTGATACATTTTCTTTTAAATGTTTTTCCTTTTTTTATTAGTTATATATGTCTGTTTTTATCCGTTTCTTTTATAAATATAACAAGTGAATACGTGTTTTAAAGTTCGAATTGGTAAAATTATTGTAACAAATCACGTTTTGTTGCAAAGTAGCTTTCTTTTAAAACCGCGTATTTCCAGTACCTAATATCGACCACGAGAGGGGCGGTTAATATTGACTACATTTTCGAGAAAAAACAGCAAAGCAAGAAAAACTTAAGTAATGGAATTCGGACGACATGAAAAACGATATAGAAACGATATGAGGACATGTTTGGGTGGCTATTTAAAAGTTTGAAAATTAAATTACATAATCTACCAAAAACCACTTTCATAACACTTGTTAAAGATTAAAGTAACGACAGTTCAACTAATTTTAAGTTGGTGGTAGACCAGTTTTTCCAAACACGTTTTAGAAATTGCTCGCATAATATGTGCTTACTAGGACTATGGACCAGGTGGTATAATATTATTACAATAAACTTTTCATTTTAACCGTTTTTGACTTACTTTGGTTTTTAATATTTGTTTATTTTGTATGAAGTGAATTAATTGTTTTCCTTGCTACTTTTTCAATATAAAGAGTCTGATCTTTTTTTTTTAATTAATATCTACCTATTGAAAAAATAAATCATTCCTTAACGTCAGAGCAGTGTTGCCCTACCTCCTAAAATGACGGTATCAAAAATTGTATTGCGAACGAATTTAAGAGCTCCGTCAAGCAGAACGCGTTTTTAGTGCGGCTGTAAGATTTTTTGAACGCGACGATCAAACGTTTTCGTGTGCACGAAGAAAGTTGCTTGTGTAACAACATATGGCCAATCATTCGTGCGCTCGAAAACGTTTGATCGTTTTGCCTTACAGAATCTGGCCCCTGTATTTTTAGTTACCTATAGGTACACAAATCTAAAAAGTAGGTGCAAATCCAAAACAAACGGGTTGGGTGCAACTCATCCCCCGGCAATTCGTCCCCTGGCAAATTTCCTACCTAGCGCCATCTACAATTCTATATGTAGGTATACTAAAAAACGTACTACATTGTTTTCGTTATTTATTTATGTTTTTTTTTTATAAACGAAACGAAAAGAGCGACAATATCGTAAAAAAAAATACGTAAATCAGCTGCTCCATCGGAAACAGGCTCTAATCTAAGATGATTTATACATATTTAAATAGGTAGGTACGTTACTATGGTAATATGGTGGCGACAAATAATAAATAATTCCCCTAAATAAATTTCTTACAATTGCTTACTTTTAGGGGCAGGTAAATTGCATACCTTTATGGGTAAATGATTCTCTCCAACAGGCTCTAATCAAAGATGATTAAATATGTACGTTACTATGGAAACATGACGGCCACAAATTGATTGTCACCAAAATCCTTTTATTACCTGTTTTGTATGGGGAAGTCATAACTTAATTTTACCATTCTTAATGGCGACATAATACCCACGATTTTGTGTTTGTGCACATCTATGGCACAGCATCTTTCAAATTACATAAGTTTCATTCTCCTCATTTTATACTAAATACTAAAGAGGCGTACGGAAAGATCGGATGTTCACGTATTCCCAACACCGCGTCTCACCGCCGTCATTCAAAGCCGCGGTGAATTTGACGTGACGTTAAAAACGCGCTCTGTTTGACGGAACCTTGCTCAGCCTGAGACTTTCATAAATTAATAAATAAGTAAATATAGTTGGCGCAACACGTCTGGTAGGGACCATATGCCTAGTATTTGAGTTTTTCATTTTTTGGACGAATGCAATTTTATGTCGAGTTATAAACTGCATTTACACGCACGCGCATTTTTGCATAAAACGGGACAGATAGATCCGTTCATCCGCAGCGCAGTCAATGCTTTTAAAGACGTAAGAATAAGATCACAAATCACACGCCTAAAGTGTCATGGATGTTCTACCCATAATTATAGATACGTAACACGCCCACCAACATTTCTGCAATTGCTTTAAAACGTTTCTGTTTCTGATTTGAAACACTTGAAATGAGAGTGGTAATTAGTTTCAGTAAATTAAACTAACAGTTCATCAATCAGTCAATCACGAAAAAATTAATAATTGTCCGTTCATCATTTCCGGAAGCCATATTGTTTTATAGGAACGCGGAATTTCTTTAACCATCGCTATAAAAATATCAACATGGTGCGGAGCTTCCCTATAATTCCTACCACGTAAACAGGATGGCCAACCTTAATACGTGTCACGTTTTTCAGCACCCCTTTAATTTTCCGTGATAGGAATGTGTAACCGTGTAAATGCAACAATAGTCTCGGATGTTTGCCAGACGTTCGCGAGCGGTGGGTCAGTGGAAAAAAAACCCAAGATGGAAATAGGATTTTTAAGGGAATCGAACCTGGGACCCCTTGCATAATAGTCTCTCACACTAACCACAAAGCCACTGCGCCTAAAGTTCTTTTATAATAGTAGGTATCATAATTTAATCTAAGCTAATTGATTCCTGGTTTTATTGGTCGGAATGCAAACAATGCAAACTGTTTTAAAGTCAGCAAACACAAATTTGTACAAATACATACAATAAATTGTAAAATACTGAATTTTTTATTTATTTCTAAATACCTACATAAGGAAATATTTTTTTACGCCTGGTGCTAGGCTAGCGTGTGTTCTTTCCATAAGCCTACAAAATTATAGACAGTCCAAAAGTTGTTAAAACTACTCAACATGCACAGTAGCATTTCGCATATAGCTATCGTACATTCAACGAATTTTTGTTTTAATGAAATCGTTAATGCGTTTCTCTGATCTTGTACTATTTATCTTTGCAAGCTTTAAGAAGTATTCGGGTTTGCAAGCAAAGAAAGAATGCTTGCTAAAAATTAAATATTACGTAAGCTTGGAATGTTTCAAAGAATCTCTGGAGAGTCTTCGCAAAGAGAATAAAATATCTGTTCACTTAAAAGAAAAGTGGACCGAAATACATTATTAATCTCTCAGCCTTACCTCTTGCTTGTCCTTTTCATTTCTGGCCATTTCCTCGGCTTTTTTACGGCGCCATAGCCGCATACTTTCCTCGGCATTTTTACGTTCAATGAGTCTTTTTTTTTCATCACACCACAAGAGGGGATGCTCATAGTGATCATAGCAAAAGGTTCCCATTTTGTATCAATAATGCATTTCTTTTTACACAACAGGGACGGCACTATAGGATATTCACACTCAGATCTATTTTTAAATCACACTTTTTACAGTTCGTCATATATTTTAAATTGTTTTATTTACTCCTAGTTTTTTTAAAACGAAAATCGCATATGCACAATATTAGGAAAGAACTCCGTAGTGTATCACTCGTAGACAGTGCAAAGGTAAAACTCATACTGCTTCCTGGAGTTTAGTCAAATTCCATAAGGAAGTGGAAACGGAAAATCGGTGCCAGGTACGAACTATATTGGCGCAAACACAATTTACTTTCGATATGGAGCCGACTATGGCTGCTTAAATCCGAATGGTCCTTGAGGCTTATTAAAGCACTGAATATGCTGAGGCGTGGAGTGTATAAATGTCTGCATACTTTTAATTCAAACAAATATGCTTGACTCCTCTTCATAGGCAGTTTTGTTTGTAAGAGTGCTGAGCTGCTATGGAGGACTTGATAGAAGTAGGACAAACAAATAGTTGTTGTGTCTGCACTTCTTCCATGGATTCTACTATGCCATTATCCAGTTTAGTAAATATATACCTACATCAGCGGAGAGAAGATACCTTTTAAAACAAGCTATCGTGCGAACGGTGTAAATATGCCAGAGAATGTTTACCTCAAAGAAAGCTCTGTGCTAAGCAAATTTAGCGTTCATAAGCTTATCGATTAAACCCTTCAAAGTCAATCAAAATTCACGTGCATGGAATGTTATTGTAGGTCACGCTTGGCTTCTGTTTGTTGTTGGTAACAATTCAGAAATAGGTCTTAGCTGTGAAATGATTAGATGAGCCTTCAATAAGTCAATGGTCTTTTTACTTGCAAAATGTTGACAATACATTAGATTTTAGGATTATAATTCTTTTCATTTCTTTTCGCGAGTGGTCTATAAACTTCCTGTTCCTTTATAATGCTAGAGCGCAGAACGAATGTTAGGGTTAATAGGGAGGATAAAAAAGATATTCTGCTTTTGATGCACATTGGTTTTAAACAAGTGTGGGTTGTATCATTGCATTTTGCATATAGACATTTGTTGTATTGCGAAGGCAAAACCGACTTTTTTTTCTACGTCTTCTTGTGAGAGTACTCCTCGACAACCAGCGTGACCAGACGCTTGCCATATGATCACACGTAGTGTAGTGACACATTTAGGACAAGTGCTTACGTCATAATGATGTACCGAATAATGACACGTGTAAGGAGGGTAGGCTTTACGGTGAGTTCGTGCTCGTTCGATTAAGTGACGGGAATTTTGAGAGTATGAGAAACCAAGTCATTTCGCACCATTTTCGGCCACTAAATAAGTAGTCATTCTAAAGACGGTTATTGTGCATACTTATATATCGAATGATTAAGGTCTTTCGGTGCTCTTTTATGTAATTCAGGTGGCACCTTTTGTAATCGCAGAAGTATGTTGGCACACTTGTTTAGGTGCGCAGTTGGTGAAGCTTCAAAGCATCGCCGAGATCTATTACATATGCATATAGGCAGATCAATCCTCATTGATCATCAGCCACATCAACACACGGACTTGAACAATGAAAACCCTGAGGTCAACCTAGAAACGATGCATATACCACGAGTATGAATCCGAGAAGATAGCCATAATTTATGTAAAATAGATTTAAGAAAACAAACACTGTATACCGAACGGTCCCTGTTGTTGAGCCAACGCATTTAAATCACCCAGAGAAAAAACAACGTAAACTGATGATTTAGCTTCAACTATACGAAAATTTGTAAAGCAAAGTGACGTTAATTAAAATTGTTTCAGTAGTGAACACATTTTGAATAAACTTTTTTTTTAACTTTGTCCTTGCCATATTGCTTCGTAGGCATAACCTATTTAGACTTTCAAAATATCACGTCTATTATTTGTTAATACGTTGACAGCCGTTTTAATAAAAAAAACCCGCAACTACTTTCCAACTCGTGTGTTACCTAGCAACTAGCTAAGTAAATAACATATTAATTAAATTTTCCTATTAGTAAATGAAAAAAACTCATATAACTACTAACTGATGTTTTCTCTAAAATAGCTACTTAGAGCTGGCATCACGGCTGGCTAGTAAATTTCAATTATGACAAATGAAAAAGAAAAACAAACAACGGCAAATAAAATAAAATAAAGGAAATCAACAGAAAATGTTTATTTATTTTTGAATGTTTTATTTGTAGACAGTGTCATAGGTTTTTTTTCTTTTTTGAGCACTTTTCTCGAGTTGGAGCACACAAAACACTAAAAAACGGTGAGCCATTTTGTTCCATAATTTTTCAAAATTAAATTTTCTTTTTCTCATTTTGACGGGAATCATGTTTTTAGTTATGTGAAAGATACGAAGTGTTAGTTAATAATAATAATAATAATTGGCGCAACAGGTCTGTAGGGACCCTGGGCCTAGCCTGTAGCTTCTCGCAACCATTGGTTTTGTGTGAGTTTTTAATTTTTGGAACGAATAGTAGTAGTAGTAGTATAAAAGTTTATTTCCACTAGTTATATAATTAATTACAATATTTCAAAATATATTTAGCTTAATTATAATAAGTAATTTAAACTAGAGAAAATAGTGACATTCCATATTTCTGAAACAGAAATAGTATTAAATGCCACTTCAAGAAACTAATGACAAGAAACAAATAAATGGGTGGGGTGACCCTTAGAGATTAAATATCTTTATAATTCAAAATTAAAAACAACAAATTCATTGAACTTTAGCAAAATAATACTTCATTTACCTAATTGAAGAAAAGGAATACAATTCAAAATATTATAATAGAGATTCGAGTTCTTTATCTATCTATTTCTATTAATATTATAAAGCTGAAGAGTTTTTTTTCGTTTGAACGCGCTAATCTCAGGAACTACTGCACAGATTTTTATGAAACTTTTTTTGAAATGTTAGTTAAGATTCTGAGAAGGTCATAGGCTATTCCTTTCATTGACAAGTCTATTTTTGGGAGCGTTTTTGACCAAAATGTGTTTTTTTTTCTAACTTTACTGCCTTAAACTCGCCATTACTCAAACAATTCTTAATCAATGCAAACAAAATAAAATCCTTAGGAGAGCCAACACTTTCACAGTTATTTCAAGCCATCAATCAGCTTTCTATGTACTCTAGAAGCTGAGCTACAACCTAAAATCTAACACGAAAAAAATAAATTTATTTTCTCAAATCGAACTTTATCAGCAGCCGCGGTTCTTGATCGTCGTTCTGCTTTGGGGTGGTTGGGTGGCGCACATCGCACAAGAACGTTCATATGAAAAAAAAACTGCGTGGTGTTTTCTCCGAATTAAGTGAAACGAAAGAGATAGAGAAGTATGCGACGTGAATGTGAATGTGTATGTAATCAACAGCGACAATATGTTTCTGAGGAAATGCGCAGGTGGCTGATGAAGTGCGCTGATGGACGTACATTATGGTGGTGTATATAGAAACTGAGTTCAAGGTTTTTGTTTTAACGGTTGTTATAGTACCTACGGCGATACCTACAGTAAAGAATTGAAGAATTCAAGAAGTAAAGACGATATACATAGGTATATGAATTATGTTGTTTGATTTATTGTTGGTGTGGACTCTGGATACAAATTTCCGTTAAGGCTTTTGTTTTAGTGGCTGTTTTGATATTACCTACGTTGAAACCTACAGTTAGGAAGTGGAACCTTAGTAGGTACTTACACTGTTGAATTTAATTTTCTTAAATTAGTGTTTTAGGTACCTAAATAGATTTGTTTGATTTATTGTTTCACATTGACAATAGGCCTGTTTTTTTTTTGAGCTTCGATCACAGCAAAGCAAAGTAAAGTGGGATTTTCAGCACGCAATTACAACAACTATTGCGAGTCTCGAAGTGTCAAGTATAGCGTAGAAGCTACAAAAAAACACGGCTAATGTTCACCGCTTTGTTTTAGCTAGAGTGTTGATTTTAAACAAATATGCCGTCGAGAAAACGGGCAAATCTTTCTCGAAGCTCAACAAGATCTAGAAATATGAGACGAGTTAGATCACAGAAAACGGATGAAAAATGTCGGACCCCATCGTTACAAAGAAACACATATACCCCGTGAGTAAATTAAATCAGAAGTGGATTTTTGGAAATTAATTATGCCGAATTTGTTGGTATCGGTTGTTTGACTCAGGCCTGTGACGTTGTGAACAGCGGGTGTAGACCTCACCAACGACTGTTTCTCGCACGGTCGATTATAGGTGTCTCCTTCCCGAGTTAGCGAAAGTAAACATGCATACGTGTATGCTCTAGGCAACAGAACCTCAAATATTGTATTTCAAGAAGTTTGTAAAAAAGTTATCATAAAAAATATAACTATCTCATGTATTGAAACTTAACTATTATTATCTCTTTTATTGGAAATTACACAGTCTCACGCCGCGTACGAAGTTGCGGGCACCAGCTAGTAATATTATAAAGCTGGAGAGTTTTTTCGTTTGAACGCGCTAATCTCAGGAACTACTGCACAGATTTTAATGAAACTTTTTTTGAAATGTTAGTTAAGATTCTGAGAAGGTCATAGGCTATTTTTTTCATTGACAAGTCTATTTTTGGGAGCGTTTTTGACCAAAATGTGTTTTTTTTCCTTACTTTATTGCCTTTAACTCGCTATTACTCAAACAATTCGTAATCTAGAAGCTGAGCTACAACCTAAAATCTAACACGAAAAAAATAAATTTATTTTCTCAAATCGAACTTTATCAGCAGCCGCGGTTCTTGATCGTCGTTCTGCTTTGGGGTGGTTGGGTGGCGCACATCGCACAAGCACGTTCATATGAAAAAAAAAACTGCGTGGTGTTTTCTCCGAATTAAGTGAAACGAAAGAGATAGAGAAGTATGCGCTATGCGACGTGAATGTGAATGTGAATGTGAATGTGTATGTAATCAACAGCGACAATATGTTTCTGAGGAAATGCGCAGGTGGCTGATGACGTGCGCTGATGGACGTACAATCGTACATATGGTGGTGTATATAGAAATTGAGTTCAAGGTTTTTTTAAGTTATTAGGTACTTCTTTAGGCGCATTGGGCACTTTTAGATGGGAAGAAATTAATGAATTCGGGTTACTTCTAAAACGACACCTCGTCATCGACACCCGATAGAGGTGACGCTGTTGTCCATTTTCTGAGAAATTCAGCCGACCTCAATGAAACTTTGTATGTGTGCATGTTGGATGCAGCTAGAAAGATAGAATAGTTTTGGACCCGATAGGTGGCGCTGTTGTCGATTTTTTTGAGATACTCAATCGATCTCAATGAAACTTTGTATGTGAGCATGGATGGATGCAGCAAGAAAGAGAGGATAGTTTTGGACCCGATAGGTGGCGCTGTTGTCGATTTTTTGAGATACTCAATCGATCTCAATGAAACTTTGTTTGTGTGCATGGTTGGATGCAGCAAGAAAGATAGGATAGTTTCGGACCGATAGGTGGCGCTGTTGTCCATTTTCTGAGAAACTCAACCGATCTCAATGAAACTTTGTTTGTGTGCATGGTTGGACGCAACTAGAAAGATAGGATAGTTTTGGACCCGATAGGTGGCGCTGTTGTCGATTTTTTTGAGACACTCAACCAATCTCAATGAAACTTTGTTTGTATGCATGGTTGTATTCAGCTAGAAAGATAGGATCGTTTTGGACCCGATAGGTGGTGCTGAATGATAGGATACCACACTATAGGTGGTACTTTGCAAAACATAAGCGATATAGGAAAACGATTTGTGGCACCTCCCATTCAAAAATAAATCAAGCGCTATTTCTAAAGTTGCATAATTAAGATTATAATGGACATTGTCCAAATAAAGCACTTTGTATTTAAGCACCTACATAGCATTGTGCATGCCCGAAATTATTACTTTTATTACATTAACGAATTTGGGCGAAACGAAGTTCGCGGGGTCAGCTAGTATGAAATAACGAGACACCATAACATCAAGCTATAAACGAGAACTTATAACGGATTCTAAGCTTGTAACATCATGAGCTAGAAGCCAATGTTTTACGTGATTCATAAATCTATTAATTGGACAAAGAGTCCTGATCCAAAGAGGAAGCTGATTAAAAAGACGGCGCGATGCAATTGTATAAAAATTCTTAAAGGCTGTGGTGCGAAAACTAGGAACATCTACAATTTTATGCCGATTCCAAGCGGCGGATTGAGAAGCTCTTTCAAGACAGTTATACTCTCGGATGTTTGTCAGACGTTCGTGAGAGGTAGCGCAGTGAAAAAACCCTGAGTTAGAATTTGGGTTTTTGCGGTATTCGAACCTCGGAAAATAAACATAAGTACCTACCTACCTATTACATTTTTTTTTGAAAATTTTATTTTCAATAACATTAAACATTTATTAAACTAGATATACAAACAAAATATTTTTATCTATATAAAATTAGTCTTAACATACGTTTTTTCAATATTTACATACTATAAATGTCGCAGTGGCTTAGTGGTTAGTGTGCTGGACTACTAAGCGAGGGGTTCAGGTTCGAATCCCGCAAAAACCCAAATTCCAACTCATGGTTTTTTCACTGCGCCACCTCTCGCGAACACCTCATCCGAGATTATAACTGTCTTAAAAGAGCTTCTCAATCAGCCGTTTGGAATCGGCATAAAATTGTAGATCCCTTCCAATTGATCCAAAAATTAAAAACTCACACAAAACGAATGGTTGCGAGAAGCCAGGCCCTGGGTCCCTACAGACCTGTTGCGCCAACTATTATTATTATTAAATGTAAAGAATTTTTCTGAAAATTCAGGACATTTGATAAATATGTTCGTCTTTAAACGTATTCGAATAGGCTGAAAAAAAATCCTTTTTTTAATAATTAAAAACCTATTACAAACAAAGGTAATAAAATTAAGTGCAATCATTTGATAACTAATGTGGAAATAGTTTTTGTTTGCAATCATGTAAGCACTAATTAACCTTTTTGTCTCCAATGGATTGATTTATAATCGAATACAATCTCACATCCGGTGCAATAATGGCGTAAATGCAATTAGTTTTTTTTATTGTGCACTAAGTTGTTTCCTATAAGAGGTAAAACTTTGAACGTCGTTTCTCAGCATTTACAAAAATGCTATTTGTGTCGATATTGCACAGGATGTGCGGTAACCAAATGCGTTTTTGCTTCGGAAGGTACCTCATATTTACATGCCATTTTATCCTGAAGTTAATGTATATGAATATCAAGTTAATACTTAAAGCAGTTCCTAATTTGCTCACTTTCAAATTGCACAATATTATTCTTAACAAATATTTCCACATATGTTTAGCTTTACAATTCATTTATAGTTTTCGTCTACGAATCAATGCACTTAATTTTACTTTGAATACCACGAATTAAATGAAATCACAAAAAACTCACATTTTGGAACAATAAATACACTTTACCTTTAAAATTATTTTTTTTTCGTTGAAGATAGTGATTTTTTCTATCCTTGTACCATGGAAAGTGAAACTAGAATAACAAAGACAATGATCTTACTTTCGCTTCGCGAAATGTTTTAAAACATCTTCTTATTAACTATGCAATACTTTGAATGTATGTACGAGTAGATGTCATTCCGAAACTTAATGTTAAATAAATATTATCATGTTGCACTTTTAAACTACCTACGTTGAGAGTAGTTTAAATATTTAAAAACTACTATGGTCAATTGGTCATAATGTAAAAGTGGATATGTCTCAGGTCTCACTTTGAATCTAGGGTGACTTTATTTGAAATTACATAGCGTATTGAAATTAAATATGTTTTAACGTGAAAACAAATATTCTTTTTCAAAGTTTATTCAACGTAAAATTAGAAATACTAGTATCGCTTGTGGTCGAAAATCGACCATACCTTTTATAAGTAGGTAGGTATGTATAGGTATATTAAGAAACGTAGATACTACTATTCTTGTTATTTATAGCTATATATCGAAAAAAAAAAAAACTTCAATGAGCTGCTCCATCAAAAACAGATTCTCATCTAAGGTGATTATATTTAAATAGATACGTACGTTACTATGGTAATATGGTGGCGACAAATAATAATTCCCCTAAATAAATTTCTTAAAATTATTGCTTATTTTTAGGGGCAGGTAAATTGCATACCTTTATGGGTAAATGATTCTCTCCAAAAGGTTCTAATCTAAGATACTATGGAAATATGACGGCGACAAATCGACTGTCACCAAAATCCTTTTATTACTACCTGTTTTGTATGGGGAAGTCATAACTTAATTTTACCAGTCTTAATGGCGACATATTATAAACACGATTTTGTGTTTGTGCGAATCTATGGCACAGCACCTTTCAAATAACATAAGTTTCATTCTCCTCATTTCATATTAAATATCATAAAAAAGCGTACGGAAAGCTCGGATGTTCACGTGTTAATATAATGATCATATTAGATTGTAGTTTACATTTTTCCCCTTAGCGATTTAATATTCACCACCATTTGTTACCTAAAATTAAGTCAAATTGTATATACAAAAAGTTGAATAAAAGCAAAAAAATAATCATCAGCCTCAAAAAATGTTAGATCTGAAACAAATATTACGTGCCTACATTTCATGAAATTGATGGATACTAGGTACTTGGATATGAGTAGAGACTATGGGACGAAGAGCACGTCATCGTTTAAATCTTTTTCAGTGTATCCGTTAGCTAACAAAACTACACAAATTGTTTCTTATAATAAGAACTTTTTCTAAATAGAAGTTAAGGCACTTATTTGAATCGCAGTTAATCTGAATTTCGTTTTTGGGATCATAGAAAGCCAATACGGAAGATTCCAATAACTTTTGCTTTAACATTTCAAAGTTCTCTCTTACGAGATAAAGCTATGATTTGATTAGAAACAATGTTTTTAATGAATCGAACTGTCAAACTGACTCTGTGGAGTGCCATACATTTTTTGGGGTCGGGAAATTAGAGCTAAAATTGTTATATGTACCT
Source organism: Cheilosia vernalis (assembly GCA_949126925.1). Taxonomy (NCBI): domain Eukaryota; kingdom Metazoa; phylum Arthropoda; class Insecta; order Diptera; family Syrphidae; genus Cheilosia; species Cheilosia vernalis. The sequence continues at coordinate 78,402,750 of OX421358.1, read as the reverse complement.
ATAGTAGAACCCATAATAAAACCATTCAGTGTTGGTTAATAATAGGGGAAGTCCCACATCGACATTTTATTCGCCATTCATTTTTTTTTATGTTGTTTGTCGTTCATGTTTTCAGTTTCCCTGTAATAATAAATATGAAAAAAAAAAATCGTCGCGTCAGTTTGGAACTTTTCAACAAAAAAGGGCAATTTTGGAAATGCAATTTTTGTGGCCAGGAGTATTAACACTCGGGAAATACGTCCAATTTACGAAACCACTTAAAAAGAAAACATGAACATGGTGATAATATAAATATAGAAGTAGAAGGTAAGGGTTCATGGGATGCTGATGCAGATTCAGATGGAAATCAACTTGCGACAGTGCCAATGCCACCCAAAACTTACTTCAAAAATTAAAATTTAACTTGAATCTCTCTATGCACAGATGATATTGACAGGCTTCCATACACGACTTCCAAACACAGAGGGTTAAAATTATTTGTCCAAGCTTTTAGCAACTGGTATTAGTTACCGGACAAGAAAATGTGAACATATTCCTAAAAAACATGACGAGTTGAAAACTAAATTAGAATTGTAAGTATTTTACACTTTGTTTGTCGTATTATCTTTAAATAGTATTTCACAGCTGTTTACAAAAATGTGCTTCTTTTGGGCAATCGACCAAACATTAGTGAATAATTATTATAACATTCGCGAAAAGGTTGTAACTATGGTTAGGAATAATGCTGCAACTATGAAAAAAAAAAATGCCGAAATAATAAAAACTCGCCATTCCTCATATTTTGCTCACTGCATCAACTGAACAGTACAAGACTGTGGAATCATTCTCAAAAGTTTTATCCAAAACAAAGGCTATTGTCGCTTTTTTGACAGGAATAAGAAGAGAGGTCGCAATTGCAATAAGTGAATTTAAAAAAGCACCTTCTTTTCTCACGGTAGAAAACTTTACAGCTAGAGAGGAGATCGTATGACTTCAGAACCTTTTTAAGTCGCAACAACTTCAATCTCAGGGGAGTCTTATGTCACTGCATCTTTAGTTATACCCTTATACGTTATACCTCTTATATGAGGTATTTCTCTAAAATTGACAAGTTTTGAAAAACAGTGAATAACCTTGAATAGGTAACTCAATTAACCATAGATTGAAACCGTTTCAGACTATAAATATGCTTTCGACATTAAATGGCCCCCGATTTTAAAAAAAAATTAATTCAGGTCGGCTCAAGAAGCAGACAACGCATCCCAACTTCTACAAAGAGAGTATGCTGGTATTATTGTGCCCTCAGCCACTCAAAGAACAGAATATACCAGCGTTAACAAGTACAAGGTGCGCTTCAATTGACACGTTGAACTCAAACGATTTATTCTTATTGCCTAATCAGCAACAACATCAGATATCAACACCAGTAAGTGACTCAATAATTGACCTTCGTCAATATTTTGAAAAGCATGTTATAGGAAAAAAATATATGTAGGTACCTACATATATTAGAATACTGGGACAAAAACAATAATATGTTACGTGTAATGGCAGGTAAATGTTTGTGTTGTCCAGCTACACCTGTTCTTTCTGAAAAGATTTTTTCGAAAGCTGGCCAAATTATGAATGTAAAAAGAAGCACATTAAAAAAAAATTAAATACTTTGCTATTACATCATAATTACGATATGTTCAAGTAAACATAGGTACATGTAAAATAAAATATGTATATGCACCTACGTATCCGATGTCAATTTAAATGTGATGTGAATTGAAATATAATTTCTTCTAAAATGAAATCTAATTCCAAATAAATATAATAAAATAGCGGAACCCATCTTGCTTTGATAGGCTTTAAAATTATTTTTTTTTTTTTTTTCAAACTACATAGGTACATATTATTTTGCTTGAGTGGATTTGCTTCAATAAATGTTTTTCCGGAATTATCCACTAAGAATTTTCTATTTTTCCATTCGAAAAGCCGTTCCGGAACAATTGCACACAAAATTTTCCATACAAAAATCAATTTTCCATTTTTTCATATCCCCACTTTTCTTTCGTAAAAACCTCCTCTTGACAATTAGGAACGACAGAAAAAAAAATTGAGACAGCCGTACATACATTTTTCACATTTTTATATACTCGTAGGTATATAGATTATTAAACTTGGTTCTGAATTTTATTTAATTTTATATTCGGCAAAAGAATTTAACTCGAGGTAACGATCAAACATGGAACAACTGCAATGGAATATTTTTTAGAGCTCAACTCTATCATAAGGCTTTTAACCAAAATTTTAAATTTTGAATTTTTTTACAAAAACGTTGTTTTAACATTTATAATTAAAGACGACAAAATTAAAAAAAAAATGTTATGCCTTTTAAAATATTAAAATTTGGATTTTTTGTTTAAATGTTGGAAACATGTTTATTTTTTTTTAAGTTTGAAAATGTTTTTTTTTTTTTTTTAAATTTAATTTTTTTCTTTGTCGAACTTATTTTATTTATTATTCATATTAATAAGACTGACGATTGTTTATCGATACTATCGAAAACTCCAACAATCGATGCTATATATATAAATTTTTTTTTAATCACAGCCATCTATTAGTGTATTGCGAAGCGATAGTTTATTTAATAGTAGTTTCTAACAAGTTGGGGTGTAACTGTAATTGTAAGTGTTGGTAACGGATGTTTATGTTGATCTGTTATGGTGGGTATTTTTTCGATGATGTGAGGGGAGTGTATAAGTGTACTGTGGGAAGTTCGTCAGCGTACCTACAACAGTTTTAAAAATGTTATAACTTTCGTTTATCAGCGCAAATTTAAGTACCTACCTAAAAGAAACTTTCAGTCGTGCAGAAGCAAACTTCAGTAGGTATTAGTTTCATTATTTAATTGATAAATCAAATCAAATAATTACAAAATCTATTTACATATAATTACAATTTAAACAACGTTATATCTAAGGAGTTCAAGCACTTCTATAAAGTTCCTGCTTCCACTAATTTCATTAAGGTGACAACTTTCTCGTAAACCAATTCACGAGCATCAATGCCCCAGACAAAGTCCAAATGATTAAAATCTGGAAAAGGGACCAAGAATTTGCCAATAACATTTGGCAGTGCCTGATGCAACTGCTCCACATCTCGGGGTATCGTTAACCAATCATTGGCGCCATAATGCAATGCCACTTTAGCGGTAACGTTCTGGAGTCTATAATCCGGTGGACTAAATCTGCCATACTCTTTGTAGTTTTCGAAAAAACCATGATCGTATTGTCTGAAATGACCAGATGATTTGAGTTGTCCAAAATGAAGAAGTTGCTTAGTGGATGCTCCAGCAGGGGTGTGTCCGAAGATGACTGGTAACATTGTCTTTAAAGTGAAAATTATATTTAGAACTCTTAAATAGCTAGTAACCTCATCTGTTCTTACATGATTCATTTGTGCTTTGTCAAAACCTGCTATTACAAACATCACTTGCGAGCAGAAATCCTGAACAATTGATTTGTCTTGACAAATGTATTCGCTGAACATTTTTAAAAAGGTATTGCTCGGTAGGAAATCGTTAGTTCCGATAAATTTTAGGAGGAACTATAGATATACAAGTTAGTTAACGTTAGATAGTCAAAATGAATTTTCCATACATATAATTGACGTCGAAAAAATGACAAAAATTGGATGACAGGACTTTTCGATCCTTTGATGAAGGCTGCTGGAGCAAGAGCTTGCATTGAAATGATCTTGCTATTGTACTCTGGCCGCTGGCTACACATTACCCAGAAGCATGTAGTTCCCTGGAAAAAAAAATTCAAGATTAAATGATAAACTCTGCGGGAAATGAACTCAAACCTGTGAATGCCCTATATAATGCAACTGCGGAAAATTAGTTTTTTCGAGAACATAATCAATTATGGCAGGCAAATCGTAGACTCCCATTTCGTGAAAGGTGAATTGCCAAAATTCAGACTTATTCGAGTCAAGCGAAGTGTGGTTTTTAGAGTAAGTGTTTCCTCGAACATTGGCCATCCATACATCGTATTTTAAGTCCGACAACATATAAGCTAAAAGGAAAGAGAGAATATTGTTGTTATGGTAAGTGCAGTTCATTTAATTTTAAAAAAAAGTGTTGACAAATATCAGAACAAGAACGGTGGAAGCGGATCGAAGTACGGATACATGTCAATGTTCATAAATCTGCCAACCCAGGGTCCAGTCTCGATGTAATTTAATTTTATGAAAATCAACACCAAAATAGAAGCGAAGTGAGTAAATTTAAAATTATTATCGTTTTTATATAAGTTTCAAATGAGGTTATAGATGAAACACTTCGTTTTTTTTATGAATTTGAAATGAAATGAAGAGCTTTAAAATTGAATATGTAATGAGCTTTAATATAGATTTGCAATGAAAATTCTTGAAGAGCTTTATAAATTGAGGAAAAGTATTTTTGTAGTACCTATGTAACTATTTAAAAAAACAAAGAAAATAAGTGTGGCTGCTCTAGTTTTTTTTTTAAGTTATCTGAACTTCGAACTTTTATGATATTTATGGGAATTCGAAAACTGAAATCTATTACGAAGCTGTCAAAACAACGATTTTATATTACTTTGCCAGAACAAGGAATCTAATATTTTTTTCTGCACACTGAACACATGTAGCTAGTTTTGAATTTTTAAAAACTAAGGTATGTTCGCGAATGTGCTATATTATACACTTTTCACACCGAGCCGAAAACCGGGCTTTAAAACACTCGGAAACTTCATCGAAAGCATAAGTTTTCCCATATCTACAATTCAGATTTCAAAACGAATCGTTTAAACCCGTTTTCCATGAAAAAACGACTGGCGTAGCACGCTACGAGATATATAAAATTGGTTTAAAATGACGGAGGGAAGATTTCGCCACCTGTATCTCTTGTAGCTCGGATAAGCTCGGATACTGATTGACAAGCTTAGTCTAGATTTGTGCTAGACGCTCTCTCCCGTCGACAGTGCAAAGCAAATCGCAAACATTGCTTACGACACGAGGAAAAAGATGTCGCGTGCTTTCAAAGGGTGAGAGCTATGCCCATTGGTGGCTGGAGTGCGCGGGAAATACGGGAGGCTCAAATGGAAGATCCGGATATCGAACCCATTCTCGCCTGGAAGGAGCATGAGGGAAAACCAGACTGGCAGGAGATATCCAATAGGAGCCCCGAGCTGAAGGCATACTGGGCGCAGTTGGACTCCCTTTATGTACAAGACGGCATTCTAAACAGACGATGGGAAAGCCCGGATGGAAACTCGTTCGTAATGCAGCTTGCTGTACCCAGGTCAAAAGTTATGGAAGGGCTAAGGGAATTACATGATGGAGTGTCTGGGGGCCGCTTGGGAATCAATAAAACGCTCGAAAAAGTGAGACAACGCTTTTACTGGATTCATTCAAGGGAGGACGTTGGAACTTGCTGCAGGAAATGCGTTACATGCGCGGCCAGCAAAGGTCCGAGACTGAAAGTCCGTGGCAAAATGCATCAATACAATGTTGAAGCCCCTTTTGAAAGGATAGCAGTTGATATTGCGGGACCGTTTCCTGAAACAAACAATGGAAATCGTTACATCCTCGTTATTATGGACTATTTCAGTAAGTGGCCTGAAGCATTTGCTATCCCAAATCAAGAAGCTAAAACCGTGGTGGAGCAAATCGTCTATAACTGGGTAAGCAGATTCGGTGTACCATTGGAACTGCATTCAGACCAAGGACGGAACTTCGAGTCGAAGATTTTCCAAGGAGTGTGCCAGTTACTCGGGATTCACAAGACAAGGACAACCCCGCTTCATCCACAATCAGATGGGATGGTGGAGCGCTTCAACAGGACACTGAATGAACACCTCTCTAAGGTCGTTGGCGAAGACCAGAGAGACTGGGATAAGCAGATTCCCATGATTTTATTGGCTTATCGAGGTGCAGTGCATAACACCACAGGACATACTCCATCTGAAATCTTATTTGGTCGAACAGTCCGCCTACCTAGCGAGTTGATGTTTGGATATCCATGCGAAGAGCCCAAGAATGAGGAGGACTACGTTACAGACCTCAGGGATATCATCAGGGACGTGCATCGAGACACTAGGGATAAGATTAAGATAGCCAGTGACCGCATGAAAACGATACTAAAACGACAACTACAGGATTCCAGGAAGGAGATCTGGTATGGCTATATAACCCTCATCGAAGGAAAGGTTTATCGCCTAAGTTGCAACAAGACTGGGAAGGGCCCTATACAATCGTAAAGCGCATCAACGACGTTGTCTATCGCATCCAACGAGGAAGAGGCAAGCTGAAAGTCGTTCATGTGGATCGTCTTCATCGTTGTATTGGTGACAAACGAGTTTGTTCGGGACGAACAAGTTTAAGAGAGGGATATGGTGGCGTGGAAGGTATCGTGTAACCTAAATGGTGTATGGTGAAACAAGCCCTTAGTCACAGTATCGTGTCGCCTAAATGGTGTTTGGTGAAACCAGGCCTTAGTCGCAAAAACAAGTTCCACTCAATTGTCACTTCCAATTGGAGACTGGAATCTGTCACCACTGAAGCTTATTCTAGAACCAATTAGAATTAGCTAGAAAGTTCTCGTCAGATGGCGGAGCGGGTATAAAAGGACAGCTTTTAGAAGAGGGCGAGGCAGTTGATTTATAACAGTGATTGGTTAAAGTTCGAGATAGTAATAGTTTGTGAAGATAAATAATTGAAAAGTAATAGAGTAAATTAAGTGATTGGCTTGAATCGTTGAAGAATTGTTTAAGTAATATTGTTCTGGTACTTAAGAAGTGAAATATTAGAATAGTCGATAAAAGTGTAATAAAAGTGAATTTTGTAAGAAAAGTTTAACGGAATAGAGTTTTATCTTTACGAATCCGAGCCCGAATGTAACAATAAGAAAATACCTGCAGGAAGTTTTAACTTTTCCAACTTCCTTTCAGAAATCCTAGGAAAACAAATTGGCTAAAATATAGGGATATTCTCGAAAAATCTATTACCCCAGAGCTTTTAATTCCCCCCTGTTACGCCAATGAGCTTGATCTTAAGGTCAAGAATTTTACGTTGGCTCTAAACAATGCGATGTTCTCCTCATTTCTTCTTGTTCTGCCAAGGGGAAAGAAAAAGCCGCCTTGGTGGCCTTCAGATTTAGGTCTGAGCAATTGCAGAAAACTTTTCAATCGTGCCAAAAACACACGGAAAGTGAAACAATATGAAACAATTTAGAAAAGCCAAGCTAGTATCTTGGAGAGTCTTCTGTGGTAGGATAGAGGAATCCTCAGAGGCATCAAGGCTAAGAAAGATATACTCTCGACAAACCCAACAATGCCAAGTTGTCTGAAAAAGATAGATGGCTCTTGGACAACTTCTAGCGAAGAATCGCTTAATCTGCTGCTTGACACCCACTTCCCAGGCAGCTCAAAAAGTATTGCCCACAAAGATCCAAACAGATCAAACCTTCATGGTGTGATTACTAGAGACAGAGTGCTTTGCGCGCTACATAGCTTCAAACCATACTAATTCTTGGGACCAGGCGGCATCAGCCACGCTACAAAACACCTCGGATCTCATCTTGCCAGTGCTAATGATAGTCCTAAGAGGAACTGGTTTACATCCCATTGCTATGTAGAGAAGTGAAAGTGATTTTCATACCCAAAGCAGGCTTGTGCTCTCATATAAGCCCGAAAAATCTCAGACCTATTAGTCTTTCATCATTTCTTCTAAATACTTTAGAACGACTGATTGAAATCCATCTAAGCAAAAGTATGGACAAAAAACTTTTGTCAACGGCGCAACATGCCTACAAATTCTAGAACAGCCCAAAAGCTTGACGAGGAGGAGGAAGAAACCATACTATATCTCCTCTGAACCTGTCCGGCTCTCTCACAAAGACGAAAACTCCATTTGGGAGCGTTCTACTATAATGATCTGAACGATCTAAAAAACATAGACATTCGTAATCTCATTCGCTTCATCAGAAGCTCCAATCGGTTCACCGAGTAGGAAGAATTGAATTTTAGATTCATGTGGTATAACAATCACAGGGGACCTTATAATCGTCTAAGGCCCATTTTATTCACTCAAAGTTGAACACAACTTGGGAAGTTTACCATATAAAAATCCCGAAGTTGTGTTCAACTTCGAGTGAATAAAATGGGCCTAAGTGTGTCAGCTTGCCGACTGCCACTTCAGTTCTAATGTTCAAAATGTACTTAAAATTGTGTTATACAAAATATAAATAAAAAAAAAAAAAAAGTTCTAAATTTAGAGGGAATTAGTTCTATGGCGGCTATCTCCATTGCGATCTTGTTCATATAGGGTGAGATCCCCAGCGTTGTTATAAGCACATTTCTTTTGAACAAATACAAGCATTCTCATCAGAGAGTTAGAGTTGTCATTATAGTTATTTCACTTTAAAATACAAGGTATTGAAAAAGCTTGTTCGTTGCTCTGAAACGCACAACGGATTCATACGATATTTGTGTTTACAACTAAGATGTACCTCACTTTAGCAAATTAATCTATCAAATCATTATGTACAGATACTCACCAAATCCCTTATCAGGACCCATAATCACCCATGTGCTGGACGCATCAAGAAGGCCGTGTACTAACAGCACTGGTACTCCGCCTTCATGCGGAATCCTATGCAATTCCAGTATATATCCATCATCTGTGGTAACGTGATGTGTTTCCGATGGATATCCGTACTTTTCAATTAATTGAGTCTGCAGAATATTTAAGTTCACTAATGTGCATATGCAAATATATACATTAGGTACAACTTACGGTACTCAAATGTTCATCCTCCTTTACATTTCCATCTGTGTCAGGATAATCATCGTAGTCGTTAATGTCATTGCATTTCGCAAAAGATGTAAGGGCTGGTAGACCGATAATATTCCAGGCAAATATTGGAGTGCAAAAAGCAACTGTAAGCGCTGCTGTTAGTAGCGTTCTTAACAACATCTCAATCTGTACTGAACAATTGTTTGACCCTTAAAATCATTTATTTCTAATCGGGCCAACCGGTGACGCACAAGACCATGTGTTTTTCCTGAGTCATTAATTGAAGTCGTAAGCGAAAACAAAGCAATTTGTATCAATTTAAAGCGCAAAACTATCGCTCGCACCAAGCAGGCGTAGTCCACTACTGTCATGCCGATAAGATTTTCCGGTACACAACTTACCGGACATTATTATTGTGTTTATTTTTGTTTGTTTTTTTTTTGGCTAACTTATCAATATGAGTATGTGGTTTTATTTCATTTTTCGTCTTGCGATGCAAGATAAGACGCTCTGCTAGTTTTCTATGTCAAACGTGAGTGTACTCAGCTTACTCAGCTGCTAAAATTGCATTCGTTTTTGAAAAAATCGGGTATTTTTGGCGATTCGTTGTCTTCAGATAATGACGAAGACGATGAAGATAATAATTCCTTCAAAACTATTCATTACCTACAACATGAAAAGTGATTAAGATTACAAAATGGATTGATGTTTTGTCCCAATGGAAACCACATAAGATTACACCTCAGATTTTTAAAAAAATTGTAAGCAAAAAGTTATTGCTTTAACAATAACTTCTTATAAAAAGAAATCGTTTTTATGTTTTCCAGAATCAAATATTCATAACTATTTTTTAAGAATATGGGCAACAATGTAATTCTTAAATCGAAAATTTGGATATATGAGATCATTTTAACCAACGAAAATTGTTGGCATTACAATTTTTTTTCTGAGTGGATACACGTGTCAAATTTTGTTAAGCTATGTTTACACGATTGCCAAATCTGCCAATATTGTGTGGTCTACAAATGATCTAGCAATGAGCTGCAAGTGATCTGACAATAGCGTACAACCTCACAATACCAAGTTGCCAGTTCACACGGTTGCCAGGTTTTGTCCCAAGCTGTGACAATTTCATTTGCAAATGGTTTGCCCACAAGCAATTTTTCTGGCAACGTTGTCAGGTAGAAGATAACCAGTTCACACGGCTGGCAGATGTTTGTTTGCAAAATATTTACAGATCCCTTTGCAGGCACTATTAGATAAACCAAAAGTTTTTTTTCATTCAGTTGTGAAGTGTTGACTGAGAAGCACGTTAGAAAAAAAATTTAAATGGACTCAAAAGATGCAATTGCGATTGTTTTGGCTGCGTACGTATTTGAGAGCAGCGATGAGGATGAATTACCACACAAACGTCAGCATGGTTTGGACGAAGAATTGGGTGGCACGCATCTCAATTTCACCAATCAGTTTTAAAATTTGTTCCTGTGACCATTCACATTGAACTTTTTTCCTGTATGATTTTTGCACTTTGTTTTTTTTTTCCGGTTTAGATATTATCGGCGACTTCGAAAGAGGTGGAATTTCAACCGGCCGAAACTGTGTATAATTAAATCATTCGACTTAAGTCAACTAGAATGCGGCCAAACTTACGGAAAAGGGAACGTTTTTGTAGTCATCTATGAAAAATGGTATACCTACCCATACACAATTCAAAAATTCAAAAAAGGGGTACGAAAATTCGTTAATTTGATAAACTTGAAGAGTTAGCTAATTTTAATTTATTAACAATATCAGTCGATTCATATTGAGATGGAAGTGATTCGGAATTAATTGAAATTGTTTTTGATGAATCCGAGTATGTGGAAGAGTTAGTACTGATTGAACTACTCGTACAAGCATTCGATAAAAGGAAGAAGCGACGCTGCATTCAAAATTATATGAGATTGTCCTTTCTTACAGCGAGGAAGAATTTCGTAGCCACTTTCGAAAAGAATTTTGATTTTTATTTTACCGCCTGTTCAATGTTGATACTATTTTTACTATTCGGACAGCCAGAGTGCAAACCTACGCTCAGGCCGAGGCATTCTAAGGAGCAAAAAACGTTGAAACTTCGCCGGACCCTGTTTCTCATGTTTTCTCAGTTATTCTCGAGAAACTTGAAGAACAATGCAAAATAAACAAAATTATTCTCGATCGCTTGGTTAACCTAGAAAATAATTCACGGAAAACGCGTGCTTCAAAAATAACATGAATGAAAAACCAATGTTAAAAATATGCACTTGGAATGCAAATGGGCTTTTACAAAAACTCGGCGAATTGGAAATATTCATACGCGAGAAAGATATTGACATTTGCTTGATTTCTGAAACTCACGTGAAAAAGGGATCGAATTTAAAAATTAAAGGCTATAATGATTTCCACGCTTGTCACCCATCAGGAAACGCCAGAGGTGGATTATCATTGCTTATTAAAGACAGCATTGAACAATACGAAGACCTGAAGATAGAGCTCAAAACTATGCAACTGTGCACGATTCGAGTTAAAAATAGTCAGCGTACTCTTAGAATTTCATCTATCTTCTGTCCACCGCGTTCCGCGTTTGAAAAAAGTGATTTTACTAACCTGCTTAAATAGCTCAAACCAAATTTCATTATTGGCGGCGATTTTAATGCGAAGCACACGTTCTGGGGCTCCAGATACATCTCGCGAAAAGGTAGAATGCTCTATGGGGCAGGTATGGAATACAGTTGCGATTTCCACTCGACGGGCAAACCGACCTACTGGCCAACTGATACTTCAAAACTACCTGATCTGATAGATTTCTTCGTCGTGAAAGGAATACCTACCAACCACATTAAAGTTGAAGAGAGCTTTGATCTATCATCTGACCACTCACCGGTTATTTTACCTTGAAAATTTAACAGCGAAAAAAGATTCCAATTATTCACTTTGGAAAGATGTAAAAGGCACCAAAAGGCCAAAAATCCCTGCGCCGCCAATAAGAATAAATCGAAATGAATGGGCAAGGGAAGATAAGGAAAAATCGGACGTTTTTGACGCTCATCTAGAAGAAACTTTTAAACCGTACGATGGTCAAGCGATCCACGACAATACCAATAGGGCGGAATTACAATGTGACGATTCAACACTTACTAGTGCAACGCTAAGTGAACTAAAACGTGCAATCGAATCCCTAAAACCCAAGAAAGCTCCTGGTTATGATTTGATCACCGGAGAAGTTCTGAAAATTCTACCAAGGAAAGCATTAATTAAGCTTCTTCATATTATAAATGCTGCGCTCAGACTAAAACACTTGCCGAGTCAATGGAAAGCCGCGGAGGTCATAATGGTTTTAAAACCAGCAAAACCGCCAAATGAAGTAAAATCGTATAGACCGATTTTCCTTCTACCAGTCATTTCCAAAGTCTTCGAGAGAATATTGCTTAGGCGCCTACAACCGGTTATTGAAGACAATAATCTTATCCCTGATCACCAGTTTGGGTTCAGAACCAAGCATTCACATAGAACTACTGACGTAATCGAGAAAGCATTTGAAGAAAAAAAGATTTGCTCAAGCGTATTCCTTGACGTCTCACAAGCCTTTGATAAGGTGTGGCTCGACGGCTTGAAATTTAAATTACGACAAGTTCTCCCCGCAAGCCTATATGATATTCTAGAATCATATCTCCGGAGTAGACTCTTCCGTGTTAGAAATGGAAACGAATACTCGGAGCTAAAAGAAATTTCGGCCGGGGTACCGCAAGGAAGCGTCCTTGGTCCGCTTCTCTATTTGTTATATACTCGCGATATACCAAGGGAAGATGGCACTACCCTTGCTACGTTCGCCGACGACACAGCTATCCTAGCAGTGGGTAATACAATCGAAGAAACGACTTCAAAACTGCAAACCGCAGTGAATAAGATAAATGAATGGACAAGGAACTGGCGGATCGCTTTAAATGAAACTAAATCTGTACATGTGAATTTCACGTATAAGAAAACCAATGACTTGCCAATTTTCCTAAATATGGCCCGAATACCCTTTGCAAACGAGGCCAAATATCTGGGAATGACACTCGACGCAAAATTGAAATGGAGTTCGCACGTGAAAATGAAACGTAAAGAACTCGATATCAAATATAGAGAAATGTATCTACTGGTTACTCGGAAAACATTCCCAGCTCAGTACTGAGAACAAACTGCTTTTATACAAGCAAGTGCTAAAGCCGGTGTGGACCTACGGTATACAACTTTGGGGTTGTACCAAAAAAACAAATGCCAATATTCTACAAACTTTTAAAAATAAAGTGCTTCGAGAAATTGTACAAGCACCATGGTATATTAGAAACGACGATATCCATAGGGATCTCGGAATTCCAACCATCGAAGCTGAAACTAGAAGCTTCGCGAGAAAGCATAGAAACCGACTAATCGGACATATCAACAATACAGTCCGACAAATCTTGGACGAGAGCAATTTATTGCGGCGACTACAAAGAACGAAACCGTTCGACTTGGCAAGATAAGATTAACCGCGTCTAATTTGCGGAACACGCAGGATCTTTCATTGGAAAGTAACCTGTCAAAAGATTTTTTTATTTAATGATAGAAAAATTGCTTGATAAGTTATATCTTAGTTGCAGTATCTAACAATCTTTAGAAGGGTGGTGTTTTTAGTCAGTAAAAATCTGACACTACTATGAGAACGCGCTTGCTATTCTCATAGTGTCTTTGGAAGATTTTCAACTACCCTCGGATTGTTTACACAAGAAATCAAAATGCACACATTTTCAATGCACAAATTTCAAATCATCTGTTAATTGCAAAGTTTTGTTTTTTTTTTTTTATCCGAGGGTAGGTGAAAATCTTCCAAAGACACTATGAGAATAGCAAGCGCGTTCTCATAGTAGTGTCAGATTTTTACTGACTAAAAACACCACCCTTCTAAAGATTGTTAGATACTGCAACTAAGATATAACTTATCAAGCAATTTTTCTATCATTAAATAAAAACTTTTGACAGGTTACTTTCCAATGAAAGATCCTGCGTGTTCCGCAAATTAAACGCGGTTAATCTTATCTTGCCAAGTCGAACGGTTTCGTTCTTTGTAGTCGGCGCAATAAATTGCTCTCGTCCAAGATTTGTCGGACTGTATTGTTGATATGTCCGATTAGTCGGTTTCTATGCTTTCTCGCGAAGCTTCTAGTTTCAGCTTCGATTGTTGGAATTCCGAGATCCCTATGGATATCGTCGTTTCTAATATACCATGGTGCTTGTACAATTTCTCTAAGAACTTTATTTTGAAAAGTTTGTAGAATATTGACATTTGTTTTCTTGGTACAACCCCAAAGTTGTATACCGTAGGTCCACACCGGCTTTAGCACTTGCTTGTATAAAAGCAGTTTGTTCTCAGTACTGAGCTGGGATGTTTTCCGAGTAACCAGTACATTTCTCTATATTTGATATCAAGTTCTTTACGTGACTGACACCTTTTCCATTTATTTCACAAAGAAATTTGTTGAGTAAAAATTCGTAAAATTCTCACTGAAGAGGTAATATCTTGCTGTTTCGATGAAGATGACACACTCTTTTACGAATTTTTTGACTCGGGCAGCAATTTAGGCTGACCGATGCATCCCAATCAATTTTCAATTTTCCTTTCTTTCTTATGCAAGTAATTATTATGTGTTTTTTTTAACGTCTGTAGGTATTTTTTTTTTGAATTTCTTCTTATTAACGATCCCATGGGAGGACGGCAAACCCCCTTGGCAAAATAAATGGAGCTTAATTTAAATTTTCCAGCATGACTTTCCAACATTAGTCCCTTATGGGACTGGCCCGGCGAACTTCTTTGCGCTAAAATTCGCAAATGTTTTGAAAATAATAGCGTAAGGGATACAGTAGTTGCCACCCATAACGAATTTTTGACTTTGAAGATGCGTTGATTTGTCATTTTAAAGGCGATTGTAATATCGTATACATTTATACAATGCTTAAGGAATTTTCTTTTAACTAAAAATTGAGTTTTCTATTTAAGGGGTTCCGATTTCCGATTAAATGAAAAACAAATACATCAATCAAAAACTACAGAAGTTGGCACCCCAGTATAGTAGTCGGCATTATAGGAAACTACAGTTGTTGGCACTCAAAAACAATTATCAAATAAAAACTACCGATTTATTGAAATTTGTTTAATTCTCCTTTATTTGAGTTTATTAAAACAAAAATGAGACAGCTTGATAAACTCATATTAAAATTATATTAAAAAATTATAAATCCATGAAGGCGATCCTCATCATAACTTTTCTTTTGTTTAGGCATTTTCAAAAATCTGAAACAAATAACTGTCATTTACTACAGTGAAATGTATAGTTATTTGCAGTGCCAACATACTGTAGCCCCATATAAACAAGTTGTTGGCACCCCTGTCAACGATAGAACCTATTGATATTTTTTGATACAGTTATTGGCACCCCTCTTATTTAATATACTAGCAAATAATTTCAATATTTAAACTTAAATGAACAATATTTAATACATTGTCATTTGAAAAAGCAAGAGATTTTGTTATTACTTAAAGAATTAAAAAAAAAATCTGTACTTACCAAATCTGAAGTCCTTATAAAAATTCACAAAATTTCGCACTAAAAGAAATTGCACTGATAGGTGTTTACAATTTGATTTACAAATATCGACTGTAGGCAGCCTTTAACAAAAGCACATGAGGAAAATGTTATGAATTTATAATACTATTGGAAGAAAAAATTTGTTCTCCATAGAAATATTTGAACCAGAGCAAATTGCTATTGAACACAGTGGTGCCAACAACTGTATCAAAAGAAAGGGGTGTCAACCACTGTATCCGTTACGCTAACTCCGAGCATGCACAATGCACAGGAAATTCGAAAAAGCAACGACGCTTGTGACAAAAATGAGACTTTATGACTCAGCGATGATCAGTGATGCTAGCTCCAGCATTAGTATGCCTTCTAGGCATAATTCCGATACTTGAGGAAAAGTTTTTAGGAAATAGGCATAATATTTTGTGAATTGTTTTTTACAATCAATTTGCAGAAATATGTACATTTTGAATTTGGTAAATCTGGTACATTCTTTGATCAAAGTCGCATTAAAAAAAAAATTATTTACAACTATGCGTCATGCTTATTTTCCAATTGTCTATTTGACTTACTCACCAAACCAAAACATTGGATTATAGAGATAAAAAAAGATAGGATCGCCTATCAATCGACCAACATTTTGTTAAAAAAATCTTGAATCACCTTGTGGGTTAGTTGCAGTTCCTTTCTAAGATATGCAATTTTTATCTTTTTTACCAAAAATGCCTAATTTTTTACGGTTATAGGCATAAAAATTCGATCCTGATTAGCATCACTGGCGGTGACTCCAATCTAACTATTTTCTAACTTAAAGTCAAATTTAATGCTTTATTTCTTCTAATTTAGACTAAAAGTTAATTTGTTGCCAAAGGCGTCTATAAGTAATGAATGACGCAATGGCAAATCGTTCTGAATAAGTATAGAATCCGGGAAATACGAATGTTTGCCTTTGAATTTGCACATCAAAATCGTCGCTTGCATGACATTTGACTTAAGATTCTTCACATTCACATCAAACGGGATCCGTTACAAAGTTTCGATTGATTGAGGTTTTGCAATTATAACTGAGTCGACTCATAATTTCAAATTGTTTAGCGGTAAGCCCGCAATTAAAAAATTGAAAACTTTAAAAATGTTTTGTTGTATTTGAAGTGACACTACCGTTTTTCTATACAGTCTATTTTTTTTAAGTTCTGCCTTAGGCAAATACGAATCTACCGTAAAAATCGAAAGATCCGTTCCCGAGTTTTGAGCGCACATAATGGCCATCAGTCTCTTTAATATATGTATATATAGCAGGTTTTGTTCGTGACTTTCGTATTAGACCACTAACAATTTTAATTATACAACTTTGGCGTTTGATTTTTTCCTTTTTTTTTAATGGGAGGTGCCAAAATCCGTTTTCCTAATCCCGCTTATCTTTAGCAAATTGCTAACTACATAAGAAGTAAACAATTTTCCTATAACTCGAACCAACCATACACATCCACAAATTTTCATTGAATCGGCTGAGTGGCTTTGGAGATCGAAAATATTTCCACCTATAGGGTCCAAAAGTATCCTATATTTTAAGTCTTGATAAACCTGAAATACAGGAATACAAACAAAACAAAAAAGATTCATGAAAATTGGAACATCAGTTATCGAGCTATAATGTCATCGAGTTTCACACCGAAGGAATTATGTAGGTATATATTATTGTTATTGTATTATTATATTTTATAGACGATAATTGAATTTAACTGAAACGAAATGTGTGCCTACAGCTGTTAAGAATTTTAAGATGTTTTCTTTTCCCTAAATCACCTCTGATTCAAGACGAACAAAACAGAACAAAATTCATTCAAATCGGTCGAGCCGTTCTCAAGTTTTTACCCGACTAACGCACATCTATTTCCACCTGTATAGACACAGGAATCTCAATTTTGACTTTGATGGAAGGGCTGTAGGTGTAGGGTCAACAAAGCAAGGCAGGCATGCTTGCCAGTGCTTATAGCTCATCGGTGGGGTGGGATACTCTGCTTGTCTTGCGGGCTACCGTACTTTTACATGTCTGACATTTTTGATAGGAACGTTTGAAAATTGGGAGTATTAAAGGGATAGGAAGAAAATAGGGAAAAGATTAACTCTAAACGAAATATTTGTAATATTAACAGCCAAAAAGAAAAACAATTGGCAACAACAATTGCTTTTAAAATTTAAAATATATTTTTTATGTAGGCATTTGAGGTGTCACTACTCGATTTCTATCCAGTTTATTATTTTTTTTTTTTTTTCAAAGTGCATTTCCCTATGACTTGTTGTGGTGTTAACTTCTTCCTTTTTTGTTGCCTATTGCGAATTTGTCGGTCACTACGACCAATATTCAAACTTCGTCGTCCAGGTATTTTATTATTTTTTTTTTGTATTATATCACTGCAATTTGTACACTTATGTATAGGTATGCTAAAAAAGAACATTTTCCTTGGTTATGGTATTTGTGCCGGAAATCGAATGCAAATGTTATTTACCTATTTAAAATTTTGTCAAACAATTGTACAGCTAAATGAAATATGAATTAGGTACTGGAATGTCAAATTCAAAAAAGTATACACAACCAACGCCACTATATTATTACAATTACATTTAATGTTGTTCATACAAAATTGATATGCAGGGAAATATAACTTGTCGTAAATATCTCCCAGCGCCACCTATTGGGCAAAAGCTATCTTTTTCTTTAAGTGTTATATGGTGTTAATTTGAGCCAAATCGGTCCATAAATAAGAATTTTCAAAAAAGCGACCCCAGCGCCCCCTATAGGGTCTAAAATAAACATAAACCATCCGGAGCACCACACAAACATATGGTGTGAATATAAGGGGGATAGCTTCTGTGGTTCAGCCGTGATATTCAGTCATATATACGCACGAACGTTTTTATATAATAAGACAAGATATACAAATTTCAAGAGCTATTTACAAAATATGTTCACCCCACACTGTTAAAACATTGTATTACACTTATTGGGTAAGTATCTACTTTCTGCTTTCACGTTTTTAACGTACAATTTTGTTTATTGAAAGGTGCACATATAAAACACATTGAATTCAATTCGGAAATAAAACATACTTAACCAAGCGTTGTCTTTTATTTTGTTTAAAATAATCAACAGTTCAAAACAATTATAAGAATAAACTCTTTTTTTATAAAGCTAACAACAATTCCATCGAAAATTTGATTTCTTTCTAATTGGTAGATTCCATTGACTGAATTACACAAAGAAAATACAAATCTACAATGATTTTTGTATATTATTTCTATATTTTAACTATTATTTATTTTGTTGTGGTTTACAGGAAAAAAATTCCTTTAAAAACCCATTCACAATAATGTTTTTTTTTGTGTTTTATAAATATAGTATGTGTAAAATAAAAACTATCCTTTACATAGACTGGGCTCCCTGTTAATTACATTTATAGGCATTGTATTTGCATAACAGAAAAATAATATTGCATTTTTTTGTTGTCATTTTTGTTCTGCTTTTTTTATAAATATAATGTGCATATATTATTTAAATTATTTACATAATCCACAACTTACATATGAGTATATAATATTATATAACAATAACAATAGTTCTTATTTCATACGATTTATAACTAAATCGCTGACTACTTGTAGGCCCTTTTGGTATGGTGAATCAGTCAGTCCCTGTGCCAATCGTATCGCTTCAATGCAGTGTTTCTTAGCCAAAAATCTTGTTTGTTCCAGACCGTGTGATTTGTGAACTAAATCGAATGCTCGTTCTACGTCTCCGGGCTCGCTGAAGCGGCGCATTATCATTGGGTTAAGTTCAGGGTACTAGTGGAAATTAAAAGAAAAACATTGAATTAGAACTTGAAATTGCTTATGCTTTTGAAATTTAATTAAGTTTTTGTTGCTTATTTAGTATGGCTTATAATTATAAAAAAATACAAATAAAACTAAAATAATATGTCAGAAAAAATTAATTAATCATCTTTTTTGAAATTAGCTACTAAACGTTTAATAAAATTTTATGTAGTTGTTGGATGTTGGATTTTAGGAGCAGTTGGATGTTCAAACTAACATGCGAACATCCCCTCCATTCTTAAAACAGAGTTGCAGCTATCTTCAAAAGAGGTAAACAAATATTATTATTCACTTTTCGGTGCTTTTTGTTTGAACAAGTTTTTACTTTAGCAAAGACATAGCGCTCCAAAATATTTTCAGGTGCATTTTCTTTAAATAACGGGTGATTTTTTAGCTGGTTTGGTTTTGGCAACACTGGTTTTGACAGCTGACGTGTGTTTAGTACCTTGTGTCACTGTCAAACAGCTTCAGTTTGGTTTGCAATTTAACCATGGATCGTCTTACAAATGAACAACGCTAGCAAATTATTGAATTTTACTATCAAAATTCGTGCTCGGTTCGAAATGTTCATTTTCGCTTTTTTATCGAAAAATTGTGTTCAGCGATGAGGCTCATTTTTGGATGAATGGGTACGTAAATAAGCAAAATTGCCGCATTTGGAGTGAAGATCAGCCAGAAGCATTGCAACAGCTACCAATGCATCCCGAAAAAGCCACTGTTTGGTGCGGTTTATGGGCCGGCGGCATTATTGGGCCATATTTCTTCAAAGATGATGCGAATCGCAGCGTTACTGTCAATGGTGAACGCTACCGAGCGATGATAACAAACTTTTTTTTGCCCGAAATGGAAGTTCTTGACTTGCATGATATGTGGTTTCAACAAGACGGTGCCACATGCCACACAGCACGCGAAACAATGGCGCAATTGCGAGGCGAGTTTGGTGAACAGTTAATTTCACGTTTCGGGCCGGTCAATTGGCCGCCTAGATCGTGCGATTTGACACCATTAGATTATTTTTTGTGGGGGTATGTCAAGGCTAATGTGAATAGGGACAAGTCCGCTTCGATTGACGCACTGGAAGCCAACATCCATGCATTCATTCGTGAGATACCGGCCGATATGCGTGAAAGAGTATGCCAAAATTGGACTCAGCGGATGGGCTACCTGAGACGCAGCCGCGGTCAACATTTGCATGAAATTATCTTTAAACATTAAATTGCAAGGTTCAAACTATCGATTCAAATAAATATTTCATTCATTTTTTCGAATTTTTTGTGTTTTTTTTTTAAAAAAGTTCTAAACCTCTTAAAAAATCACCCATTAATACGTGTCTTGAGCGATCTGCAACAAGGGTTCTACAAAGACCGATGAAAAATATTGTAGCTCCCATTGTTGAAAATATTAGAAAATCACGTCTTCTAACAGCAAAAAAGGGCTCGCCGATCAGCACAATGCTCCATTCAACAACAACTGTTCCAAAATGAATTCTGGCGGTGTCAAGTAAGAGGAGCCATATCTTAGATCCTTTAGAGCTTTATGACTTTTTTTTTTTTTAAACCTTCTGACTATGCCTAATCATTAAAGGCACGTCGACCAATAAGATCTATTGTGCCATAGGGCCAGAATATTGTTTAGTCTAGCAGGTCCTCTACTTTCCTGATAAAGTTAATTAAGCTGCTAGCAGATGACTTCTTCATCTCTTCAGGGCTGAGAAGCTCCCTGTAGAAGATAGTTCTTCTGATTCCACATAGGGCTGGACACACACATATTATGTGCTCAGCTGTTTCGTCTTCTTCAAGACATAACCGACAGAGTGAGGAGTCAGTTAAATTTATTTTATTTAGGTGATATCGTAGGTGGTAATGTCCTGTGAGGAAACCAGTGAGATTTTTGATATCATGCCTGTTTAGATTTAAAATTTTATTGGCATCTTTATTGAACGGCTGTATAGCACGCCTGGCCTGGGATGCTCTCCCAATATGAAATACATTTTGTGTGTTCCCATGGATGATGGCTAGATTTATATACGATTTGGGAGCATAACAGAAGTGTTCAGGTCCTGTGAAAGGAGTTGCGTCTCAGTTTTTATTGGCCCAGAGTGTTCACGTGTACAGTTTTTGCAGTTGACGTTTATGGAGGGGAAGCCGACAAATCTAGTCAAGAAAATCCTGCCTGCGTACTCGACATTTCGAAGAGTCAAATTTAAAATAAACAGAGTGGCCGTTGCATTTTGAGGAGTCGCAAAAAGGGGCGATGAGAGAAAAAGGTCCAATTTTTAAGGCCACTCTGGTAATTTAGAATTTTCACACGATATTTAACAACCATTAGTTCGCATAAAACTATAATAGTGCTGTGATAGGCAACCGTGTTACATTTTAAATGTACTTGTTTGAAAACAAGAATTTTTCAAAGATTTAGGAAGGGCATTTTCCAAATAAAATAGGGCAATATCAAACAAAGGTAACGCTGACCACGAGGATACAAAAACAATTCAATTTGCTTAGTCAAACGCGTTCGGATTCATAGTCCCGACCAATCTAGTTGACGTCTTACATAAACTAAGTATCCGAACGTCCCCAATCATCTGCCCTTAATCATTAAAATTCGACTACCACCATATGCCATTTTGGAGCGGAAATTAGCTACTACAATTTTCAAATCCGAAATTCTATAAATAAACAAAAGAAAGTGTGGAGGTTCACAACAATACAAATTTAATAATAATAACAATAAAGTCAACAGTCAAAATTATGGTCCCCTCAGTAGCTATTCCTTTTGTTTGGTTAATTGTCGATTTTAAAGTAACACATTCCTTCTATTATATTATAAATACGTAAGCTTTCGCTTTTGTACGTGAATCGAATAATAATTCATGTAACTATAACTGATTTGTATCAATTGAATAGAATTAAAAGTACACAAAACTTTTTAATTCCGTAGTGTTGCTTCCGATGGCGATGGTTTGATGTTAATTTAGAATTCGTTTTGATTCGAAACGGTGGCTTGAGCTGAATACAAATGGTCCTGGGTTTCTTTTACTTTCGATTGGACGTAGAGAGTGGAGAGAGAAACAACATCACGCATCATGTGTATGGCACCTGTTACCTCTCAGAGGTATGCGCTTAGGATAGCTCAACGCATACTGAGTGCTTGTACATTGTGTAACGTAAAATGAAAATCGGAAAATATTGATTGGCAACATGACGACTTAACTCAGCTATTTGTATTTAAAATGTAAGTAGTGTACTTTAGTAAAATGTATACTCAAGTTGCTCGATCAAGGGCGTACCAAATTGAATGTTAGCTGTCAAGTAATTATTATTAGATATGCTCATGCTCAGCCACTGTTAAATTGTATTTTAGAAAGAATTTCCCATCGCTAATGGTTTAGTGAGGGCCTCGAATTAAGCCACGATTTGCTATGCTTGGTGGGTATAGGGCGTTGACAAGGTCAAAGAAGAACTGCGTCTGGCTGTCTGAATTTTTGTTGTCTCACAAATCACAAATCAACTAGCGGTATTATCATACTGTATTGAAACATGAAATGAGCTAATAAAATAGGATAATAATTTTGAAATTCGAAAGACGAATATGATAGTATTTTGGCTGGACTCTGAAATGTATTTCGACAAGAATATTGAGGCACTCAAGCTACGTTCACACGATTGCCACATCTGCCAATATTGTCAGGTCTACAAATGAAAAAAATGTCCCAAATGTCTGCCAACCGTGCGAACTGCCAATTTTGTCTACCAATATTTGCAGAAAAGTCATTGTTAGATAATTGCAAGACCGCCATCTGACAATGAAATTGTCAGGTATCTGCTAGTCGTCTGAACACCCAATTTTATCACTGTCAGACCATTGCCAGACGCTTAGAAAATTTGCATACTCATTTCCTATTTGCAGATGTGCTGTAGTTACGACATCTGCAAATATTTCATTTGGGGACAAATATTTTTCATAATTGACCGAACAAAGCAAAGTTTCTGTGCTATTTTCTTTGCATTTTTGTGTAGCTTGGTGCTAAATGTGTGAATTTCAAATATGTACGTGGACGAAGAAATCGATATGGGAACGGAAAGGTTCTAGGAAAAACCCTTTCCTTTTTTTAATTTTTTTTATTTTGTTTTTACAATAAACACGCGCTAAAGAGGTTGTGACTACTCTTATGGTGTAGTTAGAAGTACACAGCGCGGGCGTTAAGGAAATTGGGATAGAGAAGATAGGAGATTCCGATGCACATTGGTTTTAAATGTCTGTAAATTGCACCGAGGGGGAAAGACCGAGCTGGGCAAGGCATTCAACATTCGTGTTGTACGGCTTATGAAAGAATCTCTATATTTCAGAGTACGACCGAAAATAGGCTGAAGGGTAAACTGATGGGCATTCCTGGCTTGGCAAATATTGCGGTTGAATTGTGGAAGGGGTGGAATGCAGCTGGCAATTTCATTTGAGCACTGTTTGTAAAAATAGCGATAAAACAATGAGAGACTTGTTACATTTCTGCAATGTTCGAGCGAATTTATAGAATTCGCTATATTTATGTCTCCAATGAGTTTTAAGGCACGATTTTGTATCCTATCCAGGAGGTGCAGTGAGGTTTTAGGGGCACCAGACCAGATATGAGAGTTGTACTCAAGTTTGGGGCGAATGAACGCCTTGTATATGGTAGCCAGATCAGAAGGTGTAAAATATTTCTTGCACCTTTTAAGGAAACCTAGACATTTCGCAGCGTTCTTGCCGACTTGGTGAATGTGGTCGTTCCAACGGAGTTTGTCATGGACACATACCGAGAATGGAAAGTCTTTCGGTTTCGGCGATGCAAGTGCCATTCATGGATAATGGCTGAGGATTCCTTTTTTAATGATTCTTGTAAAATGATCTAGAAATATTTGTGATCCTTTCTAATAACTTTTTGTTTTAGGTACCTATATTTTGTGTTTTCCGATTTATGATTCTTGTAAAAGTATCTGGAAATGTTTTTAAAAAACTAAATTGTTGTCATCCTTTTATGACCCCTGCAAAAGGTTCTAGAAATATTTATGATCCTCTCAAATCACTTTGAAATTTGTCCACGAGCACTTTTTAGATTGCATCCAAAAGAACTGGATTTTATGCCGATTCCAAACGGGCATGTTTTCATGACAGTTATACTCTCGGATGTTTGTCAGACGTTCGCGAGAGGTGGCGCAGTGAAAAAAACTCTGAGTTGGAATTTGTTTTTTTGTGGGATTCGAACCTGGACCCGTCGCTTAGTAGTCCAACACACTAACCACTAAGCCACTGCGAGTGGAATTTCTACTCGGTTAAAATGAACTAAGTCTCTGTAGAAAATAAACGAGTATTTGTTGTTGAAAACTAGAGAGTTAAAAAGGTTAAATCATACCTACTGTTAAAAATAACACACTTTGTCAGTTGGTATCAACCATGTTACTCTGTTGTTATTAGTTAGTTTGTTATTTACGACCTAGAAAATTTGGAGAGGAAATTGATAAATCGGTTATTTTAAACCGAGTTTCGTTAAACAAGTTGACTCGGTTATTTTTAATCCACTAACTCTTTAAGAGCTATATTAACAGTATCACTTGGTAGTTTTTAACCAAAAGTTGGTTGATTCTAAATAAGTGTTTTTTCTGAGTGCAGTTTGTTTGTTCTACTGAGACGCTACTCGTCAACTGCTTTTGTTCGTAAGCGATGAGATTCGTACGTGTAACTGATATCGCCTCTTGGAGTCACTGTATCGATTCTTAGGCAGTATTATAAAATAACAAGTGATGTTTAGTTTGTGGGCTGATCTACATTTTGTGTGATTGCTTTCACACGTGCCTACATCTAATTATTCGGTTCCGAGTTTTGAGTTACATATATCAGTGCCATAGTAGGTAGCTTGTACCATTTATAATTGACACCCATTTAAAGACTTATTCGTTACATTTATTGCGCAATGATAATTTGAGTGTTTTTTTTTTTTCTGTCATAAAAATCGTGTTATTGCTTATACCACCCTAAGCGCTAAACTTTAATTTCTCAAATATTCAATCCCATTCAACTTATATATCTATTTCTATATCCGTCTCGATTTCTCTGATTCGTTCACTTACCGGCACACATGGAAATGACAAAAAAAAAAGATAAATACCTTTTCGCATGCAAACAACACGGGCGCCGTGGCCAATCCTAGTTTTAAATCGGCTGCAGTTGGTTTTCCCATTGTTTCTGTCGATGAAACGAAGTCTAACATATCATCTACTAATTGAAATGCTAAGCCAATATTCCTTCCGTATTGAAACGCGATTTCAGCCAGATAATCGTCCGCTCCCGCAATAACTGCTGTCTAGGAAAAACAAATGAAATTATATTATATCAAATTGAATTTGCATATATGGAATGCTTTGACGTTTTCCGTCTTTTATAGGAATTATTTAACAAATGTTTACAAAACAATAAATGAAGAGCTATAGAATGTAATGATTCATAGGAACCAATGCCTATGTTCTCATAGCCATACGTTTTGTGCGAGTTTTTCGTTCTTGGGACGAATGGAAAGGCTCTACAATTTCAAGCCCCATTCCAAACACCTAATTAAGAAGCTCTTTCATGACAGTTAAACTCGGATATTTGTCAGACGTTCACGTACAGTCTTTCTTGTCTAATCGTTGCTTTAATGTCCATATAAATAGTTGCGTTTCTAGTTTAGTTAACCTTGAAGCAGGGGTACCACAAGGCTCAGTCCTCGGACCGGTCTTACATAATATCTATACGTCTGATTTTCCCAATATACCGTCCTGTGAAGTGGCTATTTTTGCTGACGACACTGCCATATATTCATCCCATCAATTCGCTCTCAATATTGAGAGGAATTTAATAGATGGAATGAATTTACTAGTAAGTTATTATAGGAGATGGAAAATTAAGCTTAATGATGCAAAAACTCGAGCGATCTTTTTTACAAGAAAAAGAAAAGCTTGTTTTCTTCCTAGCACTCACTTCCAGGTAAATGGGAGCAACATAAATTGGGAGCCTTCAATTAGGTACTTGGGTGTTCACCTAGACACTAAACATACATTTAAGGATCACATCAACAAAACGATCAAAAAAACTGGCACGGCAATTAAGATGTTGTACCCCTTTATAAATCGAAGCTCCTTGCTGTCAATACACAATAAAATTATTATCTATAAATTGATTTTTCAGGCAATAATGTTGTACGGTTGCCAAGTATGGGGCGACTCTGCTGCCTGCCATATTAAAAAGTTGCAAGTTACACAAAACAAAATATTGAAAATGATGCTTAATTTACCATGGAGGCATTCAACTTTGGAGCTCCATGAAAAGGCGAATGTTGAGTTGATTGCTCATAGAATCGAAAAGCTTAAATGCACATTTCTTAGAAGATGTAGTTTTGCCGGCAATCCCCTCGTTAACCAATTAAATACTTAATCCATTGATTTTTCTTACTTGTTGCTATAAAATTTAATTGTTTCATGAAATTCTTATTATTTATTTATTAGAAGTCCGTTGTTAACTTCATATTTGTCCAATCTTAGTCGAATTATTTTTGTGTATATATATGTATATATAATTTATAATTTATTATTTGTTATTTATTTATTTACTTAATGTTTCAGTTATTTATTTATTTACTTGCTTATTTATTTATTTGTTTATAATTTTATTTATTTACCTATTTATTTATTTATTTATTTATCTATCTATCTATCTATCTATCTATTTATTTATTTAGTTATTTATTTAGTTATTTATTTATTTATTTATTTAGTACTCTTTTGTAAAATAAAAACTCAATAATGTCTTCTTTTTTTAAATCGCGATAAAGTAGAGCATTGACAACTATAGGTAGGTGAGCCCACCCCAAAAACTATATCGAGTTCATAAACAGCTCTGGCATACGATATCTCGCTCCGTTAAGGTGGTACGGGTAATTAAAAAACAATGGCAGTACCTCTAGGAATCTGTTCTTTTATAATATTTTTAAATCAACATATTTCTGTTAATAGTTTTTGAAAAAATACACTTAATAATAATAATAATAATAGTTGGCGCAACAGGCCTATAGAGAACCTGGGCCTAGCTTCTCGCAACCATTCGTTTTGTGTGAGTTTTTTATTTGGAACGAATAGAAGGGATCTACAATTTTATACCGATTCCAAACGGCCGATTGAGAAGCTCTTTCAAGACAATTATACTCTCGGATGTTTGTCAGACTTTCGCGAGAGGTGACGCAGTGAAAAAACCCTGAGTTGGAATTTGGGTTTTTGCGGGATTCGAACCTGGACCCCTCGCTTAGTAGTCCAACACACTAACCACTAAGCCACTGCGCCACCTATGTACTTGCAAAATTTAAAATTAAAAAAAAAAATTTTAATGCTTAAATAGCTACATACTAGCTGACCCGTTAATGGAATAAAAATAATAATTTAAAGCATGCACAATGCTCATGCTATTTTATGTAATTCGGTCAGTTCCATTTTTGACTTAGATTCGCATTGGCCCAAGGAAGGACATATGCTATACTTTTTGTCGAGAAAACGAAACCTTGTGGGGATTAGATTGGAAAAAAATGACTGGATAGAAAAACGGATAGTGTCACTTCCAATAGGTATAACAAAAATTATGTAAAATTTTGGATTTTTGAATTCTTTGAATGTTCCGGGCTTATCGCTACACAATTTGAAATTGAAAGTCGGCCCAGTTATAATTTTGTTGTGAAACCTCAATGCACCGAAAGTTTGCGAATGAAACACATCGGAATTACTATATACTTCAGTTATTTTTATTGTATAACTACAAGCATGCTTGAAATTATTATTTTTTTTTCCATTAACGAATTTGGGCGGAACAAAGTTCGCCCGGTCAGCTAGTTTTTAATATTGTAAACATAGACGCTAAATTTTGTTAATGCCCCCATTGATTGATTTATGTCTTCCAGTTTTTCAGAATATGGAAAATTACTTTTATATGTTGCTCTGCTTGGAGTATGTTGCGTGAAATATGTCTGTGTGGCATGCTGTCCCCCTGGAAGTCCCTGCTTGGGCTCAGTGTTGGATAATTTGATGGGTTGGAGGTTGGGTAGGTACAATGTTTCTTTAATTGCAAGGAAAACGCGAACAAAACGTTACAGAATTTGCTTTCTACATCGGTTTTCATTACCTTCGATACGAAATCAATAAATTATTATTCCGTTATCACTTGTGGTCGAAAATCTACCCCTCCCTTTTTAATAAATATATAAAAATACTCCACATTTTTTGATGTGTATGTTTTTTTTTTAGATTCGAAAAAGGTATATCTAGGTATACACAAAATACGGTCAATGAAGTTTAATTATGTTACAAACTTAATCTTGAATGCGTTTTGAAGACACGACCATGATAACTTCCGTGAGCGCAAATCGAGTTAGTATTTAATTTTACAACTTAATTTAAGAAGTGAAAAAAATTTTTAGTTTTTGTAATTCCAGATTCCTGGGCACTCATTATGTCGTATGTCGATTATCGCGAGACAATATCGTTTCGACGATAGCTTTTCTTCACGTAACTTCAATAATCGTCTTCTGGACGATAGATATCTTTTTGACGATTGAACATTTGCTTCACGTAAATAAGTAATCGCCGAAATGCTATACCTAATGTATTTTAGTTGATTATAAAAGCTTTGTAAACAACTTACAACTAGTACCAATCTAAGAGCGGCGCGACGCAAATTTTTGTCAAGAATTTACAGTTTAAGAAACTAAACACAGTTTGGGGAATTCTATTTAAAGAGCAACAAACAGAAAATGAAAAATGCCGGAATGGAATGAACAGTTTTTTATTGAATCCATAGCGAGTAAGACTCTTCATCATCAAAGTTCTCAAAGGATTTTCGAGATGTTCAAAAATATTAACAGACTGGAAACATTTCTTTAAAAATTTAAATTTTGAAATAGAAATGACAGATGGAAGAGGATTGAGTCTATACTGAGGCATCAAATGTACCTTTGTTAGTTCTAAAAATGTTAGTAGGGATATTTACTAAAATAACTTTGAAGTGTGCTTTATCCGACTATTATTAATATCTGTCTGTGTGGAGTGAAGTGTCCATCACAAGGCAGAAAAGATTTCTTTTAGTGAGTAAATTGAAGTATGGTGTAGAATAACTATACCTACCGTATACTTCAATCAATTACGTACTTACCGATTTTAATGTGTTCGCTATCAGTGACGCTGTTTTCCTATATGTCTTCGTAAGATAGTGGGCAAAGCGTTCGTTTTCAGTTTCCCTTGAACCAAGTTGCATAAACTCTCCTTGTACTAAATCCGTCAGAATCTGAAAAAAAAAAATTAAAATATATCATTTAATGGGTAATGATCGAAAAATGTTACATTCAATCAAAACTGTGTTAGCTGTACCTATTGCTATAGTGGTCACTTACGCCCATTCAAATATATTGAGAAGCTATTAACGTCCATCTACATGCAGAAACAAGTGTACAAACATCCAGCGTTACCTTCGAGACGTTTTAAATTCGTAGACTCCGGACTCATCTTTTTGAAAATGAGTGAACTTGAACTCTTTTTCTAATGTGGGACGCTTTTTCTATAATTAAATCGTAAGCTTGTGAAACCAGTTTAACTGACTCAATCCGTAAACATAATTATTATACCTTCTAGTATTGATAAAATTTGTGCGTTTTGTCAATACATTTGTGAAAACCCTACATTCTGCGTGTGTTTTTCTTTTTCAGTACAAGTGTGTATAAAACATTAAGCGCGGCTAAATTATAAAAAATTATGAGATAGGAAGGAAGATTTTTTAACTGAGACTTTTTTTTGACTCTTTCTGAAAATGTTCATAGGTATCACTACCACCAGTATGTCCTGACCCTTCCCCTCAGTTACCTATATGGTATCACAAAGGACCTATTCATCTATTCTAAGTGTGTTTCTTTAGACAGCCACCTAACCTAACCTGTCTACAAAAATATAATAACTAATTAGTATTAGAATGAAAGTGCACGACTGGTTCGCACGAAACTTTCTCGATCATCAAAAGTTTGATTGAGCAACCACACATAGAATATAAAAATAGGTATAACGTTAAATGAAATCCACTTATAGGTTATTCATTCAATGGAAGTACATAAATCAAATAACAATATGAGTTTTTATAAGTTTAAGCTCTCAGTAACAGATACTTATAAGTGGTTACACATTACAAGATTTTTTAGTACAAGGACTATCATTAACCTGAAGCATTCAGGGATTTATATTTGTATTGAACTTGTATTAGCAATCATAAACTGAATATGTCAATGAACGTGTGTGGGATGCAATGAAGTGGGAGTTTCTGATTTTGTAAGCTCCAAGTGTTTGGAATTATAGATACATGTTTAACATGGTTAAAAAAAGAAATGGAAAACATTTTTTTTAAAACAACTTCTTCGCTGTAATTGCATTTTTATTGGTAGTAGAGTATTACTTACAGTTTATATGTACGAATACAAAACGGGTAGTTATAATTGAGAAATAATTGACAAAAAAAAACATTTTTTTGATTATTCAAATCGCAAATGGGGTTTTCGAGATATGAGAAGTTTTTAAAATGAACGTTTTCGGTGATTAGGATTGATTTGAAAACATCAATTTTATTTTAAGTATGCATTTTGGTGAAATTCTTTCGTTTTCAGTAAACCACCTAATGAAAAACCAAGTTTAAAAAAACTTTTTCTATTTTTCCAAAAATCGATTGCACGATAATATAGAGAAAAAAATGTCCTTATTACTAAATTTTTATAACAATCGTATGCACTGTTTTCGAGATAAATATGTCCAAATTTCAATTGTAGGTACCTACCTACCGTTGTTCGATTTTAAAAACTGATTCATACATGTTAACCTCCCCACTTAGGCTTAAATATTTATTTCGGTTGAGATCGTTTTAGTCGTTTTCGAACATATCAAGATGGTATGAACATTTATATATACCATTATTATTAAGGTTACAAAAAACGGCCTTGAACTATAGACCCACAATCTCAAAATCAGAATTTTGAAACAAGCCCGTCCAGTCGCTTAGGCTGTAGAGAGGCCTCACAAAGTTTTAAGAGTGCGAAATTTTGTACGAATACAATCGGCCTTACCAATAATAACCAACTTTAGTCTGGCACTTTACGAAAAGACCCCACACTTTCCAAAATCCCTTTACCAATAAACAAATATAGTTGCCAGACTATCGCTAACTGTAGGGTTAAATGTTAATGTTGAGAGATATACATCTCGGGCATTAGCTAAATAAATCCTCCCTTATGTCGTTTTGAAGACAAGTGTTGCCCAACCATCCAAAATCACGGTAGTAAATTTCGTAATAGGAGAGAGTTTAATACGATGTTGTTCAGTTTGAGCGCTTACAATTATTAATTAATTTTAGTAAATTGTGAATGAGGTCTAATTGTTTATTGGTACCATTTGACAAATGCTGTACATTTTTACTGAAGCTGACATCTAACTAGTTGTCGACATTAGTGATTGATTATTAGTAAGGCCGAATATCTTTCTCTTACTACGTATTAGAGAAAGTTAAAAACAAGCAATAATTATAGGTAAAAGAAATATATATTTGTATACGCTCTGAACCGAGCGTGCTCAGATCGTTTTCCGGTGTATTTATATGAAACACACTTGAGCACATAACTGTCATAATCTTTATTATTAATTGTTATTTATTAAATTGGTTCACCTTCAGTGCCAGAACAACAAAGTCCGTCCGCCATTTCGAAAAATGTTTATCCTCTTTTCTTTTTCTGTCAAATGTGACGTGTAAATGTGTATGAAAATGTGCAATCAGCTCTTTACTCAGCCAAAAAAAAAGATTACACACACCAAAAGTACAGGGGTCAGGGGCGATACCTCTCAGTTAGGTAGTTTAGCGGAGCCGAACCAAGACAAAATCTTTGAAATACAAATGACAAGGTTAAAGTAATTATGAAGATTAATAATTGTAATAATTCATGACATACTTAATAACAAAACTACCTATATTTACATTTTACAAATCATATTTTAATACATAAACACACAACACAAACCTCCCATACAAAAAGTTTCCCTTGAAAAATTATTTAGCGTTAAAATTTGCGATACCCAATTCCCTGCCTGCACTCAAACAAAATCCAATACGTATTAGAAAAAAAAATCACCCGCTTGCAGCATTTTAGCGCAAAAACCTGCCCTTCCAAATTTCCTACAATCTACGTATATAAAAGTGTTTGACTAAACGGAAAGGTTATCGCAAACGCAAACAAGTGCCATAAAACTTGAAATTGGAAATTGGAAATTGAATAACTTTATTTTGTGCAAGAAGTCGCCCCAGTAGCATTGTCTAACTTGATTTTTTTTTAAATAATTGTTAAATAAACTCTGAGTCTTTCATCCACACATTGCTGGAATCTTTTTATGGGAAGTTTCCTATAGTTATTGTAAGATGGGTATTCGTTTTATTTCGTTCCATAAAAACATTTTATCAATAAATGAGAAAAAATTGCTTTCTCATACTACAAAGCAAAAACTATGTGTTTATTTGTTTGTTTCACGTTATTTGAATAGGAACAGGTACATATTTATTAAGATAAATAATAGGCTCTTTATTTTGGTAGGAAAAAATATAAAGCATGTAAAGAAATAACTGCTCAATTGGAACGAAATTTGGAACGAAATCGAAAGATTTTGTTTTATTTTATTTCAAACTTCCTCAGGGCACGTAGCTAGCCCAATGCTTAAGAGCAGGAATCGCCACTGACAGGAGTGTATATTTTCATATGAACCCGTTAGTGGTTAGACCCAGTATATTCACTTACTTATCAATGTCAGGCTCTCCAAAGATTTCTGGTCACACATCGCATTTGCACACGATACTTATTTGTAGGTTTGATTGACACATGGATTTATACGCACTAATGTAAAGTGGTCCGCAACTGAATTTAATTATAGTTCACGTCGGGCGCCGCAGACATTGCTTGTCTAAGTGTGAAAATGTACCTAGTCCGGCCATGACAGTGTGGTAATATTAAGACTCGAATTATATATGCACTGAAATTGTTTGCTCTGAAGGTTAGCTTCACACTGAGCAATAGTCAATGCCGGCAAAATTTCCCCCAAAAAAAAATAAATAGTTTGTACGTGTTTCTTTTCGGATTCCAATCCTTTATTTATAAGTCACACGGCAGTGATAATAAATAATGTTCACTTCCGGCAATCTTCAAGAATACAACAATTTTAGTAAACATCTTGAGTAAAAAAAAATAAACAGTAAAGAAAAAAATCAAACGAGTACCTACAGTAACCTCCACTTGAGCGCCAGATGTACAAGGAAAATGAAATAATTTAGTTTTCGAAATCGTAATGTTAACATTTACAGTGGGGGCATGTCTCAGCGGAATATCAATTCAATACGTTTCATTATGATGTCGTCGGTCGAATGCGTTGAACTTCCGTATACATCTTGAGGTCCAGCTTGAATTTGAATTGAATAGTGTATATGTAGTGAAGACAACCTGCGCATTATGCGCGCAATAATAACTTGAGCAAAGACCATGCGCCTGGGTTTAAGCGTGCAAATATTTACGATATACTAGATGCATACTAACTATATGAAATGTTGGCTTAGTAGGATATTAATACTTAACACTCTTGCCTGTAGTTTGCCACTTCAGTGAAAACACATCACACATACTACCTGAGGGTAAACACGCAGTCCCCATTCATAACTCAACTTTGTTGTCAACTAGTAAATCAATGGACGATGGCACATGGTGTCCACTCTCCACCAAAATCGTAAGCCATAACAACCAATTTGAAAGTGACAACGACAAAGTAAACAAAAATACATACATACTTAGGGTTGGGCTCACACGTAAGGTAAACACCGAGCTAGGCCAATTCAAATGTTATGTTGAAATCAAAGATCAAACATAACTATTCATCGGAGTGATTTCGAACAAACATGTTCCACTTAAAAAATATAGCTCCGTGGGTATCCAGCCACGCAGTGTGCAATCAAGAATCACCACAAAAACTGTCAAAAGCAGATATTAAATAAAAATTCATGATCATCTTTCGTAGTGTTTGCTTGATCAAACTGTCTTGGGAGATACATATTTTGACCATAGCTGAAAAAAAAACACCAACTCTCTCTTTTGGCATGCGGAAGTAATTTGTGACGCAATGTCTGAGAGGCAAGTGTGTCCGGCAAATCAGCGTAATATTTGTCCACAATGGGTTGTTCCCACTCACTAGGCGGATAACAAAAGAAGCGCTCGCAGGTTGGTAGTTAACAAATTTGCATTTGGGCGGGAAAAGAAACTAAATTGCTCGCCGGCAATAAAATGTGCAATTTGTGGTCTACAATATAAAGCATGTGGAATGCGTTGCCTTTGGAACTCAGTTTTATATTCGTCATCTTCTTTTATCTTAGCATGACTCATTGAGGTTTTTGCTTTAGTTGAATGACTTGAGAAGCACGGGTATTTATTATTTGTATTCCTATGGGTTATTAGGTGTTTGGTTGACTTATTCATCGACTCGCGTAGTTGAAGCATTGGATCTTTAGGCAAACCATCCGATGGACCGAGAAGGTATTTCGAAGGGATCTAGGCCGGATAAACCAGGACTTTTAAGAAGGACGGAACACAGTTCTTCGCCGAAGAAGATAAAAGGCTGCTGAAAGTAACAACCACAAACTGGATATAATGGAGCACCAGCTGAGAGGAAAAAAATTGCACAGTCTAGAAGTTGCCTGCCATGTTCCTATAAAAATGTAACAAAAGCCCATTATATAGCATCATCAAATTAAAGTTATTTCAAATAGCAAATCGAAAAAAAAAATCAGTAACGATTCGTAAAATGTTCTTCTTCGAATTGAAAGCACTGAGTAGGGGGAAAGCGGGAGACTTGAACATATGGGAGACTTGAGACAGTCTCAATATTTTGCTCAAATTCCATTGAAATCCAACAAGTTTAAGTGTATAATAAGTATAATTCTAAATCATCAACTGTCTCTGGTTGGTGGAAGAGAAAAGGTGTTTTGCAGAGCCAATAGTAAAAAAAAATGTTTTTCTTTTTTCTCTATAAAATCGATCTGTAAAACGGTAAATAAATCAATTTGATGTTACCTAACAATATTGATATTCTACATTGTAAATATTAGTATGATATCATTCTAGTTTGTATATAACAAAAATTATGAATATAAATTTGTTAAAAAATGTAAACGGGAGACTTGAGACAGTTTCTGAAGGGAGAGTTGATCAGTGGCTCAAATCTCCATTTGCTCTGATTAAATGTTATGTAAGTGTTTTAAAGCCTTGTATATAATTTTAATAATAAACAAAAATAATTTAATTAAAAAAACTCAAAGAAGTTCTGAAGTTTAGTTTTTGTTTACCTTTTTTTACTTTATATATGCTAAGAAACTTAAGTACCTAAACCACTAAAACAATAAAAATAAATTATAATCACATTGGAAGTGGATAAATTATTCGTTTTATTGTTTTTCTCGTAGGATTTGAGTATGTTCAACTCTCCCCGAAGGGGTGTTCATTGTTCAAGTCTCCCGGTGGGGCGGGAGACTTGAACCGAAAATCTGTTTTCAAACATTTGGCATTTGCTAAAAATTTCTTGCGTTTATTATAAGTTAAAGAGACCGTTCTTAAAACAGCTAAATGTAGCTATAAAAAAAAAAACATTTAACAGGTGGCTGTGAGTGATAAACAAATTTTTATTTACGATCTAACAAAAAGTGGCTCAAGTCTCCCGCTTTCCCCCTACCTACCGTATCCCGTCGCTCCAATTTTGGAGCACCCTTTCTATAGCAGTTGGAGCTCTATCTCAAATTGCAAGATATTGGTGGCCCATTCTAGTCAACAGTAATTCAATGTTTGTATGCATATAGCCACCGAAATCATTCGGAATCATAATGCCATAGCAGCCCGGACCCGGAGACCAAAACAAGAGACAATACTGAAACCCAAAACTCGCAATATAGTTAAAAAAATAAAATAAATAAATATGCCGATGACGTAGTGTTATTGGCCACAGGAAGATTCCTTCCAACACTCACCGAACTAATTGATGGAGCTCTCAAAACTCTCGACATAGGACTTATACTGGACAAAATACTAAATTGGAAACTGAACACTTGTGAGAGAATCAAAAAAGCCACAATAGCCTTCTACTCCTGCAGCAGAATTTTTGGTAAAACATGGGGACCATCCCCCAAAATTAAACTGTGGATGTATACGGCTATAGTAAGACCTATACTGTCCTATGGCAGCCTCGTATGGTGGCCGGCAACAAACAAAGCCACCTATCTAAAGGCTATCACGAAAGTACAAAGACTAGCGTTTATCGGCACCACCAGTGCGATGAGGACAACTCCAACCGCAGGTCTGAGAATAAGCCAATCAGTAAACTGGAAACTGAATGAAAAGGGTCATTCGTTGATCCTACAGAAATATTTTGGTTATGTACCAAACACAGATTATATTACACCATATCTGGAGTTCACAAGACCATTCTCGTGCGCCTATCCCAGAAGAGAGGAATGGAAAGTACGGACTTGTGCCTAATGCACAATCCATAGCCGTTTTTACAGACGGTTCTAAAATGGAAACCGGAGTGGGGTCAGGGGTCTTCTCCGAGTCGCTGGGTATTTCTAAATCGATACGCCTCCCCGACCACAGCAGTGTCTTCCAAGCAGAGGTCCTGGCAGTGACAACGGCAGCCCGTGAGTCTGCGATAAAGGCGATACCACCTGAAGGTATTACCTTCTTTTTTGACAGCCAGGCAGCTATAAAAGCATTAACTGCAACAGAAATAAAATCAAAGCTTGTGAAATGTCGCGAAGAACTCAGGGCTGTTGGCAACGAGAAAGCAGACGAATTAGCCAGACAAGGTTCAGCAGCTGTACTAGAACAAGCGATCCCTCTGTGAATATCCCGCCTTGCTCACTCAAGCTTGAAGCAGGGAGAAAAGCCACAAGGGAGGCGGACGCTAGGTGGACCACACTAGAAACTTGTCATACTACAAGAATGCTATGGCCAAGCTTCAATGAAGCAAGAACCGAGAGTATAATACGAAAGGATAGGAAATCCGTCTCCATCCTCGTAGGAATCCTTACGGGGCACAACACTCTGCGGTACCACATGAAGAAACTATGCTTGATGGAAGAAGAAGAGGCTGCGGTGATGAGGAAGCTCTTGAGGACACAACCCACTTCCTATGCCACTGCCCGAGCCTCCAACACAATAGGCACAGATTCCTAGGGAGACACTTCTTTCACGACATAGGCGAGCTATCTAGCACACCACTAGACAAGATAATGAGCTTCATCAAATCGACAGGATGGTTTGTATCCAACGGCACAGTGAGTAATTGATCACAAATATTTATAGATAGGGCCAACATGGGTAAGGGACAACCCTTTCCCCCAATGGGCATCACAATGGGTCAACATTGACCTGTGTGTGGCACGGAGTACTCCACGCCAACCCGCCTACCTAACCTAACCTATAGTGCAAAATCAAGGGACTCAGAACTCGCGTCGTTATGTGCACATATGGTTCCTAAGCTTTTCATAAAAAAAATACAATCCAAACGAAACGAATAATTTTAAATTTAACGGATAAAATTCTATGAACGCTGCCAGCAACTTTGCCCACAATACAAGTGGCATATATAAGGTGCAAGTGTGTTGGTGAGCCAGAATTTTGGAATTTATTTGATATTTGTCAATACGAATTTCTATGTAGCAATACTTACGCACTTAGCATTTGCCAACCCATAAAAATAAAGCTTGTAGGCAAGTAACGGAAAATCGGCCGAAGTTGGGGTCTCAGTATTGTCTCTGACCAAACAGTCCACTTACAAATTTCAAAATTTCAAAAATAAGTTAACAATGCTGAAGTAATCCGAATCCTAATGTTTTTAAGAATTCTTGGACTTAAAAAATATAAAGTTTTTCAGCATTTGAGACCATTTTATTAAAGAAAATCATTGAGGGTCCTCACAGCATTTGTTGTTTCACATATTGGGTCTGAGGAAGAAAAGGACGACTCTTACAAAGAATTAGGATAACATCATGAAAACATTAAAACTTTATTTATATCCCATCAAGTTACTTGAACTATTACGAAGTTCATAATGGCTTTACAACATGAACGATTAAAGATTCACTTTCAAAACACGGTGTTCAAATAAAATTCATCTTTTGACACCTGGCGGCCTTTAATAGTCCATAATTTTTTAGTTTTCGTATATATCTTATGTAGTATGTACCTACCAATATCAGATCAATTATGTGTCTATCAATCTAGTAATAATAACCACATATATATATTCTGGAGCGCCGTAAAAATATAAATATGTATTTGAAACGATGTAATGGAAGACGGAAAAACTCAAATTTGCTGCATTCATTCATGATTCAACTAATAACTTGTTAAAAGTTTAAAGAAAGCAAAGACACCAAAAATGTTAAGAAAATGTCTAATTCTGTAAAGCTTGCCCAAGAATATTGGTACCCTTCGTACCCAACTCTTTAAATCGTTGAGGGTTATTATGAATGGGATTACCAAAATGACACTAGCCGCCCTAAAGAACTCTTTTGCCAGAGGTTCCTTAGAGCTCCCGCATTAAACACATCATGCCTTTACGTATAATGAATGTATGTGTCGAATATATGTAGGTAGCAACTGCAGAAAACAATACCAGGGTATGATAGCTCATATGAATTTAATGTCCGAATCGAAGTTCAAGGCACCAGGAATACTCTCACAAAAAACTTTTCTGACGTTTATGAGCGAAACGTTTTGAAAGAGTTCTATTAATCGAAACAATAACTAATATGTTACGCACAACTTTGCTTTGGCACCTTCAATCCAAAAACTGATTACGTATGCCATAGAATCCGTTTAAAAGGGCAGTAACTATTTCTATTGTCATTAAACAAGACGTTTAGTGCACACTGAAGTCAAATTCTGTGACCGGCTGAAACTTGAATCCTGAAATACTTCAGTAAATAATCAAACTCCGTTAAAATAATTAATCTTTTCTGAAATTGTCCTAAACGTAATAAAACAAATTATCCTTTCCCTCCTATAACAATTTTTTACAGAGCAACTACATTTATTGCACAATTACTCACCTGACTGAGTATAATTGTCACGTCATCGTTTCCCAAACGTGCAATCATAATCGATGCAACTGAAAGAATGTAATCACCTGCCATTGCGACCTGAAAAGCCAAGAAAAAAAAAATGGTAATAAAAAATGATTGTTATGTACCGAGCTCGAGTTAATGCAACTTATATAAGTTAGTCCAAATGAATTGAAACAGAAGTGCATAATGTAGTATGGATCATTGTAAGCATGGATGAAATGAAATTAAAATTACACGTTTCTAAGACTAAAAGACAAACACGGTCAGCCAAAAAAAACCTTTGTGGAATTAGTCGTCGTCATCAGTTCGACGTCTAAATGCCCAGACAGAATGCGGCTAGTTAAGGCATTTCGAAGTATAGATTGGAACGTTTACAAACTAAAACCCAGCCCGCTTAGTTAGTCGGTCCTTCTTCACTGGTGAAGGAATATTAATCGTATAGTTCTTTTGGCGTACAGAATTGACTGTCTAGTTATACCAAGTTATACGCATTTAAATCGGAAAATGTGATTGTTGATGTTGATGCTGATTTATATGTAAACCAGGTGTTGAATTGCATCAATCTAACGATGCAATACTTGGCTATAGCTGATGAGGAGTATTTTTTTAGAAAATTTAAATGGAGCGGAAAAAAAAACGAAAATGAAAACCAGTCTAGACTCTAGATTTATAAAAACAGTTTATTTATTTTTTAAATAGTAAAAAAAATTACACTCCTCCTTTTTGACTAAGAAGGGTGCACTTACTTAATCATTTCATTTTATTTTTGAATTACTTTTTTTATTAAATAAAAAAAAATATTTTGTGTGATGGAATTTATTTGGACCTTTAAAATTTTTTCTGATAAGTGGAAAAGATGATATTCGTAAGTGGCTGCCGCCAGTGTTGATACACATTTGTGACTGTTTTATCGCGTTTTCCTTGAATTTCCGAAAGATTACCGGTGACAACTGTTCGCAATTTTGTCAAATATTCGCTTAAAAAGCTGTGATGGTCTGAGGCTTAGTGGAATACATCCGCGACTTTAAGTAGCCCCAAAGAAAGAAGGTGGGATGGTTAAATAGGGCAATCTTGCTGGCCATGCCACACCAACACGGGAGATTTCGGGACCAGGAAACCTTCCTTCACAATATGCATTGTGGCTCGTGCTGTGTGTGTGAACTTGTTGAAACCACATGTACACCAAGCCGCGCTCATTTAATTCCGACAGTAAGAATTCGATTTCCATGGTCCTGAAGCGTTCGCTAGTGACCGTATTGCCAATGTCGTCCTAAAAGAAAACCGCTCAATTACTGCTTCCCGTGATCGCCGCACATGAATTTACATGGAATCTAGTTATTTATTTTTGTTGGCGTTTCTCACACGCATGTTTTGATGTCTCTTATATAACTAGCATTTAAAATGAGTTAACAAATTGCAAGGAACGTGTGCGACTCTCTTGAACTCGGAATATTGACGATGGTGTCCGTACTATAGACCCGATTATAAACACATAAGCCGTGTTTATTTGAGCTTTGATCTCAACAAAGCAAAGTAAAGTAGGATTTTCAGCACGCAATTACAACTATTGCGAGTCTCGAAGTGTCAAGTATAGCGTAGTTGTTGTAATTAGCGTGCTGAAAATTTGAACATGTGAGGATCAACATTTGGGCATGACGACAAGCGGATTCGAACGACCACTTCACGGCAGAATTTGGGCCTTTTTAAGCTCAATCCGGAGAAGTTTCTGTTGGAATATCGTTAGGCTAAGTGTGTCGATGTCATAGCAGACTATGTTTGTCTAAAAAAACAATTGTTTTCTTGTCTAACATAGGTACTTCTCAATCACCCATCGTAGCTCTCTGGCATGTGACATCAGTCGCGCAGCATTTGTTGTTTATTGAGTTTGGGTCGAATTTGCGGGGGTTATAAAGTGAGAGTGAGCAAGTGTATATTAAATGCTTGGACATACAAAAAATAACAGGTACCGGCTAAAAAAACTAGTTGGCACAACATGCCCGTAAGGACCCTAGGCCTACCTTCTCACAACCATTCGTTATGTGTGAGTTTTTAGTTTTTGGGGCGAAAGGAAGGGGTATCTACAATTTTATTCTGAGTTCAAACGGTGATTATAGAACTATCGGATGTTCATCAGACGTTAATAATAACATAACTACCCTGCTCGCGCTAAATTTTAGCGTCCCTAGTCTCCACTCCGTTTCTCCACAGCAAAGATAAATGGTAGCTTAATTGTTAAATATGATGTAGACAAAAGGAATAAGTTGATGACAGAATGTCGGTAAATGTGATTTTAATTATACACGTAGGTAATATTAAAATATCAATAAAAATTAAAGAAGATGTTATCATTGCTTCATCAGCTGAAATAATTTCTATAGTAGCAAAGTAGAAGACAAAACTTTCCTTCGTGTCGCGTAAATATATATTTGCAAAAAAGAAAAACAAAAGGCCGATCTACGAAACACCATATATAATGGTAGGTATTATATCATATACCATCTAAGATTATTTGAAGCTAAAAAAAAAACGAATTTTCGATTTTATAATTTTTGGATTTAGTATTCAACCCTAGAAATTATAAGAAGAACTTCTATAATGTTTCCTGAAACTTTCCAAAATCTCTTTACCGTCGTGGAACAATTATTATTACTCGAAAGACATTCGAGGCCAAGTGAAAGCAGAAGTCCTCCTAAAATATTCTCTACTCTGATATAAATACATTGTCTCGATATCTCGCAAAACAATGGTCCTTAGCAATAAACATTTTTAGTTTCGACTCTAAATTTAAGTATGTAGTTTACAGTGGATATATTTTCCATACATTTCTCGCAATTGTGAGCTTCCGTAAATTTAAAGTCGAGGCCCTATATCTCTGCTTTAGATTTGCGTTTTATTTTGTTTCTCACGCAAATATTCTTTGCGTTTTCCTATAAAAAAAATAGCAAACACACAGCAAACTTTTTATTCCGTTTCTTCTGTCAAAATTTATCTTAGATTTAATTTGCCGGGCATTTATTTCGAGAGGTAAATGAGTGGAGACTTTTCATCGGCCCATCTATATGGAGTTTAGAATTTAACGTACGAACAGGATACTGCTTTGCTAAACTGCCTCGCTAAATTTTATCTTTGTAGACATTTTTGTATGGGAGATAAAATTAAGCGCGATCAGTTTTAATGTTATTTTTTGTATTTTCTAACCACTAAGCTACTGTGCCCACAGTGCGTGTTTTAAAATATCTAGGGTGAGTAAGCTTACTTTAAAAAGGTTACACTTCTGTTGCGCATAGCTTTGTAAGCTTGGAAAAAAAAGTCGTCAAGTGGATATATTTTATGGACGGTGTATATACTGAAAAAAAAGGTACATCATAGCAATCAAAAAGTTCATCAATATAATGAAAAAATCATCAATATCGGTTCATCACAACCGAAATTGCCGTCCAATTTCATCAATGTGGTGAATGTGTCTATCATATTGACAATTTTGTTCATCATTTTGTGTTATCACTTTTGTTTTTATGTGTTTGTAAGTTGGTTCACACGAAAAAGAAAATGTGAAATTGAAATACTTATACCAAATAAAACGTAAACACATAACCTTTCTTCTTTACTGAGAATGGTAAAATAGGTACCTAAACGAACATAATGTCATGGAAATGGTAATGGACGCAATATTATGTGATTTTAATAATTGAATTTCTTCGTATCCGAAAGGCAAATATTCCAAAGACAATCGGTTTTACCACGAATGTCAATAAGTTGTAGTGGCAAAAACTCACGCGCTCAAGAAATATTGAGGATTTATAATATTTAATTTTATTTCGGAGCTAGTT
Organism: Cheilosia vernalis; assembly: GCA_949126925.1. Lineage (NCBI taxonomy): Eukaryota > Metazoa > Arthropoda > Insecta > Diptera > Syrphidae > Cheilosia > Cheilosia vernalis. The sequence goes on along the minus strand of OX421358.1, from coordinate 78,359,423 downwards.
ACTTTTATTTTTCCAGGAATATATTAAGTGACGCTATAGATCTTTATCTAGTTGACTCACTGTTTCGTCCCAATAAGTCTCGCAACATCCTAAGTCCCTAAGTTTTTACAACATCGACATTACCCATCTTCTTGTTTACATTGTTTCTCAATCGCCTTAAAAACTATTTCGATATTTAGTCCCCGTTTAAGTTAAACTCCTGTCCAAGTCGAATGAATGAATGACCTAGTATAACACACAACATACAACATAATTTGAGAACGAGATATAGATTTTTAGGTACAGAATGATTTCTGAATTGAATTAGTACATTAGCTCCGCCACAGTTCGTTAGCTTTAGCAAAATGCGTAAACAAAGAGGTTCTATTAGAAAAATTGTCAACCGAATTATATTGAACTAAAATGAACTCAGCTTGTATTCCAATTAACTAGTCTAAATTAATTACAAACCAAATCATTTGTACTCCACTGAAAGCTGATACATCTCCAATACAAATGTTTACTCATTCATTATTGAGCAAATAAACAGTTCGTCACGCTTGATATCAAAAACGAAACGCGATGGAATTAAGACGATACGCGAACATTATAATGAATTATGTAACCACCTTTTCTCCTAATTATCAGCTCAAACTTTCTCCTGTTGTGTTTTGATTTGTCTTCAGGAAATTGATAAATGAATGGGTTTATGATTCATACATAACTCCATTTCAGATACGAGTATTAGATCACGTCATGTTGCTAAGGTTAAACTTATAACTCGCACGCGGACTTTATGCAAAATTCCTTTTATACCATTAGAAAAACAAACACAAACAAAAAATTATAGGTACCACGTGCATTATTCCGAACAAAGGTCCTTTAAACTATATCTCAATTCGGATAGCGGGTACGCTATACTCAATACTCATACACGCCTCTTTATGCTAACCCAAATCCATATTTCGCAAAGGTAAATACGTATAACACAGATTTGCAATTGTCGAGACAGCGTCAAGGTCGGCAGAGATAATTTTGAAAAATCTCACCATAAATAGTGCTAATTGCTCTTGATTGATCAGTGGTATAGTGAAACTACAAATTGCATGCGAAGTAAGCGCTATTCATTATTTGGGTTTCGAAATAGTTCCATACATGGTTCCACAAAATTATAATGGCTTTTGCCTCAATTGAGGCTAATATAGCCGCTTAGATGTTTATTCTACTCGTGAAATGTTATTTCGGTTTGTTCAACGCGCGCGAAGTATACATGCGGTTTATATGTTATTTATTGATAATGGTACGCACCTTTTTATGATTCCATAGAGCGTTTACACTGGGTTTGCCCCGTCTAAAATCTGATTGATCTATAACGTCGTCATGCACCAAGCTAGCTGAGTGAACCATCTCAGAGAAGAGTGCGATTTTCCTTTGCATTGATAAAAGTTGTCTGAAATGAATGAAAATTAATTGAAAAGTTGTAGATCTTTATAAAAACAGTAACAATATCACTTTTGGGATAATTTCTTTAATTTTTTTATTTTCAGTTTCATCTATAGTTGCTTTTATATTTTGAAATATTTTTCAATTAGATATCCGCTTAGTAAAAAATTATTTTCGGTAATCAATATTTGTTAACAAATGATAGATATTCAATTGGAAATCAACTTTCTCATTCAATAGTTTCATCTTTTATGTTATAATTGTACAGCGCAAGTAGGATTAAGAATGAACCTTCGAACGCAATAAATCGATCGTTACGCCCAAGAGGCTGTTTTCATCAAAAATGACAGAACAGAGAAAAATATCAAAATAGCGAGTAACGAGGAGTTCCTCTCTGGCTCAGAGAATTTAAGTACTGATGCGGATGAGGAATAAATTCGAAATTAATCTCGGGTCAATTGCACTTTGCCCCCGAAAATTGTGTGAAGAGAAAGAAAACTTCGTTGTGGTCAAATTTCTTTGTTATCTTATTTAAAACCAACGCATTACGGACTACACGTACATATCTGTTATCAGACCTTTACCTAAGTATGATTTTATCATCTAATGGACTAAATGAAGAGGCCTAGTCTCAAAATCATCGTAAATTTAATGTTGCAGAGAGACGAAAATTGGTCCATTGTAAGCAACGTGGCCGTGTGAATAGCTTACACATCACAACACTCCATAAAAATCAGTACGAAGAATGAATGAAGATGAAGTAAAACTATTTTGGGTACGACAGCACATGCATCAACAATTCCGGGCTTTCCGGACTTCCTTTCAAAGCAGAGGGAAACTTTAAAGCTGTTGATCAATTTCCCTAATTGAAAAGTCTTGAGCATTAGTTGAGTAACATTGGAATGGGTGGTAGCGTTGGCTACAGAAAATGGAAATTTCTAATATAACGTAAGAAAGAGTAACCCTGTAGAGTAGGATACCTGTAAACTATGGCTAGGGCTAGCTAAAAAAGCGACACAAACACATTATCGCCCTAACAAATAATCAACTTTAGTCTGGCAGTTTAGGAAAAGACTCCACACTTTCCAAAATCACTTTACCAATAAACAAACATAGTTGCAAGCATATCGCTGACTGTAGGGTTAAATGTTAATGTTGAGAAAGCCAGTTTTATCTCGGACATTAGGTAAACAAATCCTCACTTAATGTCATTTTGAAGACAAGTGTTGTCCAACCATCCAAAATCACGGTATTAAATTTCGTAACAGGAGCGAATTTAAATACGCTGTTGTTCAGCCTGAGCGTTTACAATTATGAATTCATTTTAGTAAATTGTAAATATTTTCTAATTTTATTTGTTGCAACACAACAATGCAAACGGTTTTTAAGTCTAACAAAAACAAGTCTGTACAAATGTAGGTATGCAACAATTTTAAAAGTATTTAATTTTTGTTTTATTTCTAAACACTTGAAGCATACATTTCTGCGTTTTACTCCGTTTTATCTTGTTTAACTGCTAGTTTTTGCTTCTTGATTGATTTTCCTTTTAAATAGTTTGGAAGCAATGAATGAATGCTTAATAAAAAATTAATTTAATATAAGTTTGGGATATTTCCAAGATTTTCTTGACAAACGTCGCAAACAGAATAAAATATCTTCTTACTTAAGTTTGGACGGCTCGTACAAACAATTCTCAGTACCTTAAGCGACACAGGTAGTTATTTTGCTGCAACTAAACCCTTATTAAACTCTTTGCAGAAGGAGTTTGTTTACCGAGAATGAGGCAAATTTATTCGGAAATGAATGAACCGGTTATTATTTCTATTTCCAAAAATATTCACTTGTAGCCCACCAATAAGTTTCGACATCCATCATCAGCCTATGAATAAATCAAAGCATACATATAAACTGAGTTCCGTTTATTGAATAATTTGTAAATTATTTTATTACGACGCAAATGCACTCATAAATAATCGTGAAGTAGTATTAAAAAATAATTGAAAACGTACTATAAAAAGTACCGAAAATTATGTCGGATCGAACGATAGGGCATTACTGATTTTCATATGATATTTGACAGATCAGGAGTTATTTTGTGCATTTTCCTATTTATTTGTGTTGGTTTTTGCTTATAATAAGCCTCAAAAGCCTTTGAAAGATATCTGTTGAGCAAATTTAACTGCAGTTTATGTATTCCTTCTTTTAGAATAAAATCCTCGGTGTAGAAGAAACCATTGACCTTGTTTTTCACGAAAACAAATTATGAAATTTTAATTCTGCAATGACAACAAATGTAATAGATTCTTACAAAGTTGTCGGACTAGTAAATGTGGTACCGTTTCAAAAAAGCTGTACATTTTTACTAAAGCTGACATCTAACTCGTTGTCGACATTAGTACCTAATTGATTATTAGTAAGGCCAAATAATGTAGATTTAATACAATGACCTGTTAGATTTTTTTTTATTCGTTTATCCATATTATTGCTTTATTTACGAACGTGTCCGAGTCCACTGCACATTGTACCAAATTTAAGCTTCCCCTTAAAAATAAGTGAAGTGCTTTGCAGTGGGTTTTACAAGTCATTCAAATGGTGGAACAGATTTTGTGTGTCTAATCGAAAATAAAAACGTCACTTGCTCATATTTCTGTTGATATTCGTACGATTCGAATATCTGTAGCTTTTCAAAGCGTTTTCCATTCACTGGTTAAATTTAAATTAAAGCATTCGAATATTCATAAATATTTTACAAAAATAGATTCACCCAATGCGATGCCTTTATTTGCTGCAGAAAAAATTCAAACCTACACTCCACCAGTTGTCAAACTCAAACGCACTTGTATTGGAATATCTGAGAAAAAATCTAGATTCACAAAAGTGCTCTAAATTCAGAAAAAGATTGTTGAGAGCTTTGAGAGCTTTGAGAGCGCTTATAGCGCTTATAAATTTCATATGTAGATTTTGGATAAAATTGTTGTGCCCGTTTAGAAAAAGAAGGTAACAAATGAGTTTAGACTAGAAAAAAATGATGTTTGTCATAAAGTTAGAATGACCATGACCATGCATTATTACCTTTAGAACACATTTTTGAAAAATTATATACATAAGTACACTGCCGATCAACCAAATAGACTCAGACTTAATTTTTAAAAAAATTGAGTTTGTTATTTTATTTTAAGAACATAATTTAGAAAACTTATTTTTTTTATTACGCACTATTCAAATCTTAATTAAACAAAACAAAAATGAGCGTTCTAAGTTGAAAGGTTAATTAAAAAAAAAAAAACATTTTGTGAGTGAACATCAAAAGTTATCACTTTTTATCGCTCAACCCAATAGAATAGACTCAAGGTTAAAAACTTAATATATGTAGATCACAGATTTATTGAAAAAATAGTATCAAATAAGTTATTATAATGCTTTAATGTTAATTAATAGTGTGTATAACACCCTTTATTTAAAATCTATATATATGTATATAAAAGAAGGTGTCCGAAGCGATGTTATCCCATAACTCGAGATTGGCCGAACCGATTGTGATGATTTATACTTTGTTGGAAAGGTATTTTCTCAGCACATTTAAAAATGTCTTATTTTGACCACCCAGCGTGCTACGACGGTTTTTTTTTTTCGATTTTTTCAATTTTTGTTTATTATTTTGTATTTATCTATTTTGGCAACAACCAGAAAAAGAATAAAATTTGAAAGTAACATATCGTATCACAATTGAACTGTCAGATAGACACGCAACGTAACGCCATCTATTATCGATCAATGGACAAGCCAACTTTGTTTCATGTGGCGCTGTCCACGTTGACTGTTGATTCAGTTGCACAGTGTCTTCATTCGTTGCTGTAAAGCAGCCCATAGACACCACACTTGTGTGTACACCGGTGTACTGACAATGGTGTGGCATTCCGCCACAGACGCCACACCAAATCGTACACAATCGAGACACCGACACCAAAAATCAAAAACTTTTGATTTTTACTCGCTCCGTGTCTCACACCAAAATCGGTGTGCACACCAGACCACACACAGCACACATTTCCGCACACCTACACCGGTGTTGCACACAAGTGTGTTGTCTATGGGCCGCTTTAAGAAATAGAGTGTTTGAGAACTTTTTATTACCCTGGATCGTTTTTTACTTAGGATTGGTATAAAAAAAAAAAACATCTCAATCTTTCTTCGAATTGATAGCACTTTCCGAATATTGGCTTCTTTTCAGAGTTACACTAAACACGTTTCTGCAGCTACACATATTCCAAACACCGACAAGCAACAATAAACAGAAAAATTATTTTTTTTATTTGAATGAACATTATGAAATTTGAGGGCAGAATCTGAGAATCCCAATTGAAAACACACAAACATACATTTGAAGAAATATTAATAATAACTATAAACGTAATTATACTGTCTAGCGAGTTTTCCTTCACCGGAGAAATACTAATAATAATCGCTCCGCAACAAAAATGTCATGAGTATTAATTTTGTCACGCGTGTTCCACCGTTTGATCGCCTGTCACTTGCTTTTCCCACTCAAAATTGTCACGACATTACAATTGTATTTTGTAATGGATTTTGGTACAAAATATCACTAGCGTGACCATAAAAGTAACATCGTATGATCGGGTATCAAGCAAATCTGAAATCTGTATGGGGGGGCATGCTGCCCCCCTGCAACCCCCCTGCTTGCGTTTATTGTTGGATTCCGGGGTGGGTGCAAGTTTGGTTTTATTACTCAAAATTTGTTGGCATTATTCCACTTTGTCCGAGTGAAATAAGACCAACTGGTGAAATTTGGCCTTATTTCACTTTTGTATAGTGAAAAAAGGCCAAATTTTCAGATTTGGCCTTATTTCGCTTGGCCTTATTTCACGGCACCGTCAAAATTTGCCAAGAAAATCGACACGTGTAATCTTAGCTTTAGTATTGGTCTACTCAGCGAGACGTATAACCAGTGGTGCACTATACATTTTCCGGTGGTCGACCTGCTAGCATATGGGATCTTAAGGGAAGTATCATTCCATCCAACAGTATCAATGTTGAGGAAAGTATTATCTTACGTGGCAGTAATTCTTCATCGATGTGAAGAAGAACCAAATCATATCTAATTGTTTGCCAGCCTTGAAGTTTTTCCAGCTTGCTACAAAAGGAAAGTTTCTGTTGAAGCTTAAGGCCTCCCTGCACAATATTGAAGCGAATCATAAAGAAACAGAAACGATTTCGATTTCTATAATCTCTAAAAAGTGCAAACATATGACTGTGCTCCCTCCTCCGCGATATTAAGCAACTAACTATCGAAACACTATGGTGAACTAGAGTGTGAATCCATTTACAATTAGGTTTCTTAAGCGCTTGCACTATGCATCGTTTCGATTAGTGTTCTGCAAGATTAAATTGCAGGCAATTTTCATATCAAATGGCTTTCAATTCTTCTTTTGGCCAAATAACATAAAGCAAGACTTGCGATAGGAAGTGCATGGTTCCGACTTACCTTGATTCGTTGTTCATATGATAGTTTATCGCTTTAGCCATCAGCAGCGATACCATTGGCCGTAAAGCTTTACCTTGTCCATCAAAGTAGTATGTTGCAATGGTTTCCAGTTCTGTTTGGCTTGTGCCTTGCCGTAATATCTGCAATAACAGAGTAATTATGTAAAGTTAAAAGGAGTTATCGAACAGGATAGCAAAAATAAAGAAACATTCAAATCTCTATAAAAATCGATACAAATGCAAATCTAATTAGACAAGTCGTTTAGATCAAAAGATCAATCATGCTAGCTTGTGAATGTAGTCAGCAGACTTACTTTCGAGTTCAACGGTTACAACTTGACTTCCATTTTGGTATATCTTTGTGTGGTTTCTCCATACGAACCTGAAATGACGCCGATGAAGAAGTTGTCGGCCAATTAAACGCTAATCGATACAAGACACGCATCTAACACATTGGTCGTGCACGTATATTCAGGGGTCAACAGTGCTGTCTGGATGTAACATTACAAATCTGCAGGCACACGTTGAGTTGATAAAGTTTACCATTTCAATATGCAAACGCCACTTCAAACTACAAAAAACAGCTTACAGAGATCAATAGATCCAATGCCGTTCTATCATTTGATCTGACGCAAGTGAGTGGTAGTAAAGATTGCTTTCTACGGAAAGTGGTAACATAATGGTAGGTATTGTTTTGGAATGAACAAGTATAGTAGCGCAAAGTTATAAACTGCTTGAATCAGTTAATACCAGTGACAATTATCAGGGCAAAAGGGATTTAGTTGGACAAAATTGGACACAGACTGATGCTATTCGTCCTGTTGAGGAAATCTTCCTGTGGGTAGGTATAGGTTGTATATTATCGAAGATATTGCACTCAATTTTTGCGGTATTAAGAGCGATTGCAATTGCACTGGCTGAATAAGTTTTCGAATTCAAATATATGAATCAATGTAACGGTGGTGTAACAATACTCAAGATGACCTTACTTCGGAGTGTCACATGTTAAATTCGTAGTATTTATTAAGGTCAGAAAGGATTCATCAGGAATAGACTGGCTAGACCCGTAGAGAACATGCGATGAAATGGGTCGGATAACACAAGTATAAAAAAATGTGACATATATTAAGGTGGAAGTGAAAGAAAAAGTCCTATGAAAATCCCCATGAAGATGAAACGTTATTGTAACTAACACATAGCTTTTGAAATGCACATTCATAAAGGACCGATGCTGCCACTAGACCACCAAAACGATCGAGCTGCCATCGACGCACTTTGTAATTATTTCTAATGTTGTTGTTTGTTGTTTATATAACAAAACAAACTCAGGTTAGTTACGCCATTTATAACTCAGGCGCGGCTGGACCGTTTTTGATGATCTCTGATTTGTTTTATTCGTCTCCGCCCCGAATAGCTGAATAACTATTAACATATCGGAAAGATTTGAGTAAGTGTTTGTAAGTGGAGTCGCACTTTGAAAAAAAAAACTAGAGAGAAAAACGGGTAGTGTCACTTCAAATATATAAAACAAAACTAAATATTCAAAATTTCCAGCGGATATTGGAACAAAATGCACGATATAGATGAGAGGACCAAATAATTATCCATTTTGTCGATATTTTTACAGACTCATATAAATGTTGAGGTATTTTCGTCGATCAAATCAATGAAATATGTGTGCAAATACGTGACTGAAGGTAGTGATATGGCGGTGTTCGAGATTCAGGCTCCGGATAAGTATGATCAGGTGGCAATAAATTGGGTTGGTACTTGACTTGCAAATAGGCTGTGTGTGCGTATTTTTTTTTCCGTTCCAAGAGCGTCACCGTCTTTAGTTTGGCGATTCACTTGGAAAATGTGCATCGTTTCTGATGTATCACTGCAGCCAGTGTAACCCAAAGAGCCGATCGAGCACCTGACACAACATTACCTAACAAATTTCTTCGAAACTTGCCGACGCGACGAGTTAGCTCGCGCACTTCTTTTTATCGAAATGTCACGCTCATCACGAATGTTTTCCCAAATATCGCTCAAATAATGTTGACCATGATTGGAATGCATGAGCGATTTTGGCTGAGAAAAACAAGGATGTGCAGTTCGATACATCGTTCATTTTAATTTCGCCATTTAAAGGCATATATAAGAATTTTATGAATTCTTTAGATGTTCCGGGCTTGTCGTCAAACAATTTGAAATTCAAAGTCAGCTTAGTTACAGTTTTGCTAACAACAATGAACCGAATCTTTGTAATTGAACGCGTTTGATTGTGAAGAATCTCAAATCAAATGTCATTAAATTATTAAGAACGACTTGAACGTATTTAAGCGTCTTTAATTTTCCGTCAATGAACAACATGTAACTTTACGAATCACTAGGAATGCAAAAAGTTTCTGTAGCGCCTGAAATCATCATCGAATGCACAATGGCGCACAAACGCACAGAATATTGAAAAAATTGTCTGTCGATTTCCGCCAAACGCTGCTAGTCATTCCAAGTTCGACTGCTGCCGATGAAATAACCGCTTGCCTTAAGTCATCGAATCAGTGGCGCTATGTGAAGAAACTTCAGCTGACATCCAACGTGAGGGTTGCATTGGCTGACAATCGGTAATGGCCGGAAAACGGAATTGAGGGGATTGATTTAATTTCATTAAGAAAGTAGGTATACCGCATAAAATTGATTACCACAAAAATAACGAATGGTTGAATAAGCGAGCAATTTTAGGGACTAAGAATAAAAGTATGAATTCAGAAATAAATCCTTGGTACTCTGCATTCATTTTAATCTTATAGGTCGTGTAACAAACGAAGCCGAAGCAACAGACTATCCAACTGAATTTTTAAACTCCTTGGAAGTAGGTATACCTGGTTTAATGGTCTTTGTTTTAAGGTGGGTCTCGTGATAGACCGATATCTTTATTTTAGGGTTTTGCGTATTTAACATTTTTATTGTAAGTGCGGGGCAATAGGATTATGACAACAATATACAGGGTAAATGAACACATTTAACCTAAATGAACACAGGACGGGATTTTGGTAGTAATTTTTAAGAAAAAATTAAAATACTGATTTTTGTCATGACTTCTGTTGGCGGTACACCCCTCAGAATCTCCGACAGTGCTAAATATTTGCGACTAATACTAGATAAGAAATTAAATTGGAAAATGAACACAGACGAAAGAATCTTTGGGAAAACATGGCGGCCATCTTCCAACAGCTATTGTAAGACTGACATACGACCGTCTTGTATGGTGACCATCAACTAAACAGGCTACATACCTAAAGGCTGTTACAAAAGACTAGCTTCCATCGGAGTCACCAGCGCGATGAGATCAATTCCAACCGCCGGACTTGAGGCTATCCTCAATCTGCTTCCGTTAGATATCTTTGTACAACCAACGGCAGCAACAAGTGCCATGAGAATTATCCAATCAATAGACTGGAAATATGATGAAGAGGGTCACTCAATAATCTTACAGAAGTAATTTGGCAATATACCTACCGCACTGATTACATCACGTCATATTTAGAATTCACCAGACCCTTCTCGAGGGCCTACCCCGCAATCCATTCCCGTGCACACGGACGGATCAAAAATGGACAACGGGGTAGAGTCGGGCATCTACTCTTAACCGCTGCGCATCTCAACATCACTACACCTCTCAGATCATTGCAGTGTATTCCAAGTGGAAGTCATGGCAGCAGTGGCAAGAGTTAGACAAAGGTAATACCTCCGGACGGTATCACCTTCTTTATAAACAGCCAGGCAGCTATAAAAGCCTTAACTCCCCCAAAAATTAAATTGAATCTTGTGAATGGCTGCACAAGGTGTTACTATGCTGGGTTCCTGGACATGAAGCGGATGAACTAGCACGACAAGGTTCGGCAAATGCTTCAGAACAAGCATTCCCTCTGTGTATATCCCGCTCTGTACTCTTAAGCTAGAAGCAGGGAACAAGGTCACATATGCGGCGTATGCATAGATGTTCTGTAAAACCAGAACAAAAAGAATCATGCGAAAAAACCGGAAAATTCTCTCTACGCTTAGGTATAGGCATCCTAACGTGACATAACACCCTGCGTTTCCACATGAAGAAAATGCGATTGACCCAAGAAGAACTTTGCATAGGCTGTGTTGACGAGGGAGTCATAGAGGATACAACCCACTTCCTGAGTCACGTTCCAGGTCTCCAGCACTCCAGATACGAATTTCTGGGAAAATTCTGAACGAGCTATCCAGGACAGAATCATGAACATGGGCACAGGTAAAGCAAAGGAAACCAACATTTTTAAAAAAATATATTTTTTTCAAAAATTTAAAAAAAATATATTTTTTTCAAAAATTTAAAAAAAATATCTATATTTTTTTCAAAAATTTAAAAAAATACATTTTTTTCAAAAATTAATTGGACGATAAAGAAACTGAGCTATAATGAAATTTTGTTACAACCGTGTGGACTGTTTTAGAGATATATGACCAAATTTTAAAAGTAGATACCGTTAGGTATTAGATTTTTTTATCGAAAAAAACTGAATGACTGAATGGGAAGTACCATTAAGATTGACGGTACCTTGCCAATAAAAAACCACCCTTGCAAGCTCCATAAACTCCAATGCCGAAGTTTAAACCAACCAAACCAACACAGGATATAGGCCTGAGAAGTATACGGACAGACAGACAGACCGACGGTTAGAATTTCGCGACCCACTTTTTTTGAGTTCCTCTATCATCGTAATGTCAGAATTAATTCACTTTCGAATTCGAAATTTTAAAATAATAGTAACTATCAGATTTCAGATTTTTCGTTCCCATTGGAACATAAAACGAGATTTTTCTTCCTTCGCATTTGTGGTAGTGCGTGTTTGAAAAGTCAGCTGATCTTAAATTGTAATTTATGCTTATGAAAATCCACTCAATTTATGTTGATATCCATTGCGGCAGCAAAATGTAATTTTTTCTCTATTTTTCACAGACTTGTCTTCAAATACGTAATTAATAACACACTTTAAAGTTTGACAAAAGACAAATGTTTTGGTGTTAGTGTAAGTAGGTGTGAATCTCGCTCAAATATCGAGATTCGCAAAACTGCTCTGACTCTGCTTTTTCTGTCCCAATGGAAAACGACATAAGATTTAATATAGTGGGATTAGCATTTGTTGATTTGGCAATGGAGCAGTTAGGCGCAATGGAAATGTACATAATTCAAAACACAAACCGTTATTTGAAGTATTGGAGTGTCAAACTCACAATTCCGTATGCGAGGCGCAAATCCGCATGGAAAATGCAGACGAGTACAATTCGAAGAGAAATTCTTGTATGCGGATTTCGAGAATTGCAAATTTCAGTTTTTCGCATAGCATCGGAGATTTTGACTGAAAAACGTATGCGAGAAATTTCGAGGATTGGGGTCCTGGTGTGAGTAATAATTCAAAATTTACTCCTTTGACCGACAATTTAATGCTATTTGCAAAAAAATTATCAGGTGCCCACTTAGTATTTACAAAAAAAAACAAAGCTGTTTGTTTTGAAGGTTCGTAACAGATTTCAATTTTCGAAGTTCTATAACAGCGTTTCATAAAAGTTCGAAACCCAGAATACTATTTATAAAAGATCTCCTATGGTCGAGACCTTTTATGATTCATAACAGAAAATTCATAGGTAACAGAATAAAGGATTTCGCAGAATAGGCCCAAATATCTTTCGCATACTACTTCTCCTTCTAATTGCGAATATATACCGCACGCAGTTATATTAAATTTTATTGTGTTTCAATTGGATTATGGAAGAAATTTAATAAAAAATTCTTAAACATATAATAATCTTAATAAAGAGAAGTGTAAGTGTATTCATTCATAACGCAATACAATCCAACGTTTTCTATTTTTAGAATTTGTATTTTTATGTGCTTATGATTTAGATTTCATTTAATGAACTAATTCAGTGGTCTTAGCGTGTTGACCTAGCTTATGATTCTTACAGTCTCAGGCTCAATTCCTGGTTAAAACTAAAGTTTTTGTTAATTTAAAAAATTGAAATTCAAAGAATTCACTACTAGTGTCTCCTTCCTTGACCAGTTTTAGGGGTTTAAAAAAGAGTTATAAAAAAATCCCGAAATCTTTTAGGCTGTGTGTGCACAATTCGGAGATATTGTACTTTGTCCAAAAGACGTTCTCGCACTGCTATGTGTTTGTAAAAATTAGCCTCACGCCGCTTTTTAAGTAAATTCATTTAGCTTTGCAATCAATAGAGTAAACACGCTTATAGTCTTTTTTTTTTTAAGGCGTGGAAACAAGAATGGAATCCTTGATTAATTTTATATGTTCCAATGAACTACTGCTCTTTTATTAGTACCCCAAAAAAAGAGGTTATACGAAATAAGATAAAGTTTAACTGGGATTATTGCCAAAAAAGTGATTTGGTTTGGTTGATTTTCAAAAATCCAGAAGGAATGTCAGCAAAATGTCCCCGTTCGGGTCAGTTAAGTTATTCCACAGCGAACCAAATGTTTACAGTATGTTCAATTTTGAAGCAGCTTTAGAGAGACGACTTTGACATATGTTATATAGGGCCATGTTTAATTTTGGTAAACTGGCTCGCTATGACGCGGCGAACGCGGATGAAGATATACTTGGTTTATCGAAACATCAAAGTACCGCTCTGTTGGAGGAAGTAGCTGCTAAATACCTCACCTATTTTGGAATTCAATACACGATCCCATATTATTGACAATGATTTAGTTCTCTCGATTACTTAGTAACCAAATCTGTTGCTTTAGGAAAAAGTTGGAACAAACATCAATTGGTCCTTCCTATAAGAAATTGGTAAGAAATGAGCCAACTTGATCAAACCTACAATAAAACTCAGAAATATAGTTTCCATTGCTCGTGAATACGACTGGGAAATACTAAAACGTGTAGGGTGCATTGAACAGGAGTACTCCTCCAGATTTGTTCATGTTTACCTTCATCACAGGTTCAACATAGGCAAACGTATTGACTCTGAAGTTTAGTTTGAGAGGAGCCAAGGATGACAAAGTTATCAGCAACGAGCAAATCACTTTCTTGTAAAACCAAAAACTGTATAAAAATAAGGTATGTGCGTACACCTACATCAAATGTGAAATGAAATGAATGGCAATCGCAATGAGCATCTCTACAGCCACTTATCCATACTCTTTTTGCAAGCTTGTCTGACCTCTGACGATACTTTATCCGAACACAATCGGTAATTTCGAAATAATATTACAAAACTGTGTTATCCGCATAAATGTAAATACAAAAAAAAAAAAGAACTTGTTTCGTTATTTCGAATCAGGCAGTGCCTATTGGTAAATATAACACCTCTATCTATTCATTCGATGTAATTGTGAAACCTATTGACATAAGGCGCACCTTACTTGAGCCGATAGCCGAAACTCTCAGTGTCATTTTCGTGATGTGTGTAAACTTAATCTACGAATGGAGAATGACTATCTTGTTATGGAATTTGGTCCAAATACCGCGCAATAATGTAACCAATACCAGTAGACAGCTGATCGTGCTAGATGTTTCGGTGTAAATTCGTAAATCCATCCTGAAGCTTGAGCCTAGCCTGAGGTACCTAAATGGATTCTATTTGCCGTTACACACACAACCTCTTGAGCGTTGTAATAAATGGTAAAAACAACATTTTCTGTTTTCATGTTCGCTTTGTAAAGCCATTAAAGTAGGGTGAGCTAAACTTTTAATATTCGTGCTGGTACATAATTAATTACCTCGGAAAAATATTCGTAGCTCAAGAGCTTGAAGTTCGCCTTGGTGCAGGATTTCGTCCACCATCTACTACTGCAATTTCATGATAGAAAATGGTCTAGGTATGGAGTAGTCTCTCAGAGTACATTGTTATGTAAGCTTACAAAGCGTATATTCGGATAGCTCTTGAGCGATCGAGGTATTGATTTGTCTTGGTAAGATTTTAGGTGACAAGAAAATTAAGCCGCGACAGTTGAAATGTTGAAATATTAACACTTCTTGAAGTATGGCGACCGTCAACTGTGCTGCGAGAAATGTAATATTATTGCGAAGGTTTTCGACGCAGCTAATATTTTATTTAATATACAAACAATTTGATTACGCACCCATAAAGAATTTTCAGATTGAAATTAATAGTTACCTATTTCAAAGGCGAGCCTACTAAACGGGACGACTATTGCGAAACAAAAACTCGTGCTCCAAAAAAGTTATAGACTGTTTTGTCAAACGTGCGATCTATGCGTCAACCCTGTTTAGAAAAATAATTTTTTTTTCCGCGGCCATATTCATATTTTTTACTCAGACTTCGAGTCTTCGGAGTCCATTTTTCTCGTATACCAAGCAGAATCTCCGATAGTATTCCCTTATATTTATGGTCGGTTTCATAGTACTCACTCGGCTCTTGCTGTCATAACCAATGATTCTAAACTGTACACAACGGCCACCGCCTTCAGCTTTGTAAGTTATTTTTTCGTGAACATCCCAAAATATCAACAAATTTTTATAAACAAACTGCATGTAACTGACCCACTTATCAACTGATTGCGATTTTAACGATTTTATGGCTTATTTCGGACACAAATTCCGATTATTACCTCTCTAACATCATCGTAAAAGTATTTAAGCTCATCATCCAATAGCACATATGGATCAATTTGTAATTCAGGGACGGAGCCGGCTGGCTGTTGTGTATGTACTGAGCTGTATAGCCTCAGGTTCGTACTCAAACCAACGGAAGAAAGCGCTGATGCCATATTGGTGTTGTATGTCTGCAAAAAAAAAAATAAAAAAAAATGAATAATTTTTAAAAATTTAAACTATTTAAACAGAATATTCAACACACCTAACTTTTTAATATTCTGTGGAATCGAAGACACAAGGAAAGCTATTAGATAACATGATTGGAATAAAAAATATTTGTCTTTACATTTTGAAGTCTTGTTCGCTTTATTGTAATACCATATAATGCGGAGCCGTATGAAAGTGAGAGTTTATTTAAATGAGTATAGCGTGTCTGGGGGTATGAGCGTTTAGTGTAGCAATTGTGGAAACAGTGAGCTTTTCTTATTATTTGTCGAGTAAGTATGAGTAAGAACTGTGCATATACACCTCGGAAAGTACATACTTAGTATTTGCACACCAGAGGCAAAGTCACAGTAATACCAACCATAGTGAATAGTACACATAGTTCCAAAATCGTTTAGTTTAGACTTCAATTAGCTGTATGCTAGGAAAACAGTTTCTGTTAAGAAATAGAGTGTACAAAATATGACACGATACAGTCGATCGGTTTTTCGTAAGAAATTCGCCTCTTATTTATAAATAATAAACAGTTTCACACAAACAACTTGTGCTTTGTAATGACAATTCTCGACTTCATCAGTTTGTTCTTCTTTATCAGCATTATTGTGAGTTTTGCCCGGAATGACAATTCTAATGACAATTGTAATGAAAATTCTCGACTTCATCAGTTCGTTCTTCTTTATCAGCATTATTGTGAGTTTTGCCCGGAAAGTATGTTTGAGAAATGTAAAATGATTACGACTTTCGCACGAGCAAATGCAAAACTTCGAATAGACAGGGACATCTCGAAACACACGGAATCTGTGTTTTGACAGCTTTGCAAAAATAAATACAGCAATGTTTAAAAACGAATGGAGTATTATCTTGATTTTTAAGGAAGAAGAAGGACTAAAAATGGATAGCATAGCACTGCGGCTCTTAATACAAGAAGAAAGTAATCACAAACGAGCCCCTTCGGGTAGGGGTTAGAATTTACCCGAGGTGCCTATCGTAAGAGCCGGCTAAAATCCAACCTCCGTATACCGAGCGTGTAGTGTATACAAAAAATGCAATGAACAAAACGAAAAGATTAATTACCCTAGTTTTACTGGAAAATCCACCCTCTTCGGAGGTCGGCTCTACGGATTCTGGGGAGAGCCGCTTATTGCAATCCATTAACCCTTTTATTAAAAGTTCAAGTGTATCTCGATCGCCTCCATCAAGATCGAACAACCCCGGGAAAAGAAGTCCGCCGGGAGCGCCAGCGCGTGAAAAACGGGACTCAGTGAAAGATATAAGCTCTGAGGAAGAAATTAAAACACTCCGAATCAAGCTTAAGGATGGATCTTCTCTATCAAACTCTGAAGAAAGAGATAGAACTGTTAAAAGAAGAAAATAATGTTCTAAGGAACACTAATTCTCAGAAAGAACGCGAATGTACTCCACCACGCTTGCCTAGTCAGGAATACCACACTGACGAAGAAGAGCTAGCACGCGAAACGAATCGGGTCCCTAAGAAAAGACCTAGTAAGAAAAGGAGAGCCGGTTCTTCGCCTGAAGTCGAGCCTCTAAGAGAACAAACGCGTAAAGTACCGCAAGAATTCGTCCACCACCTCCAATAAACGTCGTTGGGGTAACGGATTATAATAAGTTACACAGCCTCCTTAAAGGAACGATAACATCGGAATTTAAGGTAACATCTTTGAGGAATAATGCGTGGAAAATTAACGTCGTTAACCACGAAGACTACCGGGCAGTGTCCCAAAAGCTAAACACCGAGAAGATCCAGTGGTATACTTTTGAAATAAAGTCAGAAAGGCCACATCGTGTTGTAGCGAGGGGACTCCACCTCTCATGCACCAAAGAAGAGGTTATAAACGACCTCCGTTCCAAAGGGTTTAAAGTTCTTGATGCCGTAAATATCATCAAGAAAGAGAAGCAAAAAACGGAAGAAGATAAGGACATCCTGGTAAGGCGTGGACTTCCGCTCTTTATGCTTACCTTCGATAGGTCTGATAATATCGAAGATATCTACCGAATTAAAACCATACTTAATATTGTGGTAAAAATCGAGCCCATGCGCAGAAATTTGAAAACAATTCCACAGTGCAAACGTTGCCAAGAATTCAATCATACGCAAATGTATTGCAAAAAAGAGCCGCGATGTGTAAATAAAATCTTTTATAGTAAAAGTCACAAAATTCTATCCGTTATTCTGTTATGATTCTTAACAGAATACATAAAAGGTTTTTTCGCACAGAATACCAATTCTAGAGCCCGTAAAAGAGTTTTTGACAGTTCGAACTTTTGTATGGAAATTCATAACTGAATAAATAGGTAGGTAAACGATTTTGCCCGAATAAGCCTGATGTATATTTACAAAACTGATAAAAAAAGAAGAAAAGATTCTTACATTGTTTCGCGCAATTGCAATGTATTAGATTGATCTCGCAATTTCCATCGAATGACTCGTTTGTTTTTTTTTTTTTTTTTTTTTTTATCCGAGGGTAGGTGAAAATCTTCCAAAGACACTATGAGAATAGCAAGCGCGTTCTCATAGTAGTGTCAGATTTTTACTGACTAAAAACACCACCCTTCTAAAGATTGTTAGATACTGCAACTAAGATATAACTTATCAAGCAATTTTTCTATCATGAAATAACAACATTTGACAGGTTACTTTCCAATGAAAGATCCTGCGTGTTCCGCAAATTAAACGCGGTTAATCTTATCTTGCCAAGTCGAACGGTTTCGTTCTTTGTAGTCGGCGCAATAAATTGCTCTCGCCCAAGATTTGTCGGACTGTATTGTTGATATGTCCGATTAGTCGGTTTCTATGCTTTCTCGCGAAGCTTCTAGTTTCAGCTTCGATTGTTGGAATTCCGAGATCCCTATGGATATAGTCGTTTCTAATATACCATGGTGCTTGTACAATTTCTCTAAGAACTTTATTTTGAAAAGTTTGTAGAATATTGACATTTGTTTTCTTGGTACAACCCCAAAGTTGTATACCGTAGGTCCACACCGGCTTTAGCACTTGCTTTTATAAAAGCAGTTTGTTCTCAGTACTGAGCTGGGAATGTTTTCCGAGTAACCAGTACATTTCTCTATATTTGATATCGAGTTCTTTACGTTTCATTTTCACGTGCGAACTCCATTTGAGCTTTGCGTCGAGTGTCATTCCCAGGTATTTGGCCTCGTTTGCAAAGGGTATTCGCGCCAAGTTTAGAAAAATTGGCAAGTCATTAGTTTTCTTATAGGTGAAATTCACGTGAACAGATTTAGTTTCGTTGAGGACGATCCGCCAGTTCCTTGTCCATTCATTTATCTTATTCACTGAGGCTTGCAGTTTTGTAGTCGCTTCTTCGATTGTATTACCTACAGCTAGGATAGCTGTGTCGTCGGCGAACGTAGCAAGGGTAGTGCCATCTTCCCTTGGTATATCGCGAGTATATAGCAAATAGAGAAGCGGCCCAAGGACGCTTCCTTGCGGTACACCGGCCGAAATTTCTTTTAGCTCCGAGTATTCGTTTCCATTTCTAACCCGGAATAGTCTATTCCCGAGATAAGATTCTAGAATATCATATAGGCTTGCGGGGAGAACTTGTCGTAATTTAAATTTCAAGCCATCGTGCCACACCTTATCAAAGGCTTGTGAGACGTCAAGGAATACGCTTGAGCAAATCTTTTTTTTCTTCAAATGCTTTCTCGATTACGTCAGTACTTCTATGTACTTCGTCAATCGTCGAATGCTTGGTTCTGAACCCAAACTGGTGGTCAGGGATAAGATTATTGTCTTCAATAACCGGCTGTATGCGCCTAAGCAATATTCTCTCGAAGACTTTGGAAATGACTGGTAGAAGGGAAATCGGTCTATACGATTTTACTTCATTTGGCGGTTTTCCTGGTTTTAAAACCATTATGACCTCCGCGACTTTCCATTGACTCGGCACGTGTTTTAGTCTGAGCGCGGCATTTATAATATGAAGAAGCTTCATTAATGCTTTCCTTGGTAGAACTTTCAGAACTTCTCCGGTGATCAAATCATAACCAGGAGCTTTCTTAGGTTTTAGGGATTCGATTTCACGTTTTAGTTCACTTAGCGTTGCACTAGTGAGTGTTGAATCGTCAGATTGTGATTCCGCCCTATTAATATTGTCGTGGATCGCTTGGCCATCGTACGGTTTAAAAGTTTCTTCTAGATGAGCGGCAAAAACGTCCGCTTTTTCCTTATCTTCCCTTGCCCATTCATTTTGATTAATTCTAATTGGCGGCGCGGGGATTTTGGGCCTTTTGGTGCGTTTTACAGCATTCCAAAGTGAATAATTGGAATATTTTTTCGCTGTTAAACTTTCAAGGTAAGAACCTATCGCACGATTTTTAAAATCCTTAATAACTGTCTTCAACAAATTGCACAAATAATTCAAATGTGCTTTATGTTGCGGAGCTCGACTCTGTTGCCATTTCTTACGCGCCTTCCTTTTTTCGTTGACCAATTCTTTTATTTCGGGAGGATATCGTAGCCCGTATTTGGCCGGCGTTTTCCTTGGATTAGGCGTATTATTCCAGGAGGGGATCTGTACGATCTCGACGAAGCGATCAACTTCAACCTCAAGTTCATAGGGTGTCGTAAGTGGAACACTCAGTTCAACATTCTCTTCTATTTCGTTCCTAAAGCCTTCCCAGTTAGTTTTTCTACCAGTTAATCTCGCTGGCTCTAGGTTATTGGCTAGTTTTACACTCAATGTTAATATAACCGGTGAGTGGTCAGATGATAGATCAAAGCTCTCTTCAACTTTAATGTGGTTGGTAGGTATTCCTTTCACAACGAAAAAATCTATCAGGTCAGGTAGTTTTGAGGTATCAGTTGACCAGTAGGTCGGTTTGCCCGTCGAGAGCAAATCGCAACTGTATTCCATACCTGCCCCATAGAGCATTCTACCTTTTCGCGAGATGTATCTGGAGCCCCAGAACGTGTGCTTCGCATTAAAATCGCCGCCAATAATGAAGTTTGGTTTGAGCGATTTAAGCAGGTTAGTGAAATCACTTTTTTCAAGCGCGGAACGCGGTGGACAGTAGATAGATGATATTCTAAGAGTACGCTGACTATTTTTAACTCGAATCGTGCACAGTTGCATAGTTTCAAGCTCTATCTTCAGGTCTTCGTATAGTTCAATACAGTCTTTAATAAGCAATGATGATCCACCTCTGGCGTTCCCCGATGGGTGACAAGCGTGGAAATCATTATATCCTTTTATTTTTAAATTCGATCCCTTTTTCACGTGAGTTTCAGAAATCAAGCAAATGGCAATATCTTTCTCGCGTATGAATATTTCCAATTCGCCGAGTTTTTGTAAAAGCCCGTTTACATTCCAAGTGCATATTTTTAACATTGGTTTTTCATTCATGTTATTTTTGAAGCACGCGTTTTCCGTGAATTATTTTCGAGCTTAGCCAAGCGATCGAGAATAATTTTATTTATTTTGCTTTGTTCTTCAAGTTTCTCGAGAATATCTGAGAAAAAATGAGAAACAGGGTCCGGCGAAGTTTCAACGTTTTTCGCTCCTTCGAATGCCGCGGCCTGAGCGTAGGTCTGCACTCTGGCTGTCCGAGGGCCACTATTCGATGGCTTTCCTGATGGTAACTTTTCAGTAGCGTTTCTTTTGACAACAGAGGTCGAGGGCCTTTCTATTGTCTCTCTTTCTCTGACAATGCTACGCTTTTGAACCGGAGGTTTTATATTGCCTACTACCTCCTGGGCGGTCCTACGCTTTACCTTGGTAAGCGGCTTTGTTTTTTTTATTTTGGCTTTTGAGTAGCGCATCTCTCCGTTTTTGCAACTCTTTAGCTACTTCACAGCCTCTATAATTTGCCGGGTGCTTTCCCTTACAGTTAGCACAGGTAGCGGAGGATTGTTTGTTTGCTCCACAGTCTTGGGAGAAATGACTTCCGGCGCATTTTACACATCGCGGCTCTTTTTTGCAATACATTTGCGTATGATTGAATTCTTGGCAACGTTTGCACTGTGGAATTGTTTTCAAATTTCTGCGCATGGGCTCGATTTTTACCACAATATTAAGTATGGTTTTAATTCGGTAGATATCTTCGATATTATCAGACCTATCGAAGGTAAGCATAAAGAGCGGAAGTCCACGCCTTACCAGGATGTCCTTATCTTCTTCCGTTTTTTGCTTCTCTTTCTTGATGATATTTACGGCATCAAGAACTTTAAACCCTTTGGAACGGAGGTCGTTTATAACCTCTTCTTTGGTGCATGAGAGGTGGAGTCCCCTCGCTACAACACGATGTGGCCTTTCTGACTTTATTTCAAAAGTATACCACTGGATCTTCTCGGTGTTTAGCTTTTGGGACACTGCCCGGTAGTCTTCGTGGTTAACGACGTTAATTTTCCACGCATTATTCCTCAAAGATGTTACCTTAAATTCCGATGTTATCGTTCCTTTAAGGAGGCTGTGTAACTTATTATAATCCGTTACCCCAACGACGTTTATTGGAGGTGGTGGACGAATTTGCCCTCGGAGTTGTTTTTCTTGCGGTACTTTACGCGTTTGTTCTCTTAGAGGCTCGACTTCAGGCGAAGAACCGGCTCTCCTTTTCTTACTAGGTCTTTTCTTAGGGACCCGATTCGTTTCGCGTGCTAGCTCTTCTTCGTCAGTGTGGTATTCCTGACTAGGCAAGCGTGGTGGAGTACATTCGCGTTCTTTCTGAGAATTAGTGTTCCTTAGAACATTATTTTCTTCTTTTAACAGTTCTATCTCTTTCTTCAGAGTTTGATAGAGTAGATCCATTTCCTTAAGCTTGATTCGGAGTGTTTTAATTTCTTCCTCAGAGCTTATATCTTTCACTGAGTCCCGTTTTTCACGCGCTGGCGCTCCCGGCGGACTTCTTTTCCCGGGGTTGTTCGATCTTGATGGAGGCGATCGAGATACCCTTGAACTTTTAATAAAAGGGTTAATGGACTGCAATAAGCGGCTCTCCCCAGAATCCGTAGAGCCGACCTCCGAAGAGGGTGGATTTTCCAGTAAAGCTGGACTGCCACCTGGGGTAATTAATCTTTTCGTTTTGTTCATTGCATTTTTTGTATACACTACACGCTCGGTATACGGAGGTTGGATTTTAGTCGCCTCTTACGACAAGCCATGCCTACCTCGGGTAAATTGTAACCCCTACCCGAAGGGGGAATTTGAAAATTTCAACATATTTCGAAAACGGTCCATACGATTGTAAAAAAAAATAATTTCTAAGGTAATGTGGTCATTTATAACTTAATGGCAAACTTAGTTTTTCGCTATATTAACGTACAATGGATTTTTGAAAATAGTAATTTTTGAAAAAAACGTGTTTTATTTAGTTTACCTGAAAACGGTAATGAGGATTTTGACCAAAATGCAAACTTAGAGTCAAATTGATGCTTTCAAAATTATTGTGTCCTTAATTTTAAATTCGTAGCACCGAAAACGATAATTTTAAAAACTGCTCTTATCTCAAAAACTCCATTTTCGATTTAGATAAAGCGTCATAAACATTGCAATATTTAGTACTGATTTGTCTGCATAGTATTACAAAAACCGCTCTAACAATTTTGACCAAAATACATATTGAAAACAACATAAGTATTCTAAATAAGATTTCGTACCTACTTAGTTTTCCTCAAAAAATTCGAAGACGTCAGTTTTTCAACTATTTCTCAAAAAATACTACAGAAATCAAGATATACCTACTTATGTATTTTAACATATTTACGGTATATTTTTGTTATAGGCTTAATAGCTACGCAAAATGTATTTTTAGAAAATATAACCGACTTCTTCTTTTTCCAACAATATTGAACATGCATCTTAAAATAATGGCAACCATTTCGGGCTTACACAATATGAAAATCAAACTTAATTTGCACCCCTCACACGAGCATCGGGATATTCAATTTATAAGTCTTAATATAAATTCACAAATGCCTAAATACTTACATAAGATAAATCTTTGTAAATATATCGGTCTTTCACGAGCAATAATTCCAATCATTGAATACTTAAATCATATTCGTCAAAATTAAAAACATATCCTAGTTGACCTACTAGGTACGTTTGTCCTGTACTCAAAAATCTTGTGAGGTGTAAGAGCTTATAAATTAGTACATTAGACACTTATAGCTCTGTAGCCAGAACCTTTGACAATTGCCTGTTTAGGAGGATACGCGCGAAACACATTACCCTCCCTGGGCCTGTCGGGTACAAATTTTTGTATGAGAAAATTAAAAGAAAGAAAAATTTAAGTACTCGTATACCGGGCAAACACCTTAGGTTCAATATTGTCCTAAAAATAAATAAATAAAATACATAACTATAAGTCAATGCCAAATAACGTTAAAAAAAGGTACACATGAATATTATTCATATTATAATTGATTATCCTAAGTAACAGCGACATTTTAGCCGTCAATGTTTTTCGACTCAACTCAATCTGCATTCTTGGCAAACGGCAAACAGATAAATGGTTTCCTCTAACCATTTCTTCGGGAAATGTTTTTCAATTCCTCTTTTCGACCACATGGTTTCGCAAATAGGTATATATTTAACACTAAATTCACAAGACGATACACAAATTAGCTTACAAAGTCCTTGGTCAAACCCTAGTCCCAAAAGAAGAAAGCTTTTCGTTATGTAAAATAAACAGTACTCTATTCACAAGAAGTAAAATAGGGAAAGTACCTTCAGTAAAAAAAAATTAAGTGTGTCCTTCAGAGAATTGTTTGTTTATCCCATTATAGCACTACCTCTTATTTATAAAAAAAACACAAGTTATTTAGTTTTCAGACTTCAGTTATAGCATACCTAAAATCTGTCTAACCAATTACATTATCATGTTCTGGTAGGTCCGAAAAATCTCTTTTTTCCTTCTAGCTTATTTATTTTAAGGTGAGAAATACCCATAAAATCAAAAATCACCCGCAATCGGTTATCACAATAGTTTGCTGTTTTGCAACCCGAACTGTGTGCTATTGAGTAAGCTTTCATTTATCCATGACTGCAATTTTACACACTACAACATAGTGATTGATTTATACTGCTGATATGCGATTAACCGAACCAACACTACCTACTGTTAAGGTCTTATTATATGTATGCAAATGAAGCAGTTATTTTATCTGAACATCCTGAAATGCTGCAGCCGATGAATAATAAACTTCAAATATACTACAATAAATGGAAACTTCTTATCAATACTGATAAATCGAGGGTTATGGTTATTGATAAAGCATTGGCAACACCGAAATCTTTCAAGTTATTACTTTTTTTTTCAAAAAAAGTTCACCTAACTTTTAATTATCTAGATGAAGTTTCCTTTTTAATATAAAATCTTTTTGTTACTGTTAATTAATAAATGTGTTTTAAACTACATAATTACCGGCTAAAATACTAAATCAATTAATTTCATAAATGTCTAACTACGTCACGATAAAAAAATGACACAAGCTGGCCATCAACAACACCGACGGTTAACCCCCGAAAAAGGGCATCACAATGGGTCCACAAGGACCTAAGTGTGGTACAGTGGGGTCTACCATGCTCTACCAACCCACATACCTAACCTAACCTAACCTAAGGTAGGTGTACAGCGGAGATCCGGGCTTCTAGGTCGACAGTTCAAAAACCTCTCGGTAATTAATAGTTCTTCTTTAACTAATTGTCTAGTGTCTTAACAAATAAATATTTCCAACAGTATCGGATACTATTCAACAAGCTATTTGGCTAGCAAAAATCATATTTCCAGGATTTATTTTTTTTAATTTCAATTTCCACAAGAGTCGTTAGAATCTTAGTCGTTAATCTTAAAAATTAGAATTTCAGATGCATGCAGGTTTGACAGAAACTGCAAGGCAAGTACACGTTACAGCGAAGTAAATGCTTTGTTCGAATTTTCGAACTTACCTACTTTATCAAAGTAGATTTTTATTCATACCGATTCAAACCGATTGCTGAGGGCTTTTGCTTTGCTACAACCCTTTACTCAAAGCAAATCCTAGTTTTTATTCACATGACCCGTTGTATACATACTACATTACTGAAACAAGATAATAAGAAATAAATTTGCAATGCAAAGTACAATAGCCAATAATGCAGTTAAAGTTCTGGGAAAAATTGCAACCACTTAAGGTCTGCAAATGTAAACAGTATTAAGTAATAGGTGCAAGTGAAATTATGGATTATGATATCAAAATCGGGAATCTGCCCAAAGAAAAGTGTGCGTACATTTTATTTACTTACATCACTGAATGTGTGATGGAATAAACAAAAAACTACCAAACGTATCAGTCCTTTTCTTTTCTTGTGACAAATGAACTTGAACGCGAGTAAACAGAAAGGGAATCTAGATGTGCATTACAGTCGTAAGGCAAAATATTTGTTGGTGGTTAAAAAGAGAATGAGAACAAGAGGCCAATAAAAACCTTGTACAACCATGACCCTGATGTGTTGACCGCAAATAAAACATAAGCACCACCTTTCTATTATATATTTGGCTCTTGATATTGAGGTGTACTATACACTCGATATCTTTAACAAATACACATTACACAACCTCTTAGGTGAAGAAGAAAATGAATAACACTTGCATGTTCCGATATAAATGGACTCTAAGTTCCTGAACTATAACTTAGCTTGCATTAATAACACAAACTTATTTCTCAAAAACAATCATATACTTGCGTAAAAAAGAAAATTTTATTTAGTCAAAATAACATTAATTATACATTTTAAGGCATATAAAATAAAGGAAAATAAATATTTTTCTTTCTTTTAGTTATTCTTCCTTTTTTATTTTCATACGCATAAAACCACTGTTGGTTTAAATTTAGTTTTAGGAACCTTTTTTCCTTATTTAAACTCTCTTTGTACTGTAAAATACCAAGTCTTATTGTACTTATATATATTGTTAAATAAATTAAATTGAAAGTCTGGGTAAAATAAATACATTTAAATCTTCACTGGTTAAAATATGCGATACACATATATATAAAAAAAAACAATATAGGTACAGCAATTTTTATAGATACAAATGATTAAATTGTGTATTTTTGTACGTAAGCCATACTTTGAGGAACGTTTTTTTGCGTTTATTATTATGAAGTCGTAATATTAAATTGATTCATTCTATTAAATGCTATACTTGTAAAGTGCAACAAAAGTATGGTAAAAATAATAAAAATGTAGTTTGAAAATGTTCGCCTAACTTTTGCTACTGCTAGTCTTGTTTCTTAAAAGCGACATAATAAAGTGAACATAATTTACATATTAAGTACTTAACGGAAGTACAACTTAATAAATTTACGTCTGTAGGCAATATTTTCTTGATAACTAAAAATTGGTATGCCAAATCGGTTGGAAAGTTTATGCTATATCCAGCATTATTGTAATTACATGTTTATAATAATACTAGTTTCGCTTGTGGTCGAAAATCGACCGTACCATTTATAAGGATGTTATAATTTAAAACGTATACCACAAATTTTAAGCGAAACAATAGAGAAAAAGCGACATCTAGATATCGAAAAATTCACCCAGTTGAAAATAGTTTTACTCATGATTAATATTTTAATACGTCCCTAGGAAAACTTAGAGCAAAAAATGCTCGTTTCCGTAGTTACATCATTGAAAACAACCGTCATAACACCTCGCAGATTTATATGCAGATAATCAATTTATAAGCTTTTGTATGGGGAATTCTTAACAAGATTTTACCACTCGTAATATACCAACGATTTTTTTTATTTGTACACATCTATGACAGCTTTCTAATGATACACATAAAAGTGTACGGAAACTTCGGATGTTCAAGTATTAATATAATGATGTTCTTTATTCAAAAACAAAGTGATATTATTATGAATGATCAAAGTTACAATATTGCTTTATTATTTTTTCAATTTCTTTAACCCAAATTTATTTATTTTATACTTCAGTTATTGTTTCCAATATAATCTGCTGCAGTAATTTAGTAAAATTAGAATGCGTTTTCATTTTTCTCCTACTATACTAATAGTTAAAAGTCGGAAAGTAGCGCAGTGCACAAAGTAAAAGTAAAATCAAAAGTTTATTCGATGTTGCACTACAACGGCAACTGTTTAAAATGGAAATAAATACTTTAGGAGGAGCACTCATCGAAAGATATAAGTATTATAAAATGATGAAGTCTCTAAATTTCATATTTCTATTCGTTTAAGATAAATTCATTATTCATCTTTAAACCATTTACCAACCAACCAACCAACTACTTGGATAAGGTTCGATCCCCTGAAAAACATAAGCTTTATGTTTTTGAGCTGTTCGGAAACGGTAGGAAATGGTCGGTCCATTTCATTCGCACACAGACAAATGAGTTTGAGACATAGATCTAGGATTTTATACATGGTTCCATAATTTTTATATTTATATTGATTACAGATTCAGATATTTCCTTTCAGTCCACCACATTTCTTAGATATGAAGTCACGACACTGTTAAACGTAACCTATAGAAAAAGCTTAATATGAATCTGGATTCCGGTTTCTTACATTAATGCATATTTAAAGCTGTATACCAAGTTAGCCACAAATCTTAAATCCGCGGCATTTATCGACTTAAATTGCGAAAAACTATAAAGAAGGAGCACTTCTTTAATACAAAGCATTGAATTCTAGAGGCTTGTAAAAAATGCTCTTACGAAAACTACGACTTATTCTACTAAAGCACTATGCGATGGAACAACGGGTTTTTATTTTTGAACAATATTTACAAAATCAGGAAAGTTTGGTGGCAGTTCAATTCGGCGTCGGTCGTGGAGAAGAATTGCAAATTTCAAGAAGCTCTGTACCCACAGCGTTTACTCACAAAAGACCTGCGTCTTCGTACTTAGAAAGTTCAATTGACGCAAAAAAAAACCTATATGACCATACACAGCGAAGACAATTCCTTGACTGAATTTAGAGGTCGTTTTCCGGTCGTTTCGTTTAGAGGTGTATAAACCCTATCATATCTACCAGGCGGTGCCGTGAAATAAGGCCAAGCGAAATAAGGCCAAATCTGAAAATTTGGCCTTTTTTCACTTTACGAAAGTGAAATAAGGCCATATCTCAACAGTTGGCCTTATTTCACTCCGACAAAGTGCAATAATGCAATTTTTGAGTAATAAGACCAAACTTGCACCCACCCCGTAATCCAACAACAAACCCAAGCAGGGGGGTTGCAGGGGGGCAGCATGCGCCGGCGCCCCCATACAGATTTCATAGTTTGAAAGCGCAATAACACCAATTTGGCGTTATTGCACTTTGTCGGAGTGAAATAAGGCCAACTGTTGAAATATGGCCTAATTTCACTTTTGTAAAGTGAAAAAAGGCCAAATTTTCAGATTTGGCCTTATTTCGCTTGGCCTTATTTCACGGCACCCTACCAGGCGCATAGATTAAGGGTCGTTTTTTTTTTTTAGGAAAAGTTGAAAATATAACTGACACAAATTTTAATGTTGATTAATCCCCTCTATGTTATCCATCCCCTCTATATTATTTCTGTAGTGTGTTTCTCCCTTTTGCAGTTCACACGGTCAACCAATCTTAAAAAAAAAACGATATTCTTAGGGTACTTATCTTTGCATTTTTACTTTTTTAATATATTAATAATTAAAAAAAAAATATTTTACCGCATTAAATTTCAACTACGCAGTTGTGTACAAACAATAATTCCGGGAAATACTTTCTTTCGTTCTTCATGCACATAAACTACAAACGACGTCACCAAAGAGAGTCGACGGTAGAAGAGAGTTACAGTAAAGATTTATGTAAAACCTTCTGCCTACGCCTGAGCGATGAAGGGCACGTCGACCTATAAGATCTATTGTACCATAGGGCCAGAATAATGTTTAGGCGAGCAGATTCTCCACTTTTCTAACAAAGTTAATCAAGCTGCTGGCAGATGACTTCTTCATCTCTTCAGGGCTCAGAAGCTCCCCGTAGAAGATAGTTCTCCTGATTCCACATAGGACTGGACACTCACATATTATGTGCCCAAGCTGTTTCGTCTTCTTCAAGACACAACCGACAAAGTGAGGAGTCGGTTAAATTAATTTTATATAATTGATATCGTAGGTTGTGATGTCCTGTGAGGAAACCAGCCAGATTTTCGATATCATGCCTTCTCAGATTTAAATTTCTGTTGGCATCTTTTTTGAACGGCTGAATAGCACGCTTGGCCTGTCTTAGACCTGGGATATTCTCTCAATATGTGCTACATTTTCTGTGATTTCGGAGTGTAGTAGAAGGGTTTGAAGGCCGTTGAAACAGCTTAGTACTGATTTGGAGGCAATAATAGGCGAGCTAAGGGCGTTTATAGCTGCTTGACTATCCGTGAATATATGGATGTATATGCCTTTAGTACCTGTGTTGTATATGTGGTTAGGTCCGTGGAACCCAGCATCCACTCCTGTTTCCATTTTGGAACCATCCGTAAACCACTTTCGACCATTTTGGCAAGTAGGTGGGCTATTGTATGCCCATGCTTCTCTACTAGGGATCCCCGTACAGAACCGTTTTGTTAAACATAAAGTCTTTGGAAAGCGGTCTGTTACCGCCAAGTACTGTAATTTCAGAGAAAAAATCCTTTAACTTAGGATGGTCGCTGAGAATTGTCTCTTTCATTTCGATTAAACTTGCCGAGCTGCGTATTGCCCTTTGTTTATGTATATGTGTAGAGGTGTTAGTCGGCGCAGGGACTTATGTCCCATCTTCGACAAAACATTTTGAAACTTATGTCCTGATGATGTGGGACATAAGTCCCAAATCGATACTTATGTCCCTGTGCCGTGTTAGTCCTATTAAGGCTTCTATAGTCGCAGTAGGATAGGTACGCCTACGCATAGCTCCGGATATACCGAGACATGCAAGTCGCTTTACCCTTTGAAGCTTAGCAATGGCGTTCTTTTGTTTTGTTTTAGTCCGCCATACTAAAGAAGCGTATGTTGTGATGGGCCTGATCATCATTGTGTAGATCTTAACACAGATAGGAAATCTAAGAAAGAATTTTATTTTCAAAATTTTGCGTGGGAATTGGGTAGGTGCGCTGACGGTATATCCGATACGTGGCGCTGTTGTCTCCGAAACCACTCAGCCGATTTCAATGAAATTTTGTGGATGGGTATGGTTGGTTCCAGTTTTAAAGATAGGATAGTTTTGGATCCGATAATTCCACACGAAAGGCACGCACAAACCGGGCGGGTACCCCAATATATAAAAGAGACTGACGTCTGTGTATGCACTCATAACTAGAGAATGGATCGTTCAATTTTTACAATTTTGGGCTTGGGGGATTCGTATTGAAATGGCATTTATGCTACTTTTTGTCGTATAAATAAAAGTTAAAGGGGATGTGATTGGGAATGGAACTTAGTATGGGAACCGAACTTTGAGAAAAATTAGACTGGATAGATAAACGGTTAGTGCTACTTCCAATACAACCAAACTTATTTCAAATGTTTAATTTTTAAATTCGTTCGATGTTCGGGACTCATCGCTACACAATTTGAAACGAAAGTTTGATTTCAATGTGAAGAATATCAAATCCAATGTCATGGAAGCGAAGATTGTGACCTAAAAATTCAAGCAACCATTATATAATTCTGCGGATTCCGATGATTTGCTATTGGTTTTCAAGCGCCTTAAACTTCCCATGCGTATCGCTTTCACTATGAAAAATAATAAGTCGCAAGGACAATCGCAGGATATTTGTGACATAAATTATCCCATGTTTTTCAAATGGTCAATCGTATGTGACGTGCTCATGTGTGAGTGAAAAAGTGGAAAGTTGGGAGACACGTCAATCATTGCGGTTTGATTTAAACACATCGACAATGCAATACTTCAGTTATTTATATTGTATTTAATATACACTTTTGAATAAAGAATTTGAATTTACCGAATTACATTGAGCAGCATGAGCATTGCTCATTCTCGGAATTATTATTTTCATTACATTACCGAATTTGGGCGGAACGAAGTTCGCTGGGTCAGCTAGTTCTATATTATTTCTGTAGTTTCTGTAGTGTGTTTTTACCTCTTGCAGTTCACATGCTCAACCAATCTTAACAAATGAAGTGTCAAAAGAAAGATATCTTCTGGGTGCTTATCTTTGCATTTTTACTTTTTTTAAATATTAACAATTATACGAATTCATTTTCAATACATTAAATTTAAACTACGCAGTTGTGTACATATAAAAACTATGATTCCGGGAAATACTTTTCTTTCGTACTTCATGCATGCCTGTACAAACTAAACACGACGTCACGAAAGAGAGCCGACGCGACGGCCGAATAAAGTTACAGTCAAGGTTAGTGAAAACATAATGCTGTTATGACTCTTAATACATTCACAGATAGGAAATCTAAGAAAGAAATATATTTTCAAAATTTGCGGGGGAATAGGATAGGTGCGCTGACGGGTCAGTTTGTTTTTTTCTTATTTTTGTACTAGGTATGTGCCCAATTGAAGTTCATGAGATTTTCAAAATAATTGACTGAAGTTCAAATACAACCGACAAATTCGCGGTGGTTTTATTTAAGCCAATGTTGCCTTGACTTGAACAATTGTGTCGCAGACTGCTTCGATGGGGACGCAAACATGAGTGGCCAATACAAAGGTGTTTCCGCGCATTTGAAAGAGTACAATGCGATTTATATTCATACCTGGTGTCATGCTCATGTACTTAATTTAGTTATTTCTGATAGTGTCAGTTGCCCGGTCCCTGCTGTACCCTTATCCGGTTTGCTGCAATCATTAGCAGTGTTTTTTAGTAGTTCTTATAAAAGTGGAATATTAGGCTCATATGTGCACACGCCCCTACCGACGAGGCTGAAGACCCTACCAAGGAGGAGTTCTATGACCTCCTAGATAGAGCCTACGGAGCCTGTCCGGAGTATGACGTCAAAGTTGTGCTCGGGGACTTCAATGCCAAAATCGGTCAGGAAAACATCTTTGGCGGGTAAGTCGGTAAGCACAGAATCCACGAAACGACAACAGACAACGGCTACCGACTAATTGACTTTGCAGCAGCTCGTAATACGGTGATAAGTAGCACTAGGTTTCCAAGGCTAAGGATCCACACAGCAACCTGGCGCTCTCCAGACGGTCGAACCGCCAACCAAATCGACCATGTGCTAATCGATGCTAGGCACGCATCCAACATCCTCGACGTGCACACATTCCGAGGGGCAAACGTCGACTCTGACCATTTTCATGTCGCTGCTAAATTCAGAGCTCGACTGTCCAACGAGAAGAAGCTGCGAACCGCTCAAAAGAAGAAATTCGACGTTGGACGTCTAAGCACACCTTGAGTAGCCAGTGTCTACAGAGAGCGCCTGAGTGAGAAACTCCCCGCTGTGCATTCACCTACCACAGACGCCAACAACCAGTGGTCCCAGTATCGCGACATCATCAAGGAGGTAGCCGAAACTACTATAGGGTACCAGCCACCCCAGAGAAAAAGCCCGTGGTATGATGATGAATGCGTACGTCGGAAAAAGGTGACAGAAGATGAACATATGAAGATGCTGCAGCGCAAAACAAGGGCAGCGAGGGAAGAGTATCGAGCCAGGAGGAGGGAGGAGAAGAAGATACTGCGTCGAAAGAAGAGGGCTTACGCAGCCTCCCAGCTCAAGGAGATCGAAGAGTCTCGCGATCGAAACAACATCCGGAGATTTTACAAGAAAGCCAAGCAACTGGCTGCTGGCTTCAAGACCGGAATGCAGGCTCTTCGAAACAGCGAAGGAAACCTAGTCACCGAAGCGCAGGGAATAGAAGATGTGTTTAAGCAGCACTTCCAGCAGCTGCTAAATGGGCATCATGTAGAGAGAGTGATAGGGCAGGAAGAGAACCCACGTCCAGTCAATGAAGAACCAGTTCCACCACCCAGTATAGAAGAAGTTGGCTTAGCTATAAAAAAGCTTAAGAACAACAAGGCCGCAGGCTCTGATGGTTTACCAGCGGAGCTCTTCAAATACGGTGGTGATGTTTTGGTAGGGCGCATGCACCAAATCATCAACCAGGTATGGATGGAAGAAAGCCTGCCCGATGACTGGGCTATCAGCTCCATATGTCCCATCTACAAGAATTACCGAGGCATATCCCTGCTTAATGTCGCATACAAGATCCTATCCAACGTACTGTGTGAACGTCTTAAACCGTTCTGCAACACACTAATCGGCACATACCAGTGTGGCTTCCGGCCCGGCAGATCGACCATAGACCAAATTTCCACACTGAGGCAAATCCTGGAAAAGACCAATGAATTTCAAGTCGAGACTCACCACCTATTTATCGACTTCAAAGCCGCATATGATAGCATTCATCGTCAGGAGCTCTATATGGCGATGGCCGAATTCGGGATCCCGGCAAAACTGATCCAGCTGTGTCGCGTAACGCTGGAGAACACGCGCTGCTACGTGCAATTTGGAAGTAGCTCCTCCGAACTATTCCAAACATGAACCGGATTTCGGCAAGGAGATGCGCTATCATGTGACTTCTTCAATCTCGTGCTGGAGCAGATAGTGCGCAGGGCAGGTGTCAACACGGAAGGCACTATCTTCAACAGATCCGTTCAGCTACTGTGGTATGCGGACGATATCGACATCATCGGTCGCTCCCAGCGTGCCGTGACTGAGGATTTTACGGCGATTGAGGAACAGGCGAAGATTGTTGGCCTTGAAGTAAACGAGGACAAGACCAAGTATATGCTATCAACAAACAAAAACGCATCTGTCCACCGCCTAGGACAAAACGTCACTATTGATAGCAACAATTTCGAGGTGTTAAGGAGTTTATCTACCTCGGTGTAAATATGAACTCCACGAATGACGCCCTAGTGGAGATCAGGCGAAGAATTACCCTAGGAAACCGCTACTACTTCGGTTTGGCAAAATAATTGGGTTCAAAACTCCTAACTCGAAGGACGAAATGTACGCTCTACAAAACACTCATCCTGCCAGTTCTGCTTTATGGCGCCGAGTGCTGGACGATAAGCAGGAAGGGAGAGCTGATATTGGGCTCCTTTGAAAGAAAAATTCTTCGTCGGATTTTTGGTCCTGTGTGCGAGGAGGGCGAATGGAGGAGAAGATACAACCGCGAACTCTATGAGCTGTACCAAGATGTGGATGTAGTCCAAAAAGCCAAAACACGTCAACTACATTGGCTCGGCCACATC
Organism: Cheilosia vernalis; assembly: GCA_949126925.1. Lineage (NCBI taxonomy): Eukaryota > Metazoa > Arthropoda > Insecta > Diptera > Syrphidae > Cheilosia > Cheilosia vernalis. Next base: position 78,324,466 of record OX421358.1, on the reverse strand, counting down.
GAGCGAATGGACGACAATGCTCCAGCTAAGAGGATCTTTGAATCCCAGCCCCCAGGTTCGAGGCGACAAGGAAGACCGAACCTCCGTTTTAAAGACCAAGCCATCGCGGATGCCAGAGCGCTTGGTCTGGCAAACTGGAAGCAGCGTGCCCGGGATCGCAGAGGATGGAAGGCTGCAGTGTCTCAGGCAGAGACTCTTCACGGGTCGGGAGCCCGTTAAGTAAGTATAAAAGTGGAATATAAAAAAAACGAATCCACAGTTGAAGCTGAGCCTTATTCGCAATACGTGCTAGTCTTCCAAGAGAGATGCATTAACCGTTAAAGTCTTTGGACATTTTTTGAACCATGAAAAAATCTAGACCCTTTACTGACATAAATGATCTTCATTCCAAAGCGGTTTACCTACACGTTGTTGCTGTTTCGAAATTCATATCGGTGGAAAAATCTTTTGGTGGTAAAATAGGACATGAAGCAGTTTGTTTACTTAATTATCTCTTAAAATTCGAATCTGTTTTGACAGCTATGATTTTTCAATGATTTTTGATATACCTAACTACTCCAGTTTCAAAATATTTACAAACCAGTAATTTGGATTATGTCCAAGTTATTGTGATGTTTGAGCCGCTAGACAAGACCTTTCTCGAGCGCCTAATACAGCAGGGAGGAATGGAGAGACGGACTCATACCTAACTCGCAATCCGTATATTCCATAGCCGTCTTATCAGGCGGGGTCAGGCGTCTTCTCCGAATCGCTGGGTATATCAAAATCGGACGCCTTCCTGAACACAGCAGTGCCTTCCAAGCAGAGGTCCTGGCAGTGACAACAGCAAATCTGGTGAAATGCTGTCGCGAAGAGCTCAGGGTTCTTGGCACTCAGCATAAGGTATTGCTCTGCTGGGTTCCAGGACATGAACGCAATCCAGGAAATGAGAAAGCGGACAAATTAGCTAGAATAGGTTCGGCAGCTGTATCAGAATAAGCTGGCCCCTCTGTGAATATCCCGTCTTGCTCACTGAAGCTTGAAGCAGGAAGAAGGGCCGCAAGAGAGGCGAACACAAGATGGACTACACTAGAAACTCGTCATCCCACAAGAATGGTATGGTCAATCTTCAATGAAGCCAGAACCGAGAGTCTCATAAGAAAGGATAGAAAATCTCTTTCCACCCTGGTTGGCCACAACACTCACGTGAAGAAATTACGCTTGACGGAAGAACTTTGTAGAGGCTGCGGCGATGAGGATGCTTTTGGGGACACAACCCACTTCTAATGTCGCTGCCCAGGTTTCCAACACAATGGGTACAGATTCCTAAGGAGACACTTCTTTCACGACCTAGACGAGCTTTTCAGCACACCTATAGAAAAGATAATGAGCTTTTTCAAATCCACAGGATGGTTTGTTTGCAACAATACAGTGAGTACCTAACCACAGGTATATATAGACAGGGTTATTATGGGTAAGGGACAACTTTTTCCCCCTATGGACATCACGATGGGTCAATATTGACCTGAGTCTGGCACGGAGTACTCCACGCCAACCCGCTTACCTAACCTAACCTAAGCTCAACCATGGGCAATGACAATTTTGAGGCGTATATGTTAATGGTTTGCAAAAATGACATCCTTCAACAAATCAATGAAAGTAGATAATATTATAGAAAAATGGGAAAAATTTTTTTTGGTTATTTAATTAAAATCTGTCGTGAATCTTGGGACACTCTGTTTTTGCTGTTCTCATCTGTTTTTCACCTCTCGCTAACGTCTGACAAACAACCGAGACTATAACACTGTCTTGAAATAGCTTCTCAATTAGCCGTTTGGAATTTACATATAAGCATTCAATGGCAAAAATTAAAAACTCACACAAAAAACTCTCCGGATAATCCCAATTCTGATTTCTGGTCTTCGGGCATAACTAAAAGAAATAGTGATTCTTTTATCTTTGTCTCATGTGCCCCACAGTCACTGAGTTTGGTGGATTCTGATGGGGCAGGATATTTTATATATCAGACTGATATGAAGGTTTAATAAACATAGTAGGTACCTTATGGATTCCTATAGATATACTGCCTGACACCATCGCCTACAAATATAAAATGACGACAGGAGCCGGTATCAGGTACCTATATAAAACGCCCCAACCTTCAGCACTATAAATTGTAATCGAAGAAGTGATGCAATTTCAGAGGAGCTTAAGGCATGCTCATAACAGGCCGCAATAACTATCAAGGTTCCGCGTCAGTGCATACACATATGCCGCACAGCCTCCAAGCTTCAATCCTTCAAAGTGCAATAAAAGTCACAACTTAGTTATATAGGTATCACATCTTTCATCGCGAATCTCTGCAGACTTTAATTTAACCTTAATATGTATACCTGCAGGTATAATTATCTCGTTAAATGTACAAACAACTCTTTATAGTTCGCCGACTGCTAAAACGTCAAAAAATATTTGATGCAAGTATTATTGGTAGGTACTTGTAAACTGCTGTTGTACTTTTAGTTGCAACAACCAGTCTTTTGACTAAACTATGAGCGAAAATCCAAACAAACTCGACAAAAATATTTAATTTTGCATGAACGATGCCAATCATCAAGTTTGTTAAATCTTCAAGATATAAATTACATCGCATACACTACTTGCGAAAGTAATAATTGTTTGAAGTCAATTTTAATACATAATAATTGTCAATAAACATTGAATATTGTGAAAGTCATCAAATATAATTGTGACTAAGAAACGCACAGCTTCATAGTAAATACCAGCCAACCTTAAACTTAACTGCGAGTAGTATGGTATCTTCTTTTTGTACAAAAAAATCTCTCTACACAAACAAAGAAGGGAAAAGAAATGAAGAAAAAACTGGTAACAGATTTTACTTTCGCATGCAAAACAAATGTAGCGGCTGTGGCAGCGGGCAGACCCAGACATGCTAAGAAAAGAGAGTACCGAAGAATATCTTCGACCACAACACCGATATATACACTTACACCAAGCGCAGGCAGCAGTTTGAAAGCAAAAGTTAAAACGTTGAACTAAAAATCAACTGACTGTGAAGTATTTTCTCCTCTTCCTCTCGTTTTAGCCAAGGCCTTTGTCTTGTCTCTTGTGGGCCTTGTGGCCTTTGTACAAATGCAGAAAATTATGTATACCTACGTTTGTTTCAGAATATTAAAACTGAAAGTCTTTTCGAGCAGTTAGCAGTTATTAATGTAATTTAATTTCCCTTTCAGTCTTCTATTATCTTTTCGCACTCGTAATCGTTTCCTGGGAGAGGAAAACAAAAATAAACATTTCAAAATATAATCGTTCTTTGCGAATTGCAAGATGATAGTATAATCTCTGAGCCGTGATATTCCTGGCGTCAAATTGTCTTCCTATAATTTTCGCTTGGCAAAAGGTGGGAACTTGTCAAAAATATTAGTGCAAATGACTGTGACTGTTTAATTGGCTCGAGAAGCAATGTGTACACAAATTACTACCGTATCCATGCGAGAATTCTCGCTTGTTTTTGGAATTCATGTTTCGCGAAATCTAAAAATGCAACTAATCTTCGTCCAAACATTCTAGAATTGAAAGCTATATAAGATATAAGGGTTTTTCAACAGGGACGCTACAAAAGTAGAGCGACAGAGACAGCAAACGACGCCGAATTTCTTGCCGCTCTTTTGACATTTCTCTTCAGTTATAGGGATGCCAGAAGTCCCGCTAGGTGCGGGACTGTCCCGCTGAACGTATTTTTATCCCCAAGCGTCCCGTCGGGCAATTGTCCCGCGAAATGTCCGATGTCCCGCAATTTATTTTTACGTCCAGTTGGTCCCGTCAGAAGAAAAATTATTTGTTCAATTTTTTTTTTAGTGATATTATCAGTGTAACAAACATATCTTTAATTTCTATAATTTGGCTGCACTGTTTTTTGCATTTTATTTTCATCTGAAGTACCTACGTACATATTCTTCGACAATCGAATACTAAACGAAAGAAAGTATCGAAATGTCCAAGTTCAATACGCTTTTGCCTAGCTAGTCTTATTCTAACTATGACAAACTGTCACCTAAATATTTAGAGGTGCCTGAGCATATTGAACGTGGCCGTTTTCATTTGCATTCCACGGATTCGGAATGTGATACTTCAGGTTCAGTCTGATGTTAAAAGATGTTTTTCCTCTCAAGCATTTTTCAAAGGGAAGTTTTTGTTTCCAATTTGAATTGTCCCGCAGAGGAATTTTTAAAATCTGGCATCCCTACTTCAGTAAGGTTTGCCATTTCATGATGGAAATATATACGAGCCAACAACGAGTCGAAATTATTAAAATTTACTACCGAAGTTCGGAGACAGTGGCCTCAACGTTAAGATCGCTACGTTCTTCAGCGATGAGGCTCATATCTGGCTGAATGGCTTCGTCAATAATATGCGGTATTGGTCAGGCAGCAATCCACACTTACTCCATGAGTCATCATTGCATCCCGAAAAAATTACGGTTTCGTGTGGTTTATGGGCCGGCGGCGTCATTGGGCCGTACTTCTTCCGTGATGATCAAGACCGGCACGTTACTGTGAATGGGAATCGCTACGGTTTAATAATAACCGAATATTTTTGGCCCCAATTGGATGATATGGACTTGGAGGACATGTGGTTCCAACAGGACGGCGCCACTTTTGAAAGCGTGCCCGTGGTGAACGTACTTTCACAGGAATAAAGAATTTCATTGATATCCAAAACCGTTTTTTGTAGCGCTTTTATTGAAAAACCCTTCACCTGTGTGATTCCAGCGCTGAAAAAAATTTTTACCGCGCCGTATTTAGGAGGTTCTAAGGATGATAGCATATTTCGTTCCGACGCACGCACCATGGTCCAAAATGAGTTTTTTGGTTGCAAAGATCATTACTTTTGAACGCATGAAGAATGAAGATATCGCTACAATTATTTTTCTTCTTAAAGGAAATTTCCAAGCCTAGTGATTTTAGAGAAAATTGCTTCACAGGATATTTCTAAATATTAGGCTGAAGTAAGATTTTCTTTGAAAAAGGAATTAACAGAGAAAGGAATGAAAGAAAACTTTAAACAAAAGGTAAAATTTTAGGAAATTTCAAAAAAAAAATGTTTGCGGCTTTTTAATTTTTCACAGGGTGATCCAAAATAGTTTGTCCGGAAGATCCATCGTATTTTATTAGTTCACTTTGTGGTGTGCGAATGCACACCTTTATCCGTTTCACTCGTATTAAAAACTGTGGAATATTTCAATTAAAGGAGCAGAGTCCGCTTTTGTCTTTTCATACACTTTCAGTCGAAATATTGCTCGTAGTTTCCTCCATTCGGTGTATTCATGCATCTCTTTCGAATTTCGAAAGTAGGCGGATTACAAAAATCAATTGACATTTATATAAAAATGGCTATGGAAGTGGGTAGATTTTTTAACTATCAAAATAATAACACACCTATTATTAATTGATGTAAGGAGAAAATTCGCTCTCTGCTCCTTTAATTGAAATATTCTACAAATATTAGGTTATTTTTTTATTAAAATTTTAGTTAACCTATATTATACCAACTAGATTACATTCAAGAAATTTAAGATTTTTCGTTTAATATGTCATAATTCCAAAAAAGAAAATAAAGAAGTTCGTTTCCAGCTCCGTTTATATTGCTATTAGAAATAAAAAACAAAACAATAAAAATAAAACATCGAATTTAGTATTCTTACCACGAGATTTACCATTTTGGACCACGGTGCGACGGCTAGAGTGCGTGAACTGGATTGGTAGACGGTTAATTTTTTATCGATTCATCAGCACCAAGCACCAACATAACGAATGTAAGCATAAGTGCAGGTAAGCAATTTATAAGTACAGTAAACTTAATTAGTCTTCAAGTCTGCTTTAATTACAAAAACCAAACATGCACAGATCAAGAAGTCGGCGAAACTGAGATCGCCAGTGCCGATCACAAGATAGTAGATAACATTTTCGATGTCCCTATTACATAATTTAAAGCTGTTTTTTTTTTTTTTTTTTTTGTTAACAAGACATGCATATTTCCCTTTAATGTATCTTGATATTTACTGTGAGTACCTATCCACCTAAACTAGTAAGAGAACAGAATCTTAAACTACCAATATTTAGCACTTACTAATAAAAGATAATATCTCCATTATGAAATACATACTTTGTTTTGTTTACAGTGGGGAAAAAATAAGATGGTTTGTGGTGGATGGAATATTTCTGAAAAATGTCGCCCGGCATATAGGTATAACGTGTTTTCTTAAATAAAATATTTTTACATTTCGCATTTTATTTTTCATGCTTGGGACAACAATGTACCACCAACATATACCAAGGAGATTGAGTTTAACATTACTGCTTTATATTAACTGTACAACAATGTTCGGATAAGGGGCTTGAAAACAGTACTTTTCAACGCGAGCAGAACACTTTAGCAGGAATGCGATTTTTATTCTCTTGAATAGAAACTTTTAAGAGTGCGAAACTATAAATTGACATTTGCTGAGTCTATTTATATTCGCAGATAGTTAGATCCATTGTTATAAAAAGAGACGAGCTAATGTCAGAACTAATTTGTCCGTCCTTAGCCCCGATTTTCTCTACTCAGATGATTGAGAGTTGCAGGGAACTTGAGTATCCGTTATTCGTCGCCTTGTAGTTGGTGGAATGATGAAATTATGATTATGATCGCGTCGGTTTTATTATCATTGTTGCTTCTTGCATATAGGAAGATGCGGAAGATCTTCAAATGTCTATGTCTGGGAGACAAAGAGAAATCATCAATGGAATGATAAAGGTTGACAGCCTAAGGAAGAAGTGATTTATCAAGAACCAAAAAGTACTTGTAAAACATGCTAGTCGCTTCTATGTTCTATGCACAGGGAATCTAAATTAAAAAACGGCTGCACTTACCGAGAAGTATTGCCACCGCGTTGTTCTAACATGTTAGTCTATGCTCTCCAATTATGCATCAGCAGATTCTCTGCGCCGTACTATTTTTTTATTTTTTATTTATTCCCATTCCCATCTAAGAGACGTGCGACCTCCCTAATGAAGGTCAATAAGTCCTTAGTGGGAGAGTGCGCTATATCTGCTGGTGTGCGAGTCCCTCTATTAAAGACACGTTTTCTTAACCAATGAAAGACCGGGAAGTCACAGAAGATGCGTTCAGAGGATTCGACATCCTGCAGACAGAATCTGCATTCTGTTTATGGACAGAGGTTCATTTTGTTCAAAGTGCTCAAGACGTATAGTAATACAAAATTTAAGGGTTAATCATTAACTCTTCTTTTCTGTTTTTGCATTACCTCACAACTTTTTTACAGATTTAAAACATGTCCATTTTCCATTCCGCCTCTCTGCTTGTTTCTGTTTAGAGCAATAGCTGCATAAATTCAATGTTGAAATGATAACCAAAAATGTAGCAGCTATCTCCGCATCGGATTTTTGCATTTTTGGGTTGTCAGAATTCAGTTTTATCAAATGGATAGATTTCACTGGCTTTTTTTAAGACCCACACTTGGAAAATATTTTTCCTACTTTAGGTACACGGATAGTCTGCATCCGACATGGTTACCTCAGAGAAATTAATGAAATCCTACATACCTACCTATCTGTGCTTTCGATTTTCGATTGCTTTATTTAAACTTGTTGTTAGTGAGTGCTAGCTAAAACTTTGTCTGGATACAATGCTAAGTAGCTAAAAGGCAGTGCGGTTATAGGTAATCCCCCTTTACAAAAACCGAAGTCGCAACGCCCAGTACTAAACTGAAAATACAATAATTTGGTCTCACACATGTCACATAGCCGAGAAGCTTTTGTTGTTTGGCCAAAACATGATTCAATCGCTTAGGGCATATATTGTCTGCTTATATAACCGATACATTTATGACTATGCAAATGCACATTTTCTTGCATAGTTACATCTATTAACATGTCTTTTATTTGCTTTTGTTTCATTTCATTCTAAATAAAAATTTGAAATAATTATAAACATCGCAGCGTGTTCATTCACAAGAGATTAACCGGTCTTAAGTGACAAATGCACTTTCTATTTCCATCTTTGAACTTTAGTACCTATTCAATAAAATTACATGTGTAGAGAATTGATTTGATATCAGTTTTACTTAAAAGAAAGGTTCGTTTGCTCGTTCGAATTCAATTACGGTTCTGTTCAATTTCTAAAAGCCCAATTAAAGACTTGCCAAATTTATATTGAGAGGAAGTTAAACGTATAATTTTTTCCCACGAATTTCGATTTACCAGGCTGTAATTACTTAATACACTTTAAGTCCATCATCTAAAAGACTCATTTGATTTAGATGGCTCTTTATCTTTAAACCTGAAAACCGTACGCACGATAGTGAAACTGTTCACTTAATTTACCATTTTCCGTCCTCAGTATTCAGTAAGCCATAACTTCATTAATTATCTGGTAACACACGCTCGTCAGTGAAGCAAATGTCGGCACCATAGGTTACAGACCATAAACTGCAAAGTCACTTGAAGTTATGACTTTATTCGTGGATGCCGTTAGGCATTGCATTTATAAAAATTAAGCATTTCTAAGCGGTTTTATTTGTGGCCGGTCATACAAGGATAGTTTATGTGAGTTTTAATAACACAGAGTATAAAATGTATTAAATTATTGGGATCCGGTTGAGTGTCATGATTTTGGCAGAATACTAATTTCGAGCAACGTAACACTGTTTGCAGAATGACAAGTAACGCTTTCAATAAACCGTAGAGCCAATTGAACAGCTTGGTAATCTCGAGGAGGTTGTTATAGAACTCTGAGGTTGGATTCACAAGCGATTGATTCAAGTATTAAATAAAAATCATAAGAGAAAAGCGCATTAAGAGTGGGCAGCGTTTTTGGCATGAATGGTACCCATAGATTACAGCTGGAATGAGCTGCTGGTAAAGGTCTGAGAGGACAAAGAACAGGAGTAGTTACCTTAAAATAAAGTTGACGCAACTAAGAGAAATCAACTTACTGTCAAAAGAGCACTTTTATTGAGAGCCAGAGCAATTTTGCGAATCTCGATATCTGAGCGAGATTCACACCTACTTACACTAAACCCAAAACATTTGTCAAACTTTAAAGTAGAGAAAAATTAACATTTGGCCGGTGCAATGGATATCAACATAAATTGAGTGGATTTTTATAAGCATAAATTACAATTTAAGAACCGCTGACTCTTATATGCTTTTCACACCAAGCCTCAAACCGGGTTTTCGCCAAATCACACGAAAACTTCATCGAAAACAGAAGTTTTCCCATACATATTTCAGTTTTCAAAACGAGTCGTTTGCACTCGTTTTCCACGAAAACGACTTCCAGTCGTTGGGTTGTTGGACCAAAAACACACCTTTTGCAATATCCAGCAAATTCAGCAAAATGGCTGACCGAACAAATGTCACAACACAACTAACAAATTAAAATCACTTTCCACAATTAATTGACGGGCCAATATTGTTTTAAAATGCACTAAATTCATTTTGTTTGTTAATTAATGCGATCGAAATTTGTAACCAAAAACCGAAGTTTAACGACTTTACTCTGTGCAACAAAAATTGTCAGTATAGGGAAGATAGGATGTTTGTCTCTCAGTCTGGTTGCAATGACTTACATAAATCGGTCCCACTTTAAGCTCTCACAGGGTTGCCTTATGATAATTCGCCGTAACTCAGAGAGAAAAAATAGTAGGGTTACCAACTTCCAAATTAAAAAAAAATATTGCTGAACGAAATAAATTGCGTTTATCTTTTTATTTTTCCTTAAGGGCCTAATCGTTTTAGTTTGTTTTTCAATAAAAAATAAAAATTCCTTAAGACACAAAAACAAATCAAAACGAAAAATATATCGCTGTAATCCAATTTATTCACTATAAATATTGTAAAACACAAAATAGGTACTAATTTCTTATATCACTTATTATAACCGGTCAGTGCAAATCTTCGCGGAAACAGGATCATAAAATATTTTCAAGGCATTTTCTTTACTGGGGAGGAGTGACCGGATGTGGTAAAACCCAACGACCAGCAATAAATAGTATGGCCATAACTGCTTCGTCATTTCGATGAAAATTTATTTGATGAAAAAATAGACAAATATGCAAAAATATCTAAAATATGCTCTACAAAGTGAAATATGCATTTATACCGAAATATGCAATAACGTAATGCAGTAAGGTTTATCCGACGTCTTGGTAAGCGCAATTCGGAGACCTTAACGGACAAAGAAAAGAAAGCGCTCGACAAAGCTAAGAACAGACTTGAGACGCTACCAACAACAGACTCGGACAAGAAAACAAACCCTGACTCTAAAACGACTCCGAAAAATCTGACTTAGAAGGGGAAGAAGGGCCATTTGCCTTTCATCCCAATCGCGGGCAGAATCAGGAGAACCGCAAATGGCTCTGGTGAGAGCCCACAACCTAATCACGTCAAAGAGAGTCAGACACAACGACACCCTCTCGCCATCAACAACAAACGCCTCCAAAAAACGAAAGGTCTCTATGGTAACTATAGCAGGCAAACAATGCGCTATAGTCGACTACGGCAATCCTGAACGGAAACTGACGGGGGACCAATGGCGATTGTAAGAGCTTTGAATCCTTGATGGTGCAAATGAGGCTATCACCAAAAAAGAAGAACGCCTCCCACTTTTCGGGAAAAATGGGACCTACTAATAGGGTGTGACGCTAACTCCCATCATGGGGTAGCACAAACATCAACTCAAGAGGTGAGTCGCTTTTTACATTCCTTATAGAAAACAATATTTTAGTTGCAAATAGAGGCTCAGAGCCGACTTTTGTCATTAAAAACAGAGAAGAGGTTATCGACGTTACTCTGTTAAGTACGATAGCAATAGATCAATGGAAGGTATTAAAAGATGAATCATTCTCTGATCCTAAAATTATTGAATTTGTAGTACCTAATACAGATACTAAAAAAGACCCCAAACCATTCAGAAATCACAGAAAAACTAACTGGGATTTATATAATCAGGAGGTAGAAGCCAGAATAAAAACACTACATTCAGGTGTAATACATGGTACTGACAGTTTGGACAAAGCAACTGAGGATCTGGCTACACTTCTCAGCAAATGTTTTGAAAAGGCTTGTCCATTGAAAACAAGAAAAAAATGCAAAAAAAGTCCTCCATGGTAGACAAAGGATCTGGCAACCCTAAGAAAAGAATCAAGAAAACTTTTTAACGTTGCAAAGCCCACAAGATCAGACAGCGACTGGGAAATATATAAATCCAGTCAAAGAGCATTCAAGGCGGAGACACAACGGTCAAAACGATGTGCTTGGAGAACCTTCCGTAACGAATTGGAAACTACCACAGAATCAGCTAGGCTCCGAAAAATCCTTGCTAAAGAACCAACCGCTATGGGGTCCATTAAAGACTCTAATGGTCTTTGGACAGAATCGTGCAATGAGACACTCAAACTTCTACTCCATACGCACTTTCCGGGCTGTACGCCTATTGTAAACAGCGATTTAGTAGTAGATAACTTCGTGGACCATACTATTCCAGCGGAAATGATAACAGGAGAGAGGATAATCTGGGCAATTAACTCTTTCTGACCGTACAAATCCCCTGGTATCGATGGCATCTTTCCGAAGATGCTACAAAAATGCGAAAAACTAATAGCTTCACATCTAGTAAACCTATTTGTTAACAGCTTAAGACTAGGGTATGTTCCAAAATCATGGCGTGAGGTGAAGGTAGTATTCATACCCAAGGCAGGTAAACTCAGTCCTACAACCGCCAGAGACTTTAGACAGATTAGTCTTACCTCATTTGTTCTAAAAACATTTGAAAGACTTATTGATATCCACATCCGAAATCATTTAAGACCGGATGCTATATCTCAGGCCCAACACGCCTATATAAAAGGCAAAAGCGTTGAGACAGCACTCCATAATGTGGTCAGCATAGTGGAGAGATCACTAAAAGGAAAAGAATACACTCTCGCAGCTTTTCTGGATATTGAAGGAGCTTTTAACAATGTCAGATCAGACGCTATTCAAAGAGTACTAACGAATTTTAAAGTGAATAACACTATTATCAATTGGCTAATGTGCAATTGTGCATGCTGAAAAACAGACTAATCAGTTCGAAAATAGGAGATGCAAAAATTCAAGCTTCAGCATCTAGAGGCACTCCTCAAGGTGGAGTTCTTTCCCCACTTCTATGGGTTCTCGTGGTAAACGAGATCCTGATTAAGCTAGAATTTAGTGGAGTCAAAACAGTTGGTTACGCAGACGAAGTAGCCCTGCTTGCAACAGGCAAATTCCTCTCCACTATCAGTGACCAATTAACAGGATCTTTATCCACACTAAACAGATGGACAAAGAAGTGCGGACTAGCAGTAAACCCGCAAAAGACCGAATTAGTTCTTTTTACTAACAAAAGGACAATTCCTGAATTTCGCCTTCCCGCAATTGAAGGGATTTCACTAACAATCTCTGAACACGCCAAGTATCTTGGTGTAATCCCAGATCTTAAACTGAATTGGAATATTAACACAAAGGAACGGGAAAAAAATGATAGCTTTTTATGCCTGCAACAGAATATTCGGTCGCACCTGGGGCCATAGCCCTAAAATTATAATGTGGCTCTACACGGCGATAGTAAGACCGGTACTAACTTATGGTAATCTTGTTTGGTGGCAGGCGCTATCTAAAGCCACCAACCTGAAAACTTTGACGAAGTTCCAAAGAATGGCTTGTATTGGTACTACGGGGGTAATAAGAACCAACCCCACAGCGGGACTTGAGGCTATATTAAATCTAAAACCCCTCGACCTTCTCGTACAGCAATCTGCTGCAAACAACGCCCTTCGAATTAAATTATCGCAATATCACCACAATGCACTAATGATCACTTGTTGCGTTAATAAAATGAATGTATCAAAACACCTCACGAATAAACCTTTTTTCGAAAATTCAACATTTAAGAAAAGGGTCTGAATATTATTGGATCCTTCAGAAACACAAACAAATTAAAACGTAATGGCAACACCCCCCATAATAAGTAGTTCTCAAAAGCACCAAAACCGAAAGTTCTTTGACAAAATCCGAAGAAAAACCCTTCAGGATATGCTCTCATTGACACATGGTAAGGTAACACTCTTCTAATGTGATTCAGTCACACACACACACACTGCTTATTTAGGTTGATGATAATAGCAGGCGATCACAAAAACCAAGGCCAATCATTCTCATTCTGCTCGCGGTTGTGTGGCAGACTGGTTGTGGTCAGCGCTGCCACTTTGCTACGACCGTAGCAAAACTGACGCGATTGCCAATTTGCTACGCTGCTACGCACTCACCCTAAAAACGGCTTTTTTTTTTTTTTGCTACTTTTTTTTAAAGCACGAAATGTCAACATAAATCTTGAAATTTTTTCTTAAAACAGAAAATATATACATTCCTATTCAATATTGAATATGTATATTCAATCTTTACTCACTTTCCCACACCAACTTTTCTACCCTTTTCTACCATACCCGACAAGTACCTTCTTCGAATGTGTTAGTGTTCGAATGGATTTTGTAACTTATAGTTTTGTAAGATATATAGTTTACCAACTATACTTGTATAGTCTTTAAAAAAAATTAAGTGTTTTGGTTTGTTTCCGAAAAAAGTGATATTTTGGACTTTTGAGTATTGCTACGCAAATTTAGTTTCGCTACACAAATTTTTTCCCTTGTGGCAGCACTGGTTGTGGGGGAAATTACAACAACAATTCATTGGCATGCCAGTGGGCTGGTTTTTAATTTCAGTGGCAATTCTTATGTTTGAGTGCCGTGAGAGCATCTGCAGGCACTGTTGGTAGAAAAAAGCTCCTCCATAAGGCCTGTACGTACTGACAATTTTTGTTGGACAGAGTATAATGTCTCACAACTGATTGAAACGTCAAACGAAAATGAGTTGGTGGTCGGTGTGAATGCATCGACGAGTTTTCGAGGAAAACGCGGACTTGGGCTTGGTGTGAGAAGCCTATTAAAACATGCACCACCACAAATGCAAAGAAAGAAAAATCTCGTTTTATGTTCTATTGGGCACTAAAAATCTGAAATCTGAGAGCAAGATCTGAAAATCCCAATGTAAAACAACATCAATCGACTAAAGATCATTGACGCGTTTCCTTTAACTTCAACTGGAACCGAAAACAAATTAAAGATGCGTAATAGGGACTTTGCAAAATTTCAGAGGTCGACTGTGACAGTCGTGAGTAAAATTAATGATTCTCGTTAAAATGTATTTAATTCACAATTGCGTAATAGTTCATTGCTTTGACACCATCTTCATTGATGTTCGTCTTTGTAAGGTTGTGAAGGGCTTGACCTTGGGCACATCATTAATCATATTTCAATTATTTTTTTTTTTTCTTTTTGGGTAAAGGTTTTATTAATAAACCAACTATCGTTGTGATGCTTAGTTACTTAGTGATTCAGCACTTGGTAAATTCGTATGTATCATAAAAATCTTCCGCCTAAGACGATAGAAGTACAAGGCTGTAGAAATCGATTAGAAATCGCTATGGCATTCGTTGGTAAAATTAAACGCCTCCTACATTAGTATATTCACCTGAGTATGAAGGTAATATCGTTGGTGTAATAGTGTAAGGTGCAGTGTGATTGCAATTGATCGAGAAATAATTGACGGTTGAAAAATTTCTTTGAAATAGCAGCAAAATTTTGACACCGAATATTGACCGATGTTAAAAAAATAAATTAATAGTTGGCTAATCAAGTCGGTTGGAACAACAACAACTTCTCACAACCATTAGTTTTTTATTTTTGGGACAAATGGAACGGTTCTACAATTTTCTGCCGTGTCCGAACGGACAATGAGAAGCTCCTAGATGTTTGTCAGACGCTCGAGAGAGGTATCGCAGTGGAAAAAACCTTTAGTTCCAATTTGGGTTTTTTTGCATGATTCGAACTTGGAACCCCTCGCTTAGTAGTCCATCACTCAAACCACTAACCCACTACACGTCTTTACTTTCCGTCCTATAGGTTTATGTTGGCAAAATTTAACCTTGATGCGGGTTGTCACTAGATGTGCGCTTGCGCGTTCAGATAGAGCCTGCACCGCACCACATCCGGAAACGACAAAGGCTTATTGACTTGGTAAAGCATTGTTATAACAAGGATAATAATATCAAACGAATTGTAAATAGCTCGAACAGACCGACCGAGTTTGCCTCATTAGTCACAAGACCAATGGCCAGGATTGCCAGAAAGCAACTAAATTTTCCACACTTAATGTGCTAGATTTCACCGTGCGACCAAGAAAAAAGCATTGGTAACACCAGGTAAAAGTACGCACGAGGATATTGTCAGCGTGTAACGAAACACCCCCTTTCGTCACACTTACATGGCCGATACTGTACACTTTCTATGGCTACTGCTGTCCTCACAGTGCACAGCCAGCCGCAGACACTCCACTGGCGCCTATTGCATCCATCCCTTGCATGACATTGGGAATTTGCATTATTTGTCACTTAGAAGTCAAACTCTCTTATTTATGGCAAAACCGTGAATACCCGATTGAAAGTGTCATTCGGGGAGACTTGTCTAATGTCTCAGATCTCAATGTCTCAGATTTTACGTGGCGAATGGAACATGCAACGAAATTGATCTGCTTTTGTAAATGGATTAGTGTGTTTTATGACAGCAATATCAACTGTTCAAATTGCATTATTTGTTTTTGCAAAAGTCACAAATGGATATCGACTTGAAAAATGTTTCCCCTATTGCACATACAAATAGAGTATTTTTGGTGATTCGTAGTCTTCAGATGACGAGGAAAACTATTAATGTGGTATTCGTTTGGGCTTCTTCAGATTTGCCCTCAGATTCCAGATTTCGTGTGGCTAATCGAACATAAAACTTGCTCTTGCTCTTTTTTGTGTTGATATTCGTGCGATTTGAATATGTGTAGTCTTCGACACTTTTCTAAGCGATTTCCATTCACTGGTTAAATTTTGTTTTAAAACATTAGAAATATTTGTCCCGATTGATTTCTAAATATTTATATATAAATAATTTACAAAAATAGATTCACTCGATGCAATGCCTTTCTTTGCTGGAGAAAAAATTCACTAAAAAAGTAAACAAACTCCATCAGTTGTCAAACTCAAACGCACTTGTATTGGTAAATCTGAGAAAATATCTAGATTCGCAAAAGTGCTCTGAAATCTGAAAAAGATTGCTTTTTCCTGTACCAAACGAACGTAAAAATTGCTCTGAGAGCAAAAAAAGTGCTCTGAGAGCGCCCAATCGATTACCACATAAGATAATATTTCCTCCTGAATTATATCCATGGCTATTAATGTATTTCGTTATTTTGGTTTTCACGAAACTACCCCCATTTGTCTTCAAAGCAAACTTCTTAAAATGACGTCAAACAGCTGTGCAAAGTATATTGGTGGTTGTGAGCAGTGTTGCCATTCTGACGGGATTCCGGTCATATCTGACCGAAATCTCTTTGCTCTGACCGGAGAAAATTTTTAAGTCCGGTCTAACCGATTTTTAACCGGAACGAAGACAATTTTTAACCGGAAAACCCTTTTTTGACAGGAAAAATAATATTGTTCTTTGATTAAACGTAAAGACATATTTCTATAATTTGAATGAAACTTGACCATACTTAAGGAACACGCTCACAATTCCTACAGAAAACAGTATTTTGTGAATAAAATAAAAATTAGGATTAGATTCTGCAATTCAGCCTTATTAATGACAACATCATAAGAAAAATAGAATAGAAAAATATAAAAATGATAATTCAAGCGATTCCGATAGCTGAAGATGGTGAATTTTTTAATAATTTGCAAAAAATGTCAAATTTAACTTAACAATATTTTGGGGAATGAATTAGATTGAAGTCCCTTTTTCTGTTGTGATGCAAACCATTTCAACGACCTATTATTTATTTTTTTTTTTTATTAGGTTTCAGATTAGTTTGGAAAAATAAATAAACTACATGCCTACCTACATAAAAATATTATTATATCCTTTTTTTGACCGAACTTCTGGTCAAAAATTCTTATTTTAACTTATGACCGGATTCTTTGACCAGATTTTAAAAAATATTAATCGGTCATTCGGTCAGATTTGACCGGATTCACTTTTTTTTAGTGGCAACACTGGTTGTGAGAGTGTGTGTAGATCTGAAAAAATATCGAGATCTGCAAAAAGTGCTCTGAATCGAAAAAAAAGATTGATTTTTGGTCCCAATGGAAAACGACATAGGTAAGTGTGATTTGTACCAATCTTGATAAGGTTCCCGTTTAGAAAGTGACTTTGGTCTCTGTTCTGAATTTTGGCGGCTGAATTCCTTTTGGGAAAGTCGGCCTTAAATAAGCAGTGCCGCAATCTTCGCTGACTTGCTTCCCTTCACCTGCTTAGAACCACACTATCGTTGGGCCGCCAAGGAACCACGTCGTCGTAGTGCCACTAGGAACCACGCTGTCGTTGCCTCTCGTTGGGCCACTTAGTTTAACGTAGCTTAGACGAGCATCTAATTTAAATTGGTTTTACTATTTTATTTAGCCATAAAAACAGTTTGTAGCCTTTTTAGGTTTAATCTACTCTTTTCTTGTTTAAAAATCTCAACGCTAGTATAAATATTGTTAAATATGTATGCTCACTCAATTGGTTTCATTTGAATAAACAAAAATTAGACACAAATAATAACGGGTGATTTTTTAAGAGGTTTAGAACTTTTTTTTTAAAAAAAACACA
The DNA here is from genome assembly GCA_949126925.1 of Cheilosia vernalis. Taxonomy (NCBI): domain Eukaryota; kingdom Metazoa; phylum Arthropoda; class Insecta; order Diptera; family Syrphidae; genus Cheilosia; species Cheilosia vernalis. The sequence continues at coordinate 78,306,693 of OX421358.1, read as the reverse complement.
AAAAATTGCTTGAACCTTGCAATTTAATGTTTAAAGATAATTTCATGCAAATGTTGACCGCGGCTGCGTCTCAGGTAGCCCATCCGCTGAGTCCAATTTTGGCATACTCTTTCACACATATCGGCCGGTATCTCACGAATGAATGCATGGATGTTGGCTTCCAGTGCGTCAATCGAAGCGGGCTTGTCCCTATACACATTAGCCTTGACATACCCCCACAAAAAATAATCTAATGGTGTCAAATCGCACGATCTAGGCGGCCAATTGACCGGCCCGAAACGTGAAATTAACTGTTCACCAAACTCGCCTCGCAATTGCGCCATTGTTTCGCGTGCTGTGTGGCATGTGGCACCGTCTTGTTGAAACCACATATCATGCAAGTCAAGAACTTCCATTTCGGGCAAAAAAAAGTTTGTTATCATCGCTCGGTAGCGTTCGCCATTGACAGTAACGCTGCGATTCGCATCATCTTTGAAGAAATATGGCCCAATAATGCCGCCGGCCCATAAACCGCACCAAACAGTGGCTTTTTCGGGATGCATTGGTAGCTGTTGCAATGCTTCTGGCTGATCTTCACTCCAAATGCGGCAATTTTGCTTATTTACGTACCCATTCAACCAAAAATGAGCCTCATCGCTGAACACAATTAAAATGGAAGCAGCGCGCGATGAACATTTCGAACCGAGCACGAATTTTGATAGTAAAATTCAATAATTTGCAAGCGTTGTTTATTTGTAAGACGATCTATGGTTAAATCATTGACATACTATACATGGACGGCTACTGAAATGTCAATTCCATATAATCTCAGCCCAGAAAATGACGCCAACATAACTAGCGCTCGTGGTTCCATGCGAAAAATAAGTGAAACAAAATGACAACCATCTTGGATTTCTCCATAGAATACTAGAGCCACCTATTGGGCGTGAGTAGATTTGCCAAGTGAAACGGTTGCAATTCAAATTGTTGCGGCATTGTTTGCACTAGACGTCCTCTCGAAATTGTTCTAGTTCAAATAATTAATAATAGATGGAACCAACAAAATTTAAATAAAAAATCGTTTTTCATTGTCCCATAAATTGCACAATTTTCGTATATTAATTGCGAATCAGTTTTTTCTGTTGTTTTTCATTTGTCTTTTTGGAAATATAATGTAATATCACTTTGGCGTATATTTCAATCACATTTCGGATTAATAAAATACTTATGATTGTCAAGAATATCACATTCAAGTACATGAGAATTTAATTCTTCATATAAACTACTTACATCTATATTTCTTAAAGTACTTATAATTATCAGGCTATAAATCTTATTGCACCCTAATTTATTTTGTAATTCATACAAAGACACAGTTTTTTGGACTGTTTCCAATTTATTCCGCTCTGAACCACGAGCGCTAGCGCTAATGTTGGAACCAACGCGAAGTTGTCTACTACCAGTCCATATATAATAAGTCAATGGGTTAAATTGCAAACCAAACTGAAGCTGTTTGACAGTGACACAAGGTACTAAACACACGTCAGCTGTCAAAACCAGTGTTGCCAAAACCAAACCAGCTAAAAAATCACCCGTTAGTTCGTATTATCCTTTTCACAGATTGTTTAAACGTTGTAACTACAGAGCAAGTATTTTTATTTTTTTTGTGTCTTCAATATCCATGTGTCATTGAAAACGATCTGATTGACATAAATAATCCATGGCCAATAAGTTCATGAGGTTTAATGCGATAAAAGTTTCACATTACAAAATCATTTATAAGCTTTCAAATTTATTCATTTACAATGAAACGTTTTCTTTTTACATGGCTGGTATCTACCACTCGATATCTTTTCTTATCTGAATATTTCACCACACATGTGTAGGAATATTTTTGTTTTAATGGTTGTTATATATCACGACCATTTGTTAAATTTACAAGTTAAAATTTAAATTAATACCTATAATAATTGAACAAAGAATTTATGCAACCGATTGGTTATTTTTCATCTTCTTCTCTTCTCCTTCATCACAACATATACTAAGCAAAGACAAAAAAAAAAACGTGTTTTCTCGAATTGGGTCAGTACCTAGACAGGTGCAGGCATCGGATTGGAAATAAAACGAAAGTGATGAAGATGAAAGTATGTATAGTATAGTCGTATAAATGAAGAAAGATAATGGAATGTTAGTGCTCGAACGAAACGAACAAATGTACGATAAATGCGCGACAATGTGTATACTTTACTGAGAAAGTTTAGCCAGAAGTGAAAATCCAAATTAAGTTGAAAAGCCAAGCCATGAATAACAGCGTAGGATTGACTATCAATATTGAATTAGTAATTTTTTCTCGATTTGATCTGCTAATCAAATAATAATCATGTTAGTATAAAACGCGGACGATTACACCAGCACATTGAAAAATCTAGTTATCTTAAGTCGACTACATTTTGTCTGGAATTGATGTACCATGAACGTAAAAACTATATTATCGGTACCGTATATTTTCATCGATCGGCCACAATCATATACGAACTTTCAATTTGGTACTCAGCCTTGACTACATTCGTCGGATATATCTCCATAAACGTTTACTGAAAAAGCACTATTCATGTTTCCGATGTAGGTAAATCAAAATTGAGACACATCCAGGTTCGTTCCTCTACTAGTAGCAAAATTCGGAAAGACTGTGAACATGACAGTGGTGGGGATAAATTATCTCTGAGAGACACACTTACGAATTAGGGAACGCATATTATACATGTAGAAAAAAGTGGTAGGTACAAGAAGTTCTTAAATGTCTGAGAAATTCGAATTGGTCTAGTATAGTCTTTCGGAATTAATCGAACTTCTTCTTGATGAAACCGAGTTTATGGAAGAATTTGAAATGCCTGAACAAGCATTCGAGAATCGTCTCCAAGATATCGAAACGGTATAAAAACGTAAACATGTTTGTCCTAATATGTTTCTTGTATGTAAAACATTTCCCGTAGATCTATTTACCAAACAAATCAAATTATTCGCCCTTTAATAATATAAATAATAACTAACCTATGTCATTCAGCAATGTGAAAATATGGTATACCCAAATTGACATAAAACCGATTGGAAAACAAAATAGCGAATTAAAAAAAAAAATAAAGTGCACGACGAAACTTTCTCGATACTAGACAAAAGAAAACAAAATCGTCTTTTGGATATTCATCTCATATGGCAGAGTGATATAAAATAACAATATAAGTTTTGAAAGGTTAAAGCTCTCAGTAACTGGCAATGTCGCAACTGTCTACTGTACTATTTTATAAGGTCTTACTCCTCACTCGATTTTTGAGTACAGGACAAGCGTACCTAGTAGCAGTTTCTGTTTTTGACCTAAGGATATGCTTTTAATTTTGATTGGAATATGATTTAAGTTTTCAATTATTGGAAGTATTAGTCGTGATAGACCGATATCTTTAGATAGATTATGTAATAATTCAGGCATTTGTGAATTTGCATTAGTAGTTATAAATTGAACATCCCGATGCTCGTGTGTGCGGTGCAAATGAAGTTTTTGTTTTTGTAAAACTATCCAGACATAACAGTTGCAAATATTGCAATGTTTATTTGGAAAAATACAACTGACTGTATGATATTGTTCCGGATTATAGAAATACTTCGTTTTTGACATTTTATCGAAATCGAAGATGGGGTTTTCGAGATATGAGCAGTTTCTAAAATTAGCGTTTTCGGTGTTTCGAATTGAAAATTAAGGACACAATAGTTTTGAAAACATCAATTTGACTCTAAGTTTGCATTTTGGTCAAAATCGTTATTGCCGTTTTAAGTTAACTAGACAAAACTATATTTTTAAAAAATTACTCTTTTCATAAATCCATTGTATGATAATATAGAGAAAAACTGAGGTTGCTATAAAGTTATAAATGACCACATAACCTTAGAAATCAATTTTTGCTACAATCGTATAGACCGTTTTCGAGATATGTCGAAATTTCAAAAGTTCCGTTGTTCGAATTTTTAGCCAAAAACTGGGTACGCAGTCATGGTAACCTCACCTACTTAAGCTTAAATATCGATTTTGGTTGAAATCGTTAGAGCCGTTTTCGATCAAATCAAACTGGTACGAAAATGTTGTATGGGAAGTACCATTAATATTGAGGTTACATTGAAAAAAAAAAACACCTCCCGAACTGTAAGCCCAAAAACTCCAAATCCGAGGTTTGAACGTAATCCGGGAAGCCGTTTAGGCTGTAGGCCTGTGGAAGGACGGACAGACCGGACAGAATTTTGTGACCCACTTTTTTGAGTTCCTCTATCATCGTAATATCAGAATTGATTAAAATCTCGAATTCGAAATTTTGTACGAAACCAATATCTTTCTCTTACTACGTAATGGAGAAAGTTAAAAATAAGGGGGCCAGCGGCAAGAGGATTGCGAATTGGAGCGGGGGTCGTAGTATTGTCTCTGCTTATTTCACTGGATACTTTAACGTCCGCAATGAAACGCGACATCCAGCCCTTACATTTGGAAATACTTTAGCTAGTAGGTTTAGGAGTCAGATGTCTGGTCCACAGGACAGTTTTTAAATATGTTTATTTTATATAAATTTAGGTAGAAATGATTACAACCACCTAAGTTGAAAAACAGAAAAAATTCAGTTTAAAAAATAATAATACGACCTAAATTGAAAATGACAAAAGCGAAATTCATTCATACGTTTTTAATAAATCGTATAACAAAATTTTACAAAAAAAATTTAGTTTTCTTAGCATAATTGGTACAAGAGAGGTCTCCAGATTTTAAATTTGCCACGTTCCACAAGCTTTTAAGCAAACTTTACACTTTATCGCAATGTACTAGATTTCAATTAAATCGCTGTTGTTTTAAGAAATATACAAGCCGCGATACTAATAATCATTTTTGTCCAGCCTATATTTTTCAAACTCACAATGCTGGAATTTTCCATACAAAATTCCATATTCTGACCTACAAAATATATAACCTGAATGTTAGAAATGATTATTGGTAAAGCCCAAGGAAAAGAAAAATAAGAGAGGAGTCCTATTGTCGATCCGCGAAAAAAAAACCCAAATCCCATCTTAAGCTTTTTTCCACTGTGCCAGCTCTCGCGAACGTCTGGCATACATCCAAGATTATAAGAAATAAGTGCCATCAAAGAGCTTCTCATTAGCCGTTCGGACTCATAAAATTGTAGATCCCTTCCATTCGTCCCAATATTAAAAATATCACACAAAACGAATGGCTGTGCCTGTGACTTGTGAGAAGTTTGACATGCTGCCCCAACTATTGTCTTTTTTTTTGTAAGTAAAATGTTAATTAATTGAACCCAAATTCCAACTCAGGGTTTTTTCACTGCGCCACCTCTCGCGAACGTCTGACAAACATCCGAGTGTATAACTGTCTTGAAAGAGCTTCTCAATTAGCCGTTTGGAATCGGCATAAAAATGTAGATTGTACTCTTTACTTTTATTTGATATTTATTGATATAAGATATCTCTGTACATTTAAGAATTAAAATTCTTATAGAATACATGTACAGGTTTAGTTAGGATAGAGTAAGTACAAAATAATAAGATCCCTTCCATTCGTTCCAAAAATGAAAAACTCACACAAAACGAATGGTTGTGAGAAGCTAGGCCCAGGGTCCCTATCCCTACAGACCTGTTACGCCAACTATTATTATTATTATTTAAATTTTAATTTCTTTGGAGGAAGCAAGCATTATTTGTACTTTTTCTTGCTGTTTGATTGTCCTGCTAAAAGCAACCTACGTTTGCAAAATTGCAGCTTAAAGCGTTCCCGTACAATTGTTTCTTTTTTTCTATGGCCAGAAATATGTCATTTAGTTCAAAATAATGTTTGTTGAAGTAATTGAATATTAACATTATTGAACATGTCTATATGCTGGACCTACATAAAACCATGACATCAGTTGTGTACATTCCCACCTGTGTATGCATGCAGCCAAAACCACTTGCTATTTTGGTTTCATTGCAGTCTCGAGAATAACAAATTGTTTATTAATCGAAACACGTTTAAAAACAAACGGTAGCCCGACAATATGGTGAGCAATAAATTGCATAATCATTGCAGATAATCATTTATGTTTGTGTTAGAACTCCGAAAGTGACTCGCGCAGAACGAACCAAAGCATGTGTGTTCAGCCAACTGTCAAACATCAATCCAAAACAAGTGCACTGATATTCATGGCTTGCATAACGTTCAAAAAATAATTAAACAACATATTTATATGCTACAACAATTTCGGCTGGCATGCAACCTTCCACTGCAATATTTTTTTTTATAAAATCGAAGTAAACCAAAAACTCATTGCACAACAAACAGGATTTGCTGCTGAACAAAATAAAATATCCTGCTGCAGTTGCGACTTACGACACTTTCGCAACCCGAACTAGTTACGCGCTCAAAATTCGAAAGTTTCTTTTTTTTCTGCTTCGCAATGTTTAGCAACTAGCAAGCTACGAACACCGTTGAGTTTGGCGATTAATTTACAGTCGCCTGCATTGAATTAAATGTTAATTTTACTAGCAGTGATTTAGTAGAATGTGTAGCCGTTTTAATTAAAAGTGTTTCGTTTACAAGCAGCATTATTTAATTAATTTCACTTGAACTGTTATTATTGTTGACAATTCTAAGAGAAATTATGTAATCAATTTGATTTTCTTACCTTTGGGTGGTGCTCGACTATGGAGTTTTCGAATAATCGTCCCGTAACGGAGGTGCTGTGAAACAATCTCTTAAAAGACAGGGCTCCAACACCCGGAATGCAGGAGGGGGCCAGATATTTTGAAGGATTTACTGTTTTATTGACAATACATCGATTTAAAAACAAATGACACATAAATTTATCTGCCTGCGAACGACGAATGCACATGAGACTAGAATTCCCGAAACAAGCCATTATTATTTGTTTGCTTTCGAATCGATATGATCAAGATTAGGTATATTGTTGACGAATTTGTCTATAATCCAAATTAAGCGAACACGTTAACGCAAAAAAAAGAAACGACGAAAAAAGAAAGTAATGCACAACACTCGTCTTCTTCGCGAATCACTGTCAGTGCAAAAATCACAAATAATAATTGAACGGATAATCACCACAAGAAGTTAAACCAACTTGTGAATTTCTTCTTTTAACTCTACCGGCCTTAATTAAATCGACTGTATGCTTTCGGGGCTACCGACGAAGTGCTTATGACCGAGTCTTCGGACCAGAGCTCACACAACGGCGTTAAGTGATTTGATTTCTCTCCGGAATACTTTGGGCTAGTTGATTGCGATTGCGGAGGCACCGACACGTTGCTTTCGTCACCAATGAGACTTGTTTCTGCGACCACAACACAAGCTTCGAGGTTGCAATGCTTGGCTTTATCACTGGGCCAAACACTTGGAACACTAGACAAATATCTTCTCTTTTCGTGGAATCCGGGGCGCTACACAACATCCCTACCATTTAGTATAAGCCAATATTAATATATTTTTTCTCATTTCTTTTATTACTCTTCTTTGGAATGCATTTATTGTGTGGCAACTTATGTGATAATTTGTGTTAGATGTTTGTTTTGAATTGGAATCTTCTTGGACTATGGATTTTTTAATTTTAATTAGAATTTTTTTCCTTTCGCGTGTGTCGATGTATTATTTTTTATTTTTGGTCAGAATTGGAAATGTAAATAGAGGAACACATGTCAGATTTTCGGTGTAACAGCTGTTTTCTAGAATGTCAAAAAATTTCTGATAACTGACTGGTCTAACCTGTAGTGCTCCCATTTCATAAATTTTCGTACGAAAGAAAACAATAATTTTGTACTGATAGTTACCAAGGGATTAGATCAGAATGGGGATTGCTTCCAGTTTATATTTAACAACAAAAAAGTTGAGAGCTTAGAACTCATCTTCTGAGAAAAATGGATCAATTGGAGTTGGGCATCAATAACCTAGGAGTGTGCAACTAGAGGCAGTTGTTGATTCGTTTGTCACAACGATCTTTTCAAAACACTGACGTGCCTAGTCTTATGTCGTTTTACATTGGGACAGAAATGACAGTTTTTCTGCTCTCGAAATCAGCTGGCTGTCAGATTTCGTGATCCACCATTGACCCACTAACACAAATTCAAAGAAAAATCTCGTTTCATTGGACACGAAAAATCTGAAATCAGATAGCAGAATCCGAAAATCCCAATGGAAAACGACATTAAACTACTCTATTTGCTGTGTCCGAAGATATGTTCACGAACAGATCTGTTGTAAATGGTATAATACTTGTGACACCAAATGTCAGTGTCACCAAACTGTCATATAACTCTTGTAAAAAGGTTACCTATTTCGTAAAATGTCTCGTTATATTATTTTCAGAATTTCTCATTTCTTGAATAAATTGGAAAATGTATTTTTTCAATCTTTCAGAAGCCCATTTCAACCAGGTAATGTTGATTACATCGTAGACTCGTTTTCTCAAAACCTATCGTATACTTTGCAGAACAACTTGCTATTATCGGCACACATGCTGATGCACCCAGTGGAAGAAACGAAACTAAATTCAATCTTAAAGATTTAATTGGCGATGGCATCCTCTGGGCTGTACCCAAACATCGACGATCTGTTGAAAAGAGACTTAACCGCAAGTATGGTCATCCTGATTATGTGTGGAAACCACTTAAGTTGAAAACACATCTCCGGTCGTGCAATAATTGTGGCCATGATCATGAGATTGGTGTACTGTGTCGTAAGTATGCAACAATTATGTATAATTCAACTAACAACAATTTACTATATTTTTGCAGCACATTGCTATGCAAAAGTTCGCACTGAAACTCAACTTATGCAGGATAAAATTCAGGAGAAATTGGGACTTAATCCAGTTGAGCAAGAAGTTGTAGTATTATATGAGGGCGAGAAGAATGAACAGGTAATAAGTGATTTTGTATATAGCATTTTAATGTTAATCAAATGTATTTGCAGCCTTCTGAGTTTCTTAATGGAAAGCGGATTATAGAAATGGAAAAACCTCGCCCACATTGGTTTAGTAAGAATTTGATTCAAAAATCCACACAAAAGCCAGCTACTACTAAAGAAGCTAAACCCTCTGATTTGGGATAGATATGTCAAATTTAGAAATATAAACACAGTTATACACCAACCAGATCAACATTGCTTTTCTTGATTTCATCGAAAATAGTGAATCAACATGGACTTATCAAAGTCAATTACTATTTAAATGTCGAGTAACAACTCGCCTGACCTAGATTTTAGTTTAAGTTTGACTAAAAGGTCAAACCTTGACTGGGGCACGTAATAATATTTGCCTAAAATGTATTCGCAGAATGTCTTTAACTGAATTACTCACAACTTGCATGGAATACAGATTATGGTTCGCTTTAAATTTGGACGTCAATATAAAACATTCCGCTGCCAATCGAATTGTAAATATTAGGGCCCATTCATAAATGCAAGGTTTGTAAAGCAAACGCAATGCAAAGCAGGAAACAATGCGCAAATTGAAGTTGAAAACTTCCTGCAAAGCATGCGCTTGCAAAGCACATATCCGATGTTTATGAACGAACAACTGCGTAAAAATTAAATTTTCGTCGATCGCTGTCATATTAATAAATAATATGGTAGATTGTTCTCAACCATTACATAAACGAAAAAGAGCCACTAATATTTTAAGAAAACTAATAATTTTAGAATGACTAAAATGAAACGCAGCACAAAGCTAAAGGATATTGATTTGGCATGCCACGAGGACTATCATATATCTAAAATATTTGCAGGAGTTACAAGGCTTATAAGTAAGCAACGGAAGAGTGAAGCCGGAGAAGTGAAGCCGATTCAAAATCTAAGACGATACCCATTTCCATGTGTAGTTGGTTGTGTGGATCGAACCCACATTGAAATCCTTTCCCCTAGGAATAATAGCGATAGCTATTGCAACCGGCATGATACACACTCGATGACACCACAAGTAAGAGAAACTGCAAAATGACGTTATAAAATTTTACGACAACTTAACTGTAGGCAGTGTGTGACGCCATTTGTGTTTCAGTGACATATTGTTTGGATCTTGGATGGCCTAGCAGATCTCACGGTGCTTCTGTATGGCGAAATAGTGCGTTAGAGAAAACACTGCGAAGGGGATCAGTTTGTCTTCCTCCAGGAGCACATCTTTTGGGAGACACAGCATATACATTTTAGCCTATCTAATGGTTCATTTATAATGGACATTTAAATGAACATCAATGAAAGTTTAATATCTGTTTAAGTTCTACGAGAGTTTCCATTGAACAAATGTTTGGAATGCTAAAAAATAAGTTTCGAATTCTAAAGTTTCTTGAAGTCTATAACCTAAAAGAGCCCAAGCATATTGTTACTTTTTTATAGATAGCGATAATGATTACCGGATAGAAGATAACCCCAGTCGCAAAGCGAACAGGCTGTAAATGAGCACGCAATAATAATTTAGAGACTTAAACAATATAAACATTTTATCAAACTTACTTATCTGTAGTATTTTCACCCATTTTCAGCAAATTATCAACAGCACAATGACAGGTTACGCAAATGCAATACGATTCTTACATCTGCACGATTGCGCTCAAAATTGCGCAATAAATAAACTCTACTACATTTATGAATTCTGTGCTTAGCATCGATTCCAATTCATGCATTTGTGAACTCTCTGCTTATCACATCTTGCGCAATATTGCATTTATGAATGGGCTCTTACTCTTCGAGTATCTCGGCTTTACCAATCTATATCTCTGTTATGTTAAATAATATTACCAAAGCAGAAGGGTCTGTGGAGAATATTTGGTATTTGTTCAGTTAATCGATCCACAAACGTTTCTTGAAGCTCGAAGTCGTCTTGATGAATTTAGGGAGACATTTTTTACTTATTGCTATAAAACAAAGTATGATTTCATAACAAAATGTACTTTATTTAAAGACTAATTGCTCATCTCGACATCTTTTCAAAAACCCATTGGAAAATTCTAAAGCAGTCATTGTGCGCTTGCCTTCAACTTTAACTTTAAGCACATCAATTGCAGTAGCACCTTTACACAGTACTCGCAAGCATTTAGCACTTCGCACATGCTCAAAAGATCCAGGATGGCCTTGCTCATATTTTAAGCTAGGTCCCAGTCGAAGTTCTATTATTTTAATATTTATGTCTTGAAACTTTGTAGATAAATGCTTATAGCCAGAGAGTGCCCTATAGAGGTTGTACACTTCTAATGCTACCATCGATTGCCAATTTATTTCAGCCACAGTGGGTTTTATCTTCGGAGCTGTAAAACAAATTTTTTTTTGTTCATATATAAATATGATAATTTATAGTCTTACCGAAAGTTACTTCATTTTCGTTTTGTTTTTGTGGGTTTTTAAAGCTTTCGGGATATTCTTCTAATGTTGAGCTGAGAAGAATTGCTCCTTCCTTAGCCAAAATGTCGTGCAACTCTGGCATTAAAGTATTCGCACCAATCTCAATTTCTTTTTGGGCATATATCTGAAGTTAGTAATTATCTTTAATACAGTTTACCTTATTGCGACTAATGTACTCACATCACCAACATCGAATTTTTTCGGTTCTATTCTCATAATTGATACTCCGGTTTTTATGTCTCCTTTCATAATTGAGTAAATAATAGGCGCTGCTCCACGCCATCGTGGCAATATACTAGCATGAACGTTAATCATTCCTCTAAAAATCGTGTTAACGTAAAAATCGAGCATAGATTTTTTTGTTAGACCTGGGCCTTGACTTACAATGGGAAAGCCTTAATTATGTTCTCTGGTATCAAATGTCCAAAAGAAACTACAACTCCTAGATCATACTGCCGGCAAATCGAATCAGTAATCGGCCATCTATAAGTTGGTATACTCTTTGCATCTGCGTAGCATCTAATACAGTTCACCGGGCTTTTAAAAGATGTAACCACGTTTACAGCAGACACCTTCGAGTTGTTTAAACTTTTGAATTAGTTAAATATTTTTGTTGGATGTTATATCACTTAATAGAGCCAACAAACCTCAAATTGTGTAGGGCTTTGAGGCTAGGTAACGAGAACTTGTCAGTTCCAAAGAAGAGAATTTTAATACCATTCTTTTGGACTGAATAATTACGCACATAACTGAAACATTCAATTAACTTTCTTTTATACTTGTACAAGTTTAATTTTTCCGATATTTTCATTAACATTTTCTATTTCTTTCTTTCCGGCGTTTGTCATATGTCAGATCTCACCTGACAGCTTAGTTGATGTCAATTCGCCTGATTCGGAGTTAATAAGGTCTGTTCAAGAAGCAGCCAATGTTATACCAAATCAAGTGGATTTAGCTAAATCATCTCATATATTACGTGATTTACCATAGGTACATTTTCGTGATTACTAATTACATGATTTATACGTGTTTAAATTTTAATTACGTATCTGTCATTGCAAATCCACACAAAATAAAATCGAACATACCTGTTATTTTTTCAATCCAATTCAATTTTATTCAACAAACAAAAAAAAACAAAACAAATAATGTTAAAAAAAATATTTTAAATCCAATATTCTTCGTGTTTCGGTGTGTTTTTGTATTTTTATTAAGTACGTATTTCATCATAAATTGTTTTATTTGTGGCAGGTATGGGAACAAAACAAAAACAGAACAAAAAATAAATAACCTGGTCCGAAGGGGATGACGGATGAACTCTTTCTCCTGGATGTCAAACTAAAACACGTAAAGTTGGGTGGAGACGCCTTTCGTAATTTATAAATCACATGAGCTAAATCACGTTGCTGGGAAAATGGTATTATTTTAAATATATTGCGTGTAGGTACCAATGGAGCATTTCGCGATGGTCACCCTTTCATAGATGGCCTAAACTTCATCGAAAACCGAAGTTTTCCCCATACATATTTCAGTTTTCAAAACGTGTAGTTTGCACTCGCTTTCCACGAAAACGACTTCCAATTGTTGGGTTGTTGGTACTAACACACACCTTTTTCAATATCCAGCAAATTCAGCAAAATGGCTGACCGAACAAATATCACAACTCACAAATTTAAATTTTTTTCCACAATTAATTGATGGGCTAATATTGTTTTTAAATGCACGAAATTCATTTTGTTTTTTAATTAATGCGATCGAAATTTGTAACCTTAAAAGTTTGCACCAAATTTCAACGACTAAAGTGTCTCACAGCTGATTGAAACGTCAAACGAAAACGAGTTGGTTATCGGTGAATACATCGACGAGTTTTTGAAGAAAACGCGGTTAGGGCTTGGTGTCATAAGTCTATTACTGGTCTATGATACCATGTTCCCACGAAACGAAACTCCGAGGTTTCGTAAAATTTTTTAAAACCTCCAAGGTTTTGCCATATATTTTTGAGGTATCCAAACATCGAGTTTTCAGCGAAACCTATTTAAAACCTCTCTGAGTTCGTCCATCCGTGAGAGGTTATAAAACAAAAAGCCTTTACAGTGAACTTTTGTTTATTTTGTGGATGTCAAAATCAGGTCAAAATTATTTCCTTCAATCGAACATAATATTTACGTCAAAAACAGTTCCGTCTACTCAAATCGAACATAACTTGCCATTTACCCAAATATCAGCAATCAGCTATCCCTGTCAGCCATAAACAAAACGAACGGGAGAATTTCGATTCATCATTCATTATTGCATTTATTTGTGTTACAAAAAAATCTATTTATATAAAGTCAAATTTGTGTATCAATTATGCAAATACATATTTATTAGACTATGGATTGTCCCATTCAAACAGACTACAACATGGTCTCACAGTTGGCACTACGTGTAGCTTTACAAACTATGAAGGAACGTTGTCTGTCCTTGCAACAGAGATTGTCCGCCGTCGAGGAGGAAAATCAAACATTGCGTGGTCGGCTCGAATCTGATCCACATTACCATGAAACATTTGATAAGACTAAAGGCGTAAATCACAACAATGTAGAGTTGGATGGTCTACGGTCTCAAGTGTCCGAACTTGGCAGACAGAAAGTACAGCTGAGTGATCACATCAACATGGTGGCAAATGAAAACCGTAAGCTTTGGTCACGTTTGTCGCAAATTGCCAAAGAACAGCAAGATGCTACGTCAAATCAATCAAAGGAAGATAAAAGTGGTACTCCACATTCCACAGTCGAAGAATTGGATAGTCCCCGAGGTGCAAGTCAAAATTTAATACGGTCAAGAACCTTTACTCAACACTCGCCAAATCCCAATTTACGTTTGAAAATGATAAACTTTGAAAACACAGAAAAGGATGTCAATGATCCAAGCTTAGAGGAAGTCTTACTAGTAGAAGCTTCCGACGACGACGACGAAAGCAGCAATAGGGAGCTAAAGTCGGACGATATGATTGGTGTGTGTGAGACTGAGCTGGGATTTACTTATTTAAATGTACACACATCAGTTGACGATGATTTCAATATTGAAGCCAAAAAGTGCCTAGAAGGCTTGCATGAGATAAGACTTGAGGCTCTCAAGCAACAACTTGACATCACTTCTACTTTATCGTCTCTGGAAAATAGATTCGGTATGTATATTTAATTTTTTTTTTTTCAACAATTGTTCTCATTTTTTTTTTTGTTAATTCGCAAAATAGTTCTTAAAGGTTGCTCGGAATGTGCCGAAAATGCGCAAAAGCCTGAAATGATTGATAAAAGCCTTGAAACTGATGATAGCGTTGTCGAACTAAGTAAATATTTGCATCATGCACCGGAAATAAAAGAGAGCCCTCCGGGTGAACAATTTTCCCAACCTTCTGGACATATTGATTTCATACAACGCAAACTAGCAGCAGACGAAGAGGATAAAGTATGTCCTATGTGCGCAAATGTATATAGCAATTTGGTCACATTTGACGAATTTCGTGGCCATGTTGAAAGCCATTTCATAGACGATTCATTAGCAGATTCCACAGTTGATCATAACTTTGAACTTATTTCGCACACTGTTGGAGATTTCTGACGAAGCAAGAAAATTTTCTTCTCCAGCGAACTATAATTAGTAAGCATTGCATCAATTTTCAGTTAAACATATATTTTTGCTTTATATTATGTCTTATGAATATATAGGTTTGTAAAGTTTTTAATCAAAATTCAAATATACGGATATAAATAGTGTTACGCGATGTTTTTGTTTTCTGAATGTTACTCAGGCTAGAATATTATCGTCACATATTAATACCGAGCCTTGATGAATAATTCATTAATCATCATCACAATTATTGTACTATAGACTTTGGGCATCATTATTTTGGCATGAACGCTTACGACAGACATTAAGGATTTTACATTTTTGATGAGATATGTTCTCCCCAGACGAGGCAGACCATTTCAGTACATCTTTTAGTACTTTGGCGAGCCAAGTGTTTGTCTGTTTTGTCTACAGAGAATTAACCGTCATCAACATATACCTACGCAGTGATTTAATTTTTAATACTGGCTTGTTGTAGCGCTAAGGTTCGCCGTGCTTTCCTGGCTCCAGGAGAAGAGCGAACTCGTGGAGAGATTGTAAGAAAACAAGAGTTTATTTTATTAGGTAGCTAGGGAATAGTATCGAGCCATGAGAACGGAGAAGAAAAAGATCATGCGTAGAAAGAAGCGAGCCTACGCAGTATCCCAGCTCAAGGAGATCGAAGAGTCTCGTGATAGCAACAACATCCGGAGGTTCTATAAGAAAGCCAAGCAACTGGCTGCTGGCTTCAAAACCGGAAAGCAGGGCTCTCATCGCGTAATTTATGAAAAGATCGTCGTCGAAGCGATTGAACAAAACGACATCGTTTTTAGTTTGCTTCGTATAACTTCATCGTCGCATCGTTCATCGTTTTCATTTTGAACAGTTTGAACATGACTGTAAACAAACTGACAACTAAAAACAACAAAAGTTCCAGGAATCTGCATTTTTTTTTTTTGTAGTTGATGTGAAAACGGACAATTAATGCAAAAATTCAAGTAACAACTCTCTCGAAGAAGCCAAACACAGACAGAAACGTGAAAAAGCAAGATTCGACCAAGCAAAGTGAAATGTTTAATGAAAGTCGGGTGGAAAGAATTGGAACAATATGTAGAAGTGTACGATGAGGATATGGTGTTTATTAAAATATATTGTTACATTCAGGCTGGGATTCGAAAAGATAAAACACTATAAATCAACTGTCTAAAAGCTGTCCTTTTATACCCACTCCGCCACCTGAACGAGAACTTTCTAGCTAGTTCTAAATGATGGACTTTCAGCTTGCCTCTTCCTCGTTGGATGCAATTACGATTGTATAGGGCCCTTCCCAGTCTTGTTGCAACTTAGGCGATAAACCTTTCCTACGATGAGGGTTATATAGCCATACAAGATCTCCTTCCTGTAGTTGTCATTTTAGTATCGTACCTCGTTTTCATGCGGTCACTGGCTATCTTAGGTTAGGTTAGGTTTAAGGGTGGGTGCGTCAGAACGGGTTCTGCCGCACCCCACTTAGGTCCATGTGGTCCCATTGTTATGCCCTTATTTAGGGGTTAGCCGGTGTTGTTGGCTATAGTGTTTCCTCTTGGTTACTCGACCTTGTCCAGCCATCCTGATGCGTTTATGAACCTGTAAAGATTAGATAAAGATATGTCTGAAAGTTCATGTAAATCATGGAAGTAGTATCTTCCAAGTGTCCTATTCCTCAAGTGACAGAGACTTGGGCATTGATAGAGGAAGTGAGGTGTGTCCTCGTGTACCTCGTCGCCGCAACCCCTGCATATATCGTCATTCTTGAGTTTAAGTTTTATTGTGTGATATCTTAGGAAGTTGTGACCCGTTAGGGCTCCTACCAGTTTATACATCGACGTTCTATCAAATCGCAAAAGCTTGATAGTCCGACTTCGATTGTATTCCGGCCATAACTTCCGTGGTATTTCGCAGGTAGTTAGTTTTTTCCACCTGTTGTTGGCTTTCATCCGGGTCTTATTTTCCACCCCCTCTCTGAGATTACAGAGTGGTGGTTTGATTGAATTAATCGCCCGATCTTGATCCATAGCAGAACCATTTCTTGCCAATTCATCAGCCATCTCATTGCCGGTTTTGTCACTGTGAATTCCAGCACCTGTTCCACGGTCCATCTTAGAGCCATCTGTCTAGATGGATATCGATTTTCCTTTTGTGGGTTCATCTATGTTCCATTCCTCCCTGCTGGGGAAATAGCAGGAGAATAAATGCTTTGTTTGTGGCTTTCCACCAGACTAAGCTACCGTACGTGAGTATTGGACGCACAGCAGCCGTATACATCCACAGAATTATTTTGGGGTTTGGTCCTCACCTTTTGCCGAAGATTAGGTTGCATGCGTTAAAAGCATTTGCGGCTTTTTTTACTCTTTCATTGACGTTTGGTTTCCAATTGAGCTTCCTATCTAAGATTATACCCAGATATTTGACACTCTCAGCAACCGTAAGGGGTATACCATCAATAGTTGGAGGATCGAAGTTTGGAATCACCCTTTTGTTACTGAACAAGACTAGTTCAGTCTTCTGTGGATTGATTTCAAGACCGCATTGGTTTGCCCACATACTAAGTGTTCGTAATGCGTTTTCTAGTAGTTCGCTTATGGTCGGTAGGAATTTGCCTGTAGCAAGTATCACTACATCGTCTGCATACGCAGTAACTTTGGCCCCTCTGTTTTCGAACTTTAGTAATATTTCATTTATGACAAGGACCCAGAGTAGGGGGGAAATGACTCCTCCTTGTGGTGTACCTCTTGAGGCTGTCACTCTAAGTTCAATGCCACCTAATTCTGCGTTAATATTTCTTTCATTGAGCAAACTCTCAATCACATTGGTAAGCGTTTGGTCTACGTTGTTAGTGAGTAGTGCTCTCTTCACAGCACACGTCTTAACATTATTGAATGCTCCTTCAATGTCGAGGAACGCGGCTAGTGTGTATTCTTTGTCATTTAGGGATTTTTCTATGATGCGAGTGACCTCATGCAACGCAGTCTTAACACCTTTACCTTTGATGTAGGCATGCTGAGCCGATGAGATCACGTTATTATCAAGTCGACTGCGGATAAAAACGTTCAAAAACTTTTCCAAGGTTTTCAGGATGAATGAAGTTAAACTTATGGGCCTGAAATCCTTAGCAGTCGTATGGCTGGACTTTCCTGCCTTCGGAATGAAGACAACCTTTACTTCACGCCATGCCCTGGGAATGTGACCACATTCGAGGCAGCGCGTGAAGAGTCTCGTCAGAGCTGGTATGACAATTGACCTGGGCTTTCTGGAGCATGATTGGAAAAATCCCGTCCAGCCCAGGAGACTTAAAAGGGGAGAAAGTTTCAATCGCCCAGTTAAGTTTTTCCTCGGTTATTATACTAGCTGGAACTGTTGCTGCTGTAGTTGCAGTGCTTGGTGCAGACTGGACGGTTGTTTTGATACAACCCGGAAAGTGCGTTTTTGGAAGCAGACTTAATGTCTCTTCTGAAGACTGTGTCCAGTTGCCCATATTGTCTTTAAGATAACCTGGAACTGCAGGTTCTTTCGATAGGATTTTCCTAAGTCTAGCTGATTCCCTGGTATCTTCTTTTTCATTGCAAAAGGTATGCCAGGCTGTACGTTTAGCACTAGTGACAGCAGCCTTGAATTTCCGTTGACCGGCTTTGTATAAGTCCCAGTCTGACTGGGAATTGGTGCGTTTGGCTTAATTGAACAGGCGTCTGACTTTCCTTCTAATTTCAAGGAGGTCTTTGGACCACCACGAAGAACAATTCCTTTTCTTGATTGTCCGTAGAGGACAGGCTTTATCATATGCCTTACTTAGAATTTTGTTTAAATTCTCTGTGAATGCATCGATTTCGGCTGGTGTCCCTATTTTTTGATCATTTAGGATTTGGCCATTTCTCACAGCCTCTGAGGCAAAAGCGTCCCAATTGGTAAGTCTTGGGTTCCTGAATTTACTTGAAACTACTGTCTCTTCATCTATTGAAAATTCTATAATCCTGTGATCTGAAAAGGATGGCTCAGAAGAGACCCTCCAATCCTTCACAGTTATAATGGGCGAGTTACTGTGAAGAGCAATGTCCAATAGCTCACGTCTATTCCTAATAACGAAGGTTGGTTCATTGCCAATATTTGCTATCAGGAGATTATTTTTAATTATAAATTCTAAGAGGGACTCACCTCGTACATTGATGTCCGTACTGCCCAGAGCGTATGATGGGAGTTGGCATCACAGCCAGCGATCAGATCCCATCTTTCCTTTTCTACTGTTCTGGCTAGTGAACAGGATAGCTCTGAGGGCGAATTGTCCGACTCGAATGGCATGTATATCGTCGCCAGTACCAGCCCGTCTTTTCCTGCCCTGTCCTATTTGACAGCCGTTTGGTCCGAATCACTGAGACTAGGTAGAAGGAAAAGTTTAAGCTGTTTACTAGCGACAATACATGTTCGGGACTTACCATTTACTGGAGTATTGTGGTAAGTGGTAAAAACTTTGGAGTTCAGCCCACTTATCTTTCCCCGGTGAATCCAGGGTTCTTGAACCAGGGCGACATCTATATGTTTCGTTTCCATAAGGAGAACAAGATTGGCGCTGGCCGCCTTACTCTGATGAAGATTTATTTGCGCTATCTTCATCACGAGTAGTCGGTTGCTTTCCCTTGTCTTTCGCCGCTAACACCCGGAGTTTGCATCGCGTTATGCCTACGCGAACCTTAAACTCCTGTTTCCGGAGTAGCGGCAACGATTTGTTACTAAGCAGTATAGTCACGTCCATGCCATTCTGGGTATATTCACCCGTTTCAAGGACTTTCCATTCCCTGCTTTGTAGCTCCGGGTTAAGGAACTGCAGGTTCCGTTCTATCCTTTCCACGGGTAGATAAGGGCCCCTCAAGCGGATAAGACCCTTAGGCCTGGTCAAATTTAGGATTTGTTTCCTGTCAACTACCCGCAGGTCAGCATTTGACCAAGGTGCGTTTATGTTGGCGACGAAACCCTTCAACCATTCCAGAGTCTCTTGGTTGTCACACTCCATAGTCTTAAATCCTTTAAAGGTGGATAGCTGGCCAAACAATGGAGGCTTGCCATCTGCCCTCACGATAGCATCGTTGACACCATCAAGGATTCGCTGTTCTATGAGCTCCCATTGGTTGGATGAGAGCTTCCGGTCGGGGTTGCCGTAGTCGACGATTGCGACGCGCAGGCTTTCCTTTACCTTATCGGAGAATTTCAGCCTTTTTGCCTGCCTACCTACCACCGGGGAGATCGTGTCGTCATTGCGACCTCTTTTGGAGACTACCGGAGCGTTCCCTGGTTTGGACGAATCCCTGCCAGAGACAACCCCTTGACACCTTGAATCAGTCGCAGACGAGGTGAAAGGCAATCGGCATTTCGCCCCCGCTACGGCCGATCTCATGTCGGCTCCTCCAGAAGTCCTACCTAGCTTCCTACCTGGCAGAATCTTAATTGAGCAACTAGGTGTTTGCTCAGCCTTAGACGAGTCCTTAGCCGGGCCAGCACCTGGTTTCCCGGGTTTTGACCTTCCCAAGGCGGAAGGCAATAGGCATTCCTTCCTTGGTCCAGACAGCATCCCTTTGTCAATCGGGTTCTGCCTCCTCTCTTTCAGGCTGCTGCGCCATGCGTCTTCGGTTGACTTGATAGTCTCCCGGGCCCTAGCTAGCTGCGCTGCTTCCCTTTCCGTGAAGGAACTGGGGTCACGGCTTTTAAGCCTATTGACAATGCGACGCGCTTTTTTTCTCCTTTTGAGGGGATCCGCCTGTTGTACTGTTCTGAACAGCTTGTTGCCGTTTGTCATGCTCGCCGCAGGGGTAGATGAGGCTTCGGCTGTTGCTAAACTTACATCGTCCTTTGGCTTTGACTTTTCAACAACAGTCACTGCGCTGTTCAGGGTCGAGTCCGCCTCTCCCGGTGAAACTACGTCCTCTTTGTCGACTTCTTTTGCGGGGTCAGATGCAACCGCCCCACGCCCCGATAGACTAAGGCATATCACAGGCATAGGTGGTTGCATAAGAGCTCCCTCGCTCGAGATTTTCATAGAAGCTGTAGACGATATGGAGAATTTGGATGATCTGGCGATTGAGCGATTGTCATCGTCCTCAAGAAATAGATTCTCGAGTCCGAAGTCAACCGTTCTAACGCTTCCCTCAACCGAAGCGGCCCTACTAGTTGACGGTTCTTGGAGTAAGATATTTTCTTCCTCCTCCGTCATGTTCGTACGAGAATCGGTGTTGCCGAAGTTCTTGGTGCCCGATTCACTTACACCAGTCCCTTTGTTTTGTTTTTTTGTTTTTAATTTGTCTATTTTGGACCCACGAGTAAGGGGGAAGAGGAGGTCATTCTGTACTCACCCCCTGTATACAGAAAGGGGGAATTTGGATTTAAACTAGAGGCCCCCAGGGGTTTTATAGAGTTATTCCCCTCTAGATTGTAATGTAGGTTTAAATAGGGATTATAGAGGGCGTTGGGAGCGGTTGAAAGAAAGGATGAAAGGATGCGGACGGGACCTTAGGAAGGAAGTGGAAATGGAAGGGAATGGAGTGCTAAGTGCGAGGAGCATGGCATGCTAGCGTAGCACGGCTCTACTCGCCGGATGGGGTGGTTCTTGTCCACACACTTAACAAAACCTACCACAAAACATTAAACATGCCAGAACTTACCATAACTAAAGCAGACGGACGGCTATCACACTGAGGGGCTGCTGATGTTGACGCAGATTGGCCATTTCCCTCCCCTCCTGGAAGTTTGCGGCCGATGGTAAAACTTCCCCAATATTGGCATAGATGCCTTTGATTAGTCCATTTTCGCCGAAAGGACCGTAGCCAACCCTACTACACCCCTGAAAATTCTATCAACAGGCCATTGAACTTATTTAAGCCTTATGAAGACACCGCAAAAACAAACAATCATTTTCATCCATAGTATGACGTGATCATAACATAAACGTAAGTTTTTTTTATTTAATATATAAAAAAAGGTAGGTATCCTAAAACTAAGTTATTCTTTAAATTTATTTAAAGAAAACTAATCTTAGACTACAAAAAAAATTTTCAAACATCGACCAAAGAACAAAAAAAAAAAATTAAAATATGAATAAAAAAAATATATGTATATATACAAACTTACAAATAGTATATCAAAAACAAAAAGAAACAAGAATAAGAAAAAAAATATACATATATCAAAAAATTTAAATTTTTGGCTTCACCCTGTGGTATTGTTATTTGGATAACCTTTTTGTTATCTTCTTGAAAAAAAATTAACCCGTCGTCCTACCTATCTAGAGCTCTATATAGATGGCTTTTTCCTTTCAAAATCGCGGGCTCGAAACAAACAAAAAAAAGGAACAACGGCGAAACGAAACCTATCACAGACAAGCTGGTCAAAATACCAACAAGAAAACCAATGTAACTACAAAAAGAATAATATGATTCACGCCAGGAATATTATAAAACAAGAGAAAGGATCTTATAAATAAACAAACTACAAATAAAAATTATCGACGATCACTATAATTTAGGCAGAATTTTCCGGTGGACAATATCAATAACTCTGGTTATTGGAGTTGGTGCTGGCAACGTTCTACCATCTCGCATGCGCAATGCAATTGATTTATTGCACGACTTATGGTTGGTTTGTTGGCAATACCTTGTTGCGTTATAGGCACTTATCAAACTTCCTATACATACATATATTTCGTATATTATAATATTTTATAGTACTGTGCTGTGTACGCTTTAATACTATTTCGAAGCTTTTGCTACCGAACTATTTTGAATTAATTTTTGCTGTTCCGGCGGTGGACTTTTTTTTTGTTGTCACCGTTTATTTAGGTTGTAAATTATGTGTGTTTGTGCCGTTACCAGTTTTGTTTTTGGTGTTTTATAATTTTGTGCCGCTACCCAGTTTATTTTAGCGTTTTTTAATTTTGTGCCGCTACCAAGTTTAATTTTGGTGTTTTATAATTTTGTGCCGCTACCAAGTTTCATTTTTGGCGGCCACGACTGTGCCGTCTGACCGCCAACTGACTATTTGGTTGCGTTGAACCGTCACCACCACCTGTATTTTCTGCTCAACACCTGTATTGTCTGCACCGTAGCTGAATTCCTTTTTTTTTATTTCCCGGTATAATTATTGCCTTTTGGCCACTCTTCTGTTTTGACTTTTCTAGTATGTACTTAATTTAATTCAATTAATGTTACTTCCAGGGTATTTGGGATTCATACGTATCCCATTAAGGTCTCACGCACAATGGTAAAACAAGGTCGAACTGCTTGCTGCAGAGGTATATGGGTCCGCTATGGGTACTATCATCCGATTTGAATTTTCCGTTTTTTGAATTCCTCTCAGTACAATGCATTTATTATAGTTTCCCTTTCTTCCAATTCAACAAAACTTTTTTAAGGTTTGTGTCTACGGTCGTGATAATATGGAGATCTTTGGGACACGGCCATCCCTGTATTGACAGTATAGCCGATAGCCGACCTGATATTCAACAGCTGTCAAAAGTTGCAAAGGCAAACAAAAAAAAAAACAAGAGGCAACAAGGAAGGTGGTTGGTCATAATCATAATTACATTGTTTATTCCTGTTTAGGTAATTCCTCAAACTGTATTTAAATATATGTTAAAGATCTGTTCGTTCTTTTCTTACGGTTGCAGTCTAGGTACTAAAACCACTTACAGGTGACCGCAACAAGATCCGTTATATTTCGTCTAAAGCAGTGGCGTGCAGGGTGTGGTTCTTCACCACGTATAACGGTCTTGGGCAGTCCCCTTGGGAACAACCCCTGGTTTCTTACCGAAAACCTCACCACCACACTGGCTATCTTAATCTTATCCCTAGTGTCTCGATGCACGCCCCTGATGATATCCCTGAGGTCTGTAGCATAGTCCTCCTCATTCTTGGGCTCTTCGCATGGATATTAAAAAATCAACTCGCTAGATAGGCGGACTGTTCGACCAAATAAGATTTCACATGGAGTATGTCCTGTGGTGTTATGCACTGCCCCTCGATAAGCCAATAAAATCATGGGAATCTGCTTATCCCAGTCTGTCTGGTCCTCGCCAACGACCTTAGAGAGGTGTTCATTCAGTGTTCTGTTGAAGCGCTCCACCTTCCCATCTGATTGTGGATGAAGCGGTGTTGTCCTGGTCATGTGAATTCCGAGTAACTGGCACACTCCTTGGAAAATCTTCGACTCGAAGTTTCGTCCTTGGTCCGAATGCAGTTCCATTGGTACACCGAATCTGCTTACCCTGTTGTAGACGATTTGCTCCACCACGGTTTTAGCTTCTTGATTTGGGATAACAAATGTTTCAGGCCACTTACTAAAATAGTCCATAACAACGAGGATTTAACGATTACCAATGTTCGTTTCAGGAAACGGTCCCGCAATATCAACTGCAATCCTCTCGTAAGGGGCTCCAACATTGTATTGATGCATCTTGCCTCGGACTTTCACTCTTGGGCCTTGCTGGCCGCACATGTTACGCATTTCCTGCATCAATTTTCAACACCCTCCCTTGAATGGATCCAGTAAAAGCGTTCTCGTTCTTTGACCTGGGTACAACAAGCTGCATTACGAACGACTTTCCATCCGGGCTTTCCCATCTTCTTTTTAGAATGCCGTCTTGTACATGAAGGGAGTCCCACTGCGCCCAGTATGCCTTCAGCTCGGGGCTCCTATTGGATATCTCCTGCCAGTCTGGTTTTCCCTCATGCTCCTTCCAGGCGATAATTGGTTCGATATCCGGATCCTCCCTTTGAGCCTCCCGTATTTCGCGCGCACTCCAGCCACCAATAGGCATAGCTCTCACCCTTTGGACGGAGATGACATCTTTTTCCTCGTGTCGTAAGCAATGTTTGCAATCTGCTTTGCACGGTCGACGGGAGAGAGCATCTGCATTAGAGTGAAGACTTCCCTTTCGATGTTGTATTTCGTAGTCGTACATCTGCAGCCGTTCGATCCACCTTGCGACTTGGCCTTTAGGATTCTTAAAGTGCAGCAGCCACTTTAAAGATGCATGGTCTGTGCGGAGGATGAATTTCCGCCCATAAAGGTACTTATGGAAATGTTTTGTTGCCAGTACCAAAGCAAGGAGTTCGCGCCTGGTAACACAGTAGTTCCTTTCTGGCTTTGAGAGAACTTTACTAAAGTAGGAAACTACTTTCTCTTGGCCATCGTGCACCTGGGAAAGGACGGCTCCAATTCCCACATTACTATCAGCTTCGCAAAGAAGGTTTACTATCATCAGTGAGAACGAGAAATGGTTTTGTCTATGTGAAGAAAAATAATGACGATCTTGAAATTAAAATTACAACATCAACTAAACTCGCCTGAAAGCTTCTTGCCGGTGCCCTCCGCTGCTATTCAACTGATGTCATCTGGAGCAGTTCTATGTATTTATTTTGTATTATTCTTATTGTTATATGCACTTGAAAATTTAATTTTGTATTATTTGTAACTCCATTCTACTTGTCTTTTCTTTTTCTATCTTTTTTATAACTAACTCCTTTTTTCTCTTACACCTTATCTCTTTCTTACATTTTTCCTTATTGTTACTATTGTCTCTATAAATATTCCAGTACATACTTGTCGTACTACAGTGCTCTAATTGTTTGTTCTTTTGTTTATTTTACTTGAGTGATGGATTCAAATAGTTTTCCGGTGTCTGGCTATGCTGGTGAAATTGCAGTGCGATCTGTAATCAATATCTTATCCAATGCACGCAACGGATTAAAAATAGTTTACCTTAATGCTCGTAGTTTAAACTTAACCAAATTAGATTATTTAGGGTATATTTTCAAGGGCTCTGGGGTTGATATCATTTGTATTACTGAGACTTGGTGGTGGTCCGATCCAGAAGATACCAAAAATGAAGATACAGTCAACAACCTTTATGAAATTTCTGGGTATAAGCTCATTCGTAATGACAGAATTACTACTACAAAAGGTGGAGGAGTTGCAGTGTATTGTAGCACTTCTTTCAAGTGCAAAATACTAAGCAAATCGCAAGGAAGTGTGGTGGAGTATCTCCTATTGGAAATTTCAGACGGTATAGTAAAATGTCTCGTTGGTGTTGCTTATAACCCAAATCGGTGTCATTCTCCAGATGTTGTTTTTTCTGCATTGCATGAGTTTACTGCACTTTATGAGCACATTATAATTTGTGGAGATTTTAATGCTGACTTATTGAAATGTGATAATAAAGCTCAACGATTACTGGATTTTGCTGCTGCCGCCGGAATATCAGTGGTTAATTCGTATGCTACCCATTTTTCCCCTGATGCACCTCCCAGTCTTCTTGATGTTGTAATGGTGTCAAATCGTGCTGATGTCTTGGTTCAAGATCAGTTGTCTCTGGCGGGAATATCTGACCACGACTTGATATTCTGTACTTATGGTGTTGATATGTCGCGATCTCCCTCTCCTTCATCGTTCGAATTCAGGGATTATGGTTCAATTGACTACAATACCTTACATTTTGATGCGAGCTTGCTCCCGTGGCCGTGGCGTCTTTGTTATCAAATGTCAAGCGTAACCGACAAAGTGAATCATGTTCAATCCCTTGTATTAGACCTCCTTAATAGACACGTTCCCCTTAAGACGGTTACAATACGAAATAAGAAATGCCCCTGGTTTACCAGTGACGTTACAGAAGCGATGAAGGTTCGCAATAAGTTATATTCAAGGTGGAAGCAAAGCCCGACAACTCCTAATTGGGAATTTTTTTGTCGTGCTCGTAATTACTCTACTTTTATTACAAGAAGAGCTAAAAAGAGATATTTCAATTCCAAGTTGAACACTGACCTACCATCGAAAAAGCTCTGGAGCAACTTACGTTCCATTGGTATTGGGAAAAGGGCTGCTGCTGAAAGCATCCCGGATGTTACTGCACTTAATAACGCTTTCTTAACCAGTGCAATTAATAATTCTTGTTTTACTCCCGTAGATGAACTGCTTTTTTTGTCTGATTTTGATTTCGAAGTTGTTTCGGAAATTGACGTTATTAATGTTATACGATCATTAAAATCAAATGCTGTCGGTGAAGATGGTATAGCTCTTCGGTTTGTTAAGATAATCTTGCCCCATATAATAAACTGTCTTACACATATTGTCAATTTTTGTATTGCGTCGTCTTGTTTTCCTGATAGTTGGAAGTTAGCTAAAGTTATTCCTGTGCCAAAGAAACCGCACCCATCTGTAGCAACTGATTTTCGCCCTATCAGTATTTTACCTACGCTGTCAAAGGTCTTGGAAAGGGTTCTTGTTGATCAAATGTCCGAATATCTGGAACAGCATAGCTTGCTCTCTTCTGTTCAGTCTGGCTTTCGAGCGCGTCACAGCTGTGCTACAGCTATGATAAAAATCCTAGATGACATAAGAGTTAAGTATGATATGGATCACTTGACCGTGCTTTGTTTGCTAGACTTTTCCAAGGCTTTTGACAGAGTGAACCATGAAGTTCTGTGTCAGAAGCTCAGAATGTATTTTGGCTTTAGTGAAAGATCAGTGCGCCTTATAAATAATTTCCTGCAGAATCGTTACCAAAGGGTAGTGCATGATGGAAAATCATCCGAATTTAGAGCCTTATTAACAGGGGTACCACAGGGATCGATATTAGGACCAATACTATTCTGCTTGTATATTAATGATCTGCCCAGTGTTTGTTCGAATGTGTCTTTTCACCTGTATGCAGATGATGCCCAGGTTTATCTATCACGACCAATCGGACTGGTGGAGGATCTAATAGCTAGAATAAATGAGGATCTTTTGAAAATTTATAGCTGGTCCCTTTCCAATGGGTTAAACCTCAATCCAGAAAAATCTCAAATGATTTTGATATCCAAAAAATATTGTGATACCAGTGAGCTACCACCCGTGTTTTTAAACAATATGCAAATCAAGTTTGTTGACACTGTCACAAATCTTGGTTTCAAAATAAATCGCTCACTCTCCGCTGTAGACCAAATAAATTGCATAGTTGGTCGAATATATGCCGGGCTGCGAAAACTCTGGAAGTCTTCTAGCTTCACCCCAGTATATACAAAATTAAGGCTTGTCAAAACATTATTCGTTCCGATTATTGACTATTCAACTATCGTATACTGCAAACTCGATTCCCACTCTCACCACAAGTTGCTTGTCGCGTTCAACGATGCCATTAGGTATATATTTGGTCTGCGTCGCCATGACCATATATCGCACTACCACGAACTGGTAATTGGTTGTACGTTTCAACAATTTCTAGATCTTAGGTGTTGCAAGTTCATGCATAATCTCGTTAACAAAAGATCCCCTGCATATCTCTTTGAGAAACTTCAATTTGCTCAATCCACCAGGACTCAAAATCTTATAATGCCCACATCTAATTACTTAAACTCTTCGCGCCTCTTTTTCGTTCATGCGGCCAGACTATGGAACTCCCTCCCAATCGCAACTAGGCAAATAATTGGAGCTAACAAATTTAAAAATGCTGCACTGCAGTATCTATAATCAGAATTACCTATACTTGACAACAGTAACAACTTCCTTTTATTTTCTGTCTCCTTCCTTACAGCTTTTTCTTCCCCCTCTCTTTCGATTTTTCACTCCTCTACGCGTATGTGTCTCTAGTTTTATATAAGTTTGATTTAAGTTTTTGTTTTCCAAAATCATGTACTATAAAAGACTATTGTTCTTATTTGTACATTCCTTTGTAAATAAATTGAATTGAATTGAATTGAATTGAACTAGCGTCTGCATCCACAATAAATGTTTTCCCAGGGGTGGGGTACGCTAGTATGGGGGCGTTGCCCAACTGTTGTTTAAGTTCCTTGAAGCTATTTTCGCACTCACCTGACCATTTGAATTGTTTGCCTTTTTCTGTCAGTTGATGCAAGCTCTTTGCGATCCTGGCAAAGTCCTTTACAAATCGTCTATAATAGCCAATAGGTCGCAAGTCCCAGGAAGCTTGTCAGTTGATGTTTGTCTTTGGAAACCGGCCAGTTTTTCACTGCATCGACCTTCTCCGGATCAGTTTGACTCCTTTTCAGGTCTAAATAGGGAACACTTCTTCGGGTTAAGTTTTAGTTGCGCACTTCGTAGCCTTTGGAACACCTCCTTAAAGTTATCTCGGTGCTCTTTAAATGTTTTTCCTACTACGATGACATCGTCCAGGTGGACCTAGCAGGTTTTCCACGTTAGTCCCAGCAAAACGCGCTCCATTAGACGTTCAAAGGTAGCTGGAGCATTGCACAGTCCAAATGGCATTACTGTCAACTGCCAAAGCCCGTTTCCTACTGTGAATGCTGTTTTATCGCGGTCTTCTGGACGGATCTGCACTTGCCAGTAGCCACTCTTCAGATCAAGAGTCGAAATCCATTTGGCTCCGGATAGTGTGTCCAGGGTGTCGTCAATTCTTGGCAGGAGGTAGCTATCATTCTTGGTGAAGTTGTTGAGTTGGCGATAGTCCACGCAGAATCCCGTACTTCCGTCTTTCTTCTTGACCAGGACGACCGGCGATGCCCACGGACTTTTTGAGCTTTCAATCAGTCCCTCCTTTTCCATCGTCGACACCGTTTCTGCAACCTCCGTCTGCTTAGCCAATGGTAGTCGTCGGGGAGGCTGACGAATCGGTCTCGCATCTCCGGTGTCGATTCGGTGTTGTACGAGATGTGTTCGCCCATACTCGCCGTTCTGCGAAGCAAATATATCAGCGAACTCGTTGATTAGACTACCTGCCATGGACCGCTGCTCCTGACCCAGCTCGCACTCTCCGAGTATATTCTTTTTCATCTCCGATATCTTCGTAGGTCTAACCGGTTTCACAGGACTTATATTGGACAACTTTGTACCTCACCATACACCTCTGCTGTTGCTCCAGTTGCTGTTTTCAGACAGTAGCCTGGTACTGTGCAGCCATGATTGGCGAACGATGTCCCTTCTGACTATGGAAGCGGTGGCACCTGTATCGATGGTGGCCACATACTTTTACTGGCCGATATGGGCTTCCACTGTCAAGCTTCTATTACATCGTTTGGTCTGGGAAAATTGAATTATGGTCCTGGGGGCGTCGATTCCAGAAACCAGCTTCTGCCCCGCGAAGTGGGTTCTTACTCGTTTCCCGACTGGTGGCTTTGTGACGTTCCATCCGCCGAATGCTCAAACGCCTCCTCGTTGTTTTTTTGCGGCTGGATTCATGAAATCGATACCATGGATTGAGCTGTGAAATACTTTTCATGAAATTGGTTTCTTCTTGAAATTTGTGGTCTCCACACTCCACGTGCAATCTGTCGTTTCATGAAAAATTTCATGCAAAGGAAATTGCACGTGGAGACACCGTGTCATGGCCAGAACAACTCATGGATTCTTTGTCAAACAGCATATCAGAATTTTGCTACGATCATACATCCATCCAAAGAGTGCACGTGAATCCACTCTCATGAAGTGGAGCATAGTTTTACCTTTGTATATACATTCCTATAGTAGCGCCAATCCAGTAGTACCAGCATCCTAATCCTAATAGGTGTCGCTACTCGTTGAGATTTTTGCTCCTTCATTCTTTCGAAAATTTTTCGTCGTTGGGTTTCGATTTGTGTTTGTTGTGTGAATTTCTTACAAATTTAAAATATTAAAAATGGTTTGTCAATTCAGAATTGGACTCATTTCTAACCAAACAATATCAAATCCTAGTATCGGTTTCTGATATTGGGGATTCAAATCTTAAGGCTCAAAAACCACGTCAAAATCAGCAAATCGTGTATTTCACACTTAAACGAATAATTTCAACTGTCGTTAATGCAGATCCCCTCATCCACTTCGTCTAGGTTCAAAGTTTTTGCAACTCACTATTCCCAATAGGAGCAAAAGTTTAAATTCTTAACTATTGTGGAAATTGTCTTTCATCAACACACACGGTTAACGGCTGTCGAAGTCAGTTCACTTGTAAGCTATGTCGGCAACGTCATCACACACTCTTACATACTACCGATGTATAAGAACAACGTATCACCTCGAGGCTAATCTAGCAGCAGCTAAAAGAACCGTTTTAACAGTTTGGGGGCGATGCTTCGACAACAAGTAAATATATCGAGAACACGTCGAAAAACAATCTATTCCGTGCTACCGCACGGGTATTGTTATTTTTTAGTTGAGAAATTCCTTAGGTACTTTTTGACGCGACTTTTCGACTTCCAGCTTGTACTCCGAATTATATGCTGCATTTAGAAACGGGAGCTTCCCCGCTTTTTTTTGGATACCCTGAAGATGCATGTAGATTACATTGCTAAAATAGGGGGAAGATTGCCAAGGGTTATCCTGAAGCATATACTTTCAACAAGAGGTCAGTTGGTGCAAAAGTGGGAGGAGTTAGCAGATAGTTACGGCTTGAGCTTGAATACCTCAGCTGAAATGCAACTTTCGATGCCGAAAAATAGGTTTGCCAACATCTTGAAAAAAGCGGGCATGTACGACAGGTTTATAGCTGAAGCACATTCATCGCAACATAGGCTGGTATAAATGATAAGCACAATATTCAAGCTTAGAGGAGAATTGTTTAACCTATATTTTATCCCGCATCGACCTGATCTTAACTTTACGGTAAGGTCAATTTTATGTGACTTGTGCAGCCTTAAAGATAGGGAGAATGTATACAATTTCATCGGGAGATGCCCCATTTTAAGAGATTTCCGTATAAGATACTTCAGACGAACTTTACTGGACTTGGAAGAGGTTATTAACATTTTAAACGGTCTTGGGTAGGAAGTTTTATACAACTATGCCACAACTGCAAGTCGCTACAGAACACGTATCTTGGAAGGCGACTTTTGACCATAAATATATTGTACATATTTAAAGTCATTAGTCATTGTTTAGTTTTGATAGCTGTGTACTTCAAACTACACCATAAGAGTAGTCATAACCTCTTTAGTGCGTGCTAATTATAATAAAAAAAAAAAAAAATTGTCAATCTGGTAGACGGCCATAAGCCAAACCATAAAAGACTTAGTTAACATTGTTTGTAAATACGAACAAAAACATTATAAAATTATATCGAATGTTAATAAAGTCGCTATACTACTACTACTACTACCGATCAAGCCCAAGTGCACCAGGATTCACATTCTATTAATAATACGAGTATTTCTCAGCCCAGTACTTCTCAACAAGTCTCTCAACAACACACTAGTACAACACCCAATTTACAAGTCCATTATTTTTTTCCAAAAATAGTGAACGTGTAATTCTTGCAACTGCATTAATCTATATCTTTCATCTTGGTAACAAATTCACTCTACGTGCTCTTCGCGATCCTGGATCGGAGGCTAGTTTTATCTACGAAGATGAACAGCGCAGGCTATTACTTCCTGAAAGCCCTTCCAGCCCAACATTTCAGGTATGAGCTCTGTCGTTTAACTTCATCAAAACTATGCTCTTTAGTCTTGATTTCGAGGCACATAGATTCGCTTAACGCCGTCGTTAATGCTATTGATTTAAAATGTCTTACAGGTAATCTACCATCGTTCGATATTAGTTGCGATAATTTAGCAGGTCATGTAGATCTCGATCCCTTCTTTTACCAAAGTAGTAATATCGATTTCATTATTGGAGCCGACTTGTACCCATAACGGTATACATATAAATATAATGCTATCTTTCCACCTTAGGAACACAGGAATCTCAATTTTGACTTCGATGGAAGGGCTGTCCGGTTAACAAAGCAAGGTAGGCATGCTTGTGTAAGCCAGTGCTTAGCTTGTCGGAGGGGTGAGATTTTTTATGGGGAAGTCTTAAAAATGGGCATATTAAATGGATAGGAAGAAAATAGGGAGATTGGAAAGGTAGGTAGGTACATAGAACAACTCACCAAATCGGAAAAAAAATTTACCTATGTATTTACCAAAATTTAATACAGTCAAACCTCCATAAGTCGGTCATCCTTAAGTCGAAATTTCCATAAGTGGAACCAAAAATGTATTAAAACTTAAAACACAAGATTTTAATTTTCCCATATAATCGACTCTCTCTATGTCGAAACCCTACTCAAATAAGACTTTGCGGCATGATTGTCGCGTAACTTTCCGTAGAAAATTCTCTCCATCTGTCATGCTCCAACACCCATGCAAAGAATGAAATGCACCTGATCATTGGAATCCACCAAAGACTAAAGTCATCGTAAAGTAGTGTGATGTGCTTTTTGTCTGGGCTGAGGTTAGCTCGTCGGATCGCCAAGGTTCTTCCAAAGAAACACGAACTTTGGTTATAGTGGAGTTTCCTTTATTACTTCTTTATATTCAAGTGTTATTTTATTTAATTAAAAAGGGTTATTGTTGGTTACAATTTATATTGTTTTTCAGTTTTACAATCTCCGATTTCAATCTATTGCAATCTTTAATACTTTTATTACAATGGTTAATCTGCTTTAATCCAAATCTCGGCAAGGCTCTGGAACTATACGGCAACGGTGGCGGCTTAACTATTCCTTTACGGCTCGGTCTCTACTGGTGGGCGTTGGGGAAGCCCCGGCGTCTCACGGGTTCGCCTTGCTACAATCCTGGCACTACAGTACAGGGTCGCCTTGCGGCAATCCTGGCACTACAGGTTCGTCTTGCGACAATCCTGTGGCACTACAGGTTCGCCGTGCGGCAATCCTGGCACTACGGGTTCGTCTTGCGACAATCGCGGCACTACAGGTTCGTCTTGCGACAATCCTGGCACTACAGGATCGTCTTGCGACAATCCTGGCACTACGGGTTCGTCTTGCGACAATCCTGGCACTACAAATCTTCCTTGCGGAGGATTCGGCAATTTGCTAACTACCCGCAGGCTTGTTAGCGACAAAAATTTCAAGTAGTTCGCTAACAACTTGCGGAACAAATCACCGGTACGCTGGATTGGTACGATTTCACTATGTGATGTTGCTCGATCGCTTGGGCTTTTGCTGGTGGTCTCATTGAATTTTACACAACAAGCCGTTGTGAATTCTATTATGAACACAAATATTTTGCCAGTTGTTGTTTGGCACTAGATGGTCGACTGATGCGGGGGGATTTGTGTGTATCAGTGTGGGGGGCGGAGCAGTCGACTGACTGTGTAACGAAATGCATCCTTACAGTGGTTCGAAAAGCAAACACAAGTACAATTTACTGTTTGCAGTTAAATACAAAACATAGTATAGGAATTGCAATTGAATATCTACCTACATGTTTATGTTTTATGCACCTACACAATGGGCTCTTTTAAGATTAGAAGCCGCAGTGCCATAGCCCCTCGATCCCACAACCATTTTCGACCGAAGACCAAGCACCAGCAACCAAGCAGTCAACCAAGATCTCCTTTGCTGGAATTGTGGAGAAATGCACAGGAAAGGTTATTGCAACTGTTTTTCAAAAATAAACAAGTCGATACGTATCAATGTCAATTGCGTTACACATACCAAGCGACGAAAATTTATATCAGTCATTACTCTCGCTAATGCTGAACGCACACCAAATGAAGCAGAAACAAACAAAGCCAAAACGACTGTTGCTAACCCACACCCGAGAAGGCAGAACAATACGTATTTTTCGCTTTGCCTTATTTGGTGTGGGTTAGCTTTGTTAGTTTTCTCCTAGTGTGTGTGGCATAAACTTGTAGTTTGACACTTGAATTTCCTCAGGAATTTCTAAAGGCTGGTACGCAGTTCAAGTGAAATCCAATTTTTCATACAATTTTTTCACTGCGAAATGTCAAAATGAATTTTCCAAATGAAAATTTCACTAGGCGGTACGCAGTTCGAGTGGAAAATATCGCTTCCAAAACTGAGTCGTAGGTGGCTGGTGGCGATACTAAAATCTCTCCGCAGCTATTTCACTTGGTTTTTATTGTCCGTCGCATTAAATTTTTGACATTTCAGCGTGAAAAATGATTTGTAGGAAGTGGTTTTAGAAATTTATTGGAATTTCAGATGTTTTTTTAAGAGGATAATAAGTTTTTCGCACTTGCAAAATTGTTTTTTCATTGAATATAGTGCGGTAATGTTAGGTGTACAAATAGTTCGTGGCACGGATGGCCTTTTCCATAAGCAGGGTGCCTTAAGAATATTTTTCTACCCAGTTTTGTTCAAGCAATACCAGCAGATGATCTTTAAAAATACGTATAATTTACATGCACTCTTAATTGTTTAAATTTGACGACTGTCCTTTTTATTTTACAAATTAGACATTATTTGCCAAATTGAAAACTGTTAATGAACAAAATACGAAACATTTTTTTTGTGTGTTTGGAGGTTCGCTGGAAGGGAAAATCATCGAAAGTCATTCGAGAGCTAGAAGGTATGCGAGACCGAGAGATGCTTCGATAATAGGGAGGACCTTTCAGCCGACCTACACCTACCGAAGGCACTGACTTTTCACAACCGACAGTGATTGCGCCTAGCCGTTCGACTAATCGAAAGATCAATCGTTTGTAGAATATCTGAACTTGTCTGTTAGAAAATATATTTACTTAGCTAATTTTTATAGATCGACATGTTTTATCCTCCTTAATCTTCTGATTACACTGCCTATATTTAATAATTCGGTGGTTTCTAAGCTAACGTGGTTGAGAAGCGTTGTGCATTTAAGGAACTTGTTCGACTTCTTTCTATACTGATTCAATATCTAGATCAGCGTTGTGCATTGAATATGACTTTGTTCCTTTGTAATATTATTGAAAGACCTTAATTTTTAGAAATACGTTTGGAGTGGTCATACCCACAACTGCTGCTAGTAGGTCCATACTGGTTGCAGAATTTGGTTTTATGGCAATAACTTATTGTTATTGTGGTCGATCACGGATGAATGTCTTCCAATAGGTCAATACATTTTACTGTAGGTATCACATGATTCACAAAAAGTGAAGTTTCCAATTTGTTTTTTCCAGCTGTTTTCTTAAACTGCCACAAAACAATTTTTTTTTTGAGCGAAGTCACCTGCATAAATTTCTCCAACTAAAATCTCCAACAAAATATTTCACTCTCTATTTCACAGCACTTTTTGGAGAGGAGTGAAAATTTCACTTCACTCGATCAGCGTACCAGCCTTAACTTACAATTTATGTCTTAATTTAAAATTATATAGTGCCCGATTTTTAATTAAAAACGGCACACATGCTGATGCTGCACTTCACAGAAAATGATTGAAAGAAACATAAATACCGATAGTCGTCGCTCACATGTTTCCGATGTTTGAAGCATTTTATATTGTTTTGCATGTTTGACTAGTTTGGTGTGGGCGTTCTCATTTGATTGTATGTATTTCTCACCTAAACATGCTTTAACTGTTTGATAGTGTTTTTGCCTTATTCGTTTGTTTTGCTTAAAACTATTTTTTTGCTTATTCCTGTGTACCTACGTTGCTCCATAAGCACACGTGTAATGTTTGACATAGGCGGTGGAACAAAACGTTCAGAACTTCATATCAAAAAAAATAAACACCAGTGGGCAGATTCTGTAAGGCGAAACGATCAAACGTTTTTGTGTGCACGAAGAAAGTTGTTGCTTGTGTAACATATGGCCAATCATTCGTGCGCACGAAAACGTTTGATCGTTTCGCCTTACAGAATCTGGCCCCAGTCTTTAAGGCAAAGCGACCAGTATCGTACTCCGTCCTACCGCTTATTGAAGAGGAGCTCCAACGACTTCAAGACCGCAATGTCATCACCCCTGATGATTACTCAGACTGGGCAGCACCTATTGTGGTCGTCAGGAAAGCATAAGGTGTTCGAATTTGTGGAGACTACTCAACGGGTCTTAATCAGTCACTAGAGTCCCATCAATATCCACTTAATCTGCCTGAAGACATTTTTGCCAAAATTGCAAATAGTGCATTTTATACACACATAGACTTGGCAGATGCATATCTCCAAGTTGCCGTAAAGTCTGAATCAAGGAAGCTACTCACCATCTACACGCACAAGGGCATGTTCACTTTTAAAAGGCTAGCGCCTGGAGTCAAAGCTGCACCAGGAGCCTTTCAACAGTTGATGGATGCAATGCTTGCAGGTGTCGATGGCGTCGCAGCATATCTCGACGATATAGTTGTGAACAGGAAAGACTGGCAGGAGCACATGAATAATTTAAAAAAGAAAACGTCTTTTGGATTACAACTTCCGAACCAAAATCGGTAAGTGTTAATTTTTGCGCCTAAAATTAAATATTTGCGTCATATCATTGATGCGAATGGATTACGACCAGACCCGGATAAAATTGAACGAATAAAATCAATGCCAGTACCGACTAACTTAACCGAGGTCAGTGCATTTCTTGGAGCACTAAATTATTATGGGAAGCAGTACGATAACCCCTCTCAAATAATAATAATGGGAAGTTTGTCAAACAAATGCGAGAAATTCGTTCACCATTAGACAGTAAAATTTCAATGGTCGGAGGCGTGTCAAAAATAATTTTCTAAATTCAAATCCATCCTTGAATCAGATCTCATGCTCACTCATTACAATCCAGCATTGCCTATCAAAGTCGAAGCAGATGCGTCAAATGTTGGGATGGGTGAATGCATCATTCATGTTTTTCCAGATGGAACGGAGAAAGTCACATCACATGCAGCCAGATCTCTGACTCCAGTTGAGACAGGGTACCTATAGTCAAATTGAGAAGGAAGCAGCCGCACTCATATTCGCTGTTAAGAAATTCCACCGAATGATTTTTGGTCGCAAGTTTCTCCTTCTCACTGGAAGGAACCTCTCTTAGCCATCTTCGGTAGAAAGAAAGGAATACCAATTTATACCGCCAACAGGCTGCAGAGATGGGCACTTGCACTGATGATGTATGATTTCGATATCAAATATATTTCAACAAAAGAGTTTGGATTTGCAGACGTACTTTCACGTTTGATCAACACCAATGTTAATTTCGACCAGGATTATGTAATCGCTTGTACCAGATTTGAAGAAGATTTTATATCTACACTGTTAGACACAATCAAGACGCTTCCTGTAAAATTCAGGATACAGCAGGCAACAAAGTCATAAAAATGATGAACTCTCAATGGAAATTACCCATATCAAAGGAAATTACTCCGCATAATCATTCCAGCGTATCTTCAGGAGGACATCCAGGTATTGACAAAATGAAAACTATGTCACGTTTATTGGCCAGGGATCGACAACGATATAGCATTATAGCATCTTTCGTTCGACAATGTCATGCTTGCGCTAGCACAGCGAAGTCTCCTGTAAAAACAACTCTTCAGTTCCAAGCGATGGAACGAATTCACATCGACATCGCAGGTCCCTGTGACGGAATGTACTATTTTGTCATTATGGATTCTTTTTCAAAGTGGTTGGAGGTTCTACAAGTGACTAATATTACAATCCAACGGCCAAGCAGAGCGTATCATAGATACGCTAAAGCGAGCTTTAAAAAAACTAAGGCAGGAAGGAACAAGTCAACAGAATCTAGAAACACTTCTGTAGACTTATCGCTCTACACCGAATCGAAATGTGTTTGATTTTAAATCACCAGCAGAAGCATTCCTTTGACTTATTACAACACAGAGAAACCACTATTTCAACATCACCATGGTGCTAAAGAAAGACATTTCAATGCCGGTGACATTGTCTACGCCAAACTCTATCGCAATAATAGAGAACACTGGGTACCAGGTACCATCATCGAGCGTAAAGGAACAGTCAACTGTCTTGATAAATGACGAATGATAAATGACATATGTACCTAAACCAAAGCTCATCAAACGTATTCCTCGAACTGATGGATATGTTTCGGGTAAATAAACAACCTGAATTGATACAAGATGCTGCAGATATAGTCAATGTGGATTCAAGTCCAGATAACGCAGACGTTTTCGAAGATGTTACAGACGGATCAACTTCAGAAACATCTGAATTCTTAGGGTTTCCTTCAACAACCGACACTCCTCAACCAGAACTTGTAACTTCATCAGGAAGAGCTGTACGTGCGCCGGCATGGATGAAGGACTATGCTATCTCTTAAGTGAGGGAGGTGTTGGAGTGAAAGAACAAACATCATTTGTCAATCGACAACTAGATGTCCTCACAACTGCCACCCCTGCAATGTTGAAATTTTGTTGAGTGAACAGCACTTATATTTCCTTTAATGTATATTTAACTTTTTAAATAAAGTTATAATTGTTTACATTATTGGTTTTGTATGTCCCACGGACATAACACCTACCAAGATAAAAATCAAATATACTATAATATTGATTGGATTCCCGAATGCATCTAAAAATTGGTTCATTGTATCCATAATTAACTCTATGATAAAGTACATAAAATAAAAGACGGTTTCTTAGAGCTATCGAAGGAGCATTAAATCCAATTAATGATAAAAGGAAAGGGCAATCAATATGACCATTTATCAAATCACGAATACAAATAATTGAAAATAATTGCCTACGTTTAAAAAGTTGACATACGCCAATAATAAAAACGCGATTGTTTTCAAAAACGTTATAAAAAATTCAATTTTTATTAATGACGGCAAATCGAAAAGTTTTTCTTTGGGAGATGTTGCTTTCTTGGTGGTTGCTAAACGAAAGAGACCGAGTCAAGTTGGGATAACCGCACCAAGCCAATTTGCCAAACCAAACCAAACCGTTTCGACCTATTTCCTATTCTTCTTTGTGGTCCTCTTCTTCTCTTCGACGATTTGAGCATATCGACTTTAATATTAACAAAACACAAAAAAAATGTAACGTTGGTTTGGTTATGTACCAACAAATGCAACCAAGTTCTTTGAAAACCAAAAAAAAAAAAAAAAACCGAAAGCTCAATGAACCATAGGGTACGTGTACAAATATTCTATTAGTTAATTTTATGTTAGGTAAATTAAGTAGGGTGATTATTTAGGTATAATGCTAATAAGAAAAATTTGATTTGGTATTCTTAAACAGGTAATATATCAAATAATTTGCACCTCGTCTCGTACGACGGCATTTCAATATTCCATCGCAGTCTACGAAAGGCTACTCTAGTAAGACGCTTTTGTATTTTCTCTATTCTAATAGTGCACTTCATTAAATGGATTAAATACTAATTAAATACTATACTGCAGTACTCAAGATGAGATCGGACAAATGCAAAAAATAAATATTTAAGAGTATGTGGATCCTGAAATGATCTTAAATGATATACATCTTCATAGAAAAACATAAAGGTGCAAAATTCGAATAGTTAGACGAAAACTTGTAAAGCAAATATTCGGCTTTTATATGATTTCTTTTGTTCTTCAAAATGCGAAAATGTTTTTTTGTTTCTTTTACATGTTTCTCTAGGAGTATTGAGGTAGCGGATTAGTCTCCTTCCGGTTTATTAGTCTCAACAATTGCGTATCATTGATGTATGATAACATTAAGAATAATAATAAACATAGAATATGTAAACTGATTTTTATTTCCATACTTTTTAGTTATAAATACATATATACGAGTATTTCATAATATATATACCGTTTCGAGAAATATTCGAATCAGATCACCATTCTCGGGTCGCTTTTCGTCTCTCTACCACTATTAATCATACGCAGACAAACTCTGTGGATTTACCCAGAGTTTTTCACTGGGTTCGTTTCCTTTCTTTAATTTTTGATAACATTGCACTTAATTACTATTTTGGGAAAAAGATCTTGTAATCATTGTACATGTACAAGCCTTTGTATACGTCTGTTCAGTATTTAAATCAACAGTAAAATAAAAAAACATCTGCTTGTGTGTAATTTATTTATTAATTCAACAATAACACTTCCACTTTCTCTGCAGAGGCATGCACACTATCTTGAATTTTGATTTTTACAACTAGGGGAAAATAAATAAATACGTATATATTTATATACAAATTGTATATACATATAATTTGACGGACATACTTTTATATAGCATGTACAAAAAGTTCCAGCTTGTTTTTCTTTCATTTAATTGGTAGAGCTATTAATAAATATTGTGGTGGGATTTACAACTGTCGGAAACTCTAGATTTTGTCGCACAATCACAGTTCTGGCAGAAACAAGTGGTTGCCTAAAATGGATCTAACTCGGGTAAAACTATGCATACGAACTTTTGAACAACATTTAGTACTTGGCTTGATTTTACAATTTGTATTGCGGACGTAGATATGTTTCTATACTCTTTTGATAGCATGGATTACAATTGCACCGCATTGTACTGTTCTCTCAAATGGATTAAATATTTTGATTACTAAACTGTACATTCGTTTTTAAAAGTTGCATTAATACGCTGTTATTACAATTGTTGCCTGTGGGGAAAAATAATTCAGTTTTTAAGCAAGTAATTAATTTTTACATCATAGACGACAAATAACACACAGCAAACAAAATTATAAAAAATATAAGATAAAATATATTGTGCATTCTTAAGAAATAATAATAAAGTAACATATAGGTATGCAACATTATTTATTAAAAACTAAAATTCATACCTACATATTTGATTGATTGTGTACGTCAGATCAGGAGTTCGCTTTTTGAAAAGAATCGCAAATTTGATTTTTTTTTTGATTACAGCCAATTGGAAGTAAATTGTCTACATTTAAAAAAATGATAAATGAAATCGATGCCGATAAAGAATTTGACTCATAGCCGCAGCTCAGCTCATGAAGTATTACTTTGAGTTTTAGTATCCATGATTATTGAAATGGCATGTCGCTCTTACGTAATTAACAAACATGTTAGTAAACAAAATATGTATTTAATTTTATTAACAATTTCAAAAAAATATATACAACATTACATTTGAGTTTTTTTTTTTTTTTTGTTTAAATTCAAACAGACAGTCTAACTGGACATTATTACTTCGCACGCAACGTAATGGAATGAATACGAAAAGCGAGCTTGCGAGTTTCGTAACTATTAGTAATGATTTAAAATTCCATTGAATGCTGGCGTTCTTCTGCTTGTTATTGCTTCAATTAATTTTAGTGCAGCTATTAAAGCTTCGCGGGCTTTAAACGTTCCCTACAAAATTAAGATGGTATATTCAAAACTAAATCAGCAAAATATAAATAAAAATAAAACATTCACAACGGAAAGGGTGAGGAATGAGGTCCAGGTATGGTTTTCATTACAGTGGGAGAGTTTGAATTGGATGGTATCTGAAACATTAATCAAGTTATTAAACATAAATACAAATTAATAAATTACTGAGAAAAATAAGCAAAATGAATATCATTAACAATTCTATTCCATCATGTTGCTATGCAAAATGTGTGCAGATATTCGAATTGGTTAATTCGTTATGTGTTCAAGAGCGGAACTACTAACAATCAATTGAGACACGGGCAATTGAGACACTTTTCTACCTTCCCATCTATACTTTTTTTATGAAGAAAGTACTTACGTATATTT
This sequence comes from Cheilosia vernalis, assembly GCA_949126925.1. NCBI lineage: Eukaryota > Metazoa > Arthropoda > Insecta > Diptera > Syrphidae > Cheilosia > Cheilosia vernalis. The sequence continues at coordinate 78,264,316 of OX421358.1, read as the reverse complement.
TGATTTTTGACAAAAAAAGTTTTTTTCTGATTAGGTATTAAGGTAAATTAAGTTCAGTTTCTTAAATTAGCTAACATTGAATTTTTCGCGGCCATATCACGAATGCGAATAGAACTCATCTATTAGAACCTATTTTTGAAAGAGTGCAATTTACCTACTCATAAAAGTAGGCAATTGAGTATATAATTTTAATTCAGGGGCATATAGATACTGCGAGGTGCTCACGACGGTTTTTTTCTATTTTATAGCCTTTTCACACCGATCGATCGGAAAACCGGGTTTTCGCGTAAAAACTAGAAGACTTCTACAAAAACTGACGTTTTCGCATACTTATTTCAGTTTTCAAAACGTCTCGTTTAATAGAATTTTCACACCGACCAGAATACCGGGTTTTCTGGTATGATTTTTAGTATTACATTCTTATAACATTCTTATTACAAGCGAAACTAGTATCAATAAATAGTTCTTTCCATTTTAGTAAGAATATAGACATGATGTTCACAACAAGATATTCGTAACTATACAATTAGACTATAATATTGCCCCTCAGGCCACATGAATCTCTCCCTAGTCGTTGAACCAGAGTGAGCTTCTAATACAACGTAATATCGAAGTCTTTGTCCATGTTTTTTTAGATCGTTTTAATAGAAAAGCGTTGAACAAACATGCATGGAGTAATGTGCGGATGGAGAGCGAGGACTTGACTCTTGCCTCGAAGATAAATTTAAGGCTAAAATCGATAAATCTAAACAAAAAAACAACAACTTTTGTTCGTCTTTCTTATTATTCAATTCGATTCACGTCCACGTACGTGAATATCAAAATAATATCTGTAATAGTGTAGCGTTGCGTATGAAAATTTAATTTTAAGAAAGTAGTATTTATGTAAATAAAAAATCTAACAAACGTTATGAATTCCGCAACCAAACCAAACTTGTAATGAGTCACTTATTTGTAAGACATAGTACCAGAAGTGTGCGAAGAATCGTAAGCACAAATGACTGTTACTGGCTAATATGATGCTTTTGAGTTTAGTCAATAAGTAAAGAGAAGCTAGGTGAAAGAGGAACTAAATCACTAAAAGTGGAATATGACTAATTATTTGTAATACCTAAAACAAATCGAAGTTAAATTTTATGGCGAGCGCGAACTGCTGCATTGAGAAGTAGTCTCAGGGCAGTTTTATTCTCGTTCCCGAGGGGTGTCGCAGTTGAAAAAAACTTTTGGATGTAATTTCAGTTTTTTCTGGGACCGAACTTGAAACCCATCGCTCAGTAAACTAGTACAAAGACAACATAACATTGCCATATGCCTAGTGTTCTATACACAACTTTTGATCCAAATACTGCTATGAAACTTTTACTGTATGAGTATTTTTAGTGCCAATGAAACGGTTCCAGAAGGGATTTTTTCGATTCAGGACTTTCCCGGACGCTTCTTTTTGCCCTATGGAAAACGACATTAGTTAACGAATTCTGAATATGTCTGCACCAATTTAATTTTACAGAAATGTGACAGTTCTCCATATGCAGCAAAAAAGTTGTATACAAATCCTGCGCAGTATGTATTTTTCAGTTCGCGTAAGGCCCTAGTTATATTGTTGGTTGAACTCAATCTTGATCTTAAAATGTATCTTATGAATTATAAAGTTAGTTTATCGTTGGCTTTTCACCAGGCTGAGATGATTGTATTGTGCTGCATGCGTTGGACTACTTGCTTTGAGGGTCAGGTGGAGGGAAGAAATATCCTTGCACTGGACAATCAGACGATGATCAGACACATGAAGCAAAAACATTACAACATCATTCGCACTGGGATTGGCTGGCACAAGAATGAAGATCTTGGGACAACATTGGGTTGAGGCCCAGTTGATGAAACGGATTTTCACATAAAAAACAGATGCTAGCGGTCACACTAGGAATCGAAGCCAGGAAAGAACTCTGGAGAAATTCAGAGAGTCTATCTGGGTAAAGATTTATAGTGGTAGAGAGACGAAAAGAGACCCGTCTATGGTGGTCTGATTCGAATATATGTCGAAAATATATATACCTACTATAGTTTATCAAACAAAAATAAACAAATAATCTTCAAATTTTCTAGACAAATTATTTATTGATTTTACCGTACGAAAAACTTTTTCCGATCTACTTCTTAGTCAACTCCACAGCAAAAAAAAAAAACAAATCATTCTGCTGAAATATTTCATTTCTTTACTGTTCCATCTATCAGGAATTTTTTTTCTGGTGGGATCCAATCCAATTTTTTGTTTTCCTATGAAAACATTTTTCTAGCAGAATTTTCGCTATGACTGCCTAAACGAAAAACAAATAATTTTCATACTCTTCCCACTTTTTCTGTTGCATTTTACATATGGCTATAACTAAGGCCTAACACGAGGAAACTAGGGTGGCTCGGGTGAGGGTTCTGATGTGTAGAATCGCAAATAAAAAAAGTAAAGTTAAAAAAAAAGAGAGTGTGCTTGTGACCAGACCACACATCATCAGAAGTAAAACTCCGAAGCTATACTTAAGTTTAATATTTTGATAATATTTTATGCGTTTTCACATAAAAAAAAATATTTTAGATTTAATGTTAAATTGTCCAATTTACCACGTCAACCACGTTTTTATAGAATGCTATTACTATACGTCTATACTGCATGTATAATATATAGCTTACCTGCTTTCCTTCTCACTAACTACGTTACGAACTTTCTTCATGAAAATTATCTAAGTGGCTATCGAGATATATATAGATGTAGATAATACGTGAACATCCGACGCTTTTTTGGTATTTAATATGAAATGAGGAGAATGAAACTTATGTTATTTGAAAGGTGCTGCGCCATAGATGTGCACAAACACAAAATCATGAGTATGTATAATATATCGCCATTAAGACTGGTAAAATTAAGTTATGACTTCCCCATACAAAACAGGTAATAAAATTATTTTGGTGACAATCAATTTGTCGCCGTCATGTTTCCATAGAAACGTATTTAATCATCTTAGATTAGAACCTGTTGGAGCGAATCATTTACCCATAAAGGTATGCAATTTACCTGCCCCTAAAATCAAGCAATTGTAAGAAATTTATTTAGGGGAATTATTTATTATTTTGCGCCACCATATTACCATAGTAACGTACCTATTTAAATATAAATCATCTTAGATTAGAGAATAATATTGTAGTACGTTTTTTAGTATACATATTACATACATAGGTACTTATAAAAGGTATGGTCGATTTTCGACCACAGGCGATACTAGTATATATATAACACGCCACCTGTAACGGTATACATAGAAACATATGTTACCCTTCCACTTTACAGACATAGAAGTCTCAATTTTGACGTCGATGGAAGGACTGTCCGGTGAACAAAGCAAGGCAGGCACGCTTGTTTAAGCCAGTGCTTAGCTCGTCGGTGGGGTGTGATCTTCTGTTTGTTTTGCGGACTACCGTTCTTTTACATGCCTGAATATTTTGATGGGAAAGTTTTAAAATTGGGTGTACGTAAGGGATAGTGAGAAAATAGGGAAGGAAGTATTTGTAACTTTAACAGTCAAGAAGAAAATTAACCCCACCTATCAACTTGGTTGGTAAGCCTTCTCGCTTCTCTCCCCACACCGGTACCGAATGTGTTATGGATTATGGTACCTTTGTGCTGCCCTCCCTATAACCCTACTTACGAATGAGCAGAGTACCGCTCATTTTTCGTAACAACCCCTACGTAAAAACTCAAAACGCTCAACAACTCCTGTTGCCTGTCATCATTGTCCACGTCAGGAAATTGTCAGGAGGAAATTTCAAAATTGTTGACAACAACAATTTGCTTTGAAAATAATAAAAAAAAAATTAACAACAACAATTGCATATAGCTTTCCTGCTCCTTCTCACTACGTTAGAAATTCTCCTCTATCTAGCTGACTGAAATTTTGAAAAACGTTACGGCCTTGAAATATCTGGATCTGGTATAAGGAGTGTTTTTCTGAGCTTCAATCTCATCAATGTAAAGTTTTTCAGCACACAATTGCAACAACTACGCTCTACTTCACACTTCTAAAAATTCACAGTAGTTGTTGAAATTGCGTGATGAAAATACAACTTTACTTTGCTTTTCTGAGATAGAAACTAAAAAAAAAACACGCCTATTGTTGTTGCTCTATTTACATTTTCAATTTTGCAGCCCTCAAAGGTTAAACACATATCATAACATCATATTTAAAAAAAAATATATTAAACCCTTATATTAAGGTCAGAAATTAAAAATATACTATATACTTGATCTATACAAGATGGAAAATATTAAGTCCCGGATCATTTAACGAGTTTTAATTAAAAGAACACATCACTTTTAATCACCATTAGTTATGGAGCTCGCAGGTAATTTCGAAATACAAAGCAACAATTATTTACTCAAAAATAATACACAAATCAACAACCGAACGACAAGTAATTGTTGCTTTATTTAATATGATACACAGTAACGACAAAAAGCAATTTAATTCTGTCAGATCATGCCCCGTAACCAAAGGTTAACCCACAACCAAATAATAAAAACTAAAACTAATAAATTGCATAGGGATATTTAAACCTTTGTTACAAATGTACAAATTTAAACAAAAATATCGTGCTAATTCAATTTACACGAATACCAAAGAAAAGGAAGGGAAAACAAAAAAGGTACAAAACAACATCCAACGAAATGAAACACAAGATTCGAAGTGTAGCAAAGAAAATCGCGTGGTGTCAATGAAACATGTTTGGAATGTATTGCTTTTATATGTATTTCTTTTATTAAAACATAAACATTTTACTAATATTTACCGTTTGTCTAGCTAAGATTAAGATAGTTGCCTTTTTAATTTATAAAACTTAATAGTAAGTACAGCTACTAAGAAAACTTTAAGATAACAGAAAATGACTACAGAAAATCATGCAATTTGAAATCAAACAAAATAAACCATTGCATGTCATTACATGAGTGTAGAAAAAAGAACAAAAAGAAACAGGCGGTAAACAGCATTCCAAAGATATCTGGAGAGACTACATTCAATCGTTTCTTTTATTTTTCTACTTACATGTGCTCTGGGTGTGTACGTATACAATCAATGAGCTGCGTTGCCTTAAGTTCGCCTATACAAATCCTATGAATAGCGGTGAATAGAGGGAATCTGCAAAAAAATAAATACAATGTAGCGTTGAAAAGTATGTTGAAAAGTGTCCGCACTCACTTCTCCTCCATTTTCTTAGCCTTCAACATATAGTTAACCTCTTCGGCCGTAAATGGCCCTTGCAACTTTTGACCATTCAACATTTCCGTTTCAAGTTCCTTAATGGATTTTCCAGTCTTAACAAACGCTTCCGATACTTTCCTATTGCGACCGCCTGTTGAAAAATACAATTTAATTAGCAATAAAATTTAAAACAAAATACAAGACAATAGAATTACCATAACAGGTTGTAATAAGATCAGCAACCCCACAGCTTTCGAAAAATGTTGACAATTTGCTGCCGGGGTAGAAGATATCAACGAATCGAATCATTTCCATTAACCCTAAACGAATAACAGCTGCCTTTGTATTATCACCTAGAGCCAGACCGTCCACAAAACCTGCACCGCAGGCAACAATATTCTAAATAGATAATTCTTGGTTTTTGTCTTTTATTTTCGAAAGATATTAGCAAGCCACAAACCTTTAAGGCACCGCAAACTTCAACGGCGTCAACGTCGTCAACGACAACAACCCTAAAGTGGTTAGCCTGGAATATGTCTCTCAGAATTTTGCCATATTTGATGTCCCTACAACCAATAGTTGTCTCACAGAAATGCTCTTCAGCTACTTCATTCGCCAAATTGGCTCCCATGAGGACAGAGCATGGAATCTTTTGAGAAAGAGAAATGTGTTTTAGATCTTAAACTTTAAATTGTTCATTCAACTTACTTTAAGATGGCGTGTAATAATGTGCGAAATTAGATCGATTCCACCGCCTTCGGCTTTGTCGAAGCCTTTAATCAATGAAATCGCAATGGCTGTAGGCTTGATCTTTCCCAATAAACTAGCACAGAAGTTGCGGATAAACTGATGGGGCACAACAAAGATAAGAATGTCGGCAGTTTTGGCAGCTTCGACAATATCAGGTACAGCTACCTGAAAAAAAAATTATTAAAAATTATTTAATGCACTTGTACAAAAAGAATAAATGAGATGTATTTTCTAAACAAACAAATTGAATTTGGAAATGTCTTTTATTTTTAATATTTGGCAAAAACTGGCTTATGGCTTGTTTTATGCTTCATCTGAACTGTATAAAAAAGGCTTTATGATAAACCTTAAGAGGGGTGTTTTATGCAAATAAATAAAGACATGAGGGAGCGTTCCATTCAGCCACGTTTCTTATCAGCCTCGATGTCCACCTTCCTCGGCTTTCAAAGCTCCAGCGCTCTTGCCACTTCCGTATCGTTTGCTGCCGTGCTTGATTGATTTCCGCTTCCAATCCAATTTCCGCATTGTTGTCGAGTACGTGCTTTCTTTGTGCCGCTAGGAGATCTATGGGAGTCACTCCTGATACTACAAGGACGGCTGTTTCCGAGGCCGTTCGGTAAGAGCTAGCCACGCGTAGAGCTCCTTGTCTTTGTACTGCCGCCATCAGCTTCCGGTACTATTTTTGTCGAAGTGCGTCTGCCAAAATCTCACTTCCATATTATGTTAGCCATTAATCTGCTGAGTGATGTTGTAACTCTAGTAGAGGATCGTTCCGCTGCGAACTTTATTTGTTGCCAGAATGTTAGTTTTGTGTCGAGCCTCAATCCCAGATACCTCAATGCATTCTTGCTCTTAATGGCTTCAGAAGTCAATTTGCGTGGGGATTCTCTTCTTCGTCAGAAGGACGATTTCAGTTTTCTTTGTTGCCAAGCTCAGACCGTGCTTAGAACTGACAAACTGTCAAACTGGTTCTAAACTATGATCATTAACTCAACCCTACTCTCATGGAACTTGCGACAAAATCGAAGGTATTTATAAATATTAATTACCCGCAAAGGTACTTCTCTAGAGAGAGGTAACGGGCGTAACGACCCCGCGGACCTTAGTCGCAAAAATCCAGAAGCGTCTGACCCATATTGGGCTGCTCCCTGGTCACCGTCTGTTCTCCATGTTAGGAGCGACCGTGCACAAAAAAAAAGTTTACACTTTTCACAAAAGTAAAAGCAAATATGTATGCAATGAACAAAACGAACGATATAACTACCCCCGATGGCCAGTTGCTCTGGCAAATCCACCCTCTTCGGAGGTCGGTTCCATGGATTCTGGGGGGGACCATTTACTGCAAAGCAACAACCCATTTGGGAGAAGCAAAAGAGTAGAAAGAACACCCCCATCTAAAAGAGAAGAAACACGTCAAGCATTGAAGGATAAATATTTAAAAGCCTGTGATGAAAGAGATGGGCTTAAGCAACTGAATGAGACACTGCTTAAGGAAATAAATAATCTTAAGCAGGAGTTGCAATTGTTGAAAGAAGAGGTCAACAACCAAAAAAGGGTGAATGTCCAACCTGTCGAGTTCTCGACTGACGAAGAGGAACTTAGAAAAGAGACAGAAGGACGTATTCACAAGGGGAATAAAAATAAAAAACGCAAAATGAGTGCATCCCCAAAAGTCTCACCAACAACATACAGCATACAGTCACTGTGTATGCTTAAGACAAAAAAAAACAAAACACACAATCCAACGAAGCCCCCACCAATTATAGCGCTGCAAGTAAATAAATATGAAAACTTGGCCAAAGTAGTGGAGTAAAATCAAATAAAAGCTAGTAGACCGCTAATAAACAAAAATGACATTAAAATCAATGTGGTTTAAGAAGAGGGATACAGAAGCCTCACTAAAATACTAAACCAAAAAAAGGTGCAGTGGTATTCTTATGAAAATAAGCAGACCAGACCAATGAAGGTTGTATTGAAAAGACTGCATTATTCATGCTCACCGGAAAGCATAAAAAATAGTTAAAAGACCGAGGCTTTAAAATCTTGGAAGTTGTAAATATGCTTAAATTTAGAAGCAAAGTACCACTAACAATGTTTACACTCAGTTTTGAGCATGACGAAGATAAGAAAAAAGTATATGAAATTAAAAATATACTTGGGATGCAAGTTGAGATTCATACCCAACGTAAATCGAAACAAGTACCCCAATGCAAAAATTGTCAAAGATATGGGCATACACATAGATACTGCAGCTCAAATCCAAGATGTGTGAAATGTGCAGGAAGTCACCACACCAAGGAATGTTGGAAGAAAGAAAATGAACACCCTAAATGTGTAAACTGCAATGAAAACCATCCTGCTAGCTACAGAGGTTGTTTAGTTGCAAAAGAAATCCAACTTGCAAGGGTCAAAAAGCTAAAGAAACAAAAAAAAATCTCAAATAAGGAAGAGCAAAAAGTCAAAAAGGACTTACAAAAGAGCCCACAGAAAGAAAAGCCTAAAGACGAGAAGATAATCAAAAAGGTCCCAAAACAAAACACAGCGGGTCCAAAAATGACATATTATGCTCAGGCAGCATCAATAAATAATCAAACAGATAAAACGATAAGACGCAAAGTAGAGCCAAACACTGGAATGGAAAACCTCACGAAACAAATCCTAAACAGGATTGGTTCTATGGAAAAATCAAATAAAACGATATTAGATAGAATATCGTTGTAAGAGAGACAGAACAGCAACATAAAAGCTTTGCCAAAAAGACAAACATGATGAATAGCATAAAAATTATTGAATGGAATGCTAATGGTATCGAGAGTCGCAAGGATGAGATGAAAGTGGCTCTTGACATACACCAGATAGATATTTATGTCTCATTTCAGAGACACACTTTAAATTGATAACTAACTTTAATCTGCAAGGATATGAATTATATCACTCCCCACATCCACATAATTGTGCTGCAGTGTTAATAAAGAATACAGAAGCAAAATTCCAATCATGTGCCATCCAAGGAATTTCCATAAGTGTAGAAACGAGCAGTGGGAAAATATCTATTGCAGCAGTATACTGCTCTCCTAGCTATAGACTAAAGAAAAATAATTTTAAAAGTCTTTTCCGTATAATTCACACTAGATTAATCGCGGGAGGGGATTTTAATGCCAAGAATAAATATTGGGGATCTAGATTAACAAATACTAGAGGCAGAGAATTATATGAAACTATTAAAGAAGTCGGCGGCAAATATCACTCAACAGGGAAACCTACCTACTAGCCTACAGATAGGAATAAAACCCCAGACCTTGTAGACTTCTTTATATCCAAAAATATATCCTCAAATAAAATAAATATAGAAGAAGGCCCTGATCTTCAATCAGATCATTCTTCAATACTTCTTACACTTGGCGATAGAATAATAATAAAAGAACATAGCCCTAAACTAGTTAATAGACTGACTGATTGGAACCACTTCAGGCAGAAGTTGGAAGAATGTATCCAAATATCATCAGCTTTTCAAACAGAAGATCAACTAGAAGAAGCAGTGCAAATATTTACACTGGATATACAAAAAGCTGCATAGATGAAAAATCGCTAGTTCCAATTCACCAATTTCGATTTATAAATAAATACTCTACCATTGATCAGGTACATTGAATCACAGATAAAATCGAAAAAGCATTCGAAGAGAAAAATGTGTGCTCTACAGTATTTCTTGATATAGCACAAGCCTTCGATAAAGTCTGGCACAAAGGTCTGATACACAAATTACAAAAGCAACTGCCGAAGCAGTATTCGACCATTCTGGAGTCTTATATATCAGATAGATTCTTCAGAATTAAGAAAGATAAGAGTGTTCAACATTAAGAGAGATTAATGCTGGTGTACCGCAAGGCAGTGTACGAGGTCCAGTTTTATACCTACTCTTCACTAGCGATTTGCCTGAAAGTGGAGAAACCACCATAGCTACTTTTGCAGATGACACAGTCGTCCTTGCTGTGGGAGCAACTGTCGAAATAGCAACAAACAAGCTTCAGACGGCAATAAACAATATTTCAGAATGGACTAAGAAATGACAGATTAGATTAAATGACCTTAAGTCAGTCGATATTAATTTTACGTATAAAAACGTACCACACATTCCAGTCTACATTAACAACAATGTAGTAGAATTTTCTAACACAGCTAAATATCTAGGCATGACTCTAGACGCTAAACTGCGTTGGAAAGCGCACGTTAAGAAAAAAAAAGATGAGTTCTACATGCGATACAGTAAAATGTATTGGCTTATTGGGAGATACTCATCCCTGTCCAACTACAATGTTATCAGGAGTTTGAAACCTCTTGATCTGTAAGATTTGGCTAGGGCTAAGAAATTAGGTATTGATTTCAAACAAAACAAATTTAAAAATCCGACAAACGGCGGATTTCTCTCTTTAAATTGATTGAATAATACAAAAATGAATGGCTGATTAGTCGTACGACTAGGTGTAATCTTAATCGGGATGGCGAATTTCAGTCCCCCGGGAGTTTTTTTTTAGATGAGTTGAAGTCCATCACTATTGCAGGAGCATCCCTCGCGTACTAGCTCTGCAATGTATTTCGATGATTTTTTACTTCCAGCGAATTCCCAACACAAAAAAAAAATAAAAAATTATACCCATTAATAATTTGCGTCGTTTAATAACAATCTGGGGTGGAATCGGCTAAGGTGATAGTTGATAGTTGATAATCAAAATTCATGATTTGGGTCCACGTAAGGTGATTATCAAATAGACTAAGGCCCATTTTATTCACTCGAAGTTGAACACAACTCGGGGAGTTTTCCATATAAAAATCCCCAAGTTTCTAGAGTGTATTCTTGCCAAAATCACATGCCACTAAATACAAAATATTTGGGCTTGATAGGGTTCTACCTGTTGCGCCAACAAATGTCACAACTCATAACTTAAAATCATTTTCCACAATTAACTGATGGGCTAACATTATTTCGAAATGTACTAAATTCATTTTGTTTGGTAATTAATGCGATCGAAATTTGTAACCACAAAAGTTTGCACCGAAGTTTAACGACTAGTGTCTCACAGCTGATTAAAACGTCAAACAAACACTAGTTGGTGGTCGGTGTGAATGCATCGACAAGCTTTCGAGGTAAACACGGTTTTGGGCTTGGTGTGAAAAGCATATTACGACTCCTCTACGATGTTGTTTAGTTAAACATCGCGTAAGGATTTACGCTGCCTCTACTTGGCTCTCCTAAGATTGTTATTTATAAACATTTTATCTCGGTAACTTTACTAAACGAAGTTTGTGTAAGAATTTCGATAACTATTACAGAAAACACAGATCACAAATCTATTACCTTTGAAACCGACATGCTGGGATTAGCTTTGTAAATGAAATTATTTTTAATTATGAAACAATTCCGAAACGTCTTCGAAGGGACTGCTGAAATATCAAACTGCAATCATATATCTATGTGTCTTCCAATATCCATACTCATGTTTCTATTTTACCAACCACCGCCAAATCCAATGAAAGGCCATTTGTAGACATATATTCACACGCATCCTAAGACGTTCCCCACAACAACAAAACTGAAGTAGAATAATATCACAAACGCACAATTATTTTATATATTTTTATTTATTAAATATAATTTATATTTTATAATTGCATATACAAACGAAATTCTTTTGGCAGAAATTTGCACAACATGCGAAATGAATGAACAAACAATAAATTATTAATTTCACTTTTTGGATTTGTTTACAATCCGACCACGACCAAATGACATTTGATGCAAAAACATATTAACGTAAGCTCTACGCAGGCTCTAAACGCTAATTTTTAGCGTTTAATTTCTGCAGCCCTAAAGCGTAGTAGAGATAAGCAGACTCTACGGTAAGTTTATAAATAAGGCTGTAAGTGCTGCCAAAAATCAATAATTATTTAGTGATCGTTTTACGCAGAGCAAAGAGTAAGACAACTTTGGCGCAAAAACTTGATAACGGTTTTTTGTAGAAAGGTTAAAAACAAGCATTTTTTTCAAAGTTCAATCTGGCATTCAGTTTTTGTTTAAGAATTACTAGGGACAGTAAATACTAGAAACAAATTAAGTGCCTTTTTTCACAATTTAAAAAAGATCCCTGCTTAATGTCGCGTATAAACCGTTCTGCAACACACTAATCGGTACGTACCAGAGCGGCTTCCGGCCCGGCAGATCGACTGGAAAAGACCAACGAACTTCAAGTCGAGACACACCATCTATTCGCGTATGATAGTTTCGGAATCCCGACAAAACTGATTCAGTTGTGTCGCGTGACACTCGAAAACATGCGCTGCAACGTGCAATTTGGAAATAGTTCCTCTGAACTATTCCAAACATGCACCGGATTTCGGCAAGGGGACGCTCTATCATGTGACTTCTTCAATCTCGTACTGGAGCAGATAGTGCGTAGGACAGGTGTCAACGCGGAAGGCACTATCTTCAACAGGTCCGTTCAGCTGCTGGGGTATGCGGACGATTTTGACATCATCGGTCGGTCACAGCGCTCCGTGATAGAAGCTTTCACGGCGATCGAAGAACAGGCGAAATCTTTTGGTCTTGAAGTAAACGAGGACAAGACTAAGTACATGCTATCAACAAACAAACAAACATCTGTCCACCGCCTAGGACAAAACGTCACTATTAATAGCAACAATTTCGAGGTAGTTAAGGAGTTCATCTACCTCGGAGTAAACGTGAATTCCACGAATGACATCCTAGTGGAGATCCTTCGGAGAATTACCCTAGGAAACCGCTGCTGCTTCGGTTTGGCAAAACAATTGGGTTCAAAACTCCTAACTCGAGGGACGAAATGTATGCTTTATAAAACCCGTGCCAGTTCTGCTTTACGGCGCCGAGTGCTGGACGATAAGCAGGAAGGGAGAGCTAATACTGGGTTCCTTCGAAAGAAAAATTCTTCGGCGGATTTTTGGTCGTGTGTGCGAGGAGGGCGAATAGAGGAGAAGACCCAACCGCGAACTCTATGAGCTGTATCAAGATGTGGATGTAGTCCAAAAAGCCAAAATACGTCGACTACATTGGCTCGGCCACATCGAGCGAATGGACAATAATGCTCCAGCTAAGAGTATCTTCGAATCCCAGCCCCCAGGTTCGAGAAGACAAGGAAGACCGAACCTCCGTTTCAAAGACCAAGCCATTGCGGATGCCAGAGCGCTTGGTCTGGACAGTTGCAAGCAGAATGCCCGGGATCGTAGAGGATGGAAGGCTGCAGTGTCTCAGGCAGAGGCTCTCCACGGGTCGGGAGCCTCGTTCTTGTTTTGTTATTCGCCAACTACTAACAAACAACGCCAGTATTTTCAAAGTGTTCTACAACGAAGCATGAGAACAAGAAAACATTACTGTAATAAATAACACCAGATCTCCAGCTGAGTTTTGGGAAGCGATGAAATACGTACACACCATCGCCATGTCATTGAAAACTCCTCTCCTGAAAACACACTTTAACAGCCTTCTTAACGTCATTAAAGTTGACAAATTGGATGCGCCTTTTACACTCCAAGACATTCAGGAAACTATAGACAGCTCAAAAGCGCCAGGAAATATGATCGAATTCTATAAAAATTCAACAAAGTATAATTCAACCGGATCTTCGACACAGCTCAGGTTCCCGATGTTTTTAAGAAGTCTACCATTTTCCCGGCAAGCTGGCTCTAGAAATAGTTATTCCACTATCGACCAAACATTTGCAATAACCAAAATTGCTGCTATATATAAAGAAACACAGGGAAGTATGATTTTTTCTCGATTTTTGTGTAGCATTCGACACGATGTCGAGAGAAGCACTCTTTTATAAATATCATTCGTATTGGGATATAGATTTAATCTCTGAATAATTCGAGACCTCAATCGAAGTAAAGCAGGGGTGTATAGTGTATACTCATCGCATTACTCTTCATTCTGTACATCAATGATATAACTGATGCTGTAAAAGGTGGGATAAATTATTACGGAGTAATAAATCCAGCTTCGGTGTATGCGGATAACATCGTCTTCTTAAGTGATTCTGCGGACGGTTTTCAGCTAATGATTAGCAGTCAATCTGCAGAAATCCAAAATAATGGTATTTAGAGATGGAGGTGACCGGTACTCTAATCTGGCAAAATTAACGTCAAATGGTGAAGATGTGGAGATCGTATGGAATGCCATTATCAGCAAACCTTAATGTTAACATATAGAAGAAAAGTTAGCAGATGCTAACGAGCTGCATTGAAAATAATTCAGTATCACAAAGTGCGAAACAAATGGTGTTTCGTTCTTCTGCTGCATTAATACTACTGTATGGAGCTCAACTATGGGGTTATAGATCTTATGAATCTGTTGAAAAGTTCCTTCGATATTTCTTAAAGAGGATGTTCCGATTGCCAAAAAATACTCCAAACTATATGTTACATATTGAAATTGGTAGTCCACCTATGTTCTTGCGTACATTGGAAACATACTTCAACTACGTAATAAAAGTACCTACTGGAGATGAAAGAAACGAGATTACCAAACATAATACTGAGAAATGCAATAAGAACGAGCGTAAGTTTATGCAATGTAAAGAGAGAAATTGCAGTGGACTCTGGAATTCGTAGTTCAAATAAACGAACAACCTTCTTCTTTAAGAGAGAAATTTAATTTGATGATAAACCTAACTATCATTTGCTACTCTGTATACAAAATCAGAACGATCTTTAGAATGAGAGGTGAGATAGTAAATCTAAATTTTACACCCCATCGCTCCAATCTACCAACACTCTGCGAACTTTGCAACATTGGAACTAGGGGCTATGCGTTCCATTTTCTGTCAGTTTGCCCAATCTTGAAGGAGCTACAAGTTATTGTGTTTTCAAGGGCTACTCTAGAAGAAGGTGAAGCATTAAGCATTTGAAACAGTGAAATGGAAGGGATGTTTTATACAGATTCGCAGTAGTTGCCCTTTGATATAGAAAGCGAATTTTAGAGGGAGATTTTTAATAATTTTTTATTATTTTAATTATTTTTTGTCTGTAAATAAACTCAGGATATAATAATTATATTTTCAACCCGGTAGACGGTCTAAGGCCAAACCAAATAGGCTTAATTATTTAACCATTGTTAATCATATCGATTTTAAATAAAAGTATTTTTTTTTTTTGTAACTAACTTTTTTAATAATCTGAATATTGTGATCAACGTAATGGTTTTACATTGAAACAACATTATGCCTTAATGATCTTTTCTAGGGTTATCTTCAATTTTCCGTTGTGCATCAATTAAACTTTGCCGGTATCAAAAGATCAAACTGTTATCAGAACATAGTGTAATCGAAAAATTGTTTTTTTTTTTTTAATTGATACTACTGATAAAAAATGTGTTCAGTGTTTATAGATATCGAAATCAAAAGTTACTTTCACTTTGTTCGCATTTTATTATTTCAGCTTTTCTTAAAATATCTCGGAAAGAATTCGAGTAGCTCCTGCTTTCGAAATAAATTGGATTCAAAAAGAAATTCTTTGTTTGTTGCCCAATAAAAAAATAACAAAAAATGTTTTTGTTTCTGTTGCCATTATTAATAATAAATGCACAGCCAGTAAAAATCTACGCATTTTCTTGTTTACGGCAACCACCTACATTATGTACACAGTACGAAATCAGAGTCAAGAAAATATTCATGTACAGCACGGAAGCGAGCCAAAATGCAACCTTCAAAAACCTTATCAATTGGAAATTAAAAAGAACACAAAAGTGCCGAGTCAACAAATTATTGAACAAGAAATAATCATGGTAGGTTGGCAAGTGTGCGTGCACCTGTTGAAAAGTTGCCAACAAAAATTCTTTGCATAATTTATAACAGACAAAACAAGAATTGGACCTGTGTTTTACGAATACACACGTACATAATCCATTTAAACAAATAACCTGATTTCCATTTAATGGATTCACTTTCAAAACGTATGACCATATTTATGTTTTGTGGAAAACGTGTTTCAATCTGAAACATTGGCTAATACCTACTATGTGCGCATCTAGGTACACAGATAAACGCCTCGCTTATCAATGTCCATTCATGGTCCCCAGAAACAAAGTTCGTTTTCTATTTATGTAAGAGCAAGATAACTTGTTTTGTTTTCGTAAATAAGAACTGTGCACTTAACTGATAAAAGTAGAATGCCATTGGAAACATATACATAGATACAATTTGCAAGTCATAAACAGATCGTTATTATTGTTTGAGCAGATCTTTGAACTCCAGGCATTTATGTTGCTGCCAATTGTGTATTGCAATTAATTTCGTTGTATGTAATGTACCTCCTTTGTGTTAATCAACTGCTGCAGAAGAGCGCTTTCTAAATACAAACAAAATATTCATACATCACATATGCCTTTGCACACTGCACAATAATGCATAGGTACATGCTGCTCAAATTAGATAACCTTTACGTAAGAAAAAGTTTAGCCAATGACCATGGGCAATCAATGCCATCTCTGAAGTGATGCATATACTCACTGGCCCTTATATAAGATTTATCCACGTTATTTTTAAACTCATTAGCATACACTTATCGCTTTTAAAGTCAGTCACAAAAATCAGACTTACGACATTGGGTGGCAACTTGTGTCCAGGTAGATATTTGACGTTCTCATGAGTGGTGTTAATAATTTCAGTCAATTTCTTGCCGTCAATCATTTCTTCATAGACGTACATGGTAACTCGCTCATCGAACTCGGGTAGAGAAGCTGCATTTGCACCTACGATCTTAGCAATTGCTGATCCCCTGCAACGCAAAAGTTAAACGATATCAACGTGTGTTATATAATTCAGTGTATAAAAATGTTAATGAACAACTTGGTTTAGTTTCAGTTTACTATAATATTAACAATTGAACCAATTCAAAGATTCTTACCAGTTTCCTGAACCTACAATGCAAACTGAAATCTTTTCGCTCATTTTGTTGTTGTAATTTTCAAATCAAAAAGGAAAAATTAAATGGAAAAATTATTCCAAGCGTTTGGTTAATAACACAGCTGAGCGATACAAGGGCACGTCCGAACCGACAAGAAGACACCAACTAAATGTGAACTAAATGCTACAGAACTTTGTGTGTGCAGTGCGATTAGTGTTGGCGTTTTATTTAATAATCAGTTTACAGTAAAATCAGCGATTAAGCTTTATTTGACAAAAGTTTATAGATGATAAAAATTAATTGTAGTCGTAAAATTAGAATGAAAACAACTCTCAAATGTTGTGCTTCTAATGCAGCTTTAAAGTCCAAGTTCAAAGGCAATTCCCTTTTGTTTTACTAAAGACTTTTATTTATCTGTATTCCGTATTTCTTTCTATATTAATCTTTGACTTTTCATGCGTTCCCACAAATCTCCTGCTCTCCTGCTTAGGTTCTTCTTATCATTTTGACATTTTTCTTCTGTGACATACGCAAAAATTAGATCTGTTAGTTTGTAAATTTGCTGCAGGTAGGCTAGTTTGCTTATGTCAGAGATGAATGAATAAAAGACAGGGTTATCTTCCGTAGGTATCTACGTCTATCCACCTAAAACCCATTTGTTTACATTGTTGTTCTTGTAATTTCAACCCCCGTCTGTGAATACGTGTGACCAACAAAAAAGCATGTTGCTAATGGACGACCGCGAATCACCTTGCTTTTATGAGTATCGCGGTGTTTAATTGTTTTGTGTTTTGTTTTGAATTTGTTTGGTTTTTGTGGAGGCTGCTGCTGATTAAACTGAAAAAAAATTAGTAAAATACACATTAGAGAATACCGAGTTCTTGCTGTAAAGTCTAATTCATGAACTCACATATACTATAATAGAAATAAGCAGGTGTGTGTGACTTAATGAATTTTTCTGGAAAACAGCTTGTGGGCAGCCGCCCTTCCACTGGATAGTTATATATCTCTGTATTCCATTATCTTTGCCCTACATTTTGTCGTTTTTGCAATGCAATCAAGTTTGACAGATTGCTGAAATAAAAATCACATGTGGAGACACATTTGCTCATTTAGTTGGAGAGTGGAATCACCGTGTGAATACGTGTGACCAACAAAAAAGCATGTTGCTAATGACCGACCGCTAATCATCTTGCTCTTGTGAGCATCGCGGTGTTTAATTGTTTTGTGTTTCGTATTGAATTTGTTTGGTTTTTGTGGAGGTGTTGATTAAGGCTGGTACGCTGATCGAGTGAAGTGAAATTTTCACTCCTCTCCAAAAAGTGCTGTGAAATAGAGAGTGAAATATTTTGATGGAGATTTTAGTTGGAGAAATTTATGCAGGGTGACTGAGCTCAAAAAAAAATTTGTTTTGTGGCAGTTCAAAAAGATCTTAGGTTACATATAAAATAAAGAATACTCCAATATTCAAATCTCGCACTTTTATTTTACTAGACAAGAAAACAGCTGAAAGAAACAAATTGGAAACTTCACTTTTTGTGAATCATGTGATACCTACAGTAAAATGTGTTCACCTATTGGAAGACATTCATCCTTGATCGACCACAATAACCAAAGAGGATCTATAACAGAGAGCCAACTTCACTTGCCCCTACCCTAACCGATTATCCCCTCAATTTTTGAATGACAGCCCTCTCTCGCGCGCTCTTATTTTTCCTGTCTGTGAATACGTGTAATTAATGGCCGCCGGGTGGCACTTTTTCAATAACAAACAATTTGTAAATGAATTTATAACAATAAATGTAAAAGAAATACATGTTGAGTATGGTTTTTTAGATAGCTTTTCTTGTGCTCTATCCATTTTAGGTGCCAAAAAATGTTCATCCATTCACATTTCAGGTTTTTTTTAGTTTTCTTTACATGAAAAATATTTTTGACAGCAGAATTCATGCATCTGCCTTTTGGAGTTGTTCCAAAAATAGGTTATTACCATGCAAGTTAAACCCAAGTTTTCACTAGAGCAAAAGTGATTTATGTGGTATTCGATTGGGCGCTCTCAGAGCACTTTTTTTCCTCTCAGAGCAATTTTTATGTTCGTTTGGTACAGGAAAAAGCTATCTTTTTCTGATTTCAGAGCACTTTTGCGAATCTAGATATTTTCTCAGACTTATCACTATACAAGTGCGCTTGAGTTTGACAACTGATGCAGTTTGTTTATATTTTTATGGAATTTTTTCTACAGCAAAGAAAGGCGTTGCATCGGGTGAATCTATTTTTCTAAATTATTTATGTATTAATATTTAGAAATCAATCGGTACGGATATTTCTTATGTTTTAATACAAAATTTAAGTAGTGAATAAAAATCGCTTAGAAAAGTGTCCAAGACTATACACATATTCAAATCGCACAAATATCAACACAAAAATGAGCAAGTGACGTTTTTATGTTCGATTAGGCACACGAAATCTGAAATCTGAGGGTAAATCTGATGAAGCCCAAACTAATACCACATCAGTTTTAAATATTCCTAAACATTGCATAAATTTCTATTGGTGGGTATTTTCAACTTCTTTTTTTTAGCACCATTTTTGTACAAAATCATAATGTGATTAGGAATTCTGTGGTTTAATTAGAGTGAATACTGAAATGTGTTGTTGTTACTTAGGAACAGAAAAATGCTAATTTATGAAAAAGATATTCTCGGATATAATAATGATTAAAGATTAAAATCCTAACAAAAATACAATATAATGTGGTGTTTAATTGGATTATTCTATCGAACGTATCAATCCAAATGGTTTTGTTAATTTTAAGTTCTTGCGTGTTCCATTCGTGTTTATAGATATTCTTTTGTAAATTTTATAATGTTGTATTTTAAAATGTTTACTGATGTTTTTGTAAGTCCCTCTTAATTATTAATTAACAAAAACAAGTACACTTGTGTGTGTTTTTGAAATATAAAAAGTAATGTTGCTCTAAGTATAGGCGTGTTTTTTTGAGCTTCGAACTCAGCAAAGTATGTTTTTCAGTAATTGTTCTAATTGCGTGCTGAAAATCTTACTTTACTTTTCTTTGCAGAGTTCGAAGCTAAAAAAAACACATAGGTAAAAGGCGATCTATATAGGATTTCTTTTATTATGGAATTTACCTGAAAAAATGAAATGCGCATATAGTTATAATCAGGTAGGTAGGTATTATAAACGGACAAAAACAAGCATAATTTATCCATTTTATGTACCATTTACAGATTAAAAATGATGCTGAAACTAAAATAGCTTTTTCCCCACAGCATAAATCTAACGCTTTCCCCAAACTGTATTAAAATACCTATTTTGTTTCTATATGACTTCAAAATGAAAAGCATTGAAATCGACGAAAAACAATTTGTTTTCTTTAAAATATACCTACAATAGATGCTTGAAGTTACAAATAAATCTCTTTTAATAAGAGTGCAAAAATCGTTTGAGTTGATTTTTCTCTGATTAATGTCATGGATCGATTTCCGATAGATATTGAAAAAAAAACATGATTTTATTGAGGTATTTAGCATTGTGACAAAATTATATCAGAAATTACAATTATTGGTAAAATCAATTTCATAAACCTTAAAAACTTTTTAACTGAACTGAGATGTGAACACCGTGTAACTAATGGGCACCAAAAATGCCGAACACAGTCGCCCACCCCATAATAATGGCCGCCCGAATGACATAAAGTGCCTACATAGGATTTCCTAAGTATGCGTGCGGCAGCAATGGCGCTCCTTTGATTTGTACAGGCACTAATACTTAGAAATTCCTATGCAGGACAGCAGCCAAACAACAGCTTGTAGGCAAAAGTACCGTTTCTGCTCTCAGTTGGCTCTCTAGTTATAGATCCTCTTTGACAATAACACTAATGTCGTTTTCGATTTGGCTTTTCAGATTTTGATCTGAGATTTCAGATTTCTGCTGGCAAATCGAACATAAAATCTGAATTATATTGGTATGTGTGTGTATTGAGTTGGCGGCAAAAAAAAAGCATATATAGGGTGACGTGGTCGTAAATGCACCACCCTTTTTTCAAACGACCATAACATTTTTAAAATAAGTTTTTTTTGTTTGGTATTTTGACATACATTTTATGAATTTGTTATGGAAATATGTATAGAGTAAATTTGTTGATAGCATGTGAACATTTTAAGTTAAAATGAATTGTTCAAAAAATGAGAAATGGTGCATGGTGCACCATGGTAGGTACTAAATGCACCAGTTGTGTGTGTATAATGCACCACCTATTATTTTAAAAATTAAAACAAATATTTCAATAGATAAACATAGTTTTATTAGACAAAAAAACAGTTCATTGCAACTTTGAAGAACATATAAATAAAAATAAATACTAATGACTTCATCTTCACATCAACATAAAAATAAGTTAACAATAAAACAAAAATAACAAAAATAAAATAGGAATTTAAACATAAACAAAATAAACAACTTAAAATTAATTACTTAACGAATATTTAATTTATATACAGATTCTGAGAATTTGTATAACGACTGTTGCCTCTTCGTTGGCCCCGATACAGAAGGATCTTGGTGGTGCATTGTGCACTACTACGGAATTTTAGGTTAAAATTTAAATAATCTGCAGACAACGCATCAAGGTTATAAACTCTTTATTATAAACCAAAAATAAAAGGTTAAACAATCATTTTATTAAAGCTAAATAAAGAAAAAAGTCACTTCCACTGAAGAAATAAAAAAATTAACTTACCCTTTTTTTTTCGTTTTTCACTGCAATTGTAAAAAAAAATTCGCACACGTCCGCGCACAAAGAAATCCACTACCAGACTGAAATCTACTATCGTTGCCGGAAAAAACGAATACTTTTGAGTGAGGTAGACACAATTACATCTGTCAGTTAGGCAGATGGAGCTATGGTGCGTGGTGCACCACTGGTGCATCTACGACCATGTCACCCTACACTTGCACTCGAAATCCATTTCAATTGATTTTCACACATTTATAGTACTGCATTTCGAAATAATTTTATATAAAAACTCGATCCCATACGAGTTAAATAAATAATTCAGTTAAAAAAGCAATCGTTCCAACGATAAACAATTCGTAACCGACGCTGTGTGTCATAAACATTGGTGTTAGTGAAAGTATGTGTAAAATCTGAGGAAAAATTGAGATTTCTCAAAAGTGATCTGAGATCAAAAAAAAGATTGATTTTTGTGGCAAATAGAACATGAAAAGCAATCTCGATCAAAAAAAAAATTGATTTTTTGCCAAATCGAAAACGACATAAGTTATTGCCCTAAAACGAAATTCTGCAACCAGTATGGACCTACGGGCACCAGTTGTGGGTATGACCGCTCCAAACGTATTTCTAAAAAATTAAGGTCTTCCAAAAATATTACAAAGGAACAAAGTCATATTCAATGCACAACGCTGATCTAGATATTGAATCAGTATAGAAAGAAGTCGAACAAGTTCCTTAAATGCACAACGCTTCTCAACCACGTTAGCTTAGAAACCACCGAATTATTAAATATAGGCAGTGTAATCAGAAGATTAAGGAGGATAAAACATGTCGATCTATAAAAATTAGCTAAGTAAATATATTTTCTAACAAACAAGTTCAGATATTCTACAAACGATTGATCTTTCGATTAGTCGAACGGCTAGGCGCAATCACTGTCGGTTGTGAAAAGTCAGTGCCCTCGGTAGGTGTAGGTCGGCTGAAAGGTCCTCCCTATTATCGAAGCATCTCTCGGTCTCGCATACCTTCTAGCTCTCGAATGACTTTCGATGATTTTCCCTTCCAGCGAACCTCCAAACACACAAAAAAAATGTTTCGTATTTTGTTCATTAACAGTTTTCAATTTGGCAAATAATGTCTAATTTGTAAAATAAAAAGGACAGTCGTCAAATTTAAACAATTAATAGTGCATGTAAATTATACGTATTTTTAAAGATCATCTGCTGGTATTGCTTTAACAAAACTGGGTAGAAAAATATTCTTAAGGCACCCTGCTTATGGAAAAGGCCATCCGTGCCACGAACTATTTGTACATACCTAACATTACCGCACTATATTCAATGAAAAAACAATTTTGCAAGTGCGAAAAACTTATTATCCTCTTAAAGAAACATCTGAAATTCCAATAAATTTCTAAAACCACTTCCTACAAATCATTTTTCACGCTGAAATGTCAAAAATTTAATGCGAAGGACAATAAAAACCAAGTGAAATAGCTGCGGAGAGATTTTAGTATCGCCACCTACGACTCAGTTTTGGAAGCGATATTTTCCACTCGAACTGCGTACCGCCTAGTGAAATTTTCATTTGGAAAATTCATTTTGACATCTCGCAGTGAAAAATTTGTATGAAAAATTGGATTTCACTTGAACTGCGTACCAGCCTTTAAACGTATTGCAAACAAAAAATGAATATAATTGTATTTATGAATTGTAAATTGACAGCCGTATTAATAAAAAACCCGTAACTAATCTCTAACTCGTATATTACCTAGCACCTAGTTAAATAAATAACATATGAGTTAAATATTCTTATTAATAAAAGAAAATAACTCATATAATAACTAGCTGATGTTTTCTCAAAAATAGCTGGCAGCACCTAACCAAATTGTACTGAAAACAGCTGAAAACTATTACATATTGGCTATCATCACGGCTGGCTAGTGAATTTCAGTTGTGACAAATAAAAAGAAAAAAAAAAAAAAAAAAAAAAACAGAAAATAAAGCAAAACAACTGAAAATTTTTATTTATTTTTGAATGTTTTATTTGTAAATAGGGTTTTTTCTTTTTTGGTACACTTTTTTCGAGTTGGGGCGATGGTAACCGAATCCTCCCCTAACACATTCACCAAATATTTACACTATTTAAAAACACTGAAAACCGGTCAGCCATTTTGATCCACAATTTTCAAAATTTTAATTTAATTTATTTGTCATTTTGACGGGAACGAATTTTTTTATGATTTACTCACTCGCTAACAGACCTCCTGCCGTTAGTTAGTTATATGAAAGTTACGAGGCGTTAGTTATCTTCCAAAAATGTTTATTAATAGGAATTTGAGTTTAACTAATGTGTTTGCCAATAGTTAGGCCTAACATGAAGTTACGCGACTATTATTAATACGGCTGTGATTTTTTTACTACCAACAAAGAAAAATTAAGATTTCTCTGAGATTTGATCTGAGATCAAAAAAAAGGGTGTCATCGCAACTCATACCCCGACTACTCATACCCCGCACCTAGCGACATCTACATCCCAACATTACAACTGGACACTTACCTTCTTAAGGCTGGTACGCTGATCGAGTGAAGTGAAATTTTCACTCCTCTCCAAAAAGTGCTGTGAAATAGAGAGTGAAGTATTTTGTTGGAGATTTTGGTTGGAGAAATTTATGCAGGGTGACTGAGCTCAAAAAAAAATTGTTTTGTGGCAGTTCAAGAAAACAGCTGGAAGAACAAATTGGAAACTTCACTTTTTGTGAATCATGTGATACCTACAGTAAAATGTATTTACCTATTGGAAGACATTCATCCTATTGCAAGACATTCATCCGATAACTATAAGTTATTGCCATAAAATACCAAATTCTGCAATCAGTATGGACCTACGGGCACCAGTTATGGGTATGACCGCTCCAAACGAAGTCGAACAAGTTCCTTAAATGCACAACGCTTCTCAACCACGTTAGCTTAGAAACAACCGAATTTATAAATACAGGCAGTGTATTAGGAGATTAAGGCGGATAAAACATGTTGATTTGTTGATCCATAAAAATTAGCTAAGTCAATATATTTTCTAACAAAAAAGTTCTGAAATTCTACAAACGAGGGATCTTTGGATTAGTCGAATGGCTAGGCACATTCACATTCGGTTGGCAAAAGTCATTGCTCTCGGGAGGTGTTTTAGATCGGCTGAAAGGCCTTCCCTATTGTGGAAGCATCTCTCGCTACCTGTTAGTTCTAGAATGACTTTCGATGATTTTCCCTTCCAGCGAACCTCCAAAAACACAAAAAAAAAAAATGGTTCGTATTTTGTTCATGACAATTTTAATGGTTTTCAGTTTGGCAAATAATGCCCGATTTGTAAAATAGACAAGACAGTCGTCAGATTTAAATATTTAGCAGTTCATGGAAATTACACATATTTTCAAAGAACATCTGTTGGTATTGCTTGAAAAAACCTCGGTAGAAAAATATTCTTGAGGCACCCTGCTTATGGAAAAGGTCATCCATGCCACCAAACATTTGTACACCTAACATTATTGCACTATATTCAATGAAAAAACTATTTTATAAGTGCGAAACTCTTATTATTCTCTTAAGGAAACATCTGAAATTCCAATAAATTTCTAAACCGCATCCTACAAATCATTTTTCACGCTGAAATGTCAAAAAATTAATGCGACGGACAATAAAAACCAAGTGAAATAGCTGCGGAGAGATTTTAGTATCGCCACCTACGACTCAGTTTTGGAAGCGATATTTTCCACTCGAACTGCGTACCGCCTAGTGAAATTTTCATTTGGAAATTTTATTTTGACATTTCGCAGTGAAAAATTTGTATGAAAAATTGGATTTCACTTGAACTGCGTACCAGCCTTTACTACTCACCCTTATCGTTCGAGTTGTAGTTTATGGCATTAAGGCCGTGTGTCAATTGCACTAAATAATTATCCTCGGCTAATATTCTGACACTATCGTGGTGGAAAACGAATTCTTCAGCTGTCAAAAAATTATCCTGCTCCGGGAGCAGGATAATAATTTATCTTCATAGGATAAATTTTTACGTTCGAGTTTTTTATTTCAAATGGCAGCAAATCAACGAAAGAAAAAAAAAATAATAACAAACCGTACTGCCTACAACATGTATCTAAATAATGAGGAAAATTAATTAAGTTTTTAACATAATTTGCTTAATTTATAGGGACGCATGATGACAAAAAAAAGTGATTCGGTTACTGAGTTTGAATTCATACCGATTGAATATAAAATTACACTTCTCTTGTTCGTCTTCTGCGTGGGGGCAAGTAATCGTGGCTTATAAGGCTTTGATACCGCAGCAATATCATTGACATCAAGGGGAATTAATGCATCGAATTTATGATACATATTATCAGTTGTTGTTATTGAATTATTTGTATGTCTGTTCTTTGTGTTGTGCTTCGTATTGTGTTGTGCTATCGTCAAAAGTCTTCTGAGAAATCTCAAAAAATTAGCCCAATCGACACAGCCAAATTTCACAAAAGCTAAATTTTTATTCAACTCACACAGAAATGTCAAAAAATTATCCGAGGATAATTATTTAGCGCAATTGACACACGGCCTAAGTGTCAAAAATAAGTGTTACCATATTGCAAATCAATATTTTTTCGAAGTTTGGTGGTGGCTTGTGAATCATTTTGTGAAATAGAGTAGGCAGGTTATATTCACTTATGAATACGGACAGACTTGTATGGATGAATATTTTTGCGAATATTTGTCGTTTATTTTCTCATATTTTCTAAAGTTAAAATAATAAGTTTTTGAGAAAAGAAATTGACTTTTAGCTTCAGAGAATTTGAGAAAATAAAAGTAAAAAATTCGCGCGAATTTAATTTTTTTTTAGGTTGATAGAAATAAATTTATAATATTAACCGTCTTGGAATCGTATAACTCCATTTCATTTACAACACACATAAAACATTTCCCACCCTTATACCTTCTACTTAACATTACATACATTTTTTACCTACCTTTTTCCCACATATATTTCCAAATTCCACAAATATAATTATTAAAGAAACTTTAACCAAGCACTCAACATAATTCACGATTGATATGGTAACACCATATTCTAAAGGTGAGTGATGAGATTATTGGTTGTTAGTTGTAAAGTTGCGATGTAGATGGCGCTAGGTGGCAAATTTGGCAGGGGATGAATCGTCTGGGTATGAGTTGCACCCGACCCAAAAAAAAGATTGATTTTTGTGGCAAATCGAACATGAAAAGGAATTTCGCTTAAAAACAAATTGATTTTTTCTTAAAAAGATTGATCTGTTTGCCTAATCGAAAACGACCGCCTAGGTATCGCGGATACCAGAGACAATACTGAGACCACTAACTTCGGCCGTTTTTCCGTTACTTGCCTACAAGCTACATTACCATGGGGTGGCAAAGTTTAGGTGCGTTAGCATTGTTACATAGAAAATCGTATTGACAAATGTCACGAAACTTCAAAAATTTCAGCTCACCAACACACTGGCACCTAAACTTGACCACTTCCGCTGTGGGCAAAGTGGCTTGCCAGTCACTTCCGCTGTGGGCAAAGCTGCTGGCCGCGTTCACAGAATTTTATCCGTTAAATTTGAAAATAATTATTACAACTAAATTTTGTGTGGAAAGTGATCAATTTTCATAAAATAATTGTATATTTATTTGACATAAAAGAAAGATGAACAGTTCTGAAGAATAATAAACAAATAAAAATATTTTTAGCGAACATTCGTGAGGCAGTTAACATAAATTGAGTAGAATATGCTTATCACATTATGTCACTTAGTATACTTCTGGAGTTTAGTTATAATTTATAAATACCAACATTAATATCGTTGCTGTTATTAAGTATAAATTATGAGTTTCTCCGTTATTTTATATATAATTTAAAATAGAGTATACGTATTTGTATTTGTTTTATTTTTACATGTCTCGTATTTCAAAGCCTACATTAATATATATATAGGTGGTATCTTTTGGTATTATAATGGAACAATAAACGTTAATCAGTATTTTTGTTGAATAGAAATACCTACAGAATGTTATGAAACAACTAATATGAAAATTAATGAAAATGTACTGAGTATGGTTTGTCTATGGCGGATACGCTCTGTCTAATGTCGTTTTCGATTTGGCAGAAGATCAATTTTTTTTTTGATCGAGATTGCTTTTCATGTTCGATTTGCCACAAAAATCAATCTTTTTTTTGATCTCAGATCACTTTTGAGAAATCTCAATTTTTCCTCAGATTTTACACATACTTTCACTAACCCCAATGATTATGACACACAGCGTCAGTTACGAATTGTTTATCGTTGGAAGGGTTGCTTTTTTAACTGAATTATTTATTTTACGCATATGGGATCGAGTTTTTATATTAAATTATTTCGAAATGCAGTACTATAAATGTGTGAAAATCAATTGAAATGGATTTCGAGTGCAAGTGCAAAAATGTTTTATTTTGCCGCCAACTCAATACACACACATAGGTACCTACCAATATAATTCAGATTTTATGTTCGATTTGCCAGCAGAAATCTGAAATCTCAGATCAAAATCTGAAAAGCCAAATCGAAAACGACATAACAGTTCGCACTGAGTTCAATAAATCGAACGGAACAAATGTCAGTTGATTAGATGTCAGATAAAAGTAAGAATAATGGAAAAATAGAACAGCTCATTTTTAAAAATAAGGCAATGAAATAAATTATTGAAAGGAAAAACGTTAAAATAATAGTGAAATTCATCAGCGTGTAGTTAAACTTACAATGCGTTCACATAGTAGAAGCCGAAGTGTGTCTTTACCAAGAGAGCGTAGGCGTAGAGAAACACAGACACATAATCCTGACAATACTGATGTTGCCAAGCGTCCTAGAAGTAGACGGCGATCTCGAAGTCCCAATATTGATAGACAGCCCTATTTTAGGACAAAGTCTCGGTCTCCACACAACTCTTTCTCTGATCACCGGTCAAACGATCGATATAAAGTAAAGTATGAAAGAAGAAACGATTACAATTATGGTCCTGCTAAGCAACGCGATGATAACTTTATGGATCTGAGAAGGGCTGAAAGGGAAGCAATCGGCGAAGAAGGAATATCTACAGTATGGGGCAAGTCACCTCAAAGACGGGAAACGTATTCTGAAGATGAGAATAACGAAGCAAAAGCCCAAGAAAGCACCCACAACTC
Source organism: Cheilosia vernalis (assembly GCA_949126925.1). Taxonomy (NCBI): domain Eukaryota; kingdom Metazoa; phylum Arthropoda; class Insecta; order Diptera; family Syrphidae; genus Cheilosia; species Cheilosia vernalis. The sequence goes on along the minus strand of OX421358.1, from coordinate 78,235,420 downwards.
GTCTAAGAAAAAAAAGAAAAAGGGAAAACATAAGAAAAACAGTACCTCAAAGAAATCCAAGAAAAAGAAGTCGAGAAAAAGTAAAAAAAAGAAGTCCAGGCGTAGCTCTTCTGTTTCTAGCAGTAGCACCTCAAGCAGTGGTGACTCTGAGAAGGACACGTGGATTGAAAAAACAAAGGATAGTCAGAAGGCTATTGACTTTGATAATGAAATTCTAAAATCGGACACAACATTTGCTATCCCAGGCGTAACGGACAACTCAATGGAAGAGGTAGGACCAACACTTCGTCAAACTAGTGGTTTAACTCAAAAAGACTTTGGTCATGCTCTGTTGCCTGGCGAAGGTGCTGCAATGGCAGCATACATAGCAGATGGTAAACGAATTCCACGAAGAGGTGAAATCGGTTTAACATCTGACGAAATCGCGCAATTTGAGTCTGTTGGATATGTTATGAGTGGTAGCAGGTATGCATTCCAAATATATTTTATTTGTTCAACAATTTTATAATTTCAATACCTATCTTCACAGACATCGACGAATGGAAGCGGTTCGAATACGAAAGGAAAATCAAATATACTCGGCGGATGAGAAACGTGCCTTGGCTATGTTTAGCAAGGAGGAGAGACAAAAGAGGGAAAATAAAATCCTCTCACAATTTAAAGAGATGATCAATTCAAAGTTAAAAGCCGATAAGAAGTAGAAAGTAGCGTGTCTGTTTATATAACCATTACATAATAAAATAAGGGATTGCAGAAATATTCTTTTGTATCTCCGTGTATCTAACTTAATGTAAAACTATTGGAATCAAAATACACCTGCACTTATCATAGGAAACGCAAAAAAAAAATTATTTAAGCTGTAATTTAGTGTAATGGTTTTTGTAAGTAGGGAATCATACAATGAAATTAAATCTCAAGGAAAAAATTATAAAGCCTGTAATGAAGAGGTGCATGGTGCACTTATCTGTCACTGCCCGAACTGTTTTTTTCTGCACATTCAAGCAGTATCGTACTCGCTTGGTAACGTTTTATTATATATACCTACCGGTCTCGCTGTACAAGATGGAAAGCCACTTTTATAGTTACTACATAGAAATAATCGTTCAGCCGATAAGGGGAAATAACGAGATAAAAGCGGCTGTTATGATGGGTCTGATAGACTGCTGATGAGGTAATACGTGCAGTATCTATAAAATTCAAAACTTTAGAGGAAATCGAAATTTTCGCCTTTTTAAATTCATGTGCCCGAAATGTGATGACATACATTCTGTCGAATGAATGATGCAATATTCTGCCCCGCAGAAAAGTGCAACAAAAATTAACAAAATGATAGCATTTTGAATGTTTTAAATTAACACAAATGTCCATTGATAAGACCTTTATTTAGAAGTTGTTGAATGAATGAATGATATTTATTTATTTAGCTTTTTAAAAGCCATTTTGTTGTACAATGTATATTTTACAATAGTATCGTTTTTAAACTATCTGCTCTTCATTATCATTTTAAACTAAATCTACTATATTTTTCGTTTAAAAACAAACAAGTTAGACTCGTTTTTAATTCCTGATGAAAGATTGTTAAATTTTTGAAGCCCAATATAGTTAATTGTTCGGTAACCTGTAAAGGTTCTCGCTCTTTGGATTCTGAAATCTCCTGCAGTCCTTAGGTTGTAAGCTAAAACCGGACACGACCCGTTCTTTATTTTGTGGATAAAAACCATAGCGTTCACAAAAAGTTGTTGACTTACACTCAACCAGTTTAGGGTATTTACCGTGGATATTATTGCAGTGTATCTATCTTTTTTTTAACACTATCCGCATTGCCTTATTTTGTAAAATTTGAGGTCTGTTTTTTAGGTACTGCGGACAAATTATAATTTTTCACTGTTGTTTATAAATAATTTACTGGATAGTTATTTTTTAACTTACCATGCATGTATATAAACATTGCTTAGATACAAAATAAGTACTTTGTATACAAATCTCAGAACAGAGCTACCTATGTATAAATTGCATATTCTAGTAGATTGTATTAAGTTTTGATATTCTTGTATATACATACATATTATAGTTAAAAATACGAATAAATTGATTTTCTGGAATTTTCTTTCTACCTAAACCTGAACTACCTACATCACGAACAAAACAATAATGTCGATTTCCATTGGGACAGAAAAAGCAGTTTCAGAGTCAGAGCAGTTTTTCTGCTCTCGAAATCAGCTGGCTGTCAGATTTCATCTTCCATTGGCCGCAAAAAAAGCACTTTTTTTGAGAGTCAGAGCAATTTTTCGAATCTCGATATCTCAGCAAGATTCACATCTACTTACACTAACACCAAAACATTTGCATTTTGTCAAACTTTAAAGAGTGTATTAATTACGTATTTAGAAGACCAGTCTGTGAAAAATAAAGAAAAATTTACATTTGGCTGGCGCAATGGATATCAACACAAATTGAGTGGATTTTTATAAGCATAAATTGCAATTTAAGAACAGCTGACTTTTCACTAAGTATCACAAAAATTATCAAAGCGGTTATCGATTTATAACGCTTAACGTATTTGTACAATTCAACTTGCAGTATTATCACTACTAATCACTACCTTCTGGTTCCCCTTTTAAAAACTTAAATAATTTATTCGAGATCATTCATCTTATATTCGGTTACTTTGAAGTTATTAACTTAATATAAGCCGTGTTTTTTTGAGCTTCGATCTCAGCAAAGCAAAGTGAAGTAGGATTTTCAGCACGCTAATTACCAACTACGCTATACATGACACTTCGAGACTCGCAATAATTGTTGTAATTGCGTGCTGAAAATCATACTTTACTTTGCTTTGCTGAGATCGAAGCTCAAAAAAACATCCTTATAATTGACGAAGATCTATTGTTTTTTGTTTAGAAAAATACATACATTTTAGTTGGTTAGACTAAAAGAAATTAGTACAACCATTCAAAAATAACATAGAGCGTTTTACGATCTATATAATATCTTTCCAGGCAAAAAAAATATGCACATAAATTATTATATTTTATATAAACGTACGTATTTTAATTAATTTTATTTGGGATGTGGTGCTCATCGACAACACTGCTCCGACACCGCTCGCTCATGTTGCTAGATATGTTGCTGTTTCTTGGTTTCACTTGAATTTGTAGGTTATAAAAACAATCGTGGTTGTGGTGGTTCTTGTTATACTTTTGTGCAGTTTTCGGTCGGCTTTTAAAGTAAATAAGTTCGGTTTGGATTAATTATGTTTTGATAGTGCACAATACAATTCAATTGA